>JAGSMP010000097.1:702500-1979299 GCA_029286625.1 Parnassius orleans
AAAACTTTAATTAGTATTATAAATACTAATTGTAAGTAAAGTTTGGTTGAATATTATTATTGTAATCATGCTGTAGTTTTCTAATAAATAAATATCTCGAGAGCCGTGGTGGCTCAGGGTCTAAGCCATTACCGTCACAGTCTCTGAACAATCCACTGCTGAACATAGACCTTCCCATATATTGCCTTATATGGGGAGGTCTTTGGGGTATATTTTCCATATTTGTCATGCTTGGACAGCGTTTTTTTAATTTTATAGTTGCTATTAGAATCCATACCATACCATACCATACCATCTCCTGGTTTGTTTCCCTCTGTCGCCTCTTACGACACCCATGAGAGGATATGGGTTAATGGATATTCTTACACCGCCACTGCTTTTAATATTTCAAAAATATAAACAAAGAATATTCTGTGTGTACTGCCTTACTACCCGACTTCCCCAGAAGGAGAGTAATGTTTTTCGAAAGTATGTATGTATATCTATTTCAATGGTAAGCTGTGGAGCCTAAAAGGGTTGATCTATGAATTAAAATTTTTATCTGTCTGTCCGGGCTAATCTTTGGAATTACTGAACTGAATGTAGTGAAACTTTACGAACAAATAGAGAACAATGCCAGGAGTGATCTAGGCTATATTTTATCCGAAAAACATGGAGATTTATTTTAGAAATCGTAAGTTGATAAAATAAATGGTGTTTGATGATTATTTATTTAGTACGTCGTGTAGGTTACACTGCAGACGGTAAAAGCCACATCCAATATGTTGTCCCTTTAGTTTCGTGTATCTGTGTGTTTTATATGTCTCTGTAGCAGTTGAGAGAAGTTTATCTGTGCTCGGAGATTATTCACGAGTCCGTTGAACGATATATTTACACTTTTTACTTTTACTAGCTATTCCTCTTCCCTTCGGTGATACACGGTCGGGTCATATTGCTTTGATATGTATTTTTAGCTTAGCGCCACTATTTGTTGCCGCGGATTCAGGAAATGTTTTAAGACGAAATTTGAGGTTTTGACGCGTTTGAGGTTCCGTGTAGGTGTAGATGAAGGTTGTGGGAAATATGTATAAAATAAGGAAAGTACTTGGGCATATATTAACGTGTAGTGGCGGTGTGAGAGTATCCATGTTGTTGAGATGTTGCATCTCTTTGCGTATTTTATCGCATGTACCACGGGGAGTGCTCTGAGGAATTTTTCGGACTAATTCCAGCCGCTCAATTTCACCATCGCACATTGCGACAAAACTTGCGATACCATCCATACCACCTGGATGATTGGCGGTCCACCACTGTGCGATTTAGAAGAAGTTTTCTTCCTCGCACAACTTCCTTGTGGAATCGATTACCACCAGCGATTTTTCCGGACCGATACGACTTAGGGACCTTCAAGAAAAGAGCCTACTCCTTTCTAAAAGGCCAGCAACGCATCTGCAATTCCCCTGGTGTTGCGGTTGTTCATGGGCGGCGGTAGTCACTTCCCATCAGGTGAGCCGCATGCTCGTTTGCCCCCTCTCCTATAAAAAAAAATCCACTACCCTATATCGTCCCGTGGGTGTCGTAAGAGGTAACAAAGGGAAACTGAAACACGGGCAGAAGCATCTTCTTGATACCAAGGATTTAGTAGTAGATATACTACTATATTACATACATATTACACACACATATTAACATCTTTCTTTCATTATCAGTCCCGGTCCGAAGTCCACCGCTGGACGCACACATATGCACCTGAAACCATGTTGTTGGTTGCAAATGATTTTAGTTGCAAATGTGTGTGTAAAGTGCGTGCAATAATAAGTTAAATATGGTTTCGACTTGGTTAAAGTACTTAGAGTTCGTGTATCGTTCTTCGTTGGTTTGAGTTTAGTATATATAGTATAGAGGCAACTGGATTAAGCGTGTTTACTCTCCACTCGAGTCCCTAGCGGATGGCGGGCGTGTAAGATTTATTTTTACAATTACGCTTATGTACGCGGCGTGCGGCGACATTAGTATGCGTTTTATTTCTGTTGCGACGGTGTAATCTTCGCCTGCGTAGCTGAATCACGTATTGCTGTGATATTTTGGGCAGTTTTTCGATGGCAAGTGAGCAAAGTGCCTAATAATCTATTATGATCTTATAGATTACTAGCGGTACGCCCTGGCTTCGCACGGGTGATTTCTGGATCTCGACAATAGCGTCGCCTACCGGGTCCAATTGTAAAGCTAAACCATCTAAGGACCCATTCAAACACACACAAAATGTTCATCAAAATCGGTTGAGCCGTTTTTGAGTTTCATTCTAACAGACAGCAATTGATTTTTATATATACAGATTTTTTTATTTTTAACGCCTCCGCAGTCTTTTGTGGGTGGAATTTCATAAAATCCGTTCTTGGTAATGTTTAACATGCCAAAAAGAATATTCTGGCTACGTTTTATACCTATAAGAGTTATAGTTTGAAAATGTGAAATTTTTATTACCGCCCCCGCAACCCCCTTGCGGGTGGAATTTCGTAAAATCCGTTCTTAGCTGACCTCTACTCGGCAAAAGAAATATTTCTACCAAATTTCAAGTCTCTAGGCCTTATGAATCCAGAGATATCGTGATGAGTCAGTACATAGGTGGAAATATGAAATATGAACGTCCTAGTGCTGAGCACAGGCCTTTTTTTTCTGAGGAATTTTATGAGCAATTTGTCCGCTGCGCTATGGACAAAAATTAATAAAAATTATTTTAGGATAGCTTTCGTCCAGTTTTTCTTTTTCTCATCAGCCAACAAAATTAACAGCCAACAAAAGTCCATCTGCTGGACACGAACCTTTGTCGTTGTAGGGAGGAAGAAAGAGAAGAGAGAGTGTCTTAATTGTCATCTTTTCAGTACCAGACGTCGCGCACCTTTACGCTGCTGCCGTTCGTTGGTCTGAGTATTTTAAGTCTGGCGTTAACGAGACGATTAAACCGCCATCTATCGGAAGCCATAATTTTGTTATGGCATTCAACTATAATCCGTGAGAGCCGTGGTAGCTCAGGTGGTTAGTAGTCGCTGTAAACTTTACAGTACGCTAGCAACCCGGGGTCGATCCCCGCCGGCACCAATGAAATTGTTAATTGCAATTTTAAGTGCTGATTTACCACCTGCTCGGCGGTGTCATGAATGTATGAGAAAAAAAAAATTCAAAGACATCTGAAGTTCGCCAACACGCATTAGGGCAGCGCGGCGGAAACTTCCTTGCCCTATACCCTCTCAGAAATGAGAGGAGGCCTGTGCCCAGCTGTGGGACGTATATAGGCTTCATCAACTATAGCATATAACAATCACTTACCAACAGGTGGTATTGTAGTCAATCACTGACTTATAATAATTTAAAAAAAACTTGCATGCATTCTAGCATTCTTCCATTCAACTGCCAAAACTACACTAATCGTTGGGCTCGTATCACGGGCCGTAACTCAAGTCCTTTAGTCATTAGGTGCATATTTAAAATGGATTAGATATTGTATTTTAATTTGTTATTTTAGGAACTTATTTGTTTATTTATTTTATAAATAAATAAATAGGGATCTACTTAATGGATTAGTAAGCTTAAGTGGCAATGGGCCGGCCATACGGTGATTTCGGAGACTTGGTTTAAGCCCCATCTTCCTTCTACCTCTTACCCTCTCTCTGGCTTCAGTTTGATACGCAACGATCGAGTTGATAGGAGAGGGGTGGGGTCGCTATATATCTTCGTTCTGACTTCTCTTATAAAATTCTAGCTTCTTCTTCCTCCTATTATACTGCATCCGCAGAATTTCTTTTTCTTGAAGTTTTGCGTAAAAGGGACTAAATTGGTACTTGGTGTTGTCTACTCGAAGAACCGACAACCGATGAGGAAGAAAGGTTCACGAACGGCAGTCTCGTACCGGTAGATGGACTGTAGGGTGGCCCCCCACTAGATGGAGTGGCGACCTGGTAAGACATGTAGGAAGTCGATGGATGCAGGTGGCTCAGTAACTTGACTACTAACAGAAATAATTAGAAAGCATATTGTTTAGTTTACGAACACTAGTATTAAATAGGAGTATGTCATATTGATGTGCAATAGAA
This sequence comes from Parnassius orleans, assembly GCA_029286625.1. NCBI lineage: Eukaryota > Metazoa > Arthropoda > Insecta > Lepidoptera > Papilionidae > Parnassius > Parnassius orleans. The sequence goes on from JAGSMP010000097.1 coordinate 706,571, forward strand.
ATATGAATTTTTCGATTCTATCTATCGAAAAAAAATTTTTTTTTAAAATTTTTTATAGGGATGTGCATAAGAATTTGTTTACATAGTGTAACTGACGGTATGCGCAGTCTTTTTTTTTTAAAAAGCAACTCTGGACAGTCTACAGTATTGATAACAATATTTGAAAGACATGGACGTGATATTTTTCTTTGCTTTTATAGAGGAAGAAGATATTTTTACAGCGTGTATAATAAGTAGGTATTTTAGTCCTATCTTAGAAACTTTTTTTGTATATTTTCGATTCTGTTAATGTAGACCAAGTGGTTTCGGTGTAAGAATATCATCCCGTGGATGTCGTAAGAAGCGACAAATGGAAATTATTTAGGAAATGGGCAGCAGCGCCTTCTTAATAACAAGTAAAAAACTGCGGCTGCCTACCTGTCAGCCAAGCTTGGCAACTATGCATAATATCCCACCCATGAGGCTATCTATGGGGGAGGTCGTTTTCTATAAGAGGGGCAAACGAGCATGCGGCTCACCTGATGGTAAGTGACTACCGCCGCCCATGAACAACTGCAGCACCAGGGGAATTGCAGGTGTGTTGCGGGCCTTTTAAAAAGGAGTAGGCACTTTTTTTAGAGGTCTCTAAGTCGTATCGGTCCGGAAAAATTGCTGGTGGTAGTCAACTCCACAAGGAAGTTGTGCAAGGAAGAAAACTTGTTGTAAATCGCAAAGTGGTGGACCGCCAATCATCCAGATGGTATGGGTGGTATCTGCATTGGAAGACATTTTCAAGCTACTTGATTGGAAAGGATACCTACGTTATTAACATCAATGGCGAGTACATCACTCACCTTCGATTTAATTAAACGACGATAAAGTCGTGAATGAAATGAAATAAAGTTGTGAATCACTGGAGGACCTAAGCACTATACTCGATGACCTTAATAGTGTCTCCCTACCGATAGGTCTTGATGAACATGGACAAAACAATGGTTATGTGTAACGTCCATGTCACACCTATGCCAGTAGTTGTTGGGAGCACTACGCTCGAAATTGTTGACGAGTACGTTTACCTGGGACAAATAGTCCGACTACGTTTGTCCAACTTCGATGGAGAGGTCAATCGACGGGTTTTGTCGCGATGTGCGATGGTGAAATTGAGCAGTTGTAATTAGTCCGAACAATACTTCTAAGCACTCCCACTCTTCTAAGCAAGAAGAACTCGATCGTCGACGATTCGAACCGCTCTGCGCTGGATGCGGTCAAGTGGAAGGAGGTGTGTATTCAATGTGAGGCCGAACTTGCGACTTGTAAAGTTGCAGGCAGTCTATGTTCAGCAGTAGAATTTTATAGGCTGTAACGTTAACGGTAATGTATACGTTATAGTTAGGATTCCAAACTTGAGACGCGTGTTCAAGGTGACTTCGGACAAATACGCAATTAAATATTTTTTATCGTTTTTATGCTCTTGAACTCTAACGATTTTCTTAAAACAAATCTAAGTGCATGAGATGCATTGTTGGTTGTTTTCTAGATAACGAATTTTTTTATATTTACGCGAACACTACAAATTGAATGAAACTTGTTTCACGTATTTTATTTCTCGGCCGATTGGTCTCCCCTGCCGAGGAGTTTCATCTGATTGGGTTTTATTTATTAATTTAGCTATATTTTATTTTATATATTCTAGTTAAGACTTTTTTTTTAAAGAATAAGGGTGACAGACGAGTACACAGTCCATAGACATCTACATTTATCCTCGATTAAGAATCAAAATGCAGATGCGTTGTCACCCCTGAAGAATAAGATGGAATGCCTCGTCTCCAGTAAAAAGTGTCTCAGGTACTCTACGCGCACCATACGAAACATAGCAGTAACGCTGGTGGTATTCTTGTTAATGTTTATAAGTATATCTTTTATATTTTTATAAATATTGATGCATTCCTACCCGACGCATAAATAATAGAAATACCCTAAAAATAACAGAACAGATATCCATTTCATAACGATAAAATATCATATGAATGTGTTACAAAACTGTTATAAGCGAGTCTATAAATTTAATATGACATTGGCGCTCAGCGCACAATTATTGTGATTAACGCGACTCGAGTTTTCATTCTGTGCCGGACGTGCCGCGTATTGGCGCCATCCAAACATTGAAATTAAATTAAGAATAACGATTCATGCTTTTTACGAACTTTTAGTGTTCTGTGAATCTTATATGTACTACGAAATTTTGTCACAAATATATTTCATTATCAATCCATTACAGCTTATAAAAGTTCACTGCTGAACTTAGGCCTCCCCCATAGATTGCCTCATACAGCGTGGCAAATATTTTGCTCATTACAACGCTTGGCAGGCGGGTTGGAAACCGCAGTATTATTTTTTATTTTGAATTGTTATCAGAAAGAGGCTGGTGCCCATCTCCTGATTCAGTATCCCTGTGTCGCCTCTATGATAATGGGTTTTTAACGTTTGTAATTATGAACATAGTTAATGATTTCTTATATTTACGCGAACACTACACATTGAATAAAACTATTTTTACGGATTTTATCATTTAGTCACGGGGGGACTGACCATGGGTGCTGTAAAGCACCCGAAACGTCGGGAATCAAAATTAGTAAAATTAAACGCGATAAAATCCGATAAAATAGTTTTATTCAATATGAACATAGTTATTTAGGTAGTTCTTAAAGCACGGTCATTCTCACTCTATCAAATCTAAATCTTATCATTGCTGAACAAACTCCTTCCACAAAGAATGCCACATAACAAGGTTCTGTGCCACATGTATCCATAGATTTACTGCCTTACCAGTTCGTCAGTCACAATCTGCTTATCCTTAAACCTTAAACCTTCCTTTCTTATTTACTGTAGATTCTTCGATTAGTACTATATTATAACTAATTCTATAATATCATCCGTGGTCAAATAAAAATAGTTATATCTTTCCCATTGTCCACTCCATCGACATCAATAATAGGGTCATGAAGATTTATCATCATCATCATCATCATCATCATTATTATTATTATTCATCATCATTACAACTCGTCGCAAGTCTACTGCTAAACATAGGCCTCCTCCAAGTATTGCCACAAAGCGCGATCCTGAGTTACCTGCATATCTTTCCCGGTCGTCGCTCCATCTAGTGGAGGGCCGCTCAACACTTCGCTCAGTACGAGATTGCCAACTCTTTGCCACGTGAGTTTACAAATTCTATTACCATTTTGATGGTGCGCTAACTGTCACTTGTAACTAAGACAACTAAGAACTGGTAGCAATCGTGCGCGATGGGTATTACTTCACTAATGCGTTATATTTTGCATTATGATAACATTATCATAAGAAGAAGAGAAGAAGACCAAATAATAATTCGACCAAATTGGCGATATATTGAAAATGGGCCAAATTAAGAGTACCCTTAACCGACGAGCGTGTATGCGTAGGAGGAAGCGAGAGACGTGTGTCAGGATCGTGCCAAATGGAAGTCCATAGTCTCTGCCTACCCCTCTGGGTGACATGCGTGAGTGTTTATGTATTATGCATATTATATCAAAAATAAACTATAAATTTTATATCCGCCGCTGATTTAACAGAGATCTCATTAATAAAAAAAATTATCGTTGTATGTAAATTATTATTGTTATTGTTATTAAATTTACTGTAAAACCCTCTTACGTATTTCTGCCGCTAAATAACAGTGCTTGTGCTGCTTTGTTCCTATCTGAAGGGTATAGAGAGCCAGTACTGTTACAGACTGTGAGGCATTCCATTTTTGTCAGAGGTGACAATGAATTTTTGTTGTAGAAGTGAACAACAGAGTCGACAAGGGACGCCCTAGACGAAAGTTTTTCGACCAAATTGGCGATATATTGAAGAAGGGCCAGATTAAGAGTATACCCATGTATGTGTAGGTATATAATATTATACTTATAGATAGATGCAAAGGAGGCGAGAGAGGTGTGTCAGGATCGTGCCAAATGGAAGTCCGTAGTTTCTGCCTACCCCTCTGTGATAGGCGTGAATGTTTATGATATGAAGTGACAACGCAAGTTTGTTTGTTTATATTAAATTAAATTGACAATAGGTCTATATTACAAACACGACAATTTACCAGACGCGTATCTAGGGTGGGGCAAGTAGGGCACGTGCCCCGGGCGCCTTTCAAAAGGGGGCGCATAAAATTTCCAATTATTAAATTTAAAAGTCAAAATAAACCACAATAAACCAATTCATATCGCACCTTCCCTGATCGACCTTCTGCTGACCTCTCATCCGGACGAATACCAGGTCTCCATCGACACCCTTGGGTCTTCAGATCGTTGTCTTATTCAAATATCCTGTAAATATGTTGACCTTTCTCCAAGATATGACAGACGATAGCGATCGAAGCATTGAAACAAGAAATGAGGCCAGAACTCTTCATAATATAGCTAGTTGAATTTATTGTCAATTCTGTTAGGATGACAGCGTACTTCCGAATCTCCGCATTCCCATTCAAATTATCCTCACAATTGCAGTTGCCATGGAGGCAAATTGTGAGCGATGTTTAGTATATTTAGTATGTATGATGTTTAATATGTTTAATATATGTATCTCGATAAGTGCGCCCCACATCGAGATAAGCAGGTCCCGCCATCATTTCTAATCAATACGACTTTAACACTTGTCGGCTCGGCGTGGTACGCATAATGGAGGGCGGGCGGCGACGTCGGCGCCTCGCGTGCCCGCTTAATTGCACAACTTGCTACTGACGTGTTTTACGCGGAGTGCTCCCTTCACACTTGTTTAGTGGCTCGCTCATTAAGATATTAAGCAGTTTATTTTATCATGGCATTACTTATGGCTACTAAAGTAGTAGTAACGTATTGGTTTAATAATAATCTTTATAATATATATAATTTATCTGTACGTGTGTTTGTCACTGAACTACTTTGATAAAAAAAATTGTGTGTGTTTTAGTGGGTACCTGAATGGATTAGATTTAATAATTAGACCCGTTAGGTGGCGCTGTTGTCCAGATCCAGAACTCACCCGTGTGAAGCTGGGGCGGGTCAATAGTAAATATATATATATATATATATATATATATATATATGCAAAATAATAGTGTAATTTATATATTGTTTAATCAATGTTTGGTTAATAGCCTCCGACGGTATTTGAAAGATGTCGCCGTAGTCGAGATCAGACTGGAGATGATAATTTATTTAGCTTAATATTAATCTACAGTACAGTTAACAAAACTTGCACTTCATACTGCTACTCGTCATGTGTTGGTAGCGTAAGATTATTTATTACCCTAACTCATTCAGTAGGGCTTTTTCAATTGGGCACAGTTCACCTAATGGTGCTTGTGGTGGTGGTTCAATAATCACATATATCTATATTCGATTAAGAATCAAAATGCAGATTTGTCACCCTTTAGGGCTGAGAGGAATGCGCCGTCGAATAAAGAATACGTTTTTAAGATCGTGTGGTTAAAAATAGATGGCAGCACCTATAGCAATCCCTTCAAATATAAGTTTGATGTAAAATAACCAAATTAACGAAGGGAATCAGTGTTGAATTGCAAGATGTCGGATACTGCAATCGCCTATCATCCTATCCATCAGAAGAGTTATTCTAGTAGCTTTTGTTCAGCAGTCGCTTATTTCCGGACTTATTTAAAGAGAGAGATTTAGTGAATCTCAGCTTTCGACGAAAAGGGTTATGCTCGAAATTGCACTGCAGGATAAAATCCGTAACGAGTGTGTCCGCAGAAGTACAAGAACAACTGAAATAGCTCAGTGAATCAATATCATATCTCGACGAGTTGACAATCGACGGGGAAAAAAGTTTATCGAGTGGTAGACTCGTGCCGTGCCGTACCGATAAGCAAATTGTAGGCCTGCCCCTCTACTAAATGGAGTCACGACTAGTTGAAACACACAGGTATTGGATGGATGCAGGTGGCTCACGTCTGTACTTTCTGGTAATCTATGAGCGAGGCCTATGTTCACTAGTGGGTTTTAAAAGAGTTGTAATAGAAATAATGAAATTATTATCAAATTAATAATTGCGTAGTGTAATGTAATACATTACGCTTTCAATTTTATTAAATATCAATAGTGAAATCCAAAGGCAGAAAAGGAAGAAAATATTCATACTACTTGACAGGCTATGGACTTGACAATCTAAACACACCTTAACGAAGTGCGTGGCTCACTTACTTCCACACCTTTGCGTCCTCACCGCGTGGGACCGTGTGAAACAGATATAAATCCCACTTTTCTGGCTTTTTACTTCTATATATTCCCTAGATATCTTTTCTTAAGAAATTTTAGCATAATATGTCTAAATGTATGAATTACTAGCTGTACCCCGCGACTTCTTCCGTGTGGAAATATTAGATAATATTTATATTGGATTATATGGGTTTTAATCTTTGCGAGGAACCCTAATTCTTTTTCTAAAATAAAAGTAATCTTAGCTACTACTTATAACATTAGCTATTTGTGATTATGAGTGAAAAATCCGGCAAAATCGGTCCAGTCGTTTCGGAGATTAGCCGGAACAAACAGACAGACAAAAATTTTAAAAATTGTGTGTGGTTATTTTGACATTACAAACAGACACTTCTATTTTATTTTATTTGTATAGATATACCGTGTAGTGGCGGTGTAAGAATATCCACTACCCCTTATCATCCTGTGGGTGGCGTAAGAGACGACAGAGGGAAACATATCAGGAGATGGGCAGCAGCGTCTTCCTAATAACGACTAAAAATAAAAAACTGCAGTTGCCAACCCGCTTGCCAAGCGTGGCAACTATGGCAAATATCCCCCCTATCAGGCAATCTATGGAGAAGGCCTAACGATAACGATATTCTCTTTAAAAATTTAAGCATAATATGTCTGAATGTGTGAATTATATGTAATGCGGTTGCTGAGGAACTTAAGCACTGTTCACTAACATTTCAAATAAAATTTAATTTAAAGTTTTTGGGTTACGTCAATTACAATTTGATTACGCAGTGTAAAGCCTCATTCTATCAGTATTTTATTATAGGTAGATATAATGTTTTCTTATATTTACGCGAAGACTACACATTAAATGAAACTAATTTTTACGGATTATATCGCGTTAATTTTTTTTTAAAATTAAACGCGATATAATCCGTAAAAATTAGTTTCATTTAATGTATAGGTAGATATATTTTATTTATTTATCTTTGAAATATAATATTTCTAATTAATCGGCTCATTAAAGTCTGCTGTTAATCATGGACCTCTCCCGTAACAGGGACGTTTTTTTTATAGAATTAAGGTGACAAACGAGCACGCAGTCCACCTGATGGTATGTGAATGCTATGGAGCTGTTATTTTACGCTGGTATTCTGTGAGAGCGTGTTCCTTCCCCGTTCGGGCCAACCCATTCGTACTACATCCATAATAAAGCTGCAGCATGATTCTACCACGTACACCTGCAAATGCATGTGTAAGTTGTAGGGCCAGGCTATGCCGACCTCAAATAACTTGAGGTCGGCATCGACAAAGAAGATGAGCGTTAAAATTTATACTGAGTACAAAACTAAACCTTTACAAAGAAGAACTGGCATGAACATCTAGTCTTGTTTTTTTTTTAGAAAAGTTTTGGCGGGAACCTGACTATTGCTGCTCCTATATTATAATTTAAATAATGGTTTGAAGTGGATTTTGATAGGTGAAAGTTTTATTGAAATGCCTGCGCATGTGAACTATTAGTGGAATAATGTGGTAATGCTGTGCCATCTCAAGCTGCCTTCGAAATGTGTGTTACATTGCGAAGCTTTTAGAATTCAGTCATTGGGATCAACATATTGTAAAGAAGTTTGTACACAAATTATTATAACAGATAATTTCTTATTAAATGACATTGGCAAAAGTGCAATCGTATACTAGTCCACTATCAATACCAAAGAAAGACAATATAATACGTCTTACACTGTAGTCTAACATAAAGGTTTTTGTGAAAATTGTGTTTGCCTGCCAGTATCAAATTAAAAGTTAAATATAAACTTCTTATACTATTATTTTCTGTGATATAAACGAAAAATTACTCGAATGGATTACGTACTTAAAGACTTGCGCACACAAACTTTCAATAAACAAATTTTATTTCAATGGAAGCCGGATAAAGAGAATTTTGCTGAGTTATTTATGAAAAGTAACTCGAATTGTAGTTTTTTTTAAATTTTGAACAAAATTTTTTTGGGTTTCAATATTTATTTATTTATTTCGACCAACAATATACATTAAGAGATCATAAATACACCAAGAGATAACAAAATCGTTAGGTACGCGGTAGGAACACATTATAAGAAATAGCCTCAGTGTTTTTTATAAAAATGTGTTAACAGAAGTTAAGCTCACCCGGTTGGAAGTGCCTATTCGTATTTTTACTGTTTAATATATGGTGACTATTGCAGTCCATGCACAAATAATGTCCTGCAATAAAACAAAGAAGGCCATAGTTGCATTCCACTTTTTTTACTTAGGGTAATTCCGGGAGAGATGGCCGTAAGGGAGAGATGGCCAATCAAAAAAAAAATCACAGTCACACTTCCTAAATTGCACTACTTTCTCGTTAGTACACTTCAGCAGTGCGTGGGATCGACATTGCGGTCTAACTTCGGCGAAAAAATAACAAAAAGTAAGTAAAATGTACCTATATTGATTTGTATGGAGCTTAAAGTTTTCAAAGGGCTTACGTTACACAGTTTTGGTAATTATGCATCATACAAAATAAGTATTTTTTAAGTTAAATGTTCAGTTTATGAACCAAACTTTAATATAACCGCAAAATGGCGCGTGGGTTGTTTATATTTTTTTACAAATAATGTGTGGCCACCTATCCCGGGTGATTAGGAGAGATGGCCATACATGGTCGGTATGAGATGGCCATATATATATATATATATATATATATATATATGTGTAATATTGAAAGTTATGTCATTATAACTTGTACCTATATCTAGTACTAGTATATAAGCCGACAATCACCGAGTAATGGCAGTTTGAGAACAACTACTATCCCATATCATCCCGTGGGTATCGTTAGAGGCAATAGAGGGAAACCAGGAGATGAACAGCAGCATCTTCCCAATAACACCTAATAAAAACTGCGGTTGCCGAGTCGCCTGCCATGCGTGGCAACTATAGCAAATATCCCTCATATGAGGCAATCTGGGGAAGGCCTATGTTCTGACTTTTGATATAGGTGGTGATAAAGCGCTAGATGGTAAATCGCATTGTCTAAGCAACTAGTCTCGACCTACATAAAATTCTGTGCGAGCGTGATCCTTCCCCTGGTGCCGTGAGTCCGCCACGCTGCTTCAGTGCGTGTTGACAGAGTTCACATGTCCTTACCGTTACCGTTACAGCCTATTAAAGTTCACTGCTGAACATAACCTCCCCCATAGATTGCCTCATAGGGGGGATATTTGCCATAGTTGCCACGCTTGGCAACCGTATTTTTCTATTTTTAGTAGTCGTTATTAGGAAGACGCTGCTGCCCATCTCGTAATTTGTTTCCCTCTTTCGCCTCTTACGACACCCACGGGATGATACGTACCCCATATTGTGGATGTTCTTACACCGCCACTATAAGGTAAGTCCTTACATCACAGGATCATACGTCCTTAAAATGTTTTATTTCTCAGACGTACAAATTTTCCTCACGAAGTTTTTCTTCACAGGTCTTGACCTCATGGATCAGGGCTTAAAATTATTAACAATTAAGTTGGAACCGGTGTGTGTCGAACTTGGTTTGTTCGCGTGCTATGATATGGCAAGCGCTTTAGCCCCTGAACTACCACGCCTCTACCTAATAATAATCATCATCATCATCATAAATACAGCTCTTCACCAGTCCACCGCTATAGGCTTTCCTAAATTAATGATTGTGGCAGTACGGTCCTTAGCCACCTATATCCATCGACTTTCTGTACGTCTTACTAGATTTTCGCTCCATCTAGTGGCCGTCCTAGACCTTGTCGTCGATACGAGGCTGCCACTCTAGAACCTTTCTTCCCCATCGGTCGGTTCATTAAGCTATATGGCTGGTCCATTTACTCTTCAGCTTACTAATCCGTTGGGCTCTATCGGTTACTATGGTTCTAATACAGTTTTTTTAATAAAATGAGGGCGACAAGCGAGCATACCGTTCACCTGAAGGTAAGTGCATACTGTAGCCCATAGGCATTTATATTTATACTCGATCACATCAACAGTCCACCTAATGGTAAGTGGATGCTGTGGTCCATAGACATCTACATTTATCCTCAATTAAGAATCAAAATGCAGATGCGTTGTCACCCCTGAGGACTGAGATGGAATGCCTCGTTTCCAGCAAAAAGGGTCTCCGGGTCTCTACACTCACCATACGAAACACAGCTGCATTAAGCTGGTATTTTACGCTGGTATTCTGTGAGAGCGTGGTCCTTCCCCGGTCGAGCCGACCCAGTTCGTACTACAACCATAATATAGCTGCAGCGTGACTCTATCACGTACCGAGGTTAAAAGGAAATGGGAATATTATACATAACGTAAACAATACAAGACGACAAACTGTTACTAACGTCAAAGACACTTAAACGTCGTAAAATTAATATTGAGCGTTGCAATAAAACCCGGTGACTCCGCTAAACAACCGGGGAAGCTATCGCCACGTCTATTTAGATGATACGATCACGATGGAGCACACGCGAAAGCACCCACGCACATAAATTTCACACCTGTCTCTCTGTCAAAACTTTTCTTGTACAACGAACTCCTCGAAGTACATGCTTTTTCGCTTCACGTCACGCAATACATTCCGCCCTCGACTCACGACAATTTATAAGCCGCGAAAGGCACCCGGTAATGGTGACTGAGCGTTAACTTCGCGATAGTTTGAAAAGTAAGGCGCACGCAATGGTTGTAAGTTGGTAGGCGTAACTTGGAAGTCATTTCCTCGTTATAATTATGAGTCGTTAACCGCTGTGTATTGAGGCAGCGTGGTTGTGATTACAGCCTGATTTTGGGATTTATGTTAAATTTAACTACTCTTTAACTCTGGGCAAAGTTTGGAAAATCCTAAAGACGACCTCGATCACTCACGATAGCAAAAAACCTTTTAATAAAAAGTATAAGCCTACTTCAAAAAATTATAAATAATAAAATAATTTTACATTCTGAAGTCTGTGCTAAGCTGCTAAGACATGGTGTATAGAAGAATTAAAGTCCTGACTTAAGAATATTAAATCATTTAAATTTTTTTGTCCTTTGGAGCCGGTTTTTACTTTCTATTAAAAATTATTTTTGAACCCTTTTGTTGGACTAAGGAATATCACAATCTCAATGTCGTCTAAATAGTTGCAATAAAAACTTCCTACCCTCTGTTGCCACCTATAGGGGTGGAATTTTTCTACAAATTTATGTGGGACTACCCCTAAAATCCATCCTTTTATCCATCTATTACAGCCAATAAAGTCATTCGCCTCCCCATAGATTGCTTCATAAGGAGGATTTTGCCATAGTTGCCACACTCGGCATTTTGATCTTATATCTCTCTTATCTTTCGGCGTTTTGATTCTTAATCGTGGATAGATGTAGATGTCTATGGGCCACAGCATCCACTTACCGTCAGGTGGACTGCGTGTTTTGTCATCCTTATTCTATAAAACAAAACAAAAACAATAACATGACTAAGTCACTAAATTGCGATGTAACTGTGCCAAAACTGCCTGAGTAAACGTTTACATAATTGTTATAGGACTTGTATGAAACACTAATTAGTGATTTTCCCAACGTTCTCTTGATTGCTGTGGTGTGGTGTGTCGTCATTTCACGTAGGTGTCGTAAGCAACGACGGATGGAAACTGCAGCATTTTTCTGATCACGATACGTGGTAGAGCCATGTTGCAGCTATATTAATTGTATAGTTATAGCACGAATGGGTCGGCTCGACCGGGGAAGGACCACGCTCTGACAGAATACCAGCGTAAAATAGCAGCTTAATGCTGCTGTGTTTCGTATGGTGAGTGTAGAGAACCGGAGACCCTTTTTACTGGAAAAGGGGCATTCCATCTTAGTCCTCACGGCTGACAACGCATCTGCATTTTGATTCGCAAACGAGGATAGATGTAGATGTCTATGGGTCATAGCAACCACTTACCATCAGGTGGACTGTGTGCTCGCTTGTCAACCTTATCCTATAAAAAAAACTGCGGTTGCCAACCCGCCTGCCAGACTATGTCAAAAATACTTCCTATGAGACAATGTATTTGGGGTAGGCTAATCAGCAGTGAACTTTTGATGAATTGCAATGTACGAATGAAATGAATTTGTAATGATTTTTTATATTTACGCGAACACTACACATTGAATAAAACTACTTTTACGGATTATATCGCGTTTAATAACTTATTTTTATTAATTTCCGACGTTTCGGGTGCTTTACAGCAGCCATGGTCACAGGGGACTGAGGTGATTGACGTCCCGATGTCAGGATTAACCAGGAATACCTTCAGCTTTTTTAATTATTAATTTTGGTCCGATCTACGCAGAATGAACTTACTGAGTCTTGAAGTCTTGCAGTGGTATGCATGGGTTTAGTTTTAATGTTATTAATTACAGGATCCCAAGCAGGTGGTAGTACCCAGCCTCTTCTCTATTGAAATTAGGACGTTTTTTAATTTCAATAGCCTCACGTATCATCCTTGGCAGGAATCGATGTTCTTTCGCGAGAATCTGTGGTTTATCAAATCTAATGTAATGGCGGGGGCCGTCTAGGATATGATCACAAACTGCAGACTTCCCTGAACGTTGGTGCTTCACGTCAGCTATGTGTTCTTTTACGGGGGTTTTTATTGATCGTTTTGTTTGCCCTATATATGAGAGACTTGCACTTGACGGATGGTAAGAACTGACTAATCTTCTTCGGCGGCTTGAAGAATGTTCTAATAGAAGCTCGCTTTAAGATGTAGCCAATCTTGTCTGTGACACCTCTGACATATGGTAGTACAGCAGGCACACGCTCGAATGTGGCCGGCTTCACTCGGTCACTGTGACGTAGGTGCGGACCCGAAGCTTGTTGTCGTGCAGAACCTGCTTGACGTGCTGATGCTCGGCGGCCTGGTGTTTGCTGTTACAGAATAAAAATAAGTTATTAAACGCGATATAATCCGTAAAAGTAGTTTTATTCAATGAAATGAATTTGTTTTTTATATAACACTACTAACAAAACCATAAGTTAACATCGACGATTCGTATATAATTACTTTTCCCACTTTAAGATGTCTAATGAACACGGAAACGAGTGTCTCTAGATCTATTCCCGAAACGCACAGCGTTTTCAACGCACCGAGGTGAACGCACCCTCATTAAAGACGACGACTTCAACTGATACGCTGATACATTGAACATTCTTAAGTGGACACGGAAATATAACTTCTTACTGATCCTTCAATGTAGTGGTTGTTTATATTTATTTTAGGGTTGGCAAAGACTCGAAAAATCCATGTGGTTGTAATATCGATAACTTTATCGTCTTTTCTGCTCAAAGGTTAATTTTTGCGATGTCGTCAGAGTAAGAAATATTATAAAGCCAAAACTGTTCGATACGTAACACCTCAGGAGATTTTTCAGTGGCCGGGAATTCGATTCAACTTTAAAGCCTATACAAGCCTGGGCCAAATAGTATGCACATCTGAGTGCAGTACACCCACTGTTGTGTTCCGTTATGAAGGGTTTATAAACCTGTAATTACAGATTATGAGGCATTTCAATACAGTTCTCAGGGGAGACAATGAATCTGATGTCCACTTTGTTTATTCAAGTGAACTCAAGTGGGCAAGTGGTTCAGTTGTCAAGCAGAAAGTGTGTGAAGCTTTGATGTTCTCGTACTGATAATCTCACCAGATTAGATCCAAAAGACAGGGTAGGATTAGGGTTAGTTATTTAATGGACTAAGAGCCACTGTGGCTCAAGACCGTACTTTGTGGCAATTTATGGGGAAGATCTATTAATTACACCGCTATTTGTCGGTCGTCAAGGTATTTGGAGAAGTAGTTACGTTTGGTGTACGTCCTCCTTAATTCATAACAAATAATAAAATATCATACAAAATATAAATTAATACATAGTTATTAATATTTTGCTTCAATAGTAAATGTGGAGACAAAATCGATAACTCGTGTAACGGTCTCATCTCGAGACAACCCTAGCACGTGTCATATTACGCCCGCCACGCGGCCCTTCTTATTTTTATTTTGTCAAATTGTAACTGAAATAAAACCGAGTCGCGCAATAAAAATACCGTCGGTACTGTTATTGCAGCGTCGTACGGAAATAGAGGCGAGAGGGCCCCCGTGTCGCGCGTGTCGCCCGCGTCATAGAGTAGTGAGGTACACGAAGGTATAATATCGATTAATGACGACCCCACGGAAGTGTGTTCCGAATTTATTCGCAGATTCTGTTTTGAAGTGAAAACTTCTTTGGCCGCGTTGAGCGATTTTCGGTAGCGGAAAAAATGGGTTCGCGTCACCGACGACCTCGACATGCTCTTGCTCATGCGCTTGCGCGCAATACGTCACCAGCATGTCTACTACGCGACGTGTAGTATAGCCGCCTGTGTACATGTATACACATATATCATTGTGTTTTCACTTCTGTCGGCAGTCCTTATGACTGCCACTGTTTTTGGAACGAAGTTCTTTATCGGACGGTACGAATTTGGCGGATGGGGCTAGGCGACAAAAAGTGTAAGATTTTTCCGTTACAACCCCTTCTGACGTAGTGTAGACGGCCTTGGTGGCTATAAGGAAGCGAGATTGAATTATATCCATCTCCCTCGCACTTTTTCTTATCTTGCCATGAAAGAAATATTATTTTATTTTAAATGACGCTTCATTTTAATAGACGCTAGTAATTCATTTATTTGTATTTGTTAATCAATAATATAATACGTTTATCAATAATAATATAATACGAAAGGAACTTCGTTCCAACCGAGTGTTCCACGACACTCACGCATGTTTTTTATAAAACTGAAGTGACAAACAAACCTACAGTCTATATGATGAGTGCCTTCTGCAGTTCATAGACAGCCAACTTCAAGAAAGGTTACAGAAGACTTACACATCTGTAACCTTTCTTAAAGTTGACCTCTGAGATAGAATGCCTCACAGTCTGTAATAATACTGGCGCTCTATACTCTTCAGACAGTGATATAAGCACTGCTATTTAGCAACAGAATTATATAATGTAACCTACCCAGACGGACTTTTAGACAGAAGAGAAGTCCTACCAATAAGTAAAGCTTTTATAGAACTTTTTCTTTCTTTGAAGAGGTTCTTTATCAGCCTTTTTTAACCCATTCAGAAGAATGCTTCAAATGACATAAGTTTTAAAAGATTTGTCTCACTACCCTGGGTAGTTTGATGAGTGCATAGTTTTCTATCTCATGACATAAATCTCACATAGGATACATAATATATATCTAGATGAGTGTTTGTTGTTGCTGTTGCTGGAAGAGTCGCGGTATTCATCTATTTACAACCAGGTGGACTGTGTACTCGTTTGCGTAATGTATGTGTGACGTCACCCTTCTTTTTAAAAAAACAAATTTTTACAAAAGCCGCATATTTTACCTTATTACGCATCTGTCTACCCGCTCTACACCCGCCGTACACTCCAGGAAGCGTGATTTTCCACTTATTTTCAACGACACGACACCGCGCTCCGTACTTCGTCAACAACCGTGTAAGCTCACTGCTCACTTATATCTTCACGAGTGTTTTAAATATTAAGGAGCGCTTACACCTGTTGCTGTTTTAGATAACTTGTTGAAAAACTCTTCCTTCTGTTAGTATTGAAAGCTTTCACGAGGGTAAAAAGACATGGCCTTCAAGGGAGTAGTGAATACAGGTTTTTGTTTAGTCAGTGCGCTTTATAATATTCGGCTGCATCGCCACTTACCATTAGGTGGTATAATAGTCAAGAGTTGGCTTAGAATAGTAAAAAAAAGAACTTACCGTTTTGTTATAGATTAATGAGGGCTAATAATCTTCCGCTCACCAGATGTCGCTAGTTGACACTGAGGTGAAGATTTTTGTTACACAATATCATTTAATTGAGAAGTTAGTTTTAAATAAAAGTTTTTTACACAAAACAATGCCTCAATGGTTTGCTCTTTAATTTTTTGCATATTTTAAAACTCTTTTTAATTAATCGTACTGTATAAGTGCTTCTTCACTTTATAAGTTGAGGATTTTAATTAAGTAAGATTTTTAAGTTTATGTGCCTTTATTTACGGATATTTTACGGGATAGGGCCTATAATAAAATCTTAATGAGCCATTGTAAGTAGAGCAGCCCACACGACATAATACATAGACTAATGTCAATTGTAGTTATTAAGGATAGTCTAATTTAAGACCTAGTACAAATAACACGCCTCTCTTCTTATTTGCACGTGGTAGACCACGCTGCAGCTATATTATGGTTGTAGCACGAATGGGTCGTCTCGACCGGGATAGGGCCACGCTCTCACAGAATACCAGCGTAAAATAGCAGCTTAACGGTGCTGTGTTTTGTATGGTGAGTAGAGAACCAGAGACCCTTTTTACTGTAAACGAGGCATTCCATCGACAGTCCTCAGGGATGAGGACGCATCTGCATTTTGATTCATCAGGTAGACTGTGCGCTCGCATGTCACCCTTATTCTATAGAAAAAAATTTTATATAGATTATAAGTAATTCTTATTGAAAGTCTTCAGTCAACTTTTACCCCTGGTTCGGAAAAAATGTCTGTCTTGCGAAGAACCAGCAATAAATCCAGCGGGACTTTTTCGATATGAACTCCTTATATCACGTATTTAACGCTATACTATAGCTGACTTTAGATACATATATCTAGAGTCCATGTATGTATAGAGCCATTTTATACTATTAAAGGTTTACATGATACTTTTTTGAAGCGAATTTGCGTTATTGTAGTTTTTTATGGTGAGTGTAGAGAACCGGAGACCCATTTTACTGGAAACGAGGCGTTCCATCTTAGTCCTCAGGGGTGACAACGCATCAGTATTTTGATTCTTAATCGAGGATAGATGTAGATGTCTATGGGAAACAGCATCAGGTGGACTGGGAGAAAAAATTGACACCTTCCAACATTACATGGCGACCCTGCCAGGCACGGCTTGCATTGTATTAGCACTGTGCACAGAAAATGTCTGGACGCTTACTATTAAATATAATAATTGAATATTTCAATCGATTCTCCATCGACCTTTTTCAGATGTATTACGTGAGTAATCTATACAAAAAAATAAAATTGAAGTGTCTGTTTGTAATGTCAAAATAATAGCTTTCTTAAATTCATATGAAAGTATATAACGTACTTAAAACAAAAACACAATTTTTAAAATATTTGTCTGTCTATCTGTTTGCTCCGGCTAATCCGGCTCCAGCGTGAAATAGCAGCTTAATGCTGCTGTGTTTCGTATGCCAAGTTAGCAAATCGAGGCATTCCGTCTTAGTCCTTAGGGCCGACAACGAATGTGCATATTGATTCTAATTCAAGGATAGATGTAGATGTCTATGGGCCACAGAATTCACTTAACATCAGGTGTACTGTGTTCTGTTGTCACCTTTATTCTATAAAAAAGTATAGAAACTCAATATCGAACATACAGTCACACATACATACGTTACGCATGCTATATAAAAACACACTGTTGTATGAAAAATAATTCATCAGCCTGTATAAGTCAAATGCTGGCTGCTCTCCCGCTGTAGCGAGGATTTACCTTTATGGCTTAATACAGGCAAACACACGCTATATTTTAATGTCAGTTATAGAGGACGATTGGCGACCGCTGAAAATCTACGCCTAATGCCGCGCTTTGCCCCGACTGTAAAGCGTTCAGTAGGGCGAGCTATGTTTATTTTATAAAGACTGCGTGAAATCGTTTGGTGGCGAAGTAAGAGAATCCATCACCTCATTCCGTCCCGTGGTTGTCGTAAAAGTCATATGGCTGCTGATAGATAATGGTGTAATCATCTCGCTTACGTTGGACGTATCGACTACCGCCAGCAATTTTTAAACGAGCTTACTCCTTTTTAAACGGCCAGCAACGCACCTGCAATTCCCCTGGTTTTTCAGTTGTTCATTGGTGGCGGTAGTCACTTACCATCAGGTGAGCTGCATGCTTGATTGCCTCCACCCTCATATATAAAAAAAAAACAAGCGACAGGGAGCAGCGTTAAAGGTGCGAGACTTCTGATACTCTACAATCAGCCGGCCAAGCGTGGTGTTATTATTCTCTAAAACGGGAAAGACCAATATCCAGCAGTGGACTTTTACGAGCTGAGTCAGAAGAGATGTTACTTAAAAAAAAATGAGCTAAAATTTTTACAGTTACACAAATATTTGTACAAGTTACATGAAAAAAATTATATCAAATTGAAGGTACACATCTAATTTATAGGGCACCATCCATTTGTCGAAAACAGGCTTAAGTACAAACTATCTTTTTTTTAGGATAGGGTGACAAACGAGCACACAGTCCACCTGATGGTAAGTGGTTGCTGTGACCCATAGACATCTACATCTATCCTCAATAAAGAATCAAAATGCAGATGCGTTATCACCCGGGAGGACTAAGATGGAATGCCTCTTTTCCAGTAAAAAGGGTCTCCGGTTCTCTACACTCACCATACGAAACACAGCAGTGTTAAGCTGCTATTTTACGCTGGTATTCTGTGAGAGTATGGTCCTTCCCAGTCGAGCCGACCCATTCGTGCTACAACTATACTACTAATATAGCTGCAGCATGGCTCTACCACGTATAATCTAGGACTAAACCATGTAGTTGTCCCGTAGGAATCCTTGTTCAGCATCAAGCATCTTCCTGATAACAACTAAACACGTTTTTTACGTGGTAGAGTCATGTTGCAGCTATATTATGACTGTAGCACGAATGGGTTGGCTCGACCACGATCTCACAGAATACCAGCTTGTAATAGCAACAATGCTGCTGTGTTTCATATGGTGAGATGTAGATAACCTAAGACCCTTTTTACTGGATATGAAGCATTCAATCTTAGTCCTCGGGGGTGACAACGCATCCGCATTTTTATTCTTAATTGAGGATAAATGTAGATGTCTATGAGCCACAACATCCACTTACCGTCAGGTGGACTGTGTGCTCTTTTTTCACCCTTATTCTTTAAAATAAAAGTGCTCTTTCCTTAATAGATACAATAAGACAAGTGTTTATGAACACATTCTTAGTATCATTAAATTATTTTGAGGACGTGTGCTCCGGAGTTGGCACCGGTTCTAACGCGTTTTTTCCGGTACTCCTACTATCTAGGCGTAGTCCC
This sequence comes from Parnassius orleans, assembly GCA_029286625.1. Taxonomy (NCBI): domain Eukaryota; kingdom Metazoa; phylum Arthropoda; class Insecta; order Lepidoptera; family Papilionidae; genus Parnassius; species Parnassius orleans. The sequence continues at coordinate 725,958 of JAGSMP010000097.1, forward strand.
GAAATCATGGAAGACAGCTTTGGTCCACCCGATCCCTTAAAAAGGCGACCGCTCAGACCCGTCCAACTACAGGCCTATCGCCATCACCCCTTTTTCTTCAAAATAATGGAGTCCGTTATAAACTGCCAGCTCACACGGTACCTTGAGGATCACCAGCTGATTAGTGACCGCCAATACGGTTTTCATCGGGGTCAATTAGCTGGTGATCTTCTAGTCTACCTGACTCATAGATGGGCGGAGGCAGTAGAGTCAAGGGAGGCATTGGCCGTTAGTTTGGACATTGCGAAGGCCTTCGATCGGGTTTGGCACAAAGCGCTTCTTTTGAAGCTACCTTCCTATGGGCTTCCCGAGAAATTGTGCAATTGGATCACCAGCTTTCTTGCAGATCGGAGCATCAAGGTAGTTGTAGGCGGTGCATGCTCCGACTACAAGTCTATTAATGCTGGTGTTCCACAAGGCTGCGTGCTGTCACCAACGCTGTTTTTTCTGCATATCAATGATATGTTGCAAACCGGTAACATTCACTGCTATGCGGATGACAGTACTGGTGATGCTCTATACATCGGCCGTGCCAATATTTCAAGGGGTAACCTCGCCGAGTACCGGAACAAACTTGTGTCTGAAGTCGAGTCTTTGCTGAACAAAGTCTCGGATTGAGGCGACTAAGTCTAGTCCAGTTTAATCCTCAGAAGACACATTTTGCGCGTTTACCGCTAAAAGAACCCTTTGTCGTATCTCCTCAGTTTCAAGGCACTCCCTTGTTGCCTCAGTCAGTATCGGAATCCTCGGCGTCGACATATCGAGTGACGTGCAGTTTCGTGGTCACTTGGAAGATAAGCGGGACAGTATTTCATGCCGGCGCAACGCCTGCAACACATGGAATACTGTTCCCATCTCTGGGCTGGGGCTCCCCAGTGCCAGCTCCTTCCAATTGACCGCATCCGGTGCAGAGCGGCTCGATCGTCGACGACCGAGTCCTTTCCGATCCTTTCCGAATCTACCACGGGGAGTGCTCTGAGGAATTGTTCGGATTAATCCCAGCCGCCAAATTTCACGAACGCACATTGCGGCAGAACTCCCGACACCATCCACACCATCTGGATGATTGGCGGTCCACCACTGTGCGATTTAGAAAATGTTTTCTTCCTCGCACAACTTCCTTGTGGAATCGATTACCACCAGCGATTTTTCCGGACCGATAAGACTTAGGGACCTTCAAGAAAAGAGCCTACTCCATTTTAAAAGGCCGGCAACGCATCTGCAATTCCCAATTCCCCTGGTTCCCCTGGTGTTGCAGTTGTTCATGGGCGGCGGTAGTCACTTACCATCAGGTGAGCCGCATGCTCGTTTGCCCCTGCTCCTATAAAAAAAATTATATCAGCTTAGGTTAAAATCAATATATTTATTTGTCGTAAGCGCTAGACTTTACTACTAACAACCTGTAGCGCTTCTGGTGTTCTGCTCTTGTACCAATAAAATAAAAAATAAAACTCCAATAAAAACCTGTCAGGGAAACATATGTGTATCTCTATAATGTTTAGGTACATGCTCGGCTTTTTAATACAACTTAAACCAAAACAATTTCATTTTCCAAGTCAAGCGTACTGCAAATTTAATTTAATTTTCACGTATATAAAACTCTAATTACCTACAATATAAGACGACACACACATACAATGACGCATGACATCAGTGAGCATAGATAATATACTTTATAGAGCAGAGCATATCAAAACGTAAGTGTCGCTCGCATCGCGTCTAAACACGGAGCAGTTAACCAAATATGTCGTCGGGTGAACGACTCCTGGCATCTCTATTTCAGGGCGCCAATAATTGTTCGGCAAAAGGAACGACACGCACCACGTCCGCTCTTCGCGCGTGTTTAGAGGGCTTGATGTCCCTACAGAAGAATCTCTTTGTATAAAATGTAATTTTTCAAGAATCACCAGAATGAATTATTTCGGTCCACGACTTTTTCTGCCACCAGGGCGGCGCCACTTTGGAATAAGGTGAAATATTTGATAGATTTCATAGCGGGGAAGTTAATTTGTTAAGAAAATGTAAGAATTAATATTTCATATTTGTTATATTTTATATTAATTCGATTAGAAATTAATAAAGAGTAGAGTTAAAATGTGCAATAAATTGGAGGCATTGTTTTGTGTAATAATGTAATACTCTAGAAACTGGTAAACATTACTTAAAACTAATTTCTCAATTGTATGTTATTGTTTTTTGTTTTTTTATAGGATAAGGGTGACAAACGAGCATACAGTCCACCTGATGGTAAGTGGTTGCTGTGGCCCATAGATATCTACATCTATCCTCGATTACGAATCAAATGCAGATGCGTTGTCACCCGTGAGTTTTATGTTAATTGTGTAATTAACATAAAACTAGATATGAGCTAAAAAAAAGACGCGCGACTTTTTTATCATATCTAGTTTGCACGTTACGCAATTAACATAAAATTCATTTTACTATGTACAATTTCGTTACAAAATTCGTTTCCATTCCATTCCGCTGCAATGTAAATTGAGCCTTATGCTCGTCGTTTTAATGTACAGTTTTAATTAATAATTTTCCAGCATCTGTCTTTCCATCTTAATACATTAATGGTGTCTTTAAGACAAGAGTGAATAGACTTTTGGTAAGCTAAGTCAGACAAGACCGTAAAGATTGTAATTGACATTGGCACCAAGGACAAACATCCAGAGCTGAAACAATTATTTGTAGGCCATACAAAATATTTGTTTCATGCGAGATTCGAACGCGCGGCCCAGCGCTGGAACTCATTGCTAAGCCTCTGCTCCACAGAGACTACAATAGTCAAGCACAACACACTAACTTTAAACCCGCACTTCTTTCTTTCGTTACTTCGTAAAATTAAATTTAATGAATTAAAAAACAAACTTTGTCAAGATTGGCGTGAGTCACTCGTAGGCGTCAACTGAAAATCGGTACTACCTTAACAGTAGCTTTATGCATATCTTTTGGCCGTCGCATACATCTTTATTTAAATAAGTGGAAACTACTTTATTTTATTTCTGTTATAGTTTTATTTTTTCTTATTTATTTGTCCTTGCTTGTAAATGGTGTTTGTGAACGTTTAACAAAGATTTTTCTATTCAATTCTGTTATTTGTAAAATTCTATAATTTGGCAACGTAAAAGGATTTAATAGATGCCTACCCTGTTTCGTCTTATTGTTTTTTTAAATACAAGGGAGCTTAAAAAAATCGATAACACGAGAAATACTCTCACTTTTCGTGAAAACTCATGAAACCTAGATTTAAAATCGTCTACCATATAGCTTTAATTTAAGAAAGTTTGGTTTATCCATTTCTAATCTAATTAATATAACTAATATTTCAGAGAGAAACATTCATATCTAACAATATTCTTGTCTAACAAATTAACTTCCACCGCTATAAAATTTGTCAAATATTTCACCTCATTCCAAAGTCAACCACGCCGCCACCTTACTCTGTGGTGGCGCCGTGGTTGAAAAAGTCGTGGATTACTCACACAAAGACTCATTGACATGGTCACAACTCTGATCATTAAAAGGATTGCATCAATTTAAATAAAACAAAACTATAATATTATAGTGTAATGTCGTTGCCGGTCTGGGCATTTGATGCTCATGGGATAAAATGGGATGATAGATTCTCTTTCGTCACCACTATACCGCATACAATACACTACGAAAATTTAGTTCATTTACAAAGATGTTAAAGAAATCCAAGACACGACGCTTTGGAAGGCAGCCAAATAATTACCTCTTACACCGACGATATTTCATTCATAATTGTCCCGCGGAAACTCTACACAATGTGTTACCAAAAGTTACATAGTGTAGGACGATAAAGATTACAAGAAAAAAAACACACACGGGTGAAAAATGATTGAGTGTTGAGCTATTTAAACTGATATTGAAGCGATTTTTTTAATTCTTTTACGTAATCTGGATGTGTCGACATAGAGGCTAGTCCACGTGTACGAAAGGATTGTATTTATGACATTTTAGGGACAAACCGACAAGATTAGGGATATAGTCACGTTGGCCTTAACGACTCTACCAGTTAAAATAAAAAAGTATTAGTTTTTTTATTACTAGGCAGTAGAACTCCTTATCTGTACAGGGAGTAGGTACCCCCTATGCAGATAAGGAGGTAGGGGTTATAGGCCAGTATTGTTACAGTCTGTGAGGCATTCCATGTTAGTTGTCAGAGGTTTTACGTGATAGAGCCATGCTGCAGCTATATTAATAGTACAGTTGTAGCACGAATGGGTCGGCTCGACCGGGGAAGGACCACGCTCTCACAGAATACCAGCGTGAAATAGCAGCTTAATGCTGCTGTGTTTCGTATGGTGAGTGTAGAGAACCGGAGACCCTTTTTACTGGAAAGAGGCATTCCATCTTAGTCCTCACGGCTGACTTAAATTAAATTCGCAAACGAAGATAGATGTAGATGTCTATGGGCCACAGCAACCACTTACCATCAGGTGGACTGTGTGCTCGTTTGTCACCCTTATTCTATAAAAAAAAAGCTTGAAAGGCGGATTGGATATGGCAGTGCCAGACGTCTCACACCTTTGACGTTAATTCCACTCTAGGTAATGTCCTCCAGATCGAATCTGTCTGTCCACTGCTGAACAAAGGCCTCCCACATAGATTGGCACGCTTGGCCAACGGGATGGCATCCTCAAATATTTTTATTGTCATTAGGAAGATGCTGCTGCCCATCTCGTGGTTTGTTTCCTCTGTCGCCTCTTACGACACCCAAGGGGCGATGTGAGGTAATAGATATTCTTACATCGCCACTACACGAACAAAAATGAGAGGAGATCCAATATCTATTAATATATTTGGCGATGTTATTTTTTAAAATTTTACAATTTGGATTCATTTTACTTACCTCCTTCGGAAAGTTTTTCTTATAGAATAAGGATAACAAAGACCACACAGTAAACCTAATGGTAAGTGGACCATAAAATCTACATCTAATTCGTTGTCACCTCTGAGGGCTAAGATAGAATGCCTAGTAACTAGTAAAAAGGGCATTCGGTTCTCTACACTCACCATAGGAAAAATAACAGCATCAAGCTACTGTTTTAAGCTGGTATTCTGTAAGGGCGTGGTCCTTCCCCAGTCCGTCACAGCCTATATAATATAGCAAATATACGTTTAGGAGGTATCCTAAGGGGGATATTTGCTAGATTTCCCAAGTTTGGCAGACGGGTTGGCAACCTCAGTTTTTTATTTTATTCTCCTGGTTTGTATCCCTCTGACGTCTCTTACGACACGCATGGCACTATAGGGGTGTGGATATTCTTACACCGCTGCTAAACAGTCAGCCGGTCTTTCCCGGCAATCGAGCTGCAACTATAATATAGCTACAGCTTCTACCATATGTAAAGATAAAATCATATTTATACTTATATTGAGAAGTACGCTGTTTAGTTAATACATTCTAATTGGCCAACCCAAATTACGTTATTGTCATCGTTTAGTAGCGCACCTAACGTTAAAATAATATTTCCTGCACCCTTGTCAACTGTGTAATATATTCTTCCACAGTTGATAGTTGATCAAAGGTATGGTTTAAGATATTGAATAATATTTAGTTTTATACTTCTATCACATTTCAAAAATAAAATACTTCCTTAAAGTTATTTTTTTGTAATTTGTTTATTTTTAGTCTAATTTATTTTAAACATAATTTGTACATTTATTCAAATCACTACTCAGTTAAATTCAATACCATTTCTAAACATATTTTTAATTGAATAAAACTATTTTTACGGATTTTATCGCGTTTAATTCTGCTTATTATTATTCCCGACGTTTCAGGTCCAATCTCGGGACGTCAATCACCTCAGTCCCCCGTGACCATGGGTGCTGCAAAGCACCAGAAACGTTGGGAATTAAAAATAAGTAGAATTTAACGCGATAAAATCCGTAAAATTAGTTTTATTCGATATGTATGTAGTGTTCGCGTAAATAAAAGAAATCTTCAAATTTTTTATTTTTAAACAGTGCCCTCTATGGAAAAACGTAGGAAGCAATCACAGGAGTTTCAATCTACCATGTTTCAACTACCTCGTAAAGCTAATATTGCGATGTAGATGGCAGCACCTTCACAAAATATAAAAGTTATGTGTTAGATTAATAGATGGCGCTAATCTTAATTTTAGTAATATCAAACCTTAATAAAATACTAAAAGTACCAGTATGTACTCTTTAAAGTATTTTATTTTATAAATCTTCATTTACGGTTTGCATATTGTAAATATACTAACATTGATATACGCTAATCATTGCCCCTATTAGGATGACTCATTTATCATAATAGTTTATAATGTTCTATTAAGAATCGTGTATAAAGATTAGTTAGCTACCTACCACCTAAAATTAAATAACTCATTTGTCACTTTTACGTCTATATTATAAAAATCATATTATTTAAAAAAAGTTTGATAAAATTTTTCTTCGTTAGAGTCATTAACCTACTACTACAGTGTTATGATACAATGATCATAGAGGGCAAATAAATATATTGTTTATTTAATTTATTAACTAAAATAAGTTCTAGAAACTGTAACAAAAGTTATATCGTATTTTGACTTCAGTTTAATAAGAACTTGGGTGCCTATACCTTATTTGCGTTTAACCCGTTAACGTTGCAGTAGGTACTATTGTAATAATGTACCTACCTATCCTATTATATTTATGAACATCCAAGAATTGTGTGAGTTTTAGTAACTTACTTTCATCCACGATTTCTATTAGAATATTATATACTATTTTAACTACTCTTCTGCCTAGGTATCCGTCTTAGTAGGTACCACTCTATTACACCTATTTCTGTCGCCAAGCAGCAGTGCATGCACTGCTGTGTCCCGGTCTAATGAATAATTTTTACGGCCAGTTTTATTACAGGCTGCAAGGCACGCTATATTAGTCCTCACATGTAAAAGGCCTCTGTGGCCTATTTTGTTAAATGTGTTGGTTGCAGGTGTTCATGGACTGCAGTAACCAATTACCATTAGGTGAGCTGTAGTTCAATTTTATATGAAAATAGGTTTTGAGGCTTTTTATTTTATTCTTCACGGGTGAGACAATTTTTGGTGCATAGCCATTTTACGTACCTACCTACTGTTAAGTTAACTGATAACTCGTTTGGTATTCGAATAATATCAAAGCTTCATAGAAACATTTAAATATATATAGAAACAAAAGTTAAATATCATATTTCGGTCATTATAATTGACGATACATTTTTTTTAAATCATCAATTCATGACTGCATGAACTAAACTGAAAGGTAGTTAAAATAATTCATTCACTAACTAACCGCATAGTAAATAACTATAGCTCTGTCACAGTCTAGTTATGATTTACTATACTGTGCTATTTGTACAAGACTATCGTTAATGAAATTATTCGACAATACTGGTAGTGAATTTGGCAGCCGGGGATGACAGATCAATGTCGGCCTAGGCGGAACCGCTGGCTTCTACCACCACAAACATTCCTCGCCCGGACATCTTCCCTAAAATGAACTTTCGCTCGCATGCAATTAGGATGAAAATGATAGCAAAAATAATGTTGTCGAACGGTACACTGATAACAGGAAAGTGTGCAAGTGGTAGTGAGATTATAGCATTATTTACTGTACATTGATTGTTTTGTTTACTTGTACGTTAAACGGTCAAAGTCGTTATGTCGATATTTGTGTTTTTATAGTTTACGATTTAGTTGACAGTTTAATTACAAAGCGAAATAATGTATACTAAAATTGTGTCTAAGCGTGTAATTATTTATAAGAATAGTTAAACACTTGATATATTTTTTGTTATTTGACGATTAAATTTATATTTTTATTTTGTACTAGCTGTTCCCCACGACTTCGCCCGCGTGTAATTTAGGGTTTTAATTTTTATTTTGCGAGGAACCCTAATTATTTTTTTAAAATAAAAGTAGCCTAAGTTACTCCTTATGACATCAGCTATCTGCCAGTGAAAGTCCCGTTAAAATCGGTCCGTTTCGGAGATTAGCCGGAACACACAGACAGACAGACAGACAGACAAAAATTTTAAAATGTAATTTTGTTATAAGTACCATTTATACTTTCATATGCATTTAGTAAAACGCTGTAATTTTGACATTGTTTGTAATGTCCCTTCAATTTGCAGGTAAAGAAGTTATTAATATACATAATATATATAACTTATTGATATTATAATAATACGGACAACGTACAGTTACTGCAAGTAACCTATAATATTGTACTTAGATATATAATGTACATATATTTGGAATACCTATACTTTTATTTGATACCTTACACGAAAACTTTCGCTTGTTTTTTTAAGTCTAAATTTTCAGTTTGTCAAGAACCGAGGTCTAATTTCCGAAGCTACGGACGGACATTTAAATGATAGACACAAATACCATCTTTTAGGGTCGTCAGAACAGTAGTCGGTAGGCAAAAACTAGTTTCTCTGTCTAAAGTTATTTAGTGCCTCGACCCTGCGCGAAAAAACGGAATCAGTAAGCTGAAGTGACTTAGATATTGATGTTTAATTTTTTTATAGAATAAGGTTGACAAACGAGCACACAGTCCACCTGAGTAAATAGATGCTGTGTTTCACAGACATCTACATCTGTCCTCGATTAAGAATCAAAATGCAGATACGTTGTCACCCCTGAGGACTAAGATGGAATGCCAAAAAATATACGCTATAAAATCTGTAAAACTTAGTTCCATTAATAGTGTAGATTCACGTAAATATAAGAAATTATATAAAATATAGCCCGCCTGTTAACTATGGCAAACATCCCTCATGAGGGATGAGAGAATTTACTAATGAGGCATTTATTCAGTATTGGACTTTTAATAGGCTAATGATGATGACTATGAATTGCAAAACGTACCGTTTAATAACTTTTTAATTAAGGCTTTCAATAAATATATTATACTAATCAGTGCAAACCATTGTTGATCAGTCGAACGCACAGAACATAATAAAGACGAGTGGTAGAAGTCGAACGATCTTGTTAACCATTTACATATAGGAGTTTTAAAAAAAATATATATATAGAAGAAGGGGCGAACGAGCACGCGGCTCACCTGATGGCAAGTGTCGACCACCGCCCATAAACATGAACAACTGCACAAAAACAGTAATAATCAATGTAAGACGACTACCGCCAAAATTTCTCGTCTTATTCCCCACACGTCAACCTTCTCGGTGGCCGGCCTGTATTTTTAGCGTGGAGCGAGTGCCCGCGCGCCGCGTAATCGCAGCAGACGTATTATAACAAAAAAGGAATAATGCACCAATAGTGTTGTGATTTTAGTGTACAAGTGCTCAAATACAGTGTGAAACACAAATGTTATGACAAAGGCTGAAACTTTAGCCATGGATCGCTTCAAACGCCAGCGCTACGGGATCCGGCGGAGACGGGTGCGTCAACCATAACTATTTTCCCCCTCTATGCATGCCAACGATGTTTGTACATCATACAGAGACGCTGGAACAGATGTTCGTGGGTTTTTCGTACTTATGGAAGTTATTTTCATTTTAAAAGAATGGAAAAGTCGAGTAAACGTAATCTTTGTTAGTAAGTCCATAACCTTTGTTAGTTTATCGTTGCCGTTACATCCAATAGCCCATTTGCTGAACATAGGCCCCCCCTCATAGATTGCCTCATATTATTTACCATAGTTGCCACGCTTGGCAGGCTGGTCGGCAACTGCAGTTTTTTATTTTCGGTTGTTATTTGGGAGGTGCTGCTACCCATCTCCCGGTTTGTTTCCCTGTGTCTGACGACACCCACGAGACGATATGGGGTTGTGGACATTCCAAGGTTTTGTTTCAATTTATTTGTAGCTTAGGTCCTCACTTATCAAGCAGCAGCTAGCAGTTATATAGAAAACTTAAAAATAAGCATATAATATATTAATTATTTGAAGTGTCTGCCATCTATAACCCATACTTAAATAAAAGGCATACTCAATATGGGCGCCAGGAGAGAATTACACTATGCTTTGATAGTCCAAAGGTAATTTGAACAAAAGCCAGAATACCTTTTCGAAAAACTCACCTGGATCAAAGATATTTCGTCGAAGTATTCGTTCTCACACACAAACGCTCCTTTACACACCCGCACACAAAACAGCAAGATATAGGAGTTGTTTCAAATTCACTGCAGCGAGAATTTGGAATGACCTCCCCACCATGAAAGAAAATGTCAATAGATTGCTTCAAAGCCAAATATAAATTAGCTCTGTTAAAAGACAACTCGCTGCAGAGAATTTGAAACATCCCTATGTTAAGTTTTTACATTTACAGGACTTTTGTCAAAACTAAAAGGATATACACACACACACACACACACACACACACACACACACACACGTACACACAAACACACACACACATAACACACAGAAAGGAAAGTTTATTTTATATGTTCTATTTCCGTGTTTTTTTTTGTCTTTAATGTTTTTAATCTTTTTTTTTGCGTTTTATCATATTTAATTACTTTGTACGTTATTTAAAAGTATAAGTCAGGTAAATGGGATCCTGCTACTTTGGACTCCTTAACACCTCAGGGAGGAGGGCTGCTGAAAACAGCTCTGTATGAGATCTGTATCTCATTACAGACAAAGCTGAGCCGTCTCCTTTTGTCTCAAATAATTATAATGTTCTTTTGTTTTAACGTGAATGTAACTGTGTGTTTTAGAGGCAATAAATTTATTATTATTATTATTATTATTAAATTATGCCCCTATAAAAGTTTTCCGTCTTGCAAAACAATAGAACTCAGTGGGAACAAGGTCTAGCGAGTGCGGTGGGTTACGAAGAGTTTTCAGTAGTGCAAATTTTGGGACAGACACACTGAGTAGGTAGGTACACATGCGTTGTTTTTTTTTATAGAATAAGGGTGACAAACGAGCACGCAGTCCACCTGATGGTAAGTGGTTGCTGTGGCCCATAGACATCTACATCTATCTTCGTTTGCGAATTTAAATTCAGATGCGTTGTAAGCCGTGAGGACTAAGATAGAATGCCTCTTTTCCAGTAAAAAGGGTCACCGGTTCTCTACACTCACCATACGAAACACAGCAGCATTAAGCTGCTATTTTACGCTAGTATTCTGTGAGAGCGTGGTCCTTCCCCGGTCAAGCCGACCCATTCGTGCTACAACTATACTATTAATATAGCTGCAGCATGGCTCTACTAGGTAAATAAAAGTGAGCTAGTTGATGAAAGCAATTGACTAATCTCAACTGTTTGATGAATCGCTTGTCAATCATCATTTGAAATTGTACACAGTACAGACAGTATAGTATCTCCACAGCATTTGTTATGCCAGATATCAAGAAGCTCTTGAAACAATTCCAATATAAAACCACAAGGTTAGAGAAAAAATTTTTTAGTTCTTTGATGTCTTTTACTTATATAAAAAGTTAAATTTTTGACCATTTGAGCGGACTAAAGAGTATATATAACAAGCTAAATGTTACAACTGGAGTCGTCTAAATAGTTACATTAAAAACTTTATCCCTTCCTTTAGGAGTGCAACTATTTGAATTAGTTGAAATTAGAAAAAAAATAGTCTAAGTGAGAAACTTCTCTTTTTTTATTAAGTCGGTTAAAAAGCAAACTATAATTGATTGTTTAAAAGTAACGTCGTATTTAAAACTAAAATAACAAATGTAACAATGAATATTTTTAAATTTATAATTTAGCCGTCTTTATGTATAAAATTCCGAATTGGTAAGCTGAAGTGGCAATGGGCCGGCCATATAGCTCGAAGAACCGAAAACCGATGGGGAAGAAAGGTTCTTGAGTGGCAGCCTCGTACGGATAGGCTAAGTGTAGGGCCGCCCCCCACTAGATGGAGTGACGATCTGGTAAGAAATGCAGGAAGTCGATGGATGCAGGTGGCTCAAGACCGTGCTTTGTGGCATTCCTTGGGGGAGGCCTATGTTCGTTCAGCAATGGACTTGTGATGGGCTTTAATGATAATGATGATGATAAAATTCCAGTGCGCGTGCGCTCGTAATTCTTCTCCACCTAAACGGCTTGACCGATTTTGATGAAATTTTTATGGGGTACTTATGGATGGTACACCTGGACCCTGTGTTAGATGAGGCTGTAAGAGCCGTATAGGCTAACAGCACTTACATCACAGAAAATAGACTCAATTAAGAATCAAAATGCAGATATGTTGTCACCCTTGAGGACTAAGATGGAATTCCTCGTTTCAGTAAAAAGGCTCTCCGGTCCACTACACTTACCACACTAAACACAGCAGCATTGAGCTGATATTTTACGTTGGTATTCTGTGAGAGCGTTGCGTTGCAAACATTGCTCGTGTATTGCGAAGTTTCCCATCACAGATTTTCATAAGGCATTGGTCTGAATTATCTATCAACTTCCCGCATGTCTCATCACATATTGTTATCATTACATCTCTTCACAAGTCCAATGCTGAACATAGGCCTCCCACAAGGAATGCCACATTCCTTTTGGGATTCCTTGTGGGAGGTCTATGTTCAGCATTGGACAACCACGGGTCCTAAGCCACCTGCATTCATCGACTTCCTACACGTACGAGGGATACCAGCTTGTCACCCCATCTAGTGGGAGCTTGATCACAATGTACTAAAGATTAATTTTAAACAGCTGACAATCAGCACGGCTTAACCATACACACGCCTATGATTAGTATCTATACATATAAATAAATGTGAAGTGTATGTCTGTAATATCGAAATAACTGCCTTATACTAAGCTGAGAGTGTTATTCGCATGATATGACACGAATATCCATTTTTAAATTTTGTCTGTCTGTCTGTGCGGGCTAATCGTCGGAATGGCTAAACCGATTGTACTGAAACTTCACGGACAGATAGAGAGCAATGCCAGGACTGGACAGGATCTAGACTATATTTCATGCGGAAAAACTTCTAGATTTTTTTTGCAAATACAAATAATTTATAAAGTAAATGATCTGTGATTATCTGAAATCTAAATTAGGACGGGTCCGTGGCGCAGTGGCTTAGCAATTAAATGAGTTACGGCGCTGAGCGCCACGGGTTCGAATCCCGCACCGAACAAATATTTCTATGGCCTAGAAGTAACTGTTACGGGTCTGGATGTTTGTCCTTGTGCAATTTATGTTTGTAAACTGCCCCCACGATACATGAGAAAATCCGAGTGTGGAGTAACCCTAACTTAGTTGTGGGGTAACGTCTTAAAAAAAGGTAAAATAAAAGAAAAAAAATTATAAAATTGACAAATAACGCTACAATACCCAGATAGGTGACGAGGAGCAGTGTGATAATTGCTTTATCGAAGCGGTTACAAATGTCCATTTTTTTAGAAGCCACTTACCATTAAGGGCACTATCGACTAATAAGTCACTCTTATTATGAAATTATTCTAATATATAGTAACAAAACATAGCTGTCAATACTAATGAGCATAATATATTACCTATTAATTATTAATCTATGTCGTTTAATAGATACTACCCAGGCGAAGCCGGGGCGAGTCGCTAGTACTTAATGAAACGTAAAATAGTTGAGCCAATCCGATCTTTTAATTTGAAACACGCAGTCTTCACAAACATTCAACTGCAATCAAAAATCATCGTCAAGATTACTCACATTCATGAATAGGGCATGCAGGTTTCGACACGATGGTTTCCTTCACCGCCGAGTACTTAAGTGATGAATCAGAATTCAAAATTACAACTAACAATTTCAGTTGCATGATATTTCCTTTACAGTTGAGCACGTGGTGATTCAGTATCTAAGCTTTCTATTACAAATAAACAAATTATTCAGTGGTTCCGAACTATGTAACTAGCGAGCGCACATTTGTTCATCATTACAACCCTTCACGAGTCCACTGCTGAACATAGGCCTCCCCCAAGGAATACTACAAAGCACAGTCCTGAGCCACCTGCATCCATCGACTTTCTGCATGTCTTACCAGGTCGTCACTACATCTAGTGGTAGTCCATCTAGTGTAGGCCACACAGGAGTTACCAGTACCAGGGCTCAAATCAATAACTATTCTAAAATTGAAAAAAGAGAATTCAACAATCGATATAGATCATTGACAAATCACGACACCGTGACCCGGAGTCCCGGGATATTTTAGACCCGGGTGGGCCGGCCACTGAGTCACACATCATCCATGACTTCATGAGAGCGGAACTCATACGGTGGACGTAAATAGAACGTAAATAACGCATCGAAATTTTCAAGGTTCCTTAAATAAGGTTATTAAACTTATAAAGTGAATCTTTTTGATAGTTGTAACAAATTATTGTATTTTGTACTCATTATTAATAGTCATGGTAGGTAGCTCAGGAGATGAATGTAAAGAGAACCTTTTATTTTAGTTTTGAAATCCGAAAACTGGCACTGGAGCAGCTTGTTCTGGATTGTCTCTCCACTGAGTGACTTTCTGAGAAATTAAGAGAAGGCCTTGACCTAGTTCTAAGTTGTTGTTATTGTAGTTACCAAAGAGTTTATAATCACTTTGTTTAGTCATTTAGTAGTTACAATTTGCCAATCGAGGCAGGCAAAGGTATTAGACCATACAGCTTAGTCTGATGTGTATTTTATTTACAAAATTCTTTACAATATGCTGATGCTTCACATTGCAAAGTTTTTGAGAGATTTTGACTACAGCTTAATGCTAGATTTCTCTAATAAGTCTTAATTAAAATGTAAATTATACACAAAGTAATAAAAATCACAAATATATCTAATAAATATGAAATAAAAATTACACGGCTCTCGGCTCATATTTTCGATTTTAGCTTGAAATTAATCCAAGTACAATGCACTGCGACTTGATGATTACACGTAAATAAAAAGAACCGTGAATTAGCGCTTGTATTAAATGTACGAGAGTAACCCGAGTTCGAATTCCCCAAATTTTTTAAGCGACGCTTAAACAACTAACTGCAGCAACGTTATCTTTATGAATCCGCAAATTATTCAATTCACGCCTGAGCGTAATTGAAAGATTTGTCCAATCCCGACCCGTGTCAACTGATATCCTTCCTGTGTGTGAGGAGCGGGACACCGGATCAAAATAAACAATGAACAAGCTGACACCTGTTTGTTTTATAAATCCAAGTGACAAACGAACTCACAGTCCACGTGATGGTAACTGGCTACTGCCGTCAACGCGACCTGCATCCAACTATAAACAAAGAGTGCTGCACATGCGTTGTCGCCTCTGAGGACCAAGGCAAAATGTCCCACAGCCTGTGAAAGTTAAAGTTAAAGTTACAGCTCATATACGTCCCACTGCTGAGCACAGGCCTTCTCTCATTTCTGAGAGGGTTTTAGGACAAGGAAAAGTCCGCCGCGCTGCCATAATTCGTGTTGGAGAAATTCACATAATTTTTTTCTTATTTCTCAGACATTACCTGCATTACTCACGATGTTTTCCTTCACCGGCGAGCACGTGGTAAATCAGCACTTAAAACTGCATTTAACAATTTCATTGGTGCCGGCGGGAATCGAACCCGGGTTGCTCGCGTACTATGAAATTTACAGCGAGCGCTTAGCCGCTGAGCTACCACGACTCTTCTACAGCCTGCAAGTATGCCTTTATACTCTTCAGACCGGAACTCAGCTGTGCACACACTGCTACTTGGCGGTGAAAGTAGGGAATAGGGTAGTACCTTTTCTAGTAATATGTAAGAGGGTACCTTTCCAGATAGACTCCTAGGCAGAAAAGCTTCGCATTCATTACCTCAACAATATTATGCAGAACGTTGGCCTCTATTTTTAGCAGAATTTTTACCACTTGAACTTTAATTGTCAAAGTCAAACCATACAAATTTTTTGGACGACTAAAAATGAATAGATATTTTTAATACTTATTGAAACTCATTTTTTACCCGACTACAAAACAGGAGGAGGTTCACAATTTGAATGTATATTTTTTTTGTATGTTTAGTCGCGATATCTTAACGCTAGACCCGATTTTGAAATTTTTTTATTATTAAATCGGTCCTAATACTTCAGGGGTTGTCCCATATAATTTTGAAGAAAAAAATTAAATTTGAAAAAAATAAAACTGCAACTACTGACGATAACATCGCTAAAGTTCA
This sequence comes from Parnassius orleans, assembly GCA_029286625.1. Lineage (NCBI taxonomy): Eukaryota > Metazoa > Arthropoda > Insecta > Lepidoptera > Papilionidae > Parnassius > Parnassius orleans. Next base: position 742,124 of record JAGSMP010000097.1, read on the forward strand.
CCAAATGGTGCTAGACGACCGCCGAAATAAAGTGAGAGAGATAGCAGAGGCTGTGAACATTTCCAAAGAACGTGTTTGTCACATATTAATTCAAGATTTAGGCATGAGAAAGCTGTCAGCACGTTGGGTTCCGCGTTTGCTTACGTTAGACCAAAAACGTGTTTGAATGAACATTTCCAACGTTCTCTTGGCGCAGTTTAGGCGCAATAAATCCGAGTTTTGGTGCAGATTAATTACCGTGGATGAAACTTGGATACACCATTATACGCCCGAAACAAAAATACAGTCAAAACAGTGGACTGCAAAGGGGGAACCGGCTCCAAAAAAGGCAAAAACTGTTTTTCGGCTGGGAAAGTGGTGGCGACTGTTATTTGGGATAGTCATGGAGTACAAGTGTAAGGATAGAAAATTCTATGAAAATTAAATATCTATTACACTCGACAAAATCTTTAGATGGCTCAAAAGTAATAATTTAAAAATAAACTTAAATAAAACCAAAATGATACAATTTAGGGATTTTAGTACTCCACCTATTGGACTTAACATTTGTTATGATAGTACAAAAATTGAAGAAGTCGACTGTACTAAATTTTTAGAATTAATGGTTGACAGACACTGTGACTGGAAGAAGATAGAGTACGTATGCGATAAGCTTGAGAGATTTGTTTAAGCTATAAAACAGCTACGGTTGACAGTGTCTACTGAAGCGGCACTGAGCGCTTACTACGGCTATGTCTCCTCAGTGCAGTGTTGCCATATATAGAGATTTCTCCGTATTTATACAGATTTTCGGTGTGTAATACAGATTAGCACTGGATGCAGATTTTTATACAGAGTTTTCTAACTCTATTGATTAATAAAAAAGAGAAGAAATTACCATAATATTCAACTTAAAACAGAACGAAGCAAAATGTATGACTAGATGCCGCGCTACACACATCATTGCATGATTCTATTATTGTCTCTATTAGTCTCGTAGAATTGATTCATTGGTTACTTTGGCAGTAAAGTTTCCAAATTTCATCTCAGTTGATGAACTGCAACAACTACTAGACACAGAGTGGCGGTTTTTACGCCTGACGATTCAGCAGATCTTGAAACCTACTGGTGTAAAGTCACTGCAGCCCATGATCCTCCTAACTACAGCAATCAATTATATCCTACGCTGTCCAAATTTGTCTCTGCAATCTTAAGTCTACCTCATTCCAGTGCCGCCATAGAGACGATCTTCTCATATATAAATTTAATAAAAACTAAACAACGCAATAGACTTAATACAGATACTATTGAAGGTCTTTTACATACCAAGCAACTGATTGGTGCAAAACCTTGCTTTAGCCTAGAGGTTGATAATAAATTACTGTTGAAATTTAACAAAATATGTATGACTGAAAATAATAAAGTAATAATTAGTTCGTTTGTTGAAAATGATTGAGTTTTAATATGTTGTTGGTTTAAATTAATGTTTTCAATTTTGCTATATAAAAACTTTAGTGTATATTTTTATTTACTAACGATAATCAAACCTTATCTGGTTAGTTCTTATCCCTTGTTTTTTAAAAGAAGCAATGATGATGATGATCAATAATTCTATTTTGGTTTATTTGATTATGCAGATTTTATACAGATTTTAAGTTAAAATAGCATAAGATTTAATACAGATTTTAACAGTTTCTACTACAGATAAAAGGTTCAAGGCATCTGGCAACACTGCCTCAGTGCTTTCATACAGCTTCTTGTTGTGGGGCAACTCGGTTGAGGTTGGCAAGGCCTTTCGTGTTCAAAAGAAGTGTGTAAGGGCCATTTGTGGAGCTTGGTTGTATGTACATACGGGAACTTTGTGTTTTTGTCAAACAGCATCCACAATATTTCACCATTAACTCAAGTTTAGTCAGTAGAAGTGCCATGCCAAGAAATAAATTGAAGCTCTATCTACCTCAATGCAGGCTTGATATATGTAAAAGAAATGTATTTATAAATGCTATTAGAGTTTACAATAAATTGCCTAACACTTTTAAAGACCTCCCTTTCGTTATTTTTCAAAGGAAACACACCAAAAAACGAATATATTTCTTTAAGTCATATATTTGTCTAAATATATATAAGTCATATATTTAGACGAATATATGACTTATAAAGAAATCTACAATAATGGTGAAATATGGAAAAACTGATAATTTTTTTTTACATTTAATATTTATTTTATTTTTTGACATTATGTATTTTTTTTTTTAGGATTTTGACATTTATATATAAAAATTTAATTAATTAATTAAATTTTTGACATGTATTTATTGTAATTTAAAAACTTGACGCTAAAATATTTTTAAATAATTACGTAATTATTTTTCTTTAATAATTTACCTCATTAAATTGTAATAATAATATTTTTTTGTATTTTGTAAAGATATTGCACGCCATTATCATGATAGAATGTAAGGTCTCATTAATAAATAACAACATCATATTATTATGTACTACATTCTGGCAATAAATAAATTTGACTTTGAATTTGAATTATCTTAATCGATTATCTTCAAAAAGGAAAAACCATTACAGGAGGATACTACGCATCATTAATTGACAAACTGTAGGCAGAAATTGCGGAAAAACGGCCACATTTGCAGAAAAGTAAAATCCTGTTTCACCATGACAACGCGCCGTCTCACAGCTCAGCGGTTACCATGGCGAAAATCCATGAATTACGGTTTGAACAGCTTGACCATCCGCCTTACTCACCAGATCTAGCTCCAAGCGACTTTTTTGTTCCCTCATCTAAAAATTACGCTCGGTGTACAGAGATTTTCGTCAAATGAGGAGGCAATCACCTTCGTGAACAATTTTGCAGAGAAAAACGCCGAGTACTATTTGGAAGGGTTAGAGAGATGGGAGCATCGCTGGGAGAAGTGTGTAGAGTTACAAGGAGACTGTAGAAAAATAAAAATAAATTTTAAGAAAAAATGTTTTGTATCTTTGTTAGGTCGGAAACTTTTCAGATCACCCATGTAGATACAAAGATTGTGGAGATACTCTTAAAACCAAATTATGATAATTATAGATAGTACTTACTTGGAACTTTACAAAATCCGCCTCTATTTACCGCATAAAATGAAACGATAAAAATTAGTATTTGGGTTTTTGGTTGAAAACTAAGTTTTGGTTAGAAATTCCACCAAAAAAAAGGGTAATTAATGCAGGGGATGAAAGTTTGTATAAAATACTTAATTTTTAAGTAAAATAAAATGAATTTGTATTTAGGCTCTACATTAATAACTAATAGACACGTGTTTCAGTATTTTTGACAATCCTACATTTTATGGGGTAAAATAAAGGATTTAAAATTGTTTGAAATTCTACTATGTTTTAATTATATTTTTGATAACACTATTAAAAGCTTAGGAATAGAAACTAAGTAACATGATTCTGAGCATTTTTGATACTGAACATCTAAAGGGAATAATAGGGGATAAAGGTTATTATAAAACTCTAAATTATAAAACTCTAAATAATTTTGATGCGGTTCTCAATCAATAAATCACATAATCAATGTATTCTTTATTGTATACCAATATACATTGAAACAAAAACAAAATAAAATAAATGAAGAACGTACAATAGGAAGCGATTTCTTCCAAACAACCTTTTTCGCAAAGAATTGTTTACAACGAATAGCTAGGAAGTGTGAATAAATTATATAATTATGTTAAAACACACAAGATGATAACAGTTGATGAATGTAGAGACAAAGAGTTTCACAAGCGTACAGCTGTAACAGAAAATTATTTATTGAAGAAGGAGAATGATTGCACTGGAGTACGAAGCTTGCACCTGCGATTATAATCATTCCGAAATATGAGAAAGTTTCCATGTGGACAGCTTGAGCTCACCGTATTATGCAATCTCATTATAAGTGTGGGTCATAACTGTCTATAACCCTTTTGAATAAAATATTTTTTAAATAATATAAAATATTTTTCTCGGAGAACAGAAAAACAAAATAACAGTTTACAATATTATAATATATTGTATATTTAATTATACAAATGATATTAGAAATAATTTGGTAAGGATCACCTCATTTTTAGCACTATACCAAAACCCTGTTTAAATATAAATAACCGGCCAAGTGCGAGTCAGACTCGCACATGAAGGGTTCCGTACCATCGCAAAACACGTTTCAAATAGGGTAGCCCCCTTTAATTTTTAATTTATTTTTATTTTTATTATTTGTTGTTATAGCGGCAACAAAATACACTTTCTGTGAAAATGTCAACTGTCTTAACCTATTATTTAGTAATAGAATAGAATAGAATAGAATAGAATAATTTTTTATTCAATATAGATTACATGTGTAATTCTTATTGAAAGTCATTTTAATGGCTTAGTAATAGGGTCTCGTTGGTTACCCTTTGGGTACGGAACCCTAAAAATGAACTTTGCATATATTCTGGGATTTTGTTATAAAAGCGTAAACATTGCCCATGAACCATGAATTACTGACTGTGCACTGTGCACTGTGCAGTCGAGTAACTGGTATAATTTACTTATTTGTTCTCCTAGCATATACAAAATGTAAATCATATATTTTTCAAAACTACTACTTTTCAATGTGTTTTATTTATTTACACTTTTATTCACAAACGTGTACTATGTTAATGGCGGTCCCAATGCCTTGAAGCATTTCTCCCAGTCAACCACTAGGCTAAGCAGAAAATAAACATAAAGAGGGCAGTGTAGCATAAAACAAAAAATGAAAAGATGTTAAAGTAGTACATCGATAAATTAAGAATTTATACCTACATACATTTTAAATTTATAATATATGATTGTTACATTTACTTCTGTCATTATTGTTTTACTTTTATATTTCTTTGCTTACTTAAAAAAATTGTCCGACAATATACGTGGTAGAGCCATGCTGCAGCTATATCAGTAGTATACTTGTAGCACGAATGGGTCGGCTTGACCGGGGAAGGACCACGCTCTCACAGAATACCAACGTAAAATTGCAGCTTAACGCTGCTGTACCTCAACAGAGGGGACATGATGATTGGTGTGTCCTGTGTCAAGTGAAGGTATCAGAGCCGTATAGGCTAACAGCACTTACATCACAGAATATAGACGCTGCTGTGTTTCGTATGGTGAGTGTAGAGAACCGGAGACCCTTTTTACTGGAAACGAGGCATTCCATCTTAGTCCTCAGGGAAGACAACGCATCTGCATTTTGATTCGTAGTTGAGGATGGATGTAGATGTCTATGGGCCACAGCAACTACTTACCATCAGGTGGACTGTGTGCTCGTTTGTCACCCTATCCTATAAAAACAAAGAGAAATGTATAGTATGTTTTAAACAAGAGGCACTGATAGTATAACAGCGCTTGTCCTCCAGATCAAATTTCGATCACGGCGGCCAGTCTCAATGACAGGACAGGATGATAGTTCACAAGTATATGCGCAAGCACAGGTGCGCTCTCTATTACTTCATCGTAGATAGAAGACATATCATGTATTTTTTAACAACTTTTAAATTTCTCTTTAGAGAATAACGGAGAGAGCTATCGGTTCAGATCGGTTCGATTCACTGGCGCTGCGATGAGATGTTGCCCTTTGCATTTTTTATCGCATTTACCACGGGGAGTACTCTGAGGAATTGTTCGGGTTAATACCACTAATAATTTCACCAAAGTACATCGCGACGACACTCAAATATGGGCCGCCCAGATGAGTTTTACTAGGCGTTTTCTTATAATGTTTTCTTATATTTACGCGAAGACTACACATTAAATGAAACTAATTTTTACGGATTATATCGCGTTTAATTTTAACTTTTTAAGTCCCGACGACGGCTAATAGCCGGACTAACTATGACATCGCGACGTCAAACACCTCAGTGACCCCGTGACCATGGGTGCTGTAAAGCACCCGAAACGTCGGGAATTAAAAAGTTAAAATTAAACGCGATATAATCCGTAAAAATTTGTTTCATTGAATAGGAGTTTTCTTACTCGCAATACTTCTTTCTGGAATAGTTTACCATCGATGATTTTTCCGGACCGATACGACTTAGGGACTTTTAAGAAACGAGTTTACTCCTTTTTAAAAGGCCGGCAATGCACCTGCAATTACCCTGCTGTTGCAGTTAATCGTGGGTGGCGGTCGACACTTACCATCAGGTGAGCCGCATGCTCGTTTGCCTCCTCTTATATAAAATAATGACAGGTAATCCATACATATGGTTAAGAATCGTGCTTATGGTAATTTGTGGGGTGGTTTATGCTCAGCGGTGGAATTGTTGAAAGACGTAACGGCACATCCGGTTCCGGAAAAGAACCTGCTAACCGTAACAAACGAACGTCTTTCGGTTGCCGGACACGTAACGTCAATTGGGTCAACGACGTCGCCGTCGCGGCGGCTACCATCGATCCATCACTCGCGCATGCGTGCAACAACAATACCAAAATCAACCTTAAAACAAATGCAACTAAGTTCAATTCTTTCAGTTACTTTGAATATTCGCTCGTACTGCACATTCCGTCGCAATTTTATTTCTGCGGTATCGAGCACCCTTATGCTTTTCAGCTTTAATGACGTGTTTTGTTTAATAAAGTTGAATAAACAGTGTCTGAAAGTAGCGTAACTCAATCATTTTACAAGGCATTTCGGTTCGTAATGCGTTTCTTGTAAACCTTCAATAGCTTAGCCATTAGATTGAAATAAATTATTAACTTCGGCTGCCATGTTGGTGGCAATTATGAAGGTTCACTTACGTACATGCCATCGATCGAGACAAAAGTACTTCCAGTATTTTTATAACAGAACAGTTTTCAATTTGACTGTATTTTTTTATAGCATAGTGTGACAAACGAGCACACAGTCCACCTGATGGTAAGTGGATACTGTGGCCCATAGACATCTACATTTATCCTCAATTAAGAATCAGAATGCAGATGCGTTGTCACCCCTGAGGACTAAGATGGAACGCCTCGTTTCCAGTAAAAAGGGTCTCCGGTTCTCTACACTCACCATACGAAACACAGCAGCATTAACTGCTATTTTACCCTGGTATTCTGCGTCTTTTCCCCTGGTCGAGCCGACCCATTCGTGCTACACTAACAGCGTGCAGCGTGGCTCTACCACGTATATGATTTAATCCATTCAGTGAAATAAGAAATGGTGTACAACCATTGTCTATCGGAACTCTTAAGTTGTTTCGTTATCACCATCTTTTTAGCACCTCACAAATCCGCTGTTGAGCATAGGCCTCTCCGCAAAGAATGCCACATGTCTTACCCGGTCGTCACTACATCGAGTGGAGCTCACTGGTACGTGACACGTGAGAACTTTTTTAGTCCGTCGGTTGTAGGTTCTTCAAGCTATATCGCCGGCCCATTGGCACTTCAGCTTAGTGATTCATTGCTGTAGCGCGTCGCTCGCCATTGCCAGTCATTTCTTTTCTACCGACTTCAAAAAGGAGGAAGTACTCAATTCGACTGTATGTTTTTTTTTTTATGTGTGTTACCTCATAACTTTTTCTGGGTGTAGCGATTTCGATGATTTTTTTTTTATTTAAAGCTGGTGCTTCTCATGTGGTCCCAGATTAAGGTCTAACCAATAGTTTTTGAGTTATTCTTAATAATTCATATTGAAGTCGGTTGTACAAAATTTTTAATTTTTAATTATTCAACTATATCCCCTTTTAATGCCCACTGGACGAAATGGGGTTATGATGACGGTTCACGCCACCCACCACACGGAGACTTCATTTAAAAAAAAAATAGACTGACCTCAAGGGTGGTCTCAATTAAATTTGAAAGAATAATTCCACCATTAACGTTACAAGAATTGAATTTTTTCATGTTACTTTTAAAACAACATTCTGGTTGTTACTTTGTGCTCGTATATTCCTTAGTCTAGTCAAGTTTTAGGTGCATATGTAGACTTCCAGCAGTGGACTTCTACGGACTGTTAAAAGAAAAAATAAAGATGATTGTGTGAGTACACACGGCCTCCGGTTCTCTACACTCACCATATGAAACACAGCAGCATTAAGCTGCTATTTTACTGGTAATTGGTGAGAGTGTGGTCCTTCCCAGGTCGAGCCGACCCATTCGTGCTACAACCATAATATAGCTGCAGCATATTTCTACCTATCTCGTTAAATAGTCGAAGTGTTGAGCATTGTTTGGTGTTACTTAAAATTGGTGGTGATTTTCCTACTAGTGAGGATGATTTATCATTATGACAACGTGACTACAATAACTACTACGGAAATGCTACGAAGCTACGATTTTTCGTAGTCCACTTGTAGGTCTGTCATTTTAAAACAGTAATATTATAAAAAGTGCTTGCGTTATAATTTGTATTCTTCGTTTATTTTAAGGATAACTTGCAAAATCAATATTATTGTAGGTTTACTACGGTCGATAGGACGGCTCCGTGGCGCAGTGGCTTAGCAATTGAGTTGCAGCGCTAAGGGCGAATCCCGCACGGAACAAGTATTTGTATGGCCTACAAATAATTGTTTCGGGTCTGGATGATGGTCCTTGTGCAATTTATGTATGTAAACTGCCCCCATGGTACAGGAGAAAATCCTAGTGTGGAGGCTACGTTTTAAACCCTACCAAAACAAAAAGATATATTTTTATTTTATAGAAAAAGGGTGCAAGTAAATTTTGTGGCCCATAGACATCTTTTTTTTTTCAACATGGGTAAATGTTTACGCATACCCGCCTCGCGGGGCCAAGGACGGGTTATGTCGGACTCGCACCGACTAAAACCCCATTGTGATATTCGTCGCACATTGGCAGGACCACGGGAATGCTTTCGCACAAATCCGCGGCCCCACCAGCGCCGACCGCCCCATGGTGGCTCCTCCTCGGGAGAGGACTACTCCTCCCCCATCTCCTTCTCAGGTAAGGCGCACTAGAACACATGGCGCGCTTTCCTCCACGGCCTCCAACTACACCTCCGCAATGGACGCCCCCGCGTCCGATGCGCGATGGCCATGGGGCCAGGAAAAACGAGCACTCAGAGGCACTAGCCTTCGTGACCCCAGCGGGGGATCTGGTCTATGGCTCCGCTGCCAACTCGCAATACCGCCACTCCTCTTCCCCCGCAGCCCCACCACCACCGCATCAACGGTGCGGCCCTGTCAGAGTCACTGAGGATAGGACGGGTGGCGCATCGCCATACCAATACTCCTCTTCCTCCGCGACTCCACCGCGGCTGCATCGGTAAGGGGAGAGGACACCCCTCTCGTCGCAGCCCACCAACACTCATCCGAAGTGGGTTCGTTAAGCCCACTCGGAGTGGCCACCTCGGGCCAACCATGTGGGTTCCTCTTTGTTCACCACGGGATGACCAAGCCACGGTTACTAAGCCCCCCCGCCACGACAAGGCGGGAACCCGTTCCGAGGGGGGGGGGAGGGTAGGGAGCATAGACACCTACATCTATCCTCGATAAAGGATTAAAATGTACAATCGTTGTCACCCCCGACTAACAATTAAATGATTGAATTCGATTTTAAGTGGTCCTTCACTGTTGGCCGAATGAGGAATCTCAAGGTCGCTTAGTGACCTATGGAGAGCTTAGCTCGGGATTTCTATGTGTGATAAACTTAGAAATGAGAATATCCGTATTAAAACCAGAGTTACCGACATAGCCCAACGGTCTAGTAAGCTGAAGTGACAATGGGCCGGCCATATAGCTCGAGGAACCGACAACCGATGGGGAAGCCACCACTAGATAGAGTGACGGCCTGGTAAGACATGCAGGATATCGATGGATGAAGGTGACTCAGGACCGTGTTTATTGAAATTTCTTGGGTGAGGCCTATGTTCAGCAATGGACTTGTGAAGGGCTGTAATGAAGAAATGAATGCTCCTTTCTAAAAGGCCGGCAACGTACCTGCGATTCCCCTGGTGTTACAGTTGCTCATGGGCGGCGGTAGTCACTTACCATCAGGTGAGCCGTATGCTCGTTTGCCCACTCTCCTATAATATATATATAGGCGAAAGGGGATCATCCTCAGATGCACTCATGATGGATGGCGCAAATATGCGTGCGTTACAACATAAATACAAGAAAATATAATAAACAGATCATTAACGCTAAATATATGGTACGCTTTCCCGATGATGTTATTTTCAAAAATCCTATAAACAACAACGGTTGCCACGTTACCAAAAGAAACGACGCTTCGCTAGAGTAAAACCTTTACTCTCGATCTAGCCAGTATTTTATAGACAAATTATTTAATTAAATATTTTGTCTATAAAATATATAATATTTACTTCTCTAATATATAATAATTAATATATTAAATTCTCTAATATATACATATATAATATTTATTTCTCCCACATACTCTAGTTACATTATTATCAAAACTAGCTAAAGCATTTTTAGTTGTTGTGGGAGACAGGAGTCCAAACTAGGTTACCCTGTGCTAAAACTTTTTTTGATGATTGAAAAATATTCCTTAAAAAATTTGTTACTAGCGCCCGGCTTCGCCTGGATAGGATATAATAATGTGGCATATTTAGATTTGAGATTAACAAAGACCATTTATTTTATAAATTAAAAAAAAATCCAATCTTTTCGAATAAAATATAGCTTAAATGCCTCCTGACATTGCTCTCATTCTGTTCGTAAAGTTTCATCACAATCGGCTCAGCCATTCCGGAGTTTAGCCCAGACAGACATATTTAAAAAAAATGGTTATTTATGTGTTAACACCATGCAAATAACTCCCAGAGCTTAATAGAAGCCAGTTATTCCAATATTACAGACAGACACTTCAATTTTATTTATATTTATAGATTCATATTATAAAAATACTGCAAGCAACGCGTTTGTTATTAAAATTGATGGATATCTTTTATACAAGACATTTAGAAAACGGTCTTGGCCACAATCGAATCGCCAAGTTGATAGTAGCGTTGCAGTGGGCGCTGCGCGCGCATCTCATTCACCGGCAACGTCGGGCGGGCGGCGGGGCGGAAAGGACTCGTGCGGCTAGGGCTGTCACGCAAATATTTTTTAAATACAATCTATGCACCGACTTTCCGGGAAGTCTGCAGTCTGTGAACATGTTCAAGATCGTCCTCACTATTATATCAGATTTAACAAACCACAAATCCTCGCAAAAGAACACCGATTCCTACCAAGACTGATTCATAAGGCTGTTGAATTTAATAAGATCCAAATTTCATTAGGGAAGTTGGCTGAAGACTACCATCTGCATGGGATCCTATATTCTATGAAATTAAAGCATACCCTGCAAAACTTCAAGATACTGTAAGCTTATTTTGCGTAGATCGGACCAAAAATTAATATTGAAAAACTGAGGGTAGCCCGGGTTTACTCTGACATTGGAACGTCAAATACCTCAGTCCCACCATTACCATGGGTGCAGTAAAGCACCTGAAACGTTGTGAATTAAAATAAGTTAAATTAAACGCCGTAATTCATAAAACAAAATTAAGTCATTAACTTTTTGTACCTGAGAATTACTTCACCTTTATCACTTGAGCGACAATCTTAGCTCCCACAGTAAAAACTGTAAAACTTTAGTTCCCATTCTACTACATTAAGTATTAAGATCGTAGTAAATTACGAGACGTTTACCTATGCTTGTACTCCTCATTACTTATTTCAGTATATTTTTCTTTCCCATCATCAGTTCCTCCGACGTTCTTTTTCATCTTACACCTGTTTCGTACACCTGTTCTCTTTCACCTCCTTTAATTCTTGTTTAATGCTTGTGGAAATCCTTACAACTCCTAATCCGTCGTCTAACTCTAAGATATAATTGCCTTAATATTTTCGTTTTAAAATTGTGTCATTGTACCAATTAATGAATATTTGGGTGTGTATGCACATTAATGTATACAGTTATACAAGTATAAAAATGAAAAGGTAAAGGCAATTACATATTAAAGTACCATATACTTTATTTATTGATTACATCTGTTCTCTACGCAAAGTTTAACTGGAGTAAGAAATTATAGGAAATCATTTTCAGATTGATAAGATAACCTGTTGCACTTAAATTTGGTATTATACTACTACTTCCTTTATGTACTTGGTGTATAAAATAAAGAATAAATAAATAAATAAGAAGAGTCTTAAATGGAATATAATTTCATTTCACGATTTTTCTAGAATTTAAATACGTAAATCCGCGAGTATGAGTATCAGTATTTTGATTTGAATTGAAAATTTAGTAGTTAATAATTAATTATTTTATGAGAGTGGCAACCCTAAATTGAACGATACCGAGGAGAAGTGGGGAGTGCGTCCACCTCAAATCGGTTTTGTCAGCGCGTGGCCGCCGGGCGAGCCGCGCCGCTGCGTGGCCATCACGGCCGACCCCGACGCGATCCCACTGGTGGTCCAGAGCGGCCACCAGCTGCCACCATGCCGTAACATGATGGGTTACAATAACCAGGGCCACGGATACAACAAGTTATTTACGCAGGTGCGCGCGCAAAATTGTGTTTGCTTGATAGATGGTGTAATTGATGTGCCGATACAAAAATAGTGTACAAAAAAGATAGATGTTTATTTGTTTTATTGGAAAGGCGTATATCCTCGTATTATAAGTTATAAAGTTTATTTGTAAGCTATTTATTTTGATAAATAAATATAAAAGCTAATTACTTAGTTGGTAATTACTAAGTGGTTAAAGAAGCGATAATAACTTCAAAACTAAATGATATATTTTAACTTTAGGAAGTAGATAGGTACGTTATTTATAGATGTATTTGGAGTGATTTCGTCAGTCTTTTTGTATTGCAGTTGTTCAGTCGAGTGCGTTGCGCCGCTCATCGTATATCGTTCATTTCGAAAACTTGGATCTGGAAAGGTTTTCTTTTAATTAATAAAATATTTTTTATACGCTAAGTAGCCTTACACTTTGGTAATTATCGCGCCTGGTAACTATTAATTGATATATTAAATTATTTTTATTAATTCTATGGAATTTACACAACTTTTATATAATTTATCAATTTCATTCGAGTGAAATCATCATCGGTTACATTATCAAAATAATTTATTGAAATTTGGGGTTTTAATCTGAATTTTCTTTACGATCACAATACTTCCTTTATCCATTTATCACTCAATGATGAAACGCTAGTGTCGTTCCTTCTAACTTTGTCTGTAGATTACTTTGTTTGTGTGCCAAGATTTGTTTTTATTAATATTACAAAAGGAATCTCCTATTAGGCAATATATCATTTCGTAAAATGTAAAATAAGTAATATATAGACGCAAAATCAAGCTAATTAGTTCATTTTCTCGTATATCACATAAAATTAGAGGCAAATCAATAAATTACATAAAAAGAGATTTTAGACTTTTGTTTATTTTTAAAAATATACAAACGAAGTATCCAAAAGTGTAAATAATCAAATTTTATTGTTAGATAGATATATATTTTTATTTTCTTGACTAATAATAATATATATATAGGTATATGTTGGTGCTTCTGTTTGTGATCGTGTATAACTTCTGAACTAGTTGACCGATAATACCAATTACAAAATCTGGACTCCATAGGTAGCGCTGTGAATACCTATATTTCGAACACACGTAGTCCGACAGCACGCGTTGACATTTCCTTGACCTGAAATCCTCTTAGTAAGGAGACGAGGCCTATGCCCAGCAGGAGTAACATTATTTAATCTTTAATCTTTAGGTGTATATTGGCTGAACCTTTACTTATAAAAATTTACTTACGACCAAGGTGAAATGCCTCGTTTTCATTAAAAAGGGTCTCCGGTTCTCTACACTCAGAACACGAAACAACAGCATATTTTCTAATTTTCTTGCAAATTTTCTAAAGCTTGAATTCTGTGAAAGCGTGCTCTTCTCCCCTGTCGAGCCGACCCATTCGTGCTACAACCCATGGCTGCAGCAGGGCTCTACCACGTATACATATTTGTCATCAATTTTATTCTTGATTATTAGGTCTTTATTTTCAATGCACTTTCTCCTGTCTCATGGAGGTGTTTTAATACACCCTATATCTTCCCGTGAGTCTTGTAAGAGGCGACAGAGGAAAACAAACCAGCAACAGCATCTTCCTCATAACAACTAGAAAATAAAAAACTGCCGTTGCCAAACCGCCTGCCAAACGTGGTAACTATGGCAAGTAGCCTCCTTATGAGGCAATCTTTGAGGAGGGCTATATCCAGCGGTGGACTTTCATAGGTTGTCATGATGAATACCCAGAGCCATATCATGATCAAGCCATAGAATATAATACTCGTTACGGGATTCGAACTCACAGTTCATACACCATCCAAACACTAAAGGCCCTGATCGACGGGCAAGCTTTACCGCGGTCTTGGTTACTCACCGGCAAAGCTTGTTAGTGAATCATCGCAAAACGCCACCGTTGTATCAAATAACAATGGCAGACTTTCATAAATAAAATTAGTTGAGAAGAAATGGTAGCGTCTATATATCAAAAATATCTTAAAATGTTAAGCATCAGTCCCTGTGTAACTATTACAAAGAATTTTGTCCTGAGAAGACGTCAAAAAAAATATTTATATTTGAAACATTTTAGGTTAGGTAGGTCTTATGTCACTTGGAAAAAGTCATGCGTCCTGTGGTTGCTTGATGTTAGCTTCATACATTCTCAGCATAATGTACCTACCTACATAATTGAGAGTTTTTAGATTATTATCTCTATTATATATTTGCATACTATAAATGTATATTTCTGGCATGACTTCTGGGCTTTTGTGCCATACCAGTGACATTTTGTTTTAGCTAGTGTTGCCATAACATTAAATGGAATTGTTACATAGTACTATGATTGAGATAATGTATTATTGAAGGAAGTTCTTTGTAAGAGACTTATTTTCAACCATATCTCTTTTATTTTTATTATTACTGATAGTATAGTTATTACTAATAATAACTTCCAATAAAAAATATTTTGTGTTTGTGTGTTGTGTTGGTAGTCTTACAAAGTGAATACGAAAATAGTATGAATATAGTGAATGGCACCACTTCAATAGAGTAAAATTATTAAAGTCATTTGATGTTCCCAAAATGTATGTTTTTTTCTGTGGCTTTAATTAAAATATATTTTTGTTTGAAAAATCATAGAAAAATAATTAAACACATTTTATATATAAGTTATTTCTAGACGCAATCATTTTTGTCAACTATTTTTCTGCCCTTGTTATTTGGCTAATTGCTTCAAAAAACTATAAAAAATAACTGTTTGACTCGCCAGTATTAGGAACGACGAGCTGTAGTACCACGGTAATTTTTACCGCAAGCTAATGGAGATTTTCATATCACTTTTCGAAACATCTTACTTTTATTCCGCATAAAACCGAAGTACATATTTATTATAGTCGAACCAAAAGTGGTTACGCTTTTTGTACAGTCGTGCTCAAAATGTTTAATGTAAATTTTTTCGTATTTTATTTACCACATTTGTTTAGATAGAAATCAAGACAATAAAATCGATTGGATTTTGTTGTTGTTCCGGTGAATGTATTTTATCGACATAAATTTAAAAACAATTGACTAGACGACTTCCAGATGAAACAAGCACAAACAGACAGTACGTTTTAACATCTCGACTACACTCACCTACCATCAGGTGGTATATTAGCCAAGCACTGTCTTTTAAAACGCAGACAAAAAAAATGTAATATGTTATAGATGTCGATAAATGTATTATTAAAAATTTTCAGATATTATAACAGAAAAATCGTCATTGAACACTGCATAAGTTTTTTTTTAATAGGTATACCATTTTTTTTAAATTCTTACATTGTCATCCGATCTGAGCTATGTTAAAAATATCAAGTCTCTAGTTCATCGGAAAGTTTACTAAACTCCACCCAAACAGACATACACAAAAGCGAGTTAATGAAATCGTGCTAAAAAGACCAAATAGTAAGAAAAATAACAAAAATAGAGGTAGTAATTCCATAATTATAATATATTAATTAATAATTTATTATAATCATAAATTAATAATTGACTGTATTTACATAGCATGTGCACCCATACGAAGTATCAGACTTTGTAACTCCTCGTGACCGAGTTATACGTGATAGCATCACATTCTAGTTTACTCTAATGTTTGATCTTCTGAGAGGTTTATTACGTGCGAATTTTATTAGGCGGCTGCAGAGCAGAGATATTCCCGGATCTTTGCTGTCAGTTCTGCCAGATTAATAGAATGTGAGATGCCGGTGAAGTCTGCGTGTTGTCAAATGACGTAAGTTACGAATGCAATGTACAGTAACATCGTGTAAACATCCCACTTTAGAAAACAGACTCTTTTTACAAACAGCTCGCAGGTTGGCGAAGATCATCCTTCACACTTCCACTGACCGCGTCCGGCGCTTGTCTGCTATTAGCGTTCACGATTGTAGAATGACTTTCTACAATCATTTCAAGATATTCTACAATCGTGAACGTTAATAGAAAACAATAACAATTAATGAAATCAGCGTTAAAACGATTGTAGTAAGTGAACGCTTCTTCTTTACGCGTTACGTTACGGTTTACTTTTGAGATGGCATCCTATTTTTTTTAAACTGTTGTGACAAACAAACTTTGAATCTATTTGATGGTAAGTGACTACTGCAGCCCATGGAGGCACCTACAGCCAACTTCAAACAAAGGGCTACATATGCGTTGATATCTCTGAGGACTAAGAAGGAATGCCTCATAGCCTGTACCTTTACTGGCCCTCTACACCCTTTAGACCAGAACACAGTAGTGCACGCACTGTAATTTAGCGGCAGAAATAGGTTACACGGTGGTATCTACTCAGACGGACTCCCAGACATTCAGAATACTTTAAATATTTTACGTGGTAGAGCCATGCTGCAGCTATATTAGTAGTATAGTTGTAGCACGAATGGGTCGGCTCGACCGGGGAAGGACCACGCTCTCACAGAATACCAGCGTAAAATAGCAGCTTAACACTGCTGTGTTTCGTATGGTGAGTGTAGAGAACCGGAGACCCTTTTTACTGGAAAAGAGGCATTCCATCTTAGTCCTCACGGGTGACAACGCATCTGCATTTTGATTCTTTATTGAAGATAGATGTAGATGTCTATGGGTCACAGCAACCACTTACCATCAGGTGGACTGTGTGCTCGTTTGTCACCCTATCCTATAAAAAAAAAAAATATACAAATATTTTCAACGACCTGATTCTTGATATCTGTTCGTAATTCAGCACTCGTAATGGAAATATTTATTTATCGTACATAAATTATGAAACGGACGTCTATATTGATGTTTCATTTGCAAACGTTATTCAAGTGGCTGGTTCTAGAAGAACGTTTTGAATTCCCTCTGACGTGGTTTGTGTAACGCTATAATTACTGAAATCTGTGTTGGAAATATGACGATAAAATTGAAACTCTTCAGCGCTACATTTGTAGACGCTTTCAAACTACTCGACTGGGAAGGCTACGGTTTCAAGATCAGTAGTACGTACATTCTCACCTTCGATTCGCCGCCAATATTATCATTAGGGTAGAATCGCTGGTAGACCTCAGTATCATGCTCAGAGACCTCACTAGTATCCTCAATTAGTCGTCAGATATGACCACGCATGTGTAGCCTTATTTATTTGAAGCTGGCTACAGGCGTCCATGGACTGCAGTTGCCACTTACCATCCGGTGGACTGTAAGTTCATTTGTCGCTTTAATTTTATTTAAAAAAATATATAATCTTTGGTAACTAGACATTCCATCGAAGCGATGACAAGACACAAAGATCGTTAAAAATATCAATTTATTTAGTAATATTTTTGTTTGAAACGCGTCAAGATGTTATTGTTAAAAATAGTAGTGTATGAGAGCGGATGCTCAAACTGGATTACGCAATAGATCATTATTTGACAGCAATAAAACAGCGTAACACACTACATATTCAGCGTAGCGCAATTACAATTCGACCACACGGTTATATGAATCGGTCACAATTACACATGTAGTGTAATTGACGTCATTAAATGATACCCCAAAATAGATTGAACCGGTTGGCGGATTCTACTACAGCTTATGTTTCCTGTTATGCCAGTTTTAAGGATTCACTCTTAATTCGATTTAACTTTTACTTTCTCTTGTACTTCTCAACCTTGACATTGGCAGAAGATCATCGGCAAAACGATGTAGCCTTTCTTTTAAATGAAGAAGAAAATAGTTTAGGTATGCAAACCAACACAACACTGCTAATGTAACACTGGTCAGTTTTACAAGAATAGGATCACGATAAACAAGATTACGGTTTAAATGACTTTTATGGAATCAATGCACATGTCTCTTGCGTAGAATTTTAAGCTGTTCAGATAGGTTCGAGTTTTGTATTTACTTCGCTTACTTCTATTTATCTCTTCTTATTTCCTACCATCTTAGTTGATTCTCATTATATAAGAAATACTGCTACTTTCTACTTCTGCTGTTTTTGGTCCGATATAATAATATGTAGAATGAGCTTACAGTATTCCGTTCTAAAATTAGTGAAACTGATTGTCCACCAGTCTGCTCTGTCAATATGTCTGTATCAAGCGTTTCTATCAGAATCTAATTCTTGTAGATGATTGGAGTTTGTTATAATAATACGCATACTGAAGCAGTTACTCAAATACAGGTGACAGGTTCAAATTTAAATTATTTTTCTGATAACATCGTGTAGTGCAAGTCTTAAGCGAAAAATTAAAATAAAACTATTTGAAGCACTATTATAATGTTTTATAATATTTAAGTGGAAAGCGAGCTAACTTTTTCTATTAGCAAAAGTTACCGCTACTAGGATTAAATAATTTCTTATATTTTCACGATTACTACACGTTGAATAAAACTAATTTTATTTATTTTATTACGTTTATTTGACTTATTTCAACTTTCGACTTTGGACCACGGGGAAATCCCGAAACGTCTGGAATTGAAATATGTAAAATAAGTGAAATTAAACGCGATAAAATCAGTAAAATTTGTTTTAACACCTACGATGTTTTCCTGTGTCGTAGAGGCATTATACATACAAAATTCCACGCGGAAAAAGACCCAGACCCGGAACCAATTTTATACAAAAAATTAGGTCCGTGTTAAATAAACGATAATTAACTTTCACTAAAACGACAATGACATTTTAGTAAATTAAATATTTCCGAACGTAAAAGTTTGTATGAAAAGAAAAACGAAAAGCATACTAAAACCGAAATACCTTGAAATGAGGGCGTAAAATATGCAGGGGCTTATTAGGTCGGGGGGATGAATGACGTCACGACTTCGATCCGCGCCAGTCTGCCGCCGAAACATAAAGCCAGACTAGTCTTATTCAAACATCTCGATCAATCGTTTACTACGGGAATGGACCAGTGTTTTTCGGACTTCCGTGGAAGAGATTTAGAATAGAAGCGCGAAATCTTAAATTGGTTTAGTCCTTCTTATTTTCAATATTTGTGAATGAAATAGGATTAGCAATAATAAACGTAAACACTCTCACCTAATCACTTCGATATTAACAAATTACATGTTTCCGTAGATTATTTTATGCTACACAAGTAGTGACATGACATTTACTTATTACACTTTTCGAACCTCTACATTCTTTACGTTTGACATTTAATACCGCCAAGTAAAGTTTAATAATCCTAGATTAAAAATAAGATTTCAAGTATTTTACCAGCCGGTATTTAATACAATTTCTTAATTTTTGAATGCTGAGACCAGGTGAGCATGAAAAACTATTATAGTCTCTTTGCCTTACGTAGTGATACATTTTTACGCGCTATTTTATATCTATTGCGTTTCATGTTTTTTTTTCTGTAGTATGCTTGTCTTGATAATTTTACGACTCATTTGAGCTGTTATCTTATTGTATTTAATTATGTGTTAGTTTAACAATATTTTTAATTAATTTCAATAATAAAATATTTATGTACTTATTTAAGTAATAAAATTTATCAGTCTAAATTTTTGCATGTATTTTTTCTAGTCCAACCCAATATGCCAAATAAAATTGGTTTTTAACCGTTGGACATAAAGAATATTTTCTCTTGCATCTGAGATGTATATTGTTATGCGCAAAATTATTTTATTATATTTAAAGGCATGTTCGTCTGACTTCTTGTATGTGTGTTGTGCATTGCATGCAGTCGGCACGTCTCGCAGCAATCGCCCAATGACAAACTACAAGCCTTTGGTAAGATTTTTGTTTTTTTTTTCGCTTTTTATTTATCTAGTTCAAGGTGATAAAACTAAATGTCATATTATGAATTGTTATTAAGTTTATTTTTAAGTACTACCTTATTCAACGAAGTTTGAGATAAAAAGTAAACAAAAATATACCCTTATTACATATAGTACCATTATTATATACTGCCAAATATATGTACCATTACCATTACAGCCTATCAAAAGTCCACTGCTGAACATAGGCCTCCTCATAGATTGCCTCATAAGGGGATATTTGCCATAGTTGTAATGTTACTGTTACTTATCTTCACGCACAATCCCTGACGGGGTAGCCAGAGAACAGATCGCAAGTGTCACGATCCTTACATATCTCTTTCCTTCTTTCAGATTCATAATCTTCTTCATACATGCACGTCTAGGTATCCAGTACTCTTGACCCTCCTCTTCGAGCAGTTTGCTCACATGGTCTTCGAGTTAGTCTCGGTCTACCTCGACACCTTTAATATTAACTTTCGCTATATATTTTCTTCACCATTCGGTCTTCACTCATTCGCTCAACATGCCCAAACCATCGAAGCACGCCCTTATCAATTTTGTGATAAGGTCATCTTTCAAACCTGCCATATTGCGAATCTCTTCGTTTCGCTTTCGGTCGGCCATGGTAACGCCGCACATTTTACGAAGAGATCGCATCTCCACTGCATTCAACTTGCTTTTATGCTTCTTCTGGCATACCCAGGTTTCGCTGCCATATAACAAAGTTGGTACCAACACTGCGTTATGTATTGCAAGGCGTGCTCTTCACGCCTTGCCTTTTGACTAAAGCAGTCAAGGCACCATTGACTTTGTTCCCGGCAGCGACACGCCTGTCCACATCTAAATCACATCTTCCATCCCGGCTAAAAGCACTCCCCAAGTATACAATTTCATTTACCTGTTCTAGACATTCTTGATTTACCCATATTTCACACTTCGTTCTCTTCGTCCCTTTCAAATACCAGAACCTTAGTTTTATTGGCATTCAAACGGAGACCTTTAATTTCACATTCCTCTTTCATACGCGTGACTAATGCCTGCAGTTCTGCTCTGATGGTGCAATAAGCACTGCATCATCAGCATACAGCAGACAATTTACTTTTATGTCACCCAATTTCACACCCAGACAGCTATCTTTCAGCTTCTGTAAACAGCTGTCGAGATATAGTATGAACAGCCAGGAAGACATGACACAACCCTGTTTTACTCCCGTTTGGACGCTAAACATGGGTGACAGGTCATGCCCTACCCGCACACAGGCTTTACAGTCGCAGTAAAGTGCCTGCACAGCCTTAGCAATCGACCATCCACACCACCCCGGCAACAATTCACATTTTCTTTATAACCTTATCAAATTCTCAAGATCCACAAAGCACAGAAAATCCTCTGGTTAGCAGCCAGAAGCTTCTCCGCGATCATGCGGAGAAAATATTTGATCCGTGCATCCTCTTCCAGGTCTAAATCCGCATTGAGCCTCCCATAGAAATCTTTCCGATTTCTGCATCCTACGTGTCAAAACCTTCGAGTATACTTTACTTGTTAAACTGGTCAGGCTGATCGCCCGATAGCACCCGCAGTCAAAATGTGAACCTTTACCTTTATATAAAGGCACAATGACTGCGGATCGCCAATCATCCGGACGTCCCCGTCCGCCAGCACAGATTGCACAGCAGATGAAAGCTGTCCCAGACGCGAGGCCCACCATACTTGATCATTTCAGCAGTAACTCTGTCTAGTCCCGCGGCCTTACCACATTTCAAACTTCGAATCGCACGTTCAATCTTTCATACTGATGACCTCAGCGTCATCGAGGTCCAGGTCTGGCGTACCAGTCACGGAGTCATCCCGATCCTCACTAAGATCATCACACGCATACATTTCTCTATAAAATTCGCTCCATCGCTGCATGACGTCCGATTTTTCTGTGAGGACGTCATTAGTTCTCGAAAGCACTTTGTTCATTCTAAGGCTGTCGCACCACTTCTGGTCCTTCCAACCTCTTTCCAGAAGAGTTTGAGTTCTCCTAAAGTTGTGCGACAACCTTGTCCGCTTCCATTCTACACCTTTCACGCATTTCCTCAATCAATGCTTTCGTGTGAACTTTCTGCAGCTTATATCTTTCTTTCATCTTCTCTCTCATATCTTTATCATTACTAGAGGCCAAGTAGTCTAACCATGCTTTCTTCTTCTTCTTTACAGCTTCTTTCACTTCATCATTCCACCATGCATCTCTTCTTTACTACTGCCTTTTTATTGTTCCACATACTTCTTCCGCTGCACTTACCATTCCATCCCTAAGGTTCTGCCATGTTCTCTCCACATTCATTTCTGCCATCGATGGTGTCAAGCTGGCTACTCGCATGATATTTGTCCCTAGTATCCGCTTCCTGAAGCTTCCAACTGGATGCGACAGACCGATTGCGGTTCTGTTACTGCCGTCCGGTAGCGCCAACCCGCGAACAGACCTCAAATCTAGTGATCACTAGATAGTGATCCGTTCCTAGGTCAGCACCTGAACACTCGCGTATCCATCACCTGTTTTCGCAGTCGGTCATCCACCAGGAACAAATCGATCATACTTCATTCTTACTTTCTAGTATACATATGGATTTTCTTGTGATTAAACATAGTGTTTGTCACAAGAAGACCCTTTCCTTGCATACCGCTAGTATTTTGCCAGCATCATTAACCTTTTATCGCCAAAC
The DNA here is from genome assembly GCA_029286625.1 of Parnassius orleans. Classification (NCBI taxonomy): domain Eukaryota; kingdom Metazoa; phylum Arthropoda; class Insecta; order Lepidoptera; family Papilionidae; genus Parnassius; species Parnassius orleans. The sequence continues at coordinate 765,072 of JAGSMP010000097.1, forward strand.
TTTCCAAGCACTGACTCGTACCCTGGTCGAGCGGTACCAACCCATCCATTCAAATCACCACATACAACAATTCTTTTCTCCTTCTAGCCAAATCTAGAACTTCTCTTACATTCTCCCAAACTCCTCCAGCTCAGCCCTGGACGACGAAGCTATCGCGCATAAACAAAAATTAGGTCCGTGTTAAATAAACGATAATTAACTTTCACTAAAACGACAATGACATTTTAGTAAATTAAATATTTCCGAACGTAAAAGTTTGTATGAAAAGAAAAACGAAAAGCATACTAAAACCGAAATACCTTGAAATGAGGGCGTAAAATATGCAGGGGCTTATTAGGTCGGGGGGATGAATGACGTCACGACTTCGATCCGCGCCAGTCTGCCGCCGAAACATAAAGCCAGACTAGTCTTATTCAAACATCTCGATCAATCGTTTACTACGGGAATGGACCAGTGTTTTTCGGACTTCCGTGGAAAGAGATTTAGAATAGAGAAGCGCGAAATCTTAAATTGGTTTAGTCCTTCTTGTTTTCAATATTTGTGAATGAAATAGGATTAGCAATAATAAACGTAAACACTCTCACCTAATCACTTCGATATTAACAAATTACATGTTTCCGTAGATTATTTTATGCTACACAAGTAGTGACATGACATTTACTTATTACACTTTTCGAAACTCTACACTTTTTACGTTTGACATTTAATACCGCCAAGTAAAGTTTAATAATCCTAGATTTAAAAAAAAGATTTCAAGTATTTTACCAGCCGGTATTTAATATAATTTCTTAATTTTTGAATGCTGAGACCAAGGTGAGCATGAAATAACTATTATAGTCTCTTTGCCTTACGTAGTGATACATTTTTACGCGCTATTTTATATCTAATGCGTTTCATGTTTTTTTTTTCTGTAGTATGCTTGTCTTGATAATTTTACGACTCATTTGAGCTGTTATCTTATTGTATTTAATTATGTGTTAGTTTAACAATATTTTAAATTAATTTCAATAATAAAATATTTATGTATTTAAGTAATAAAATTTATCAGTCTAAATTTTTGCATGTATTTTTTCTAGTCCAACCCAATATGCCAAATAAAATTGGTTTTTAACCGTTGGACATAAAGAATATTTCGTCTTGCATCTGAGATGTATATTGTTATGCGCAAAATTATTTTATTATATTTAAAGGCATGTTCGTCTGACTTCTTGTATGTGTGTTGTGCATTGCATGCAGTCGGCACGTCTCGCAGCAATCGCCCAATGACAAACTACAAGCCTTTGGTAAGATTTTTGTTTTTTTTTCGCTTTTTTATTTATCTAGCTCAAGGTGATAAAACTAAATGTCATATTATGAATTGTTATTAAGTTTATTTTTAAGTACTACCTTATTCAACGAAGTTTGAGATAAAAAGTAAACAAAAATATACCCTTATTACAAATAGTACCATTATTATATACTGCCAAATACATGTACCATTACCATTACCATTACCATTACAGCCTATCAAAAGTCCACTGCTGAACATAGGCCTCCCCATAGATTGCCTCATAGGGGGGATATTTGGCATAGTTGTAATGTTACTGTTGATTTGAAAATTTCACCTCTCAGTTGTTCATGTCCTCCTGGTAGATTATCTTCTATACATCCATACATTAGAGCCTATTAAAGTCTACTTCTGATCATAGGCCTCCCATAGATTGCCTCATAGGGGGGATATTTGCCATAGTTGCCACGCTTGGCAGACGGGTTTGCAACCGCATTAGGAGACGCTGCTGCCCATCTCCTGGTTACATCGTCCAGTGGGTTCTTACGTCACCCACTCGACGATATGGGGTGGTGGATATACTTACACCGCCACTACACGGTCACCTCAGACCAATAAAGTACTTGTGTTATGTGTTAGTGACCGTCTCAGACCAATAAAGTACAGAAATAATTTAAGTGCTCGCAGAAGTTGTCTACATAAAATCACATGCTAAAGTGAACAGGGTATAATGTAGTAAACTAATTTATTTTTACTTTGACATTTAGTATAGTTCTCTTGAGTTTATTTTTTAACAATAGAAAAAGTTTTAATGACCCAGAAATATTTTATTGCTAAAATAGTTTTTGTTATTTTTAAAAAAATAACTTGGTAGTTTAAGTATCAGTTAAATTTAATATTAACGTTTTAATGGTTCACGATGAATTGAATTATATTTTTTTTCGATAAAATAAGTATAATATAAAGACATACATAAGAAATAAACTTCTATCCATATACTTAGGTTCCGTCATCTAATATATAAAAATAAATTTTGTTTCTTCGTATTTTACGCGTTGCCATACGGTTCATCAGATTGCGGTAAAAGTGTCAACTTATTGCTTGCACTTGCGCGATGGTTATAGGCATAGTACAATTAACTTACAGTAGGTGGCGCGCGTATCGTACCGACAAATTTATTTGAAAGTTATATACCATTCAACTTCAATGAATGTATTATCATTCCTAATTAAACAATATAACTCTTCCAAATTTAAAATTATATTTCCGCAATTATTTCTTCTGCGGTAGCAACGCGCCGGGTGCCAGCTAGTTAATTAAAAAAAATGTAATACATATTTATAAATTTGATAATTAGTAATTTTAAAATAAATTTAAATGATTATGAAGTTACACAATTTCCATTAATCTTCTTAATAACATTTTATACCAGCAAAGACAGATCATAGACGGAGCGCTGCGTTCACTTCAAGTGACGCCGCACTCAAGCACACATCGCATCGAAGAACAGTTTGACGTGATAGGGCTATGCTGTAGCTATATTATAGTTGTAGCACGAATGGGTTGTTCGACCGGGAAAAACAGAATACCAGCGTAAAATAGCATCTTAATGCTGTTTTGTTTCGTATGATGAACCGGACGCCCCTTTTTATTGGAAACGATCCATTCCATCTTTTTCCTCGGGGGTGACAAAGCATCTGCATTTTTAATTCTTAATCGAGGATAGATGTAAATGCCCATGGGCCACAGCATCCTCTTACCATCAGGTGGACTGTGTGCTCGTTTGTCACCCTTATTCTATAAAAAAAAAACAATATCATTTTACCTGCATATGATGTGTAAGTCTAGCAGTGAACTTTTACGGTATAATAAAGAAAGAAACAAGAATGTCGTGCTCGTGAGTGCGTGTCAAGAAGTTGAGCATGGTTTCGACGTCATTTGACACATACATAGCAGTCCGTCTGCCTTTCTTTTTAGTCCTAGTATAACTTAAACAGAATTCTAAATATGTAGTTACCATACACATAACATTTAATTTAATGCAGGTTTATTTTATAAAACTCCGACATTTTACATATACACTAGCGTATGACAAAGTATTTTAAAAGCGTATAAAATGTTTTCAATTTTAATGTTATTCTTATAATTTTGGCATTTATATTCACTCACAAACATTAATGTTCGTTTCCAAATGCTCTTTCGTTACAAATATAACTGAGTGCGGCAATTTTAACCACTTTGACGTGTGACAGATAAAATCGAAGCGTCGCGTCGGACAGTTTAAAAATATTGTAAGCAACGCTAGTAAACCAACTATAATGGTGATGCAGTCAATATATTTTACGATGCGTTTGGCCTTTTGACATTTGTTGTGTAATAAAATTGATTACATCGTTATCTTACTTTATTACGTTTATTTTTTTTATTAAATTGAAGTTACAAACATGTAAGTATGTTTGTCGCCGAAATGTTTAGTTCTTCAGACATGGAGATTTCCTCACCATGTTTTCCTTCACCGCCGAGCACGTGGTAAATCACCACTTAAAATTGCAATTAACAATTTCATTGGTAAGTGTAGAAAATCGGAGACTACTATAGTCCTCAGGTGTGACAACGCATCTATATTTTAATTCTTAATCCAGGATAGATAGTGTCTATGGACCACAGCATCCGCTTACGATAAGGTGGACTCTGTGTTTGTTTGTCACCCCTATACAATAAAAAAATACATAGACTAAGCTTTACTCTACGTTATGAATACGTCTTGGTCTTGGGGGTCATAATTATCGATTAATAAAGTCTCGACATAGTACAGTGATACGAATATGTAATGGAGAATTTTGTGACTGCATCTAAGCGTGAAATAACTAGTATTGATGTCTTACTTTCACTGTATCAATAACAAATATATACGTGTTAAAGTCACGCAGTAATGTTGCTGGTAATGAGGCATTCCATTTTAGTACCTAAGGATGAGCACGAAAACTGAAAAATTTCAAGAACGTATAACCAATTCACACTGAATGATCTTTTCTGTTCTAAAACCACCTCATTAGAAATACGATGAGGTCCATTAGTGGAACTGGGTTATACGATAAATGAGATTTTATATCAGCCTCTAACTGCCTTGAGATAGACTTCTATCTCACCTTGACAGTGACCTTTCGCAATAATTACAAGACAAAATGAAAAACATTCTTTTATTTTCCTTTGCTGAGGCTACGACGAGATATGAACCTAAACTGAACAAGAAAACATTATCTAAAACAGGAAAATATTAAAGTTACTATTTGGTTGAATGGTTTAAGTTACTATATCTTTATGGTTTTGACAGATGCCCAAATGCTCAAACGCTGCTCAATTTTAAGATGCCGTTAAGTTTCGTGCTGTCTCTATCGCTTTAATTCAAAGTGACTGTGACAGCACGAGACTTAATGACATCTTAAAATTAAGTAGCGTTTGAGTATTTGGCCATTATGTTGATATTTTCGACAAAAGTACCTATAAATAAACTTCGCACTAAACTGTTTCAATATTTCAAGTCAGCAACTACCTTGTTTAGTTTCGAGAGCGGTGCTGAAGGTTTTTAAGAAGTGCAGTTATGTCTCAACGACGTAATATGTTACTGTTTCATTAAAATAATGAATTAAAACTGATTCAATACAAGACTAGCTTTACTAGGATGAGGACTGATAAGAATATAATTCTAAATACAACGGTATTTATATGGTGGTCAAAACAAGTAATTAATATACGTGGTAGAGTCATGCTGCAGCTATATTAGTAGTATAGTTGTAGCACGAATGGGTCGGCTAGACCGGGAAGGATCACGCTTTCACATAATACCAGCGTAAAATAGCAGCTTAACACTGCTGTGTTTCGTATGGTGAGTGTAGAGAACCGGAGACCCTTTTTACTGGAAAGGAGGCATTCCATCTTAGTCCTCCCGGGTGATAACGCATCTGCAATTCCTTATTGAGGATAGATGTAGATGTCTATGGGTCACAGCAACCACCTACCATCAGGTGGACTGTGTGCTCGTTTGTCACCCTATCCTATAAAAAAAGGATGTTTACTTAAAGTATGTCACCTTGCTTTGACTAGCAATAACAATTAAACACTAGAGTCAGCGTCTTCTGTAACATTATACTTTTTAACCCCCGACGCAAAAAGAGGGGTGTTATAAGTTTGACCGCTATGTGTGTCTGTCTGTCTGTGGCACCGTAGCTCTTAAACGGGTTAACCGATTTGGCTGCGGTTTTTTTATTTATTTAAAAGCAAGTTTTCTAGCGGTGGTTCTTAGACATGTTTTATCAAAATCGGTTCAGCCGTTTCAAGGTCATCAGCTGTTTTAGTTTCGGGGATTTTTTTTTAATTTAAGTTATAATCTAATATGAAAAGATTAAATATTAGACGCTTAGTCATGACACTTTGGTGGACGCTCACCCGGGTGGGGGAGGGAGAGTGGATGAAATTTTACTTTGCTCGATAACGTACTTATGCCGATAGATAAAAGTACTCGATTAATTTTGCCAATATTTTAGGTTCAGAAGGTTCGAGCGGCTCAGACGCGTGATATATGCGGATGAAACCGCGGGCCACAACTAGTCTGGCTATAATATACAAAAATAATGTTTCAAATCGGACTGGTAGTTCCAGAGATTAGCGTGTTTAAAGAAACAAAAAACTATATATACCGATAGATAAAAGTACTCCATTAATTTTGCCAATTTTTCCATACATTGCTATCTAGAATGTTTGAACTAATAGAAGCGTCCCTTGCTGGTTTCCCTCGGTTTTCATCGGGCGGCTAGCGTTTGAGCGTCGTTCGCACAATTTTGAAATGAGATTGATAATATTTATAAAATTAGAATTGCACTGATTCATATACAATTAAATATCTTAATTCATAACGATTCGATACGTTTAAGTTTTATATATAGCTGGCATACAAAATTAAAAATATATAATTTTTTACATTAGCGCCTGCCTGTATCTGGCGATCTTCTGTACAGGCCCAGACGTTTGGCGCGTTAAAAAGAAAAATGGTCTGGTGCTTTGACGGGTTCCAAAAATCAATATTTAAAAGGCTAGCTGAGAGGTGTAGCCTAGTACTAGATAGCCTATACTATTCCTCATGAATCTGGCTATAATATACAAAAATTATTATTATATATACGGACTGGTAGTTCCAGAGATTAGCGTGTTTAAACAAACAAAAAAACAAAAAACTCTTCCGCTTTATTATATTAGTATAGATTTACCATTGGTTCGGAAAATAACTCTGTCAAGAACCAGCAAGAAACCCAACGGCATTTTTTTTAAAAAAGAACAGTTTTTATAATCATATAAGTATTATGTTACACAACTAAAAACAAATTAGAAATAGCTCGGTAGCGATCACCTTATTCCCAGGGGTTATCATCTATAAATTATATAATATCGGCTTATCATAAAAATATACGTAACTAACGATACGCCCTGACTTTGCACAGGTGATTTCTGGATCTCGACAACAGTGCCACCTACCGATTCCAATCGTGAATCTAAACCATACAGGAACCCACTCAAACATACAAAAAATTTCATCAAAATTGTGGTAATCGTTTAGAAGTTCAGTCAAACACACGTACAGAAGAATTATATAATAGATAAAGGTATATGTTAGTAGGAAAAAAACTCATCTGTATAAATTTGACGCAGAATTGTCGAAGTGTGCGCGCACATGTCATTGTCCGCTGCCAAGTCCGACAGACTACGCTGACTACGGCACAAAATAAAGCTCTTTATTGCGTGGCTACAGTGTTGGATACATTAACTATAAATAAACAAAAGTGAAATTAGTCTTTTTGTTAATAAAATAAGGGTGACAAACGTACACATTCCAGCTGGTACGTAAATTTAGTGGTGCAAATCAAATGCTCTTACTTTTCAAAATTAGTTATATTAGACAAAAGAATGTTAATCGTACAGCGTTTGGTTGACAAGTGAGATGACACTGTGAATTTGCTTTGAGAAGCACATGAGCGCCTGCTGACGAGCTGAAGGCGATCACTCATTCGCGCATTTCACACTTAAATCACTTCGGGCATTAAGCCTGAACACCTACATCATATATGTACAAAGATTATCAATATATATATATATAGATAGATAGATATACATACGTAAAAAGGGTCTACAGTTCACTGCACTAGCACACACTAGCACGAAATACAGAAGAAGAAGAATTACTGTGCTATTTAATGCTGCTATTATGTGCGAGCGTAGTTCTTCGCTAGTCGATTCGACGCATTCATGCTGCATTCATATTACTCTGCAACTTGGCTCAGTATCTTGGTCAGATAAAGCAGCCAGTTCGCTCATTTCGCCGACTCAATTTTTCTACCGACTTAGAATCCACATTCATAATTTTACATATATATATATATATATATATATATATATATATATATATATATATATATATATATATATATATATATATATATATAGATAGATATACATACGTAAAAAGGGTCTACAGTTCACTACACTAGCACACACTAGCACGAAATACAGAAGAAGAAGAATTACTGTGCTATTTAATGCTGCTATTATGTGCGAGCGTAGTTCTTCGCTAGTCGATTCGACGCATTCATGCTGCATTCATATTACTCTGCAACTTGGCTCAGTACCTTGGTCAGATAAAGCAGCCAGTTCGCTCATTTCGCCGACTCAATTTTTCTACCGACTTAGAATCCACATTCATAAATTTTGTCACGGTAGCAAAAAAAATACGGACATAGTGCTTTTTTTTATAGAATAAGGGTGACAAACGAGCACACAATCCACCTGATGGTAAGTGGATGCTCATATGGCCCATAGATATCTACATTTATCCTCGATTAAGGATCAAAATGCAGATGCGTTGTCACCCCTGAGGACTAAGATGGAGTGCTTCGTTTCCAGTAAAAAGGGTCTCCGGTTCTCTATACTCACCATATGAAACACAGCAGCATTAAGCTGCTGTTTTACGCTGGTATTCTGTGAGAGCGTGGTCCCACCCCCGTCGTGCCGACCCATTCGTGCAACAACCATAACATAGCTGCAGCATGGCTCTACCACGTAAAAAAGTGCTACACTGAAAATGTGTGAAGCACCCTAAGTCCTATAATTTTGCTTGTCATACGCGAGATACAGGCACACAATACTTTATGTATTCACACAGGTCCGATATTCACAGAGTACGTTATATGTACAATACTCTGTGGTCATAAGAGGTGACGCGTTTGAGTTGAACAAGTCTTAATCTGAGGTCTTAATATTAATTTAATACTGTGACATGACTATGCTACTCTGGAATTGTGTAGTATAGTTTGTACAAGTTTTTGACACTATCGTTTACGTCTTTGTTTATCTTCATCTACTGAAATTGTATGGAAATACGAAAGGCGCCCTTGACGAACGTAAATGGGATAGATATTTACTGATACAAAGTCGCTTATCGCTATGAATTCTCGATATTCTTCATCGGCAAATGCTAAAACTGATGCTCAGGCCGCGGATCACAGTGTTAGATATTAACTGCTACGAACAAACTTACATACAAATAATTTTACCCCTTTATCCTTTATCTTCATCTTATTATTTAGATGAAGTACATCTAAGAACAGTTTTCTAGATGATTATTTACTAAATATATTCACTCGGCAAGTTGAGACAACTTAAACCGTCAAAAGTTTTAAATTAATAGTTTGTTCTATTAATGTTTTTTGAAGTCATTTATTTTATAAATAGTTTTTAATGAACACACCGTACTGCAGTACGAGTAATAAGAGAAAACGGTTTTCAATTTCTGTTGTTTTCTTATTATACTAATTTTTTTTTTGTAAATTATTCTGTATATGTCGTGCTCAAACTACGAATAAACGTGTTATCCTTTCTTTCAACTTAGCAATTTTTCAAACCATTCCATACCAAGTAAGCCTCTGGCTCTCAGAGACGTGTAATTGTGGCTAAACTGACAAGTCTCGAAGAAACGGAAATGTGGTGCAAAATATGACACAATGGATGAATCCTGTCAAATCTTGGGTTTTGGTATTACCATGAAAGCTATGTTTACACTGTTTTGTTATTATTTGTGCATAATTAATTCCTATATTATAAAAATGAATGTTTCTTTGTTTGTCCTGTATGCGTTCCGTACCAATCATCCTATTATGATGAAACTTTTGTTTTGTTGTTCGCCTGCAGCAACTTTGCAACGTATGAAGGGTACAGCTAGCTATTAATAAAGTCAAACTTAATACGTTTTACTGCTGGGCCCAGGCCTCCTCCAATTTTCTGAAAGGACGGTTAGTTTACCGCGCTGCACAGTTGTGTGTTGGCGAACTTTAAATATCCTCGAAAATGCGTAGGCTAGACGTACGTCAATATTTATTTTTAAGAATATTGACGTACGAATATGGGCATTCACGACTTTTTCTGCCACCAGGGCGGCGCCACTTTGTAATGAGGTGAAATATGTGACAGATTTCATAGCGGGGAAGGAAGTAGGAAATGTAAGGGTTAATGTTTCTTTCTGTTATATTAGTTGTCATCATCATCATCATTACAGCTCTTCACAAGTCCACTGCAGAACATAGGCCTACCCCAAGGAATGCCACAAAGCACGGTCCCGAGCCACCTACATCCATTGACTTCCTGCATGTCTTATCAGGTCATCACTCCATCTAGTGGGGGGACGCCCTACACTTCGCCTGCCGGTACGAGGCTGCCACTCGAGAACCTTTCTTCCCCATCGGTTGTCGGTTCTTCAAGCTATATGGCCGGACTTCAGCATACTAATTCTTTGGGCTATGTCGGTTACTCTGTTTCTACTGCGGATATCCGCGTTTTTAAGTCTATCACGCAGAGAAACACTGAGCATAGCCCTCTCCATAGCTCGCTGAGCGACTTTGAGCTTCCTCATACGGCCAGCAGTGAAGGACCACGTCTCAGATCCATAGGTCATCACTGGGAACACGCACTGGTTGTACAATCTGGTTTTCTAGTTTTGAGGTATACCTGACGACAAGATGTGCCGTAATTTCCCGAACGCTGCCCAGCCGAGTTGAATCCGTCGATTGACCTCTCGGTCGAAGTTGAACTTACCTAGTCGGACTATTTGTCCCAGGTAAACAAATTCGTCAACAACTTCGAGCTTAGTGCTCCCAACAACTACCAGCATAGTTGTGACATGGACGTTAAACATGATTTTTGTTTTGTCCATGTTCATCTTAATACAATCCGTTGGGAGACACTATTGAGGTCATTGAGCATAGTGCTTAGGTCCTCCAGCGATTCTGCCATAAGGACTATATCGTTGGCAAATCGAAGGTGAGTGATGTACTCGCCATTGACGTTAATACCGTATCCTTTCCAGTCTAGTAGCTTGAAAACGTCTTCCAATGCAGCGGTGAAGAGTTTCGGGGGTATAACGTCACCCTGTCTTACGCACTCTTTTTCGTTTCGTTAGGTTTCGTACTCTGGTTCTGTACACGGATAGCCATCGTAGCCCTACTGTACAAACACTTATCACGATGTGCCGAGGTTGGTGCGTAAACCTGTATGACCTTCAGCGAATACCGTTTGGTGATTCTGAGTATAAGGTACGCAACCCTCGTCGACACACTCCCAATCTTTACAACGTTGTTAACGAGAGGCTTGTGGACGATAAATCCGACACCTCCTTGGGACAGATGGTCGCCCTCCCGGTGATAGAACAAGTTGCCGGATTCGAAGATTACCGTGTCCTCCCCCTCTCTTTGGACCTCGGATAATCCTATAATATTCCAGCGCAACTTGTCTATCTCTTCTTCCAGCTCCAGGATCTTCTCGTCAGTCCTCAGGGTGCGTGCGTTATAAGTTGCCAAGTCGAGTCGTCGTAGGTGGCAACCGAAACTCCACCGGAGATTCTTAGCACCCCATGCCCCGCCGTTACCATGGTCGCCATCGTAGCCAGGAATAGCGGGGCCGCCGGGGACTGGGGCCGTTTATTAGTGTCGTTGTTCATGGGGGTATATTGCCATAGTTGCCACGCTTGGCGAGCGGGTTGGCAACCGCAGTTTTTTATTGCTTTTTACTTTTACCAGAAAGATGCTGCTGCCCATCTTCTGCCTCAGTTTCCCTCTGTCGCCTCTTACGACACCCACGGGAAGATATGGGGTAGTGGGTATTCTTACCCGCCACTACACGGGGAATATAATATTAGTTGTATTATATATTAATTAGATTAGATATGAATAAACCCAACTACGATATTAGATAGTAGAAAAATTAACGAAAATAATTAAAAATGTGCACATAGTTAAAAAAATTAAAACCACTAAGGCATTGTTTTTTGTATTAATATAAATACTATAGAAACTGATAATTTTTATTAAAAACTAATTTCTCAATTAAATGACATTGAGTAAGAAAAAACTTGCGACACGACTCAGTTCCAACTAGCGACATCTGGTGAGCGAAAGCTTATAAGCCCACATTATTTGAAGATGACGTACGTCAAGCTTGCTCATTTTCGCTTTTATCGTGCTTTTATGACCATAACGGAACGTATAGCAAGATAGACCGTATGGAGGGAGCTTTAATTTAAATACAAACATGAAAACCGCGTTGAAAGAATAACATCGCTACTGTCTAAAGTTTTTTTTTAATAAAATAAGGGCGGCAAATGGGCACATAGCGCACCTGAATAAATGTACCACCTGAGTAAATGTATGCTGTGGCCCATAGACATCTACATCTATCTTCGATTAAGAATCCAAATGCAGATGCTTTGTCACCCCTGAGGACTACGATGGAATGTCTCGTTTCCAGTAAAAAGGGTCTCTGGTTCTCTATACTCACCATACGAAACACAGCAACATCAATCTGCTATTTTACGCTGGTATTCTGTGAGAGCGTGGTCCTTACCCGGTCGAGCCAACTCATTCGTACTACAACCGTAATATAGTTGCAGCGTGGCTCTACCACGTGTAATGTGTGGTGAACTGAACTCTTTATTCTTTTTCTACCTGCATATTTATGATAATATGACAGCTACGGTAACACCATGCTGAGTCGATAGCCATTTCGTAGCTGCAATTCTTATATAAATATATTAAATATATACTACTATATAAACTATATTAAAAAAAAACTAAAACTAGTAATTTAATTATCAAACAGTTCTACTCACCGTGGTATCGTGCCAAGAACGCTGACTGCGTTTCCCCGCTGAATGGCTATACTTAGCCTTTGAGCGAGAAAAGAGCCAGCCCTCTTATCACCAGCAGCAACGACCAGCCGCGGATGGAGTTCCTTTAAGAACTTCACCGCACGTGGACCCCACGGACCGATAGTCTCTACAGCAAATGGCACAAATATGTAGTCATCTCTCAGAGACTCATATTTGCGCCACTTACTCAGTTCAGCTGCCTCAGATGCCTCCCCGGCTCTAAACGAGGTACCCCTGAGATGAGAGGCCGCTAAAGTGTCTACGCAAGTAGCATCTCACACTAGGGCTTTACTTCTCTCCCAAGGGACCAATTAATTAAATATATACTTAAATAATTAAATTCAATATCTGTTTTAGTAATAAGACCCCCGTATCATATTGTAACATAACAACGATTCTGTAATAAAAAAGACAAGATAACATAACATAAATGCTCACGCCTGCCACCCACAGGGTTAAGCAGCGACTACAGACTTCCATTTGATACGATCTAGACACATCTCTCTCCTTCTTCACGTCCATATACCAACGCATATGTACATCGGTTAAGGGTATTTTTAATATGGCCCATCTTCAATACTTCGACATTTCGGTGGATAAACTTCCGTCTCGAGCGTCCCTTGTTGACTCTGCTATTAACTTCTGCAACATAAATTTGCTTTGTCACTCTTCCTCATTTACACAGTAGACAGGAATAAAACAATAATATAGTAAGCTAGCGCTACCGTCCGTCAGATTTTTAGATTAATACTTGCGACTTTATAACCGTTTTTTATATCCTAATTTATATATGTATTACAAATACTGTCAAACACGTAGTCAAATATTCTGTGGTCAAACATTGGCACAGAGTAGTGATTATTCCCATAGATTTATATAATAACTAGCTGTTACCCGCGACTTCGCCCGCGTGGAATTTATTACGATTGGATTTCATGAGTTTTAAATTATTTGCGCGGAACCCTAATTCTTTTTCTAAAATAAAAGTAGCCTAAGTTACTTCTTATAACGTCAGTTATCTGCCAGTGAAAGTCCCGTCAAAATCGGTCCAGCCGTTCCGGAGATTAGCCGGAACAAACAGACAGACAGACAAACATTTTAAGAATCGTTTTTTTGTTATCAGTATCGTATATAATTTCATATGCATTTAGTAATAAGCCCTTACTTTGATACTACAAACAGACACTTCAATTTTATTTATTTGTATAGATTTCTTTTTCCTTCTTCAGAAACAATTTTATATATATATATATATATACTGAGTATTGAGAGTGAAATACAGCTTTTTTTTATATTATACTAAACCAGCGCTTAACTACAATCCCACCTGATGGTAAGTGGTGGTGTAGCCTAAAATGGTGAAGCGCACTGACTTAACAAAAGCCTATTCACTCTTGCCTTGAAGACACCCACATTGTAATCGAATGGAAACACATGCTTAATAATATACAGAGATACAGAGTTACAAATTTCTCTCAGAGTACCAGCGTAAAACATCAGCTTAATGCTGCTGCTGTTCCGTATGGTGAGTGTAGAGAACCGGAGGCCCTTTCTACTGGAGGCGAGGCAGTTAGTATTTAGGGGTCGCATCGCACACATCAGCCTTTTTGATTCTTGATTGAGGATATATGTCTATGGCTCACAGCGTCCACTAAATAAATTGAAAATTAAAAAAAAATATGGATTACAGTCGCATTTCGATTACTAGGCGACCACTAGTTCAGATTAAATAATCCAAACCAAAAGACTTCGTTAAGTGATTTTGCAATATAACTGTTATTGTTACAAAATTGCAGGGCTCTGCGGATTCCAACTACTCGCAGCCATCGTCGGAGCTGTCGCTGGACGAAGACAAGGAGACGCTGCGCCGAGAGAAAGAAGCGCAGGCTATCTCACAGCTCGACAAGGCAAGGGTGAGTGGACTAAACCTTATAATTTTTATACAAGTAGATGGCTACGCAGCGCAGTGGCTACGCGTTTGGTCAAGGCGCTGTAGAACCTCGGGTTCGAATAGCGCATGCAACTAGTGTTTCTATGCTACTCTTCCTTGGGGTGGTACTCGTATGCCACTTTTCTTCTTTTATTACAAGGGGGGGGATGGTACTCCCGTGGGTGCTTTAAACTACTCGAAACTTCGGGAATATAAAATAAGATAATATACGCGATAAAATCCATAAAAACTTGTTTCATTTAAATGTGAGTGCTCGCGTAAACATAAGAAATCATTACATTTTAGACCATGCAGAGGCACCCAAAGTTTGGGGCATAGATAACTTAAAAAGTACAAAAATATAAATTAAAACATCTAAATGTATTTTTGTCTTTAGAGTTTAAATATATTCTGTGTTGACATTTTGAATCATGCCTTGTTTCGATGTACAAGGACTTGTCAGAAATGGGTCATAAATTTAACGGTCTTCACTCGGTATATAAACTTAACTTTATAGCTAGGCAAAGTAATGTGGGCCAAGCACGAAATTGTTTTCGCGTTGTGAGATATGTAAAAGGTTGGAAACTTCCTATGCTCGATAGTACTAGGTCCCTTTTAGGGTTCCGTACCCGAAGGGTAACCAACGGGACCCTGTCCATCCGTCCGTCCGTCTGACTGTCAGCGGGCTGTATCTCATGATCCGTAATGGGTAGACAGTTGAAATTTTCACAGAATGTGTATTTCTGTTGCTGTAAAATTAAAGGGGGCGCCCCTACTAGAAACGTGTACGGGACCCTTCATACGCGAGTCCGACTCGCACTTGGCCGGTTTTTTTTACTAAGCACCTATTAGTCCTTTTCTGCCTAGGATTCCGTCTGGGTAGCACACTCTTAACTATTTCTACCGCCAAGCATCAATACGTGCCCCGTTGTGTTCCAGTCTGAAGGGTATAGAGTGCAATTAAAATTCCTCAGAGGTGACCATCTGTAGCCTTCTGTTTTTGAAGTCGGTTGCAGGTTTCCGCGGGCTGCAGTAGTCACTTACCATCAGGTGTATTATAAGTTATTTTGTCACTACGGTTTTATTTAAAAAAGTACGTACATCCTCTCATTATTGAGAGGGCTAAGTGTGTTAATTATCTCTTCGATTATTGTTTGCTTTCGTCACAATCATCATCAACCTCCTATGTTCACTATTGTTCATATTTCATTCCATGAATATCCCTGCTGACAAACATTACTTAGAGATATATTTAATATGCTACAATTTAGTAGCATATTATGTAGAACTTACTCCACAATATCGTTGGGCAACCATATTCTTGCAATTAAAGATCGATACCGCCCGCATCATCCGCCGGTTTCTTTACCTTTCCTCGACCGTTTGGTCTGCCGGCTTTCCGTGTTTTATATATTTATTTTACTTTATTTTTAGGTACTAGTATTATATTTAACATATATTTTATCTTGACTTATTAACCAGACGAGAATACTACAGTTAAAGATTATTTTTAATTGATTTTATTGATGGAATTGATTGCAATTAACGATTATTATTAAAAACTACACCGAAATTTAAAAAAATACTCGGTGGTATAAGGGAGGTGAAATATCGTGAGCACACCTGTATGCCTGATGGCCAAATACTTGGCATCTTAAAATTGAGCAGCGTTTGAGTATTTGGGCATAAGTTATGAAAAAAATATATTTCGAAGGCATGAAGTCCGCCTACACATTAGACCAGTGCACTGGACACTTCCATGCCCCAAAAGAGACATGAGAGGAAACCTGTGTCTAGCTGTGGGACAGGCTGTAACTTTACTTTATTTTCATCATCATCATCATTACAATTCTTCACAAGTCCACTGCTGAACATAGGTTTCCCCTAAGAAATGACACAAATCACAGTCCTGAGCCACCTGCATCTATCCACTTCCTAAACATCTCACCTCTCCATCTAGTGGGAGCCGCCCTACACTATGCTTACTAGTTTGAGGTTGCCACTCGAGAACCTTTCTTACTCATCGATTGTAGGTTCTTCGAGCTATACAGCCAGCCCATTGCCACTTTCACTCACTAACCCGATGGGCTATGTCGGTTACTCTAGTTCTACTGCGGATATCCTAATTTTTAAGTTTACTACCAGAGAAACCTCGAGCATAGCCCTCTCCATAGCTTGCTGAGCGACCTTGAGCTTCCTCATACGGACAGCAGTGAAGGACCAGGTCTTACATTCATGTCATCACTGGTAACACGCACTGATTGCCACGTCTTATAATCTCGTTTTGAAGTTTTGAGGTATACCTGACGAGATGTGTCGTGATCTCCTGAACACTGCCCAGCCGAGTTGAATCCATCGATTGACCTCTCGGTCGAAGTTACTTTACTTAACATTTTTATAATAAAAAAAATATTGTTGTCACATTCCAGTCAAAGCCAGTGGCCTTTGCAGTCCGGACCAATGTCGCGTACGATGGAACACTGGACGACGACTCGCCTGTGCACGGCAGCGCCATCTCCTTCGAGGTGCGCGACTTCCTTCACATCAAGGTGAGTCCTCAACCTTAACTTAAATAGATTTAGTACAAAATTGAATAGAAAACCACGTCAAATCAACTTCTTCACCAGATCGTGAAAATCCACGGCTGGAGATAGACCATTCCCGTCGAAAGGAAGATAACTGGGAAGATCTCCTTCATTGCCTGCATATTAAATATATTATGTCGCACTACATACACTCTTCAAATGGCGCTAATGTAAGGTTGTAAAAACAAATTAGGTATTTAAATGACAAACAAATCTTGAAACCTACCAAAGAGTAATATCCCAAATTTAAATCATTGACGTATGTATAATGTACTTACGTACTATTACTTCACTGATAATTATAATTTTTGGCCCTCTAAGAAGTGATTAAGAGATGTGCCAGTAATATCTCATACCTGCCGATAGATGGCAGTCATTTACGTTTGTAGAGTACCTAGACGAGCGATGAGTTACATGACGTCTGGCGTGACGTCTGATACTGCATTCGCCAACCTGACCGCCATAATTTGGTAAAAGGATTTAGAATTTTTAACGGGAGGGACCTATTCCCAGTAGTAGATATTAATGGGTTGGTGATGATGGAGAAGAAAATAATATAATAATCATTACAGTGTGCTATGAAAATGCTACCGTCCTTAGCCCCATTTCACCATTTATTACCGGAAGAGCCGTGTAGAAAAGTCTTATATAGATGATCATTTCGGTGTAAACTATAGATTGAAGCAAATTCTGATAATTTGGAAAAAAATATAAACAATTTTTACACTATCTAATTGAGCGATCCAAGCTTGCATTTGACCGATTATTTGTGATGAATCGATTATTTTCATAATCTATTAATCATTAATCCAAATCCTATAAAACTATATTCAAGGCTGGGCCAAAAGACTGTAAATTGGTTAAAATGGCGTCATGTGTTTTCAATTTATAGCCTTGGTCTAACCTTCAATATTGTTTTAATACGGTATTTATAAGTTGTACACGTGTTAGTGCCACGCTGCAGCTATATTATAGTTGCAGCACAAATGAGTCGGCTTAACCGAGGAAGGAACACAAAACATCAGCGTAAAATAAGAGCTTAATAATGATGTAGAGAATCGAAGACCCTTTTTACGGAAAACGATACATTCCATCTTAGTCCTCAGGTGGAGGGGCGACAGCGCATCTGCATTTTGATTTTTAATTGAGGATATATGTCTTGAGGAAAGATGTCTATGGGCAACAGCATCCACTTACCATCAAGTGGACTCAGCAGTGAGCACTCATTTGTCATCTTATTTCTATATAAATATGTATTTACGAGACGTATTTATTCGTACGTGAGTGCGTAGATTCTAATAAACAATGTCCACGTTCACTGGTAAACCGTTTGGCTACCCCAGGAGAAGTACGACAACAACTGGTGGATCGGGCGGCTCGTGAAGGAGGGCTGCGACATCGGGTTCATCCCGTCGCCCGTGAAGCTGGAGACGGTGCGCGCGGGGCTCGCACGCGGCCGATACCGCCCGCCGTCCGCCGCGCCCGCCGCCCTCCCCAGCCGAGGTAGCACTCCCCCCACGCCCGGTACGTCACGCACTACATTCACAGGGACGCCGTGGACACCGAGCGAACGATGTCGCGCGGACGCGGATCTGATGTCGCGCGATCGTGGATTTGATGTCGCGCGGATACGAATCTTTTTGTTTTCGCGTATAGTATAGTAGTAATTTTGTTACAATTGTGGAATATTACTAGATTGTAGGATCTGATGTCGTGCGGACGCGGATTTTTTCGTTTTGTGTACTATAGAGTGGTATATTTGTTACAATTCTGAAATATTACTAGGTTGTAGGACTTTCAGATGTCGCGCGGACGCGGATCTTTTAGTTTTTATATGTTTTATATGTTTTATATGTTTTATACGGATGTTTGGTAATTCTGTTACAATTATGGAATATTACTAGGATGTCTTCCTTCTCTGCCTTCAATGCCGAGCGATGCGATATAAGGCATTGAAGCTTAGTGCGCAGTGCTGACATAATTTCTTGGTTTGATATTGTTTACAAGAGTCCATGGGCTGCAATAGCCACTTACCATTAGGTAGAATGCTAGCTCTCATTCTCATTTGTCGCGTCTTATAAAAATGGTATATATGTAGTTTTATTTTAAAATTAAATTGCAAAATATTTACAAATACCTTTTTAAAATTTCCGACTCCAAATATTGATCACATTGAAAATTTTGCAAGATGTTACCAAATCCCCAATAATTTTCTTGTATTCTTATCTTTTTTGCACATTGAAAATTTATTTTTTAACGGATTTCAAAAAAGGAGGATGTTTTCTGTTCGCTGGAATAGTTTTTATGTATCAAAGTCAAAGTCAAATATTTTTATCCAAAACTGGCTTCTACAAAGCACTTTTTGAAAATCAAAAGTTGCACGAAAGTCACAAAATAGACTCTCCCAGTAGTTACATTTTACCTCATAAAATGTACGCATAACTAAAAAGTAGAAAGAAAGAAAGTAAGTAAGAAATTTATTTTAGTAAACAAACATTTAAGGAAGCTCTGCATAAAGTATGTTCAGCGACAACTCTTTACCACGTTGTCCAATTTCAATGATTATTGTTAGGAAAGGGGTACCTGAGGGTAGATCCCATATCAATTTTGCCAAGATCTGATGAGATCCATCGGAATCTGATCAAACTCTACAATTTGCAAGCCATCTGCACATTATATGGGCGAACAATTCTTTATCACGTCAACCGAACTCGATGATTCTAATTCTTCTTAGTTCTTTAAAGTCAAATTTAACATTTTCAAAGTTAAATTACATAAAAGTCGATAGTAACTTTACTTGTTTGTAATAAAATTGCATTAGTTTATTATATGGTGAAATACTTGACTTACTGTGAGTTAACAACGCGAACGTAGACAATAAAGCTTTGACATCAGATCTGCATTTACGCATAGAAACCTTAAATACGCATCGACTATAAATAGCCTGGAAACATTATACGGCATCGCCTATTACGCACTGATATACTTAGTGAGATCGAGTGATAGCCAATTGGCTTACGGTATCACGTAGAGAATCCTCTTGCCCTTCGTTACGTCCTATTACAGCGACAAATCGCTTTAACAATAATGTTGCAGTCTTAACTTTAATTCAAGTTAACTTTAATGTCGCATGTTGCTTGATGACGCCTCGTTTAGAGGCGAAACACGTGTCGTACTATCGACGGTGGTGTGTCTATCCTAGTGTAGTGTTTTTGGGCTTAGTGGTGACGGGAAAAGTGCACGCAATTGGCTAATTATTTTTATTTTTTACCCGGATCTTAGGTAATTAATTTTAACATTTTTATAAAAATGTTGCAACTTTTACTAGGTGGAGGGACCCCTTTCTGTACAGTATACTTAGAGTGAGGCGTTTTGTCTTAGTTTTCAGAGGTGACAACGCAACTGTAATTTGATAAAAGTCAGTTGCCACTTACGATCGAGTGGATTGTAAGTTCGTTTGTCACTTCAGTTTAGTAAAAAAAAAAACTTTTTAATTCAAAACGTCACGTACGTGAAAAGATCATAAATCTGCGTTAATATATTTAAATTTAATAGAAATAATTTGTCCGTATATTTGTGGCGTATGGGGCGATCTCCGTTATATGTATTTGATTTCTAATACATAATAGGTACTACTTCGCTCGTTTCGCGGCGTCCACTATCTCATGCTGACAACGCAATTTAAATATGAAAATATGCTGAAGTAATTAGTTATGTTCGTAATAAGAAAATATTTTGATTTCGGTTTTAAAACATTTGGTGTCAATTATTTTCAAAACACGTTTATTATTACCATACACACACATATAATAATAAAGTTGTATGAATGACTAAATAAATAAATGAAATATTTTATTCGTCACTAACACAACTTACACTAGAATTTAGAAAATATAACCAAAAAAAAAAGGTATAAAATACATTGGGTTGCAACAAACAAAAGGCATACAAATCAGTATAGCTATACTGATTCGGATGCCTATAATATATGAATATACTAAATTATCATAAACAGGTTGCGATCATATGCGCAATGCTTGAACGAGCCCATAACAAAGCGTCTTATAGGAAAAATATCTCTTCAAAACGGAGAAGTAGGAAAAGACCAAAGCTTCGTTGGTTGGACGACATAGACACAGATACCTAAACAATTTTAATAGAGAAGACAAAAGCTAGGTTAGAGGTAATGGTAGCTAAGAGATGCACGTCTAAGTATATTGTTAAAATAAAATGAAATGAACTTAAATTATTCGTTTTATAACAACACTATTTTTCTCCTCTCTTATTTTATAAAGGTAAAGGTCACATCATAATCAGTTGCCCTTTCTCCCATTTATATATTTACAAAAAAATATGTAAGCAAGGCAGTGAGTAGGTACTTAAATTTTGTTTTAAAGTGAAGTAATTTGTTATACTGTGAGTTCATGGCTATTTTATGCCAGTAGGGAACTTGAAGCAAAAGTAACTGTTGCTTAAAGGTCACCAAACTAAATGTGTGGATTCGAATCCGCCATTCGAAACTTTTGCAGTTCTTAACATTACCGACATTACTAATGTTTGAAAGCGTTACTCAGGTTTCTTTTCTTTCTTTTGTGTAAATGCTATTTTATTTCTATAAAGTATTATATTTCTCTAGGTGCCAGGAATCCCCTGGAATCTGTCTGGATAGTTACCACCCTCTTACCAATTTCTGCCGCCGAACGGTAGTGCGTCCACCTGATAACTGCTGGTTAAAAAAGTTAAAGTTACAGCCTATATACGCGTCTCACTGCTGGGCACAGGCCTCGCCTCATTTCTGAGAGGGTTTTAGGGCAAGGAAGTGTCCGCCGCGCTGCCCCAATGCGTGTTGGCGAACTTCACATGTCTTCGAAATATTTTTTTTCTTATTTCTCAGACATGCAGGTTTCCTCAGATGTTTTCCTTTACCGCCGAGCACGTGGTAAATCAGCACTTAAAATTGCAATTAACAATTTCATTGGTGCCGGTGGGGATCGAACCCGGGTTGCTCGCGTATTGTGAAATTTAATTTATTATAACTGCTAGTGTCATGTTTTAAATTGACTTCAAATAATTGATTCAGTGTTAATTTTTTTTAAATATATCAAGTTTTCTCTTTCAAAATTTCAAGTTTAAAATTTCAAGCTCGTCGGAAAGTTCGTTCGGAGTCAATTACTAAATTCAATCCGAACAGACACACGAAAGCGAGTTAATAAAAACGTGGTAAAATATTAAAATGGTATGTTAGGAGTTCGACTGTATTTTTATATACTTATCTAATTTAATATATCACGATATCTCTGAGATTTGTTGACCAATAATTGAAGTCAGTCTAAACATTAAGAATTAAGATGTATGTTAAAATTTGACCAATTCTTACACACTGTACAGTCAGCGTCATATATAAGGGAGCAGTCAAGGTGTTCAAATATTTAGAAACAGCCAAAGTGATCATTAATAACCATACATAGTAACCAAATTATTGAAAACATATCGAAACACGTACAACATCAAATGTATGAGTTCATTTAAACCATTCAAAATTATAGTAACAAATTGAACGCCAACGATCCAAGCAGCTAAAGTATAAAAAAATGTGGAACACTTCAGGAAAATAAATTTTATACCGATATCATAGGGTTGAAATTATCTTTTTTGAGTCTTTTTGTATGGGTATTGATAGTTGTGCCAAAAAAACCAAATTAATTATCGCATCAAAATGCTAATAGGTTTTACAATAATAAGTATAAAATAATATGTGATTTTTATATTTATACTATTCCACGCAAATAAAGCACGGGAAAGCTACTACTTACAACGCTGAGATAAAATATTTTCAAATAATAAACTGGACAAAACATGTCAATAACGTCATGTTTGAAGTAAGGGTATTTATTATTTAATATGTGGTAAGAATAAGCGAAATGATATTACTGAAAGGAAAATTAATAATCTAATATGAAGTAAAATGTATATTTTTTTATAATAAAACTTAGAGCAAAACAAATTGCACCCTATCGTATTAAGATAAAGTTATATTTCCTGTTGTGTTTCGCATTTTTGAATACTTTAGCTGCTTCGCTAACATTGCAGTTTTGTTTGTTCCTTTATTATGGACTGTTTGACTGAAACCACATATTTGTAGCTGTAAATGTTCCGATATATTTGAGAAAGGGTGGTGATCACAAGAATTTGCCTTCTTTGGATAGTTGAATATTAATTATCAGTTTGGATGTTTTTAAATATTTGATCACCTTAACTACTACTTTCCTTTTGACGCTGACTGTATCTATCCCGCGCGACATTGCTTGTTAGTAAGCAATACTTTGACACTTTTTATAAATATGTAAATATGAAACTTCAGCATATTCGACTATTAAATTTGCGCTGTCTGCGTTCTTGGTCGTAAACTTTGACGTCTTATAATTACATCAGATGAAATTTAACAGATTTATAACGATGAAACTTATCTTGCAGCTACATTAAAAATGAAATCTATGAATTAAAACCATATATGCAACTGTACTACAATTTGATCTGATGTAAATGTGTACAATGCAGTTGAATCTAATCTATTTCATGTGATTAATTCTATCGTATTGCTTTTTCTCGGACTTCTTTAGGAACTTAATTTAAAAGAAAAAATATGTTGTAATATGAAAAAGCGAAAAGGTGAAGCAAATGTATATTCTGGTCCGGATTGGCTGCTTATTTTTAAGGATTGTTATTGAATTGTAACGTCAAATAAATTCAAAATTAATTTTACTATTTCTTATATAGCTCGATACTAAAATTATCATCACAAAACTTTATCAAAGTTATGAGTGACGTTTCTTTTAGTTGAAATTCAAAGCGGTGGTAGGACTGGTACGACTTGTATAGGTGTCTCCCTCTGATTCACCTGCCGCCAAGCTGCTGAATACGTACCCACTACTGATTTTGTTTTGTAGTGTAAGAGGTTGTGGGCACCTGCATAAGGTGCAAAAGTCAACATGACATGAATTGTTATGTCAATCTTCATATCTACATCAGCCCCTAAAATTCCATTACAATTCGAATTTCAAATTGAAATTCGAATTGTAATGGAATTACAATTGAAGTTGGGTGAAATACAGCCAACTTTCCGACTTCACGCTGCTACTTAAAATTTCTTGAAAGGAAAACACGATAACTGATTTTAGCCCGACCATCAAATGATCATTCGGGATCAAATGTTCAGCAGATGCGCTAGACTGCTCAACAAGGCAGTCACAAGATAAATATCCTCAGACTGCGCAGACAGTTTCACATTTGGTATAACCATTATTCTTTTAACATATAGATCGCTGTTGACAATTTTCCTGGGTCGTCCTGTTAATTATATGAAATGTTATAAGTATATTAAACTTTGAAAAATTACCATTTACAAATCTCCACGATCCACTCTCTATTTTTATCAAGAGTATTCGAGTAATAGTTAGAGCTTTTTCCAATTATTTTTTGAGAATTTTACTGGCATTATTTAAAAAGCTAAGAAGGGAAACTGTTTATTTTTTCTAAAATGCCGCCTTGCCGCCATGGAATGTCATAACCCTCGATCTTCTCTTACAAGGCAATGAGCGCCGAATTTAACTAACTCAACTGTCTCCAGATATTGCTTTGAGTTTAAAATTTGAACCATTTTTAAACATATTATGTTCTATGTAGGTAACTAATATTATAGAAACTACAAATATGTGATATTTTCATTAATAGTAGTTTTAAAAAATAAAATTGTCACTCGTAACTTTGATATGAAAAATTTGTAACTCGAATGAAATACTCTGAAATTGTTTATTTATATTTGAAATTGTCTCGTTCAATATATAACTGCTTTGTACTACCATGTGTCCATATCTCACGCTCATCAAGTCGGTGGAAGTTGCCAGTTTCCTGGTTATTATAATTGCACTCATGTCTGACATATTTTCAGATGTGCCAACCTTCGACCGAGGTAAGATCACTATCATTCATACTTGACCAGGAAATGTTATCAATTTTCACCTCTTTCTTTTAATTTTTTATCTTATAAATTTTGTTTATTTATGAAGAAATATGTTATCTCTTTCGCTCCATTATCCTTTACTCATTTCATTATGGTTGGATTATGCTCGTTTACATTTCCAGAGCATAAATCAACTTTTCTCTTACTTTTATTTTCTTTTAATAATGATTCTTTAGTTGAAAACAATATATTCTAAGCCTTGTTTAAATTTAAAAATGATTGCACTAATACAAAATCAAACGGCTCCGTGGCGCAGTGGCTTAGCAATGAGTTGCTGCGCTGGGGGCCGCGGGTTCGAATCCCGCATGGAACAAGTATTTGTATGGCCTGCAAATAATTGTTCCAGGTCTGGATGTTTGTCCTCCACGATACAGGAGAAAATCCTAGTGTGGGGGTAACGTTTTTTAAAAGAAAAGAAAAAAAAACAAATAGGGGACTCATTTAAAGAATTTGATTGTTAACAACAAAATTGTAATTGAAATGGATAATGCCATCATTTTTAAAATTTAACAAGCCTTTAAATATGTTTTGGTTTTAAATAAATATTGCTATCGATGTTGTGGAGTCATCTGTACACGTATATGAGCTTAAACGTCAAACAATAAGAGCTGAATATGGACTAATTTATTTTTTCCATAGGTCCTCTGACAGATTTGTAAGATAGAAAAACAGACCAGGTGGTCTGTTTTTCCATCTACGAATCTGTCAACCCAGACGAAGTACCACCCGATTTATTTTTATAGTCAGTGGTGGTTTCCCCATATCACTCAACTTTCTTTTTGGTGTTATTTTTTTCTATTTATTCTCTAAAAAGACTATATGAAAGAGAAATAGAAACTTTTGTCATAAATAATAACTGGCATTCCTTGGGGGAGGCCTATGTTCAGCAGTGAACTTGTGTAAGGCTGTAACGATGATGATGATGATAAAATAACCTTTATTGATTCAATAAAGGTTATTTCATTCATTTCATCTCATTTACCACTGCTTTGAAAATACATACCTCTGTTCTGGGTAGAACCAGTAAGAAACCCATATCAATAACAACAATAGAACAAAATCATAATATCACGATACCTAAAAGCACCATCACTGATCGGACAGGGTTGTTTTTCCATACTGTATACAACAAGCTCTTTTCTAATACAGACCGTTGATCGCTCTTACTGTATCGCCTGGCTAAGATCCCCTCTTTTTCAGATTTAGACGCATTTTTGATTGTGTCCTAAATTAGAGCTTTTATTGTTTGACTTATGCCCTAATACGTAGGTTAGCTATAATATTCCAAAGTTCTAATTCAGATTACCAACTCTGCAAACAATTTAAGCCCTAAATTCTATGAAGTTTACAGCTATAAATTAAAATATTGAATTAGATCTTATGAATGGCAACACCTTCTCTCTATTTTTAAATATTACTGTTTTCTTTGATGTTGTTGAAAGTATAATAAATCAGTGTTTTGGTAACCGGAAGCTCTAAGCATGCCTTGATGTCCCAGAATGCTGTCTACATTAAGAGTTATCTACTATAATATTTCAATGTTATATGTATTTTAATTTGCTTGATGTTTGCTTGCTGTAAGTCAAAAAAAGAAAATCTTTTGTCTCTTTCTCTCTATATCATGAATACCGCAAATGCTTGAATGTACAGTCAAAAGGTTTTATCTCTAAGTGTATTTATCTCTCCTGGAAATCGATTTAAAAAAATTGCTTTGCAAATTTCCTTCAAACTCGCATCAGGCGCGTGTTCCATGGAAAGCTTTGTTACCTTTAGGTGAAGACTCAGACTCGGGCAGGGGAAGAGGGGCGGGGGCGTTACCAGCTGGCAAGGAGAAGAGGAAGCCCTTCTTCAAGAAGCAGGAGGCGTGCAGTCCGTATGACGTGGTGCCTTCAATGCGACCTGTGGTGCTAGTGGGGCCTTCGCTCAAGGGCTACGAGGTCACGGATATGATGCAGAAGGCGCTCTTTGATTTTCTTAAAAGGCGTTTCGAGGGCAGGTACAGGCTTTAAGTATATTTTTTCTTTTCTTTACAATTACTTATTAAACTTCTAAGATTACAGCTGTAATCAACAAATGTTTGAGTACGCACGAAGCGTACAAATTATTATTAAAAAAAAAACATGGGTGAGTGTCGTGGAACACTCGGTTGGAACGAAGTTCCTTTCGTAGTATATTGTTATTGATAAACGTATTATATTATTGATTAACAAATACAAATAAATTAATTACTAGCGTCTATTAAAATGAAGCGTCATTTAAAATAAAATAATATTTCTTTCATGGCAAGATAAGAAAAAGTGTGAGGGAGATTGATATTATTCCATCTCGCTTCCTTCTAGCCGCCAAGGCCGTCTACACTACGTCAGAAGGGGTCGTGACGGAAAAATCTTACACTTTTTGTCGCCTAGCCCCCATCTGTCAAATCCGTACCGTCCGATAAAGAACTTCGTTCCAAAACTAGAAATACAGGGACAAATAAATTTTAAATTATTATTGTATATTGTATAATAATAAAAGTTAATTTTGAATAATAACCAAAACCATTATACTAGAAAAAGAAAAACCTATCAATACGTACGTGACATTAAATACGAAATTAAAAAATTGGGTTAAAACAAACATGCTTTCTGAGTCGTAGAAGCATTTTATATAGATTGATTGCACATGGCCAAACCGCTAGAGATTGGCAACAATGATTAGGTAGGAACTTGGGACTAATTAATGACACACGACAAACGTAAACGTATAGTGGAGGTGTAAAAATATCTACTACCCATATCATCTGTGGTTGACCGCGGAAACTAAAACAGGAGATGGGCAGCAGCATCTTCCTGATGACAACTCATAATAATAAAAACCTGTGTTTGCCAACCCGCCTGCCAGCCAAGCGTGGCAACTATGGCAAAATCCCCTATGGGGCAATCTATTGGGGATGCCCATGTTCAGCAGTGGACTTTTATAGGCTGTAATACAATAATACACGTAAAACTATTCAAATTATTTTCAGATCACCCACACTTATCCTTGGCTCTTCCATAAATATGGAACTTCGAATGTATTTTACTAATTGCAATTCCAGGATAATAATAACTCGTGTGATGGCGGATATATCACTCGCGAAGCGTTCGCTGCTCAACAATCCGTCGAAGCGGGCCATAATGGAGCGCTCCAACTCGCGCTCCACTTGCCTAGCCGAGGTTCAGGTAATATTGCCCGGTTAATGCACCGTCCGTCTCGTTTCAGGATCATCATTACGCGAGTCACGGCGGACATTTCCCTGGCGAAACGGTCACTGCTCACGCCGTCCAAAAAGCCAATGGAGCGCGGCAATTCGCGAAATAACTGCCTCGCTGAGGTCCAGGTGCGGGCTTGGTGCGATTGGATATTGTGTGCCATTAACCGCTAGTGTTTGAAATTACCCGATTAATGTAGATAAAGATTGCCCTATAGTTTGTGTAGTGGAAATTGGCTAAGACTCTCTACGTGTTATTACAAAACGTGGTTTATTGATGATAGTCTCAGAGTCTCTCTCTCTTTAAAGAAAAGTCTTTTTCTCGAAAGAAATCCCTTTGCCGTGACGTCACAGTCTTCGCAAAATTTAACCACGTTTTGTAATAAGACCGAGAGAGTTTTTCTCTCGGTCTTATTACAAAACGTTTATTTATGGAAGTCTCTCTCTTCAAAGAACAGTATTTTTCACGAAAGAAGTCCACTTGCAGCGGTGCCACAGTTTTCGCGAAGTTTGACACTTGCTCTCAATTCCATACTTTAATTTGCCGGCGTTTGTTAATTCCATAGACATAGAGAGAATGAACTGTGCGTTCCGTATTCAGTTGTGCAGTGAATACAGACCGAAAAGTGCGAGAGGGATAAAGCGAATGTGCGGTCAGTAGTTGTCTCTTTCTAGAATTCTGATTGGTCCACGTCACTGGATTGCAGTACGTGGACCAATCAGGCTTGCAGGAAAGAGACAGGTATTGGCCGCGCAGTCGCTTTGTCTCTTTCTAGAGAATAGTCACTTTTGTCAGGCTAACGCTCAGTCCATTCTCTCTATGTCTATGGTTGATTCGCCGGCGTTTGTCTTTCCGTCCGAATATAATCTGGACGTCTTCAAGGCTAGAGTGAATAGGATTTTGTTACGCTAAGACTGGGATTTTGGTCAAACACTGGCTTATAATAAGTTAAAAAAAACATTGCATTTTAGCTCAAATATTGTTCATATGACGTCTTTATTAAAACAGATTTTTGTTTGTTTAACCTGAGACTAATTATAAACTTTTTTTTGTAATAGGACGATCCAAGTCTAAGACAAGAGTGGAGAGCGTTCAGCGGGGCGTGTATCGTGCATTTTTAGCGGTCCGCCCCGTTGCACACTCATCACTCAATTTTTACGCTAAATCTAACCTTAAATTTAAAAAGTATTTGGCATCGTTGAAGGTAACCGATATTTGCTAATTGAAATTAATAAAATTTGTTAGCAGATTATTTTAGAAAGTTGATAAGCATGGTGTTACCCTTGATAAGTGAACCTTATGTGAACCTTATGCACATCACATTGTAAATTATTTCAAATCATACTATTTACAGAATGATCATCAATTAATATAAATTAATGTGAATAGAAAAATTTAAATATAATTTAATTAATTCTTAGATGTTCGAGTTAGGATATAAATTTAAATAAACATGCAAAACGCAGTATGTAAGATATAATAATGATATTTAAAAAAAACTTGTGCCTTAAAGCTTCTGTTAACTCCTTACATTTTAATTGCGTAATACTATGATTTTATTACGTTAATTCAAACTGTTTCTTTTATACTGAAAATAACAATTGTTATTTTATCGTTATTTAATATTAGATTAACAATATAAATATATTTTTTTAAAGATTTACGTTTAAGTTTTAATTTTACGTTTCTTAAAATAATAAACAAAAAATTAAACTTGTGTTATAATTAATCTTAATGCATGAAATTAAAAGCACTTTGCTGGTAATCATAAATATAACTTCTAACCTAGTTGTTTGAAAAAAAACTGTTGTCCAAATAAAATATTCTGAATGTATTTACTTAACCACCGTTATGGGTCTAACGATACTACGATGTAATAGTACCCACTAATAATTTTAATAATGTCCTCCAGACCGAATTTCGGTCCCGGCGAACAGTCTCAACGGAGTCTAGCCATCTGCGCAGGACATGGTTGTATTGCCCGAGTGTATGCGCGAACACACGTGCACTCTCTATTCCCTCACCCTCATAGTCCGATGAGATAGTAATATGACACGACCGGAGAGAGATCAGGCGCAGGACCAACTGTTTTACGTGCTTTCCGAGGCACGCGGGTGAAAAACCACCGCCTGACTCCGGGCTCCTACTGGAAATTTCTTGACAGTAAAATAAAATAACTGATTTTGGCCCGACTCGGGATTTGAACACGGGACCTCATGATCAGTAATCGCGTTTAAAATCACTAGACCAAGGAAGCAGTCAGATATTATAATACCCACTACAACCTTTTATGAAACTTTCTTTAGTCGGCAGTGAACATAGTAAAACACAATCTTCAACAAACTAACATTTTAATGAAATGTATCGGTAGGCGGAAATTGAAAGGATATTCGAGTTGGCGCGAACACTACAGCTCGTGGTGCTTGACTGCGACACCATCAACCATCCCTCACAGCTCGCGAAGACTTCGCTCGCGCCTACCATAGTGTACTTGAAGATATCCAGTCCCAAGGTGAGATTTCTAGTTTTTGCATCTTAAACACTAGCCCAATGAGACCAGAGACCGACAAAAGCAATACGCACTAAGCACCATTACTAGAATCGAGGTGCCGGTTTTGCGCTTATCAATCCACCCACTCAGTTTGGTGAGCATTAGAGAATCTTTTAATGTATGTTATTATCCAAATTTTTATTACCTGTACTGCAACTTGTTATACGCGCCTAGAGGGACCCACTGAAAGTCCAAAGTGCTAGGGTCTTTCGTTTTCGCTCATTGTAATGGCGCCCAGCAGCGCATTCAGTATGGTAAGTATGGGCAACGCTTTCGAAAGATGTAAGCCGATGGCATATTCTTGAAGGAGTCTATATCTCGCAATGGAAACAGGGGCTAATAAAAAGAAAACAGAAAGAAAAGGGAGAAGATTCCGCAGGGGTATGTTCTTGGTCCAATATCATTGCTATTTTACAACAGTAAATTGCTTGCACTATAAGTTAATTCAGTCTTATTGCACTATTGCAACGTCTTTAATGTGACACGATTGTCAGCCTGTAAACTATCCACTGCTGTCAGAGACCTCTCTCAGATTTTAATCATTCCTCATAATCTGTGCACTGGGCCGAGGCAGCGCAGGTAATAATTATTTACCTTAAATTTCATACTACGAAAGCAGACCGTCTTTGATCCCCGCCAGTACTAAGGAAACTACAACTTTAAACATTGAATTACACGTGGTAAAGCTTTACTCTGGACGAAAGAAAACATTGTTAGGAAATTTACCTGCAATGAAGTGAAATCTGTCTCTCAGAAACGGGAGGAGTCCTGTGTTCAGCACTGAGGTCTTTTTATTTGCCTTTTATATAACCTTTACAGGTGCTACAGCGGTTGATCAAATCGCGCGGTAAAGGGCAAAGCAAGAACCTGTCAGTACAGATGGTGGCGGCGGAGAAGCTGGCACAGTGCCCGCCCGACATGTTCGACGTCATCCTCGACGAGAACCAGCTCGAGGATGCCTGCGAACACATTGCGGAATACCTCGAGGTACTGCAGCGTTCACATTTCTTTTATTATTTTTCGTGTAAAATGGCAGCTTAATGCTGCTTTTCGTATGGTTCGTGTAGAGAACTGGAGATCCTTTTTACTGGAAGCGAGGCATTCCATCTCAGTCCTCATGGGTGACAACGCATCTGCATTTATTTCTTAAGAACCAGGCAATCACTTAACTGCATTTCACAAGCACTTAATAATTCGGCGCGAGATCACAGATGTATTCACAGATAGTTACGTACGTACCGCCGCGGTGCCACAGTATGTGCTTCGTCCAACCATGATTATAGGGGAATAGGATTGAGATGAGAAGGGGTAGGCGAGGTGGGGGTATGCGAGCGTCCGTATGCAAAATATTGCACAGTGCTAGGTTTTTACTGTACATTTGTTATTATACCGCCATCTTTTATAGGTTTTTTGGTGTTTCTAATAGTCGTCTCTTATATAAGGTCGGGGAAAAAGTTTCTTCGTATTTTATATAGAAATAAAATAATTTGTTTTCAAAGTTTAATTACATTTAATTATAATATATCTGCCATTTAGTTCGATAACTTGTTGCCATCTTGTGGGTAGCGATATAATCCCGTTGCTGTAGAAATCTTGGGATTTTTGATCAAAAAAATGTGAAATGTAGTTTTGACAGTCCTCTCTTGCGGTAGCGAAGCCTCAATAGAAGCCGAGAAGCCAGGCTTGCCCTATCAAACTGCTCAACCAATAATATCAACTAATAAAATAACTTGTAAACTGTTTCAAACTATTTCAAATTTCCCGCGCGCTCCTCTATTCTACACAGGTCATGACCTTTATTATGTAACGTCAACACTTGGCAGATTGCTTTCAATTCGAAATACACTGATTCGTGTTCTCTCTGTCTCAAAGCGAACACGCAATGGACTGTCAAAATTAATGAAAGGAAAGCAATATGGACGGACAAAACTGCGCGATACTGCTGTCATAAAAGGAGTTGAGTTGAGCGATTAGTCGTCTCTCTCGCACGCGTGGGCTTTTACCGGGCTTTTGAGAAGACGATCGCCCCTTTCTAACCTGGGGCAAAATATTCTATAATGAAATATAACTACGATTGTTTATATACCAATTAGTATGAAGCGATAGGCTGGGCTTTCGGTGTGAAGTTAATCGAGCGCGGGGCGCGCAGGCGCTACGTTTGCAAGTTCACTTCACATTTCAATGTTTACTCTGTGTGTTTACTTGAGCGAATGAATATTGCGAATTGAAAATTTATGTTTTTAAAGATTTTTAGTGAAAATAGAGGATAATAGTGTTCCTTGTGATGAATTGAAGTGTGTTAAAGTGCTAATCGGCGAGGAAAGGTAAAATCTTAAAACTTTGTTGAGAAAAACAGCTCATATCCACGGCGAAACCGACCACTGATCTGTGTATTTCTCAGACGAGTAAAACCCACAAACGGCAATTTAATAGATCTGTTTACAAAACTCATTGGATTGTTGGCTGCTCACATACCAATAAGTTGTACTGTTGGTGCTGCATATTCTTTGTCAACGACAAAACAGCTTGGAATACTACTAGATATGATGATTTAAATAACTTATCTGGAGCCATTAAAAGGCACAAAAACACATGAATGCGGTAATTTCGTTTAGTCATTTCGCAAAAAATCGGATTGAAACATCTTTGTCGCGCCAGTTATCCGAGGAAATTACAAAACATAACATGCGTGTTGATCACAACTGTAGTGTTTTTCAAAGATTAGTCGATATTGTTTACCATTTAGCACAACAAGAACTTCCTTTCAGAGGTCACGATGAGTCGTAAACTTCATTAAATAGAGGCAATTTTTTAGAACTTGTATCGCTTCTTTCGAAGTACGATCTCATGTTAGAAAGGCATATGCAGCATCAACAAAGCGACAAACGGCCGAGTTATTTATCTAGTACAATCCAAAATGACATTATTCATTCTGTCGCTGATGTAATGAAAACTCGCATCGAGTACGAAGTAAAATTGTCAAATTCGTTTCAATTATTATTGACGAAACTTCCGATGTTAGTCACAGAGAGCAATTGTGTCTGATTCTCCGATATTATTATGGAAACGATATTCATGACCGTTTTTTGGGGTATGTAGATATAATGATTTCTTATATTTACGCGAACACTACACATTGAATTAAACTACTTTTACGGATTATATCGCGTTTAATTAACTTATTTTATTAATTCCCGACGTTTCGGGTGCTTTACAGCACCCATGGTCACGGGGGACTGAGGTGATTGACGTCCCAATGTCAAAGTTAATACGGAGTACCTTCAGCTTTTTTAATTATTAATTTTGGTCCGATCTACGCAGAATGAACTAACTGTGTCTTGAAGTCTTGCAGTGGTATGCTTGGGTTTAGTTTTAATTTTATTAATTACAGGATCCCAAGCAGGTGGTAGTACCAGCCTCCTCTCTATTGAAATTAGGATGTTTTTAATTTCAATAGCCTCACGTATCATCCTTGGCAGGAATCGATGTTCTTTCGCGAGAATCTGTGGTTTATCAAATCTAATGTAATGGCGGGGCCGTCTAGGATATGATCACAAACTGCAGACTTCCCAGAACGTTGGTGCTTCACGTCAGCTATGTGTTCTTTTACGCGGGTTTTAATAGATCGTTTTGTTTGCCCTATATATGAGAGACCACATTCACAATCAAGCTTGTACACTCCTGCATCTTGTAGAGGAATATTGCACTTGACGGATGGTAAGAACTGACTAATCTTCTTCGGCGGCGAAGAATGTTCTTATAGAAGCTCGCTTCAAGATGTAGCCAATCTTGTCTGTGACACCTCTGACATATGGTAGTACAGCAGGCACACGCTCGACTGTGGCCGGCTTCACTCGGTCACTGTGACGTAGGCGCGGGACCCGAAGCTTGTTGTTGTGCAGAACCTGCTTGACGTGCTGAAGCTCGGCGGCCAGGTGTTTGCTGTCACAGATCCCTCGTGCTCTCTGTAACAAAGATTTGCCCACGGTAGCTAACTGTGAAGGATGATGGTGGGATTCACCATTTAAATATCGGTTTGTATGGGTCTTTTTTCTATACACGGTGTGACCTATGGTGTTGTTAGGATTTCGAATGACTAACACATCTAGGAAAGCTAAAGAATTATTTGCCTCTAACTCCATAGTAAATTGAATTTTAGAGTTTATGGAATTAAGATGTTCTAAAAATGCAGTTACTTTGTCTGATGGTAAAATTGTGAAAGTATCGTCTACGTACCGCTTGTAGAACCTTGGAGTTACTGGTGCAGTAAGCAGGGCTTTCTCCTCAAAGTCCTTTAAATTTATCTAAGTCTTGTAACAGGATTGGGAAGTTAGCACTTTTTTTATCCCTTCAGGCTTTATTTAATTTTTTAATAACAGCACAAAACGGTCGTCTTTTATGATGCACATTACAGCAAAATTGCCTAATGCCCCGCAACTCGTTGGACGTATACGTCACGAATTGTGAATACAGTATTCGAACAAAAGATAATCTGATTAATTTGTTTTCGGATATGTGCGACAATCCGCAGAACTAGGACGGCGATACGACCTTGGCCGCCGAGAATTTTGAAAACACATTGCGTTAATTTAATTTCAATTTTTTCTTTCAATTTTCCACCGGTAGTTCAAAACCCGATTGCTTGTAAAATATTTTACAAAATCACAAGTTGATGTCGGTTATTGCACTAATAAAATAAAGGAGTTTCAGACATAGTTACGTACTGAATTCCAGTCAGATTTTGATCACATTTATGAAAACACATTGCAAAATAACTCTGCTCCTCGTTTGAGACGCAATGTGCGCTGTGCTCAGACAGAATACAAACGACTTTTGTTGAAATAATTGATAACATATCTTCAGAAATTAATGGCCGATATTTTGAAATTTTCAAATTAAAATTTTCCAATTGTTCAAACAACAAACTATTCGAAAAATATCGTTGATTTTCCTTTAGAGGCATAAGATTCATTATTTGAAAATTACGCAAACCATTTTGATAAACAAACATTGTAAAACCAATTGATTTCATTGTTCATTGTATTCTTCCCCTGAATTAAAAGACCGCAATGTTTTCGAACTCATTGACTTTATAAACGAAAATAGTCTTGAAGAGGCCTTTCCCCAGCTTTTAAAGTTAGCTTATCTTGTCGTAACTATTCCAGCCACAAGCTCTTTCGCGGAACGTGCTTTCTCATCTATGAAGCGCATCCATACTTATTTGAGAAATACACAAGGTCAAGAGCGTCTTTCAGACTTATCAATTATCGCAATTGAAAAACAGTTATTGGTACAATTAAAACGTTCATCAACATTTTACGCGGACGTAATCAAATCTTTCCTTAAGAAAGAGAGACGATTCGATTTAGAATATAAATAATTAGTTTTTTTAATTTTGTACATAGTTTGTACTTTGTTCATGCTTTTCTTTTGTTCATGTATTGTATTGTATGTAAATATCTTTTCTTTCGCTCAAGCAAACCCAAACGGCTTTTCAAAGCCACTGAAGGTATGCAATTGCTGATATGTCATACAATCTATCTAGCAGTAGTATGCCTTCTGTGTGCTTTGTTAAACACGTCCTCGATATCACTGAATATGAAACTGAAGAGTGGGGACAGATCAAGATTGGTGTATTTTTATAAAACTGCTAAAAACAACAAAACCATATCTTGGGCTTGCCCTAGTTTGGAGCCCTAGCTTCGCCACTGCTCTCTTGATGTTAACCTAACACTATCCAAAGAATTCTGAAGAGACCGAAACAAGTGAAAATCTGAAGGTGAAAGGTCAGGACAATATGGTGGATGCATTAACACTTCCCAACCAAGCTCTCTCAATTTTTGCTGAGTGGCCTGATATGTGTGTGGTCTGGCGTTATCATGATGAAAGACCACTCCTTTATTGTTGATCAATTCCATGTTAATCTGTGTTAATAACCTTATTGTGTGTAAATCCGGTTTTCGCTACAGTCTGTGGAGCTTGACTACCCTTTGACAATGATCTTTTTCGCACGTTCTTGTCGTAGGTGATCCACTACACTATTCATTAGGTTTCTTTCAGTGAGCTCGAGTGGTATCCAAATATCGAGCTTTTTATATAGCGAGACTTTTCAAATGGGTCAAAACTGTGTTGTAGTCAAAAAATGGCATCGACTTTATCCGTATGAGACCAGAGCGAGCTGCATCTTTGACATCAAAATTCCCGGACTGAAAAGGCAACCAACTTTGTGCTACTCTAACTGACACTGCATTAGGTTCATAAACGTCACAAATTTTTTGTAATAAAACTTTAGAATGTATCGAATTTCTTCGTTAGATTTACTCATTTTGGCGGACAGAAAAACAATTGAAAAATGGCGGGAAAGTGTTTTTTACTTTTTATTTTTCGTTTTCTTAATGTCCTATATGTATTGATCTTAAAACCAGCCAGATACAAACAGTACAACCAAAGAGATTTTTCTTCAATTTTATACAAATAAAATATGAAGAAACTTTTTCCCCGACCTATTATACGAGTATAGACAAATGGCGTGATAAGATTTTCTAACGCTGCCACCAGTTTAGCACACTTGCGTTATTAATATGTCGGAATAAGAACGAATTTCGCTTGTGGTTGGCAGGCGTACTGGAGCGCTACGCACCCGCCGACGATTGCGCCGACGCCGCGCGCCGCCGCGCACCCGCACCACGCGCCGCACCACGCGCACCACGCGCACCACGCGCAGCCTGGTGAGTACATGCACATGCACACGCACACACACGAACACGTACGTAACATAACGCGCACGTACACGCACACGCACGAACACGCACGTAACATAACGCACACGTACACGCACACACACAAACACGCACGTAGCACGCACGCTGCTCAACCGCACGCCCGTGGGCCACACTGTGACCCGCGGACGAATATTGACTGGTCCGCGCTAGCAAGTTAAAAATTTTCGTCAAGTTGAAAAAAGAGTTGCGTGCCGCGGAAAAAGAGAGTAAATATCTAGCGCACATCACTAACTGAGCAACATATTTGTGATTTGTTGTTACTGTCAACATCTGATTTAACGCATAACATAAGAAAATTATTCCAACAGAAACGATGTCTGAATTCACATTGATTGTATCAATTACCTACCATTTCATTTAGATTACGATTTAAAATATTTACATAAAATTTGATTCTTTTTACAAAATTATAATAGTTTAAATTAAAAAAAAGTTGAGCAGTCTTGCTATAATGTAATATGCAGCTTGGTGAGTACACGCACATGCACACGCACACTCACACACACACGCACGCAACATACACTAATGTAATACGCACGCAAGTACACACACCGCACATATGGGTATGGTACATTGGTAATACAATCTGCCGGCGTCAATCCTTCCGTCAGATTACAATCTGGGCATCTTCAAGGCAAAAGTGAATAGGCTTTTCTTGCGCTGAAACAGTGCGATTCACCATCTGCATCATTTTCGTAATCGCTTCTTCCAATGTGCTCCTAATTTGCTCTAGTCCTTTTTTTTATAGGAGAGGGGGCAAACGAGCATGCGGCTCACCTGATGGTAAGGGACTACCGCCGTCCATGAACAACTGCAACACCAGGGGAACCAGGGGAATTGCAGAAAAAGTTCACGGGCGACTATTCCATTATCGCCTGAGTCAACTACAACTGGAAGATTCACAGCGGCATCCACGCGTATGTGTGGTGGCTCTGCAACTTGTGGCGCCGCATCCCCAGCCGTAGCATTCTAATCCGATGAGGGAACAGCCTCACGTCGTAGCCGTTCGAGTTCGGCACCATCAAATATGTTTGAGCGCAAGATGTACCAAACTCGGTCTGCCAGGTTTTGCTCAGTGACGGTTATAGATGGCTCCAGCTCAGTAAAAAGACGATGCATCCTAGTCTTCACCACTTACTTACTATCAGGTGGTATTGTATTGACTAATGACTACACGTGCTTAATGCACTGGCTTATAATAATTTAAAAAAAAATTGTGTATAATACGCACGCACACACACGTATTCGCCACAGCTACATTAGTGTGCATACGCTACACACTAGCGTGTAGAACACATGCGCACTCATTCACGCACGGTAAGCGGCACAGGTACACTACACTGCATAAACTTTAATGCTGGGGCTACACTAACGAGAAATGCCGTTAATTATCGCGTTGATGGGCGTTGAATGGTGTGGCCACGCTTAACGCGATAATTTTACAACGGCATTAACAATGCCGTTTGCCGTTGGGCGATAACTCGAGTGGCGGTACATCAAAGAGATTAACGCACGAATTAACGCGTTGAAGCGGCCACACTACGTTTGTCTCATTGTGCACGGTGAACGCAACGGGGTCGCACGTATGGCTGTGATGGAGTGGAATAATGAAAAGTTATTACGTTTTTGAGATTCTGCAAACAGAGCCATGCTTAGGCAATGATAAAA
Organism: Parnassius orleans; assembly: GCA_029286625.1. NCBI lineage: Eukaryota > Metazoa > Arthropoda > Insecta > Lepidoptera > Papilionidae > Parnassius > Parnassius orleans. The sequence goes on from JAGSMP010000097.1 coordinate 804,350, forward strand.
TATATTCATATAATAAACATTTACACTCATCAAATATAGAGTTTACGTTAATATTCCTTGAATTTCAAGGAACCTGTCCCCAAACAAAGCTCCGGACGCAAAACAGTTCCGTTTTCCTGAACCGCGCGAAAACTTTAAACTATGAAGTTCGTCAGACACGAACGGTGCGAGAGCGGGTCCGACCAAAAAATAACCGAATGGGATAATTTAAAAGTTTTCGCAGAAACTTGTTGGGTGGAAGTATTCAAACACTTTCGCACCAACAATCTTCAACATAAATTCTTTTGCATTTTAATCGAATATATTTTATGTCTCTCTGGTACAAATTCTCCAGTAGAAAACTATTTTTCTATTATGAATAAATTGTGGACGTCTAAAAAAAATCACTTACAGGTTTCAGTTCTCAAGGCGATGTTGATAACAATGTAAAATGGTCAATGTAAAAAAACTTGCCCAGAATTTTATTCTTATTTAAAATCATCACCAACTTTATTAAAGCAAATTTGTTCCACTGACAAGTATAAATATAATTAAAAAATATGTTGCATTTAATAATTACTGTCTGAGGAAATTTGCTTTAATGAAGCAAATTGAACTGATGATTAATTTTTATTTTTCACAATTTGTTAAAATAAAAATAATTATAATTAATGTGATTATAATTATAGTGAACATTAATTAACATTAACATCCTCCGTGTAGTGGCGGGTAAGAATACTCACTACCCCATATCTTCCCGTGGGTGTCGTAAGAGGCGACAGAGGAAACTGAGGCAGAGGATGGGCAGCAGCATCTTTCTGATAACAGCAAAACAATAAAAACTGCGGTTGCCAACCCGCTCGCCAAGCGTGGCAACTATGGCAATATACCCCCATGAGCGACGACACAAAGAAACGGCCCCAGTCCCCGGCGGCCCCGCTATTCCTGGCTACGGTGGCGACCATGGTAACGGCGGGGCAGGGGGTGCTTAGAATCTCCGGGGGAGGTTCGGTTGCCACCTACGACGACTCGACCTGGCAACTTATAACGCACGCACCCTGAGGACTGACGAGAAGATCCTGGAGCTGGAAGAAGAGATAGACAAGTTACGTTGGAATATTATAGGATTATCCGAGGTCCGAAGAGAGGGGGAGGTCACGGTAATCCTCGAATCCGGCAACTTGTTATATCACCGGGAAGGCGACCATCTATCCCAAGGAGGTGTCGGATTTATCGTCCACAAGTCTCTCGTTAACAACGTTAAAGATTGGGAGTGTGTCGACGAGGGTTGCGTACCTTATACTCAGAATCACCAAACGGTATTCGCTGAAGGTCATACAGGTTTACGCACCAACTTCGGCACACCCTGATGAGGAGGTGGAGGAAATGTATGAGGATATCTCTAGAGCCATGCATTCCTCCAAAACCCACTATACGGTGTTAATGGGAGACTTCAACGCAAAACTAGGCACAAGAGAGTACGGTGAGCTGAAAGTAGGGAAATTCGGAGTAGGCAACGGAACCCAAGAGGCCAGCAGCTGGCCGACTTCATGGAGAGAGAGGACTTTTATGATGAACTCTTTCTTCCAGAAGCGGCCCCACAGGAAGTGGACCTGGTCGAGCCCCGACGGTTCGACAAAATGAGATTGACTTCATTATGACGACCAGGCGACAATTGTTCAGTGATGTCTCAGTGATCGCGAGGGTGAAAACCGGCAGCGATCACCGAATGGTGAGGCACACTGAACCTAAACGTAAAGTTGGAGAGGTCACGTCTAATGAAGTCAACGCCCGTCCCCTCGTGCTCTAATCCAAAGTCCCGAAACCTTTCAGCTCGAACTACGAAACCGTTTTCAGTGCCTAGAAGATTGCAATGCAGTGGACGATATGAATGACAAGCTCGTGGAAACTGTCCATGTGGTCGGAGCTAAGTTTTGCAAGACCCGCCGCAGAAGAACACAAAACTCTCCGATCACACTCTTAATCTCATGGCTGTTAGACGGGATATGAAGCTGCAGTCTTCAGTAGATATGACAGAATACAGGCAACTGAACAGACAGATTTCCAAATGCATGCGGCGGGACTTGCGCAACTTCAATACAGCTCGTATTGAAGAAGCGATCGAGCGGAACCAGGGCTCCAAAGTCTTTGCTAGAGATCTGTCTGCCAGAAAGAGCCAACTGTCGAAGCTGAAGACCGAGTGGCAGCGTCGTTTCCGGACACCTGAGATTTTGAGTGAGATTGAGAGGTTATGGGCTGTACACATCATCGTTGGAGCCACACGGTGTGAGTAACGATCCAAGAGCGAGTCTTATCCGACACTATTCCGATGATATCCCGGACGTCAGTCTGAGCGAGATTAGAATGGCTCTCCAGCACCTTAAAAACGGCAAGACCCCAGGCGAGGATGGAATTACAGCGGAGCTTCTGAAAGCGGGTGGAAAACCGGTACTTGAAGTCCTTCAGAAGCTCTTTAATTCCGTCCTACATGGTGGCATTACACCGGAGGCGTGGAGCAGAAGTGCGGTGGTCGTTCTTCAAGAAAGGCGACAACGCTCTCTTGAAGAACTACAGACCGATTTTCTGAGCCGCGTCTACGTGCTGTTTCGAGAGTTCATACGAATCGTCTCGCACGCAGACTCGACGACTTTCAGCCTCCCGAAAGCTGAGCCTGAAAAGAAAGTTTTAGCACCATAGACCACATATTCCTTCGGCAAATTGTACAGAAGTCCGAGGAGTACAATTTGCCACTATGTCTGGCGTATGTGGACTATGAGAAAGCCTTTGATTCCGTTGAAATTTGGGCGGTGCTGCAGTCCCTTCAGCGGTGCCAAGTTGACTGTCGGTATATCGAAGTGCGAAGTGCTTGTACAGTAGGGCTACGATGGCTATCCGAGTACAGAACAGGAGTACGAAACCTATCCAACTGCAGAGAGGTGTAAGACAGGGTGACGTTATATCCCGAAACTCTTCACCGCTGCATTGGAGGACGTTTTCAAGCTTCTGGACTGGAAAGGATACGGTATTAACATCAATGGCGAGTACATCACTCACCTTCGATTTGCCGACGATATAGTCCTTATGGCAGAATCGCTGAAGGACCTAAGCACTATGCTCAATGACCTCAATAGTGCCTCCCAACGGATAGGTCTTAAGATGAACATGGACAAAACAAAGATCATGTATAACGTCCATGTCACACCTATGCCGGTAGTTGTTGGGAGCACTAAGCTCGAAGTTGTTGATGAGTATGTTTACCTGGGACAAATAGTCCGACTAGGTAAGTCCAACTTCGACCGAGAGGTCAATCGGCGGATTCAACTCGCCTGGGCAGCGTTTCGGAAATTACGACACATCTTCTCGTCAGATATACCTCAAAACTTGAAAACGAGGCTGTACAACCAGTGCGTGTTGCCAGTGATGACATACGGAACAGAGACGTGGTCCTTCACTGCTGGCCGGATGAGGAAGCTAAGGTCGCTCAGCGAGCTATGGAGAGGCTATGCTCGAGTCTCACTGCGTGATAAACTTAGAAATGAGGTTATCCGCAGTAGAACCAGCGTGACCGACATAGCCCAACGGATTAGTAAGCTGAAGTGGCAATGGGCCGGCCATATAGCTCGAAGAACCGACAACCGATGGGGAAAAAGGTTCTCGAGTGGCGGCCTCGGCCGGCGGACGGAAGTGTAGGGCGTCCCCACTAGATCGAGTGACGACCTGGTAAGACATGCAGGAAGTCGATGGATGCAGGTGGCTCAGGACCGTGCTTTGTGGCATTTTGGGGAGGCCTATGTTCAGCAGTGGACTTGTGAAGGGCTGTAATGATGATGATGAATTGTATAAAGTTACAGTTTTAAATAAATAACATAATATTTTTTTTATTGTTAACCTGCTAACTGGGGAGTATAAATAAACCCATGTCCCGTTTTGAGTTAAAAAATAAATGGTCAGTTTACATTAATGCCAACTTTAACGCCGTTCAACGGCATTGAAATTGAAATGACGTTGACCGTCCAAGTGTGGCCACTCACTTTATCGCGTTAAAATTAAGGCAATAATTGTTGCGTTTATGGGCATTGACGTTTCTCGTTAGGTGTAGCCCCAGCATAAGCGATAATTCAGTCTCTGTAGGTTTACTCGTCCAAAAATGCATAATACATATTATATAAATATAAATGTAGTTTCTGCATTACTCTATGAATATATATAGAGATGTCTATGGGCCACGGCATCCACTTACCGACAAATACTCTAATGACGCATTATTAATGGGTAAAACTAATTTTACTAATTTTATTTGTATTTATTTTCAAATTGTTTATTTAGTTACGTAAGTATTTCTACATTAAACTATTTTTCTCTTTCTGATTTTTCTATTTACTTATAATATTTAATAATATAATGTGAAATAAGAAAAGAAAAAGATAAATATATTTTATTAATGTATTCTCTTGGAAATTAAATGGCTCTAAGCTTTTAGCGACTTCAATGTTTGTATGTAAACAAAAATTAATACACTTGAAAATATTGAGACGTTACATTTAAGCCGAACGTCCACCGTGAACTAAACTATGTAAAAACTAGGCTCAGTAAACTAAGCTAAGCTAACCTGGAAAATCGTCCACCGAAAAATAAGCTAAGACAAACAACACTAAGCGAAAGGCACCAGAGGGGTAAAGAGTAAGGATCGGCCTACACAACTAAGTTAGTTTGACTTAGTTTGGCTATTTTACCTGGCTTAGCTGGCACAGTTTGCGGTGGACGCACATGTATGAAAAACTGTCTCAGCTTTGCGAGCTAAGATAAACTAAGTTAGTTTAGTTTGCGGTGGACGTTCGTCTTTAATCTTTGTATAATATTAATGTATGTATATAAAATATTATATATGTATAGGGGATAAAATTGCATGCGTCATTCTGTACTATATGTTTGTAACCAATATTTCCCTCTTTTGATCCCCCTGCACATTCCGGAGGACATCGAGAGAGATCGGACTCGTATAACTACGAGCGTGAAAGAGGTAAAAAGGAGAGCCAAATAGAGTATCAAGAGATTTGTTTCCTACGAATTTTCTACGCTGAGAAATGTTACTGTACATCCTTTATCATATTTGCGGGTTTATAGATTATTTTTGCAGTTTTCCTGACAAAAAGCAGAACTAAAGGCGCTTTCTCAAAGGCCTTTAAGACTTTGAAAAGGTTTTCTTAATAACAATCTTCATAATATCTATACCTATCTTCATACCAATCTTCATAGCTACCTATTCATTATTTTAGAATAAAACATTTGATTATTATGTACTGCAATTGGCATTCCAGCACAATTGCATTCAGCATTTTTTTATGAATCTGATTTTAATGCCCCTGACAAGATTTTTATTCCTTTTGTTTATTAAAAGCAATTGGAAACAATACAACACTGATAAGGCTTATTTTGTGGTTGGTTCTGATTATGTTGTACAATTAAGTGGCGTATTGCCTGTATATTGCCTATGTATGCTTAGGAGTACCTACTTGTATATTTTTCTTATCATTTAAGGCTTTTCTCAAGGACGAGCTATAACTAGAGATATCGAACAAGAAGGCTTCGTTTTTATATTTAGGCCATACCAAACAACAATGCACAGTTATAGTCTTCATCCAAAATCGTAATACTATTAAACTACTTTACCGTGGAAAAAAATTATGTACCTATCTTATGCTCCCTGTAGTATGCACTCTTCCGATCGATGTTAGATCAAAGACTTCTATGTACACTACTAGATGGGCTCTGCGGCTTTAATATAGTGCGCACTAAGTTACGGTTAATTCTCCGTAACTCCTTTAGCCGACTGCGAGCGGGCGAGAAGACTAGTTCTTGGTTTTGTAAGCCATGAACGTCGTTTTGGACAATCTAACACTAATTTCGTTTAATGTGACTAAAATAACGCTATCATTATTTATGAGCACACTTTGTGAACGTGATTTGAAGTTTATTTCAGATAAGTATGTATGTAAGTAATTTTATTTCGTATTTGCCTAAAAAAAGTAACTCAATCAATCAATCAATCAATCACTTTATTCATTAACAATAAGTTGTGTACATTATTGCATTCCTTAAAACAAAAGAATAAAAAGGGCGGACTTAATGCCTGTCCTTATTATATTGCTAAGTCTTAACTTAGTTAAACAAAATAAATAAATTAGATAATTCAAAAAAAAAAAAACTAATAAATGTCATTGTACCTTTCTTATCTATATAATTATTCTACCTACTTAGCAATTAATATTCATCGCAAATGTTCAATAATATATTATTTACATTAATATAAAAAGAAAAATCAATAAAAAAAAGCTAGCAAAAGTCAACCTAGTCCAGAATTTAAAATAAAATAAACGTTCAAAACTAAAATCAAATAAAACTGTCGCAAATAAAATACAACTCCCATCAGGTGTGGCATATTTCCGGTAAATAGTCAGCTACCTGCCGCGCTCGCGTCCGCGCGATCCGCAGCTGTGACACATTTGTTCTGAACTGCCGCTGAAGTAGTATACATAGAAGCCTTTGTGTTAGATTAACAAGTAGTGCCTGTACCCGCTCACACCTCCTGTTCATTTCAGTACAAGCATCAGGACAAGCACACTAACCGTCGCGCCGAAGACCATATATTCCAGTTTACCATTATATAGCAGTACCGTCGGCGATGGCTACCGTTCAGGTTGCAAACACTTTCTTGCGGCTCCTGCCCGCCATTAACAACTTAAATAGCTATTTGAAGGGTGTCGCTTAAACTAACCGTTTCGAACTATTAACATTTCTTCAAAAATTTTTTTAGAAGGCGTAAGGGGAAATATCTGCACCCAGTTTTAAATCTATCCCTATATCTAAAAGAATGAATTTTGTTAATTTACCGCACAAAATATTTAATAATTAACGCTCCAGTCGTTTTAAAACGTTACTAAATATAACTAAATACCAACATATATTCCATTTATCAAAAAAACTATCATCTTCATTGGCCGCTATTAACAGTGTTATGATGATTATGACTTCTTGTTTTTTTAAGAGAGGTTTTATAGTCTACGTGAAACTAAGCTTCAATTAATTTTAATAAAAACCTCGCTGTCAGAGCCTTTGTAACTCATTCACCATCGATCCCATAGCTTTCTTTTTAAACATCATCTGTATATCTTCCACGTATTAATGGGCTTCCGAAGCTGTGTCCGCTTCACTGTCTACTTCTTCGCAGCGACACCGTCTCCGACCCCCGCCGCGGAGGTGGTGCTCCCGTGTCCGGGTAAAGTGCGCAATACCGGAGAACTCACGCCGTCGCTCGATCTTGAATCTTAACTCAGTAAGTCCGGGTGCCCGAGTGAACGCGTGTACCCTGACGGCGGCCCCTCATTATATCACTCCCTGTGTGATGTTTGCTGTGCTCATCCTGTCCCAACCCCTCCTATCTGTTAGTTCAGTTGCCTTCTATTAAAATAAATAATTAATAATATCCTTGGTAAAGGGAAGGTGAACTATTAAATTTCATATTAGTAGTTTTCTTAAAGTAAACATTAATCATAAAGAGACGAAAGAACCTTTTTGAAAAGGAAAAACAGAAGGCAATTCAACTAACTATACGCAGGTTTGACAAGCAAGGTATAATTTCTTCGTGGGTTTTCAGGAGGCAGGTCGCGGGCGGTACGGCCCGAGCGGTTAGAGGAAGAATATTACCCGCGGGATCAGTATCAACGGTATCCACGAGAGCACTACCCGCGAGAATATCACGAGGGCTACTCGCACGATTACCCGCCGCCGGACGCGTACGATCGTGAAGCGTACGGGCACGATTATACGCGCGACGCGTACGCGAGGGAGGATTATGGAAGAGAGTACGCTAGGGAGGGGTACCCGAGGGAGGAAAGGCCTCCTCGAAGCCGAGAGCGGGACGCGCCGGACGATTACGGGCCGTCGCGGCGTGCACTCAACGCCGTGTAGCGGTTCCCAGATTTCGCGTGGTGCTTTAAGACCGATTGTTTTGCGGTTTCGTGTATTCTTAGTATTTTCGTGATCCCTGCGCGTCCTGGTGGCGAGTCGCGCGCTCGCTGTGTGAACGCAACTGCACCTGTGACGATGGACTACCGTCATTTCAGCGGATAGCTACACCTGTCGAGCGATCAATATTAATTCTATAATGCAACACATCGACAACTTTTTCTCTAAATATGAAATATTTTAAGGCATATAATAAATGGTTATTTTAAAATTAGATTTTGCTGTTGGGAAATACACAAGAGACATCGAAGAGTCGAGATCAAGTGAACTTTCATTATTGATTTGAATTGTTTTATACTTGTACCCAGTGTGAGCATAATCTAGTTTTAAAAAAATCATTTTACATCAGCTTTAATAGCACTAAATTATATTTAGTAGTAATTCACAAAAATATTTTCAGAAGTTTAGTTTATATAAAAATTTTAATTCAATAGAGACAGTTGTATATTGTACTTTGCTCTTTCGAACACTACGAGCTTCTATATTTTATGTCTAGCAAAAATGTGCGATATTTGTGAAAAAAATGTATTTTATAATCTCAGAGGCAGCTGCATTTACACAATCGAGAACTGATCATACCTAGCGATAACAGTTTGTTTGTGTAATGATAATATCCTCAGTGTTTTTTTACAGTTCGAAAAAACTTTACTTATTATTCTAGTGTAAATTAACACATCCAATAAGTACCCACTTATAAAACAAATCAGATTTTTGATTTTCCCAAAAAAGTAAGTAAGTTTTCAATGGTTTGTATTCTACTTCATCTTTTTAATTAATATTGATTTAAAATTAAATCAAATTAATGTTATAATTATTCAGAGCTATTTTTAAGAACCCAGCCACGAATTTTGAAAGATAAAAATATCTATTGATGTTAAAGATTTATTAGTCTAATTTTAGCGGTAATTAAAAAGTCGATAGTCTTGGTCCAAACAGCTGTAAAAGGAATTTGTGAGGTGATTGTGGGAATCGTTGAATATGAGCAGTTCCCGAACTGTCGGTCGCGCTGACCGTCGTTTCAATTTGCTGAGCTTTAGTGGCACGCTTCTGTTCGCGGCGTTACGAATGACCGCGGTTGTGTGAACTCCTTAGCCTGCATATCCCGAAACTCTTTCCACGACAGGAAAAACTAAATGTATCTCATGTTTTGTGCTAAATTAGTTGCTTCTGTCGAGTTTGTGATTGATTTTTTTTTAAATAAGCAATGAAATTTCGTTTTAAAAACTGCTATCATTAGGATAAGTTACTTATAATTAACAAAATGTTAATATTGTTGAACCACAAGTTTATTTAATATGTTGTGATCCATTATATATTGAGACTTTGATTTGATTATCAACTACACGATCAATGGAGGCAAAAACTGTTCTTGTCGTGGAAATAGGGTTGAAATTAAAAACTAAACTTTATCAGATTTGAAAAAACGGGAAAGAGTAAAGGTTAGTTTCTGATAAAGTTTGATTTTGATATCTGGGGTAATGACGTGTGTGCGAAATTTTAATCTCCTCTCTATATTGTTGTAAAATTTCATTACAGAAAAACAAGTGCATTATGGTAAAGAAAATTTAGTAAAAAATTATTTGTGCTGAGCTTTGATAGAGAGAAGATGAATCGTGTGCACATACGTAAGGCTTTCAAATTCGTATATGTGGAGGTGTGTGGGTAACGGACGCGTGGTGACATTCGATATTGGAGAGAGATTTCTAATTAAGATATAGTGTACGTACTAAATTCTTAAAGCACCTGTCAGAGGCAATTTACTGGGCTTCAGAAATCATTTTTATATTTAAATTTTATATAGTTGACCAAAAAATTTCAAAAACATAAAACAAACATTATTTTTTGGTAAGTAACTGGTGCAGTTTTTAGTCCATTAAGCAAACAATGAAATAGGAACCAAGTTTTTATTATTATTATAAATTATTTTAAGACTAAAACAAGTTTTTATTTCTTTGAGTGTTAGATAGATCTCGCATTTATCGTCTTTGTATTTAAACCTGTTATTGAACGTTTTCATAATAAAGAATTTCACGTGATTATTTCTTATGACAGTTTCAGGTTAAGTAAAATATTAAATAACGTATTATAACCTAATAAGGTAATAAGTCATTAATTTTGTTTTTTCACAAAGAAGGTATTTTGGTAAAAAGAGACAAATTTTTCATAACTTAGAAATTTTCTGAATCAGTAAGTTGCCTCCATCATATGCGTTAAGTTTCCACTGTCGCAGCATACGGTACGAAGCTGGTGTTGAATGTATAAAATTTTACATAAATGATAATTTTAGTGCCGTTAGATATTATCCGTTTCCCATTTTTTGGACATACATACTCTTGTAATTATATTGCATCGTCTGTACTTCATTGTTGCAATCATTTGTAAATAAAATACTTTATATCAATGGCAATTTCTTTTCTTCCGTTTCTTTTCTACTTTAACTAATATCTATTTTGTATCTATCTATTTACGAATGTGCTTAGTGGTTAGTACATTTGCCCATTTAATTGTGGGTTCGAATATCAACAAAATATTATTGCCAATGTGAAACCTACTGTGATTTCTTCGTGTTATTCTTTAGCGTTAGAGTTTTGTTTCAAATCTACCATTTAACTGTCTTAAACCATTACTAGCTTTAGCATTTTCAATTAAGTAGAAGTGGCTTATGGAAATGGGAAAGCATGACACTTTCGAGCCTACAAGTGCAATGTAATCAATGACTCGAAAATAGATAAGAGTGACAATCTTTTAAAAAAATGTAAGTCATGCAGACAGTCGATGTATGAAAGTGGATCAGGACTGTGGTTTGTACCTATATTCAACAGTGGGTTTCGGAAGGACTGCGATGATGATATTTAAGCATGACATCCAATACAGAAATACAAAAGGTAGGTGTAGTGTATTGGGATTATGAGATTTGCAGGACTGGGGAATGTAGAAATAATAAAACAGTTTTTGATACAAGAGAAGGTACCGCATTTATTAAAATGAATTTAAAGTAGAAATTCCATGATCTTTAACATCTCAAGCGAATAATCTCGTTTTGTATTTAAGCGATGCAATACGAATTAGTACTTAAAGATACATCTTTTTTTACATTTTACAGGTTCGTAAAGCATTGCTACCACCAAAACGAGGGGACAATGCCTGCTACCTTTTTTATAAATAAATTAAACATCACAATGCATAACAGATAAATAAATCATATAAACGTTCGCTTGTTTGCCTCTTTGGTGTCTACTAGCTAATTATATTACGAACTTAAAATAGTATTTACAATTTTCGCCATACGATTGTGAAGCTTACACACGCAATTTGCGTCTTTACTCTAAAATAGTTCTGTGCATGAATAAACTGCAGTTAAAATCAGCGTTCAGATACAAGAAATTTAAAGTATTTTCAATACATGTTTTTTGATTTGGAAGGATTGTGATTAATCTAACTCTACGTTAAAACATTCCCCTCAATCAGATATAGCACAATATGTTATCGAGCGAGTGCCTGTATCACAGATAATCTGTGGCCTGTATGCACTATTAAATAAAGCGTCTTTGGCACTGTAACATAGATGAAGTCTCAAATAACATTTGCTTGCTACCGAAAGGTAACTATGAACTGATTTATTTTAGAAATATATGTGAATATTTTAATAATATTATCTATGGGCAGCGACGTGAAATTTTATAGAGACTAGAAATTAAGAAACAATACAAACTTTTAAGAATATATAAAAAAAATCTAACTTATAGTATGTAGATACAAGATGTAACATTAATATTTTTCTTCATCAGCCTGCAAATGTTCACCGCTGTTCATCACCTTATGTTATATGGAGAATTTGTTACGTTATGCGGGCGAATGACGATCACATCTGCCCTCTATCAGAGGTCATGAAGTCTTCTTGGCATATCTCTTGTGACACGCAGTTGACAAAATGGTCTGAATACGCCACAACACAGCAACATTATCTATTTAACTATTACTGAAAAAAAAAAAAATAAAACATTCCTTTAGGAATAGTCTCGTGTTTATAGGATTATCTGAAGGGATTATACTTTATTATAAAAGTAATGATTGTTTTATATGATGTCACACTCTTCTCTCCCCAGAATAGGCCTTCTAAAAATCTCTTTGGTTTCGCTCATCATAAGAGAATATACACCCTGTAAGTTATCAGCGAGTCCAACACTATGTACACTATACAATAACTTTCCATATTTACATTTCACAAGAGTCTCTTTTTCGTCGACCGCACTCGCCACTTCTGGCCTTCTATTGTAGACTTTAACCTAACCAGGTTTATCGCTAGTCATATGTAAAGATAATCATTTTTCGTCTCTCTACAGTAGCTTATGCTAGGGAACTTGTACACTGGGCTGTATCTTTTGTTGTCATCATCGGACTCTAGGGATAGAGCTGATAGGGCTCTAGAGGGTTCGTCTTCCTCTTGCGGAACTTCAACGGGGGCGGGAATGGTCCGCGGTGGGAGGGGGGGAGCTCGAGGGTTCCTCCGAACGCGGAAATGACAGTCGTTGTCCGCTGGCCACGAGCGCTGAACCAAGAGGGGTAAGTCGTCTGGATGCAGCTTCCGCTCGTACTCTTGAGAAGGGCACACCTGGAAAAGAAATCATATCCTTAAGTTTAGTAAAGTCATTTTGATTTTATAATTCGATTGATTGAGACTAGCTCATTGGTCTAGTGGTCGAAAAGACGGTTGCTGATCACGGTCACGGTCTTGGGTTCGAATCCAGGGTCGGGCCAAAATCATTTGGGCTTTTCTGTCAAAAAATTCTCAGTAGCAGCCCACAGTCAAAAATTTGGCGGTATTTCATCCCCGTGCCTCGGAAAGTACGTAAAGCCGTAGGTCCTGCACAGATGGCTAGTCTTCGTTGAGACTGGCCGCCGCGACCGAAAATCGGTCTGGAGGACATTATATTATTATTTATTGAAACTACATTGGCAATAAATACATAGAATTTTACTGGAAACGAGGCATTCTATCTTAGTCCTCTTCTTAATGATATAAAGATGTAGATAATAGGTCTTTACCTATGAAATTGCCGTTCTGCAGTACTGGACAATTCAAATCAAAATAATTTTTGTTTGCCTAAGAATTATAGTTTCAAATAATTTTATTTTAAAAACATGGAATTCTTTTTTCAAAAATAGTCATTTGTTTATTGATTAGCGTTATATTTTCATCGCATTTGAATCTTTTCCGTCATCGTGGATACGTAAAAAATTCGAGTAATTATGGAATATGAGTACCATCGTGGCAGCAACGCGGCACAAGCGGCACGCAACATCTACGACGCTTACGGAGCGAATACTACAAACGAACGCACAACCTGTTATTGGTTTTCCCGCTTACGTTCTGGAAATTTCGACCTGAAAAATGAACCTCGTGGACTCGTGGTCGTCCGAAACTTTGGTCGCCAATGACGAATCAAAGGCGATTGTGGAAGCTGATGATACACCATCTACGGCTGAATTAGCAGCAGCTTTCGACGTTAGCATCAAAACAATATTGGTCCATTTGCGTCAAATTGGCAAGGTAAAAAAGCTTGACAAATGGGTGCCTCACGAACTCAATGATCGTCAGCGCAAAGTAGGCGTCGAGACGTGCCTTGCACTCCTCAACAGGTACACAAACGAAGGATTTTGAACCGCATTTGTTACCTGCGACAAAAAATGGATTCTTTTTGACAATTACAAGCGCTCAGCAAGTTGGTGGGATCCTGGTTAGCACCTAAACAATGCCCTAAAAGAAAACTTACCCCTAGAAAAGTGATGGTCACTGTTTGGTAGTCTAGTGCCGGTGTGATTTATCACAGCTTCTTACCAAACTGGATAAGCATTACTGCAGATGTGTACTGTGAAGAACTGAACACAATGATGGAGAAGCTCGCACGTCTCTAACCAGCTTTGGTCAATCGCTCGTCCCCGCTGCTCCTGCACGACAACGCGCGACCTCATACTGCACAACAGACGGTCTCCAAGTTACAAGAGCTGGGGTTAGAAGCCCTCCGTAGTCCGCCGTACTCACCAGACCTTGTGCTTACAGACTTCTACTTTTTCCTGAATTTGGATAACTTTTTGGCGGGAAAGAAAATTCAATACCCGAGAGGCAGTATAAAATGCCTTTGAAGAATTTGTTGCCTCCCGTCCAGCCGATTTCTTCAAGAAGGGCATCAATAAACTGCCACTGCATTGACGAAGATGCATCGATTGCTTGGGTGATTACTTTGATTAATAGAAATAAAAAATATTGAAAAAAAAAAACGTTAACTTATTTAATAAAAAACGGCAATTTCATAGATAAAGACCTAATGCCACATTCACACTGACTTTCTGTTTATTCGCTAACTCTTCCTAAACCACACAACTTATTTTGATGCGGTTTTCACCGTCAGATATAAATATAAAATATATCCTAATTAATCTTTTGTGTAAGTAGAACCTTAAGAGATACATCAAAATGATGTACTAGAAAATTTTAGTTCTTCAAAAATGTTAAGAAAACCTCTTCTAAGGTTTAATTCACAGTAACAATTTTTTTTCTTTAAAATTTTCCTTAAAAATACGTTATTTGCGGCGCTTTTTGCTCTTATTCAGTATTAATTATTCAGACAAATATTTTAGTAACCTTGTGTATTGATTGTAGATTATCAATGTTATGTTATGTTAATATGAAAAATTACGCGCAACCGAAAAAATAACTCGGGGACGCAGCTAAACTTTATTAAATGGCAGTAACGATAAAAAAATATTATTTATATTTTGCTTACTAAGTGCATTTCTCATTTTTTCTAAATTACATCTGTGCTAAGCCTGGGCAAATTGCTAGTAAATTACACTTTTAAGCATAAGACTTATATTACTATGACATTATATGCATATTATACGTATATAATATTATACCCAAAAAACTAACTTTAGTACTATGTTATCTCTTATTACGGCACCAACCTCATAAAGTGAGAACCTCTCGACACCCTCGGTGGAGTCATAGCAGTGCAGCAGGATGGCTAACAGCTCGTCGGCGGTCGTGCGCTCACTGGTCAAGAGACACTTGTACTGGGATGAGGACATCAGCGCTGAATCGTAGATCTTCACCAAGCCGCCCGGTCGCATTTGGAGGGAGAATCTGGAATAAGAAAAATAATATAAGCTTTACTTTTTTAACTAGACCCGTATTTGTTACGTGGTAGAACCATGCTGCAGCTATATTATGGTTGTAGCACGAATGGGTCGGCTCGACCGGGGCTCCATAGGGGCCCATTCGGGGGCCATGCTCTCGAAGAATACTCTCATAAAATAACAGCTTAATGCTGCTGTGTTTCGTAGATGAGTGTAGAGAACCGGAGACACTTTTTACTAAAAGCATTTTGATTCTTAAAGTTTGTAAAGGTACAGCCTATATACGTCCTACTGCTGGGCACAGGCCTCCTTTCATTTCTTTGGGGTTTTAGGGCAAGGAAATATCCGCCGCACTGCCCCAATGCGTGTTGGCGGTAATAATGCTTGTCTGAGAAATAAAAATTAAAAATAATATTTTTTATTTTCATTTCTCAAACTTGCAGGTTTCCTCAAGATGTTTTCTTCACCGCCGAGCACGTGGTCAATCATCACTTAAAATTGCAATTAACAAATTAACAAGTGCCGGCAGGGATCGAACCTGGGTTGCTCGCGTACTGTTTAATTTACAGCGAGCGCTTAGCTCCTACCGCGCGCTCTTTTTGATTCTTGATGTAGAGGTATGTTGACCACAGCACCCACTTACCATCAGGTAGACTGTGTGCTGGTTTGTCACCCTTAAACTATAAAAAAACATAAAAATGGTCTCAAAATATCCTTCGGTTTCTGTATACTTTGTAACGTTGCTACGTAATATAGATATAAAGTTTTCACAACTTATACTACATAACGTAACGAGTGAGTATTGAGTATCATTGACATTGTTACTAAATACACGCCGCAAGAAGAATGTAAAGATTGAGCAAATGTGACGTCGACAGCGACATCTGATCACATTTCTTAGCAAACACAAAGTCCACCTGATGGTAAGTGGATGCTGTGGCTCATAGACACATCTATCTTTGATTAAGAATCAAAATTCAGATGCGTTGTCACCCGTCAAGACTTAGATGGAATGCCTCGTTACCAGTAATAAAAGGGACTCGTTCAGTTCTCGACGGTTCTAATCACTCACCATACTAAACACACAACATTATGGTTCTTCCCCGGTCAAGCCGAATCATTCATACTGCAGCTATTATAGCTTATATGTACTCGTAAGAAAGTATTCATTAACTTTTTTTCGCTGTTCAACGCGACAGGCGATTCATTACTAAAATTTTAGAAATCAAGACATAATACTTTTTACGTACTTAATTGGAAAACGTCAAACCAATGCGTTCATTACATTAGCAGTTAGTAGATGAATAAAGAACTAAAAGGCGAAACTAAGCCGAGATAGCTCAGGGGCTAAGTGTAAATTTCACAGTACGCGTGTTGAGTTCGATCTCCGTTAGCACCAATGAAATTGGTAATTGCAATTTTAAGTACGGATTTACCGCGTGCTAGGCGGTGAAGGAAAACATCGCAAGGGTATTATATATAGTACACTTGCGATGTTTTGTTTTGATTATTTATAGTACTATTTGCATGTTTGAGAACTAAAATATGTCACGGACTTATGAAGTCAGCCCTGGAGTAGCGCAGCAAACTGCTGCAAAAAACTGCTGCTTCTTGCTTCAAGGCTGTCTTAGAAACTGGAAGGGGCCTAATTTCAGAAATGGGACGTATGTAACTTCATACACAACTTAAAACAGGAAGATTAAAAACTGCCACATTAAAACAACAACATCAACCCAAAACTGCATTACTATGAAACTAAAACAATAACAAGTACCAGTATATAATAAAAAAGAGATAGTAACTGATGGTATACCATCATAATTTGTAACTTATTGGAATGTTCAGACAAACGCATTTTTGTAAATGCGATAATGCACTCTGCTGGAAGGTAAGCGCGCTTCCAGGTATATAATCAAAGCGCGTTTCCAAGCTTAGATAATAAATAAATAAGGACAAAACGGTAAGATCAAAAACTGCCACTTAAACAACTACGATCGAAAACTGGGTAAATAAACTAAAATAGAAATCAATTAAGCAACAATAAGTACCAGGATATCATATATATAAAAGTAGATATATTTAGTGATGCCATCATAATTTGTAATAATTTATTGGAGTGTTTTGGAGCCAATAGATAAAACGCATTTTTGTAAATGCGATAATGCACTCTGCTCGAATGCAAGTGCGCTCCTAAACTTAGATGATGAATATGGATGTTATGAATTTGAGCACTTAATACTCTTCGTAGTCAATAACAATATTCAACACACAAGCATTAGTTGGATCGCGGGAACTAAGATAAGTACCTAAATATTTAAAAAAAAACTTGAACAACACGCAAGGATCATGAGCTGGGATCATCTTTTTAATTATTTTGTTTTATCCTGGTGATCCTGATCAGGATATTAATCAATCGGCCGTCTACAAGTTCGTGAAAATTACAATAAAAGATTCCGTTTTATACACTGACCGGCATAAAAAAAGACTCACTTTGAATTAAAAAAAATAATTGCCTTGGAATTTTTTTTGGTATCATGTCTTATTGATAAGTGTTATTTAAGTTATTCTTTGGCAAAGAATATCCGACAAACAAAACTCGTAAGCAAAAGCGAGACTCATCTGTGAACAGTACTTGGCTCCACTGTTCCATATCCCAATTCACATCCCAACACACATCTCGAACTTCAGCAAGGTGATTCCTGACTTCAACAGCAGCCATGGCCCTGTTACGTAGTATTGCTAGGGTAAGGAGTATGGTCTTTGGCGACCTGTTCCTGGCCGAAAATAATCACAAATATAATTTCAAGATTATTTATTTAAAGATATCATAGTGAGTCGTTTTTTGTGCCGGTCAGTATATGTAGATAGATAGATACATGCGAAGCTAATAGAAACGTGATAAAACCGCTAGCAATTGTTTTGGTCGTATAGAAGCACCGTAAGATAATACATCGGTCTATTTCCGAGTCTACTCGCATTTCGTTCCGTGGGTAACATAAGAAGCGACTATGGAAAATGCTAGAAAGATCCCATGCCCACCAACTATTGCGGTATAACAACCTCTATTATTAACATGTAAAACAGACGGACGACGTAGTGCAACATCAAAAGTGCAAGCAAGACTTCTGGTCTACCAAGCGCAAGCAAGCGTAAGCAAGACATGGACACATTTTACAACACGAGAGCCTACTATTACGAAAATTTGCGTCAAATTACTGTAGACATATTACAGTAATTTGACGCAAATAAACGGTGATAGTTACGATAAGTGATAGTTCTTTTCATTGTCCTTTTCTGCCTAAGAATCTGTCTGGGTTTCACCTGTCACCTATAATATGTCTATGGCTACAGCATCCATTTATCACCAGATGAACGTTCATCACACCATTACCATAACATCCTATCTAAAGTCCATGCTGCTGAACATAGGCTTCCCCATTTATTGCCTCATAGGGGATAGGATATTTGCCACTCTTGTCAAGCAGGTTAGCAAGCACAGTTTCTTTTTTGTTTTTATTCAGCTATTATCAATAAGATGATGTTGCCCTTCTCTTGATTCAGTTTCCCTCTGTCTCCTCTTACGCCAGTGCCAGTGCGACAGTGCCTTATGTATTAAACTAGTAATTAATGACTGATAGCAACGAACTGAAGCGTGGTAACTATGGCAAAAATCGCCCTAAGAGGCAATCTACGGGGAGGGCTATGTTCAGCAATGGACTGTTAGTGTGTTAGCGTGTCTGTACAGTCTGTAACAGTAACGGTGTTACCGTGAAATTCTAAACTATGAAATTCCAGTTTCATTATATTTAACTCAATACTCCATTTTCAATTAAATCCGCATTTATTAAGCAATTATAAGAAGCTGATGAGATTAATTAAACAGTTAATTATTAAATAATAATTGAAATGCTCACATGCACATGGTTTTCAACTCAAGTGCCCGTTTTATTATTTTAATTGTGTTAATTATCATACACATTAATAATTAACACAATTGAAATAATAATTGGTACCACCCTCGTACCTACCGTCAAGCTGTAGTGTTATGATTTAAGTGTAAGTACACTTATTATAATTATAGGCTGTGAGGAATTTCGCCTTAGTCCTCAGAGATGACATCAAATTCGTGGAGTTTTTGTTTAAAATTAGTTGCAGGTGATCATGGAGTGCAAGAATATCCACTAACCCACATAGTATCTACCTACCGTGAATGTCGTAAGAGACGACAAAGGGAAACAAACCAAGAGATGGGCAGCAGCGCCTTCCTAGTAACAACTATAAAATGAAAAAAAAACTGCGTTTAGCAACTCGCATGATAAGCGTGACAACTATGGCGAATATCACATCAATGATGCAATCTATGGGAAAGGTCTAAGTTCGGTAGTCGACTTTTAGGCTGTAACATAACTGTAACAGACCACTAAGTGAACTATGAGCTAGTTTTGGAATGAAAACTAGGAGTCATATTTAAAATTACAAAACAGTAGGTACAGGTAACATCTATGGCAAGCAAATTTTTATATGGTAGAATAGAGTCATGTTATATTATGGCTTTAGCACGAATGTGTCGGCTCGATCGGGCAAGGACCTCGCTCTTACAGAATACCAGTGTGAAACAACAGTTAAATGCTGCTGTTTCGTATGGTGAGTGTAAAAAGCCGGAGACTATTTTAACTGAAAACAAAATGTTCCATCTTAGTCCTCAGGGGTGAAAACGCGTCTGCATTTTGACTCTTAATCGAGGATAGATGTAGATGTCTATGAGCCACAGCATCTACTTACCATCGGGTGGACTGTGTGCTCGCTTGTTATTTTTATTCTATACGAAAACTATTTACCGTTAAATAACTATGATAAAATAGGTACTTGAACATTTGTCACAGATTACACCTTGTTACTGCTATCAAAACAGAGTCGCGTCTGTCAACACAGCGTAACACTATCCGTACGGTCAATAAAAACCCTTCGAGACGTTTTACCGTTTTTTATTACTTGTGGAAGCTGGTGTGTTTACGGGACAGAAATAGCCGGGCCGGAAGGGGACAGAAAAAGGGACAAGAGTGGTTCTTTTTCTATCCCGAATAGCCGGTGGTCCGAAACAGGCGCGCGCCGAACTTTGGACGAGTTGTCTATAGTTATTGTTGATTAAGATGTATCTCTTCCTCCACTTAGTTTTATATTTACGTATGTATACATTTTCTTCATAAGTTTTTCGTATGAATAAAAAGTACTTAATGTTTAGTAGGTATCTTAAATTAGTATAATAATATATAATATCATTATTAGAAAAGTCCATCTGATGGTAAATGGATGCTGTGGCCCCTGGATACCTAAATGATGAAGAATCAAAATGCAAGTACATTGTTATCCTTGAGGACTACGATGTAATGTATCGATACCAGTAAAAATGATCTCCGGTTCCCTACACGCATCGTACGAAACACAACAGTTATGTTTCTTTTTTGCACTGGTATTCTGTGAGAGCGTGGCCCTAACCTGGTCGAACCAATCTATTCATATGTTATCCATAATACAGTTGCACGCCATAATATATCATTATATATATAATTCTTCTGTCCGTGTGTATGTGACTGAACTCCTCCTAAACGGCTGGACCGACTTTGATGAAATTTTGTTGTGTGATTAAGTTGATTCGAAAATGGTTTAGACTTTAGATTTACAATTGGACTCGGTAGGTGGCGCTGTTGTCGAAATCCAGAAATTACCCGTGCGAATCCGAGGCGTATCGCTATTTGTTTTTTTAAGGAATTGAAGTGACAAACGAACTTACAGTCTATCTGATGGATGACTGTAAGTTCGTGTTCGTACAGTGGGGAGTAGCAGTAGACAGACATTAGTGGATTCACGGGAGATATTTTAAAAAACTTATAATTTTTGTTTTTTACTTACCTCCCGCGTTTCGGGATGGGTTTCGGCGGTATGTACGGTAACATAAGTTGACTATGGAAAAAGCTAGAAAGATATCATGACCTCCGATAGAATGAGATATAACCACCTTTTCTACCGACTTCAAAAAGGAGACGGTACTCAATTCGACTGTATGTTATTTTTCTTTTTTTTATGTGTGTTACCTCATAACTTTTTTCTGGGTGAACCGATTTTGATGATTCTTTTTTTATTTGAAAGCTGGTGCTTCACATGTGGTCCCATAAAAAACAAGGTCTGACCAATATTTTTGAGTTATTCTTAATAATTTACATTGAAGTATGTTGTACAAAATTTTTAATTTTTAATTAGGTACATGCATACAGATTTCATAGCGGGAAAGTTAATTGGTTCGGAAAATGTAAGGGTTATTGTTTCTCTCTGTACTATTAGTTATATTTTATATTAATAAGATTAAAAATAAATAAACCAAACCACAGATATTCATAAAAGTAGAATTTTTTTAAAAAAAGTTAAAAATGTGCAAAAAATTAAAGAGCAAACCATTGACGCATTGTTTTGTGTATTAATATAATACTCTAGAAACTGATAAACTTTTATTAAAAAAACAACTTCTCAATTAAATTACATTGTGTAACAAAGACTTTACCTTAGTGTCAACTAGCGACATCTGGTGAGCAGAAAATTATTAGCCCTCATTATACTGGCTCTCCGTACCCTACAGAACACAGCGATGCAAGCACTGCTATTTGGCGACGGAAAAAGATAAGAAGTAGGTACCTACCAAGACAAACTCCTGGGCAGAAAAGGTTATATGTGGTTACTACCACATATAAATTAAGATTCATTGCTTGTAACTAGCTATTCCCCGCGACTTCGAACGCGTGTAATTTAGGGTATTAATGTTTTTGCGCGGAACCCTAATTCTTTTTCTAAAAGAAAAGTAGCCAGAGTAGTAACCGGCCACTCCTTATAACATCAGCTATCTACCAGAGAAAGTCCCATCAAAATCGGTCGAGCCATTTCGGAGAATAGCCGGAACAAACAGACAGAAGACAGACAAAAATTTTGTTTATTATTTGTATTCATATAGATAACAAACTAAGTAGCATAATGTTGCGTAGTACAAACGATCTGTGACCGGTTATATCATAAATGCAAGGCTTAATTAAAACAATTATATCGTAACGAGGTTGCGGCCTTAATTTTGTAATGTAAACTATTGTTTGATAGTGCAGGGGTGCCAAACTAGCCAGCAACACATGCTGAATTTACAAAATACATTATTTAAACATAAGGTTCCATTGATTTAAAAATATATATTTAAATGATTTATGAATAATATATCCCTCCTATGAGGCAATTTATGGGTGTTCAGTAGTGGACTTTAGATAGGCTGTTACAGAATTGGAGAACAAGATGATGAACAATGATAGTGAGATGATTGCTAAATCATTCATTCTATGATAATAAGAAATAAAAATATTATAGTTTTTGAACGAAAAGATGTTAGAAATGAATAAATTGAGAAACCAATAAAGTTGGTGCCGGCCTCACCAAGATACTCCAAACAGCCATCAACCACCTAGTCGATTGGTTCCGCTTATGGAGAATCGAAGTGAATCCTGAGAAAAGTGTAGCAATTCACTTTCAAAGGATCTCCACCTCCAACCGTCAAATCAGAAACCCCAAGAAAGCGTTAGGTACGATCACCCTTTACGGCCGCCAGATCCCCTGGCAACCAACGGCCAAATATCTAAGAGTCACATTCCATGAAGGCATGACATTCGCGAAACACATTTGCAATGTTCGCAATCGAGCGTCACTAGTCGCCTCCACCCGTTAGTTAACAAAAAGAGCAAACTGTCTTTAAGACACAAGCTCCACCAGTCACACTCCAACACTACACAATCCCCTAGTGCCACAAACGCTGTTAGGACAACAACGGATGGGATGCAGCGAGTCAACAGACGGGCGCGCCGCACAACCCTCCACACCGCGTACATACCGTACACCCGCGTCCCTGGGCGGTTCTCACCGCCCAGAACATAGATCGATACGAGTTAGCCGTCAGAGCCGGGGTCCGCTCCCTTGTTCGGACGGCGGTTAGACAACTCACCCATGTCATGTTACGGTTTTCGGCGACATCAAAGAATATTTGATGTTGATGTGATCACTGAACAATATTATCCCACTCCCTCGAGATTATCGATTTCAGTGCAACGTCGCGTCCGCAACGTTGCACTCAAATAAATAATCCCCCCCCCTTCCCCCTTTTTAATAGCTCGCGGCCTGAACTGAGTTCGATCAAGCTGTAAGGCTAACAGCATTAACATCACAGAAACTAGATTGGTGCCGGCAGGTATTACACCCGGTTTTCTCGGGTAACGTGAAATTTTTGGCGACCTTAATTTTAAAGCTGATATTTTATTTAGTTTTTATTGGATTTGAAAAAAAATTATCTAGTTACATTCTCCACAAACGAGAGTAAAGTTGAAAAAAAAAAGTATTCAATTTTAAACACGGTCGTGATTTGAAATAAACGTATAACGTTTTAAACAGAATTGTTACATTTTGATAAAAAATTAAGATAAATAAACTGTAGCCACGAGTTTGCCACCCCTGCGCTAAACAGATGCAGATTTAATGTTAGAAAAATATACATGACTGCATTAATCGCTCTACAAGCCGGTTTTATACAAACAAGAGACTGTTATGACTTCATTGTATTGGGACGCAATTAATAAACTATTGTGTGAAAAATTGGGACATCTATGAAACGTTGCCACGTGTGGGATTTCTAAGATGTCGTCATTGTATACAAGGATCAAAACCGGCCGCTGATTTATGCTGGGAACTATTTTAAAACGAGATGTTTGGAAACATACTGAATCAATTTCGAGTGGATTCGTCTAATTTAATGCAGCGGAATGTAGGAATATAAATAACCTAAGATTTATCTTCTTTTTATAAAACTGAAGTGACAAATGAACTTACAGTCTACCTGATGGTAAGTGGCTATTGCAGTCCGTGGACACCTGCAACCAACTTCAAATAAAAAAGGCTACAGATGCGTTGTCACTTCTGAGGACTAAGATGGAATGTTGCAGCCTGTAACCACAACGCTGCAACGGGAGGGAAACATGCTAAATAATTTCATTTAGCATGTTTCCCTCTCTCAGTAAGCTGTGCTTAATGAGAGGTGTGGACTTTCGCGAACTCCATCAATATCCATCCAATTAAGAAGAGAAGAATTGTGTCCTATAGTAGTATGTTAGAGAAAGAATTTTTTACCATTTTTTCACTGTTTTAACACGCTTTTATTAGCTTCGCGAGTATCTATTTATCCATCTTTCTGTGTAAAGCAATCTTTTAATGTAATTTTCAACAACGTGTAGATAGCCGATTGACTTGAAAATTTGCACTCGTATCAAGGACCGATGACAATTCAATAATAATTTAATAACTTTATCCTAGTATCCTGATCAGAATCACCGGTCTAAAATAAAATATTTTTTACCGTGTTTCTTTACATAATAATACATATTACATAATACATAAACACTCACGCCTGTCACCCAGAGGGGTAGACAGAGACTACGGACTTCCATTTGGCACGATCCTGACACACTTCTCTCGCCTCCTTTACATCCATATATCTACGCATACACGCTCGTCGGTTAAGGGTACTCTTAATCTGGCCCATTTTCAATATATCGCCAATTTGGTCGATAAACCTTCGTCTAGGGCGTCCCTTCCCAACTCTTCCGTTCACTTCTGCAACATAAATTTGCTTTGTCACTCTTTCCTCGTTCATTCTTTCTACATGACCAAACCACCGAAGCATTCCTTTCTTAATCCTGGTCACAACGTCATCTTGCAAACCACACTTTTCTCTTAACACACTATTTCTCGTGTTTCTTTAGTTTTTTAAAACTATAATTTAATTATTACTTAGATAAAACTGCCTCCCTGGTAAGTAGGATTTGTCCTAAATGTCATGCACCTTTGAAGTCATTACGCCACCATCTATCGGAAGTCATAAGAGTTTTCTGACATTATTTTTTACCATCTAAATCATCATACGCCTCTCCCTGATTAGGACGATTTGTTCTAATCATCACGCTTGGCAGGCGGATAGCAATCGCTGGAATTTTGAGCTAGATATTCCACAATATGTGATTAATATGCAGTGTTAATGACTTAAAACTGTAAGAGATCATGGTGTACTTTTTATAGAAGATGGGGCAAACGAGCATGCAGCTCATCTGATGGTAAGTATCGACCGCCGCCCATGAACAACTGCAACACCAGGGGAATTGCAGGTGCGTTGCCTTTTAAAAAGGAGTAAGCTTGTTTCGAAGGTCCCTAAGCCTCGGTACGGAAAAATCGTCAGTTGTAAACAGCTCCACAAAGAAGTTGTGCGAAGAGGAAAACTTACTTGGAGTATCCTTTGGGGTGGCAAGCCTGGAGTGCCGCGGGCCTTGCGTCGTCGTCCAAGACGAGCGTGGTGCGAAGCCCCGCAGCACGGACTCGCACCTCCATGCTGAGGTAGAAGAGACGCGGGTCCCGGTGCCGCATCCGGAACTTGCCAAGCAACGTGGCGACCACCTCGCTAGCCCGCGTGCCCCACGTCACTGACAGCGTCTTGTATTCGATATCCGGTCGGAGACAGCGCGCGTACACTTTGATTGTAGTCTGTGAACAAAGACGATACTTTGTATGAGCAAATATTTTAAAAATAACAAAATAAATTCAATTTAAAACATTGCCCAACCCGAAGTCATTTCTTTAAATCTCCTACAGATTCAAAATCAAGTTTTCTTGACTAGAGAAAGCACAACAAAAGCCGTAGGTAATCTATGTTTTTACTTTACATTCTAAATTTATTAAAACAGAACAATTGTGGAATGGCTGTCTGTTACAGAGATTTTTCTTCGAGGGTGTTCTTCGTTCCACGTAGATGATGCGCTTAGAATTTGGCATAGTTATAAAATGCAGTTACCCAAATACAGGCTTGAGATTAAAAATTGTAAATGTACAAATTTTCGTTACTTAGTTTTGTAATTTACACCTACTTAATGTTTTTTTGCATTGCCTGTAAAAGGTTATTGAGTGATAAGTACCGTTTGTAATATATATTTAGACTTCAACACTTAGTGAGCACATCTATACTTATAATATTATAAAGAGGAAAGATTTGTTTGTTTGTTTGAATTGAATAGGCTCCGAAACTACTGGACCGATTTGAAAAATTCTTTCACCATTAGAATCCTATAATATCCCTGATGAACATAAACGATAGAATAATTTCAAAGAAGTTAGGGATCCGTATGAAAACTTCGTTAATGTAACCCAAAGGTGTGAAAAAATACCAAAAAGAATCCTTATATCGCGTACGCTGCGGAAACTATTGACAATAGAGCAAAGTGATGTACTACAGTTTTATACAAGTCATCAATATCTACAAAAAAGTCCGTAATATTATATGTCTACTATTACAGTTATGTCACAATAACTACTTTTCATGTTAAAATATGCAATAGTAATCCCGAAAAATCCTTTATATCGCATACGCTGCGGAAACTATTGACAACAGAGCAAAGTGATGTACTACAGTTTTATAGAGGGTATCAATATCTACAAAAAAGTCTGTGATACCAAATGTCTAACTATTATAGTATGTAGTTATGTCACAATAACTACTTTTTCATGTTAAAATATGCAATAGTAACGCCGGTACAAACTAGACCACATTATTCGTACCTTGGTATTAATCCTTATATCCAAATAAATCACTTTGTATTCAAGGCTATATCAGTACCTGTACCATGCATAACCACCAATCACGTTAACCATGTAATTAAAGTAACATTTTTCACTTTTTAAATCTTTGTTAATTCAGCAACCGTCCGTCGTGATGTCTCTCTCGAAGTTCGCATGTTGCGAGGCGCAGACGCGTGATATACGCGGGTGAAACCGCGGGGCACAGCTAGTATATATATACTTGAATTAACATTTCTGACTTATGGGGTAAGTTTCAGGGGTAAAGAAGACAAAAGCTTATTTTTAATCTTCTTGTGGGATATTTATAAAATGCTCTTTGAAGCATCATTTAAAAAAAATATAAATCCTTATTTTGCTTCTTATCAGCTTTAGTTGGTAGCAAGAAATACAAATGGTGTGGCACTGTAATATTTTTTATTTATCATATTTATGTTATAAAAAGGAATGTAAGGGTCTACATAGGCAGTCCAAGAATGATAAAATATAATCTCACAAATCCTAATAAACCAGCCCGTAAGAACATAAATACAGAGTATACCAAACAACATTCCTAATACAAGCTCAACTGATAACTCTCTAATATAGCACAGCCGCGATAAGTGACAGCTCAGGCATGTTTGTGGACAAACAAACCAAACATCCATTCGGGTTAATTGATTTCAATCCGTCCTCAATTCGTCAGGACTGCAGCAAATTAAATTTATATGTGAGGTATTTATTATTGAAATGAATTATCTTTCTTTAAAGTAAAGTAGGCCCTTGACGATCATGCGACTGATACACGCATTGTCTAACATCGTCGTCGAATATGTCGAACATTGTTAAAACAATAAGGAATTCGCGTTTTATTTCATCAATGTAAGTAGAATCTATACTGACTAATATAATAAAGCGGATGAGTTATTTTTTGTTTGTTCTTTTTTGTTTGTTTAAACACACTAATCTCTGAAACTACAAGTCCGATTTAAAAAAATCTTATTTTATATGATTTAGTCATGAGGCTGAGCTTTAAATATTGATTTTTGTTAAGCAAGTCGGAAGAAAAAGCCCCCCGAACTGTTTTAACCGCGTGCGCTGGCGTAATGGTTAGTGAATACGTAAATACAATGTTCTACAAAAATATTGATCTATACTCCATCTGAAACAAGTCTGCGATACCAAATGCCTATTTTTTATACATAAGCTACAATAAGGTATTTTATGACAAGAAATTATTGAAAATTAAAAAGTGATTTATGAGCGCTATTATTAGGCATGGCATATAAAACGAACGGAAGGAACTTAATTATCAAGACAATTTTATGAAGATAAACCTTGCTTTTACAGCATGTTATTTGGACGCATAGTTTAAGAGATAATAAAAAATTTAAATAATTCAACACTCGACTCGGCGCGCGAACGACGCATAACCCTAGCCGCCTCATGAGAACCAACAGAACCAATAAATTTCAATAAAACATTATGTTATTTAAAATATTGTCTATACGATCCATTTAGACAAAAACAAGAGAAATTTTCTTGAAGCTATTTTTTTTCTGCGTAGCAAATGTATAAGAAAACTAAATCTGCCTTCGACATTATTAGATACAAATTTTTATTTCATTATCACATGTACAAAATAAACCAATAAACAACCTCATTTTTTAATACAGTATAACTAAATATGCAGGTGGATCAGGACTATGCTTTGTAGCATTACTTAAGGGATACCTGTGTTTAACAGTGGACTGAAGAAATAAGAAACTTCACTTCGAGAAATTTCTAAAATTAATCAAGTTATTGAAAATAATTGACTCTACTTTAATTGTTACAAAAAATCGTAAACACGTCAGCGGTTGGTCCGACGGACATAGATTGATATTTTCAGCCATCCGGCGCTTTGAACGCTATCACCGTTATTTCCTGTTATATTAAATGATTGAACACGAGGAAGTGGACGCAGGAAAGCAGAGCATCCTTTAATTCGATTGAAAATTTTCACTCTTGTTTTGCTCAAGCAACATTTATAGACGAAAGTATCGGTGAAGAAATAGATGCATCTGTCTTCATTCTGAAGCAAATATAATGGTTTGAATTAAAAAGTTAAGTCAGCGGTAGGATGTATAATATATTTATATGAGTACGTCTAAAGTTTTAGGTCAAGGAAGTGTTCGCTGCGCTGTGCATACGTGTTGGCAGATTCCACATGTCTTCAAAATATTTTTTATTTTATTTTTCATTTCTCAGGCATGCTGGTTACCTCACGGTGTTTTTTTCACCGCCGAGTACGTAGCAAATAAGTGCGAGGATCGAACCCGGACTGCTGGCGTACTTTGAAATTTACGGCAAGCGTTCCATATCATTTCTGAGAGCGTTACTGCTCTTTACCTCTCTGAAAAATGAAGAAAGGCCTGTACCCAGCAGTAGGACGTACATAGGTTGTAACTTTTTTGTAACTTTAAGTAGGCATTAGGAATAGAGGAGGGTTTATACCACCTTTTCTACAAAAACCAACACACCCTGTAAGTGGTGCAACCTGGTGATTAACGAACGGATCTCTGATGATCCATTGTTGGAAAAAAATAAATCGAAGCCATCAAACCCAGACTTTACAGACTGGTTATGTAGATCAGTGTTACGAGGAAGAAGGTATTAACTCTGCACTTATTTTGTACGTAGTAGAGTCACGCTGCAGCTATAATATGGTTGTAGCAGGAATATGACGGAGATATCACGTAACATACATAAAAAAAATGAAATAAAAGAACTTAAATTTGAATTCCGCTAAAAAACCAAGTCAACAAGTTTTTACACGTGGTAGAGCCATGCTACAGCTATATTAATTGTATAGTTGTAGCACGAATGGATCGGCTCGACCGGGCAAGGACCACGCTCTCACAGAATACCAGCGTGAAATAGCAGCTTAATGCTGCTGTGTTTCGTATGGTGAGTGTATGGAACCGAAAACCGTTTTTATTGGAAATGAGGCATTCCGTCTTATTTCTCAGGGGTGACAACGCATTTGCATTTTGATTCTTAATCGAAGATAAATGTAGATGCCTATGGGCCACAGCATCCATTTACCATCAGGTGAACTGTGTACTTGTTTGTCACCCGTATACTATAGAAAACAACCCTCCCAAGCATGGAGAGTATGGACAATTCTTCAAAGCGATCTATGCCAAGTGGCGTATTCTTGGAGAGTGTCGTGAAGTACGCATTCGCATTTGTGACAATCACTTATCATTGTCAAATGGGCTTGAGAATTTTTATTCATGTCAATAGACGACGAATAAAACACAATGACAAATTTTCACAACAAAACACTATGAATTTTCTTAGAAACAAACGTATACATTCAATATAGCTCAAACGAGGGATATTTTAAATCAGTGAAGACCCATAGACCCCTACATCTTTCCTTAAGTAAGAAAAATACAGATGCGTTGTCACCCCTGGGGAGTAAGAAGGAATGCCTCGTTACCAGTAAAAAGCCTTGTCACTACAAAAACTGGAGAGGCTTTTAACCATACGAAACACGGCCGCATTATGCTACTATTTCATCCTGGTATTCTGTGTAAACGTGGTCCAGTCCTGGTCAAGGTGACCCATTCGTACTGCAACCACTAGACATAGCAGTGTGACTGCACCACGTATATCATTATATGTAGTATATAGTATATAAAGGTAACTCTATGTAGAGTCTACGGAATAAATGTAATTAAAAACCGTTGTATTGATTTTATCTTTACACAAACACAAAATTTTATTTAAAATTATTGTGAAAATTCAACTTAATAGGTCCAGTATTTTTAGCGTTAAGGTCGCATATAAAACGAAAAAACGTATATTTAACGTATAATGTGTACCTTGAATGAAACTAGATTACGAAGTACATGTATCAGATCACAATAGCAGAACTTGTTGTGTGCAAGAGTAAATAGAATTTCCTTGATGAAGAAAATATTAACAGATCAACTAAATGCATGCTATATTAAAGCAGAATGTACAAAGATTCATAAACAAAATGTAACACGTAATTTTTTGCACCTAAATTAATTGCATATAAAAATTTCTTATTCTATTTTAATCTAAACAGATATCTTTGTATTCGTATGTAAGGGTGTACCGTGTAGTGGTAGTGTAAGAATATCCAATACCCCATATTATACCGTGGGTGTCGTAAGTGGCGACAGAGCGTGGGCAGCAGCGTCTTCATAATAACGACTAAAAATAAAAGACTGTTGTTACCAACCCGCTTGCCAAGCGTGGCGACTATGGCTAATATCCCCCCTATGAGGCAATCTATGGGGGAGGCATATATTCAGCTGTAAACTTTGGTAGGCTGTAACGGTAACGGTAACGGTAATGGTAAGGGTAACTCTATGTATAGAATAGAATAAAATGGATTAAAAACGGTTGTACTGGTTTTATCTTTACATAAATGCAAAACTATATTTAAAACTATTGTAATAGCTCCTGTACTCCTGGTGTGAAGCTCGCACTTATTATAATAAGATATTTTTGGTAACTCTATGTAGAGTCTGCGGAATAAACGAGATTAAAAAGCGGTTATATTGGGTTTATCCATAAACAAATGCTAAACTTTATTTGAAATCGTAGTTTTAGATCTATTCCAGTACTTTTTGTGTGAATCTCGCACATATAAACAGATATACTGACCAGACAAAAATTCTAAAGTGACTATCCCGTCCTCGTGTCGCTTATCAATCATTCTCTTTAAAAACTATTCTGTTATATTCTGCTTTTAATATTAATGCGACTATATACATGTATAAACAATTTAAGTAGTTTTTTATTCTATTTAGATATTTTTAGTAAAGATGGATCAGTGAACAGGGGTTCACGGTTAAAGTTAAACAGCAGATACGAGCTCGATCTGCTGTTTAACTTTAACCTTTTTACTTGTAACAATAATCATTAGGCTACTGACACTTTATACTGGAAATTTCAAATCCAAAATGTTGTGACTCATTATAAATCTGTTAAAACGCTACGATAAAGGACGTACAACTTATGCCAATTTGTGGAATCCGGCTTTACACTTCATTGGGTAATGAGGGGTGAGAGCGAGTGCCTTTGTGGTTACGCGGATGTGTCCAGGGATATTATACCGGAACATGTCGCCTGTTTGAAACTAGTCACGGCACATAATCGTTTCTTTAAGGGTAACAAAGATAATTTGCTGACCCGCATGTAAATTAAATTAATGTTTACTTAAGTTTAACGTCTAGTTTTGAAAAAAAAACATTATCTAATTTATAGCAATGTGATTTCCGGTAAGTTATATGCAGATCAATAATTTACCAAACGGATTTCTTAGAATTAGAGACAAGACAAGGTAAACAAGATTTGATGTGTGTTTTAAATATATACTATTATTAAGCGTGTCAAATCATTATTAATTACGTGTCCAAATAAATATGTATTCTATATATATATACTATATATATATTCTACTCCTTCTACTACATATATATTGGAATTGGAATTTTTAAAGTATACATATTTTTAAAATAAAACTGTAAGGGCTGACCTTTAATTTTCGGATAAAAGTTGTACATAGCATAAAATACAACATAAAGAATATAAAAAAATTGCTGTGTGAATGAAATAGTTCTAGTCCAATTGTTTCACTTTTATATTTAATCAGTTTTATAAAGTTATCCATAATTTACGTGCTCTTTAGGATTATATATGGCTCATTTTTCATTCGTCAGATAAAAAATTATTATAATTTATTAAATGCATACATTTATCATATTAAATGCATGCATATGAATATCTAATATAATTTAATAATAAGCCCTTAGTAAACTAAGTTTCTCAGTTCATTAAACAAATAAACAAACAAAAAAAAATTAAAAAAAATTTTAAACACGATTTGACAAATCAGGCCTTTAAGCAATGTAGGAAATTCTTCGTCAAAATGTAGAAACATTAATTCGATAGCCGTAATTGACAGCCCATTTTTTGTTTTCGTTCCACATTTAACCCGAACAAAAAATTAAGAAGCTGTTCTTAATTTTATTACAAAATATTTAAACGATAAATGACACGTCCTTCTAAACATCCTCTCAATGGACACGGCGCATAAAAATTCTTAGCGTCAATTCACAAATGCGAGACCTCGAAAAAGCTTTATTACGCAATCTTACAGAATGCAAGGAAACACTATGCTGAGTTACGAAATTCGTAGGATAAAGCGCAGTGTTGGACTCACGTGTATGTTGTGTGGATGAAACTCCAAACGCAATCTCGGAGCTGGCACGGGAACAGCCATGGCGCGTGCGCACGTTGCAATGCGTGCGCGTAACTGAACGTAGCCGGAAGCCGACAGCCCTTACCGTAAAGGGTAAACCGATACCCTCCTGCACCTGTTCTTCTGCATTCACTATTGACATATCACAGTCTGTGATACCGTTCGATCAATTTTATGCGGTGCATAATTTATTTATATTGAATAATAGGATTAAATATTGTTGAGTCGTGACAGAGCTCACCTTAAATTTATGAACCCTGAAATTTTGATCGTGGGGGAATGAAACTTAACTGTAAGGAAATCTGTGATGTGTATCGTCAGTGATGTGAAGTCAGTAGTTGCTTGCTATAATAAATAGAATCATACAATAATTTGCGGAAATCCATTAAATTACATTTTAAATTATGTGATCCATTATACAAAATTATGTGAAAGTTAATAAATATCTCAGATCTTAGGTCATTAATTTTCTCATCTTTAATTAAACAAATTTGTCAAAAGAACGTTTTAAGCATGGATCTCCGATCAGCAATGGTAACTGAAGTACAAATCATATTATCTGCTATAGAGGAAACATGAATAATATAGTATTTCCTTACAGATGTAAATTCTTACTGCAGTAATCAGAGTAGTGTAATGAACCAGTATTTCTATAGATCAGAGTACTATAGAAATAGTGGTTCGTTATATAAAAACAAATTGCGGCAGTTATACTCTCTACTTAACATTACTCTATAACTACACAGACATATCTGTATTCACAGTTTGCATATCCACAACTAATTTTCAAACTGCCTCTAATTAAAGTGATGATCATTTAGGATATCGTTAAAGTTTTTTGTTTGAAAATTTAAATATATCTTTGTAAGTGCGAAGAGTCGTTTTCAACCCACCACTTAATCGTAAAGCGATTAGATAAGCTGTGTAAACCAACCGATAAATTATTTTAGGCAAAGATAACGAATTGGATACTGCCAACTTTTTTTTTAAGAATAATAATTTTTCTCCAATTGAGCTTTCGTTATTAAAGTAATGAAATATACAAAGGAATAATATAAAAAATGTTTTAGTGTTGCATAGAATAAAGTAAAACCAAAAAATTTAAAGTATTACAAACGCTGAAGTTTTGCTATACATTTATCACGTCCAAAGGGTTCACGAGAGATATCGAATGGCGGATTAGAACTCGGGAATTTTAAGTTAGAGGTTCGTACTATTACCTACTAGAATTTTACCTAAAATCTTCAAGAAAAATAAAAAGTAATAATGAAAATTAAAAGCCGAATTCAAAGAACTAAGATGAACAATATGATTATACATTCTGCATTCGGGGTTTTAATTCTTCTTTACACTGTCTTGGTACCGGCTTTAGAATGACAAATTATATTATTATTTTTAGTTATTTGAAGTTGGCTTTTACTTTTAATTAAAAGTAAATTTTTTGTTAATATAATCCACTGTACCTAATCGAAGATTTTTAGAATGACGGGTCTAAAAACAAAGGAAAAGTAAATGTTGGTAAAAGTGGACATCTGCGTGACGTCACGAGCTACTCGCCGCGAAGGAATTGTAAAAACCAGCGACCGGACGGAGAGAGAATGCGGTACCTCCTAGCATTCATTCGACCGGAGCCTGAATACCAAAGTACTTTTACCGGCCCGCAACATTATATACTTTTGCTTTTGCGTTGAAAGCCCTTACAGCGATTGCAAAATTAAGTTTGTCTTATTAGAAAAAGTTGCGGTAAAATGTAGCGATGATGATAGAACTCATTGCTAGTGGCACAATGTCGAAGCTAATAACGATTAAATAGTTTTTTCAATACAACTATGATATTTAATGGCTTCAACTACAACTACTATTACTACAGCTCATCACAAGTCCACTGCTGAACAAAGGCCTCCCCATAGAATGATACAAAGTACGGTTCAGAGTCACCTGCATCC
The DNA here is from genome assembly GCA_029286625.1 of Parnassius orleans. Lineage (NCBI taxonomy): Eukaryota > Metazoa > Arthropoda > Insecta > Lepidoptera > Papilionidae > Parnassius > Parnassius orleans. The sequence goes on from JAGSMP010000097.1 coordinate 839,393, forward strand.
ATCTACTGCCTGCTTGTGTCACAAAGTTGACACTCCATCGTTTACTCCAACAGCTAGGTAGAACAAAATATTATAGATAGTGATGGTAAATGTGCCCTATGGCGGCATAAGTAAACAGTGGCGCTATCGTCGCGCACCGAAGTCTAAATCGCGCTATCAAAGGTCCGAAGTACTGCGGTATATATATAGAAGAGTTCTGTACAACCACACGGAGCGTTGACCACTCCCCGGGCAGAACACCGTGCCCGGTGGGAGATCTCCCCTTTTACTTTCCGTCTAAAAATCTATCACCCATTTCGCCCCGTGGGTATCGTGTGGACTATGGAAATTGTCTTATTGGTTGGAAGCCATAAGATTTATCTGTATACTATCTCGTTTACGCCAGACGTAAAATACCCAGACAAGCAACGGGCATAAGCGTCAAAGGTGTTTCCATCTGGTCCAGCGAACGTTAATCCGCCTGCCACACGTTCTGATTAAAGCCAATCCTCCATACAAAGAGAGAGGCCCATCAGTGGAATTTGACGGACTAATAAAGGAAAACGATTCTGTGAAAGTGTCGTCCTTTCTCATTCAATCCGATCAATTGTGCTTTAGGCATATAATAGGCTGCGTGGCTCTTCCGCGTCTTACACGTTAAAATTCAGATTTGAGGAGTTTTGCTGGGAACTTTTGCGTCGGTGAATTTCTGTTCTTGTCTTATTAAATGTCTGCGCATGTGAACTATGTAACGCATGTTAACGATGAAACAAGTACTACGATGGTAATTTTAGAAGGATATATTTTTTATTACTTAAACTAAAATAGGAGATGGGCAGCAGGAGCCTGGCAAGCAAGTTAACTATGGCAAAATCCTCCTGCCCATGAGATGAATCTATGAGGGCAACCTGTGTTCAGCAGTGGACTTTTATAGGTTGTAATGGATGGATGTAGTGTTACTCTCCCATACACTACATACACATACGATACCTGCCTACAAATTTACAATCTTAGATTTCGTTTTTATTTTTAGGATTTCACACGTTTTATTTTACGACTGCAGTGTTATAAAATTAAAAAGTTTAATAAAATTAATGTTACGAAATTCAAAACTTCCAGAAACCATTTCGTATTGGTACTATGCCAAATATAAAAAGTTAGTATAAATATTATGTTATGTGTTTTCATTTAGTTAATTTGTTTAAATTACAGGGGATTTTGTTATTAAATGATTGGCTCTACTACTTTGATATAGTATGACTGTGAAGAGACACAATTATCATAAACTCTAGTTTATTGCATCGTTATTTTAAAATTTTCGCTAGAAGTGTTAATAAATTTGAACGATATCCATATCTAAATTGATGCAGCTGTGTCCGCAAACGCGTGGCAGTGCTAGCGCTTCTTGTTGATGGTTGCTGTCGTAATGTCACGCGTATAATACAGATGGCGCTACATGTCTTAAAATTTTACTGTATAATTTTATCTACTTAATAAATCCTTTTATTAATTCATTGCACATATTTTTTGGGGGTACAAATATACATTATACCACAGCTCTTAAGTGATATTATTTTTTATACAATATAATAAACTTCAGTACACACCAAGAGACGATTAAAAATAATCCCAAACAATGTTAGTACTCAGTCGTCGGATAAACAGCTACTCATTCCGGGAAATGCAGATAACCGAGTTCAGATGCAGGCCGATTTTCAAGGGTCAACTCGCACACCATTTGAGATCGATTACCATCGTAATGACGTGACGCCCCGCCGCGACCACTTTAGTGATGTACATAGGATCTTTTTGGTTTCCTCTGACGATTCAATATATTCCAGAAATATATCGTTAAAATGTTTGATTTTATAAAAACAGTTGTTTAATTTCAATAAACTATAATTATTTCTATATATAAAAATAAATTGCTGTCCTTTAGTCTCGCAAAAACTCGAAAATGGCTGGACCGTTTTTGATGAAACTTTTGGTGTGTTTGAGGGGGTCGCTGGATGGTTTAGATTCACAATTGGACCCGGTAGGTGGCGCTGTTGCCGAGATCCGGAAATCACCTGTGCGAAGCCGGGGCGGGGCGGATCACTAGTTTTGTATAAAAATACAAAACTTTATACAATTTGTTAGTAACTTTATGGCACTAATACCCTCTCAAAAATGAGAAAAATACTTTGTTCAGCAGTGGGATGTATAGAGCTGTAACTTTAATTTTTAAAGATTTGAAATCGTTTGTAAATTTTTTAACCAATATTTTGTCTGTTTTAGTTTATTTCGTGCATTTTATGCTTTGCAGAACGGTTCCTAGGAAAAAATTATACGTATTTTAGTATAGAAACTAGACATTAGTGTCATTCAGAGCCTTTTGAATACGCTCTAAATTTAATTCAGCAATATCAAGGATTTGAGCTTATTTTGAACACGATACAAGAAAACGATTTTATTTACAAGATTGAAGAAGATTTACGGACTAATTCATAACGATCAGTCTAAAATATAATTTATGAAACCATTTTTACTTCATTTTATGTATATACACATAATCTTTGCCATTCAAAATTAAGATAAGAGACTAAAAAATAAATAGGATTAGTCATCAGCTTAGCTTTATAACAAATAATTTTAGAGATCCAAAATTCCACAATTACCATTTCCTTTTTATATTTAAATTTTTATTTAAACAAAAATCAGTCTAAACCGTATCAACGCCACTAACATCACTAGCATTCCCGCTTATTGTGACAAACGCCGGCGCCGCCATACCAACCACAAAAAGAGCTACCGTTTGAACTCTTACGTCATCTAAATAAGGTTACAATTTCTTTAAATAATTCTACACAAGATTTCCCTGACAAAATAATTTTTATTGTATACATAATAGAGTCCAATATCTGTTAAATAAATGAGCAATAAACATTTTTAAGCTATGTAATAGGGTTAATTTCGGATGATGGCCACCACTGAACTATGTACTGTGTAATGCTGAACTCTGAAATAGTTTATTGAAGTAATTGGTTGATTTTTTTTGTTAGTTTAAAACTAGCATGACTTGTGGACTCTACCAATTGATTTATAGCCGTTCCGAAAATCTAAAGTAAAGAAGCTACTGGGTAAAATAAAAGAGTAATGCCTAATTTCTATAAATATAAATTATTTTTATTTTCATTAAAGAATCGTTCTGTTTAATTAATTAAAAAAAAACTGTTTCAATAACTTCCAAACGACTTCTTTTATTTTAAGTCGTCTTGAGTTGCCGAGCAAAATTTTTTAATATAAGATTTCTTTACACTTCAGGAATAATAAAACAGATATAAGGAAGAATGTGAAAGGGGAAATATTACTATAACTTTCTTGTTAAAGCTCCAACGAGTGTAGAACATTCATCTACAAATGCAGTAACAAAAATAATAAACTTAAAAATTGGGAATTTTTCTTACAAACGTTCGTTGTTTTCACTTCTAATATCCGAATAGTAAATACTAAAGAAATTTAGCAATAAAAAGGATTGAATTCATATTCAGAATCCGAAAACTAAAAATTCTATATCAACTCTGATTGACCGATTTTTAAGAGGTAGAGCCACGCTGCAGCTATATTATGGTTGTAGCACGAATGCTTGGCTCGCCCGGGATAGAACGACGCTCTCACTTGCTTTGATTCAAAATCTATGATTCAAACCCGCGGCCCTCAGCGTTACAATTCATTACTAAGCCACGCGCCACGGAGCCGTCATGATGCGCCGTTTTTCAAAAAGGTCGGAACTAGACTAAGGAAGTAGTGTTTAAAGACAAGAATATGACTACAAAACAGACACGAAAACTAACTGTCTGTTTAAGCACACATTTTATTGCGATCGGAACCTTCTCGACTTTCTTTGCCACGTGCTCGGTGGTGAAGTTAAACTTCACAAAAAACTTGCATGTCTAAAGGTTGAAAATAATTTCGAAAACATGTGAAATCCCCCAACTAGATTCTCCATATCCCTCTCATAAACGAGAGGACGCCTGTGCCCAGTGGTGGGACTAGTATATAGGCTTAAACCTTACTTTTACAAACTTTTCGATTCGAACCCTGATCGCAAGATGTACTAATACCCCCCAGACCGAATTTCGGTCACGGCGACTAGTCTCTACGGAGACTAGAAATCTGCGCGGGACAGGACTATAGTGTCCGAGTGGATGGGTAAGCATAGGTTCACTCTCTATTCCCTCAATGTCATAATCAGATGGGACGGTAATACGACACGAGCGGAGAAAGATCAGGTGCAGGACTAACGGCTTTACACGCTTTCCAAGGTACGGGGGTGAAACACCGCCAACTACCTGACTCCTGAATTCAGAACTCAAATTTCTTGACAGGAAAACCCGATTATAGCCCGATTATACCCCGACCCGGGCCAACGAGACAGTCACAAGATTTAACTGTATTCTTAGATACAGTACGCACGAACAGCGATAGTTCCACATGACTCGTAATTTATTACTTAATCAATCAATCAAAACATTCTTTATTGTACACCACAACACATTAAAAAGAAAACAAAATGAAATATATATAGAAGGTACCAATACCTGTCCTACAGTACTGGAATAGGCGTACAATAGGCGGTTTTATCGCTCCGGAAGCCATTCCTTCCATACAACCTTTTTGCGCAAAGAACTGTTCTTTACGACGGATTGCTAATAGGGAAGATGTAGATAAATTAGACAATAAAGTAAGAGAAGAAAAACATGTGTGCGGTTCACACGCGGTAGAAGTGAAACACTCAGCGTGCCTAGTGCGAGTTTTTTTACGTGTTCGATCCCGAGAAAGTTAACTACGATTTGTATGGAATAAAATCAGCGCCAACTAGTGGCAATAATCGGAATCACAATTCATGAGTGTGAGTTTATTAAGTCGTCGATATCGACCATCGAGCATTGACTCGCATTCGACAGTGAGAACGTTCACGCACGTGATTGGTTGTTTCAAGTATTTTGCGAGTGCGAGCGGCAATTTCGATCGTTCGAGATGTAACTTATGTAAACTTTACGCCGTCAATATCGAAAAAGTGTTTACCTAGATTTTTACAGTGAGATAGAAGAATGAGAATAATTGTTGAAGAGTTAATTTTATTTCGTTTTGTGAGAACGATATATAATTTTGGCAGGACGTTTTTTTTTCGTTTGGAGGATGTTTGCAGCCGCAAAGGCATTAATAACTAATAATAATAGATGACTACTATTATAACGCTAATGTTGAAGCAAGAGCTCGTAATCGAATACTTTCCATATTTTTGGCAGTCAATTTAAGGATAGATATCGCCTTTTGCAAGAAAGTATTCAAGTTTTTGTGTAAATAGCGTTTGATAAATCCAAGTTCCTACCATCACTATTCAATAATTAAGTCAATTTCTCCCAATTCTTCATACAGGCCATCCTATCGCTTGCATTAGAGGACGCTTTGCTAAGGCCTCCATGCCGAAAATCTAATAAATTCTAGTCTGTGAAACCTCATAACTTAAAACACACGCATCATAAGTTCACTTAACACTAAGTACCTAAATTCCATTTACTGCTCCATAAATGTCACCATAAAATCATATTAGAATGGAAACATCTTCATGTTTTTTTGCTTTCAATTTAATACTTTCAATAATTAACAATTAAATGGCTAATTCACAATCTCATAATACTAACACAAACTGTCGAAAACTAAACAACGAAACGAAACAAACAAATAGGTAATAAAGATCGCTATAATAACTACAACTTTGATAGACAGATGCTAATATTAAGACCACTAAATAAAAATGTCGTTCTCAATTTGGTTAGTTTATCTTACGACGGGAACGCGCTACCAACGTAAGAGAATGAACGAACGCCATTCACAGTGAGCTAACGCGGATCGAAGGGTTAGCTTCGATTGTAACTCACACTCGCTTGTCTTCGCTTGTCGATACCTATGACGTCAACTCGGTTAACGCGATGGTGAAGTCATTCGAATGATTTTGTGGAATTCGTACTAGGCACACAGAAAAGAAGATCAATATAATGGGAAACACTATACTGCATTCTATCTCATTCTCTCGCATGCTAAATCCTATAGATGTATATGTTCGTCTCTTTTTAGTGTCGCTTTTTCGTTTCATCGAGTTTCAAATCACAACGGTTCTAACGAAGTTTTCACTTCAAAAAAATATATCACAGGATTATTTTTCAAAGAGAAGCCAAATTTTAAACTTTAGTTCAAATATATAAATAATGATATACCGTTATTGCAGTTTTTGAAAATACGAGTAAATCCCAAATTGAATGTGATTTATGGGCAACAACTACGCGCACGCGCTCCTCTGCAAAGTTTTTGCCGACCGATCGACCCTTACGCATGTGTTCGTGCTTAGTAAAATAGTAGGCGTTAAATATTTATGAATGGCGATCAGAAATAATGCATTACCCCGCCTTCTTAATTTAAAAGATAAAAAGGACAGAATGTTTGAGATATTTTTTAATTAATTTTTGTTCACCATTCTCCTATATTACTTATTCTGAACCTTCAATGCAAATTTGGCCGTATATTGCAAAATAACCCTGCATAACACAAGATGATGACAGTGGAGGATAGGTATGACGTGCAACAAATCGCTACAACGAGTGACTAATGGCGTCGTTACAATGTAGATCTCTACATAATAGTCTCGTTAGACACAATCAAGCAACTTGCATGAATTAATGTACTTAGTGCTTATAATATTTCTTACTTATTTCTAACGTGGTAGAGCCATGCTGCTGCTATATTATGGCTGCAGCACGAATGGGTAGGGTAGGACCACGCTCTCACAGAATAACAGCGTAAAATAGCAGCTTTATGCTGCTGTGTTTCGTATGGCGAGTGTAGAGAACCGGAGACCCTTTTTATTAGAAACGAGGCATGCCATCTTAGTCCTCAGGGTGACAACGAACCTGCATTTTGATTCTTAATCAAGGATAGACGTAGATACCATCAGGTGGACTGTGTGCTCGCTTGTCACCTTTATTCTTTAAAAATTATATTCTTAGTGACCAACCACAAATTGACCGTGTAATGTCGGTGTAAGAATATCCCCTACCCCATATCGATCCCTGGGCGTCGTAAGAGGTGATGGAGGGAAACAAACCAGGAGATGGGCAGCAGCGTCTTCCTAATAACAACTTAAAAATAAAAACTGCGGTTGCCAAGTGTGGCAACTATAGCAAATATTCCCCCAATGAGGCAATCTATGGAGAAGGTCTATGTTCAGAAGTGAACACTTGATAGACTGTAACGATAGCAACAACGGACACCATTTCAATTATTTTTATGGCTATACGAAATAGCTTCAAGCACTTGTATAGAGTAATGTCCATACTTAGCCACAAAAGTAATTTGCATTTAAAAACGGGCACGTGATAGTAATTGGTCGTAATTTGCATTTCCGCACGTACACCACAATTTTCCGACAATTTGCCGTTGATTAATGCAGCCTTCCTAATTTACAATTTTGCATGTGATAACAACTCTGTCACTTGTTTTTTAAAATAAAATTGTAGTGGTAACCGAACTTGCAGTCTATGAACACCTGTAGCCTGTAAAAGTGACGGGAGACTTTTTGTCTGTGATCGAGACTGATGTTTTACTTCAGTAAAAGAAGTATCCTATAAGCCTTTTAGCTCGCCTTTCTAGCAAATAGCCAGTGGTATTGACTTGATACGTTAGGAGATGAAGGGATAGATTCGCCTAAACTACTACCTTAGTTTAAAAACGTTACTCCCACACCAGGATTTTCCCCTTCTCGCGGAGGCAATTTACATACATAAATTGCACAAGGACAAACATCCAGACCCGGAACAATTATTTGTAGGCTATATAAATACTTGATCTGTGCGGGATCCGAACCCGCGGCCCGCAGCGTAGCAACTAAAGCTAAGACACTGCTCCACGGAGCCGTCAACTACCTCACGGTAGACTATTTTCAAACCAGCTTAAAAATATTTCTCAATGGCTTCTCATCCATCATCGATTACTATAATGAGCATAAGATGTCTCTAATCAAAGGCAATTAAGCCATAGACAAAAATCACGGCGGATGAACAAATTAAACAGACGATATGTCCATTGGTGCTATAATAAGCGGGAGTAAGGAGCGTGACGACACAGCTTCCCATTTCCTAATTTCCTGCGTTCGCGTCACACCCCATTCACCCAATTTAGTGGCGTCCCGCGTCCGGCACGGCCATGTTGATTCTGACAACCATTTTAAATATTTTGCGACATTGTCTTCATTTGATATTATAATTTCATTTATTTAAGAATTCTAAATAATAACAAAACTGCAAAAATCTTTATAACAAAATATTATACTTTTGTTAATAAAACTTCGACTTCAAAGAAGATTTTTAACCATTTTGAGTGCACTAAAGAATATCACTACCTCAAAGTAACAACAAGAATGTAATCTAAATGTTGAAATTGATATTTTCGTTCCTTTTTTCCACCCTCAGGAGTGGAATTTTTTATTTTTATTATTAAATTAAAATTTATTAACTCAACAAAAATTTAATAAAAATTATTTAATATAAAAAGAATTATCAAAATCGGTTCACAATAATTGACAAAATATCGTGACAAAAAACAGTCAAAATAAGAATCTCCTTCATTTTGAAATCGGCTAAAAATAACGATTAAATACCATAGCAACCATATAGCAACAATAACAGAATAGTGCATTCATAACCGTTTTGTGGCGGTTACTGTGTAGTGGAAGTGTAAGATTATACACTGTCCCATATCATCCCGTGGGCAACAGAGGGAAACAAATCAGGAGATGGGCAGCAGCGTCTTCCTAATAACGACTAAAGATAAAAAACTGCGGTCGCCAACCCGCTTGCCAAGCGAGGCATCTATGGCAAATAAACAAATATGGGGTAAATATGGGGAGGCCTATGTTCAGGAGTGGACAGGCTGTAACGATAACGGCATTTATAATACACAGAACGGCAGTAATTACATGCCCATTTGTTACCTAAACGACGAATTTCGTCTTAACAAAGTAAATAGATACATGCGTTCAAAGGATTTAAAGGTTGAAAGAGAATTCTGGAAAGCCCGCCATGTTCGTTTACATTTGGTAAAGCACCTCAATGTTGCCGGCTGTGGCGCACGCTCCATAAAATCTTCTTAGAATAGACAACAGCAACTGTTTTAGATTAGGTCATGATTTTAACGAATTGTAATATCAGTTATTGGAACACCTGGTTACGAGAGTAAATACTGTTTAAAAATAAACTGAGGGTACGTGCGGCCCGGAGATTGCTCTATGTAATTATTGAAAGGGTACACCCATTAGTCTTAAAAAAAATATTTTGTATACTCGTATTACAATTGAAAACATATCCATCATATTGTGGAAAAGTATTCATAATTTGATTTGCGAAATGTAATAAAATATTGTAATTTCAAACAAATTCAGCCCTTTCCCTGTCCCGTGATGACATAATATGATCACATGATATGAACATTTTTGAAGTGAAATCTTCTTTAGCCGCTTTGAGCGAAAAACTTATGGGTTCGCGTCACCGATGACCTCGCTCGTGACACGAGCATAGCATATAGTATAGCGGCCTATGTACATGAATACACATATATAATTGAGTTTTCATTTCTGTCGGCAGTCCTTATGACTGCCTCTGTTATTTTTTGTTTGGCTATTGTGTTTAAATGCATAAGGTTAATTCACTTTTAAAGACAAGTGCAAAATTTTATAATTATTTTATAAAATTGAAGTGACAAGCGAACTTACAGTCCACCTGATGGAAAGAGGCTACTATAGTCCATGGACACCTGCAGCAACTAAAATAGACTACAGATGCTTTGTCACCCCTGAGGACTAAGATGGATGCCTCACACTTTGTAATTATACTGGTCCTATATACCATTCCACCGGAAGACAGCAGTGCAAGCATTGCTATTTGGCGGCAGAAATGGTAACAGGGCGACAGAAATATGTTATAAGAGGCGACTATGGGAATTTAAACTTATGGCCCCCGATAGATGGCGCTATAAGGTATCTCGTTTACGCTAGAAGTAATTATCCATACCGTTACCGTTACAGCCTATTAAATTCCACTGCTGAACATATGCCCCCCCATAGATTGTGTCACAGGGAGGACATTTGTCATAGTAATCACGCTTGGCAAGCAGGATGGTAATTGCAGTTTTTTTTATCTTTAGTCGTTATTAGGTAGACGTTGCTGTCCATCTCCTGATTTGTTTCCCTCTGTCGCCTCTTACGACACCCACGGTATGATATGGGGTAGTGGATATTCTTACACCGCCACTTCACGGTAAACACCGCCACTCCACGGTTATGGCCTAGAAAGAATTGTTCCGGGTCTGAACTTATCGCAATTTGTAAACTGCCTCCACGATACGGGAAAAAATCCTAACCTAAAGACGCTACCCCTAGCGAACGACCTACAGCGACGATCGACAAACAAATTCTCAACCTGCCTCTTGCACTACATACTTTGTAAATATACTTAAAATTTCAAACAACTGCAGCTCCCAAGACGCATTATTCCAAAAGCACAATCACACACATCACCACACATCTGTAGCGGGCGGGAGTCTAGACGTGGCACATGTTTTCGTCCCAAATAAAGCTAAACCGCGGTCTCTAACAAAAAACTGTAAAACACGGGTTACGCACGTGCTGCCGGACCAGGTGTACAGGATGTCGGCTTTGAGATCGTGTCGTGAAGCCGCCAGTTGTTTTTTTCCTCTGTTCATTTTAAGTGATTGTTTTGTCTTACTTTTTTTTACTTCTGGTTTTGGCGCCAAAAATATTCGTGCTAACCGAACTATTGAAAACGTCGCGCAAATTCTTACTAATTCTAATGAAGAACTTTTTGGCGGGAAACAAATTAAGATAATAATTTATTCAAGTTATTTATTTATTTGTCCCTTATCCATTACAGCTTAAAAAATCTACTGCTGAACATAGGCCTCCCCCATATATTGTCTCATAAGGGGGATTTTGTCATAGTTTCCACACTTGGCAGGCGGGTTGGCAACCGCACTTTTTTATTATTTTGTGTTGTTTCAGATACCCTCTGTCGCCTCTTACGACATCCACGAGACGATATGGGGTAGTGGATATTCTTACACCGCCGCTAAACAGTAATTTATATATTATATTTATTTGTGTTACGCGAATGATGGTGCATGACTACAAATGAAAAATGTATAAATGTCAACATTTCCCTCCAAAAGATCCAGTTAATATTAATTCGTTCTTCCGTAAGCTATAACTATACTAAATCTATGGCTATAACAGTCCACCTAGGGTTGCCAGCTCCCGTTTTATATTTTAGAGCAGTGATTCCCAACCAGTGGGCCGCAAGAGTTTTAATATGGTCCGCGAAAGATTTAAATATTTTACCTACGTAATCGTTTTAAATAACACATTTATTATTTTTTTCGTCACGCGGGCAGTGCAACACTGCGCTCTACTCATGTGACCGCGCGTCACATTAGTAAGTACCAACTAGCTTTCACAATAAATACACAAATAATATTGTTAATGAATGCTTCTTTTCAGTTTATTATATAATTATGTTAAATGCTTAAGGTCCCTGCTAAATGCTTGTGGTCCCTGCTAGCTACAAAATATCAAAGTGATCCCTGGTCAAAAAAGGTTTGGAAACCCTGTTTTAGAGATATCATATTTTTTTCAATAAAATGCTGTTATGGTATCTGTAGCAACATCAATTAATAAAGAAAACAATATTAATACGCAATGCAACGTAGTTTTCTCTCTAACATCGAAGTGATTTTTAAACTCTTTGACCTCAACTAGCAGAGGGAATGTCGAATACGTGCGATATTTCCATGTCCTCTTTCAAGATTTCAAATTAGGGAACAAGATCAATTTTTGAATCTGAAATAGAGGACGTCCTTTAAAATAAATCATGTTTGGCAACCCTAAGTCCACCTGACAATGTAAGATTTAATTCGGTTTAATAACGCCACTATCGAGAGGAACTATTGAAATAATTTATTGGTATTTTATTGGGATTTATAGTACGCGGCATTCTCACTAGTGTGCCGTTTACGAAACAAAATGGTGGCGATTCGGTAAATATGGATTTAAGTGCGACACAATCATGAAGGACTCAGAATCCATTTTTAGGTAATGCGGTCAGAGACTATTTTAATAATATTGTCTGTATGAATTCCTTTACGGTTTGTGATATTGTATAATATTTTGTTACATTGACATTAAGATAATCCTACTTAGTGTTACCTATATAAAGAGGTCGTCTAATTACCTATTGTTTTTTTTTTAAATATTTTATATAGAGAAGAGAAGACAAAATAGAAATTTCATGTCAAATTTGGTTGAAAGCACAAATAAAGTATTTATTTTTTATTTTTGAAGGTTTATTCGTATAAATTAATTAATTATCTATGGTTTATTCGTATAATAGAGCCTGGCCTGGTATAATAAATAGCCGGCCAAAATTTAGTTTAGTTTTGAGCGTAGGTTATAAAATATAACATTTTTTTCATGCTAAAGCGCTCTGTGGTGGTGGCCCTTGGTTCACACCTTAAACTACTTTCGACCGGCTACACCTAGTTTAATAGAATAAGTCGAATAGTCCTAAGTTTAAGTAGAGTATAGTTTTAGTTATTCTTTATTTAATAGAATAAACAATTCAAATCCTGTTACATTTTTTCATTGAGTTATATGTACTACGTACTAGAGAAGCTATTCCAAACAAAAAATGTGCGCTACTCTATGTCTTCGCGCATGCGCGGTAGATATGTAGTAAAATATTACGATATTATTACCTATTTATTCACTTGACAACAAAAAATTTTACTTAATTGACTACTGAATTGTTATTTACGTAAGGTTTAAATTTTAATTTGAAATCTCGTATTATTATCGCCGCTCCACACTGCATGAATATTGAAGCCACAGTAAATGACACTAAAGTAAGGTGAACGGATTGCAGTACAGTTCAGTTGAACATAGTGAATGTTCGGAATGCGAAATCTAGTGCGTAGTACATATATATCAATGCATTTTTTAGTTTTCTTTAATTTTTTCTTGCTTCTGTATATTTTTGCCGATAGGTTGCGGTCAAATTTAATTTTAGACGACTTAGCATGAAAAAACACTAACATTAGTCGTAACATAAATCATACAAATACATTATAGACATTTTTAAAGTGGTGCCATAATTATTATGCGTTCGAAATAACGCATAGAGAGGCAAATGTAAGTGATACCAAATCATAGCACAACGTGACTTACTGTCTAAGATATTATATTTGAAATAATAGTAGTAATTCATCGTAAGAATAAAGACCTAAATTGTCTTAATTGCATACAGTAAGTTGAGAATAAAATCATATTCCCTTCCATTCAACCGTTGTAGCCTGCAGCTGTGCTTGCGGTTAAAAGACAAAATAAAGATATTTACTTATAATTTGACATGCATGCGTTAATTGCCTGCGCACTCGCCATGAATGACCTCAACAAATGGGGGGTCTGCGAGTAGTTTTAAGCATCATACGTTAATTAGTTTTACAATATTGCCTATTTAGTGGTTATTTGTTAAACAGAAAAAAATATATACACGTGCATACATACATACACGCATATATATATAACATCTATGTAATATGTAATAGAATTTCATAACTTAGTTTTTACCCACTTACAGTCTGAATAATCTGAAATTTTGCAGACGTATTAAGAATCGTAAAACAATTCACAATACAATAATTTCATTACTATGACCTGGTATTCTTCATCACAGCTTATGCCCAATGCATATTGTTCAAGTTATTTTAATCTCTATTATGATTAAACTTCAAGACATCGTAAAATATAAAACTAGCTAGAGTACTTTCAAATAGTCAGTAAATCATTTTAGTTGTGTCTCATCTTTGAAAGGATATTATAATTCCTTAATTTTAACAAACATTAGTGTAATATGACTACATCATCCTACCTTATCCGGTGAGTAAGACTACCTACATGGCGTTGCATTTCAACTTTAAGTTGAGTTGGTTTACGTGTTTATGGTCCACAGTATCCACTTACCACCTGGTGGACTTTGAGCTCGTGTGTCAATTTTACTTGTATAAAAATCTAGGTAGTTACTCTAATAGCTTAATGCATCAATAAAATATTAAAGAAATAAAGAGCATGTCTAATTATAATAAATTTTATACAATCGAAAGCTGCCGCTCTTCAAGCGCATTCGTTGCACTTTCGCTGAATGTTTGCAATACCATATGAAAGAAATTAAATGTTGCTACACTTAAAACTAATTATACTATAAAGGTAGAAATCTTTAAAACTTCATGGTAAGATTTTAATATATTTTAAAAAGTACTTTTTATTGATTAGTGTAAGATCTAGAGATCAGTTTAGCGATCTAGAGAGTTATAATGGGCTAAGCACTCGCTGCAAGTTTCACAGTACGCGAGCAAACTAGGTTCGACTCCGCTGGCACCGATAAAATTGTTAATTGCAATTTTAAGTGTTGATTTACCACCAGTTTCACGGTGAAAAGAAACATCATTAGGAAACCTGCATATCTATACAAATAAATAAAATTGAAGTGTTTGTTTGTAATGTAAAAATAACAGCTTTTTACTAAATGCATATGAAAGTATACCTATACGATACTAATAACAAAAAAACAATTTTAAAATTTTTTGTCTGTCTGTCTGTTTGTTCCGGCTAATCTCCGAAACGGGTGGACCGATTTTGACGGGACTTTCACTGGCAGATAGCTGATATTATAAGGAGTAACTTAGGATACTTTTATTTTAGAAAAAGAATTAGGGTACCGCGCAAAAAAATTAAAACCCATGAAATCGTAGTAAATTCCACGCGGGCGAAGACGCGAGGGACAGCTAGTCTAAAGAATAAAAATATTTCGAGGACATCCGCCAATACACGATGGAGTGAGGCGGTCTAATTTTTCATAACCTCTCAAAAATTTGAGGAGACCTAGCTGTGTCTAGCAGTAGATATGGGACATGAGACATGGTAACAATTTGGTTTTCTCTGTTCTAATATCTTACCATAACTTTTAATATACATAAAGTTAATAGTCATATTTCCACAAAAACGTGGTAATATAGCCAAAGATGGTAGCCCGCACAAGTTAACCTAACAAGAGTGCTAGTAATCAACAAAAAAGAAGTTTAGAAAAAAGAAGAAGCCACAGCATCCACTTATTATCAGGTGGGCTGTTTGCTCACTTGTCACCCGTATTCTATAAAAAAATACCCGTAACATACTCATAGATAAGAATCGACCAAAGTCAAGACGTTTTCCTTTAACCTTAGACACAAGTCTTCACAGTAATAAAAGAGTATCACTTGTTCCTCTACCGAGAACAGCCTCTTGTCGAAATTCGGGTAAATTACCTACTTTGTTTTAGAACAGAGGAGTTTTTACATAAACGGATATCCTTTGTTGAAGATGATATAGTGGTTAACACAATGTCTTTATAGAGTTACATTGTACTTATCAGTGTTTTTGTCTTATATAATTAGTTATTATTTTTTATTATAACATTAAATAACTCGTTCAAATACTTTGTGCAACAGTGTGCTTGTAATGAAGATGGAAATAATGGAATAGTTGTTTCTAAAATGTTTTCTTTTGCATAATAAAATGTACCTTTAAGTTCCACTGGTTGCTTTCTTGCTGAATCTTTATAGAGATATGTTTTTGGTAACCGATATAAAAATATTCTAATAAAAATATTCCGTTCTTTCATGTTTTCATTACGTTACGTACGTAATAAAAAGTCTAGTCTAATAAGTAGTCTAGTCTGTAATATTTTATGACCCTTTACACTTACCGCTATCACGAGTCCACTTCTGTACATAGGTCCACAGATTGCCTCATAAAGAGTATATTATTTTAATGACAACAAATAAAAAAAATATTTCCATTTCATTTAATTGGTATCTGGTAGACTGCATTATTAAAGGACGACCGTAAATAGGACAAAAAGGCGCGAAATGACGCCATGTCGATAACAAAAAAAGTCAACTAAGTCAAGGCGGGTAGCATCGAGAGAGGCTATGGAAGACGCAATCTGAGCCTTAAATATTAATATTTGCAGCACAGACAACACAAAGCTTTATATGCTCGTGTAATTCGAGAATTCCTCGTAACTGTATCATCACTGAAGCCGCGATGCCACATGATGAGCAGTATCGTGTTACAATATGAAAGTAAAACTTGTTTTCTAACATGTTAGCGAACTATTAAACTATTATATCTTTTAACTTTTTGCTCATATATGTAGCAGTTTTTATAGAATAAAGGTGACAGACAATAAGAAAGTGGATGCTGTGGCCAATAGACACATACATTTATCCTTTATTAAGAAACAAAATGCAGATGCGTTGTCACTTCTGAGAACTAAGATGGAACGCCTCGTTTCCAGCAAAAGGGTCTTCGGTTTCTATACACTTACTATACGAAACATAACAGCATTAAATTGCTTTTCACGCCGGTATTCTGTAAGAGTGTGGTCCTTACCTGGTCGAGCCGAGCTGTTCTTGCTACAACTACGAGTATATGCTGCTTGGCTCTACCACGTATAAACAATATTTACTGGCAGTATTAAATATATTTCTAGCAATTTTTTTGTGTTGTTCTCTTTTTCATAATATTTTTAAAGTAATTTCGGAATTTATTTTTATTTTATTACTTGCAACATTATAAAATTTGAGAAAAGCTTAAAATGTATACTGACGATACAATGTAAAAAGCATAAAAGTGAAGTTGTTAATGATGAGTTACAAAATTTTGCAGTAAGCATCACTGCGCTCAACGCCATAAACGAAAGGTCATAAGCATAAAATATTGCCCATTAAAAATCTCGTGCAGTTGTAAATAAAACCAAGAGTTATGAGCTTCTGTGTGCTTAATAAGTTATTTCCATAAAAAGTCATAAGAAAAAAGTGTTTCACTGGAAATAAACAATCTACAATTATTCTAATTGAACGCGATATCAATATAAGTCATATATCAATATAAGTTTCAATAGATTGTACTATATTGTATTGTATTTATCTACGCATCACACTGCGTCGATACTGACACACCTCTCTCGTTTCTTTCACAGACAAATATGTACCCCATATTTATACGTAGTAGATTCATGCTATATTATAGTTGTAGCATTGTAGCACGAATGAGTCGGCTCGACCGGGAAATGACCACACTATCACAGAAAACCAGCGTAAAATAGCAGCTTAATGCTGCTGTGTTTCGTATGGTGAGTGTAGAGAACCGGAGACCCTTTTTACTGGAAACAAGGCATTCCATCTTAGTCCTCAGGAGTGCCAACGCATATGTATTTTGATTCTTAATTGAGTATAGATGTAGATTTCTATGGGCCACAGCATCCACTTACTATTAGGTGGACTGTGTGCTCGTTTGTCACCCTTATTCTATAAAATAAAATAATAATTAATAATAATACGCATACATGCTCGTCTTTTAAGGGTACCTTGGCCCATTCTTAATACATCTACTTCACTACATCGTATTTCAAGAAAATTTAATAGGCGCTTACTAGTAAGCAAAAAAGTGCAGTTAAACTCCCTGCATAAAAACTCTTAAGGTTACGCGAAATAGATTATTACATGCGAAATCAATTAAACTAACTTCATCATCATTCAAGAAGGTTCGCATAGAATTGACTTAATAAGTATATATATTTGGATCTGCTTCTCCATATGCCTGCAAAAGTCCACTGCTGGACTTGGCCCTCTTCCGTTGTAAGGATGTTTTGCCTGAATCGTCACGCTTGGTAGACGTATTGACGATTGCAATTCTTGACTTCTCGTAAATTTTAAGCTCCTGCCCTTCGCAGATCTTTATGTTTTACACCTGGCGAAAACGAAATGTTTATACCGCCATCTATGGGAACTTCCGAGAATGATCTTGTGGCTGTCGTTTCTCATATTTTTAACCGACTTCAAAAAGGAGGTACTCAATTCGACTGCATTTTTTTATGTGTGTTACTTCAGAACGTTTTTTTAGGTGAACCGATTTTGATGATTCTTTTTTGTTTCAAAGCTGGTGCTTCTCATGTGGTTCCATATAAATTTGATTAAGGTCTCGCCAATAGTTTTTGAGTTATCCTTAATAAATTATATTGAAGTCAGTTCTACAAATTTTTAATTTTACCACTTGTCTATGGTCGTCTCTTCCGACATCCATAGGTCAAAATGGGGTGATGAAATCTCTAACGCCGTCAAACGGTAATATGTATCATCATCATCATTACAGCCCTTAACAAGTCTGCTACTGTACATAGGCCTCCCCTAAGGAATGCTACAAAGCACTGTCTTAAGCCACCTGCATCCATCCGTCACTCCATGTAGTGGTGGCCACCCGACTTTTCACTTATAAGTACGAGGCACCACTCAAGAACCTTTCTTCCCCACCGGTTGTCGGTTCTTCGAGCTATATGGACGGCCCATTGCCACTTCGGCTTACTAATCTGTTTGGTTATGTCGGTTACTCTGGTACTACTGCGCATATCCTCATTTCTAAGTCTATCACGCAGAGAAACCCCGAGCATAGCTCCATAGCTCGCTGAGCGATCTTGAGATTCCTTATGGCCAGCAGTGAAGGACCACGTCTCAGATCCATATGTATGTAATAAAAATAGAAATCAAAATAAAAATAGACTTCGGTTCATTCTCACGAAAGGAAACAAATGTTAAAAGAAAGAGTTACTTTTTATAACGACTTTAAAAAGCAAGCAGTGTTAGCTATTAACCACCCAATAAGGAGCAGCTGCTGATATTTAAAACGCACCATAAATAAGGAATGGTTGGTAGTGAGTTCGCACGTGCGTATTAATGGAAAGTTAATATCCCAGTACGGTACAGTGTTAGTGTAAGTAACAACACACCGTGAAAACCTACCGATTGAATTTAATGTTTGCCATATGTTATAACGTGGTAGAGCCACGCTACAGCTATATTGTGGTTGTAGCATGAATGGGTCGGCTCGACCGGGGATGGACCACGCTCTCACAGAATACCAGCTTAAAATGGCAGCTTAATGCTTCTGTTTCGTATGGCGAGTGTAGAGAACCGGAGACCCTTTTTATTGGGTACCACGCATTCCATCTTAGTACTCAAGGATGACAACGTATCTGCATTTTGATTCTTATTCGAGAATAGATGTAGATGTCTATGATCCACAGCATCCACTTACTATAAGGTGGACTGTGTGCTCGCTTGTCACTCTTATTCTATATTATTAAAAAAACTTATACATTATCTATAAAACTTCGACTAGAAAATAATGAAGAAACCAACCCAAAACATACATACATATGCATCTACAATCATTTGTATTTTAGTAGGATGATTGACGATCACCATATCAGACAACACGCGGTACTTGGCTCTACTTCTAGTAGCCGGTCTGGGTATTTTACTTCTGTTGTAAACAAGATATGTCTGGACATGTCGCTGTTGCAAATAAAAGTGAGGTGAAGTAATTTTAATAAAAAAAAAAATCTTATAATCACGCGAACACTACACATTGAATAAAACTACTTTTACGGATTATATCGCGTTTAATCTAGATTATCCGTAAAAGTAGTTTTATTCAAAATAAAATTTATTAAATAACTTTAATTCAACATTAAAAAAATCAAAGTTAGAGTTAAGAGAGCTACTAAAATAACTCTCTCGATATTTTTATTATCACTGTCATTTCTCTAAATGAAAATTAATCTATGCACTGCACACTAATAGTACTATTATTTATTCTTTGATACTAAGTAGATAATCTGTGCTTAGTTCTATCGAAATCGGACAATAAGTTTCGAAGGAGATAGCGATACAAAATTGCGTCAGATAAGAGGGCTACGCTACGTTAAGCCTTGATGAATTATTTATGTTAAACATACTAATCCACTTTTCCAAGTAAAGTTAGCTCGATCAAATTAAACGATGGGAAAATCCATCACAGAACACACTTTGCAACATAACGTGAAACAAAGTTGAAGTACCCATTTTTTTATAGAATAAGCGTGACAAACGAGCACACAGTCCAGCTGATTGTAAGTGGATACTGTGGCCCATCTACATTTATCCTCGATTAAGATTGAAGATTATGTTGTCACCCGTAAGAGAGGATTAAGATGGAAAGCCTCGTATCCAGTAAAAAGGGTCAGCGGTTCTCTACACTCACCATAAGAAACACAACAGCATTGAGCTGCTATTTTACGCTGGTATTCTGTGAGCGTGGTCCTACCCCGGTCGAGCCGACCAATTCGTGCTACAACCATAATAAAGCTGCAGCATGGCTTTACCACGTAAATTCACCCATTTATAACTAGACGGTATAAAGTAACACGCAATTGTAGACCGCGCGCAAACATTAAGCGAACCGTGGGCGACTTTTATAAGCCTAAGTTTACATCACTGAATTACGTAAAACTAAATTCCATTTAGACATTTATATAGCTGTTAAAATTTATTCGTGTTGTTACTAACCAACCTAAGACAAGTAACAAGGTTCAATAATCAACATTGTTTATTATTAATTCCGTTACAGCCTATAAGAGCCCTCTGTTAAACGTAGGCCTCTCCTATAGATTGTCTCATAGGTGGGATTTCGCCAGAGTTGCTAAGCTTAGTATGCGGGTTTGGCAACCGCAACATTTTATAATTTGGAGTTGATAACAGGAAGTCGCTGCTACCCATCTCCTGGTTTGTTTCCTTCTGTCGCCTTTTAAGACACCCATAAAGTGATATGAGAATATTCTAGAATAGAATAGAATAGAATTACCTGATAGAGCCATGCTGTAGCTATATTAATAGCTCGGCTCGACCGGGGAAAGACTACGCTCTCGCAGAATACCAGCGTAAAATAGCAGCTTAACACTGCTGTGTTTCCTATGATGAGTGTAGAGAACCGGAGACTCTTTTTACTGGAAATGAGGCATTCCATCTTAGTCCTCACGGGTGACAACGCATCTGTATTTTGATTCGTAATTGAGGATAGATGTAGATGTCTATGGGCCACAGCAACCACTTACCATCAGGTGGACTGTGTGCTCGTTTGTCACCCTTATTCTATAAAAAAAAGAATAGAATACTTTTTTATTCAATATAAGTCACAAGTATTTATTTACTTTTACCACTGGTTTGGAAAAAACTCTGTCCTGGTAAGAACCAGCAAGAAACCCAGCGGGACTTATTTTTCAAAGAACAATTTTACAATAAAATACAGGTGGTACAAACTATTTACAAAACTATTTAAACTATTTAAAAACAGTTTGGAAATGACCACCTTATTCCCAGGGGTTATTATCAACCATGTGTTGATTTATATTATAATAACCCTTTTTAAACAGTTTTTGTTTAAAAAATATTTAAAGATGGTAATAGAGACCTTGTATATTTTCTGGGACTTTGCTTTTACATTGCCCCATGAATGAATTACTGACACCGTGGAGTCGAGAAACTGGTATCACTAGTTTACTTTATATTAAGCTTAAAACTAATACATAAAAAGGGTGATTCCGTCACGGAAAGTGCACGTTGGGAATGCCACTTGACTTGCTTTCAACAGAAGTCGCGCTCGAATTTTTAATTTTACTACAAATAATTGCTGAAGATAGATATACATATGTACCTTTAAACGAGATATTAAAAGGGCCGTCTTAGCTAAGGGATCGCTGTAAATTCACAATACGCAAACAACCCGGGTTACTGCAGCCTATGGACATCCGCAACAGCGAAGTTTACAGATGCGTTATCAATTAATCTGAGAACCAAAGTGAAATTTTTCACAGACGAATTACTTACTACCCTACTTTTTACGCCGAGCTTCATACTAAAGTTTGTATGATGCACGATCGTGGCAGCGGTATCGGTACTTCCATAGTACCAGCCGAAGTTTTCAAAGAGGAGATGAATGATAGTAGTCAGTAGATGCCGCTAGAAGAAGGTAGAACCTTTATGGAGGTGGTAGATAGAGTTAAAAAGCACCGTGACCGATACCGTTACCATTCCTGCCTATAAGCACTCTACTGCTGACAATCTAATACATTATCTATTATTATATATATATATTATACAATCTATTTAGATAGATAGATTGTCGCATAAGAGAGATAATTGCCATAGTTGCCTTCCTTGGCAGGCAGGGTTTTACCGTTAGATAACTCATCCACGTGTACTGTAAACTGTCCTGGAGTCATCGTTACGCAAGTAACGATGCAGTGTAATATAAATTCACCCCTTTTTAGCTTTTTAGGCCTTTCAGGCCGTGAGCCCTGAGACCGATGAGGCTGTCACAGGACGATATATGGTGTAATGAAAATTCTTGCACCGCCACTGCACGGTATATAAATAAAATATAAAAAATACAGTAGCAACACTATATTTCCAGCTGTGAGGCAATAGCCTATAATCATTTTAAAGGGTAATTTATGCGGGTAAACCCCAGCATGCTGATACAGCGCGGTTTGCGGACTTTACTGTCCTTAAAAATATGTGTTTAAAGATTTCCTCAACATTTTCCCCTCCTTGCCGAGTTTAGTTACCACTTCAAAAATTAAAATTGCAATGAACAATTTTAGTGGTAGCCAAAGATCGATGTATGCTTGCTTGGACATTAGATCAATGGTAACAGTTTAGACTTTATACAACTTAAATAGATGAATATTCTGTTGGGTGACGACTTAAGAGAATCCAGCACCTTATTCCATCCCGTAATTTCATAAAAGGTGACTATAGAAAGGTTTGAAAGACATCTCATATATATAACAGATGGCAATATCACCTCGTTTATGCCAGGTCATATTTTTATAAAATATGTGTGACAGACGAGCATACAGTCCACCTCAAAGACCTCAGACTTCTATATCTATTCTGAATTGAGAATCAAAATGCATATGCGTTGTCATCCCTGAGGACTAAGATGGATGCCTCGTTGCCAGTGAAAAGGGTCTCCAGTTCTCTACACTCCCCATACGAAACACAGCAACATGAAGATTCTATTTTACGCTGGTATTCTGTAAGACCCGTGGTCTTTCCCCGAGCTGACTCATTCATGTTACAATCACAATATAGCTGTAGCATGGCTCTAACACGCAAAAACTGCAAATCTTTCCTACAATATGATAAGGTCCGAATCCAGTCGTGGAATATCCCACAGAATATAAAAGGAAAGAAAAGAAAGTAATAAATATTAATCCCGTATTGTTTTTTATTACATTTAGCCAAAATATATTTTCATATCGCAATATAGACTTAAAATGTATCACAACAAAGTTGAAACCAATTGTGATAAAACACTTGCCCAATTGTATTCTTATAAATGATGGTGGAAAACTCGACATTCATCTTTCGTAACGAGCGGTTCGAAGTAATCAACTGTACCAACGAAAGAAGTTGCCCTTGCGAAATTACAGTTCGTAGAAGTGTATGAGTGTTGCCGTTGCAGAAATTTACCATAACTTGACCAACTAGTTGGGACTTTGGCGGCTTTCAAGCTTGTTAAAACAATCTATTTTTAACTGTAATAAAATATCAAGTTCATCAGAATGCGCTTAAATAACTGCTGCATATTTTCGCGTTTCATAAAGTATATCATGTGTGTCGTATGGATATAACTATATAATACATACATAGACTCTACTAGTTCTTAGAATACAGGAGACCACAAAGAAATAAACATTATTACTAAAGCAATTTTACCCATACAAATATATTTACGTGGTAGATCCACGTTGCAGCTGTATTATGGTTGCACCACGAATGAGTCGGCTTAACTTAAGAAGGACCACGCTCTCACAGAATCATGTGTCATCATCAACATTACAGCCTCCTAAAAGACCAATGCTGTACATGTACCTCCCATAGATTGCATCATAGGGGACATATTTTTGCTACGCTTTGCAGGCGAGTTGTCAACAATATTTTTTTTTGGTTTTCCTTTTTTTATTATTAGTATGACGCTGTTCCCCATCTCCTGGTTTGTTTCCCTTTGTCGCCTCTTACGACACCCACTGGACGATGTGGGGTAGTGGATACCGTGTAGCGGCGGTCTAGTAATGCACCATTCAAGGATAAATATTATAAAAACAAAACGCAACTTATTAAGAAGTTCGATTGTGTGACAGTTACTTGGTGACTCATTTAATTTCCTTGTAAGTTGAACTGACGTCACCTGGGTACCTTCACCCAGCTACCTTCATCGTCTCACAATTATTAGTTTCAAAATACTGGTTTCTAATGCAGGCTTAAAAAAGGAAGATTGATTTTTAAAAAGGTATGGATGTAAGTCGGTCTAAGACATAAGAATAAAAAACCAGTGTTCAGAATGTGAAATTATTTCATTTCATTTCATTCAAATTATTATTTTTCTTTTTGAGTGGACTAAGGATCACAATAGTTAGAAATCACATTAGAAAATTCAT
Organism: Parnassius orleans; assembly: GCA_029286625.1. Taxonomy (NCBI): domain Eukaryota; kingdom Metazoa; phylum Arthropoda; class Insecta; order Lepidoptera; family Papilionidae; genus Parnassius; species Parnassius orleans. Next base: position 863,890 of record JAGSMP010000097.1, read on the forward strand.
TCCCCATTTTACCACCCCTAAGGGTGGAAGTTTTCTCCAAATTTATTTGGGACTGCCCTTGAAGTATATAACCTATTTAATAAAAAAAAGATATTAGTAGTAAGTATAATAGTAATTGATGTATGTTTTTTATGAAATATTACGCAAGATATCACGTAACATACATACAAAAAACGTACAGTCGAGTTAAGAACTTCCTTCCTTTTTAAAGTCAAAATTTATAAGAACGAAAGTCGCATTCGATAAAAAGCGAAATTTCAAACAAATTGATGCAAGTCACCATCGCAAATCACCTAGCCAAACTTCAAATGTCATTAACAAAAGTAACGTTTTGTGGGTTAGATCCTTTTTGCGTAACGTCAAATTAATTTCGAAGCTTATCCAGGTCTTCTTCATACATATTAACCGTCAAAACGTAAAGGTCCACCACTAAACTTGGGCTTCTCCGGTTGTAGAGACGACCTACCATAATGGCTACGTTTGGCAAACATATTGCCAATCACATTACCAGTCGTCTCATAGCTTTGAGGCTGGACTTGTTGCCGATTTTGATATATGTATTACATCTGGGGTAAGCTAAATATCAATAACGCTATGTATTGGAAACTTCTTTATAGCTTCTTTATAGTGAAAGATCTTTATTGCTTTTTCCATAACCTCCTCTTACGAAACCTATGGGACGCAAGGGGATAACGATTTCTCTTTACGCCTCCACCACGCTGAAAGAATTGCAAAGAAATAGAATTACCTATCTAATCTTTATGTTCTAATTTAATTAATCACATTCGTAATAAGACTCGTGTTGCTTTACACGTAATAACCCAACAGCTACTATGGTACGGTTGTGAAGGGCAAGAACCGACGCATAGTACGCCGTTTACGTCTTAAGTAATCTCGCCCGCTTTGTACCTTATAGAGTCATAAAAAAACTACAAGCAGCCGGACATAAGGCGACATTCAGAATGCCGTCCGTGTCTGCACGACGTTAGGCGGTGTACACACGTGTGAATAAATATGTGGCGAATTTTTTTAAAGGAAGGATGAGTTTGATTTAAGTACGGAGAAAGTGTGTAACAAGGTGTATGTAATAGGATCGTAACAGCTTGACATAATAATAATAATAAATACCTTTATTGACACTTCTATTTCATACAACATCATTGAGCCCTGACTCCCAAACTAGGATACCCTGTATTTCAGGAGTCAGTTCCTTCCCATTCAGTAACTCTTTGTGTCGAAAGTACATTAGGAAATGTTGATAATATATATTTAATACTCAGTTTTAACACTATATACGCGCGCGCGCGCGTGCGTGTGTGTGTGTGTGTGTGTGTGTGTGTGTGTGTGTGTGTGTGTGTGTGTGTGTGTGTGTGTGTGTGTGTGTGTGTGTGTGTGTGTGTGTGTGTGTGTGTGTGTGTGTGTGTGTGTGATTGTTGCACTGCACATAAAGTTATTCGTATGGAGCTATTAAATTTTCGCATTGATCGTAGTCATATTCTTTAAGCCAATTTTACAACATACTTTTGAATGTTTGATTTGAAGCCTTTCTTATGCACACTTGTGAACATATAAGTTATATTACAATATAAAGGCGAACAAATCATAACATTTATGAAATTTTGCAATATTAAAATGATAAATAAGGCACACTTAAACATAATTTTAATAAAAAAAGGTAATTACGTGTTATAAATTAGATGATTGGTTAAATGTTAAGAATGCTTAATTCATCATACGAAACACACCAGCATTAAGCTATTTTAAGCTGGTATTCTGTAAGAGCGTGGTCCTTCCTCGGTCGAACCGACCCATTCGTGCTACGACCATAATATAATGTAGCTGCAGCATGACTCTTCCAGATGTAAAGGTCTTCTCACAAGGTCTTTCGCAATTGTCCTTACTTTTAAGTACTTGTAACTCCCTATCTATTGAATCGATGGCGTAGTTTTCTGGCTTTCAAAAAGTGCTTTGCAAAGGCCAATTTTAAACTTTTTGACAATTTTTGACTTTGACCTTGACTTTGATAATATTTATTATCTCTGCGCAATGTGTAACAATGTATAACAAGCCTTGTTTGCCGTGTGACAATTAGTAAGTAGTGTCCGCGTACAGTGCGACCTTGCCGCGCCGCGTCCGCTTCGCTCCCAATGCAAATTCACGGCGCGTCCCCAACGTGAATATACCACTAATACCAAACAATGGCTTGAAATAATAAACATAAAATTATGCATAGGTAGTTACACTGTTTATGACTGAAAGAAAAAAAAACGTATCCTATAAAAAGACATCTCATCTTAGAGTCATTACATATGTACATATCTCAATTCGTCCAAATATCTCACGATCTATTAACATGACAAAACATAAATTTTGTGTCAAAATTATTAAATTAATAAGTTATAATTGACAGCTGTTATAGTCCCTGTTGCGTTTTGAAATTAACCATTACAAAGTTTGTGGTTATTTATTTATTCCTACATGATCCATGTGGTTTCGCTCGCATGAGTTTCGAGTAAAGGCGAAGGCGAAAAAAGTTATTTCTATACGAATGTAAAGAATTAGTAACAAATAAATAAACGCTTTAACTATCACAATAAAGTGCTATTTATTTTGTGTGTTTATAAAACATAAAAGTTCTCTAAAAATCTAAATCTAGTCGTGTAGAGTGACTTCAGAGAATCTACTTCGCAATATCATCTCGTGGGGGTCGTATGAGGCGGCAAAGGGAAATGAAACAGAAGATGGACAGCAGCAACCTGACAAAAACTCTAAATAATAAAAACCTACGATTCCCAGCCTATGGTAAATATCCCCTAAGAGGCTATATCCCTATAGATTGTCTATATTCAGCACTAAACTTTTATAGGCTGTAATAGATGGCTGGATGGAAATACTAGGCACTATAATAGCTTTCATTTCCTGTGTTTTGTTTTTCATATTATATTGTTAACAGGCAAGGTACGAGTATATCTATTGTCATAGGTACGTCATTTATTTCCTACAACGTGCGTTAAATGTACTCGCGTAGGTTTAACAACAGTAGTGCATAGTTGGCCTTTTCAGCCAACCTAAAGCGATTCAACAGCCGCCAATGTTGCTCATTATTGTATCATGTTTAGTTCTCTACATTAAGATTTACAAACGAGCTTGCTCGATTTAGTACATTGGACATTGGACTTTGGCTTTGACGGCTTGGTGGTGTAGTGGATATTTAGCGCTGCATGGTTCAAATCCAGCACGGAACAACGAATGTCCGGGCTCATTTTCTAAAATTGTCATGATTTCAATATCTGGGTTGAATCAGAATAATATGTATCTTAATTTATATTGTATTATTATATGATATATATATGTAGGCGAAAGAGGATCATATATATATATTGCTTTTTTTTGCATTAAGTCCGCCTTTTGATCCTATACTGTTTGTAAGGTTCAAAAAAGATTAAATAAAGAAATAAAAACAACTTATATGTAAACATCCACGATATAAAAGCTTTTATTATAAAAACATAGGCCTCCCCCGAAGATTGCCTCTTACATGATTTATCATAGTTGCCACGCTTGGCAGGTGGGATGGCAACCGCAGTTTTTTCAGCCGAATTCAAATGTATGTTCTTTTATTTTTTTTAATGTATGTAACGCGATATCTTTGTCATTTGTGAAAAGGTGAGATTCTATTTTATTAAATAGGTCAGGAAAAAGTTCCACCCCCGATAGATGGAAAATAAGTGATGAAGTTTTTACTATAACGATCTAGACACTTTATTTGAGCTTGTGTCATTTCTTAGTCCACTCAAAAGGTACAAAAAAAATTAGACCTTCAATAAAAGCTAAAAGCTGAATTCAAAGACATAAAAAGACATGTTAGCATAACAGCTTCTGAAGTCGAGGCTTTAATTTTTCTATACATTATTTCTCAACATCGACTTCAGTAGCTATTATCTGGAATTTATTTTATTATTATGAGTTCTTTGAAGTCGGCTTTGACTATATTAAAAGACTAATTTTTGGATGCGGAGTTTATCTTTAAGTAGTTGTAGCACTTTTCTACCGGCTTCAAACAGGAGATGGTACTCAATTCGGCTGTATGTTTTTTTTATGTGTGTTACCTCATTCTGGGTGGTCCCATATAAATTTGATCAAGGTCTGACCAATATTTTTGAGTTAATTTTAATAATTTATATTGAGGTCGGTTGTACAAATTTTTTAATTTTAAATTATTATGTTAATACATTAAGTAATTGTAAAGAGAAAAATCATTTTCTTCACTTAACTATTTAATACATATAATACTGTGTTTTTAAAACTGCATCATAGAGTTTTTTCAATTTTTGTTAGGGTTTGCAATACTCACGAAATAAGTGATGGATTCCCTTATTTCGTATTATGTTTTTTTATGTGATGACAAACGAGCACACAGTCCACCTGATGGTAAGTGGATCATGTGGCTTATAGACATCTAAATTTATACTCAATATAAATCAAAATGCAGATGCGTTACTATCCCTGAGAACCAAGATAGAAAGCCTCGTTTTCAGTAAAAAAGGTCCCCGGTTTTCTACACTTACCATACGAAACACATTTAACAGCTTTAAGCTACTATTTTACGCCGGTGTTCGATGAGAGCGAGGCCCTACCCCGGTTGAGCCGACGTTCGAGCTACAAACCATAATATAGCTGCAGCGTGGCTGGCTTGGCTCTACCACGTATAATTTAATAATTATGTAACTTTGTGTCATAATGGTACTTTATATGGATCAAAGGTAACTGCGGATACACTGTGACTGTCACTGTATCAATTGCTTTAAATTGCGCGAAACAAGTTTAACAAGTGAGACCTTTGTCCTGCAGCTGCGAGCTAAGTGCTAGATATCAAGCAGACTCAATTAGCTGCACGTGATTTGACGTGATTAATAAACATGGCGTGAGAATGATTATAAGTTTTAACAAAAAGTAAAAACCGAATTCAAATTGCTAAAAAAGAAATTATTTATTTGCTACCCTTAGAGGTGGAATTTTTTCTCCAAATTTATATGGGACCACCCTTGAAGTATAACCTATTTAATAAAAAAGAACCATTAAATTCGGTTCTCAATCTGCGAAGATATCATATGAAATTCCTTAAACAATAGTCCAATATGAAACATTTCCCCTATTTTCACCCTTGAAGGCGAAACTTTTTCTTCAAAATTTAATGGGACCACCCTTGAGGTAGTCTATTTAATACAAAAGAATCATTAAAATCGCTTCTTAATCTACGAAGACATCGCGTAACATATATATAAAAAAAAAACATACACTCGACTTTTACGTGGTAGAGCCATGCTGCAGCTTATTTAGTAGTATAGTTGTAGCGCGAATGGGTCGGCTCGACCGGGGAAGGACCACGCTCTCATAGAATACCAGCGTAGTATAGCAGCTTAACACTGCTATGTTTCGTATGGTGAGTGTAGAGAACCGGAGACCCTTATTACTGGAGAAGAGGCATTCCATCTTAGTCCTCACGGGTGACAACGCATCTGCATTTTGATTCGCAAACGAGGGTAGATGTCTATAGACTATGTGATCGTTTGTCACCCTATTCTATAAAAAAAACTCGAATTGAGAACCTCCTCCTTTTTGAAGTGGAAAAACTTCTTTTATACCTTCGTCTACTTATTTCTGTCACTTAGAGGCAGTGCATCCACTGTTGCATTCCTATTCCTGTTTGAAGAGTAAGAGCTAGTATATTAATGATCTACGAGAATAACGTATTTATATTCTCCTTTGTTAGACCTGCTATGTCACTTAAATGACATTTTTTGGAACGAAGTTCTTTATCGGACGGTACGAATTTGGCGGATGGGGGCTAGGCGAGAAAAAGTGTAAGATTTTTCCGTCACGACCCCTTCTATCGTAGTGTAGACGGCCTTGGCGGCTATAAGGAAGCGAGATGGAATAATATCCATCCCCCTCGCACTTTTTCTTATCTTGCCATGAAAGAAATATTATTTTATTTTAAATGACGGTTCATTTTAATAGACGCTAGTAATTCATTTTTTTGTATTTGTTAATCAATAATATAATACGTTTATCGACAATAATATACTATGATAGGAACTTTGTTCTAACCGAGTGCTCCACGACACTTACGCATGTTTTTTTATCGAAGAAGGGGCAAACGAGCAGGCGGCTCACCTGATGGTAAGTGCCGCCCATGAACAACTGCAACACGAGGAATTGCAGGTGTGTTGCTGGCCTTTTAGAAAGGTGTAAGCTCTTTTCTTGAAGGTCCCTGAGTCGTATCGGTCCGGAAAAATCGCCGGTGGTAAACGATTCCAGAAAGAGGTCGTGCGAGGAAGAAAACTCCTAGTAAAACGCACATTGGTGGATCGCCATGCATACAGATGGTGTGGATGGTATCGTGAGTTTTGTCGCGATGTGCGATAAAACTTACGATGTGTTTTTATAAAACTGAAGTGACAATTAAACCCACAGTCCACCTGATGGTAAGTGGCTTTGTGGCAAAATTGTTACAGCGAATAATCATATACAGTCTTTTGAGCGATATATTTAGATATATTGCATTTTAATTGCCAGTTAAATTCGGTATAGTGGCTCGAGATCGATAAAATAGAGTGTCGATCATTTAAAATCGCAAAGGAATCCAAGATATATACATAACGGTATTTATTTCTTCCTTCTTTCTTAAGCCCGTAGTAGTCTACTGTTTGACATGACCTCTTTCATTATAAATGTGACGGCTCTGTGGCGCAGTGGCTTAGTTATGAGTTGTTGCGCTGGGGGCCGCGGGTTCGAATCCCGCACGGAACAAGTATTTGTATGGCCTACAAATAATTGTTCCGGGTCTGGATGTTTGTCCTTGTGCAATTTGTGTTTGTAAACTGCCTCCACGATACAGGAGAAAATCCTAGTGTGAGGGTAACGTTTTTCAAAGAAGCAAAAAAGTCGAGGTCGCAACGCTGAACGTTAATTCTTGCTACAGCTTAAGTAAAGGTCTCGCAATACACTATATTTATAAAAATAGCCTTTTTAGGTGAGCCTGAGCATTATTACCAGAGGCTTTCATTAGTTTCCTATATATCCACTGTACTTACACTGTAAGGAAATTCACTACCCCACACATTTCATGGGTATCGTAAGAGGTGACAGAGGGATACTGGAATAGAGGATGGGCAGCAGCATCTATAAAAACTGTGTTTGCCAACAGTGGCAAAATCCCCCCTAAGAGGAAATCTGGGTAAGGCTTGTGTTCAGCAGAGGACTTTGATAGGCTGTATTGCAGCCCTACTGGTCAAGTGTAACTTTATAACACGCCTAATAATGATACGAAACAATCTTTAATTACAACTATTGTTTAACACACCTACTAAATATTCTGCAACAACAAAAAGACCGACAATCCGATTCAATGTTCAATCATTATTATTCATTCAAGCCTTCCAAAGTCTTCTGCTGAACGCAGGCCTCCCCCACATTTATTCAGCCAATGTCCTTATTATCAAAAACGGAAAACGTCACGTCACGTCACGTCACGTCACGTCCAAGTAACGTAGATTTGAAAAATTTAAAAATAGAATAATCACAAAATCAAACATAACTATAAAAAGAAAACAACGTACGTGCTCCCGCGCTACTAGTGGATATCCGGGCGCCACAATGCGACTTCCGCCGCCTGCCACCAACTCATTGCACCAATTGATGGCCCATCGGCACAACAACAGGGCCCTTCGCCCTACAGTTTGCATCCGGGCTAGGGGTGTGCTAAGTTGCTTCAGTATACGTCGATATTTCTCGATACTGCATTGACACTTCGAACGTATTTTGATAAATGAATAATAACAAACTATAGTGAAATCGCTTGGTTGTGTATTATAAATTATAAATATTTAAGTTCAATACAATCAGCTGTCACAAATTTTTACAACGATGTTATTAAGCAAGCGAGAATTAAAAAAAAAACAATGTATTTATATTAGTCATATTAAATTTTTATGATTTTTTTTTATATATTATAAGCCAGTACTTGACCACTGTCCCACCTGGCGGCAAGTGGTGATGAAAACCTAGATAGCAAATGACACTGCCTTAGTGTAACAAATGCCTATTCACTCTTGCCTTTAAGACGCCCAGATTGTATTCGGACGGAAAGACAGACACCGGTAAATTATTCCACTCCTTTGTATTCGTTTTGTATTTTTTGTGTCGCGTGCTAGCCAAGTAATAAGCGTTCGCCTTAAATTGCACAGATAAACATATAACATACCTACTAAGTTTATTTTATTGTCACTGCCGATGAAATTTTTAATTTCAATTATATTCAGACAGTTTATAAGAAAGCTTGCATGTCTAAAAATTAAAAATTAGAACATGTGAATTCCGTATTGGGCAGACGGTCTTTTCCCCAAAACCCTTTTACAATAGAGGAGAGATCAGAATTAAAGGGTAGACGAAAAACGAAAATTCCTGTATTAAAGGAAGAAATAGAACACAGGTAATTAACGTAACTTAGAAACAAATACAGAAAGTTAAAATACAAACAAGAAAAAGCTGGAGACACCGAATATCGCAATCCTTTCAAGTTAAAAACTTAAATATTTCATAAATCTAAACATTTTAAATATATTTTAATCTGTAAAAATGATGGTTTATGAAAATAAGATGTTAATTAAAGGAATATCGATAAATACAACAACACTAAACAACACATTAAAAGTGCAGAACAATGGACCACCGATATTGCTAAAGCGTACCGCGTAACCTAACAAAGATTATCGCTAAACGCGTGCTTGATGCAAGTAGGTATTAATTACTGTAAACTAAAACAAACAGCAAGCATTCAGATCTTGAATTCGTTTTCCAGCTAAACCGAAAGTTTTTCCTCAGTATATCGATTTTCGCATTTTATTTTTCATGAAAATAATATTTATTTTCATTCGCACAGGCTAATTTGTATATACATATTATATACTTTAGTTATATACTCTTAGTTACAAAGAGTAACATTTATAAATGTGAAAAGTAATATATCACAACTTATACAGATAAATACAATAACAAAAACTTGTCAAAAACCATCTGTTCAAACTACAGCATTTAGAACAAATGGTTTTTATTGGTATTTTAATGGTTTGTATTGAACTTAACGTCTTTCAAAAGAACCATATGTTTTTATCATTCGTAGAATTATCAACTGCATAATATACTTCTCTTATTAAAGATTTTGACATACATTTTTAATTTATGCAAATGCAAAGGCAAGTTATTTACTGAATCTGGTATTTTGTTGTAAAGCCTAATTCCTTTTGCCATAAATTAATTTATGGAGTTTTTCTAGGACTAAACCTAGGTATTATAAGTTTATTGTTGTTTCTAGTATTCATGTCATGTACGTTATTATCGTTACTATATAAATATAGTGTTTTCCTGACAAAATAAAAATGAAAATAAAATATGATAATGTCCTCCAGAGCGAATTTCGGTCACGGCAGCCAGTCTAAACGAAGACTAGCCATCTGCAAAAGACAGGACTATAGTAAAGAAGTGTGTGCAAGCACAGGTGCAACCTGTATTCCCTCACTCTTATAACCGGGTGGAACGGAAATCCGACACGATCAGAGGAGATCAGGCGCAAGACCAATGACTTTACGTGCTTTTCGAGGCACGGGGGTGAAACACCGCTAACTCCCTGACTCCGAGTTGCTACTGAGAATTTCTTGACAAAAAGATCCAAGTACTAATTACTGGGCTGGAATTCGAACCCGGGACCTCATGATCAGCAATCGCGCTTACGACCATTAGATCAACGAGGCAGTTATAAATATGATATAACGGTAAATAACCTCCTTGACCGCCCTTTTTCTAATCAAACGATAATATCCTTTTAATCTTTTTCCGTTTATTTTTCTTGTGAAGTTACAACGGATGAGTAATATCAAGATAATTATTGCGTAAATACAGCAATATGCTGTCCTATGTTGATTCTTAGAAACGTTAGTATGTTCTATGACCTAAGCACAAGGTGCATATGACTATGGATTGTGATTATGATTGTTTGGTTGTGTACATTACAAGGGCACCTCACCAATAATTATAATGCAATTATAATTCTGTATTATAAAAAAAAGAAACCAATTATTATTAGATTTTTATGCGGTAGAGCCACGGTGTATTAAGACTGCATCACGAATAGTTCGGCTCGACCAGGGAAGGACCACGCTCTCACAGAATCCCATCAGAAAACAATAGCATTATAATGTATTTCGTATTCGAGGTATTCGATTTTAGTCACGTCACTATGTTTTGATTCTTAATCGAGGACGTGAGTTGTGTATGGGCTGCAGCATCCACTAAAAATCAGGTAGACTATGTTCTTATTTGTCACCCTAACTTCTTTATATAATCTGGTTTACTTGCACTAGTGTCCCAATATGAATATGAACACTGTGAAAGTATACTGTATCGATAAATAAAAATATCTGTTAAATAGGTTAACTAACCTATCTACAAACTTATTAAACTAAACGTACTTGTACCGTGCGTGATTTGAGCCCGCGGCCAGCGCCGTAACTCAATATGTTACTGCCATATCCTCAGACTTAGGATCCACCACTATTTAATTTGCATAGTAGACACGACAAAATAATATTATACATAAAATATGAGATAGCAAACATATGTGTCTCCGCATGGTATCATTATAAACTGTGACGACAACAAATGACGCATTTCGATATTATTTATAGAGCAGACACCAGTTTGCAGCTTGTAATCAACGTCGTCTCGAACGGGACTAGTATTGTAAATAGTATTTTAAAGTAAGCCGCGTTGTAGCTGAATTATAGAATAAATAAGCCGGGTTAACCAGAGAAGGACCACGTTCTCACAAGAATACCAGCGTAATAGCAGCATGATATTGTTTCGTATGGTGGTATTCTTAATATTTGAGGGTGAGACAACCTTCTTACTGTAATCGCTATGCTTGCTTCACAATTGCAGTACGTAATACGAGATTAGCGTCGAAATATTTTGTCAGTACCAAGACTATGCTGTGTTGGGTACCATTTTAGTAACCAAATCTATAATATATCTATAATGTAATCTATACTATTGTAAGCAAATTGGTATAATATGTTACTAAATAAACTTATTTTTTTTTCCAAATATCTCGCGCCTCTACCGCTGGTCTACGTCACGGGTTTAGGTATTTTAAGTTTGACGTATAGCGAAGGAATACCATCATCTAATAGAATCGGGCGTTACTTTGCGAAAATACATTATATCAAAGATGTTAAAATTTACTTTGCCTATATCCGCTCAATTAAATAAAATGATGTGTCTTACCTAGTTTGAAGAGCACCTCCCGTCCTCCCTCAATTGCGTGCACTATCCCCGTCACCACTAATCCCAGCACCACTAATACCAACACTACACTAGGAAGACACACCACCATCTATAATACGATACGCGTTTCGCCTCTACACGAGGCATTCTCAGGTGAAGCAGACTCTGCGGTAGCTGACCGCTAAGTAACAATTGTCCCTCAATGGGTGGGAGGTGCTCTTCAAACTAGGTAAGACACAAATCATTTTATTCCATTGAGCGGATATAGGCAAAGTAATTTTTACCGTCTTTAATATACCATCATCTATCAAAAGTTGATCAGAAGCTTTTAATGGGTGCTGTGACCCACAGACATCTACATTTATCCTCGATTAAGAATGCAAACGCGTTGTCACACCTGAGGCCTTAGCTGGAATGCCACGTATCCAGTAAAAGGGTCTCCAGTTCTCTACACTCACCATACGAAACACAGCAGTATATTACACTGGTAATTTGTGAGAGTGTTGTCCTTCCTCGGTCAATTCATGATAAAACCACACTATAGCTACAGCATGGCTCTACTACGTAATTATGTATGACGTGGCAATATTAAGTGATGGACTCTTTTACGTCGCCATCACGAGACAGTTATCATCTAGCTTAATCAAAGATTAGTCTGTTAGATAACGAGAACCCCAGCTTTAAGCTATAACATAGCAATTAAAGAAACATTACCCCACCTCGTTGCAAGCAATAGATTACTATCTGCTTACTTTGAAAACCTTATTACAAAAGTATAAAATTCAATTTCGGACCGAATAATTATTATACGAATATTCGATGCACATTTTCGCATCCTTATGTATAAAGAGATAAGGTTATGTTTGGCAAAACGCTTAATAAAAGCCTGATGGATATAATTTGTAAGCTTAGGCGGACTTGGGTGTTCCCACGGCAAAGTCGACACATGCTCCGTACAGCAGGGTTTCCCAAACTTTTTCAGTTTGCTTTGCACTTATAGGTTTAGTATTATGTCTCGGTGCCCTAGCTAGTCGAAAAAGGGTACAATGATACTAGGTAGATAGGCACAAAACTTAAAACATCCACAATATGAAGGTGAGTTTTATATTTATATTGATGCAGAAGAACACATTTTTTATTTAAGAAAAGTATGTGATGTATGTATACCTTGGCGATTTCCACACATATTTTCAAAGCATGGGATAAGGGTTTTTAAATACGTTAGGATTTTTTCCTGTATCGTAAAGGTAGTTTGAATACACAAATTGCACAAGCACAAACATCCAGACCCGGAACAATTATTATTAGGCCATACCGGAGGCCTTCCGCACCGCAACTTAATTTGACACTGCTACTCTCATTTCTTGCTGCCCATTGATTTTTGAGCAATATTTGCTTTTTATTACAGCTATAGCCGAAAATCCGGTTTATTTTGTACCCGCGAATACATCTAAGTTTATTTTCCAGAGAATGGTAAACAGGAGCGTCTCACGGCGCCCATCTTTACTCTCTACGGCTCACACTTTGAGAACCCCTGTCGTACAGAGTAAGTATGCATTGTTAGCTACTGAGAAATAATAGAGTACATCGCATGCTGTTGATTGTTCATTTTTTATGGCGCCCGTAAAAGTAGAATGTCGTGCAGATGACAATCAAACTGACGCTGCACTTTTAATTTAAAAATATGCTGAAAAATTTCTCCAAAACATCTGCAAGCACAGGGACTAACGGACGAGGTATTTACGGTCGAATAATGGCGGATAGACATTCTGAAAACACCTAAACCAAATCTCAGAGAGGGCTGAGCCTTCAGCAAGGGCTGAGCCTTCAGCAAGTACGAGTTGGGGGTAGGTGGTGTACAGCCAGTTCGAAGGGTGGGTTTGCGCTAATAGCCCGTATACCGACTGTGAAAATCATTCTTAAAGCAGGAGAAATTCATGAGTAGCAGTGGAGTTTAGCTGATTAAGAAGAATACAGTTTAAATAAACCTCACGTATTTACAAGACTTCCATATTTTAATGAGTATAAAATTTCTTTTTTGTTAGAATAAGGATGACAAAAAAGCACACAGTCCACCTGATGGTAAGTGGTTGCTGTGGCCCATAGACATCTACCTCTGTCCTCGATTAAGAATCAAAATGCAGATACGTTGTCACCGCTGAAGACTAAGATAGAATGTCCCGTTTCCAGTAAAAAAGGGTCTCCGGTATAATACACTCACCATACGCAAAAACAGCAACATTAAGCTGCTGTTTTACGCTGGTATTCTATGAGAGCGTGGTCCTTCCCCGGTGAAGCCGACCCATTCTCGCTACAACCATAATATAGCTGCAATATGGCTCTACCACGTATAAATTTATCCCTCATTTTAAACTGCTTTTATATATATAAAATAATTGCATGCTAATAGCAGCGCACTGCGTGAGTTTCACCGTGATCGTAGAAAGCCTTTCAGAGGAATATTGAGCGGAACTGACGTAACACTTCCGTCTCTATCAACTGACCTACCAGGCACTTACAACAGTTTTAATCGTAACTGGTCTAGACTCGAATATTTAAGATCCAAAGAGTGTGATTTTAATTCATGAATTTACCGTTACCGTAACAGTCTATTAAAGTCCACTGCTGAACATAGGCCTCCCCTATAGATTGCCTCATAGGGGGGATATTTTCCATAGTTGCCACGCTTCGCATGCGGGCTTACAAACGCAGTTGTTTTATAATTTTAAGGTGTCTTCGGGAAGATGCTACTGCTCATATCCTGTTTTAGTTTCACTCTGTCGCCTCAGACGATACTCACGGGACGATATGGGGTAGTGAATATTCTTACACTGCCACTACAAAGTTAAATCAACACACGGCTAAATCAATATCAATTAATTGTTCCAAATGCCGGTTCAAGCTTTTAAGAACTTATCAAGATTATGCAAACATTGATATGTCTTCAAATGTCAACCTCACGTGAACTTGGTGCTAATTGACGAACGAGACGAGGCTTTGGGCGATCGATTGAATGTGGAAAATATATTTAAAAACGCTAGAGCTAAATTTTACAGACTTATGGTGGACTTATGGTGGAATGGAAGCTGCATTAACAATGCGAGCCCTTTCTTTCATTTTTTTTTCAATCTTAAAAAGGCCCATGTGCAAAGGTGTAAATCCACTGATATATATGGGGTCTATATTATGTTAGCATGAATGGGTCTACTCGACTGGGGAAGGACAACCCTCTCACAGAATATCAGCGTAAAATTTATTTATTTATATTTCCTACTAACATCTACCATTACAGGGAAAAACCTAAATCGATAAATGTAGCATCTCAATTCAAAATAATATTAATAATAATAATACGTAGTCAATTGTATAATTCAATTTGAGAATAACATATTATAAATAATGTCACTTTTGCGAACTCACTCCGTGAACACGAAAATAAGTCCAACTTCTCAGCAACCAAATTTAGTATGTGTACCGTTCGCGTGAGGGGGTGTTGCGTACCAGTTTAGTCCTGCCGCGCGGCACCGCGAGCAAGCTCGGGCGCCGTCGCCGCTGTACATACCTATCAGGCACGCGTAAGCCTATCCACTGCAGCACACCCGGGTTGCTAATGTAACCACGGAACACCTTTAAAATGTAGGTTACCAGCGCTAGATCCCTCCTAGTTTCCAGCTTGTTGTATCCAACCATGCCCAAAACAAACAAGGTTGGATACATCAAGGGGTAGAAGGGATAAACCCCATAAAGCCTATGATATACAAATCGCGTGAATTTATTCTGAATGCGCTCCAGCATGAGACTGTATTTATTTTCATGTGGAACCCATATTGCCTAGTTACACTCCAGCTGACTCCTTACTAGAGCATCATACAGCACTGAGATGGCTTTGATGTTGGTAAATTTTACTGCTCTGCGAATGATAAACCCTAGTCGTTTATAAGCTTTCTTACATATATTCAAGATGTGCTCCCGGAATGTCAATTTGACATCCATCTGTACCCCAAGATCCCGGACTGATTCATTCTCACTCTTAATGGCTAAAAGCAATTTTAGGTCGTCTGCAAATAATAGACACTTAGCCTCTCTTACTACTTCGGGTAAATCATTAATCATTATGTTGAACTCTAACGGCCCTAAATTACTGCCTTGGCTCACACCAGATCTAGTAAAATAAGGCTCCGACCGGTACCTACCGTACTCCACATACTGTTTTCCATCTCTCATGTAACTCGCAAAAAAATGAAGCAGTTTAGGTGTGAATAGCAGTCTAATGCTGCTATGTTTCGTATGGTGAGTGTAGAGAACCGGAGAACCCTTTTGAATGGATACGAGGCATTTTGATTCTTATTCGGGGATAAATGTAGATGTCTATGCGTCACAGCATCCACTTAACATCGGTCGTGGACTGTGTGCTCGTTTGTCATACTTATTCTATAAAAACATATATATTGCCAATAAGATAGAGTAATATTTTTCATCACGCGATCCCTAAACCCATTATAACTTGCTGTATTCGAATAATAAATATTATGTTAAAACAAAAGACATTCGGTTCACAACACTATAGAGACCGTAAGCATTGGCCTTAAGTAACAAGCCCATAACTTAACTTAAGTAACTTAGTGTTAGTACAATAAATATTATCGCTATATATAAAAATTAATTGCTGTCCGTTAGTCTCGCAAAAACTCGAAAATGGCTGGATCGATTTTGATGAAATTTTTGTGTATAATTGTACCCGGTAGGTGGCGCTGTTATCGAGATCCAGAAATCATCCGTGCGAAGCCGGGGCGAATCGCTAGTGTTAAAATAAAAGACATTACGTTCACAACACTATAGAGATAGTAAGCATTGGCCTTAAGTAACAAGCCCATAACTTAACTTAAATTACTTAGTATTCGTACAATAAATATTATATTAAAATAAAAGACATTTGCGTAGACACTTTGGCGGCCTCTCATCTCAGGGGTACCTCGTTTAGAGCCGGGGGGGCATCAGAGGCAGCTGAACTGAGTAAGTGGCGCAAATATGAGTCTCTATTCTTGTGCTATTTGCTGTAGAGACTATCGGTCCGTGGGGTCCACGTGCGGTGAAGTTCTTAAAGAAACTCCATCCGCGGCTGGTCGTTGCTGCTGGTGATAAGAGGGCTGGCTCTTTTCTCGCTCAAAGGCTAAGTATAGCCATTCAGCGGGGAAACGCAGCCAGCGTTCTTGGCACGATACCGCGCGGAGTAGGATTGTTTGATAATTAAATTACTAGTTTTAGTTTTTTTTTTATTATAGTTTTTAATATTGTATATAATAAAATATTGTATATTATGTTATTAAAATAAATTTATTTATTTCATAAAAAAGACAGGATGGTTCACAACACTATAGACTATAAGCATTGACCTTAAGTAACAAGCCCCAAACAATAGACCTGGAGAAATTCTGCAGACAATCTCTGACAATAAGAAGATACCGGTAAGTGAGTAACAACTATGTTTAAATTTCGCATTATATCTTAGGTCACTTTCATTGCACACGAGTAAACAATATGAAATAACCTCCGAAATACCACCATTCCCATCTTTGTTGCGGGCAATCGAGAGAGCATCGGTTATCTCAGTCGGCCATCTTGCACCAGTGTCAGCACTAATTAATAAGCTTTAAGCTTAATAAGGCTCCTGGGAGACGGTGAGACAGTTGAAAACAATGTCCAAGTATTTCATTGTCATGTCTTTAATTAAGTTCCCATAAAGTCAAAGAATATATATAAAATATTTGTGTAAAGAGTTAATTCGTTGAAATCGCATTGTGCTTCTGTCTGTTGCAAGTAAATACAACAAGATTACAGTATAATATATGCTAGGACAATACATGCAAAATCACTTCTATCCATGTATTAATTACAGCTTTTAAAATCCACTGCTGATCATAGGCCTCCCCATAGTTTGTTATTCTATAAAAAAAGTCTCATGTCTGCCCCAAAGCAATCTCAGGGGATAGGGAGAGCCGGTGACCTCTGTGAATGGTTAGCACGCTTTAAATTAACTTACTAAAACATGAGATAGGCGGCAGCATCTTCCTAAAAACACCTGAAAATAAATAAAACCGGCGGTTGTCAAACCGCTCACCAAGCGTGGCGACTATGGCAAAATCCCCTCTACGAAGCAATCTATGGGGGAGGCCTTTGTCCAGCAAAGGACTTTTGTATGGCTGTAATGAATGAACTTACACAACTTATACTAAAATAGCACTAACCCTTACATTAAAAAAATCTGTTTAAAATGGCAGGTCAAAACTGTGATTGGTTTTGATGTTATCACAACTGAAAAAGATCCTTCTTCGTATGGTATCAAAGTCTAAATCTATAGACATCAACGTCAACGGTACCTTGCACACGTTTTCCGAATCCTCTGTCAACGCACTTACGAGGTCACGGTTGATAAAGTAACCTTTCAGCAGTTAAAATTACCGAATTTCCATTCTCGAAGTGATAAGGGCAATGTCAATAAGTGTTTACTTCGATAAGGAGCCCCTTTATGTCAATTACACTTCCTGTGATCCCATGTTTAAGTAAACAAGTTCAAGTACTTACGGTAGCTCTCCCTTGCAACATTTCAGAAGGAGAGCGGTACTTTGAATAGAGGTGACAAACGACCACACTGTCCACCTGATGGTAAGTGAATACTGTGACTCATAAACATCTATATCTATTAAGAATCAAAATGTAGATGCGTTGTTACCCCAGAGGACTAAGATGGAATGCCTCGTTTCCAGTAATAAGAGTCTTCGATTCTCTACACTCACCGTACGCAACACAGCAGCATTAAACTGTTATTTTACGCTGGTATTCTGTGAGAGCGTGATCTTTCCCCGGTTGAGCCGACCCATTCGTGCTACAACTATAATATAGCTGCAGCATGGCTCTACCACGTATAAAACGCTTTACCATCTTTGCGGTAGCGAAGCCTACATAGAAGCCGAGAAGCCGGGCTTGCCCTATCAGACTGCTCAATCAATAATATCAACTAATAAAATAACTCGTAAACTGTTTCAAACTATTTAAAATTTCCCGCGCGCTTCTCTGTCGCTGTCGCTGACCTGTTCTACACTACACAGGCCATAGATCACTGTATATATACACAGGCCTTATAACGTCAACACGCGGCAAAACTGCGCGATTAGGTTGTCATAAAAATTAGTCGTCTCTCTCGCACGCGTGGGCTTTTACTGGGCTTTCGAGAAGACAATCGCTCCCTTTCTAACCTGTGGTAAAATGTTCTATAATGAAATATAACTACGATTGTTTATATAGCAATTTGTACGTAGCGAAAAGCCCGGCTTTCAGTGTGAAGTTAGTCATTAGTCAAGCGCGGGCGATACCTTTGCAAGTTCACTTCACATTTCAATGTTTACTCTTTGTGTTTACTTGAGCGAATAAATATTGGGAGTTGAAAATTTATGCTTTTTTATAGATTTTTAGTGAAAATGGAGGATAATAGTGTTCCTTGTGATAAATTGAAGTGTGTTAAAGTGCTAATCGGCGAGGAAAAGGTATAATCGAAAAAGAGAAAAGGTAAATATTTATAAAACTGCTAAAAACAAAACCATATCTTGGGCTTGCCCTAGTTTGGAGCCCTAGCTTCGCCACTGCATCTTTGGCTACATCACCACCGGTGGTATGTTATTCAAGCATTGGCCTATAATAATTAAAAAAAATACATATTAGCTACAGCACTTCAATGGGAGTTCAGTACCAAACAGATTAATTATAACTTTCTCAAATATGTATGTATCCGTTGATATTTGTTCCCACGTTGACGTTTAAAGAAAAATTGTGGAAATAACTCATTATAATGATAGAGAAAGTGAAAACACATATGAGACATAATGACTTTCATCACAACAACGCAGTTACGGTTAATTCTGAAACTGCGAGTCTCACGCAATATGCGGGCTCTATCCGTGCCACTGTTTCATGCGATAAACCAATTTTGGTAGTCATTAGGACATTTCAGTGAGATCTCATAAAGCGGTAGGTCATATTTTTATGTTACTAACCAAAGTGCATTTACTAAAAGCTATCATGAACGAAATACACAATATATTATGATAAATGTAATGTAAGAATATGTAAAAATTACATTAAAGGCCGATTTTTCAGTCATTAGACAAAAGTTATACATCGAATAAACGAAACTTAAAAGTCGTGGGTTCGGATCTACTACAGTTGCAGAATTTACTACAGTTGTACCATGTAGTGGCGGTGTTAGAATAACCACTAACTCTTATCGACTCGCGGATGTCGTAAGTGGCGACAGAGGGAAACAAATCAGGAGATGGTCAGCAGCGTAATCCTAATAACGACTAAAAGATGACAAACTGCTGCTGTTAACCCACCTGTCAAGCGTGCAATTATGGCAAATATCTCTATGAAGAAATCTATGTGAGAGGCCTATGTTCAGCGGTGTTCTTTTGATAATACACAGTAACGGTTACGACTCGTTAACGATAAGGTAAATCATCGTGAAAAGAATCAGAAAATCCTGCAAATCTACGGAGTTATTATATACTAGCTGTTACCCGCGACTTCGCGACGTAATTTAGGGTTTTAATTATGTTGCGCGGAACCCTAATCCTTTTTCTAAAATATAAGTAGCCTAAGTTACTCCTTATAACATCAGCTATCTGCCAGTGAAAGTCCCGTCAAAATCGGTCCAGCCGTTTCGGAGATTAGCCGGAACAAACAGACAGACAAACAGACAATTTTTTTTTGTTTTTGTTATAAGTACCGTATACTTTCATATGCATTTAGTAAAAAGCTGTTATTTTGACATTACAAACAGACACTTCAATTTCTCAGAGGCTTAGCTGGCAGTACATTTCACAGTACCTCGCCGGCACCAACGAAATTGTTAGTTGCAATTTTAAGTGCTAGTTTACCACGTGCTCGGCGGTGAAGGAAATAATTGCGAGACAATTAAAACTTAAAAATTTTGTACAACCGACTTTAATATATTTATATTATTAAGGTTAACTCAAAAACTATTGGTCAAATCTTGATCAAATTTATGTGGGACCACATGAGAAGCACCAGCTTTCGAATAAAAAGAATGAATCATCGAAATCGGTTCACGTAAAACAAAGTTATGAGGTGAGGCACATAAAAAAAAATAACATACAGTCGAATTGAGTACCTCGTCCTTTATGAAGTCGGTAGGAAAGGTGCATACTTGAGAATTAAAAAAATATTTTCGCAGATGTGAAGTCCGCCAACACGAATAGGAATTGGGATTTTGCCATAGTTGCTACGCTTGGCAGCTTTTATGATTTCGAGTTGTTATCAGGAAGATGCTGCTGCCCATCTCATGTTCCAGTTTCCCTCTGTCGCCTCTTACGACACCCACGGGACGATAAGGGGTAGTGGACATTCCTACATTGCCACTACACTACACGGTTAATTTTATATACAGTGAAATGCATAACATTTACACTCACGCCCTTCACTCAGAGGGGTAGGCAGAGACTAGTAGTCCATTTGGCACGATTCTGTAACACCCCCACCTATTTTACATCTATATTCCTTCCCAAGCATCAGCTCAGCCATTACTCTTTATTTGACCCATCTTCAATATTTCGCCAATTTGGTCGATACACTTCCAAAATAAATAATAAATAAAATAAAAAATACAGAAAATAATAAAGACTACATTTACTTTCATCGACTTACTCTCTATTTGTACAAAAGTGAAAACAGCACTAACGTTGTCAATTGTCAGAGGCATTTAGCACTATCTATAGATCTACAGGACACAATCGCGTATAGACGACCCAACAAGATCACACGTAATTACGCCTATCTCGTTTAATGACGCCGTTAGAACCAGAGATGGCGTGATATGAAGATTCGTGATTCATATTTAGTTCTATGAAAGATTCATGCTTTGTTTACTGTAATTTCATACTGAGATAAAACCTAAGGTCAGTAGCAATTAACCAGCTCAGGTCGCAGCACTAAGAAACTGCAAGTTTACATTAACAAGTTAGTGTTGATAGAGTTGCATAATATACTCTGTCACCTAAGCATTATAGAATTTATATGCAACAGTCAAAACTCATAACCGGTCAAAACCACTTTTGACTGCAAAAATCAGGCAAAAATGGTTTTGACCGATGCCCTTAGTCAAAAACAATTTTGACTGTTTTTTGTAGTCAAAAGTGATTTTAACCAACGTTCTTAGTCAAAAGTGGTGTTGTCTGATTTAAACTTCAGACTATCGGTCAAAATTCGCAATATCAGTAATAGTAGGTTAAGGTGCGGCTGGGGTGGCCCTTGGGCCACCCTAAAGCGCGTACATTATAATGATATAAAATATAATATGGAAGATATTGAACTTTTTAATTTCAGAAATTCGAAAAGTATAACTCAAAAGAAGTTTTGACTAAAATTGTTGGTCAAAACCACTTTTAACCGATGTAATTTGGTCAAAATCACTATTACCCAGTATTTTTGTAGTTAAAAGTGTATTTGACCAACGGCCTCAGTCAAAACTACTTTTGACTGCAAAAATCTGTTAAGAGTGGTATTGACAAACGTCCTTAGTCAAAACTACTTTTGCCTGATTTTTTACAGTCTAAAGTGGTTTTGACCGGTTATGAATTTTGACTGTAGTTAGCGAGTTCGCACGGGTGATTTATGGATCTGCATTACAAGATTGTGTTTTTAAATAGATATTATAACTCACCGTGCGATGCGAGAGATCGGCGACGGAGTCGTGTCGGTGCTCTAGGCTGCCGAGGCTGCAACAAGAAGCCGAAGAGGACAGGCTGACGGAGTCGGCGCGCGCACGGTGCGGCGACACCGCCACGTGCTTCAACATGCCCACACCTAGAAAAAATTATATCAACAATCAGGGGTAAAACATATAAAAAATGCCTACTTGGAAAATGCCAGAAATATTTCATGTTTTCCGATAGATTGCGGTATAACGGACCGATACAGATAAAGAGAAATGACCACCGAAACGACTTTAGTAGGTGATAGAATTTTAACCTGTCTTGAAGACCTATTACTGCTTCTAGGCAGTAAGGTTATCAAAAGGTTAGGGTCAGCAGTGTACAGTCAACATAATAACATTATGATGCGTGTTGTATTATTTCTAATGTGTTGCACATCTATCGATTTCACGTTTTAATTTTGGCGTAGTCCATGTTCTGCAATGAGCACTTATCTTGCTTGTGGATTGGATCATAGTTTGTTATAAAATTATTAAAAAAATCGCGATATTTTCGGGCACTGTCAACAACCCATGGTACATTATTTTACGAGTATCGCATCTGGTATAAATTCGACTATTTAATTGGTTAAAGTGTTTTGTATGGAAAAATCATTCGTTGAATTTATTTTGCCTACCTCAACGGCATCATACACTTTTAATAGAATAAGGGTGACAAACGAGCACACAGTCCACCTGATGGTAAGTGGTTGCTGTCATAGACATCTACATCTATCTTCGTTTGCGAATTTAAATGCAGATGCGTTGTCACCCGTGAGGACTAAGATGGAATGCCTCTTTTCCAGTAAAAAGGGTATCCGGTTCTATACACTGACCATACGAAACACAGCAGCATTAAGTTGCTATTTTACGCTGGTATTCTGTGAGAGCGTGGTTCTTCCCCGGTCGAGCCGACCCATTCTTACTACAACTATACTACTAATATATCTGCAGCATGGCTCTACCATTATTTTACGAGTATCGCATCTGGTATAAATTCGACTATTTAATTGGCTAAAGTGTTTTGTATGGCAAAATGATTCACGTTTAATTTATTTTGCCTACCTCAACGGCATCATACACTTACGATTTTTTTCTGAACATTTATGACACAGTACCTTTAGAGTGAAAGAAGCTCAAAGGAGATAAGTTTCGTTCCCTGCTTTCTATAATAAATATTAAAAAAACATACGATAATTTACGATATAAAAAAAAAATTGTTCCGTTAGTACCATGTTTTGTAACGGTCCTTGGATGCGAGCTATTTTCAACAGTGAATTTGTGATGAGCTGCGATATTGATAATGATGATGGTAAAATGTATTTACTGAGGCACTTAGTTCTAACCTACCCGCATCTCATTTATCACTTTCATGACGCTTACAAGTCGCGGCACGTAAGTCTAGCGCTGAATGAAACGTGGAGGGACGCGCACGAATTGAATTGCACGAATGTGACTGGAGAGCCAATCAGCGCGTGCGAACGATACGCACGAGCCAATCAGCGCGACTTATGCGCAATAGGCCAATCAGCGCGACTTATGCGCAATAACGGTCACCGCTAGACTATTGTGCCGCTACTTATAATAGAGACGCGTAGACTAAAATGACCAAAAAAGTTTGCAAAATCATTGGCGGGGATTTGAAATCCGAACGGTATGTAATTTTAATTCGATGGCTTAGCAGTGCCATGGCTAAGTATTAGTATGGATTCCAAAACCTTGTCTAGATGTTTGCCTGTGTGCAATTTATGTATGTAAAACGCCTCCATGATACAGAAGAAGGTCTTAGAAGATGGTAATTTTTTTAAATATACTTAGACTATAACTAAAATAACACGTATTTATCTTAAGCTGTGACGATCCTTGTGAGAATACTAGGTCATAGTCATGAAATCATTGTATTTCTTCGGTTCTTGATACGTCATCAAATTGTCAGTCAGACACTGAGACTGAGTCCGGAAGTGTTTTTATTGAAACGAGCACGCAGTTCACCTGATGGTAAGTGCTGCCTATAGACATCTCCATCCATCCTCGATTAAAAATTAAAATGCAGATGCGTTGTCACCCCTGAGGACAAAGATTGAATGTCTCGTTTGCAGTAAAAAGGTTTTTTTATAGGACAAACGGACACACAGTCCACCTGATGGTAAGTGGTTGCTGTGGCCTATAGACATCTACATCTATCCTCGATTACGAATCAAAATGCAGATGCGTTGTCACCCGTGAGGACTAAGATGGAATGCCTCGTTTCTAGTAAAAAGGATCTCCGGTTCTCTGCGCTCACCATACGGAACACATCAGCAGCATCGAGCTGCTACTTTACGCTGGTATTCTGTGAGAGGGTGGTTCTTTCCCGGTCGAGCCGACCGATTGGTGCTACAACTATACCAGTAATATAGCTGCAGCATGGCTCTACCACGTGTAACGGGTCTCCGGTATGCGTTCATAATGAAATTATGTATCTGTTAAAACTCGCGCCATCAGCTACTTCTGTATAAAGACACCACAGTCAAACCCGGCCTTATGGTAGTCTTACTTGAAAAATAACAAGATTTACTACTTAACGCGGCAAAATGAAAGTCGCTATTGTAAGCAACTCCCGATGAGGGAAAAATGTACACAAACGTGTTCTTAATTAGCACCAATACTTAAATAATACTTAAATTAACAAGAGAAAGGGAACTGTACCCTACAAAACAATTGCTACCTATATATAATTATTTAATAGTATAAAACCGACACTTGTTTCAGTCTGTCGGTGTGTTCGCTTAAAACATTAAAATTATGGATGATAATAACCCCTGGGAATGAGGTGATCGCTACCAAGCTATGCCAGCTATTTCTAATTTATTTTGTGTTGTTAATTGTGTAACATACATGATTGTAAGCTGTTATTTAAAAAAAGTCCCGCTGGGTTTCTTGCTGGTTCTTCCCAAGACAGAGGTTTTTTCCCGAACTTGTGGTAATTTAAAAATAATGACTTTCAATAAGTATTATTTATAATCTATATTGAATAAAAAGTTTCTGTTTCTGTTTCTATTACTCGACGTATCTTAATACAGGTTTCTTGAAGTGGTAAATCCACGCTGCAGCTATATTATAGATCCGGATGGATCGAATGGGTCGGTTCGACCGAGGAAGGGTCACGCTCTCACAGAATACCAACGTAAACAAGCATAATGGTTGAAACAGTAATTAAAAAAGCCGATTGCGTTAAAAAGTTTACTGAAAAAAACTTTCCCTATTTTGTATTTACATATGCAATATATAAATATTATATAGCCTATGTCACAATTAATACAAATCTAACGACAACTCATATGTTCAAATCCATCAAGCCGTTTAGGCTACAGAGCGTGCCAAAAAATAGACATACATACATACATGCGCTCGAAAAACAATACCCTCCTTCTGGGGCAGTCGGGTAAATAGCAGCTTTATGCTGTTGTGTTTTGTATGACGAGTGTAAAGACTGGAGACACTTTTTATAGGTTCTATCTTAGTCCTCAGGGGTAACATCGCAATATACCAAGAATAGATGTAGGTGTCTTTGGGCCACAGCATCCATTTACCATCAGGTGGACCGTGTGCTCGTCCACTGCTTCTACAAAAAAAACAATCATGCAAAGGATTTCTTTAGAAAGGTTTTTGTCTAATGTACTAAGCGCAGAAATTAACATGAGACCTGGTTTGGATGACGTCAGAGCGTATTGAGTCCGTACCGAGGCGAAGAGAGCGAGAGCGACAGGTGGCGCAAAGGAACGTGAACGGAAACGCATTCCGCGCGGGTCTTAAGTTGAAATCTGCGCGTTGTATGCAAATTTTAACGTGGTAGAGCTATGCTGCAGCTATATTATGAATGTAGTACGAATGGATCGGCTCGATCGGTGAAGGGCCACGCTTTTACAGAATATCAACGCACAATAGCAGCTTAATGCTATGTTTTGCAAAGTGAGTGTAGAGAACCGGGGACTCTTTTCACTGGAAACGAGGCATTTCATCTTAGTGCTCAGGGAACAACGTTTCTACATTTCTATTCTGTATCGAGTCTATGGGCCATACCATCTTATCATCAGGTGGATTATAGGCTGTAGCATGGCCCTAACACGTAAAGAACGTTTTAAGGATTTTATCACGTTAAATTGTATGTGTTATGTGTATGATTGTAAGCTGTTATTTTAAAAAAAAGTGCTCCTGGGTTTCTTGCTGGTTCTTCCCAAGACAGAGGTTTTTTTCGTACCAGTGGTAATTAAACAAAAGAGTGACTTTCAATAAGTATTATTTATAATCTATATTGAATAAAAAAAATTCTGTTTTTGTAACTTATCTCAAAAATTATGACGTTTCAAGTTTTCATATAACAAATTATACAAAATATATTAAAAGAAATCCCAAGAAGACAAAGCTGAATCGCTAATAGCACAGCTGAATTGAATTGTTAATAACAATTTAAATTTGTGATTTTCACTGAAGGAAAATAAATTATTCAATAACATCATAATTATAGCCCTTGACGAGTCCCAAGCAGGCCTCCCCCTAGGAATGCTACAAAGCACGGTCCTGAGCCACCTGCATCCATCGACTTCCTGCATGTCTGTAGGTAAGCCTAATACATATAAGGTAAGGTATGGCCTTTAGATATTACAAGGTCGGGGAAAGAGTTTCTTCGTATTTTATATACAAATTCAAGACATTTTTTTTTCAGAGTTTAATTGCATTTAATTATAATATATATGTGCCATTTTGTTCGATAACTTGTTGCCATCTTGTAGGTAGTGACATAAACTCGTTGCTGTAGAAATCTTGGGATTTTTGATAAAAAACAGTCCTCGCTTGATGTTAACATACCAAAACAGTTGAAAATCTGATCTGGTGCAAGGTCAGGACTATATGGTGGATGCATTAACACTTCGCAACCAAGCTCTCAATTTGCTGAGTGGCCAAAGATGTGTGTGGTCTGGCATTATCATGATAAAAGACCAATCCTTTTCTGTTGATCAATTCTGGCCGTTTTTACTCAATTTCTTGCTTGAGCCTCATTAGTAGTTGGCGGTAGAGATCCAAATCGATGGTTTTGCCAGGCGGTAAAAGCTCATAATAAACGATGCCCTTCCAATCCCACCATACACACAGCATCACCTTATACGCGTGTTGTATTGCGTGTTAATCTGGGTTTCGCTACAGTCTGTGGAGTTTGACTACCTTTTGACCATGATCTTTTTCGCACGTTCTTATCTTAGATGATCCACTTTTCATCACCAGTGATCAATATTTTCAAAAATGCTTTGGTTTCATTACGTTCCATCCCATTCCATCTTAGTCCTCACGGGTGACAACACATCTGCATTTTGATTCTTTATTGAGGATAGATGTAGATGTCTATGGGTCACAGCAACCACTTACCATCAGGTGGACTGTGTGCTCGTTTGTCACCCTATCCTATTAAAAAAAAACGTTTCAATAGAGAACCGCAAATGAGTACACGATTCATTAGGTTTCTTTCAGTGAGCTCGTGTGGTATCCAAATATCGAGCTTTTTTTGCAAAGCCAGACTTTTTCAAATGGGTCAAAACTGTTTTGTGGTCAATCCTCAATTCTTCCACTTACGACATAGTCGAGGAATTGAGGATTGACAACCTACTTCTACTAATAAGCCGATCTTGCTCCACTTTATAAATAAATGGCATCAACTTTATCCGTATGTGGGCGACCACAGCGAGCTGCATCTTTGACATCATAATTCCCGGACTGAAAACGCTTGAACCAACTTTGTGCTACTCTTAATGATACTAGGACACTAGGTAATGGCATTAGTTCCATAGACGTCACAATTTTTTTTCGCGGCTTGAGTCGCATTTTTCCCTTTTTGTAATAAAACTTCAGAATGTATCGAATTTCTTCGTTAGATTCATTCATTTTGGCGGACAGAAAAACAATTGAAAAATGGCGGGGAAGTGTCTTTTACTTTTTATTTTTCTTTTTCTTAATGTCCTATATGTATTGATATTAAAACCAACTAAATACAAACAGTACAATCAAAGAGATTTTTCTTCAATTTTGTACAAACAAAATACGAAGAAACTTTTTCTCGACCTATTATAATATTGTAGTTTACATTTAAATTATGTTGTAGTTAAGGCCTATTTCGCTTGACAACCCTCACAGAATATAAATAAAAAGCAAAAGATTTATTCAAATTAGCACTCGGAGCGCACGTGCTCGCCCATTAATGCATAAAACGCCGTGTTTGTTTAGGCCCTGCGATCTTCTTGGAACCTGCCTCAGTTTACTATTGTTGTTAAATGAACGATGCAGTAGGCGAGGACAGGTCAAGTAACTATAATGGCGGGACTTCGTGTTTCAGACCGCTCTATCTTTGTGGAAGTTTTTTTTTATGGCCCCGATGTATGAGAAGATAGGAAGGTAGTGGCCAATATGGATATGAGGTTGATATTGAGAACTACTGGAACGCTTTTAACATTACTTATACTCTTTTAAACCTAAGCTAAAAGTAAGCTTTAAATGCTTATGTTAGGAGAGATTTAAGATACTAATTAACAGACTTCAAGGAGTTCTCCATTCGTCTACATGATGTTCTTTTCTTGTATGGATGTTACGCGATATCTTCGTAAATTTAAACCGGTTTATATAATTATTCTTCTATTAAATAGGTTATTTTTACTTTAGAGGTTGTACATGTAGAGAAAAAATCATCCCTAAGGTTGGAAAAGTAGGAAATATACGAGTAATTTTTAATGTAATAAGACGGTTTAGTTCTTTCCCTAGGCTTATTCAATTATAAAAGGTCAAAAAATTTAGAATTTAAAATATATAGTACATATATAGGATAGATATAGATACATATAGGCCACAGCTTCCACTTGCAATCAGGTGGACTGTGTGCTCGTTTGTCATCTTTACTTCTAATAACCGGCCAAGTGCGAGTCGCACTCTCACATGAAGGGTTCCGCATCATCATAATATACGTTTCTAGTCAGGGGAGCCCCTTTAATTTTTAATTTATTTTTATTTTTATTATTTGTTGTTATAGCCGCAACAGAAATACACATTCTGTGGAAAATTTAAACTGTCTATCTATTACGGATCATGAGATACAGCTCGCTGACAGACAGACGGACGGACGTACGGACAGCGGAGGCTTAATAATAGGGTCCCGTTGATTACCCTTAGGGTACGGAACCCTAAAAAATATATTATCATTTAAAGAATAGACGGATGGGCAATTACAAAAGTTTTACTTTGTAATAAATACATACATATATTATGTGTTTTATGTAAGGTCAGTGGAGATATTTTGACTTTTTACTATCAAGTTATAATAAATGACATCTAACCATCAATAGATAGATTCATACTGACGAATAATTGCATCCACGTGAAGAAGGACGAATCGCTCGTTCGATATCATTACTAAGTATAAACTAATTACTTAAGGATTAGTCAGACTGCAGAGAGCAAGTAATTCAAGTACTTTAACCACCCATTAAACAAGTGGAAAATTAAAAATTTTATACAACCGACTTCAATATTAATATAATTTATTGTTGATTTTTTTTAAAACCGCTCGATCGATTTCGATAAAATTTAAATGAGACCACCTAGGAAGTATACCCTTTTAAACAAAAAAAGAATTTTCTAAATCGGTTCAGGCGTCTTCGAGTAATCGGTGTACATACATAAAAAAAAGATTCCGACGAATTGTAAACCTCCTCCTTTTTGAAGTCGGTTGAAAAGATAAATAACACGCCATCACGATCTAATAGGAACGCTGTATTACAATAACAATAAAAATACATTTGTAATACGGTATCATTAATCAGTATTACGGATGTCGTATGACAAAAAAAACCGTGTCTAATAAGCCTTATTATATAATAACTTATGGAGCTTACTGTTCTATTTAAATTACAGTGTAATAAACTTGTCATATTTTTTGGTTCTTGACTGACAAGGACAGTGCTGGGCGACCCCCAACTAAATGGAGTGATGACCTGATGAAACACGTAGGTAATTGATCGGTATAATTGTCTCAGGACCGTACTCTGTGGCATTCTTTAGGGAAGGTCTATGTTCAGTGGACTTGTAATGGGACTACACGTTCTAACAAGGAAGTTACGGCATACAAATATAGGTTCAGAATAATAATAATAATGTCCTCCAGACCGAACTTCGGCACGGCTACCAGACTCAACGCACAACACATCTGCGCAGGACAGGATTATAGTGACCAAGTGCATGCACAGGTGTACTCATTCCCTCAATCTCATTGTCAGATGGGACAGCAATCTGACACGACCAGAGAGAGATCAGGCGCACGATCAACGGCTTTACGTGCTTTCCGAATCACGTGGGTGAAACACCGCCAACTTCCTGACTGAGGCTGCTAGTAGAATTTCTTGACAGAAAAACCCAGTAACTAATTTAGGCCCGCCCGGGATTCGAACACGGGACCTCACGACCACTAGACCAGCGAGGTATTCAAGGTTAAAATAGAGATGCGGTAAAGGTATGCGGCGTTCTATATCTGAGTCGCCGTGACCGGATCAATAAAACTCATCCGTTCAGCGCTCACACGACGCGGAATGTGTTCTTAACTGGCTCCAACCGCACAGCATCACTAACTACAGTAATTAAAACAAATAAAACTATTAAACATTTGGCATCCAGTGTACATTGTCGTATTTTAATTATCTATTTAAAGTATTAAATATGGGAAAATTAACACGCTAAGATCCGTTCGCAGGAAAGTGTAAATTTACCAATTTTAGTGTGTGTTTCCTAATTTTAGTGTATTTTCTAATTTTAGTGTGTATTTTCTAATTTTAGTGTGCATTTCCCAATTTTAGTGCATTTTCTAATTTTTGTGTGTAATTTCCAATAACTAATTTTGGACCGACCCAGAAATTTATTAATATACGACATGACAGACAGTAACTACAGCCTAAAAAAGTCCACTGCTGAACATAGACCTATCCCATAGATTGACTCATAGGGAGGATTTTGCCATAAGTAATTGCCACGCTTGGCAGGCGCGTTGGCAACAGTAGTTTTTTTATTATTCGAGTAGCTATCAAGGAAATGCTGTTGCCCATCTACTGTTTTAATTTCCCTCCTCTTACGATACCCACGGGACATGGAGTATTGGATATTCTTACACCGCCATTACACGGTCTAATAGACAGTAATATACGACAGGACATAATATTAATATACCGTTTATTTAAGATTACTCATGTTTTCTTAGTTTATAAATTAGCGTTATAAATTAGATTGGAGTAAGAATGCCCATGAAGTAAATACACGTAAAAGAGCCTCAAACATGCTGAATATTCCATGCCATAAGACAATAAACTTCAAAGGTTGTTTTAAATATTCGGCCGCAAAAATATGGAATGATTTTCCATCACCCTTAAAAGAAAA
The DNA here is from genome assembly GCA_029286625.1 of Parnassius orleans. Lineage (NCBI taxonomy): Eukaryota > Metazoa > Arthropoda > Insecta > Lepidoptera > Papilionidae > Parnassius > Parnassius orleans. Next base: position 895,436 of record JAGSMP010000097.1, read on the forward strand.
TTTTAATATTACATTTGCAACATTTTAAAAAAAAGGTTAAAAAGGAGTTATTTCATAAACAGAAGTCTTTTCAGGCCGAATGGCTGTATGTTTATTGTGTAATAAAGTCTTTTTATTTAACACATATAGATTGTAAAGAGGGTTACCACTAATACATAATTAAGTACGATGTGCGTGCGACCAAAATATACCCAAAACAGCAGAGACTGGCAGAAAACCAGTGCTGAGCATAATCCCCAGCGAATACTGAGTCTGTTCCCGTTGCCTCACATTATAATCGTATCCTACTTAGTAATAGTAGTTAATTTGTTAATTGTGAATGTTCATTTTTTTTTATAGAATTTTTAAGACTAATTATTTTTTATGTGTATACTACTACTTTGTTTTCATTTGTAAACTTATTATTGTGTGGCAATAAATATGTATTTATTATTATTATTATTTTCCTATATTTTCTAATTAAAATTGCACAATAAATCAAATTTTTAAGACCCGCTGATTATGTAAATAATAACGAGTATATTTGCTCCACAAACAGTTAAATGCCATTTAAGAAATAATTTCCGCACTTTATCAAAAGCTGCACGATGGGAACGCAGGCTGTGTACAAATTAGTAAAATCCGCGAAATGTTAAGGTTAGGTTAAGTAATGACCAAATTGACTGGTGTTTCTGTGCGTTTTATACTGGTTTATTAATGAATAAGTAGGACAAAATATCCTATCTTTGATATTTTACATCTAGAACTCTAGTAGTTGTGCCAAAGTAAAGCTAGTTTTAGGAGGAGAATCTTCACGATTAGCCCTTAGCAGTGTATTACGAGTATAATATTTTATACCGTGGGGACGCACGCGTCTAGGAGAGTTCTCTTAGACACGGCGTTCCCTATTATAGAGTATTGATTCTGTCGTAATCGCACGGCATATGTAACACTATAAATTGAAAACAAAGAAGAAAAATTAGAATAGATTAATGATGTAAGATAACAATTTAATAGCGTCCTAAGCCCTTGACATACTGTAACAAACTTATTAATCTTTGTTTATTTTAATATTTACTAACAGAGTTCTAGACCTACCTAGTCATTATCATTTGAAATATTTTTAAATATATATTTGTTAAATTTGAGTAACAAAAAACTTTTTATTTTCAATATCCAACGATATAATAAATATAAGCACTTTTTAAACGATACATAAATTATAATAGATCCACAGGCAACTAAAATTATTTTATTTACATAAAACTACTTGGGTGACCGAATATTGTTCTCTGTTAGAAAACAAAAATTATAATTATCGTAGGGATGAAACCCATCTGGGTAAACTTAAAAAGTAAAGCATTAACTAAAAACAAAATTTCATTGAAATCGTTAGGGCAATTTCCGAGAAAGGAATTATATGCATATATACATATATATACCGTATCCTTTCCAGTCCAGTAGCTTGAAAAAGTCTTCCAATGCAGCGGTGAAGACTTTCGGGGATATAAAGTCATCCTGTCACCTTATACGTCACCTTAAACCACCTGGTATTAACATCAATGGCGAGTACATCACTCACCTTCGATTTGTCGACGATATAGTCCTTATGGCAGAATCGCTGGAGGACTTAAGCACTATGCTCAATGACCTCAATAGTGCCTCCCAACGGATAGGTCTTAAAATGAACATGGACAAAACAAAGATCATGTATAACGTCCATGTCACACCTATGCCGGTAGTTGTTGGGAGCACTAAGCTCGAAGTTGTTGACGAGTATGTTTACCTGGGACAAATAGTCCGACTAGGTAAGTCCAACTTCGACCGAGAGGTCAATCGACGGATTCAACTCGGCTGGGCAGCGTTCGGTAAATTACGGCACATCTTCTCGTCAGGTATACCTCAAAACTTGAAAACGAGACTGTACAACCAGTACGTGTTGCCAGTGATGACTTATGGAACTGAGACGTGGTCCTTCACTGCTAGCCGTATGAGGAAGCTCAAGGTCGCTTAGCGAGCTATGGAAAGGGCTATGCTCGGGGTTTCTCTGCGTGATAAACTTAGAAATGGGATATGCGCAGTAGAACCAGAGTGACCAACATAGCTCAACGGATTAGTAAGCTGAAGTGGCAATGGGCCGGCCATATAGCTCGAAGAACCGACAACCGATTGGGAAAAAAGGTTCTCGAGTGGCAGCCTCGTACCGGTAGGCGAAGTGTAGGGCGTCCCCCCACTAGATGGAGTGACGACCTGGTAAGACATGCAGGAAGTCGATGGATGCAGGTGGCTCAGGACCGTGCTTTGTGGCATTCCTTGGGGGAGGCCTATGTTCAGCAGTGGACTTGTGAAGGGCTGTAATGATGGACGTCAACAAGTCGAGTGGGCCTGATGGAGTCCCACCTATTGTGCTGAAGACGTATGCTCCGGAGTTGGCACCGGTTTTAACGCGTCTTTTCCGGTACTCCTACTCCCTAGGCGTAGTCCCGAACTCATGGAAGGCAGCTTTGGTGCACCGATCCTAAAAGGCGACCGCTCAGATCCGTCCAACTACAGGCCTATCGCTATCACCTCCTTGTTCTCCAAAGTAATGGAAACTGTTATCAACTGCCAGCTCATGCGGTACCTTGAGGATCGCCAGCTGATTAGTGACCGCCAGTTTGGTTTCCGTCGAGGTCGCTCAGCTGGTGATCTTCTAGGTTACCTAACTCATAGATGGGCGGAGGCAGTGGAGTCCAAGGGAGAGGCGTTGGCCGTTAGTTTGGACGTAGCGAAGGCCTTCGATCTGGTTTGGCACAAAGCGCTTCTTCGAAACTCCCTTCCTATGGGCTTCCCGAGAAATTGTGCAATTGGATCACTAGTTTTCTTGCAGATCGGAGCATCAAGGTCGTAGTAGACGGTGCATGCTCCGATTACAAGCCCATTAACGCTGGTGTTCCACAAGGCTGCGTGCTATCACCAACGCTGTTTCTTCTGCATATCAATGATATGTTGCAAACTGGTAACATTCATTGCTATGCAGACGACAGCACTGGTGATGCTTTATACACCGGCCGTGCCAATATTTCTCGGGAAAACGTCACTGAGTACCGGAACAAACTTGTGTCTGAGACTTTGTTGAACAAAGTCTCAGACTGAAACGACTAAATCTAGTCCAGTTCAATCCCCAGAAGACACAAGTTTGCGCGTTTACCGCTAAAAGAACCCCTTTGTCGTATCTCCTCAGTTTCGGTACTCCTTGTTGCCTCAGCCAGTATCGGAATCCTCGGTGTCGACATATCGAGTGATGTGCAGTTTCGTGGTCACTTGGAAGAGAAGGCCAAATTGGCCTCTAAAAACAGCGTGCTCAGCAGAGCGGGACAGTATTTCATGCCAGCACACCGCTTGCAACTTTACAAGGCGCAAGTTCGGCCCCACATGGAATACTGTTCCCATCTCTGAGCAGGGCTCTGATGCCAGCTCCTTCCACTTGACCGCATCCAGCGCAGAGCAGCTCAATCGTCGACGACCGAGTTCTGTCCGATCGGCTTGACTCACTGGCACTGCGTAGAGATGTTGCATCTCTTTGCGTATTTTATCGCATGTACCACGGGAGTGCTCTGAGGAATTGTTCGGACTAATTCCAGCCGCTCAATTTCACCATCGCACATCGCGACAGAACTCGAGATACCATCCATACCATCTGGATGATTGGCGGTCCACCACTGTGCGATTTAGAAGAAGTTTTCTTCCTCACAACTTCCTTGTGGAATCGATTACCACCAGCGATTTTCCGGACCGATACGACTTAGGGACCTTCAAGAAAAGAGCCTACTCCTTCTTAAAGGCCGGCAACGCATCTGCAATTCCTGGTGTTGCAGTTGTTCATGGGCGGCGGTAATCACTTACCATCAGGTGAGCCGCATGCTCGTTTGCCCCCTCTCCTATTAAAAAAAAAATGATGATGATATGTGTGTACAAAAATTGAAACTCATTTTAAGTATATGATAACACTATATTATATGTACAACTACAATTCGTTAATTCATTACAGCGTATCAAAGGACAACATAGCCCCCCTTAGATTGCCTCATAAAAGGGATATTTGCCGCAGTTGCCACGTCTGGCAGGCGAATGGACAACCGCGGTATTTTATTTTCAAATCGTTATTAGGAAGACGCTGCTGCCTATCTTCTGATTTGTTTCCCTCGGTCACCTCTTCCAGCACCCACGGGACGATATTATGTAATGGATATTCTTACACCGTCACTACACGGTATGTACATTTCATATAACACTGATATAATTTATTTGTAGCCCCCGCACTATATTATTTTGGTATATTTCCAGTAGTTTTAACCAAGTATTATTTGTAATATAATTACCATATTTATATTCTAAAAATATAAAATGATATTTCCTCCGAACAGCCTGTATACACTACTCTAACCGAACATTCACTCATATCACATAATTTGTCATCGTATCACGATATTGATAACTCATCCTCATGTTATTTTTAAAGAAGCGAGCGAACTACCTTCCTACTCTTAATAATGTTAAAATGTTTACCTACGCTCGAAAGACGACGAACTGCAGTGTGCAGAAAAATCTTATATAGGTTTATGTTGTACTGTACTTATGAATTGTGTATATTTTTTTTATAGTATAAGGGTGACAAACGAGTACATAGTCCAGCTGATGGTAAGTGGTTACTGTGACCCATAGACATCTACATCTATCCTCAATAAAGAATCAAAATGCAAAATGCGTTATCACCCGTGAGGACTAAGATAGAATGCCTCTTTTCCAGTAAAAAGGGTCTCCCGTTTTCTACACTCACCATACGAAACACATCAGTGTTAAACTGCTATTTTACGCTGATATTCTGTGAGAGCGTGGTCTATGGACCCATTCGTGCTACAACTATACTACTAATATAACTGCAGCATGGCTCTATCACGTATATTTATTGTTATAAAATACAAAAAAGTGGTCTTACTAAATTATTGTATCGTAAACGATTAACGACGGACTTGTGCACTGTCACTCAATTTAGATCTCCATTTCACAGAAACTAAGTCGGGTGTCTATTGGATCCGCGTTACATCACGCATCATAACCCAGTTACGCAAAGGTATTTCTCGAATTGGCTGCGGATGTCAGATATTACATTCTGCCACATTCGAAATATCCTTGAATGAGCAAATTTCGCCACGATTAATGCCTTACTGTTTTTATATTATTTACATATATATGTATGTACAAAGTCCACCTGATAGTAAGTGGATGCTCAGGACAAGATAAACAAGCTTAATGGTTGAAACAGTAATTAAAAATACCAAACTGCGTTAAAAAGTTTACTGAAAAAAGCTTTCCCTCCTTTTTTGTATTTGCAGATGCAATATATAAAAATTATATAGCCTATGTCACTCCAACAATTAAAACTAATCTAACTACACCTATTATGTTTAAATTCATCTAGCCGTTTAGGCTATAGAGCGTGCCAAAGGAATAGACAAAATTACGTTTGCCAAACGAAATTGTAATTTCTTACGTCAAAGAAATAAATATATTTCATTTCATTTCAAGGATAAAATGCTTTTCACCAGTCAAAATGTTTTCCGGTTCTTATCACTCACGTACCATTAATTGGTATACTTGTACGTGGTAGAGCCATGCTGCAGCTGTATTACGGTTGTAGCACGGATGGATTGACTCGACCTGGGAAGGCCCACGCTCTCACAGAATACTTGTTGTGTGTTTTGTATGCTGAGTGTAGAAAACCTGAGACCCTTTTACTGGAAACGAGACATTCCATCTTAGTCCCCAGGGGTGATAACGGATTTGTATTTCGATTATCAACCAAGTATAGATGTAGATGTCATCAGGTGGGCTGTTGGTTCGTGTGTCACCTTTATTCTATATAAAATATATATTTAAATCTAAGAACACGTATTAACACACCAGGACGCAGAATCACTGCTAAAGAAGGCAACAGTGAAAGATGTCGATCTAGTAAAACTCGAAGATGTTTATCTCCTTACACGTCTTCTTACGTTAATGCCCATATAGATGTTCCTGATTGAAACAGGAATGTACATAGCATGGAAATTTGTAGCCGGTTACGATAAAAACTTTTTCCAGATATGTAAAGTCTACGTTTCTAAAACTAAGTAAAAGTCTTTAAAATAAAAACTTTCCATTAGTTATATTTTTATAGAAAAAAGTGGTAAAATTACAAATTTTGTACAACCGACTTCAATATAAATAAAGTGAGAACATCATCAATGTAGTCGCAGTCGATTAAATATGCATTATTAAGGATAACTCAAAAACTACTGGTCAGATCTCGATAAAATTTATATGGGACCACACGAGAACCACCAGCTTTGAAATTAAAAAAAGAATCATCAAAATCGGTTCACCTAGAAAAAAGTTCTGAGGTAACACACATAAAACAATACAGTCGTATTGAGTTCCTCCTCCTTTTTGTAGTCGGTTAAAAAATATGATAAACGAGCATACAGTTCACTTTTGGTAAATGGATGCTGTATCACACACAAAAAATTGTCTTATGGTGTATTCATTATTAAAAAGACCTTAATAATAATAATGTCCTCTCTTAACGGAGACTAGCCACCGGCACAGGTCAGGATTATAGTGCTCGAGTGCGCAAGTACAGGTGCACTCTTTATTTCTGCACTCTCATAGTCCAAAGGGACGACAAACCCGCACGACCGGAGCGAGATCAGGCGCGGGACCAACGGCTTTACGTGCTTTTCGATGCTCGGGATGAAACAACGACAACTTCCTTACTCCGGGCTGCTACCGAGAATTTCTTGACAGAAAAACCCTATATAAATTTTGCCTCGATGCGGGACCAGGGACCTCATGATTAGCAATCACGTTTACAACAACTAGACTAACGAGGCAATCCTCAATAACATCGAATGCTCAAAGTATTCATCGCTTATATTTTACACATGTTTCTAACATACAAACAAACTTCAATCTAACCGCGTGTTTGAAAATCGAACATTTGTTCAAATATAGTCAATACAAATATTTTAATTGGGTCACATTTGATCAAACACAACCAAGTCAATTTGACGGTTCACGTCCCACCCAATATGGGGCGAGCAGCTGGTCGTAATCTGACGCAATCTCTTAAACCCGGAAACTCGTAAAGGTTTACGTTGTAAATAAGTTTTAACATTTTGATGCGACATTGTCAAATCGTTCAGTAATGTGGGCAGAAGTGACGCTATAAAATAGACAGAAAACACTGTGTTCAAAGACGGTGACAAACAGGCACACAGTTTACCTGATGGCTAGTGGATAGGCATTACATCATAGTCCATTTTGATTCTTAATCGAGGATAAAAAGTATAGATGTCTATGGCCACAGTATCCACTTACCATTAGGTGGACTATGTGCTCGTTTGCCACCCTTATTCTATAAAAAAGATGTTTTAAATTTTTTATTTAATGTTAATAATCTTGTATGTAATGACGGTGTGACCCCATGTCGTCCCGTGGTTATCGTAAGAGGCGACAGAGAAAAACTGAAACTGGAGATGGGCAGCAGCATCTTCCAAATAACAACTCAAAGTAGTAAAAAACTGCTGACGTTTGGCAAATTAAATCTGTTTGTAACACATCTCTAGGATACATAATAATCCAGTGGGGTAATTTTTCTAAATAAATAAAAGTGACGACCTTAAGTAACTTTTTTTCTCATTATTAGTTTACTTTTGCTGCACTACCTCCCATATGTTTATCGCTGCTTAGCCTAATGGTTGACTGGGAGAGAATGCCTTAAGGCATTAAGTCCGCCATATGTACGATTTTTCTTTTGTGCATTAAAGTTTAAATAAATAAATAAATATTTAAAAAGTTCAATTCAGTACAAATTATATTATATCAACGTTAAATAACTAACGATTAATTCCGCATGCGCAAATAGAGCAATTTAGCCGTCGAAGGCATTTGCACCAATCATACACGGCAATGCAAACCGCACGTAACAGAACGCAACTATAAATTGTTCTGTAATGTAAAATCGCAACCATAATAACAGCGAGATATATTACACAAATTTAAATAAAGTCCAGTTTACACGGGCTCCTTTTCTTCCCAGAACTTTTTTACCTATTTCTGACGCCAAACAGCACGTATTTATGCACAGCACAATGGTTTTCAGCGGTGTGACTCTAATGGGAATCATTGCGCATATGCGCAATATTTTTTTATCATTATATATTTTGTTACCAAAAAGATATTAATAAAGAAAAAGTTTTTTTTAAATATAAAACTGAAGTGAAAAAACAAATCTCAGCCCACCTGGCTGTCGAATTTCATGCAGCCATTTTCAAACAAAGAAGGCTACTGATGCGTTATCACCTTTGTGGACTAAGATCAGTTTATAATCGCTACTGAGAGACCGATACATTTCAAATTCAATTAAATCTCTTTTTACTGACTTTCACATTTAACAAAACATTGCATCTTGGTCCTCACAGATGACCTGGGATCTGCATTTTGATGTTTAATCGAGGATAGACGTAGGTCACCAGGAGTTCCCAAACTTTTAAGGTAATGAAACACTGATCAAATACCATTATAATATATTTCCCGCTAACTACCTACGTATCTATATAACAGTAATAAGTTTTTTTCATCACATATTTTGCACCAATTCAAAATAATATTTGAACCAAAGTGTGAAATTATTTAACAAGCAAAAATAAATAATTTCGCGGAACCCTGGTGACTTTTCCACGGAACCCTTAGACCCACTACCTAGAACCCACTTTAGGAATCTCTGATCTGCAACATCGCACTGCTATATAATTGCAGACTATGTACCATTTATTGAGGATCCTCATTGTTAAAAATCGGTATTAGGTGCAGTCTCAGAACAACAAATAAAGATAGAAAAAGCGCTGCGTACATTTCAAGTGACACGCACTGACGAACACATATGCCTATAAAATATTTGTATTTTGTTTTAGGTGCATATGTGTGCATCCGGTAAAGGAGTTTTACGAGTTTTAAGGAAATAAAGAAGAAAGATGTGTGCATGAGTGCGTGTCACAAGAGGTTAAGAATATAAAAGTATATTATAACAAAGACAAATACTTTTATGTATGGGCAATGATCGTAACTGATAAAAAGGAATAAAGAACTAAATAAAAAACTGTGAGAGTCACTATAAAATAATTTCAATAAATTATGCTCATGAACTGTTATCTTTTTCTGATGTCAATCCAACCCAAACCTTATCTGTGTAGTTGCGATGTAAGAATATCCACTATCCCATGTCGCCCCGCGGGTGTCATTAGAGGCGATAGAGGGAAATAAACAGGGAGATAGTTGCCAACCAAACTGCCAAGCGTGGCAACTATGGCAAATATGAGACAATCTACGGGAGAGGCCTATGTTCAGCAGTGGATTTTAAATAGGCTGTACAGTAACAGTAAACTAGACCTACATGTCAATCATTGTTTTATCTATCAAATGTCTTTGTTACATCCCTAGTGATTCCGCTAATGTGCACAGTCCTTTACGAATACTTATTTGACATGTTTACAAACACAGAACAAAGGCACGGAGCGCATTACCGGAATCGATAACTGTAGAGTTAAATGCAGCGAAAACAAACTAACAGACGAGCGTGGACGGTCGGAAACCGCTGTCTGTCTGTACGCGCGCTACGCGGACGTTGTTCACTTGTCACGCATCCCTGCTCATGTGTAACGCGGGTTAATGTAGTGTTTTATGGAAATAATACATGAATAGATTTTAATTTAAAAAAAAACATAATGTTTTGTTTCAGAAATAAAAAAAGAAAGTAATATTTGACAACACAGATACGCTACAATGAGCGCCATATTTTTTTATTTAAAAAAAGAAGGCAATCGAGAATACAGCCAGCTGATAGTAAGTAATCACTGCCTTCTATGAATATCTGCAACATTATAGACAATTCCTTTGTGTTGCAGGTGTTCACGAAATTCATGGTGACAACCACAGGCAACAGTGAATTCCAGATGTGATCGCGCGTGGTAGAAAATTCTGGATGAAATTTAGAGTCATGTTGCAGTGTAGGATGATGGAATTTAGCCACCAAAATTAATTCGAACAATTCTTTGGATCCGAACTAGGGTTTGGGAATTCCCGACAATTTCAAAGTCCCAGGACACGAGACAGCCTACAATCAACGTCCCGGGAATTCCCGGAACTTCGAGACTTTTAAGAAAAAACTTTTTTTTGTGAACTTTGTTTTTAAGAGCGGTAAGCCTTTTTGTAGAAATTTAATTGAGTTAATTTCTGTAGAAACGTATTAAAAAAAAGCATTTTTTTTGTAATAATCAACATTTATTAAACAGAAAATTAAATCTTAATAACTTTAACGTTAATTTTAGTCTTAATAATTGCTTTGTTTATTTCTTTTAATCACACACAGATTCACTTTTAAGCAGTTTAATCTTATAGTTATAAAACGAACTTGGTTAAAAATCATACTAATTCTTAATAACTTTACTATTATCTAGTAATTCTAGTATCTAATGATTGGTCATAATCACAGATTTGTTTCATAATTAAATAATCTAAATATAAATAATAAAACAGACTTATAAATCACTCTTTTAAATAATCACATAACACATTAATTAGACTTCATTACTGATTTAATAAAATAGGCTTTTAAAAAAATCTGAGCGTCAACAGCTTTGTCCGACAATCTGTTTCTGATTTTTGTAATAATTAACAATTTCAACAATCTTGTCTCGTCTCGAGTCTCGACCCGAAAGTCCCGGGACTCGAGACAATTGAAATTAGGAAAAGTCCCGGGACTTCGAGACACGAGACGTCCCGCGACCCAAACCCTAATCCGAACACACTAAACAATACATTCAAAACTTCATTGCCAATTTTTGTAGACTTAGAGGTAGATTTTATCTTCTAATTCAAATAAGACCACCCTTGCAGTATAAACTACTTAATGAGAAAATAATCATTAAAATATGTTTGTAATTGCCGAAGATATCGCGTGACATACACACAAAAATGACATACAGCCGAAACATGAACCTGCTCTTTCTTCGAAATCATCTAATGACCAGACTCGCTAACTCACTACTACATAAAAAATAGTTTTACAAAGATAATTTTACGATTTCTAATTCAAAAACCGAACCATGGCGTGGTAATTAAAAATATTGTGGCGGTAGCTATAAATGGAAACGGGATGCGGGATTCATAATATAATGTAAACATTTTAGTTGTGTGGAGGAATTTTATTGAATTTTACTGGTCGCTTACTGGACAGTGATACTGTACAGGATAATTCTTGTATACTTCTATATATAATATAAATAAAATGGAAGTGTCTGTCTGTAATAATGAAATAGTTTCTACTCGTATCTCTATTATCTCTGGTTTCTACTCGTATCTCTATTAAGACAAACTATGACATCGGTAGACGAAGTATAGCGAGTCCCCCCACTAGATGCAACCACTTGGTAAGACATGCAGGAAGTCGATGGATGCAGGTGGCTCAAGACCGTGCTTTGTTGCATTCCTTGGAGGACGCCTATGTTTAGCAGTGGACTTATGGAGGGTTGTAATGATGATGATGATGATGATAACAAACTGCTCGGTCCGGACTAATCTTCGGAATGGCTGAACCGATTGTGATGAAACTTTACGAACAGATAGATAGAGAGCAATTGCCAGGAAGGGATCTAAGCTATATTTCATCTGAAAAACTCAAAAAAATTTTTTTGAAAAAAAAAACTAAAATGTGATATTGTAAATGGTGTTCGATTTTAAATCTAAATAACGCCACAAGAATAGATCTAGGCGAAGCCGGGGCGGGTCGCTAGTATGTAAATATAAGTCTGTCTGATTTTTCTCTCTGGAATGAAGGAGCTTAATAAATGACTCGTCTTAGATTTTATAATTTGCAAGATACCCGAGTGCGATTTTCATCAAGCACTGCTAATATTATTGGGTGTTATTTCTTACTCAAACTTACCGCGTACTCGACAGTAAAAAAAATTACGTAAAATCTAGAAGTCGAGTCTAAGTCGTCGCTTAGTGGCGCTATTCTTATACTTTATAATATTATAAGGGTGACAAACAAGCACACAGTCCACCTGATGGTAAGTGGTTGCTGTGGCTCATAGACATCTATCCTCGATTACGAATCAAAATGCAGATGCGTTGTCACCCGTGAGGACTAAGATAGAATGCCTAATATGCGAGCAAACCGAATTCTATCCCGGCTAACGCCAGTGAAATTGTTAATTAAAATTTAAGTACCGTCTTTCTTCGTTTCACATCGATAGAAACTAGCATATCTGAGAAATTAAAAAATAATATTTCGGAACATTTGAAACAGAAACTGAAACACAAACTTTTTTTATTCAATATAGATTATAAATAATACTTATTGAAAGTCATTATTTTGTTTAATTACCACAAGTTCAAAAAAACCTCTGTCTTGGGAAGAACCAGCAAGAAACCCAGCGGGACTTTTTTTTTAAATAACAGCTTACAATCATATATGTTACACAATTAACAATTAACATTCGTACACATCGAAAACATTCGACAATAAACAAATATCACGTAAAACTAACTATGTCTCAGTATCTCAGTGGCGTTACCGGAGACCGTAGCGTGTATTGGAATAGACTTGTGCAATTTTTTGATCCTGCATAATATGTTACCGGAAATCAATTTTTTGAGCAGGCAAACCTGCACAGGTAAACCTTTACTTTAAACCGTAACGTGTATGGCTTACATTAAACTTTCATAATACGCGAGCAAACCGAGCACCCTCGCCTAATGAAGTTGGTAATTGCATTTTGAGTTCCGTCTCTCCACTTACTCGGTTTTGAATGGAAACATCGAGAGAAACCGATATGTTATCGGAGAAATTAAAAAAGCAAATTAGGGCAGCGCCGCGGAACCTTACTTTCGAATCTGAAAAAGAAATATAATGACATTTCAAAAGCGTGTGAAGTTCTTCATTCTGCCCATTAGGTACATGGAGATCTCAAATCTACCAGCGTTTTATACTAAAAGGTGTTCTGTAGCAGTAAAGAACGTTTATGAACTGTTTATGAAATGGATCTTTAATGCAAAATTGAAACTTTTCCTTAAATAAAACTACTAGCGTTTCTTTCGTATTCGTGCATCTATCGTTTGAAAATGAATTATAGTAAGTGCTTAAATTATATAGATTTAATTTAAGAAAAAAACGATTATTTATGAAAATAAATAATTGCTCTGAATATATCAATACAGCGTGCTACATTGCGAGTTGTTTGAATAAATATTAAATACAAACACAAGAATAAATATTAAATAAGGTGTTAAAATTTTCTTTAAATAAAAAACGAGCAAAACCGCAGGCATCAGCGAGTTGTTTAATAAAATCGCTGTTATATGATTATTTCCTTGACGTTTACATAATTACTCATGTAGCTAGCGAGCTGGTACGGGCCTTCCGTAGGCCATCACAGTCATTATTATGAAATTATAGTGACTCGAGGAATTTTTTCAAGTACTTTGTGATTATCAAGCATTTTCAAATATTAGCGAAGAAAAAACATGGATAACAAAGTACACTATTATATAGTGAAATCACACTTCCTAGAAGATACGAGTACATGATGCACTACAAGCATACAATCAGGTGAATCAGGCGGACTGTTAGCACACTCGCCATTATTTCTGGTGACCGGAAACACTTATCGTGCATAGTATGTATGCACTTCATCGATTTTTTATCATAAATGTTTTATTAAACTTCATACGTCTTTACTGTACAAAGCTACACGCAATGCCAATTAAACATTTTTAACAAACGCGTTCCCTCAACGTTCTTTTTTTTTTACCAGTAATAAAAAAATCGCTGCAATAAAGATTAACAGTTATAACTAGTACGTGAAACAGGCATGCTGTGGCTATATTGTGGTTGTGGCACGAATGAGTCATCACGACCAGGGAAGACCACGCTATCACAGAATAGCAACTTAATGCTGCTGTGTTTCATATGGTAATTGCAAAGAACGAGCCTTTTTACTGGAGACGAGGCATTTAATCTTAGGCTTCAGGGGTGTCAACCCATCTGTGTTTTAATTCTTAACGAAGATAGTTGTAGATGTCTTTGGGCCACAGCATCCATTTATATTATCAGGTGGACTGTGTGCTCGCTTTTCGCCCTTATTGTATTTAAAAAAAAAACAGTTTATATACGATCATCATTATAGTATATCCAAAGTCCACTGCCGGGCGAATATAGGCCTCTCTCAAAGCGCATTTAACCCGGATTGCGGATTTTTATATTTATATTTTTAGCATTCAGTTCTTACATTGCGCAGATCGTCGTTTCATCTAGCATAGAGCATCACATTTAATTTGCCTAACCGATAATTTATGTACATTCGTTTTTTGTTATGTCTAATTATCTATATACTAATATGTGGAAAAAAACTTTGTATTTGATACCTATTTTTATGCATATTGCTCGCACGTATTTGTGTTTCAATATTTATCATTGCACAGTTGAAAGTAAAACACAGCTTGCTTAATAAACAAACTTAAAAATATATTGAATTACGTTCAAATTTTGACCACTAGGCGACCACCGGTATTAATAAATAAGCCAACATTATCGTAATATTTTGTAACACTTGAGAGCATTTCAATGACGGGCTTCATCTAAATTCGATTGACCACAAACCGCAAGCTTGCGGAGTTCTACAATGGTGGGGTAGTTATAAATAGCCTCCAAGAACACCGAACTTCGGGACGGCCATTGTTGTTGCGGTGCAGTCCGTCGTGCAAACACAATCCATATGAGTTTTGTAGGGTTGTCGAAAATTAGCAACAGAAAGAGATAAAGTGCACTTATATGTCAGATATTCTCGATTTGTTTACATTTTATTTAATTTATTAAGTAATATTATATCCTCGGTATTATGTAGGAGTGAAACTAATCTTTTTTATCTACAATAAGGAATTTTATATTAAATCAGCACAGACTAATTCACTATCTATATACTGATTCACTAAGTGTCTATTGTAATTGACAAGACTTTAAATTTCGTGTAACACTGATAGGCACCGAGCTCCCCACGTTACGTTTTCTGCAGCTGAAGTAATCTACTGGGTCCATACAGCGTGCTTCGCATGATATTAGCAACAGCAGGGAAATAGGAATCAGAAAAGAAATCATCAATATAGTAATTTGCCAGACATTCGGAATTCAACAACATTTTCTTTTGCCTCAGAATACACACGAAGTAAATAGTGAAGTCTACGGAGAAGATCCGTTTACGAGTTTTAGTGATTTCAAACTGTCACATTATAAGAAATCGATGCAACCTTGAAGGTCCACACTACACGCTTCCTAATAGCTGGTAGCGGTTAGCTTGCCATTTCTTCCGTTTATTAATAACAAAAAAAACTGCTGGACAGATTTTAATAAAAACTTTATCAGGATCTAATTGCAAAATTCTGTATCGCATGAAATCAGTCCGACGTCGATATGATTACTTCTTCTCGACATATGCGATGAGAAAATTAACCACGAACATACATATTGAATAAAACTATTTTTACGGATTTTATCGCGTTTAATTTTACTAATTTTGATTCCCGACGTTTCGGGTGCTTTACAGCACCCATGGTCACGGGGGGGAACGTATTTATTCAATGTGTAGTGTTCGCGTAAATATAAGAAATCATCACGAACATACATATTATGTACACAGACATTTTTCTTAAAACCATAGCATTCCGCTCTAGATACCTTGATATATCAAAATCTTTCACTATTACAAAAACTTTCTACTGGGAGGCTTTAAATTAATAAATTTTGCACAAAAATCTATTTAAAATTTACTACATTTTATTCGTTTATAAACATTACTGGCAACCCTAAGCTTAGGATTTTAATAATAAACGCATTGGAATGAGAGCTATTGAGTTACATCAAGCCTTTTTGAACTCTTATTTCAATGGACCTTTAGTACGTTCGTAAAGCTTCACGGCTTTGAAGAGAGTTTTTGATTTGTTGTTTTGCATTATTCGTGCCAATAAGTGTAGTGAATTATTTATGAATTCCCTTTTTTGTATATAAACGGAATTTCCATGTATTTCCGTAATTAACGAAAACCTTAGTTTAAATTTAATACAAATTAAACCAAATAAAACATTATTTGGTTTTTATTTTATGAGTCAAAGTCAAGACTTTTTATTCTATTTAGAAAATTCAAGATTTCTTTATTTTTAGATTTTTTTTAAAATTGTTCTCATGAAAAGGGATTAGTTTCATCAATCAATGTTTAGGTAAGAGACACTTGAATATTAAGTAGTTGCGGCTTTGTTGTTTCATACACATCCGACTAGTTCTACAGTGCTCACCAATCAATTTATTAATTGTATTTTTAAGCCAGGACTGAATAACTTGTGTGTTTGATAAATAAAGGCTCAAAACCCTCCAAAAACGTGTAATGTAATGTAGGCTTACATTATCTTTAGCTTACCTTTTATTAAATTGAAAAATGGATGTTATTAGCCCTGGTTGGGTTTATAAACTATGAATGTTATCGCTCACGCAAAATTACGAGTATGTGGAACTTTCTTTCAAATTTTATAGACAACAAAACAAATCGGCGTCATCCTGCGGTAGTTTTAAGCTGGACATGGTCCATTCCTAAAGCTTACTACTAAGTACCATCTTCGCTTTTACGTTTACGCAATTAGTCAAATTCAGTTGCAATTAGTCGCGTTGCTAGGGTCGACGCTCTATCTATCCCCTTATAATATATTATCTATGGTCTGTCCTAGGAGACCATTGCTTATTATTGCAATCGTTGGAAGCGAAGCGAGAGAGGTTGGGCTTTAATGGCCACTTGACAAGGACACGTTCTCATTAATTAATAATTACTGTATTATATTTTTATACTGCATTAATACGTGAAGAAAAGTACATTAATATTAAGAGGAAACACTAATGAATAAAATTGATAACTTTTATTTAAGTGTTGCAATACGTATTATTATAAAAAAAGTCCAATGAATTTTTTTTATTTTTATATTTGCGGAATATCTGTCCTCTGTTGCTAATTTAGGCGGAGGTCGACGGAAGTAACACCAGGGTGGTCGCAAAAAGCGTCAAAACAGTCGACTGTCATACCAAATGACCTGCGACTGCGCATGAATACTAAGCCCTAAGAAATCCTGTAGGACACTCCGCAATGATTTACATACAATAGTAGGATTATGCAATTTTATTTTAAAATCTCTCAACTGACATCATCGAGTAAATTGGAAGATACGTTCAAAAATGATTTTGCAGTTTAAGGCGACTGTGACAACAAAAGCTTTTTTTTCTTTAAATATTTTATTCAAGAACAGTTTTAGTAGAACAGATAATGCGAAATATACCGTGGTGAAAGTAGTTTTTTTTATAGAATAAGAGTGACAAGCGAGCACACAGTTTACCTGATGGTAAGTGGTTGCTGAGGCTCATAGACATCTACATCTATCCTCGTTTGCGATGCAAAATGCAGATGCGTTGTCAGCCGTGAGGACTAAGATGGAATGCCTCGATCCATGAAGCACAGCAGCGTTAAGCTGCTATTTTACGCTGGTATTCTGTGAGAGCGTGGTCCTTCCCGGTCGAGTCGACCCATTCGTGCTACAACTATACGATTAATATAGCTGCAGCATTGCTCTAACAAACCTCCTCTCATTTCTGAGAGGGTTATGAAGCCATAAATCCGCCGCCCTGTCTTAGTCTTCGAAATATTTTTATTCCTCAGATATGCAGGATTGTTCACGATGTATTCGTTCACCGTTCGGTGGTCGTAAATTAGTTACTAGGATCGAACTCGGGATGCTCGCGTAATGTGAAATAAACGGCAAGTACTTAGCTACGAAGCTATCAAGACTGCAGTGAAAGTAGACTGAGAGCTAAACATAGCACGAGAATAGATAAAAAATAATTGTCAGGTGTTGAGACAGATAAAATTTAACGCGGTTAATAAGTTTTACCAAGCGAAAATTTAGTAAGAGTTATAATACTACTAAAGAGTACATGATTGATAATACCCCTGGGAATGAGGTGATCGCTACCATGTTGTTTCTAATTTATTTTGTGATGTTAATTTTTGTGTAACTTTAATAATTGTAAACTGTTTTTTTTTTCGAAATAAATTCCGCCGCGTATCTTGCTGGTTCTTCCTAGGAAAGAAGTTTTGTCCGAACCAGTGATGAAGCTTAAATGACTTTCATAAATATTCTTGTAATATATATTGAATAAAGATGATTCTTTTCTATTCTATTCTAAGTATCTAAGAACAACCTCGTAAGAAACCTGCGTGTCAGTTAAAAAAAATTACGCTACAATTAATTAGAGAACGCCCGGCAAACAGAGAATTATGGCAAACGCTTTCTACTGCGTAACCCTCTTAAAACAATTAGAGGAAGCCTGTGCCTAGCGGTAAATTTTTCGGCATTCCAACTTACTTTTTTCTTCTTCATCATCACCCCGTAAATGTCCACCGCTGAATGGGAGTATTCACCTTGGCAGACAGATTGACGACCGCACGAAGTTTCGTATATTAGGGACCTTCACGAAACAAGCTTAAGCTGTTTAAAAGGCATATGCAATTCCCCTGGTGTTGCAGTTGTTCTTGGGCGGGGGTAGACACACAAAAAAACCTTTGAGGCTGCTCCTCATCGCCGAAGTTCTTACGCCTATTTTTAACGAGATGGTTATTTCCAACATCTTCTGGAATCTCACAGCACTCATTACCCCATTTCTTTCCTTCTTTTTACCCGACTGCCCCAGAAGGTAAGTAAGGTTTTTCGAGAGTATGTATGTCCATTTCTTTGGAACGCTCTGTAGCCTAAATGGCTTGATAGATTTTAACATATGAGGTGTCGTTATATTCTTCTTAATTGTGAGAGTGACATAGGCTATATATATAATATTTATATTTTAGTTTTTTTTCAGTAAACTTTTTAAGGCAGTCGAGTTTTTTTAATAACTGTTTTAACCATTATGCATATCACTTTTCCTTTGTCTTTTATTGTTTTATTTACAGTGTCCATAATAGAATATAACGTTTATTCATTTCTATCAATAAAATATAATATCAAAACTCCAAGACCCATACAGAACTTATTTTTTATTCAATAGGCAAGGCATCACAATCCAACAATTATGCCAAGACATACCTTGCAATGCGAACTGCATACAAAACGGTTCTCAATCTTCGTTCTTATAAATAATGTGATACACTGCTCCATCTATTAATAAGCTTTTGTCTGCATTCGACTCGAAACAAGCATTGTATTTGATATTAAAGAATCATCGCTATTTATTATTTATAATATATTCAAGTTGCGTGCGAGTATCTTTAATCTCTGCCATTGGAATTTTAAATGCCTTTAAAGGAATTTCGACCGTTTTAGTTGAGAAGTAAGTCCCATTTTCGTCGAAATTTCTTTCGGCACTTAGATATATGAAAAATGGTTAGAATGATGCCTACGATAAATGCTGACATCTTTTTTCCTGAACACCTTATGCAAGATTGACATAGGATTTCTTAATAACTAATATTTTTTTAAACTAATTATAAACTAATGCTTGACCATGCATAATAGATCCTGATGATAAGTAGTGATGTAGCCCTATATTTTAAAAGGCATTGGTTTAGCAGGACCAAATTTTCAGTATATATAAATGTACTCTGTTGACAAAAGATTGTTCACTCTTGTCTTGAAAACACCTACGTCATCATGTTCAGGCTGAGTTGCCGGGGATAGGTATTCTATTTCGACTCTTTCAAACTCTTTCTTATTCGGGTTAATCGCATTCATGTTTTATTGGTGACTAGATATATCATCGGCCCACCTAGAAGAAGGTTGCACGGCATTCCGTTTCAAATGTTTTGGCCACCACTTCATCAAGGATTTTTCCCATCTAACATATTTACGTCTACCAATGTGTCCCACCCACTTTCACTTGAGTCACCTGCTTGATAATTTCTTGGACTTTTGTATGGTTCATTTTTAAATAGACATAGACATAGACATGCATTTATTCAGCAACTTACACTCATACAGTTTTGATACAGAAAATAAAATGATACATAAAAAACATCAAAGATAAAAGTAAATAAGAAAAAACAGACATAAAATTATCCGATTGCTTGAGTGATGTGATGCTGAAAGGGGCACTGACTCAACATAATGCTATCGCAGAATTGCGGTAGCGTTGGTTTTCAGCAATGCCCATTGAGGTTGGACTCGCCCGCGAGGATAGTGTGTACGCTTTATTTCTATTTTCGAGAAAGATGTTATCAAAATAATAAAATAAAATAATGGAAATAAAAAAGGATGGGAACTTTATTTATGCTGTAGGTATATATAAATGTATATAATAAATAATATAATGAGTATTTATAATAAATAATATAATGAGTATTTACTAATAATACAAACGTATTTATATAAATACGTTTGTAGATTCCAATTAAACCTATTTGCAAAAAAGTTCGGTAGTTATGAGTAATTACTTCATTAGTATTTTTTCATTACTAGTCAACACTTGATAAAATTATAGATATTCAATTTCACTAGATAAAAGATTACGAGATACTAGTAAAAGTGTATTGAGCATCGCTAACCACAGGTTTAAGAATCTTTACTGTTGACTCCATTTGCCTAACAGTTACCGCGGGCATATTTCTTGATGACTAAAGTCTTAATCAACTTTAATGTGAATTCTGGAACAAACTTAAATTTGGCTAATCGCTGACCTTCCTAATTGAGAGTCGTCTTTTATCTTTGATTGGTTACCGAATTATATTTAAGTGCCGCAATTTTGATGCACAAACTCAATTGCTTTATGGGAGGTCGGTATTCAACAGTTGTCTTTGTACGAATTGAAGATAATTGTAATGATGATGATGATGTTGATGACGATTATGATAATGGTTCCTTAGCCAATTTGGAAAACGTTCACAATTTTACATTACTTATAAAGGTACGCAACTAAAAGTGCAAGCGGTTAATACATCTACTATGATTGGAAAGGAGTTTAATAACAGTTTTAAAAATGCAGATACTTTTACAAAAAATCTATACCTTCACAAAAACTAATAAGTTATATTTTCGCTCCAGCTTAAATTCAAAGAGATTTTAATGAGATACTAGTATTAGATGAAACGAAACGCTTATTCAAGAAACATCAAGTTGTTTAAAAAATTGTAGATTTTGTCAACTAGTTTTTACATTACAAAGAAAGTCAAGTTAGTGATTTTTCGTTTTTGTTTCGTGTCTTTCTTTGAAAAAGGAGACCGCGTGTTATTTCGTTGCCTTGTAATGAACTTAAACGGTGAATTACTCGTTAAAACTTGATTGCAAAACCAGCAATAGATAGACGAACAATTAACGGTATACCTAACTAAATAGTTAAATTTAAGTCTACCACTAACTGGGATCGAACCAAGGATCCAAAAGTGAAGGTTGTAAATGATCATAAACGCGGTGAACACACTTATAACAGGAAAGGATTAATGTTATAGATTAGCCAGTACAAAATATTCGTGAATTATTCATCAAGCCGTTCTTAAAGTCACAGTGGCTCTAAATAGTAAACTAGAGCAGCGAACGTCAATCTAGAGATAAAATAAGGAAGCCAGTAACTTCTCGATCGTCTTAAGTGACGCCGGGCGAAGTTGATTCCTCTCAATTAGCGGGTAATTGGTGTAGCTATGCGAAGCAGCATGTCCTTGCCTACCGCTGGCTTTGCGACGCTTTTTAACGGATTAAAAGTTCTGTGGTAAATTGGTAATTGCACCAAAGTGGTCAACTACTGCGATGTAATTGAAAAATTCAATGTCAAGAGTTTTTTTTAGATCGGATTGTTTAATGAATTTATGTGCAAAATCAACACTATCAGAAATAAAATCAACGGCTCTGGCTAATTGTACCTTTATAATGACGCATTTGATTCATCATTTCTTAGTTAATCATTAACTTGTACCATAATTACTATGAATCATTTCATCTTATTCCTCTGGGGTGACAACTAAACTGTAGCCTTTTTATTATTTTTATTACAAATCCACTGCTGAACATAGGCCTCCCCCAAGGAATGCCATAAAGCATGCTCCTGAGCCACCTGCATCAATCGACTGTTACTCAAATGAAATGCCTTGTTAGTAGAAGAGAGGGTCACCAATATTTTACACTCACCATACGAAACACAGCAACATAGAGCTGCTATTTTACTCTGGCATTCTGTGTGGTCCTTCCCCGGTCGAGCCGACCCATTCTTTCTGCATACACAATACAGCTGCAACGTGGTTTACCACTTTGAGCAGAGGAAATCTGTAAAGTAGTGAGTATGTGTACATTATTTTCCTTTTGCAGATAAATAATCAAACAGACTTCGATCTTACCTTCATAACACTGGTGATGTGTCTGCATTAGAAGCTCAACGTACCTATATAATACTTTTAACAAAGTTCTATTTTATCTTCCTACATACGTCTTCTCTATCAAGTATCATTTATATTACATAAACAGTTACCGGAGACAGAAGATAGGGCACGGATTGTTTGCCTAATGTTTACGTGGCGGTTGTCTGATACTGTTTTGCTTAAAGCTACAGATAACTATATACAAGTTAGAGACTGGCTGGTATTCGGAGATAATCTCGAGTTGAACTCATGTAAGTAGTAAGTATCTACCCATGCGGACTCCTTGGCAGGAAAGGATATCAATCAATAATAGGTATAGGTAGGGTTGCCAACCCTCTTACATAGTATCCTACTATATTAAGGATTCGATTGCTATTATTTAAAAAAATATATAGTAGGCATAATTTAAGACCACAGTAATCGATACTTTATTAAGTAACTAGGTGTAAGACACTGTTTTATACACATAATATTATTTTGGTTTATCGTAAGTTTTTGTATTTTATGTATTTAGAATTACTAGGTAACTTTTTAGTAACTTGAAACATGCGGTGTATACCTTTAATTGATTGTGCAATTAGTATCTAAGTTAGTACTTACTATCTTTACATTGTTGTAACAGTCGTTGGTGTAGTTAAATAAATAAATTACCATTGCTATATTTTAATAAAGGCTGACTATGATGTTTATCTGTTAATAAAGTCTCAAAAAAAAGTCCTTTAATAATAAAATATTAATTTGAAATATACTATAGGGCATAGAATTATTAGGCTTAGAACCGCAGTAGGCGCACGCAAAGTGAAGCAATTTCAAGTTAGCCTTTTAAGGCTAAGTACGACTTTCGGCGCGTCAGTACTCGAGTCCACGTAGGTGTGTGAAGAGCTCCCGCAATTTTCAAAAGAATTAAAAATCTCATTTCACGGTTAAGTACTACCTAGCATCTTATATTTTTGTAAAAAACATTCATCAAAATAAAATGTTGCTAGGCATTATAAAATATTTTACCCCATTTTTTCTTATTATTATAAATATATGCTGCCAATATTGGAGTATTATTGTTGTATTTTTATTTGGCAAATAAAAATACCTACAATATTCGCGTATTAATAGGTATTTTTATTTGCCAAATATTATTAGGGTTCCCATTTGCCACGAAAAAATGTGTTGATTTTATTTTGTTTTCATGATGTGCAGTTGTTTTTTCCCTTTTTATGGTGTGTTTTAGGATAAATAATATAACCAAATGATTGTTTTTTTAATTCTAATTCTGATTTACATATTATAACATTTTCTAAAAAGATTGTACGTTTTGTCACTCGCCAACTGTGATGTATTAAATTAAGTTAAAGATAATAGTTAACGTTTAGCCAAAATAGCATAAAATATTTATTATGTTTTAATGAAGTGAAGTTAATAATAACATGAATGTTATTGCTAATTTAAATGTATTCGTTTTAGATTTCCGTCTGATCCGACTGTTGTTGCTCGATGGATTGACTAGACTTAATCGCAAAGAAAACTATAGGAAGCCAACTAAACACACTAAGATATGCTCGATACATTTCGATGAAAAATAAAAGTATATGACTAAAGGTGGTTTAAGTAAATTACGTCAGGGTGCTATACCAACAAAACCTGTAACCCGTGATTATGCCTGCGGAGTTCCAGTCCAGATTAGAGTGTCTGGTGTGGTGAGGTCTGCAGGTGAGATGACCATGTAGAAGTTTGTTTGTTCGCAGCGCATACATATTGTCATCAACGTACGCGAAAAATGTGCGCCAAGCCAAGTACAATATCGGTTTGTAACTAAAGTTCTAGTATGTGTTCCATGGTAATAAAACGCTTCTTTCTTATATGTCAATAAATATTTCTTTTATTAAAACGGATGTTTTATCCCTACAGAACGAAAGTGAAAAACATTAACTTTATGAACTGTTTAAACAGTGTCCAGTGTCACCTGTAGGTAACACCCCTATAAAAATAAGTAATTGACTTATTTTTCTAATTCCTTTTAGTCTATACTAAATGTATCGGTATCATAAAGTAAAAGAAAGTATTATTTTTTTGATAAACATAGGCATGTGAATTAAAGAGTTAAATTAAATATAGCACGTAGATTCTTAGTAACAAGAATCGAGATCAGTGTATGCTTTTATTTTTACTAACGTGGGTGAAGCCGCTGGCCACAACCACATCAAGTAATGAATAACTAACGAAAAAATATCCGACAGCTAAAATGATTATCTGACAACTATTCACTTGTTAAGTGTAAGTGGCGTTGGATCGAAAAAACTGGAAGTAATGGACGTAGGCATTTGCATTCTCCATTTCTTACACTTTCCCCACTTTTTGGGGAAAATGTCATTTACTTGCAAACATTACTCATTTGCTTGTGTGTGGGGGGGCAAACGTAATTACAGTCCGCTTATGCACACATTCATTGTGTTGTTGCCGTAGATATAAGATACAAGTCTATAGTTGTTGCTTCAACTTTGAACGGAATTTTGAATGACACTATCAGTCTAATTACTCTATGCTATAGGGAACCGCCGAAATAAAGTGCATCGTCGATGCTGACAATCGAAGTAATTGACCGACCCAGCCAACTACCCGAAAGTATTTTAATACTTTTAACATACAAATTTTAACAAACGATTTTTTTGCATAGATAATAATTAGATAATGACAATTTTACAACATTAAAATATGTTTTGATATAATATCGGTATCGTAATCAACCTTAAATAAAATAAATTTAACAAAAGTAAAAATAATTTTAACCTATGCAGATATGAGCATGTATAAAACGCGCGTAAAACATACCATACGTTTTTAATTATTTTACTATCACATTATCATTGTTAACCCCACATGTAGGTGTCTACTCACCATCAGGTGGACTTTGTACCCTTTTATTGCTTTATTAAAAAACTATCGCCGAAAATTATGATGTCAATATGACCATATTGTTTTAAACTTCCTACATCCCGCGTCGCGATGGATGATAGCCGTAAGTAACCATTGTGCGATGGGACGCACGTATGTCATTGTCGAGGCGGGGTTCAATGGCACGGACGAAAAGATAGACCATTATATATACTTCACGTCCGATACACCAACACGTGCATACGTTATGTGCTAAACAATGCTGCGTCGTCTCTCTTCAGTTGTTGAAGTGCGATTATTCTAGGTTTAAAGCTTATATAACACCCTTTTTAGTAGACGTCAAAAAAGGAAGGGGTTCTCAATCCGACTGTATTTTCATCCGACTTCAAAAAAGGAGGAGTTTCTCAATTAGACTGTGTTTTTATCTTTGTTACCTCAGAACTTTTTTCTAGATGAACCGATTTTGATGACTCTTTTTTTATTTGAAAGTTGGTGCTTCTTATGTAGTTCTATATAAATTGATCAAGATCTGACCAGTAGTTTTTGAGTTATCCTTAATAATGCGTATTTAATTGACTTCGACTGCATTAATGATATTCTCATTTTATTTATATTGAAGTCGGTTGTACAAAATTTTTAATTTTACCACTTGTTTTTATTTATGTTACGCGATATATTTACTAATTCTGAAACGATTTTAATGATTATATTTTATTAAATAGGATACGTTTACGATACTTTACGGATGATTCTAATTAAAATTGAAGACAAAATTCCCCCCCTACGGGTTGAAAAAGATGGGGTAAAGTTTTTCATCATCATCATCATTACAGCCCTTCACAAGTCCACTGCTGAGCATAGGCCTCCCACAAGGAATGCCACAAAGCATGGTCCTGAGCCACCTGCATCCATTGACTTCCTGCATGTCTTAGCAGGTCGTCACTCCATCTAGTGGGGGATATTCGCCCTACACTTCGCCTACCGGTACGAGGCTGCCACTCGAGAACGTTTTTCCCCATCGGTTGTCGGTTCTTCGAGCTATATCTATGGCCGGCCCATTGCCACTTCAGCTTACTAATCCGTTGGGCTATGTCGGTCACTCTGGTTCTACTGCGGATATCCTCATTTCTAATGCGGATATCGCATAGAAACCCCCAGCATAGCCCTCTCCATAGCTCGCTGAGCGACCTTGAGCTTCTTCATACGGCCAGCAGTGAAGGACCACATCTCAGTTCCATAAGTCATCATTGGCAATAGGCACTGATTGTACAGTCTCGTTTTCAAGTTTTGAGGTATACCTGACGAGAAGATGTGCCGTAATTTCCCGAACGCTGCCCAGCCGAGTTGAATCCGTCGATTGACCTCTCGGTCGAAGTTGGACTTACCTAGTCGGACTATTTGTCCCAGGTAAACATACTCGTCAACAACTTCGAGCTTAGTGCTCCCTACCAACTACAACTACCGGCATAGGTGTCACATGGACGTTATACGTGATCTTTGTTTTGTCCATGTTCATTTTAAGACCTATCCGTTGGGAGGCACTATTGAGGTCATTGAGCATAGTGCTTAGGTCCTCCAGCGATTCTGCCATAAGGACTATATCGTCGGCAAATCGAAGGTGAGTGATGTACTCGCCATTGATGTTAATACCGTATCCTTTCCAGTCCAGTAGCTTAAAAACATCTTCCAATACAGCGATGAAGAGTTTCGGGGATATAACGTCACCCTGTCTTACACCTCCCTGCAGTTGGGTAGGTTTCGTACTCTGGTTCTGTACTCGGATAGCCATCGTAGCCCTACTAGTAAAGTTTTTAATGTAACTGTTGAGACAACCTTCTAGTTGTAACCTTGACTTTAAAAAAAATTAAATATAAAATAATTCCTACATAACTAAATAGCTTCTTTAAGCACTAATTCGTCGATACACTATTATTAGCATCAGATTATAAAATCTTTAATTTGAGGCCTTAACATAATTTTATTAATGTCTTTGTAGAAATGAATAGCCTCTGAAAAGGTTTTTAAAGTCGTGTTTTACTGCACGTACATTTAAGAATATAAAAAGTGGCAATAACGTAATCAGGGCTTGATGCAACCTGATGCATTGCCCCTAGTGAGTAACTGTTAAACTGTTCGGTTATTTTTTTTAAATATTAGATAAGGGTGACAAACGAGCACATAGTCCACCTGATGGTAAATGGTTGCTGCGGCTCATAGACATCTACATCTATCCTCGATTACGAATCAAAATGCAGATGCGTTGTCACCCGTGAGGACTAAGATGGAATGCCTCGTTTCCAGTAAAAAGGGTCTCCAGTTCTCTACACTCACCATACGAAACACAGCAACATTAAGCTGCTATTTTACGCTGGTCTTCTGTGAGAGCGTGGACCTTCTCTGGTCGAGCCGACCCATTCGTGCTACAACTATACTACTAATATAGCTGCAGCATGGCTCTACCACGTATAAAATTGTTATTCCAATATTTAAAAAGAAAGTATAAAGTTTAACGCTAAAAATTTTGTATTGCTATCTATATATCTATTTCAAAAACACGTCTATAAAAGCGATAATTAAGTAATTAAAATAAAACAGAATTTCATATACAACAAAAATGTGCTACACTTTATCAAAACACGATACAAAAATAGATAAAACTTCATTTTAAACATGCTTTACACTTTTGACATCACTTTTACTGCGTTTTAATAACCCTCCATAAAAACTCGTTTAAATTATGGTGAAGAAAACTATAACGAACGCTATCGTATCTTTAGTTTATCAGACGTAACGGGCTTTTAACATTTTTGTTGAGCGGTTTACAAATATTATTTATTATCCAATAAGTTAAGACCACGCGTTAGATATAATATCATAAAATGTAAGATATCAGTTACGTTCGAAAAGTGAAGTAGTCGATATTTAAGCTTCTAGTGTTTAAACCAATTAGGTAACAAGTGGTAAACTTAAAAATTTTGTACAACCGAATTAACATTATCAATGTAGTCAAAGTCAATTAAATACGCATTATTAAGGATAACTCAAAAAGTGCTGATCACATCTTGATCAAATTTATATGGGACTACATGAGAAGCACTAGCTTTCAAATGAAAAAAGAATTATCATCGGTCATTAAAAATCACCTAGAAAAAAGTTCTGAGGTAACAGATATTAAAAAAATACAGTCGAATTGAGAACCTCCTCCTTTTTTGAAGTCGGTTGAAAATGTAGGTTTTTTTTCAACCTAAGTCTTAATTAAAGATACTCTCGCGCGTCCCCTTTAACGATGATGCAAAAAAGCTGAAAATTTGCTGTGCTATACAGCTGCTATACAACTTTCCATCAATTTTGTAGTAATCATTGTACGTATGTATTGTCAATTTTATTTTATTATTTTTTAAATAAAATAAAAATCTATACAAATAAATAAAATTGATCTGTTTGTAATGTCAAAATAACAGCTTTTTACTAAATGCATATGAAATTATATACGGTACTTATAACAAAAACACATTTTTTTTAAATTTGTCTGTCTGTCTGTTTGTGCCGGCTAATCTCCGAAACGGCTGGACCGATTTCGACGGGATTTTCACTGGCATATAGCTGATGTTATAAGGAGTAACTTACGCTACTTATATTTTAGAAAAAGAATTAGGGTTCCGAGCAACATAATTAAAACCCTAAATTACACGCGGACGAAGTCGCGGGGAACACCTAGTAATAAAATAAAATTGTTCGATATAAACCATAAAATGTTGGCGATATCTGCCACATACTGGTACTGTTACGTATGTCTCAACACGAGTTTAGCTAATATTTGTATTGTTTATCTTTGGTGCGAATCCTAAATGGTATTCAATTCGTATGAAAGTCTATTTTATTAACCCCGACGTAAAAAGAGGTGTGTTATAAGTTTCACTGCTGTGTGTGTGTCTATCTGTGGCACTGTAGCTTTTAAACGGGTGAAACTATTGGGTGCAGTTTTTTTTATTTAAGAGCAGGTTTTCTAGAGATGGTTTTTAGAATTGTTTTATCAAAATCAGTTTTATCAGCCGTTTGAAGTTCATCAGCTCTTTTTTTTACATCATATTTTTTATATATTTATTAAGTTATTATATTTTTGTTTGTCCGTAAACAAACTGCCACTCTATGTATTTTCCATTTAAGTTATATCCATATTACCGACTTTTAACTACTTACTATTAATTTAAAAACCATTTTCTTAATGCTTTCCTAGTTTAACGAAACCAATATCAGTAAGTTACATCAGTAGTGGTAAATATTTAATACAAGGCTTATACGCACGTATGACTTTTGGAAGGCCGCTATTAAATAAACTAATATAATAATCTTGCACCCAATTCATTTCCGTTAAACTCTTTCCGAACCGGTGTAGATTTTGACGTTCATAAGAACTTTAAACAAGTTTAAATAAAACTATTTTTACGGATTTTATCGCGTAGTCCCCGTGACCATGGGTTGCTGTAAAGCACCCGAAACGTCGGGAATCAAAAAATAGTAAAATTAAACGCGACAAAATCCGTAAAAATTGTTTTATTCAATGTGTAGTGTTCGTGTAAATATAAGAAATTATTAAGTTTAAATAAAATAAAATGTTTTGACTTTTAATTTAAAAACCATTATTCGTTATTTTCGTTTCGTTTTTAATTCGTTCTGTAAGTCATCACTGACAACAGGCAATGGTAACTATTGTTTTAAGACTGAGGTATATTGAACAGGAAAATAATTACTTACAATATATAGCACAGCAACGTTTTTATTTTGAACCTTTAAATCTTTTTTTAATTTAGCTAATTGACTTTTGGAAAACATAAAAATAGCGCAAGTTATTTCACGGATGGATCGCGCACTGCCAAGCATTAAACCAATTATAAATACAACTGTGTTTCTTATTCTTACTATACAAGATGCATTATTCCTTGATTTACAACTACCCTACTTAGGATCTCATAGTATGTCTTGGTACTGGTGATTATACGTTAATGCGAGCCAATATCGACCTTATCCTAATGTGGTAGAGTTCATTGTTTTGTTTTGAGCCGCGACCCTATTCGCATCCCGTGCTCCGTATCAGATGGTATCGCACGCGGCAGTAGAGCGTGGCGCCGTATTCATTTGTTTCAATTGCCGACGGCAGCTGCCACCTACCAGATTACTCATCAGGTCACTATCCTATTATAAATATAATTACGAATTTTCATACCATCTTGTACATAATCTCGGTATAGTAGCAGCATAAAACAGTCTACTACCATGACGTAAGAGGCGATAGAGAGCAATGACACAGGAAATGATCAACAGCATCTTCCAGATAACAAATCAAAATTAAAAAAAAACCGGTTGCCAAACTGCCTGTTAAGCGTAGAAACTATGACAATTAACCCCCTATGATGCAATCTATAGGGAAGCCTATGTTCAGCATCCGACTTTTAATAGACGGTAATGAACGAAATTCCACTTAGAAAGGACTTTAAAGAAATTCGCAGTAAAATAAAGATGACTGATATAGCTCGTAAGCTAAAAAGGGTACTGACTAATCAGTAGCAGAAGTGACAACCGGCGGAGTATACGTGTCTTGGAGTGGAGACCGTGCCAAGGCGAATGTAATGAGGGACATAATGTTTTCTTATATTTACGCGAAGGCTACGCATTAAATGAAACTAATTTTTACGGATTATATCGCGTTTAATTTTAACTTTTTAATTCCCGACGTTTCGGGTGCTTTACAGCACCCATGATCACGGGGGGGACTGAGGTGTTTGACGTCCCGATGTCATAGTTAGCCCGGCTACCTTCAGTTTTTTAATATTAATTTTTGGTTCGATCCACGCAGAATGAGCTTATAGTATCTTGAACTCTAGCAGTGGTATACTCGGGTTTGGATTTAATTTTATTAATTATAGGATCCCAAGCAGATGGCAGCACCCATCCATCTTCTCTATTGAAATTAGGATGTTTTTTTTAATTTCAATAGCCTCGCGAATCATCCTTGGTAGGAATCCTTGACCTTCCCCTGACGAGATGTAGTGATGATCTAAACGTCATATAGCCGAAGACCTGTCTCAGTGGCTGTCTTGGTATAAGTGACTTTAAGAATGTGCCAGCGTGCATATAATTTTTTAAAGATTTAAAAGTTCGCTATAAAATCAACAAATATTTATGCCAAAGGTTTGCCTGAAAGAGATCAGTAAGGCTACCTAACTGTCCGTGCAAATAAAAAGTTCGCTATAAAGTCAGCAAACATTTATGCGAAAGGTTTGCCAGGAAGAGATCGCTGATTAACGATAAGACCCCTTTATTGTACGTGCAGTATATAGTTTGTTATCAGTGTTTACGTTTTATAATGTGTGCAAAAAAGAGTATTTCTAAATAAATAATTAAATAGTATTAACTTTTTTTTTATAATTATTAAGCGGGCCTTTTTTGGGACTAGGAGTCCGTCTAGGTTGGACTATACGGACTCCTAGTCCCAGAAATAAGTTGGTTTACCCATTCCTACCACCAAATTCACTGGATTCTCAGGAGTGACAGGTCAATACATCTGTGGGCTTCAGCGTTTGAAATTATCAAATTACCATTAGATGTAATGTAATGTTATTTATCTTCATGTATTGTTCAGTACATAATATAATATAGGAACAAAAGGCGGACTTAATCCTAAGTAGCATTTCTGCCGGTCTAACTTAACCCTTTCGCTGTCCCGTGCACTACATATTGGTCATTGTTGTTGTCTTACTATTGTGTCTGAAAACCGGACAGTGGAAGTGTTAAGGCAGTGATAAATCGAAGGCGTTTAGACTAAACGAGGCCTTATCTACAAACTACATAATACAGGTCTCCTGATCGTCTTGTTCGTCTCGTGGCCTCCTACTTGAAAGACCGTACCTTCCGTTACAGACACGAGGGCACGCTCTCCTCTTCGCGTCCAATCAAGCCGGTGTCCCTCAGGGCTCGGTACTTGCCCTCTTCTATATATCCTGTACACCAACGACATTTCCATACCGTCGAATGGTATTCAGATCTCCTCTTGCAGACGACACTGCCCTCTACTGCAAAGGCACGTCACTACCTTTATACGGAACAAGATCCAAAAGTCAGTTAATGACTTAGAGCTTGGTTCCAAAATGCGTATCGATGTGAACCCGGAGAAGAGCTCCGCCGTTCACTTCGAACATAAACAACACCGCTCACTACTATTCCGCCAATCCGTATGTTAGGACCCCGGTCCTGGCATACGTCCGCTAAATACTTAGGTGTCACCCTTGACACGAGGCTCACTTTCGAGCCCCATGTCAAGAGAGTAACTCGTAACGCACGATTTTATCTGGGTAGGCTCAACAGTATGTTGGCCGACACAGTAAATGTCCTCCGTAATAAACGGACCCTTTATAAGGTCTGTATACGACCTGTAATGTCTTACGCGGCCCCATTTTGCTCACGCTAAGCCCAAAACCCTGAACAAACTTCGTTGTTCAAAACCTTTTGTCGTCGGGCTACGAACGCACCTGGTACGTCCGTAACGCCGACCTCCACCGAGACTTAGAGCTCCCACAGTCCAGCAATTTCTAAAAACTCTCTGAAAACTTCTTCAAAGCTTCAGAGTCCCACTCTAATCATTTCATTCGTGAGGCAGCTTCTATGCAGCCCCACTTCGCTCTCGCTATCGAGTCCGCAGACCGAGAAACGCTCGGACCCCCAACAAGCTGGCCGACCTGGACTGCCTCTTGGCGGCTCAGGCAAAGCCTTCTACTTCCAATATTTAATATGCCTTATTAGGCAAGTCTCTCAGCGGCAACTCACCGCCTGCGCCTCTTTCCCTAAAGAGATCGCGTCCGACTCGGCACTAAGGCCACTATGGCCAAAGCCGTCCCCAAGTCCCCAAACGAGACAATGGAATAGTAAAAAATATACTACAAAACACACTACTGGTAATATACATACATATACATATGTATAGATAGTAAGCTGAAGTGGTAGTATTGTGGGAAGAACACTAGATGAAGTAACGACCAGATAAGACATGCAGGAAGTCGGTGGAGGCAGGTAATTCAAGACTGCGTATTTTAGCATTCCTTGGGGGAGACCTACATTCAGCAGTGGATTAGTGAAGAGATGTAATAATGTTGAATAAAACTATTTTTGGATTTTATCGCGTTTAATTTTACTATTTTGATTCCCGACGTTTCGGGTGCTTTATAACAACCCATGGTCACGGGGAACTCTTGACCATGGGTTGCTGTAAAGCACTCGAAACGTCGGAATCAAATAGTAAAATTAAACGCGATAAAATCCGTAAAATCGTTTTATTCGATGTGTAGTGTTCGTAAATATAAGAAATCATTATCTAATAATGTTGACAAATATTAACTAAAAGACTAAATAAATACATAAAATATTAGGTATATTTTACATATTTATCCAATTGACTGCCCCAGAAGGGTAATGTTTTGGAGAGAATGTATGTATGTATGTTCTTTAACACGCTCTGTAACCTAAACGGCTTGATTGATGTTAACATGCTTATACGTGGTAGAGCCATGCTGCAGCTATATTAGTTGTATAGTTGTAGCACGAATGGGTCGGCTTGACCGGGGAAGGACCACGATCTCACAGAATACCATGGTGAGTGTAGAGAACCGGAGACCTTTACTACTGGAAAAGAGGCATTCCATCTTAGTCCTCACGGGTGATAACGCTTCTGCATTTTGATTCTTTATTGAGGATAGATGTAGATGTCTATGGGCCACAGCAACCACTTACCACCAGGTGGACTGTGTGCTCGTTTGTCACCCTATCCTATAAAGAAAAAAAATGAGGTATCGTTAAATTCGTCTTAATTATGGGGTAACATAGGCTTAGGGTAATATATAATATTTATATATTGCACCTGCAAATACAAAAAAGGGTGGGGAAGGTTTTTTTCAGTAAACTTTTTAACGCAATCGGGTTTTTTAATTACTGTTTTAACCATTAATTATGTGTATGATAAATATTCAATAAAACACCTGAATATAATAAAAACATAAGCCATTCTTTACTGCCGTTGATTGCGAACCTATAATCCATACACAAACAGCGGTTAACTCGTATCAAAATATTTTCTTAGCTTAAGGTTTAACCCATTTCGGTGTTTGCGGTTATACGCAGCGAGCGAACTAATAATAAAACGATCCTTATCTGTCCGTTTGTTCAGCCTTGACGGCGGGCGGATGCTGGCGCGGACGATAGTTAAGCAAATACCAACTCCTATCAAACGCTATATCGAGGGCAATACTGTTTCTGAGGTCCTCCTTAAATTATTTTGGGTGAATATTAACGTCATTTTAAAACCACATTTGCCTGACAACATACCGAGTTTATTTTTTATATGCTTTTAAATTTCGAATAAATTAAAAAAGAAAATTATATAATGAGCTATAATTGTGTTTTTTTTTAAAAAAAATTTACTTATTTCGAACGTATTTGAAAGTACTTAATAAATTTGTGTCACATCAGAAATACTACGTGTTTGACCGAACAAGATAATATTTCACATGTCTTTCAACACAGGACTTAATATTGAGGATTCTTATCGAGTGGGGTATCATTAGATAAGACTTATATAATAATTATACTTTTAGAAGAAGGAACCTAAAAACTACTCTATTTTTATTCCAAAAATTACCTATGATGTTTCCCATATGTTTTACTTCATAAAAAATTAATAAGATGTGGTTTGGCATTTGTAAATAGTAAATTAAGTTAAAAGAAAAAACAATTATGTAATATACTTGTATATAAATGCGTATTAGTTAAATAAGCTCTTGTAACATAAATGAAATAAATAAATATATTAAGATAATTTAAATTGCAACTTTCTCGTAAACCAATAAAATTTTGGTCAAGGGCAACGCCCTCCGTCGGAATGCCTGCCGCGGATGTGAACCTCCGACAGTCGAACTGAGTGCAGTAAAAAATATACAGCGTCATCGTATTTATTATCGAATTTAAGAGATTAAACGCTTTCGTGTTACAGAATTACGTGCGGAATGCGATCAGTCTTAGACGCAAAAAATACTACAAATGCGTAAAAAAATTCACTTACGATTTTTTTATTAAAATGCACTATATTCCTGTTCGGTTTTTGCCGACTTCAAAAAAAGAGGTTTTCAATTCGACTGTAGGTTTTTGTGTGAGCCACACGATATTAAGTCAATTTTGAACCGGTTTTGATGACTATTTTTTATTAAATAGGTTATACTTATATGGACCCCCCATATAAGATAATTTGGAGAAAATTTTTCACACCTTGGGAGTGAAGTTCTTAATTTAACTATTTAGGAAGACATTGTGTAGTGAATTTCCTTAGTCCACTCAAAATAGTAAAAAAATTACTTTAAATAAAAAGTAAAAAATTAAAAAACGACTACAAGGAAGTAAAAAGAATAAAATATTTTTACATTCTGGGTTGGATGTTTTAGTACCAACTTTATTAAGTGAAATAATTTTATTATTTTCTTTAAAGTCGGCTTTTACTTTTATTAAAAGTAATTTTTTCAGAAGTATTATACAGAAATTGTAATTAAACTTGTTCAAACAAACTCGCATAGTTTGTTACCTGATTACAAGTTGATTAAGTGCACAACCGAATAATATATTGTACTATGTAACAAGTATAAATCTAAGCTTAAAGCTTACTTATATTTACAAAGATTTTGAGCTTCGTTGAAATCTCAAATCCAATAACTCAAACCTAAAAAGTTTTAGAGTCGTTGGACATCGACGAAAAATAAAATGAATGTAATATAATCTGGTATAACACATTCTTTTATTGCAAACGTGAAACTGGCACAACATAAAAAGACATAAGAAATGTAAAGTGATTAAAATAAAAGCAACACGAATATTGTCAAACTATAAGTTGAAAGCAGCCCATTTGGATAAATAGGACACCGACCGAATATTAAATATAAATAAAAATCACAAACTCTTCTTTTTTCTTTTTTCGCTAATTCCGTCGGACTACGTAAATCAAGCAAACCACCGTGACAAAAGTGGCAATTATAGATGCCTGAATTTCTTTGCGATTTGTTCACGCCATGTCGCGTGCGCCGTGAAGAATACGAATATTTACATTTGTTAACTTTCGCTCATGTGATATTCGTGTTATACACTGTATTAACAAATACCGTTTTATTAATTGTGATAAAACCTATATTTTAAAACACGATTAGGCGATCTTAAATCATTATAAAACAAAATAAATTCCGTTCTCTCTACCTGTCTACTTACAGCGAACTTAATATAATCGACTGAAGATACATAAAAGTTTCGATCATCAGTCGAACTGTGTATTGACGGTGTAAGAATATCCACTGTCCCATATCATCCCGTGGGTGTCGTAAGAGGCAAAATAGGGAAACTGAAACAGGAGATGGGCAGCAGCATCTTCCTGATAAAACTCAAAATAATAAAAAACTGTATTTGCTAATCCGTCATGCGTTGCAACTGTGGCAAAACCTCCCCATGAAGCAATCTATGAGAGAGGAATATGTTCAGCAGTGGACCTTTATAGTCTGTAATGGATGGATGGATATAGGATCTCTCATAATTCTGTACTATCACTAATTACGAGTGCATTATATTTTTCAAGAACCTATAACGGCTTGACATTATTAAGCTAGATTAAAAAATCTTAAATCCGTACAAAATTAAACAATGTTTAGTTTCGTCAAATTATATAAAAAATGGAAATCATTATTAGGGTTTTTAAATCTAAAATAAATAAATAATATGTCTATCATTAATGATGAGAAAACGATCAAAACAATTTTAGGTAGATCAATAAAAAAAAATACAACAGTTTATTGAAGCAATTTCACGATCATTTGGAAGTAAAATTATTATCAATAAAGGTAAAGAAAAAAAGGAAAAACTTTGACTAGCAAATAATCAATATAATATTAGTAATCGATCGAAAGGTTTTTGTGTAGTTAGAACATGAAGTTATTGATGACGTTTAAGCGAATATGAGGCAACTCATGATGAGTAAAGAATGACTCAGATGGCGCTGTAGTAGTCGGAATTTTCTCGCATTTGTTCCGTCAAGCCAATGACATTGTAACAGCATAAGTTCGTGACCGAATCTAAACAATTGAGAATTAATTGTACTTTGGACACCTATGGTAAATTGTGTGTATAAACCCCGTTACGTATACCTTAAAACTTGAAAACATGAGTGTGACATATGAATCTGAGATATGGTCCATCACTACTCGAAAAACCGACAACAGATAGAGAAGAAAGGTGCTACTCGAGAGCAGTCTCGTACCGGTAAGCGAAGTGTAGAGCGGTCCCTCATGGATGGAGTGACGACTTGGTAAGAGATGCAAGAAGCCGATGAATACAGGTGGCTCAGGACCATTTTGTGGTATTCCTCTCGAGAGGCCTTTTGTGAGCTGTAACGATGACGTTGACGTGTTTTGAATTGGCACGATTACAAAATGTAGAAAACCAAAACATGTTTTCAATTGTGCTAAACAAGATATTTTATCAAAAACCTTGTTTTACAATAGGTACTATTAAGTGGAAGAATATTTTAAAGATTATGATGAGCATGACATGAGAATAGGTGGATATAAAATTATCACCTATCCTTTAGCTATATTATGACATTATAACTTGAAGTTTTTACTTAATAGATAGTGTTATTTCCGATTATGTACTCTGTGTAGGCTTTAGTTTTTAAACATTTAGATCTTTAGATTAAAAGTTTTAAAAAACAAATCTGGGGTTAAGTAAATCTTATCTTTGTTAAATACTCAGTATAAGTAGCAATTAATTAATTTAACACTACGACATAAAATGACGATCAAAAATAAATCGAAGCAGATTGCAATGGGAGCGAACTAAATAACGCATTAGAATTAAATCGAGATCATGAATCGATTGGTATCGAATAGGACACAGGCGCACAACGTCTAAACGAAATGTCGCAAGAACCACCCACGTCTTGCGTGAGAGAGTCGAGCATTGTGATCCGACCAGTTCCCACACAAAAACCTATGCAAGACCCATCTGTAACAGTGGAGCAGTGCGCAGAAACCGCGAGAATTGTTAATATTTTTCGCAAGACGCTTGTTTCATTGTAAGGGATCGAGAATCGACCTCATTTTATTCAAAAAGAATTACTTAATAGGTTTGTTTAAACAATGTTCATGATATCCAGTTCAGATACGTTGAAATTTTTAAGGTTCCACTGCAATACATTGAACACTAATTTAATTCTGTCAGTGCCCAAATATATCATAGTACCTACCTATCATAATTTCAAAAGATCTTGGCCCATTTGGTTTTAGAATTTAGCATTAGTTTATAAGATTTTAGCACATTTAGCAATTATATTTGGTTTTCAAAATATCAACCCACAAACTAAAAGGTAAGTCGATGCTATAGCCCACCTACATCTAGCCTTGATTAAGGTTTCAAAGGCAGATGCGGTATCACAAAGTACTAAGTGCCAGTATATAAATGTTAATTGTACTTTGTGGATTTAGGATTCGCCGTAAAATTTCAAAACGGTCTAATTATAGTGATTTTAAAAAAATATTAAAAAAGAAGCCATGATACATTGCAACCAATTTGTTCTAAAAATTGAGTATTTGTTTTTATTAAAATTGACATAGTTTCTAAAAATTAATGACATCGAACAATTTCAAAAACTGATAATAATAATTACCTCCAGACCGAATTTCGGTCACGGCGGCCAGCCTCAATGGAGACTAGCCATCGGCCCTTACAGGATTATAGTGCCCAAGTACATGCGATAGCACAGGTGCACTCTCTATTCCCTCAATCTCATAGAATAGAATAGAATCATTTTTATTTAATATAGACTACAGTAATACTTATTGAAAGTTATTTTTTACTTTTACCACTGGTTCGGAAAAAACCTCTGTCCTGGGAAGAACCAGCAAGAGACCCAGAGGGACTTTTTTTTAAAAGCACAATTTACAATATAATATTCTATACAATTGGTCCGATGGGACGGTAAACCGACACGATCGGAGAGAGATCAGCCGCAGGACCAAAGGCTTTACGTGCTTTCCGAGGCACGGGGGTGAAACACCGCCAACTTCTCAAAACTCTAAAAAAATGAAAAACCCAATAACTGATTGTTTTTGGGATTCGAACCCGGGACCTCATGATCAGCAGTCGCGTTTACAATCACTAGACCAACGAAGCAGTCAATTAAAAAAACTGATACAAACTAAACATAATTACCTACCACATTCTAAAGGAAAGGTATTAAATGGCAGAATTCCTAGTATCATTCCTAAACAAACAGACAGGCGACAAAACTTACCATAGAAGTGTTAATAGGGGCGAGATAGTCCTGTATAAATACACAGATGTTGCCTAAGCCGCTTCTAGAACCAAACAACTTAAAACATTTAACGAAAATGTATCTAAAATTTCTCGGAAGGGACTTTATTGGTTTGTATTGTTTAACACTATCAAAAACATTGTTTACGTGTTATCTATTCAATATTTTTAATCTGTTAAAATTCTTAATGAAGACATCCGCAGATTTTAAGACTTTTTCTGCATACCTGAGTCCATCTGGGTGGATTAAACTCTTTCATCTATTCCTGCTGCTAAGCAGTAGTACGTGGTAAGTTAAATAAAAATATCCTTACGAATCGCGGTTAATTTTACTTTAACGGTGAGGGCCAATAATGGGTGGAAGTAAGACACTGTAAGCTTATTCTGCGTAGATCAGACCAAAACTAATAATTAAAAGCTGAAGGTACTCCGGGTTAAATTTGACATCGGGACGTCAAACACCTCAGTCCACCCCGCGACCATGCACAAGCATCATAATAGTCTGTGCCTCGTGACCATGGGTGCTGCAAAGCAACCGAAACGTCGGGAATTAGAAATAAGTAAAATTAAACGCGATAAAATCCTTAAAAATAGTTTTATTCAATGTGTAGTGTTCGCGTAAATATAAGAAATCATCAAATACGTGATAAATTTAAATTCAAAATTAAAATTAAATATTACATACCAGCGGGGTTAGAACTAGCGTTGCCCGCAATTGTGAACTTTTAAGTAACAAAACCAATTAGCGTAAGTTAAATGACGGTAAGGTAACTCGGGAGTACATTCCACTTACTCGTATAATTGGTCGATAATCACTCAATCATCTCGAATTAACCGCAAGTAGCCTATTACCTCGACGTGGGCGACCAGAGGAAATGATCGAGTTTAAATAACTCCATAAACATGCGAACTATCCACGCAAGAATTTATCGCAATTTAAGCTGCACATCACTATCGATCCACTTCAATTGGCGATTGCTTTAGGATTGTTCGAATTAGTTTAGAATTAAATAGTTAAGCCGAAGTCGATGTTATTAGTTTTATTTACTGGCGTCGTTTATTAGATTTCAGTAGAAGTTGCAGATTGCTTACAGTGGAATTCACTAGCGTTGTTAAAATTGATTGTTACTCATACTATTTTGTAACCATTCCTACACCAGAGAGAAGTTAGGCTCTTTGATATATAATTAATTTGCTTTACTACCTTCTATTCCACTTTAAGCTTGAATTAAATTGAATTTACAAAAAGCGGCGTTTACCCCCTTTCGGAGAAATGGCGGTAAAACCATCGTTTATGCTATAAGAAAAATACTTAGACTGGAGACGAGGAACAGCGTCAGAAGTGCAAAAAGTCTGGTATTGATATAGTCAATCCACATGATAAACGTGATATTAACACAAATCCTCACTATAAAGGGAGAGGCCCTTGACCAGCAGTGGAATTTTACAGGCTGATGAATAAGAATTTAAAGTAAGTGTTTTACACCCTGTCAGATGGGTGAAGAATAAAGGCATCGAGTAAGACCAAGAAATAAGTGGCGAGACGATCTCAGTACTTTAGATAAGGATTTCTGAAATACCAATCACCACAGATTAAAGTGGAAGGATATGGGGGAGAAAGCCCCAGAAAATATGCAACTTATCTATCAGAAAGTTAAAAAAAAAATGAAGCAAAAATTGTTTAATAAGGGTTATTATACTACTAAAAAGTACATGATTGATAATAGCCCCAGAGAATAAGAGGTGATCGCTACCATGCTGTTTCTAAATGTTTTCCTACTTAATTGTATAAAATATTTTTTTTAATAATTTATTTTGCAAATTTTATTTATCTATTATATTACTGTGTACAATAGTTAGAGATGACAATAATATAAAAGGTATCAACAATTACCTCACTAGGAGTGCAATATATTATTTTAATTATTAATATATTATTTTAATAATTATCTTATAAGATAAAATATTTAGAAAATGCTTACAAGATATTGTAAATTAATGTTTAAAAAAAAGTCCTGCTGTGTTTCTTTATGGTTCTTCCCAGGACAGAGGTTTTTTCCTTGCCAGTGGTAAAGCTCAAATAGCTTTCAATAAGTATTATTGTAATCTAAATTAAATAAAAATTATTCCATTCTAAAGGTCAAAAACTTTTTATTAATAAAATTGAGGAAGAATTAATAATTGTCAATGTTAACGTGTTTTTGTGATATTTTTTCGACCACAACATTATTTCCGTCTCAATTACCTATTAATGCACTGTAAGTCTATAAAATATCTAATCATCTTACGTTAAATGTGTGTTGAGATGTACGCCGATCAGCATACCGTAATTGTTTTGTTTCTAGGATTTGAACCTACCACTCCTAAAATGTACCAATAAAATCCACCTTCATGCCTTCAAAGTTTTTAAGACCTTTAAAATCTAAAATCACAGTGAAAAGTGAAAAACCAGAAAAGGCAATAAGTATTAATTTTTGAGCAATTTTTAACTTTACATACAGGGAAATTAATAACTTCACAAACTAATAAAGAAATAATACAAAAAATAATAATGAATATAAATAAGCATTTTGTTTCGAACGTAATTCTAAAAAGAAACTGTGAAATTGTCAGTTTGTATGTGCATCTACAAACTAACAATTAAATGATATGCTACGCCCGTACAGGGTGTCACATGATCTTTAAACATATTGTAACAACATTATACTTTGTGACATGCAATAAATGAATTATGAAAAAAAATGATAATTTAATTTAAATACAAATGAATCTTTGTACCTATATATAATTATTCTGTACATTTTTTTAATAGAATAAGGGTGACAAACGGGCACACAGTTCAACTGATAATAAGTGGATGCTGAGGCCCATAGACATCTATATTTATCAAATGCTAAGACTATGACTAAGACGGACTTTTTTTTCAGTAAAAAGGGTCTCCGATTGTCTACACTCACCATATGAAACACAGCAGCGTTAAGCTACTATTTTACGCTGTTATTCTGTGAAAGCGTTGTCCTTCCCAAGTCGAGCCGACCCATTCGTGCTCCAACCATAATATAGCTGCAGCGTGGCTCTACCACGTATTAAAATAATATAGCTGCAGTGTGGCTCTACCACGAACTACTCCTAAACGGCTGGACCCATTTTGATGATTTTTTTTAAGTGGGCCTCTGGATGGCTAATTGTCCCATTAACAATTGGACCCGGTAGGTGGCACTGATGTCGAGATCCAGAATTCACCCGTGCGCAGCCGGGGCGAACCGCTCGTATTACATAAATTACTAAAGTTGCAAGCAACACAAAGTACATTGAGAATAAACCAAAACAAAAGGTTACTACTAAAGTTGATACTACTTACGGAGTACTTATGAAAGTAGTGCAAATAATGATTCATTATCTAAAGCCTCCAGTTCTTTACCGCAAAAGGCAAATAACACAAGCGAATAAACACAAGCTGATTCATTCTTTTTTTATTCAACACGACAAACACAAAAACTTAATATTGCTACGGAAATTTTTTGTCAAGGATAAAAAAAAACAGTTTTTCCATCTAAAGACTCATATTCAAGTCCACATAAAAATTTGAGGAAGAAATCAAGGCTGCTGAACGATAAAAAATTAGAATCAAGTAATTGGATTCATCATTGAACTGCAAAATGTTAAAGAAAACTTTTGAGTGTTTGGTGGTGTTTTAAAAAACATTCTCCATGTAAAATTGCGTACAAACCCACAATTAAATAACCTAAAGTACCATGAAATCGTTCACAATGCGCTATAAAACTGGCGCAATTGAATTACCTACTTGTTTTCGCGCTACAATTTGTTTAGACGACTTACCTGGTTACGCACTTAGAGTCACAAAATAAACAAGCACAATTTCAAGCCCTTTTTAGGGGGCGATCACTGAAAACTAATTCCATAGCACATCGCACAGAAATCCAAGTATGAAACACAAGCACGCGAGAGAGATCGATCAATGCGCGGATCTGCATGCGACACGACACGACGGTCGCGCGCGGAGGTTTGGCGCGGAATGACGAATGAATACTGACGCATTCCGACAATCCGGCATTGTAGCCTGCGCTTGCGTCGATCCGTATAAAAAATATATTATTTGTTTTCTATCTGTAGTAATTAACCACTTACAAATTCGTCACCTGAGCACAAATAAAGTGATTTTCTAGCCGAATGGAATATACTTGTAAATGTGCAAATGGTTTAGATTGATATTTAGATTTAATATTTAGAACATTTTTAAATGGATAAAATATGTTGTTTATAATAGTGACTTCAATCATAGTTACACGACTCTACATTTTTCTATTGTATTCAGAATATGTTGATTATTTATACAATAATATCATAAGATTTTTTATAGAATAAGGGTGACAAGCGAGCACACAGTAAACCTGAAGCTGTGGTCCATAGACAAATACTTTTATCCTCGATCAAGAATCAAAATGCAGATGCGTTGTCACCCCTGAGAACTAAAATGGAATGCCTCGTTTTCATAAAAAGGATCTCCGGTTCTCTACACTCACCATACGAAACACAGCAGCCTTAAGCTGCAATTTTACGCTGGTATTCAGTGAGAGCGTGGTCCTACCCCGTTCGAGCCGACCTACTCGTGCTACGACTATAATATAGCTCCAGCGTGGCTCTACCACGTATAAAGATTAAAATAAAGGCTAGAACATTTTATACATCAAACAGATATACGAATAGAAATACCATTTTAAAATTTGAGTATGACCCGGGAAGGCTTCCAAGGACCTGGTATACGAAATTATCAGTTATAGAATTTGGCTATTTTTTTAACGTTACCCTCACACTAGCATTTCCTCCTGTATCGTGGAGTCAGTTTACAAACATAAATTTCACAAGGACAAGCATGTAGGTCATACAAACACTTGTTCCGTGCGGGATTTCAACCCGCAGCCCTCAGCGCCGCAACTCATTGCTAAGCCACTGCGCTACGGAGCCGTCTTCTCAATTTTCAATCAATTTATTTTATCTAGTGAATGTCGCAAGAGTCGCGGATGCAAACCTGCTTTTTCAAGCGTAGTTTAATGATTCAATTATGTTT
The DNA here is from genome assembly GCA_029286625.1 of Parnassius orleans. Lineage (NCBI taxonomy): Eukaryota > Metazoa > Arthropoda > Insecta > Lepidoptera > Papilionidae > Parnassius > Parnassius orleans. The sequence continues at coordinate 940,277 of JAGSMP010000097.1, forward strand.
GCTAAAAACAAAAAATTATTTGCAGTAAATTCGACTGTCGCGCCTCAACAAGTGTTCTGTACAAGCGGAGATAAAGTTATCCCATTTAGAAAAATATTATTTATGATACATTTCTAATGGCGATAATAACTCTATCTCTACTCCACTTACTCACACTGCCTTTAATTTTTAAATGCTGCTAATAAATATCCGGATTCCGGAAAATATCTGAAAAACAGCTCTTGCTCAATATTTTTAATAAAAGATGTAACGATTTAAACAAAAAGTCGATTAAAAATGAGGAGCGGCGGCTAGCGGCTCCAAGTGGCAGAAGCCCATGGTTCTCCTGTAAATAAAAAAATAGTAAAATATATGTATCTTAAATGTTTCCTAGTTAAACATTGACCTATTGAGACCTATAACAAAGTAAAACATATTTTTATCATATTCATTCATAAAGTGTTAATGCATATAAACATCAGGATAGAACAATATTATAAGGGGTTCCTTCCGAATGCTGACACTGGAACCTTATGTATAATATATAAGTACGAGGGGTGATCCAAAAGTAATGATAATATACGTATATATTTATATTATAATATAAATATTTAGACTCTAAAGCCTTTAGTCCGACCTAAATACTATGTAGTATGTTTGCTTTTAAAAAAGTTAAAAACCCTACGCGGCGCCTTAGCTGCCAGTACTCAAATGTATAGTTTTGTTATCAAAATTGCTCAAGCGCATACACGTGCGTCGTTGCAACGTGGTTCTTACACTTACAGACTTCAATCTGCCATTTAAATTTAAAACAAGTCTCGTGACATTTCTACAAACATGTGGTAGAGCCATGCTGAAGCTATAAGTCCTTACACTAGAATACCCACGCTTTCACAGAATACCGGCGTGTTTCTTTTGATGAGTGTAGAGAACCTAAGATCCTTTTTACTGATATCGATGCATTCCATCTTTGTCCTCAGGGTGACAACGCATCTGCATTGTGATTAATAATGGGGATAGATGAAGACGTCTAAGGGCCACAGCATTCACTTACCATCAGGTGGACTGTGTGCTCGTTTGTCAACCTTATTCTATAAAAAATACGGCGGAATCACGTATGATAAATTAGTATAAAATTGTAGCTTTTAATTAAACATTAAAATTCATAATAAATTTATATATTATGGGCCGCGGTACATATTTAACTAGGTATGTCAGTTATTTATCATAATAAAATTTATTAAATATATATATAATAGTCTAAATTATGAAAATAACCTATGTGCTACATTTCAGCATTTTAGTTTCAAGGGTTTGGGCTGTTTGCTGATGAGTCAATGAGTGATTAAAATGAGATAGTGAGTGAGTGAGTGAATCGGGACTTGTCTTTTTATGTTGATTTCAAATGACTACTAACACGGAAACATTTTCCTCAATTTGTATTTTGTTGTTAAAAGAGATAATGAAAACAAGTGGCATCTAGTTCCGGGATACACTTCCCGGGTTGTAACAAAAGCGCCCCATTGTGCTCACGGCCTTGGTCGTGCCGTCACGGCAGCCGTTCAGCCATCGATATCGCATGCACTGATCTCTAATTCACAGTCGTTCCCGCTCTGCTGATTTAATAGTGTAGGGGCCTTTTGTCTTTTGTTCTTTGTTCTGTGTTTATCGTTCCGTTGTATATAGATAGGTGATATACTTATTTCTTGCGATCCGCACCAACTTCACACGGATGATTTCTGTATGTCGACAACAGCGCCACCTACCTGGATCCAATTGTGCATCTAAACCATCGAGGGATCCACTTAAACACACATAAAGAATTTCATGACAATCAGTCCAGCCGTTTAGGAGTTTAGTGACAAACACACGTACAGAAGAATTATATCTATACAAATAAATAAAATTAAAGTGTCTAATTGTAATGTCAAATTTTTGACGAGAGTTTTACTGATATATAGCTGATATTATTAGGAGTAACTTCAGCTACTTTTATTTTAGAAAAAAATTAAGGTTCCGCGGAAAAAAAATTATAAGCAATCGTAATAAGTTACTTGCAGACAAAGTCACGGTAAACTGCTACTATATATAATAATTCAAAAATACGTTTTGGATCGGAGTTCCATAAAATCCGTTCTTAATGGGTGTCTAAGTCGAGAATGTTCAAATTTCAAGTCCATCGAGCGTATAGTTTTTCGTTAAGTAGTTCCTAAGGCAGAAAAAGCTCTACTGCATATTTCAATCTCTGAAAAAAAATTCTGCATCGCTGCAGCTTTCATATTACTGACCGTGATCCACATTAGTGATGTATAGGTGATTTTTACCACGAAATGAAAAATACAAGAAAAAGAGGCTTATACAGTACCGTTTACCTATATTGTGGTAGAGCCATGCTACACATATACACATCTACATCTGTTATCGATTAAGAATCAAAATGCAGATGAGTTGTCACCCCTTAGGACCAAAATTTTAAATGCTCTCGTGACAGTCTAGTAAAACAATATATCACTCATGTAGATCACCGTCAGAAATATGAAAGCTGCAGCGATGCTGAAGTTTTTTTTTCAGAGATTGCAATATGTGGTAGAGCTTTTTCTTCCTTAGAAACTGCCTGGATAAATACCACCCTCTCAGGATAAAGTATTAGAGACACGGTACTATTTATAAAGAATTTGATTTCGAAGCCAACAATGAGGGCTAATAATTTTCTGCTCACCAGATGTCGCTAGTTGACAGTGAGGTAAAGTTTTTTGTTACACATTGTAATTTAATTGAGAAGTTGGTTTTTAATAAAAGTTTATCAGTTTCTAGAGTATTATATTAATACACAAAACAATGCGTCAGTGGTTTGCTCTTTAATTTTTTGCACATTATAACTTTTTTTTTAATTTTTCTACTTTTATGAATATCTGTGGTTTGGTTTATTTATTTTTAATCTTATTGATATAAAATATAGCTAATAGTACAGAAAGAAACAATAGCCTTTACATTTTCCGAACAAATCAACTTCCCCGCTATGAAATCTGTCAAATATTCGTGGATGCCCTCATTTGTGAAAAATTATCGAGTCCCAAACCTATAAACCTATAACCAATTATGTTCTCCGCTGAGATATGAGTCACTTAGCAACGCTCATTATTGTTGCTACAAAATATATGATCTCGTTCAGCGTGGACGGCTCCACTTTCTAATTCATTCCACTTTCAACGTTAAATCCTTCGATTACCTTTCCCTTAACATTTATACAAAACTAAGGTAATATTTTTTTAAGTGGAAGATTCACGCTGCAGCTATGCTTGTTATATCACGACCATAGTTACAGCACGAATGGGTCGGCCCGACAGGGGTAGGTCCGCATTTAGAATACCAGCGTGAACCAGCAGAATTATGCTGTTGTGTTTCGTATAGTGAGTGTAGAGATATTACTATTATTATTTACGTGGTAGACCCATGCTGCAGCTATATTAATGGTATAGTTGTAGCACGAATGGGTCGGCTCGACCGGGGAAGGACCACGCTCTCACAGAATTCCAGCGTAAAATAGCAGCTTAACGCTGGTGTGTTTCGTATGGTGAGTGTAGAGAACCGGAGACCCTTTTTATTGGAAAAGAGGCATTCCATCTTAGTCCTCACGGGTGACAACGCATCTGCATTTTGATTCTTTATTGAAGATAGATGTAGATGTCTATGGGTCACAGCAACCACTTACCATCAGGTGGACTGTGTGCTCGTTTGTCACCCGATCCTATAAAAAAAAAGAGAACTGGAGACACTTTTTGCTGGTAACGAGATATTTCATGTTATCAATCAGGGGTGTCAACGTATCTGCATTTTGATTCTAAATCGATGATATATGTAGATGTGTATGGGCCTTAGTATCCACTTATCATCAGGTGGACGGCGTGCTCGTTTTTCATCCTCCTTCTTTAAAAGGAATAGGTGTTATTATTTTTAATGTGACTCTCTGAGAGATCACTTTATATTTGTGGTCTTTTCTGTAGATTCATCTGTCCATGGGGTCAACGTGTGGTGGAGTTCCTAAAGGTATAGTCATATCCGCGACAGGCTATTGTCGCTGGTAGCAAGATGGCTGGTTGTTCTCTCGCTCAAAGGCTAAGTAGAGCCATTTAGCGAGAAAACACAGCCAGCGTTCTTGCCACTATACCGCGGGGAGTAAAACAGTATGTTAATATTAGTTATTGTTCTTTTGTTGTAAGTATTGTATAATTTAATGTTACGTTAATAAATTAAACTATATAGTATAGGTGAAAAGAAAATTGATAAAGGTAATATTTAAATATGATCAAAGTTGAGAAGGTGAAGACTTCTGATTTTATTATAACACTAGCTTTTCCCCGCGACTTCGTCCACGTGGAATTTATTACGATTGGATTTCATGGGCTTTAATTTTTTTGCGCGGAACCCTAATTATTTTTCTAAAATAACAGTAGCCTAAGTTACTCCTTAAAGCATAAGCTATCTGCCAGTGAAAGTGCCGTCAATATCAGTCCAGCCATTTCGGAGATTAGCCGGAACAAACAGACAGACAGAAAGACAAATTTTAAAATTGTTTTTTGTTATAAGTGCCGTATAAACTTTCATGTGCATTTGGTAAAAATATGTTATTTTGACATTACAAACAGACACTTCAATTTTATTGATTTGTATAAATATAAATGGATGTCGTAAGAGGCGACAGAGGTAAACTGAAACAGGAGATAGGAAGCCGTATATTCCTTCAACTCAAAATAATAAAAATTCCCACTAGTCGTCAACTTAGGCAAATATCTCCCCTATGAGGCTATCTGTGGGAGGCCTATATTCAGCAGTGATCTTTTAATAAACTGTAATGAACAAATCAATGATTAATAATTTTTAAAGTCTCCGCCTCGTCATAAAATATTATTTGTTATAAAATTTGAACAATGTATGGCTAAATAGATAAAAAATTATCTGTTTCCTAAAAATAAGATATTATGTGTGTTATATACTAAAACATAACATAATATATTATATATTTAGCCATTTAAATAGTTCAAATTTAACAGAACACCTTTTTTAGGCAGATAAAAACGAGCAGACCTGGGCGACGCGTGCGCAGATACCAGTCAAGATGGCGCGGGCATAATTGAGCTGTCACGCTTCGCTCGCTCCCGCCATTGTTTTCATTTAGAGGCCGATCGGTGTCTTTTCGGACGTAGTTATATTTGATCCAAAGACTGTAATGACCTAAGCGGTCATTTATTAATAGATAGCAGCGTTTAGGTTTTTGTATACGGAAGAAAATATTGTAATAATAGTAATGTTAATGAAATTAAATAATATTAACATAACAAGCAAACAAACAACAAACCAGCCTATTTAGAAAACTGGGTAAATGAAAAGCGTCGCATATACGATAGCGAATAAGTGATAAAGAATCCTAGGTCCTTGAGATCCCACTTAACCAGGTTTCATTGTAATAACAATAATAATCTATGTCAATACGTTAAAATAAAATGATGTGTCTGTTTGTAATATCGAAATAACTGTATTTTATCGAGCTCAGGGGGTTGTTTGCTTGCCACTAAGACATAAATATCAGGTTTTAAAATTTTTGTTTGTCTATCAATCTGTTTTTTTATAGAAGAGTGGCAAACGAACATGCGGCTCACCTGATGGTAAGTGAGTCTGTCTGACCGGACTTATGTTCCGAATGACTGAACCGATCGTGATGAAACTTCACGGACAGATAGAGACCAATGCTAAGAGTGATCAAAGCTATAATTTATCCGAAAAGCTTGGAGAATTATTATTTGTGAAATGGGAAATTTGATAAAATAAACTGTCATTAATAAACTCTCTGACATTGGCATTACAGGAACCGCTAATGAGATACTCAGATCTTACCTCACTAATCGTCGGCAAGTGGTTAAGATCGGTGAAACACAGAGTGGGCCCAGAGTTGTGCCCTGTGGTACCTCAGGGTTCGATTCTGGGGCCTCTCTTGTTTCTTATATATATAAATAATATAAAAGAACTCGGGCTTAAGGGAGACATAACTTTATACGCCAATGACACCACTCTATTCTACTTTGGCCATTCTATAGACTCTGTTATTAATGACGCACAAAATAACTTAGATTTTCTAAATATCTGCTTTCAATGCAGTCGGCTTACTATAAATATATCAAAAACAAACTATATAATATTTACAGTGAAAAAAAAAAAAAATATCACATTATACACCATTGAAAATAAATAATCAAATTATAAATAAAGTTGATGAACAGAAATCTTGGACTGATCTTAGACTCGCACTTAACATGGAAACCACATATTTCTAAAATGTTCTGAGTTAAAACAGTTCTGAGGTAACACACAAAAAAATACATTCGAATTGAGAACCTCCTCCTTTTTTGAAGTCGATTAAAAATCACTCAGTTTTGCTATTATCTCAAAAAATATTTATCAATTCCACGTAAAAAGTCTTATAACCTTATTCTTCAACACTTTTAGTTTAGTTATAAAATGACTTAAGTAAAAATATGTTAAAAATCAATTTTGCATCATAACTTAAGGAGATTGAAGATATAGTCACGGTCTAATAGTGTAAGGACCTTTTTGTATAAATTACAAATTAAAAAAATATGTAACTTATTTTATATCTCATAAAGTTTAAGAAATAATCAGCGAAAACCATTTATTTTATAAAATAATAACTCCGCCCCACTTTTGTCCGCAACACAGACACAAACATACATACTAGTTTTAATTTGAGTTTGGAATTGCACGATATAAACTTCAAACTAGCCAGTATCAAAAAATAGAAATGTCTCGTAAGTAATATCCTGATAGGTAGTAATTACACAGTTTCAGTTGTAAAACGTCTATAGATATAGAAATATAGAGCGATTCGAATCGTCGACGACCGAGTTCTTTCTGATCGGCTTGACTCACTGGCGCTGCGAAGAGATGTTGCATGTCTTTGCGTATTCTATCGCATCTACCACGGAGAGTGCTAGGAGGAATTGTTCGGACTAATGCCTGCCGCTAAATTTCACCATTGCACATCGCGACAATACTCTCGATACCATCCATACCATCTGGATGATTGGCTGTCCACCACTGTGCGATTTACTAGAAGTTTTGTTCCTCGCGCAACCTCCTTGTGGAATCGACTACCACCAGCGATTTTTCTGAAACGATACGATATAGGGACCTTCAAGAATAGAACCTGCTGTATTTTAAAAAGGCCAGCAACGTATCTGCAATTCTCCTGGTGTTGCAGTTGTTCATGGGCGGCTGTATTCACTTACCTTTTGCCCCTCTTATATAAAAAAATCTATAGTTTAAAGTGTTTTTTTTCTTTACTCAAGTAACCTTGAAAAATAGAAAACGACCTGTCATGAATTATAAGTAGGCAAACAGATAATGAAGTATTTGTATGTGAAAACGGGTGTTTAAATGTAGTCGTATCAATTTAGTATTATAATAAAATACCTGGTAGATTACGATACAACGTTCTAAAAACCTTTAAATAAACGCATTAAATCTACAAATAATAGTTATTGTGGACAGACATGTAGCAAGTTAAGAGATTTGAAGCAATCGCTGAACACGAGTAGCGTCTAGTAGTAAATCCCCTTTTGTGTATGATTTACGTTACATTCTGGAAGAAACCCTAATATAATGAGATAAATAAAAGTTACGCTTCAAATAAAAAGCAAACAAACGGACTTGATTTGCGTCTGCCTTTTCCACCTACAACTTTCTCCTGTAAATTGTTTTCTCAGATCACATTTTCCTAACTGCAACTCTACACTTATATTATTACTCCGAACTTAAAACTCTAAAGCTGCATTGCTAATAGTTGATATGATGAAAAAATGAGCTAGTCCAGTCCAGTAGATAGGAGAATTTGCCCACCGTTAGACGTCTCACACTTTCAACGCTCCTGCCTGGTAGACTATATTTAAACCGTCGTACAAGGCCTTTCCGCCTTTCTAAGGCTTTCGACGGTGTTAACTATGAGATCATAATCAAGTTGCTACAGTGTTACGGAGCAATGAACATAGCGTTTAAACTCACTGCCTATTTTTTTAGTAATAGAAGGCAAACCGATTTTATCAAGGCAGGAGTTCTTCTGGGTCGTTAATATCTATGGCTGTTCCTCAGGGCTCAATTCTAGGTCCGTTGCTGTTCCTAGTCTATCTATATTAATGATTTATCTTACTTAGTATGTAATAACCATGATAGATTTTTATTTGCTAATTATACTTCGTTGATTTTTAGAATTAAACGACCATTGTTAAAATATGACAAAGTGAATATTGCTATATCAAAACTAGTACATTGGTTTAACGTCCAGTTCAATAAATATAATTCCAAGTGTAACATATCGACTACAAAATACAGTATATTAAATTTGCAATATTCGAATGTTAAACATATAACATTGTGCTTGTAAATGCGAGATGCTGAGTCTTGTTGAGTCCTCTGTTGCTCTCGGAATAACAATTGACTCGATACATCACAGTGGAACCACCATTAGAAAATATTACTTACTTAGTTCTTCAGCATGTGATATAAAAAGATTATATTTAAATAGATTATATAAAAAATCGTTACTTGTGTTGAAACAGCTAGATTAATTTATTTTAGATATTTCCATAACATAATATCGTATATGGGGTCAACGTGGCTGACATTGAGACTAGGCAAATCCAAAGGAGTCACGTAATGAAAAATGTAAAGAAATAAAATATTAACTTTGGCCTATCAATCACTCAACATCACTGTTTTTAATAAAACAAAAATAGTTTTACTAAAAATAGTGATTCTGTAAATACTAGGAACAAGCACAAGTTAGTTATACTCGACTCCAGAGTCACTAACTCTTGTAGGGCAATGTATACGCTTACAACAAAATCCTAAAGTGTTTTTGCTGGTTCTTCCTATAACGGAGGTTTTAGTTTTACTAATGGTTGGAAAAACCTCCTAAATGACTTTGAATAAGTATTATTTATCACGTGCTCGGCGGTGAAGGAAAACATCGTGAGGAAACCTGCATATCTGGGCAATTAAATTAAAATATATTTCGAACACATGTGAAATCCACCCGGACACTTCCTTGCCCATAACCCTCTCATTAATGAAAGATGGCCTGTACCCAGTAGTGGGACGGATAGAGGCTGTATCTTTGAAGTACTACTTGTAATCTATATCGCAAAAATATTTATTTTATTCTATTCTATTCCATCTATCGGTGGCCATAGGATTTTTCTAGTACATATTTCTCATAGTTACCTTTTACGACACCCATGAACGAAATGCGGTGATCGATGCTCTTATTAAGAGTCCCGCTGGGTTTCTTGCTGGTTCTTTCCAGATTTTTTTTGAGCCAGTGGCAAAAGCATTTTTAACATCATTTATCCTGTAATCTACATTGAATAAAAATCATTGTATTCTATTCTTACACCATCACCACACGACATTAAAAGAGCCTACTTCCTTCTAAAAGGATGGCAACGCACCTGCAATTCCTCTGAATTGGCAGATTTTCAAGAACATCAGTGTTCGCTGGCCGGTGAGATGCATTCTCGTTTACTATATAAAAATCGACAGGTTTGCATTATGTAAATTTCCCATTACCTAAAAATGTTTTGTTAACCTCTAAAAATATGTAAATATGCAGTTAAGAAACATAAAACGGTCATCTAAATAGCAGTAATTAGACGGTTAATCATCTATACGTTTCAAATTACAAACGCGGAGACGCTTCAGCGATCGTTTTCACATTTACGTGTCCTGTATCCAAACGTTGCGTTAATTTTTATTTCCTACAAGTTCAAGTTACAATAGCGGATGGCAATATGGCGTCGTTTCCGGCAGCCCACTTCCGTTTGGCGGCACGATTCAATACTCAGCCCGTTTCAGGGCGGGTGTGCAATGTTTACTGTAAATATGCACATTAATATTTTACTAAGTAGTAAGGCCTCTTTTTCACCTGAAAGCTGATCTATAGGTAAGTTTTGCCCTCTTATCTATTTCAGTATATATGTTTTAACTTTGGTATAGAAGTAAGGGTCACAAATTATCACGCAATCCAATTCATGGTGAGTAAATGCTGTGGCCCATGAACATTCACTACCCCATAGCATAACAGCATCTTCCTTATTGCACATTTCGACTGTATTTTTTGTGTATGTCACGCGATATCTTCGTCAATTGTGAACTGATTTAATGACCCTTTTTTCTTAAGTAGATTTATATTTCAGGGATGGTTTCATACGAATTTTGAGAATAAATACACCCGTGAGGGTGGCAAAATAGGAGATGAAGTTTTAAATGTAACTATTTAGGCCACTTTCAAATTGTGACCTTTCTCAGACCATTAAGAAATTAACTTTTAATAAAAAGTTAATTTCGGCCATATAGCTCGAAGAACCGACAACCGATGGGGAAAAAGGTTCTCGAGTGGTGGCCTCGTACCGGCGGACGAAGTGTAGGGCGTCCCCCCACTAGATGGAGTGACGACCTGGTAAGACATGCAGTAAGTCGATGGATGCAGGTGGCTCAGGACCGTGCTTTGTGACATTCCTTGGGGGAGGCCTATGTTCAGCAGTGAACTTGTGAAGGGCTGTAATTATGATGATGATAAAAAAGTAAAAGCAGACTTGAAATAACTAAAAAAGTAATTATATTCTGAATTAGGGGCTTTAATTCTTCTTTACACTGTCTCAGCACTAACTTCAGAATGTGAAATTATTTTATTCTCTTTAGTTTCTTGAGGTCGGCATTTGCACACGTCGAATGCGAAGCGGAAATGTAGTGCTCTATTGTCACCAAATCAAAAAATTGCGATCCACTCAACTTAAGTCACTTCCACCAGCTTTATGTTGTACCACTTATGTAAATGGTGGTAGCTCAGATGGTTAGCGATCGCTGTAAGTTCCACAATACGCGAGCAACCCGGGTACGATCCCCGCCTGCACCAATGAAATTGTTAATTGCAATTTTAAGTGCTGATTTACCACGTGCTCGGCGGTGAAGGAAAACATCGTGAGGAAACCTGCATGTCTGAAAAATCAAAAAAAATATTTCGAAGACATGTGAAGTTCGCCAACACGCATTGGGGCAGCGCGGCGGACATTCCCTTGCCCTAAAATCAATTCTGAGGAGGCCTGTGCCCAGCAGTGGGACGTATATAGGCTGTAACTTTACTTTTTAACTTTTACTATGTAACAAAAAAGTACATCAATAGCAAGAGAAGGTTTCAATTAATACTTCTGACGTAGTTATAAGATTATTTATTTCGATTATTATGAAAAAAAACTTAATTGAAAATAATTTCACTTGGACTTCTTGGATATCTTGTTCACATCCTTACCGACCAACTGACGGTAAGGATATGAACAAGTTATCTTTCGAAAAACTGATTTAATCACTTAGTTTTTTTTTATTAGCTTTAGATTTTAATCCTTAGGATGTCTTTTGAATTTCACTATTGTTAGCCGTCCCGTTCGAGGTATGCACTTTTAGATTTTCCAAAATTTTTTTTATGTGTGTTACCTCAGAATTTTTTCTAGTTACACCGATTTTGATGATACTTTTTTTTATTTGGAAGCTGGTGCTTTTCATGTGGTCCCATATAAATTTGATCAAGATCTACCTAGTAGTTTTTGAGTTAGCCTTAATAATACGTATTTAATTGACTTCGACTGCATTGATGATGTTTTCATTTTATTTATAATGAAGTCTGTTGTACAAAATTTTAATTTTACCACTTGTGTTCATATATCGATTCTAGTTTTGTCATGATTTCTTTGGCAGTTTCAAAATTTTCTATCAACGTAATTTGTTTGAAGTCCATTGATTAATTTATAATGTAAATAGCCATACCATCATTTTTAGACCATTCAGTACTATTTTGTTCTGTTCTTGGCATTTCATTATCAATTCCTTTTGCCTTTATAGCGTATTAAGAATAATAAAATCTAAATCTGCACGCCTTTTCTATAATGTTTTAGTAGATTTTAGCATTGGGACTACATTTGACATGACAAAATAATAAAATCTGCTAAAAACTTGTACTTTTTAAAATTAGACGATTTATAATTGAGTATCATATTATAACAAAAATACGCGAACAAACCGAGTTTGATCCCCGGATACCACTAAAATTAATTGTAATCTTACCATCAGATGTGATAGTAGTAAAGCACTGGCTTATAATAGTTTAAAAAAAACTGTAAACTGTTAATTTTTTGCATTCTTTTACCATATTTTGTTCTCATTTATGCCGCCAAACAGCAGTGCTTGCACTGCCGAGTTCCAGTCTGAAGTGTATAGAGAAAGAATAATGATGTATAATAAAAGGCTGTGAGTCATTTCATCTTAGGTGACAACGCATCTGTAGCCTTCTTTATTTGAAATCGGCTGCAGGTGTCCATGGACTGTAATAGCCTCTTACCAACAGGTGGACTGTAAGTTCGTTTGTCTTATAAAAAACCAAGTGGTTGGCAGTTAAAAAAATATTTGGGAAAACCTGCATGCTTCAGAAATCAAAAAAAAAAATTTAAAATAATTCGAACTCGTGTCTCCAATAGGTATTGGGTGTAGCCGACTCTTCCTGGGCCTAATTTCCTTGGCCTCCTTGGGACTTTCCTTGGCGCTTCCGCTTTCAGGGCTGCTGAGGGAAGATCGGTGTCCAGTAGTGGGAAGTATATTGGCTGTCTCTTTAAGTTGTTTAGTCAGTTTACTTTTGATTAAAACAAATTCTTTACTATAGAATAATTTTAGTAAGTCTTCCCGAAATCAACACGTGTGCATACCGGAATAGTTAACGAGAAGAATATGGTAAAGATATTTTCAAACCTGCACCGTGCATCGTTTCAGATCTAAAAAGAGCTCATTGTACGCACGATTCAGTGTCTACCATTCTAGCCTATGCACTGAGTCAATGCCTACGCCTGTCCACATGTGTGGGCTATTAAATCTGCGCCAGATTGTATCAATACGTTGATGGCTTCTGATTATTAGCACTGTTTCTGGCGCCGAGTCACAGATGATAGCAGTTATCCTGTCTATCATTATATTGACGTGCTGTTTATAGGACTAGATTGAAATTAAATAAAACAACTTATATATTTATATTAATTAGCTTAGTAAGTTTATTTAGATATATATTAAATGTTCTGTGAATATTTTTATTTATATTTTAAGTTTTGTGTTTTTTACTTGGTAGAACAAAGCTGCAACTATATTATGGTTATAGCACGAATAGAAATAGAACACAGTTCACCTGATAGTAAGTGAATGCTGTGGTCCATAGAGATTTACATCTATCCTCTATTAAGAATCAAAATGCAGACGCGTTGGGGACTAAGATAGAATGCCTCGTTTCTAGTAAAAAGGGTATCTGGTTCTCTGCACTCACCATACGAAACACAGTAGCGTTAAACTGCTATTTTACGCTGGTATTTTGTGAGAACGTGGCCCTCCCCCGGTTGAGCTGACCCATTCGTGCTACAACCATAATATAGCTGCAGCGTGACTCTACCATGTGCAACGTAAACGTTTTTTCTTTTACAAATTATATCGAAACTTGATCCTTCTAAGCTTCTCAAGTAGTCAGCACCAAATCGGCAATCCAATCATTTTCTTATCCGATTTTTCCATTCGTTGGTTTAATTAACAATTTATTGTCCAACTATAAAACGTGTATCGGTCGTTAACAGAAATGACTTAAATCAATAACTGAGTCATTTTCATGTGTATATGTGTTGTTAACAACTGAGCCGTGACTCATAGAGTTAGAAAAATGGCGTTACGTGACACAGTGTAGATAACTTGATTGGCACATCCTAGCGGAATGTAATTGTTAAATAATCAAGCTCATTACACAAACCTATCGGTCTTATCTAAAATTACGATAATTGTATGCCTACCCTCATAACAACTACTAGTAAAAAGTAAGATTATAGTCTATATACCGCCCAGTGCTGGTTACAGGCCTCCTCCTGTATCTAAGACAGTCGTGGAGCAATCAGACTACCACTGCATCGTTGTTCTAGTGGTCGGCTGTTAGCGGTTGCTGATCATGAGGTCCTGGGTTCGAATTCCGGTTCGAGCCAAAATCAGTTATTGAGTTTTTTGTCAAGAAAGTTTCAGTAGCAGCCCGGAGTCCGGTAGTTGGCTATATTTCACCCCCGTGCCTCGGTAAGCTCGTAAACCGTGGGTCTAGCACCTGATCTCTCTCCAGTCGTGATAACCGTCCTATCGGACCATGAGAGTGAGGTAATAGAGTGCAACTGTGCTTGCGCACACACTCGGGCACTATAATCCTGTCGTGGGCAAATGGTTAGTCTCTGTTGAGACTAGCCGCCGTGACCGAAACCCGGTCTGGAGGTCATTATTATTATAATTAGATTACCACGCTTCTCCGCTGATGGCAGACTTCATTTTTCTTTTAAATAAATGTTTTGACACAGACATGCAGGTTTTCCTACAACCAACGAACAACCATTTCATTGGTACCGGCGGGGTTTGAACGCATACTGCTCGCTTACTGTGAAAACATGGCGAATATATGATACTTTATTTACCTCGTAGAATCTTTTAAAAGAACAAAATAATAGAAACATATAAAGATGTCAATATTTATATAAACATTACTAGGTTGATCAATAAGTTTTTGGAAACGCAATGAAACTCTAGGATAAGTATGTGTAAATTGTATTTATTTTTCAACGTAATCGCCTTTTAAGCGAATACACCTTTAAAAGTGTTTTGCAAAGTGGTTAATTCCCTTGGAAAAAGGGCTTGATCCTGGGACTCGAAAGAGGCCTCTACAGCACACATCACTTCATCGTCGTTATCGAATTTATACTAAAAGGTGAAAATCCACAGAATATGTTGAGTGCTGCATCAACTGGAACCCAGCAGTTTGGATGGCAGATTGCAATAAATGTTTCTTTCTTTATTTCTTTCAACATCAGATCGATGAGCAGGGGCTTATCACGATGAAAAAGCACTCCAGCACGCAATTTTCCTTATTATTTAGTTCTTCGCGTAGTTTTGTGAATAATGATGCGTAATAATGCCCGGTTACTGTCTCTCCTTTACTTAAATAGTCGATCATTATTATACTGTCCGCATCCCAGAAGAGAGAGGCCATTATTTATCCAACAGACGCAGAAACCTTGAACCTTGGCTGGCGGGGAAGATGGTTTATTCCACACCTTGCTTTGGTTTTTCGTCTCCGGATCAAAATAGTGCACCCACGTTTCATCTACGCTTACGAAACGAACGCAAAAAGAATCTGGCTCTTCTTCAATTAAATTTAGCTTTGAAATCTAAACTCTTGCTTTCTTTTAGGCGTCTGTTAACATTCGCGGAACTCAGCGTGCGGCCACCTTTTTGAAATATAAGGTATGAGTTAAAATAAACTGAATTGTCTCAAACGAAAGCTTTATAATCTCAGCTAAATATGAATGGTCACACGTCGATCTGCCTTAACAATTTCTTAGATTTCTTAACGTTTTGTTACGTAGCGGCCGTAGTTGGCCGCCCGGAGCGAGTATCGTCATTGCATACGGTTCTACCGTATGCTACTGTATAATTGATATAACAAACTGAATAAGACGGATCATTATCTACCAAAGTACTAAAGAAGACTGGAGTTCTTCAAAAACACTTTTCGAAGAAAAAAATTTCAGGCAGAAATTTAAGAGTTCGAGTTTCAACGAAAGGGTCACGAAAAGGATGCACGATGGTGGAAACAGGAAGGAGGAATCAAGGCATGTTATAAGTGGTAGAGTCACGCTGCAGTTGTGTTATGTTTTTTTTTTATTTTTTACTACCTTATAATAAGGGATATAAAGGGTGGACTTAATGCCTTGTGGCATTCTCTACCAGTCAAACCTGGATGATTTGAGAAGCTGTGGCAGGTTTAAGAACCACTCCATAAATTAATACATAAGTAAAAAGATTATATCTTACAACAAAATGCAAATAAATGAAATATTTTTAAAATATACAAACTTAATATCTACTTTGTAATAAAGAAATAATGAATAGTAAATATATAAACGGATACTTATTTATACAAAATCTTTAAATAAATATAAAATAATATAATACAAAAATAAAATAACATGATGCATATTAAAATACATATTATACAAAATATCAATTACAAAGCGAAAGAGAGAGAAAAACAAAAGTCGGATAAATCAGGTGGTATTATTCCTTTTAAATGAAACTAGGTTTACGAATTTTATCGCGTATATTAACTTATTTTATATTCCCGACGTTTCGAGTACTTTACACCATCCATGGTCACGGGGGGGACTGAGGTATTTGACGTCCCAATGTCATAGTTAACCACGGTTACCTGCAGATTAAAAATTATTCATTTTTGTTCCGATCTACGCAGTATGAACTAAAGATTATACGCCATATTATACGACGACAACAAGCTTCGGGTCCCGCGCCTACGTCACAGTGAACGAGTGAAGCCGGCCACAGTCGAGCGAGTGCTTGCTGTACTGCCATATGTCAGAAGTGTCACTGACAAGATTGGCTACATCCTGAAGCGTGCTTCCATTAAAACATACTTCAAGCCGCCGAAGAAGATTAGTCAGTTTTTACCATCAGTCAAATGTAATGTCCCTCTGCAAGATGCAGGAGTGTACAAGCTTGATTGTGAATGTGGTCTCTCTATATAGGACAAACTAAAGATCAATAAAACCCGCGTTAAAGAACACATAGCTGATGTGAAGAATCGACGCTCCGGGAAGTCTGCAGTCTGTGAACATGTACAGGATCGCCCCGTCACTACATTGGATTTGATAGACCACAAATCCTCGCTAAAGAACACCGATTCCTTCAAGGATGATTCGCGAGGCTATTGAAATCAAAAACATTAGGATGTTTTTGATTCAATAGAGAAGATGGCTGGTGCTACCATCTGCTTGGGATCCTATAATTAATAAAATTAAATCCCAACCCAAGCATACAACTGCAAGACTTCAAGATACTGTAACTTCATACTGCGTAGATCGGAACAAAAATTAATAATTTTTAATCTGGAGGTAACCGTGGTTAACTATGACATTGGGACGTCAAATACCTCAGTCCCCGTGACCATGGGTGGTGTAAAGTACTCAAAACGTCAGGAATATAAAATAATATACGCGATAAAATCCGTAAAACTAGTTTCATTTAAATGTGCAGTGTTCGCGTAAATATAGAATTCTCGAACTAGTCTTTTAAAATAATGTTTGTTACTGGTTTTTTTTATATAAACAGGCAGGGCATTCCAGAGCAGTATGGACTGCACAGTAAAAGAGGAATTAAAGAAACCACTCTTATGTGGTGGAATACGAATTTTAAGACTATATAATATTTTGGGAACGGGGGACTCTATCATGAGTAGAACATTGGTACTGAAAGTTATCCTTAAGATTAGAAGGAGAATTTGGGTCATTTAAATATAGTACTTGTAAAATTCGGGAGCTACGGCTTTGAAGAATAGAAAATCATTTAAGCTTAGAACCGTACTGGGAAACATGGTCATAGTTACGTAAGCCGAAAATTAACCTAATGCAATTGTTAAGAAGGCGCTCCAACTTATCGAGAAGATATTGAGATAGATCTGGGTAACATACATCCGCATAATCAATAATGGGTAATATCAAAGTCTGGATAAGTAGAAGTTTAGTTTTAAAAGGCAGAAAGTTTTTGAGACGGCAAAGAGAACGTAAGGTGGCAGTAACTTTACGGCTTATTTCAACTTGAACTCCCCAGCTTAAGGTATGGTCCATATGTAAGCCAAGATATTTCACAGATTTACAAAATGGCAGCAATGTTCCATTGTAAAATACGGGAGAAAGATCGTTATTAATCTTGGCTAATATTCTGCTACTACCTATAACCATTACTTTACATTTGGATGGGTTAACCGAAACACCATGTCTGTACGACCAATCTCTTATGGCATAAAGGTTGCGGTTGATTTTGTTAATATTATCGTTAAGGTCATTAACACTAGATTGCACATAGAGCTGAAGATGAAGATGTTTCTCTCGACTCGACTAGGATCACGCTCTCATTGAATACTATAATACATACGAGTAATACAGAATAATATACGCGTAAAATAGCAGCTTAATGCTGCTGCGTTTCGTATGGTGAGTGCAGAGCAGTAGAGACTCGGAGATCCTTTATACTAAAAACGAAGCGATCCATCTTGGTCCTCAGGGGTGACAAAGCATCTGCATTTTGATTCTTAATCGAGGGTAAATGTTTATTCTATGGTCCACAGAGTCCAGTTGCTATCAGGTGGACTGTGTGCTCGTTTGTCAGCCTTATTCTATAAAAAAAATCGGGGTTAGTTGTGTCGTGAACACGTCATGTGTTTTACGTGAATGCGCGTACGTAACGAAACGACCTCAAAATGGTGACGTTCAACCTCGCCATGCGCGATGCGTCACAATCCTCACTCAACGTAACAAATTCTTTGACTCTTTAGCTATCAAATGGTGTAATTAAATTTTGGATGTAGATGATTTTGTTATCATCAGTTTTCTGAATTACCTTCCAATATGGAGGAAAATTTAAAGACGTATTTACGTCAAAATGTAGTTCCTGCGCACACTCTCCGAAACGTATCTATCTTATATTTTAAACTATACACTTGTTGATCCACCTTGTCCTACCAACGGGTACAATAGTATTGTAGAATCGCTTGCGATTCTGCGCCTGATAATTCCCACGATAAACCAGTTTCAAGCAACACTATCGTGGTCCATAGCGAGACGTAAACATCCAAAGAAACATGCGTAAGAGATGAGGAGAAAACACCAAATGCCGTCCCCACACTAACAGCGATGCGAATGTGATGAAACGAGAAACGAAGATGTACAGTTTGTGGAGTTAGGGCGTGTAGAGTTAGAAGCTGGGCTCTACATGAGATCTGATAACTTTTTGACAGTGCGAGCCAAATGGTTCGTCTTGGCAACCTTTTATATGAAAATGTTTTTGGTGGGATTGGTTTCTCGATAAGGGCTCTAACGATTTGTATGTAGAGTTTTTTTAATTTCCGAGTCGTCTCGTCCCTGAGAATTATTTTATATTTTCTCTAACGTACGTTTTACAATTTTAATTTTGATTAATTTTTACCAAGAATATAATACTAGTCTTATTAGTCTACTTAGTCTATTATTATTTTTAATTTTCCTTTTGTAAATAAATTGTTTTCAAATGCATGCAATGTCCTTTTCCACGACAATCAGCTCTTCTATGCCAAACAGTTTAAAAAAACAAAAATAACCCCAGCAAACATGCTTTCACATTCATAATATTAAAAGGATAATTGAAAAATAGTATTTCAGAACCATTTTGATACTTCAGCTTAATATTTAATTAATAAATTATAGTTTCTGTATAGTTATTTTTTGTTTGCAAATAAAGTTTAAAACTTTTTTACAATGAAAAAGAAATAAAATTTCTTAAGAAACTTTCGTTTTGACAATATCGGTGTCAAATACAATATTTCTTTCTCATAGGCTGTTTTTTTAATTGATTAATTAAATAACTTTTTAGCAATATTATTAATTTGGAACCCATATTGTTTTGTATAGAATTATAGCATTTCACAGCATCACTTTTTTTTCATTAGTTAAGGCATCTTCTATTTTGACCTTAAATTAAATTAGATGAAGGTAAAATTTCTTTTTTATATTAATACATTTATTTATCATCTAGCAATATTGTAAAACCGATAATTCGTGAATTAAAAATTATTTGTATTCAAGTAGCTGATGACATTGAGCAATAAGTATTAACGCAATAATTTAAATTACACTATTGACTTTTTTTTTTCTTAATACAAAATAGTTGATGACTCTGTGGCGCGGTGGCTTAGCATTGAATTGCGGCGCTGAATGCCGTGCCGTGGATTCGAATTCCGCATGGAGCAAGTATTTGTACGGCCTACAAATAATTGTTCCGGATCTGGTGTTTGTCCTTGGGCAATATATATTTGTATGTCTATGATACAAGATAAAACTCTTAGTTAGGGAGTAAAGTTTTTATAAAACACAAGTTTTCTTTTTTTACCCAAAACTCTCAAACTGTTTCTCAACGCCGAGTGTGTGCTCAAGCATAACATTCCAGTGGACAACTTGTTCTAGCTTAGACCTACTCTTAAAAAAAAAACGCTACCGTACGCCATTCCGGTGTGTAATGGCCTTGCTGACTGACCGAACTGTTTATTACGACATCAATGACCGATACCGACCCGCGACATCCCGAGTCTTTGGCCGCGGTTCGAGAGGAAATGCCCATTGCCGGCCGTGATTTGTTAACTAATAACTTTTGAATAAAGACTAACATAAAAAGGGTTGGGATTGTTATAAGGGTTCTGTACAGTTGCACTGATTTCTTCTTCTTTGGCAGTCTTTTATCCCACGGCTGAATATATGGATTTTACGTGGTAGAGCCATACTGCAGCTATGTTATGGTTGTAGCACGAATGGTTTGGCTCGACCGGGGAAGGATCACGCTCTCACAGAATACTAGCGTAAAATAGCAACTCAATGTTAGTGTGTTTTGTATGGTGAGTGTAGAGGCCCGGAGACCCTTATTACAGGAAACGAGGCATTCCATCTTAGTTTTATCAACTCGTCTTCAAAGGTAAATCTTTGAAGACGAGTTGAAAGACGATAAAGGTAAATCTTTCCTACAATAGTCCAATTATGACGTCTATGGATATTTACATTTACGAGTATCCTCGATTAAGAATCAAAATGAAGATGCTTTGTCACCCCTGAGGACAAGATACCAAATAATAGTAATAATCGCAATAAAAACGTCTTGAGCCTTTGAGGCTGTTGCCTATCACCAATCTAGGTATTTTCCGTCTGCTGAAAATGAGATGGTAATACTGTGATCTATAAGAGATATAAGATTTTAGAAAGAGATATAAGACCTACTCCCGAGGGGGTCGTAAGAGACCCTTACGACCCCATACCAGGAAATGGTATGATAGATCCTCTTAGTAGAGTAATACATAGTAAAGTAATACCTTTATTTAAATTTGGTAGTACATTAGACCCCGCCAATTTTAGACCCATTTCTGTACTGCCAACACTAAGTAAAATTTTTGAAAAATTATGTGTTAATTTTTTTAATGTTAGTAATTTACTTCATAAAAATCAATTCGGTTTCACAAGGGGTCGACAACTGATGCTGGTTTTGAGCTGATTAAATATATTTTCAATTCATGGGAGAATTCACAGGATGCTTTGGGTATATTCTGTGACCTATTCAAAGCCTTCGATTGGTGAACACCATGAAACATTAATCAAGAAAATACAACACTACGGTGTAAAAGTAATGCTCTTAAATTAATTGTTTCATATTTAAGTAACAGAACGTAAAAAGTTATCATTAATAGTATGAGCACTTCCGGGTCGATGGTACAAAGGGGCGTGTCTCAAGGCTTAATTCTCGGCCCCTTTCTGTTTCTTGTATATATTAATGACTTACCTTACATAGTAGAATAACCATGATATAGTATTATTTGCTGATGACACTTCATTAATTTTCAAATTAAAACGACAATTATTAAAATATGACGAAGTAAATAATGCTATATCTAAATTAGTAAATTGGTTTAATGTTAATAACTTGCATTTAAATAGACTAAAACGAAATGTATGAAGTTCATGACTCCAAATGTCAGACAATTAAATACTAATGTAATTTTAAATGGAGGGAACTGAGTCTTGTCGATACCACCATTTTCTTGGAATAACTCTAGACGCGAAGCTTCAATGGACCCCCACATATCAAAGTTAACAAGCAGACTTAGTTCTGCAGCATATGCTGTCAAAGATTAGAAATCTTACCAGTGTGGAAGCAGCTAGACTTGTTTACTTTAGCTATTTCCATAGCATAATGTCGTATGGTATTTTCCTATGGGGACACGCGACTGACACTGAAATAATATTTATTTTACAGAAGAGGGCCATAAGAGCAATTTAAAATTAATATATTAACCTTGGCCTCTCAATACATTTATGAAATGGAATTTACGTACACAAAAATAAAAGAAGTTATACAAAAATAAGTGATATTCATTCTGTAAATACTAGGAACAAACACAAGCTAGTTGTACCAGTTACTCGACTCCACCGAGTCAGTAATTCATTCTTGGGCGATGTATGCCTTTTACAACAAAATCCCAGAAAATATACAAAATTCGACCTGCTCAAAATTCAAAAACTTTATTAAACATAGTTTGTATAAAAGAGTTATTATAATGTTAAGGAATTTATGGATGATAATAACCCCTGGGAATGAGGTGTTCGCTGCCAGGCTGTTTCTAATTTGTTTTGTGGTTAATTGTGTAACATACATGATTGTTAGCTGTTATTTAAAAAAGGCCCACTGGGTTTCTTGCTGGTTCTTCCCAGGACAGAGGTTTTTTTCGAACCAGTGGTAATTAGACAAAGAGTGACTTTCAATAAGTATTATTTATAATCTATATTGAATAAAAAGTTTCTGTTTCTGTTTCTGTTTCTGTTTCTGTAAGCTGTTATTTAAAAGAAAAGTCGCTGGGTTTCTTGCTGGTTCTTCCCAGGACAGAGGTTTTTTTTTCGAACCAGTGGTAATTAAACAAAAGAGTGACTTTCAATAAGTATTATTCATAATCTATATTGAATAAAAAAGTTTCTGTTTCTTAAATGAGGTGACCGCTACCATACTGGAGTGCTCTACTCTCGACATGCCGCTATATTACGATTTTGCAATATAAAATTGTTAGTATGTCTCAATTTAGGCACTAAATCAATAAAAAAGGGATGTTTTGAAAACTAGATATATTAAATTATAAAGTCAGTGAATTTGTTTTTATTCATTTGTTTAGTTATATTTACAAAAAAATTAGTTAAATAATTATTAATACGGCAGTTAGTCTGTGCACTTGTTTGTCTTTACGTTACAGAAAAATATATGCAACGAAATGAAATAAATCTTTCTGAATAAGTTTCCATTCATCCTCAGAATGATCCCTATTGCTGGTTGTTATGAGACTCATAGACGTTTAAAATATATTATTTTTTTGTTTCATCAAAATTAAATTAAAATTTGACGAAAAAATGCACTTTTAGATTTTCCAAATTTTTATGGATATTTTCTCTTGCTTGTTAGATTACATAATTTCCTTACAATTCGACTCGCATACTTACCTAAACCTATATTATCATAAAGTTATGATTAATTCCTAATACACGTTCTATATTTTATTTTTATACAAAGACACATTAAAGTAGCAGCTTCAATAATAATAATAATAGTATTTCGTGGGTTTGTGTTTAGATTAATCTAATTTTTAATTATTATATATCTGTTTGTTACCCCAAAGATAAATAAATAAATAAATTAATATGCTGACCCCTAAAACTACATTAATAAATACGTCACACAATACAGTAAAAGGCGACGAAAGGAAATTAAAACTAAATGATTCCCTGAATGGTTATTAATAGATGAAACGATCGACGTTTAGTATTCACGACGAGTGCTTGATCCTATCGCATACGAATTGAAGTATCTTACGAAAATTAGGCACGTATAGGTTATATATGTGGTAGAGCCACGGTGTAGCCGTATTATGATTGTAACACGAATGTGTCGGCTCGACCGGGGAAGGACCACGCTCTCACAGAATACCAACGTAAAATAGTAGCTTAATGCTGCTGTGTTTCGTATGGTGAGTGTAGAGAACCGGAAACCCTTTTACCGGATACGAGGCATTCTATCTTAGTCCTCAGGGGTGACGCCGCATCTGCATTTTGATTCTTAATTGAGGATAAATGTAGTTGTCTATGGGCCACAGCATCCACTTACCATCAGGTGGACTGTGTGCTCGTTTTGTAAGTAAGTGAGCAAGTGAATTTTTGTACGCTCTACCACGTACAAAATTCACTTGCTCACTACCGATCTATAGAGCTTTAAGTATAGCCAGTGAAAATCCGGTTTGTACTAAAGTCAGAGTGGAGTCCGGTCTTGGCTCTTAAAATCTGGTGTAGACCGGATTTATCCGGTCAGATGGTAACCCTAGTGACGACGAGAAGCAGCGTCGAAGATACGAGACGTCTGATACTGCCTAGCGTGACGATGTCGAAACCTCCTTGCTACAGTAGAGAGCCATATACAAAGAAAACTGTTCCGGACTGAGAAAGATACCGTATTGTGAGTAGGTGGAAGGTCTATCGCACAAAGACTGGCAACACGCTGGGCGTGCTATTACTGTGCGCAGACAGCGTGACAGGAGCGGCCGCGAGCAGGAGCCACGCGAGGTGTTACCATTTTTATTTAATTCACTCGGATATTTCCGATTATTAATAATATTCCGAATATGTATTGCCGATTATATGGTGATTCGATTACCTAAATTAAATGATAGAGTCACGATGCAGCTATATTATGACTGTAGCATGAATAGGTTGGCTCGACCGGGACAGGACAACGCTCTCACGGAATACCTGTGTAAATTAGCACAATGCTGCTGTATTTCGTATCGTGAGTGACAAGATCTGGAGAGTCTTTTTAAATGACTTCAAAAAAAAGAGTTTCTCAGTTTGACCCGTATGTTTGTATGTATGTATGTTTGTCCCGATTATCTCGCGTTTGGCTGAACCGATTTTGATGCGGTTTTCAGTACAGTATTTGTTGCATTCTAGAGAAGGTTTTGGTATACAACAATATACCAAATACTATATTTATATATATTAGTTCAACTCGACCGATTTCGTTGATGCGGTTTATTGTATGTATGTTACGTAATATCTTTGCAGATTGTGAACTGAAGATTTTTTTTAATTAAAAAGGTTATATTTCAAGGCTTAGTCCCATAAAAAATTGGATAAAAATTTCACTAATATTTAATTATAATTTCACACAATAAATAACTTCGTTATCTAGATCCTCAAAAGTGGCAATGTAAATTTGATCATATAAATTTGATCAAGGTCTGACTAATAGTTTTGGAGTTATTCTTTATAATTTATATTGAAGTCGGTTGTACAAAATTTTAATTTTAAATTATTTATATTCTTACTGTGGGGACTTCTCTTCAAAGTAATGAGATGAGAAAGTAAATAAAAATTATTTTTGTATAGTAATTAAAACTTAGTGAAAGTAGTGATTTTATTATATTACTAGCAACCTGCCCCGGCTTTGCCTAGATGGGATCGATTTATGTGGCGTTATTTAGATTTAAGATAATCGAAGACCATTTATAATCATTGAACTATTATGTACTAAGTACGTTAGTACATAATATCTCAATATTTATAATAGCACATTTTCGTTTTTTATATTTAAGTTTTTCAGATGAAATATAGCTTAGATCCTTTCTTGTCATTGCTCTCTATCTGTTCGTAAAGTTTCATCACAATCGGTGCAGCCATTCCGGATAGACAGACAGACAGATTTTTTTTAAATGGTTATTTATGTCTTAATAACTTCCTGAGCTTAACAGAAGGCAGACATTTCAATATTACAGATAGACTTTTCAATTTTATTTACATGTATAATATAATTAAATAATACCTCACGAGCATGTCGAGGTCATCGGTGACACGAACCCATAAGTTTTTCCCCTACCAAAAATCGATCAACGTGGCTAAAGAAGTGTTCACTTCAAAAATCACATAATATTAGAGCTTCCGAAGTCGGAGCTTTATTTCTTCGATACACTATGTCTTATCAACAACTTCTGAAGCTATTAAATTATGTAGAAACTAGGTGTTCCCCGCAACTTTTTCCGCGTTTATTTTTTACATTTGGATTTCAAAGGTTTTAATTTTTTGCGAGGAACTCTAGTTATTTTTCTAGAACAAAAGTAGCTTAAGTTACTCCTTATAACATCAGCTATCTGCCAGTGAAAGTTCCGTCAAAATCGATCTAGCCATTTCGGAGATAAGCTGGAACAAATAGACCGACAGACAGACCGACAAAAGTATTAAAAATTGTTTTTTGTTTTAAGTACCGTATATACTTTCATACGCATTTAGTAAAAACCTGTTAGTTTCACATTGCAAATAGTGTCTATTCAATTTTATTTATTTGTATAGATCATTTTATTCTTTTCACATTTTTGAAGTCAGTTTTGATTTTATATGTTTAATTATCTAGTCTTACAGAAACAGAAACAGAAACTTTTTATTCAATATAGATTATAAATAATACTTATTGAAAGTCACTCTTTGTCTAATTACCACTGGTTCGAAAAAACCTCTGTCCTGGGAAGAACCAGCAAGAAACCCAGCGGACTTTTTTTAAATAACAGCTTACAATCATGTTACACAATTAACCACACAAAACAAATTAGAAACAGCCTGGCAACGAACACCTCATTCCCAGGGTTATTATTATCCATAAATTCCTTAACATTATAATAACCCTTTTATACAAACTATGTTTAATAAAGTTTTGAGCAGGTCAATTTTGTATATTTTCTGGGATTTTGTTGTAAGCGTATACATCGCCCCAAGAATGAATTACTGACTCGGTGGAGTCAGTAACTGGTACTACTAGCTTGTGTTTGTTCCTAGTATTTACAGAATGAATATCACTTATTTTGTATAACTACTTTTATTTTTGTGTGCGTACATTACATTTTCATAAATGTATTGAGAGGCCAAAGTTAATATATTAATTTCCTTAAATTTACATTCTTATTGTTCACAGTTACATGGTAACCCTAGTCACACACCCACAGTCACACAATTGAGCAGTACGTCTTTGTTTTGTTCACGTTAACGGTAAAACAACTGAGTACTCGATGCTTCTACAATTCGGCAATTTGGAAGCGACCGGCCTTAACGAAAATAGCGGTATATCACAGGAAAAGCAAAATTTCTGGGCAAATTAACTCAATAATAATCTCTTTTCGGTTCCGTGCTCAATTCGGCAAGACGAAACACTTATGGAACCACCTCGCCACAGTAAATATTTTATTTACTGTGACCTCGGTGTCTGTCTGTCTGTCACAGAGGGGTTTTCTTTGAGGTTGTCTCACGTAATTGATTTTTTTTTGTGCGAGCAGCTATGGAGGTCTAATAACACCAGTATCACTTATTTTAAAGAATAGAGTCTCGCAGAATACCAGCGTAAAATAGCAGCTTAATGCTGCTGTGTTTCGTTGGTGAGTGTAGAACCGGAGACCCTTTTACTGGAAAAGAGGCATTCCATCTTAGTCCTCACGGGTGACAACGCATCTGCATTTTGATTATTTATTGAGGATAGATGTAGATGTCTATGGGTCATAGCAACCACTTACCATCAGGTGAACCGTGTGCTCGTTTGTCACCCTATCCTATAAAAAAGGCAAACAAGCGAACAGTTCACCTGACGGTAAGTAGATGCTGTGGCCCATAGACATCTAGACTTATCCTCAAATCAAATCCTCAAATCAAAATACAGATGCGAATGCTCCTGAGGAATAAGATGGAATGGCTCATTTCCAGTCTAAATTCACCATACAAAACACAGCAGCATTAAGCTGCTATTTTAAGCTTGTATTCTGTGAGAGCGTGGTCCTATCCCGGTCGAACCGACCCATTCGTGCTACAACCATAATATTACTGCAGCGTGGCTCTACCACGGTACAAACTACTTATTCTACACGGTACACTTATGAAACTACCTCACCATAGTAAATATATAATTTATTGTGTATCGGTGTCTGTCTGTTACAGAGGGTTTTCGCTGAGAGTGTATCACGTAAATGTTTTTTTAAAGCAGCTATGCAGGTCTGATAACCAGTATCATTGCGACCAGTAAGATATATTGTGATCACTGTTATGGATATAGTTCACTGTTAAACCCTTTATTTTCAATGAATTGAAGGAATTGCTTAGCTGTGAGCATTTTCACTTCTTCTGGACTAAGTTCGTAGTTACCCAGATGAGTGTTACGTTTGCGCATTAATGGTCCCCAATCAGTTAGGATGTGTCGAGGTGTTTCTTCCGTTAGGAACAGAATCGGATGATAGGAGAGAAGGATGTACATTCTTGATTTGCTTAGACCGAGATGACCATGTGCTTTTTAAACATCAATGTCCAGTCAGGGCTCTTGCCAAAATAGGCAGTTTGTTCTTACATAATCCAAGGGCTTCTGAATCGAATTTACGATCATATGCCCAGATTAAGGTTTTGGAATGTTTCAAGCCTGGTGTATTAGACTAAATTTTAAGTGACTTTTTGTGTTAAAGAGTTTGAAGGTGACTCAGGCCAGGCTTTTGAGATCCACAAAATGGCTCAGGTCCAAATGGTGTATTATTTGACCCCGTGTGAGCTTCTCGACTCGTTCATTGCCCACAATACCTGCTTGACCCGGAAACCATCTCAAAACGATCCTGTTACAACTTAGGGCGTTTAAACTTTTTAGCTTTGAAGTCACTAAGTTTAATCTAAGTGCTAGTAGAGCTGTTTTTGCAGATTCATTTCCGCACAACGTACTATGGGATAAATTTCTGCCTAGAAGATAGAGGAATTCATAAATAGCTTGGAATTGGAGAGTTCCTTGTAAATTCCAAATCCTACGTCAAGGTCCATTTTTGAACCATCGATATGCCATATAAGGCTGCTGACCTCACAGATGACCTGTCCATTCAACCAGTTTTATCTGGAGGGTAGTTACACATACGTAGTGTATAGTGGAACGCTTGATATTTGAGATCATGCATAAAGTCGGTTTTTACTACATTAATCATTATGAAACTTAGACATAGTTATAAATTCAAATTTTGAATTTATAACTTTGAATAGATTGCCTACTTAACTAGGATATTTGCCATAGTTGCCACGTCTGGGAGGCGAGTTGACAACCGCAGTTTTATTATTTCGATTTGTTATCAGGATGATGGTGCTGCCCATATCTTGTTTCAGTTTCCCTCTGTCGCCTCTTACGACACCCACGGGATGATATGAGGTAGTGAATTCTCTTACGCCGCTCTACACGGCGAGTTCACTATTTAGGATATCAATTAAAAGCTCTTAAATGTGTAACTTAAGTAAAGTTGGCACAGTCTTAAATATCAAACCATTAATTTTAATTAATTTTTTAGCATTAAAATTAATTGTTACTTTAACTAATATTTTATAACACCGTTAAAAATAAGACTTAATATAGAAAAAAGTAGTTAAATTTCGTGTGCGCCAATTTATTTTGTGTAAATCAGAATTGTTATCTGTAATTTGCTCATTTAGTTGCGTAGACGTTAAAGAATTCTGCATTTTTCTAATTTTGAAGAACGACCGCGCCTTAATTACTTTTAAAAATATCATTCTAAGGAATATCATAATTTTATACGATATAGACTACAAGAATACCTAATGAAAGTCATTTATGCTTTTACAACTGGTTCGGAAAAGAAAAATAGAAAATTAGGCACGTATAGGTTCTGGAAAGAACAAGCCAGAAACCCAGCGGGACTTTTTTTTAAAAGTTTATTTAGAATGTGATGTGTTTTACAATTAAGTAGAGTACAAGTAAGTAGTAGCCGATTTACCAACCACACCAACTGTAATATGTGATAATTTTGTAGTATTCTCGTCTGGTTGGAATAAATAGATATAATAAAAGTAATGTTTTCTTATATTTACGCGAAGACTACACATTAAATGAAACTAATTTTTACGGATTATATCGCGTTTAATTTTACTTTTTAGGAGGACTGAGGTGTTTGACGTCCCAATGTCATAGTTAGCCCGGCTACCTTCAGTTTTTTAATATTAATTTTTGGTTCGATCTACGCAGAATGAGCTTACAGTATCTTGAAGTCTAGCAACCCAAGTATACCACTGCTACTTTAGTTTCATTTAATATAATAAAAGTGGTATGTAAATAATATTAAATAATATATTGAGAAAATTTATGTTATTATAACATACTGTTACTTTGTATTACCATTCGACAAAACGGCCCAACAAATTATAGAAAAACAAAATATATGAAAATAATAATATTTAGAGTAAGTAGTTTGTAAAATATAATCTGTAATAGGTACATATTAAAAGCTGATAAACGTATCGTTTATATAATATTATTCTCCTGTGACTGCCTCGTTGGTCTAGTGGTAGTAAACGTGACTGCTAATCATGAGGTCCCGGTTCGACCTCATGATCATCATCCTGGTCGGGCCATGAAAAATCAGTTATTGGATTTTTCCGTCAAGAAATTCTCAGTAGCTGCCTGGAGTCAGGAGTCAGCGATGTCTCACCGCGTGACTCGGAAAGCACGTTAAGCCGTTGGCCCTGCGCCTGATCTCTCTCGGTCGTGTCAGTTTACCGTCCTATCGGACTATGAGAGTGAGGGAATAGAGTGCACCTGTGCTACACATACACTTAGGCACTATACACCTGTCCTGCGCCGATGGCTAAATTCGGTCTGGAGGACATTATTATTATATTATTATCAGAGCGTGCCGTCGCTGGTGTCTGTGATGTTAGTGCTCGTCGTCGTCGAAAACTATGACCGCCGTGTGGTCTCACGCACACTGACACGTTTGATGTGTTTACAACAAGTAGAGACCGCTCGACTTCCTGAATAACAAAAACCATAACACAGATGAAACAAAAAGACAAAAAGATATCATACAAGTATGTACTCGTAATATCAAACTGTTATCTTATGAAATGTTTTTATGCTATTTGATTCATGGAGATACAGGGTTTTCCAACGGCTACGTCGACGATTCGTTTTGTATGGAACTCTTGAAGCCTTTTTAGGATTCCGTACTTCAAAAGGAAAAATGTGAACCCTTTTGGGATCACTTGTTTGTCTGTCTGTCAAGGCAAGGCCCTTTTTCTCAGGAACGAGTTAAGGTTTTTAGTTGAGATTAATATCAAGTTTAGATCTACGATTCCTTGGAGGTGTAAAATCCAATATTCTAATTCAATGCAATCAAAATATACAATATATAAATCAAAGATACGGATTCATACTTTAGATATGCATAGAAACTTGATACTCGCAAACTCACTCTGAAGACTAAACTATAGGTAAATAAAGACCTGTAGATACTTCTAAATTTGGCCTCAGAGAAACAAAGAAAGATACAAGTGGTAAAATTAAAAATTTTGTACAACCGACTTCAATATAAATTATAAAGAATAACTCAAAAACTATTGGTCAGACGTTGATCAAATTTATATGGGACCACATGAGGAGCACCAGCTTTCAAATAAAAAAAAGAATCATCAAAATCAGTTCTCCCAGAAAAAAGTTCTGAGGTATAATACAGTCGAATTGAGTACCTCCTCCTTTTTTGAAGTCGGTTAAAAACTGCCCGAAGTCGTTAATTTTAGTTATCACAAAAAATATTTTTTGCGATTACAAGCCTATTACATTTGCAGTTAAAGCATCGACCGTGACGTAAACCAATTATTATCTTTAATTCGACTTACCTTTTCATTAGAGCAATGTTCGGTGCTTACCATACTTATAATTTATGAATGTCAGTAAGAGTTAATTAATTTTATAATGTGATGAAAATTCGAGTACAATGTGAGTATATTCAAGGCAATAAGATTTGCTGACTAGCTAACACCGTTACAACGTTCAGTGGTTGTTGGATACATTACATAGGGGTTAAATCGTTTCTTCCTATTATGCGGCATATCAAAAGTCCACTACTGACTATCGGCCTAATCCATAGCCTTCCTCATAAGGGGGATATTTTCTATAATTGTCACGCACGCAAGCGGGTTAGCAACTGCAGTTTATAATTCTTTAATTGTTATTAGGCAGACGCTGCTGCTCATCTTCTGGTTTGTCCACGGTACGATATGTTTGTATACATATACTAACTTGAAAACTTTATCGAACCTTAAAACAGTATAGGATCGTAAGGCGAACTTAATGCTAAAAGCATGCACTGCCGGTCAACTTTAGGGCAGTGATACGAAAGCGGTCACAAAGAACATAAAAAATATATATAAAAAAATGGCGCACTGAAAACCAGCTTCGTGGATAATACCACGAAATTATGCTGAGTGTAGCCCTTATATATCAAACCCGTACACATAATAAAGCTTTGATTGAATTAATTCCATTTTATTTAGGATTTAGTTTTCTATTAGTCTGTCGTTATAAGTTGTTTAGTGTTTAATATCTTTTGTAACATGTGTGTTGGTGTTGGTTGTAATATATAATTTTTCTTTCTCAAATTATTTCTAAATAAAACCCACAAGAATGAAATTACGTTATAAACGTAGAATACACTTATATGAATATATATATTATAAGTTTATAAGAAAATATAATATAAGATACATAAAGATACATAATATCCCGATTAAACTAAAACAGAGATAATTATGATGATGACGTTCTAATATTTGAAATAAAAATTACATTAGGGAAAATATATCTTTATTTGTATTAGCAGTCTACCCACATACTAAAGGGTCACTCCTACGCGCGGTTGTTAATTGAAAAGATGGCGCCGAGCCGCGCCGCCTACACGTGTTCAAAGTGCATTGTGCATAACCAAAAACATTTATAGCACGTGCTTGCCATCAATTAACTTTAATTCATCATTAAAATGTTGACAAGGTAGGGACATGTTGTGAAACTTGTTTAGAAAGTAACTCATAAATAGGTAAGTACCGTAAACTGCCGTAATATTGCCTTCCATGCTTAACTTTGCCTAATACAAAAATATGGGGATATTTTCATTTTCGTTAACTTTGTTATATTTTATATCTGCAAAACGAAAACATAGTAATTTGAAAGATTATAAAAATGGCAACCCAAAACTGAAGCTGCCTTGTTTTAAAACGTAATACAGCTCACGTCATTAGCGATCGAACAACATCAGACGTAGTCAGACATTATTTGGCGCCACAAACTTTTGATATAAGTTAACCATTAATACTTATATCTGATTAATGGATACTTAAAGTAACGACATTTTTTTATAAAATTTTATATTTATTGAATGCCTTAATTACGGCACATCTTCTCGTCAGGTATACCTCAAAACTTGAAAACGAGGTTGTACAACCAGTGCGTGTTGCCAGTGATGACCTACGGAACTGAGACGTGGTCCTTCACTGCTGGCCGGATGAGGAAGCTCAAGGTCGCCTCAGCGAGCTATGGAGAGGGCTATGCTCGGGGTCTCACTGCGTGATAAACTTAGAAATGAGGATATCCGCAGTAGAACCAGAGTGACCGACATAGCCCAACAGATTAGTAAGCTGAAGTGGCAATGGCCCATAGGCTCGAAGAACCGACAACCGATGGGGAAAAAGGTTCTCGAGTGGCGGCCTCGTACCGGCGGATTTAGTAGGGCGTCCCCACTAGATGGAGTGACGACCTGGTAAGACATGCAGGAAGTCGATGGATGCGGGTGGCTCAGGACCGTGCTGTGGCATTCCTTAGGGAGGCCTATGTTCAGCAGTGGACTTGTGAAGGGCTGTAATGATGATGATGATGATGAACCTTAAAACAGTAACAAAGTAGTGCCCATAGAATATGCAGCATTACTAAGACACTGCCTTACATCTGGCTACCTATTGTGGAAGGAAGAGTTCTACAAACAAGTAGATGGAGTGGCGATGGGCTCACCTGTATCTCCCATTGTCGCCGATATATTCATGGAAGACTTTGAGGAGAAAGCCCTACTTACTTCTCCCGTAAATAAAAGATTCTACAAGCGGTACGTAGATGACATTTTCACAATTCTACCTTTAAATAAAGTAACTGCATTTTTAGACCATCTTAACTCCATAAATTCTAAAATTCAGTTCACAATGGAGTTAGAGGCAAACAACTCTTTAGCTTTTCTAGATGTGTTAGTAATTCGGGATCCTGATAACACCTTGAGCCACACTGTGTATAGAAAAAAGACCCATACATATAGATATTTAAACGGTGACTCTCATCACCATCCTTCACAGTTAGCTACCGTGGGTCTTTGTTTCAGAGAGCACGAGGTATCTGTGACAGTAAACACCTGGCCGCCGAGCTCCAACACGTCAAGCAAGTTTTGCACAACAATAAGCGTCGGGTCCGCGCCTACGTCACAGTGAACGAGTGAAGCCTGCTGTACTGCCATATGTCAGAAGTGTCACTGACAAGATTGGCTACATCCTGAAGCGTGCTTATATTAAAACATATTTCAAGCCGCCGAAGAAGATTAGTCAGTTTTTACCATCAGTTAAGTGTAATGTCCCTCTGCAAGATGCTGGAGTGTACAAGCTTGATTGTGAATGTGGTCTCTCTTATATAGGACAAACTAAAAGATCAATAAAAACCCGCGTTAACACATTCAGTGCCCACTCCACGGATCCGTGTGGTAGTGGGAGTAAAAGCAGGGCCTACTACACGGATCCGTGTATTACTCTCGCACATTTTTCTATTGGCTAGTGAGCTTTGGGCTCTCGCGGCAAGTTAACGTTGTCTGCTTGGCCATCCGTACGTATAATTAAACTTACGAAAACCTGTGTTGGATTTTTGATAACTTGTTTAGTTGCACTTTGATTAGCTAACGAAAAGGACGTGTTTTCCTACCAAAATGAATAGTAAACCGAGTACTTCTAAGCGTTCTAGTAGCGTCAAAAAGACATCGTTTTGCAAAAAAAGACGTAACAGTAGAGATGAAGGTGAAGGAATTGACATGGATTTCTTAGAATTTTCGAGTGATGAAGAGGTTTATTCGCAATGTGATTATGAAGATGGATCATCTGAAGTCAGTAATCAGATGACAGTAATTTGAGCATTTTCGATACTCGGAAACAACCTGAAATGATAAAGCATACATTGAACACTCTCCAGAAGTCAAGTTCAGCCTTGACGTCAACAAAATCAAATAACATAGCTTCTAAGCCACGTCCATCGCATGTGTCAGCGAAATTGTCCTCTGCTTCAAAAACGGTAGATGATATTATGCCGCAATCTCCTAAGGAAATGGAGGATGAGCTTATGCCACAACCACCACCAGCAAATAGCCGGCATATCCCTTCCATAGAACAGGATTACAATGAACTTCCTGACTTACCTGATTATCTATTGCGAGAGAATATGTCTACCCCTAGTTTTTCCCTGTTAAGATCGGACGTGCCTACTCCTGACTACTGTGATGGCAATTTAGCATCCGAACCTCATAATTCACCTAGCTCGTCTTTGCCTCACTCGCCTATTCGTAATATTGCGGAAAACTTACCCTCTCGAAAAGAATCTTCAGAACGTGGTGATTTAGTCAGCCCGTCTATTTTCCGTTCGCCTATTCCAAATAATGCAGAAAATTTACTCTCGAGAGAGCTATTCGAAACGAAGAAAATGTACCCTATCTAGATTGCCCTACAGAAACTTGGAGCACTGATCGAAGCTCAATGAAGACAATTTACTTTACTCAGTCACAAGAGCTACTAGTACCGCCTCCAGCGAATCCTTTTGAAGCATTGAGACTTTTGATTATTGATAAATTGATAGACCTAATTGTGCAAGAAACTAACGCTCACGCAGTAAGAGTACTATCTTCACCTGGTGTAACAGATCAATCAAGAATCACACGCTGGAAGGATGTGACACGTGAAGAACTTTGGACATTTTTTGGACTGCTCCTGCATACAGGAACAATTCGCCTAAATAGGCTAAGTGATTATTGGAAAATGCACTGGCTATTTAAATTACCATGTTTTTCTCGTTACATGCCAAGAAACCGTTTTATGTTAATACTACGTTGCCTACACTTCTCTTCTGATTTAAATGAGGAAGATAGGTTGGTTCCAATTCGCCCAATCATGAACCATTTTAATGAGACGATGAAACGTATTTACAGTCCAGGTAAACAATTATCGCTTGACGAGTCGATGGTTTTATGACGAGGTTGACTTATATTTCGGCAATATATTAAAAACAAGCGCCACAAATACGGTATAAAGTTATATGTTCTGGCGGAACCGGATCTTGAATTTTCAAGTATATAGTGGTGCAAATGATACTACCTCAGGAAAAGGACACACAGAAAAAATTGTCCTGAAATTGCTCGAAGAAAGATTAGACTACGGCCACAGTATATACATGGATAATTATTATAATTCCTACAATTTGGCAGTAAAATTACTGGAACGAAAAACTTACTGCACAGGCACCTTGGGAAAAAACAGAAAAAATAATCCAGTGGATCTCGGTTCAGTCACACTCAGAAAGGGAGAAAACAAATCATTGTTCTTGAATGGTGTCCACATCGGTAAGTGGAGAGACAAACGGAATGTGCTCTATATATCCACGGAACATGACGACGAGATGGTAGAAGTTGCTAGCAAAAGGGGCCAAGTGTTGCTAAAACCCTCAGCTATCGTCCATTACAATAGCTTTATGTCTGGGGTAGACCTTCAGGACCAAATGTTGGCCTATTACCCATGCCAAAGAAAGACGCTGCGCTGGTACAAAAAACTTTTTGTACATATTCTGCAAATGAGCCTAAGTAACGTGTTTTACTTATTTAATAAATACTCAAATTCCGACAAGAACCTCTATGATTTTAGAATGGCTATCTTAGAAAATCTTTTACCTCAACCTGTACCAACGGAGCAAATTAAGTTAAAAATTCAACACAATTTTACGAAAATAGAAAACTTTAAATTACGTGAAAAACGAGATGGTAATTCCACAAAAATTACTAGAGAAATCATCAGGAAGGAGTGCAAGGGCTGCAGAGCCAAGAAGAAAAGAGTAGCTACCTTATACGAGTGCAAAGGATGTGATGGATCCCCAGGATATTGTACAGCATGTTTTAGCAATGTCCACTCTTAAAGTGTGTTATGTATTTAATATATTGTGTATATATGTGCCTTATTTATCTACCTTCTTATGTTTTAAATTAATAAAAAATGTTTGTTGTTTACACTATCTGTCATTTTATGGGGTGGTCATTATGGTGCAAAGGAGCAGAAGTACTTACTGTAATAATAACATGTTCTTTATTGCACAACCCTCGCCAACACGGATCCGTGTAGCTGGCCACACACATGTTATTGGCCTGATACAGATCCGTGTTGGCGATAATATAGAATAACAATAATAATAAATAAATGAATATTATTATATAGTCCTAATTTATGTTTTCTTACATACACTCAATATTTTTATAAATTTTGATGTGGGCCCCCGTGGTTATCATTGATATTTAAAAGGGCATTCAATGTGTTAAAGAACACATAGCTGATGTGAAGAATCGACGCGCCGGGAAGTCTGCAGTCTGTGAACATATACAGGATCGCCCCCGTCACTACATTAGATTTGATAGACCACAAATCCTCGCTAAAGAACACCGATTCCTTCAAGGATGATTCGCGAGGCTATTGAAATCAAAAACATCCTAATTTCAATAGAGAAGATGGCTGGGTGCTACCATCTGCTTGGGATCCTATAATTAATAAAATTAAATCCCAACCCAAGCATACAACTGCAAGACTTCAAGATACTGTAAGTTCATACTGCATAGATCGGAACAAAAATTAATAATTTTTAATCTGGACGTAACCGTGGTTAACTATGACATTGGGACGTCAAATATCTCAGTCCCCCCCGTGACCATGGGTGCTGTAAAGTACTCGAAACGTCGGGAATATAAAATAAGTTAACATACGCGATAAAATCAGTAAAACTAGTTTTATTTAAATGTGTAGTGTTCGCGTAAATATAAGAAATCATTAGAGATAATTATGATGATGACGTTCTAATATTTGAAATAAAAATTACATTAGGGAAAATATATCTTTATTTGTATTAGCAGTCTACCCACATACTAAAGGGTCACTCCTACACGCGGTTGTTAATTGAAAAGATGGCGCCGAGCCGCGCCGCCTACACGTGTTCAAAGTGCATTGTGCATAACCAAAAACATTTATAGCACGTGCTTACCATCAATTAACTTTAATTCATCATTAAAATGTTGACAAGGTAGGGACATGTTGTGAAACTTGTTTAGAAAGTAACTCATAAATAGGTAAGTACCGTAAACTGCCGCAACATTGCCTTCCATGCTTAACTTTGCCTAAAACAAAAATATGGGGATATTTTCATTTTCGTTAACTTTGTTATGTTTTACATCTGCAAAACGAAAACATAGTAATTTGAAAGAT
The DNA here is from genome assembly GCA_029286625.1 of Parnassius orleans. Taxonomy (NCBI): domain Eukaryota; kingdom Metazoa; phylum Arthropoda; class Insecta; order Lepidoptera; family Papilionidae; genus Parnassius; species Parnassius orleans. Next base: position 978,415 of record JAGSMP010000097.1, read on the forward strand.
TATAAAAATGGCAACCCAAAACTGAAGTCGCCTTGTTTTAAAACGTAATACTGCTCACGTCATTAGCGATCGAACAACATCAGACGTAGTCAGACATTATTTGGCGCCACAAACTTTTGATATAAGTTAACCATTAATACTTATATCTGATTAATGGATACTTAAAGTAACAACATTTCTTTATAAAATTTTATATTTATTGAATGCCTTAATTGCATAGAATTCGATAAAATTACATTTAGGCAAAGTTGAGAACGTAATTCAAATTATTTGTCTTATCTTTACCTGCAGGACTAGCATGGGCAGGAGACAATTTTATCCCAGGAAATAAATCCAATTACACACTTCCTAACCTTTGTGTATGGCTGACGCACAAACCGTGCAGGCCAAGAAATGGGAAAAAAAAACTATTTTTAAATATATTCTTAAAACTAAATTATAAACATATATTTTATCATTTGTTTTGGATGATTGTACGAATTCCACCTGTTACGGCTTTAATTTATATCAAATATTGCTATATATTTGCTTTTAAATGATTTTTGGTAATTTTTCCTTAGGTAACAATAATTATGAAAAAACGGAGGAAGCTAGGTGTTCGGCGCTATAAAGATTGCGACACAATTTTAAGTTAGTTTAATATACCACGCCGAACTATTGTTAACAAAATTAAATTAAAAGCTACCGAGTATCTGCTCAATGTACTAAAAGTACATTAACTAATATTGTCAAGTTATTTTATTTAGTGTGTGGTCATGCAGTTTATATGATTATAATTATTTTAGGTCCGATATTCAAAGAAAGGCGGCACGCACATATTATGTAAGGAAAGGTTTTTTATTTACTTTTTAATATAATTTTAGCACTTTAATAATAAGTGAAACGTCTCAAACCACTGTAGGGCCTAATTTAAAAATGCAGTGAGTTGAGACATAGTTTGATGAGAGCTGCGAATAATTAATGATGATAATTTAAATACTTAAGTGTTGATTTAAACAGAATAAACAATTAAAAAATTATGTGTTGTTTTGTGCGACAACCCTAGGCATTGTTGATTGATTAAAACTTAACAAAATTTTGTCCTAACTTCGCCTCGTCATATATACAAACAAATAAAGCTCAAATAACGATAATCGAATAACAGTCTAGTAAACTGACGTTTGAGGTACATTTTGGCTTATAAGTTGAAAATAATTATAACATTTTTATTTCCAATAAAGGCAATCGGCAATAAGCTAAGTTTCTGCAAAAATTCATTGTGTGTCCAAGCAACACAAACAAGATCCTAACTTTGACTTTATTTCTCATGCAATAGATTTCAATATGATAAGGTAAAGCATTTTGATATATAGACAAAAAGGTTCAAAATTCAGGCAAAGTTGTGGCAGTTTACGGTACCAGATTTACAAGGCAACAATCATATGTACTCAAACATAAACAATTATCAATCTCCAACCACGAAATTGTTGTAAGAATATTCACTACCCCATATCATCCTGTGGGTGTCGTAAGAGACGACAGAGGGAAACAAATCAGGAGATGGGATGGGCAGCAGCGTCTTCCTAATAACGACCAAAAATAAAAAACTGCGGTTGTCAACCCGCTTGCCAAGCGTGGCAACTATGGCAAATATCTTCCCTATGAGGTAATCTATGGGGGAAACCTATGTTCAGCATAACTGTAACGGTAACTACAAAACGTTCTACGTTTTTTAAAAAAAGAAGAAAAGAAAAAAAGAAATTTCTCAAAATAAAAATAGCAATAAATAAACAACCTTAAATACTAATCTAATCAACACAAAACCAGTCCACAACTAAACAGAAATCTTTAACATTCCCACAATTTAGTGGGCAGGTACGATGGGCAACTAAATCACGCAGTTAAATCATCATCATCATCATCGTTACTTCCCTTCAGTAGTTCACAGGTGAACATAGGCCTCCGGCCTAATTAATGCCACGACTTCCTGCATATCTTACCAAATCGTCGTTCAATCTAACGGCAGCAATTAAATCGCAGTTACATATGCAAATGTAATGGGGATTGGAACTTAAATCTAATTTCAAGTACGAACTCAACAACAGGCGTGGCGCAGTAGCAGTCCGAACTTAAAACAAATAACCATTGCGAGAAGTGTTATTAAAACAATTCGATCAGAAACGGGCAGAAACGTTGGCTAACAACAGGGCTGCCAACTGAAAGGGAGAAAATCTTCATACGATGTTCATTTACGTTTTATAAAAAAAAAACGTAAATGAACATCGCAGAGCAAACGTGGTAGAGCCATGGTGATCGGCTCGACTGGGGAAGGACCACACTCTCACAGAATACCAGCGTAAAATAGCAGTTTATGCTGCTGTATTTAGTATGGTGAGTGTAGAGAACCGGAGACCCTTTTACTGGAAATGAGGCATTCCATCTTAGTCCTCACGGGTAACAGCGTATCTGCATTTTGATTCGTAATCGAGGATAGATGTAGATGTCTATGGGCCGCAGCAACCACTTACCATCAGGTGGACTGTGTGCTCGTTTGTCACCCTTATCCTATAAAAACATACATGAATATAATTATAACAATTACCAGAATGGCGATGGGAAATAACATAAGAAGTGCGGCGTAAAGCCGCCGTCCCATATGTAGCTGTGAAATAGCTACATGTTTGTATGTTTATTTATTTGGAGGCCATAAATATAGTAGGTATTTTTCTCTTATATACTAGGCTGTAGGAGTCCTTTTTTGCCTAGTAGTCTGCCTGGGTTCGTACCACCCTCTCACCTACATCTGCCGCCAAATACCAGTGCTAGTGCCGCTGTGTTCCGGTCTGAATGGTGAAGAGAGCCAGAATAAATACAGGCTGTGAGGCATTCCATCTTAGTCCACAGAGGTGACCACGCATCTGTAGCCTTCTTTGTTTGAAGTTTGTTGCAGTTGTCCATGGAATGCAGTAAATTCATTTGTCACTTCAGTTTTATAAAAAAATAGTCTACTTGGGACAGACAAAAATACACAAGAAATATACAATAAATTACGAATACATAAGAGCCGAGGTCAAGGGTTTGAGGGTAAGGGAAAGAAACCAGCGGACAATACAGGCGAGAAGATTTTAACGGTGCAGGTGTTGCAATTGTTGAGGATATTTAAATTTTACTTTTTGGAACGAAATTCCTTAACGGACGGTACGAATTTGGCGGATGGGGTCTAGGCGAGAAAAAGTGTAAGATTTTTTCGTGACGACCCCTTCTGACGTAGTGTAGACGGCCTTGGCGGCCATAAGGAAGCGAGATGGATGGAGATCCATCTTCCTCGCACTTTTTCTTATCTTGTCATGAAAGAAATGTTATTTTAAATGAAGCTTCATTTTAACAGACGCTAGTAATTAATTTATTTGTATTTGATAATACGTTTATCAATAATAATAAATTACGAAAGGAACTTCGTTCCAACCGAGTGTTCCACGATACTCACGCATGTTTTTTTTAAAATCATTAATGTAAATTTTTTTTTCAACAAAACACAAAGTTCTACAAAATGAATTTTAAAGTGTTCATATGGGGTCCTCTGACCTCAGAACTACGAAATCATACCCTATTTCCCGTGTTTCGGTTGCTGTAACCCTAACTGAAGCAGATGTAGGAGCGACCCGAGCGGAGTGGAACAAAACTTCCTCTCCCAGCTACAAACACGCGCTATTTCGATCGCCCCTTCGGTTTCATATTTTGTTTACAGGTGTAAAATATTATTGCGCGTTAATGGCCTTACATCAAAGGAAAGTTTTTAACTTACTTCAAAAAAAGGAGAAGATGTATGTATGTTCAGTTTTTGAAGAAAAAAATTTTTTTCTTTCTTTCTTTTTGTATGTATGTACTCGATATCTTCGTCAATTGTGGACCGATTTTAATAATTCTTTTTCTATTAAATAGGTTATACTTAAGGGGTGGTCCCATATAAATTTGGTAAAAAAAATTTCTACTGGTAGGGAAAATAGAAACGACAATCAAGTTTTTAATATTCCTTAGCACAATCAAAAGGGTAAACAAATTAAACTTTTAATAAAAAGTAGAAGCCGACTTCATAAAACTAAAAAGAATAAAATAGTTTCCGCATAATAGCTTTTGAAGTCGGTTCTTTAGTACCTACTTCTATACTCTTTGTCTTAACACCGGCTTCTGAAGCTATTATGAGGTAATTATTTTATTCAACTATTTATTTAATTTATTTAATTCATTTATTTACATGGCATTAAATATACAATATTTCTTGAATAATTAAAAAAAACTAAAACTAAAAACTTAAATGATCATACAGTCCCACTTCTCGCAGTAGAGCGCCAATAACGTTGGCTACGTTTCCTCGCTGAATGACTTATACTTAGCCTATGAGCGAGAAAGGATCCAGCCACTCAGCAGTTCCTTTAGGAACTTTACTGCACGTGGTCTCACGGACCCATCGTATCTACAGCAAATGACACAAACGTGTAATCATCTCTTAGAGACACATATACTTACGCAACTTACTCAGTTCAGCCGCCTCTGATGCTGCCTCGGCTCTAAACAATGTACCCCTTAGATGGAAGGCTGCCAAAGTGTCTACATACGTAGCATCCCACACTACGGCCTTACCTCTCTGCCAAGGGACCAAAGTAATAGGTACTGTCGTAAAAAAAATACCGTCGGTCTCCTGCCATCGTCTCTAAATATTCCACAAGGCTCTAAAACCTAGGGAACAATTACAGAGATAAAAGCTATTCGATTTTTTTTAATATCTAGTTCTATAAATGAGCCGTTGTTTTATTTTGTTATCTGGTATTCTATAGCTTAGAGTACCTGCGATCTAAAACCCAACTGGAACCGCTGAGATCACAAAATATAAACCTGCGAAAATCACTAATAATGTTAGTGCTTATTGTAAGCAGCGTACAACTAACGTACTAGCATCTGACCTTTATTGACATTATATGTTATAGTTATTTTAATTGATTTCTTTAACACCTACCAACTTTCATTTCTCTATTCCTCCCGGGGTTGATTGGTAGCAAATACCTGATGCCATTACGTCTGTCCATTGCTCCATTGTAACACTTAATTAAAAGTTAACAACAAAGAGGTTTTAAGTATATTATTTTCTTTTATAATTTCTTTTGTTTATATTGTCAATTTTAATTTTTATGTAGTATTAACATGCGTTATCTTACCCAACAGTGTCTTACAATAAAGATCGTAATTAACAAAACGTCGGGAATTAATAAAAAGTTAATTAAACGCGATATAATCCGTAAAAATAGTTTTATTCAATGTGTAGTGTTCGCGTAAATATAAGAAATCATTAAACAAAGATCAAATTAAATAAATAAATTCTCTCTTAGTCAACCCTAGGTGAATTGAGAAATTGTGCCAGGTTGTAACAATTGTATAAAGTTTATTAATCAAATATTGTTTTAAGACTGTTGATAAAAAAGCAGAGTCTCTAAACTCATTGCAAATTGCGGCCCGCTAATTATTTTTGCTGACAGATAATAAAAAAGCCTCCGCGCCGGCTCGCCCGCCCGGCCTAGCTCTTGACATCAGCTGCGAGCCCAGTACCAAAAAAACAATAACTCGCTAGTATTCGGCGAGTGATTCGTCCGATAATTTACACGTTCCATTAGAAGTAAGCATAACAAACGAGCACTCAGTCCAACTGATGATAAGAGAATGCTGTGGCCCAAAGACACCTACTTCTAAGCCCTGTCTGTAGTCAATCTTAAGAACTAATATAGTCTTCTTTACAACCTTCTATTGTTACCTTCCTTACCTTACTTACATCCTTCAAGCTGAAACCCAACAGCCAAGTTACCGCACATCCACACTGTGATTTAGCCTGGGCCCATACATACAATATTTAATCGAACAAATGTTTAGTTGTATGTGTCTATAGGAATGTACGTATGTAAGCCCGCACTTTATCAACTCGATAGTTGCTCAACAAAAAAAATCAAGAAACCACATTCTTTTTTGATTCATCAGTAGGACAACTATCGACCAACAGCTCAATGTATCCTCTCGACTAAACAGTCGATAGGCGACTATTTAGTTGTGCACTAGCGCCGTTGAAACGAAATACCTTCTTTTCATATTTTGTTTGTGATGCAATATCTATACATACTTAAAATTGAAGTGTCTGTCTGTAATATTAAAAAAATTGTCATTAACATATGAATAACCATTTGTAAAAATTTTGTCCGTCTCTCTGTCCGAACTAATCTTCGGAATGGCTGAACCGATTATGATGGTACTTTATTAACAGATAGAGAGGTGATTTTGAAAAAACTAAAAATTGATAAAAGTAATGGTTTGATTATCTTAAATCTAAATAACTCCAGATTAATAGATCCTATCCAGGCAAAGCCGGGGCGGGTCACTAGTATAAAGTAAAACTCAAGCGAGTAGTTTCTTATTTATTATAGAAGTTGTAATTATTAAGTATTGAGTGCTGATAAACGACCAATATATGATGAAACTAACGAAAACAAGCAAATCGCTGACGTCACAATAACATTTTTACGTGGTAGAGCCACGCTGCAGCACGAATGGAATACCAGCGTGAAGTAGCAGCTTACTTTTACCGTGTTCCCTACGGTAAGTGTAGAGAACCGGAGACCCTTTATGCTGGTAACGAGATATTCCATTTTAGCCCTCGGTGGTGACAACGCATCTGCATTTTGATTCTTAATCGAAGAAAGATGTAGATCTCAATGAACATCAGGTAGACTGCACTGCCTCCTATTTGTTTGCCTCTGCTTAGCCGAACGGTTGACTGGGAAATAATGTCTTAAGGCATTAATACCCAAATACTCAAACGCTGCACAATTTTAGGATGCCGTTAAGTCTCGTGTTGTTTAAGTCAAAGTGACTGTGACACCACGAGACTTAACGACATCTTAAAATTGAGTAGCTTTTTAGTATTTGGCCATAAGTACGTCATAATACTATTGTTATTACTAGTAATAATAAATAATCCATTACTATAATAAAACTCTAACACGACGTCTGTCTAAACGATACTCTAACACAAAAACCTGTGAACCGATTTGGATATGACTTTCACTGGCAGATAGCTGATGTTATAAGAATTAGGCTACTTTTATTTTAGGAAAAGAATTAGGGTGCCGCGCAAAAAAAAAAACTCATGAAATCCAATCGCAATAAACAGCTAGTAACAATAATAAAAATAGCATTAAAATTACCTAATTGCTACTACTTTGATAGTACATACAACTTTAAAAAAATATATTTACATTTTTAATATAATAAAAAAATTATTATATTATAGCAATGATATTTAACACTACTAATAACACACAACCACGCTTAAAGTGTTTATGCTAGGAGTGGTTCACGGCAGTAATCGAATGGCGTATTCGAAACAATAAGTAATATTTATTATGTATACAAATCTAAATGTTTACAGAAACCCCACAGGCACTAATATTAGTGCAAAGTTAATTTGTCCATATTTCGCAGTAAAATATTGGATTTCTGGAGTGCATTACAATACCCTGCGAAATAATAATATAATATAATAATAATAATATTTGTTTATATTGGTCTTGTTCGAAGCTTGTAAAGTTGCCTGCTTTATTTTATCCATTAATGTTAATAAACAAACCTACAGTTTAGGTCAACTAACGTAGAAACCGAAGACAACTACTTTATACCAGACTTCAAAAAGGAGGAGGTACTCAATTCGACTGTATGTTTTTTATGTGTGTTACCTCATAACTTTTTTCTAGGTGAACCGATTTTGATGATTATTTTTCTATTTGAAAGCTGGTGCTTCTCATGTGATCCAATTTGATCAAGCTGTGACCAGTAGTTTTTGAGTTATCCTTAATAAAACTAGTTTTACGGATTTTATCGCGTATATTAACTTATTTTATATTCCCGACGTTTCGAGTACTTTACAGTACTGCGTAGATCGGAACAAAAATGAATAATTTTAATCTGGAGGTAACAGTGGTTAACTATGACATTGAGACGTCAAACACCTCAGTCCCCCCCGTGACCATGGGTGCTGTAAAGTACTCGAAACGTCGGGAATATAAAATAAGTTAATATACGCGATAAAATCCGTAAAACTAGTTTTATTTAAATATGTAGTGTTCGCGTAAATATAAGAAATCACTATCCTTAATAATTTATATTGAATTCGGTTGTACAAAATTTTAAATTTTACCACTTGTTTATAGAACAAAGCAAGAGTGACAAACGAACTCACGTCGCATAGCGAGTTGATTCGTAGGTAGGATATGATAGAGGACCGAGGTTCATAGGTAGATGCTCTCTTGTTGTGGACTAAGATGAAATGCACGTGGCGTTTCATAACAGTAAAGAGTCTCCGGTTCTTTACTTTCTCACCATATGAAACACAGCACCATTTCACACTGGTATTATGTGGGAGCTTGACCCCAATCGAGCCTACCCATTCGTGCTGCATCCATAATACAACTTCAGTGTGGCTCTACAACGTAGAAAAAGTGAGTGACAATCAGCTTTAAAATTTACTAGGGTGCTATAATAAAAAAAACATGCGTGCAGTTCACACGCGGTAGAAGTGAATCCTTCAGAAAACTAAACATCGAGAGAATGAGACTAATAGTATCAGGATTAGAATAATTGTAGGGGTTATGTAATTAAAATACAAATAAATTTATAATAAACACTGCATACTGTATTCTATCTCATTCTCTCGCAGGCTAAATCCTATAAATGTATATGTTTGTCTCTTTTTAGTGTCGCTTTATCGTTTCATCGAGTTTCAAAATACGATTCTAAAGAAGTTTTCACTTCGAAAAGTAAATTTCATCATCATCATAATCATTACAGTCTATAAAAAGGCCACTGGTGAACATTGGCATCCTACTTAGATTGCCTTAAAAGAGATATTTGCCATAACTGCCACGCTTGGTCTGTTTCATTCTGTCGCCTCTCACGACACCCACATGATATAATAGGTCGGGGAAAAGTTTGTTCGTATTTTGTTTGTATAAAATTTAAGAAAAATCTCTTTGGTTGTACTGTTTGTATCTGGTTGGTTTAAATATCAAAACATTATAGGACATTAAGAAAAAGAAAAATATAAAGTAAAAAACACTTTCCCGCCATTTTTCAATTGCTTTTCTGTCCGCCAAAATGAGTGAATCTAACGAAGAAATTCGATACATTCTGAAGTTTCATTACAAAAAAGGGAAAAATACGACTCAAGCCGCGAAACAAATTTGTGACCTAAAGCAGTGTCAGAGAGTAGCACAAAGTTGGTTAAAGCCTTTTCAGTCCGGGAATTTTGATTTCAAAGATGCAGCTCGCTCTAGTCGCCCTCATACCTATAAATTCGATGTCATTTTTGAAAAAGTGGAGCAAAATCAGCATATTAGTAATTAAGACATAGCCGAGAAATTGAGGATTGACCACAAAACAGTTTTGACCCATTTGAAAAAGTCTGGCTATACCAAAAAGCTCGATATTTGAGTGCCACACGAGCTTACTGAAAGAAACATAATGAATCGTGTAATCATTTGCGATTCTCTATTGAAACGTAATGAAACCGAACCAGTTTTGAAAAGATTGAATATTGGTGATGAAAAATGGATCACTTATGACAAGAATGTGCGAAAAAGATCATGGTCAAAGGGTAGTCAAGCTCCACAGACTGTAGCGAAACCCGAATTAACACGCAATAAGGTGCTGCTGTGTGTATGGTGGGACTGGAAGGGCATCGTTTATTATGAGCTTTTACCGCCGGGCAAAACCATCGATTCAGATCTCTACTGCCAACAACTAATGAGACTCGAGCAAGAAATTGAGAAAAATCGTCCGGAATTTATCAACAGAAAAGGAGTGGTCTTTTATAACGCCAGACCACACACATCTTTGACCATTCAGCAAAATTGAGAGCTTGGTTGGGAAGTGTTAATGCATCTACCATATAACCTTGACCTCGTATCCTCAGATTTTCACCTGTTTCGGTCTCTTCAGAATTCTTTGGGTAGTGTTAGGTTAACATCAAGAGAGGACTGTCAAAACTACTTGTCGCATTTTGATCAAAAATCCCAAGATTTCTACAGCAATGGGTTATACACTACCTACAATTAAATGTAATTAAACTTTGAAAAAAAATGTCTTGAATTTGTACATAAAATACGAAGAAACTTTTTCCCGGACCTATTATTTTACGTGGGAGTAAAATATTTTAGATAATTATTTGAAAAATAATTTAGAATAAAGAATAATTAGTTTCTTAAATATGACTCTGCACGTGCGCCATTTGCTGTAGAGAATATTGGTCCGTGGGACCACGCGCGATGAACTTTCTAAAGGAAATATATGTATTCGCGACTAATCGTCTCCGCTTGTGATAAGAATAGGAAAGCTAGTTATTTCTTTACCCAAAAGCTATTTTCATAACCATTCAGCCATCGTTTATGGTATTAAATCATATGGACTGGGAGCTTTTATGGTATTGTACATATTGTGTTTATAATGATCTTTTAAACTACGCAACGGATTTTCATCAACGGACAGACTGATGCAAGAGGAAGTTTTATATGTTTAATACATGCAAATTATATATTATATAATTCTTCTGTCCATGTGTATGTGACTAAACTCCTCAGCTGGACCAATTTTGATGAGATTTTATGTGTGTGATTAAGCTGATTAGAGAATGGTTTAGATTCACAATTGGACCCTGTAGATGGCGTTGTTTTCGAGATCCAGAAATCAACAGTGCGAAGCCAGGGCGAATCGTTAGTAACTAATGAAACAAAAACATTTACAAAAATTAAGCAGGACTCGTTTTCTGCCTAGGAAACCATCTGGGCCACGCACTTGGCTATTTCTTTCTGTTTTTTTTTTAAACGTTACCCCCACACTAGGATTTTCTGCTGTATCGTGGAGGCAGTATACACGTAAATTGCACGAGGACAAACACCCAGACCCGGAACAATTATTTGTAGGTCATACAAAATACTTGTTCCGTGCGGGGATTCGAACCCGCGGCCCCCAGCGCACCAACTCATTGCTAAGCAACTGCGCCACCGAGCCGTCTTCTGCCGCCAAGTAGTTGTTCGTGCACTGCTGTGTTCCAATCTGAAGTGTATTAGGAGCCAGTAAAATTACAGTTTGTGAGGCATTCTATGCTAGTCACCAGAGGTGACAACGCATCTGTAGTCTTCTTTGCTTGAGGTTGGCTGCAGGTATCCATGGACTGCAGTAACCACTTACCATCAAGTGGCCTGTAAATTCTTTAGTCACTTTAGTTTTATAAAAAAATATATTTTCATAACGATGTTTTTAAATACATACAATAGGTACACTATAATGGGAGCGGATATTCGTGAAGAATGTAGCTTTTGTTATGAAGTAATTTAGGTCTATATAAGCGTGTCAAGGTTGATGGGAGACTTAGTCTAGATTTTATTATAAACCAAATGGATTTTTGTTCGTGCGAAATTTAGATCACGTTAAATTTGATACGTTTAATACTTTTTTTAGCTACACAACTGAGAGTATGAATTTTTTTTCTAGAACAAGGGTTACAAACTAACACTCAAAGCACCTGATACTAAAGTGAATGCCTCGGCCCATAGACACCTATATCACTTAGGACTGATTGATCCATAAACCTCTCAAAAATGAGGGCATCTACCCAGCCGTGGGAAATATAATATAGACTATAGCTTGACTTTTTTGGAACGAAGTTCTTTATCGGACGGTACGAATTTGGCGGATGGGGGCTAGGCGAGAAAAAGTGTAAGATTTTTCCGTCACGACCTCTTCTGATGTAGTGTTGACGGCCTTGACGGCTATAAGGAAGCGAGATGGAATAATATCCATCCCCCTCGCACTTTTTCTTATCTTGCCATAAAAGAAATATTATTTTATTTTAAATGACGCTTCATTTTAATAGACGCTAGTAATTCATTTATTTGTCTAATATAATACGTTTATAAATAATAATATAATACGAAAGGAACTTCGTTTCAACCGAGTGTTCCACGACACTCACGCATGTTTTTTTAATGTATTGTAAAAAAAAAATGGATATCTATCTGTCCAACCGTTACCATTACCGTTACAGCCTATCAAAAGTCTACTCCTCAACATAGGCCTCCCCCATAGATTGCGTCATAAGGGGTATTTCATACTTTATTTTATTTGGCTTAGTCGTCACGCTTGGAAGGCGGGTAGGCAAACGCAGCTTTTTATTTTCTTCGTTGTTATTAGAAAGACGCCGCTGCTCTACTATCTGCATATGCTATCTCCTGGTTTGTTTCCCTCTGTCGCTTCTTATGATACGACACCCACGGGACGATATGGAGTAGTGGATATTCTTACACCGCCACAACATGATGAATTGTCCATCGATTACACAGCATTTCATTAAGTAATGATAGGCTTTTATCGCGTATATTATTTTATATTCCCTAGGTTTTGAGAACTTTACAGTACCCATGGTCACGGGGTATAATGAGGTGTCCGACGTCGCAATGTCATAGTTAACGGCTGCGGCCACGGCTACCTTCAGTATAAAATTATTAACTTTTGGTCCGATCTACGCAGAACGAGCTTACAGTATCCTAAAGTCTATTGGTAGTATGCTTGGGTTTGGATTTAATTATTTTATTTTTATTAATTATGGGATCCTCAGCAGATGGTAGCACCCAGACATCTTCTCTCAGAAGACACCTCAGTCCCCCGTGACCATGGGCGCTGTATAGTACTCGATAAAATCCGTAAAAACTAGTTTCATTTAAATGTTTAGTGTTCGCGTAAACATAAGAAATCGTTATGAAATTTGTTTTGATTTCGACCAGTCAATACAAACGTATAACTTTTATATAAATTAAAAAAAAATACCGTTAATGTAATTCAGCAAAGCATTTTCGACAATACAGCGCGTTTGATACCCGAGCCATCACAATCGTCCCGTTTCCTAATTGCTCTGAAAATAGAGCGCTGTAAACGCGAACTCTTACGCCACCTGGACTCAAGTGAACACACTGTGCCGATGAAGAAGGACTTTCCACATCGACTGATACTAATTTTACGGGTTTTATCGCGTTTAATTTGACACATAATAGCACCCGAAACGCCGTGAAAAAAAAATCTAATTAAACAAGGCACTCCTGGCATTGCTCTCTACCTATTCATGAAGTTTCATCGCAATCGGCCCGACCATTCTGAAGATTAGTCCGCACAGACAGACACAACATTTTTAAAAATGGTTTTGCATTAAAAGAAACAAATTTTACGTATTTTATCGCGTTTAATTTTTACTTTTTAATTCCCGATGCTCACGGGGGGACTGAGGAATTTGGCGTCCTGATGTCATTCATGGTTAGCCCGGCTACCTTGAATATTCAAAAACTGAATCCGTAAAATTAGTTTAATAAAAAGAGACTTGCAGTGAGACGTATCCTTTTTTTAACTTATACATAAATTCGGGAAAAATAGGTGTATTTTAATATTTTAGTAAAATTTAGTAATGATTTCTTATATTTACGCGAACACTACACATTGAATAAAACTACTTTCACGGATTTTTTCGCGTTTGAATGTACTTATTTTTAATTTCCGACTTTTCGGGTGTTTTCCAGCACCCATGGTCACGAGGGACTGTGGCGATTGACGTCTCGATGTCAGATTTCGGGTGCTTCCCAGCACCAGTGACCATGGGTGCTGAAAAGCACCCGAAACGTCGGGAATTAAAAATAAGAACAATTAAACGCGAAAAAATCCGTAAAAGTAGTTTTATTCAAAATTTAGTAATTTTATTCAATTCAATTATAGAAACATGGCCACATCAGCCACCCCCGGGAACAATACGCCCTCAACACATCCTGTAGGACATCCCCTACAGGCGCGTCACGTCCCGCCACTAAATAACTCGACCGTTTAACAACGTACTTAGTCAAATTTATTAACATTTCTATTTTGGGCAAATCGATTTAATTTTCGATAACTTATCGTTATTTTCATCGCCCATAACAATCAAATGATTAGAAATTTTATTGATGCTGACAGGGATCGAATTTGGGTTGCTCGTGTAGTAACTACGGAATTTAAGATGAGCTTCTTTGCACCTCATTGTTGTGAGCGTCTACAGACCCCCATGTTCTATATACGATACTTTTGAAAAAATTATGGAGTAAGTTTTTGTTAAGCTTAATAAACAGAATAAATCTGTTGTAATATGTGGAGACTTTAACATCAATCTCGTAGAAGCTTCCTCCACCAATATTAAATTTAGATCATTGTTTAAATCATATGGTCTTTTTAATTCATTTTTAGAGTCAACGCGTATTGCTCAATCTAGTGCAACATGTATAGATAACATTTTTACAAATGTTAAGCCGTTGCATAAATGTATAATTCAAAAATTAAGTTCTGATCACTGTGGACAATTAGTTTCGTTACCTTATGTTCACAAAAAGCAAGTAGATGAGAAAGTTGTGTTTGTTCCAGTAAATGCACGACGCTTGGAGAAGTTTAGAAGTAACATAGTGAAAAAACTTCCATCACTTTCATATCAAAATGATCCTAATTTTTTGTATGGAACATTGTTTAAGCTTATTTGCAATGGATTTAATAATACTTTTACTTCTAAAACATTCTCCTTGAACAGTCGGAAGTCATTCAATGAATGGGCGACAGTAGGAGTCCATAAGAGCAGACAAAGGTTATATGATCTTTACCATGAAAGGTCATATAATCCTAGCGTCGAATTTAGGGAATATGTAAAAAAATATTCAAAAATATTTAAAAGAGTGTGCTCCACAGCCAAGTCTTTGCATTTGAGCAACAAAATTGAGATGGTTTCTAATAAAATTAAAATGACATGGAGTATAATTAATAGCGAAACTAGTAAGATCAACTTTCGCAATTCAAACTACCAGTTAAGTGTTAACAACAAATTAACTGAATCAGATCAGGACGTTGCAATAGTTTTTGAGAAATATTTTACTGATATACCGATCCACTAAGTCACTGAATTCTTCCCCTGCCGTTGCCGAATCATTACTTAAACAAAATGTAAATGCGTGTACAAAGAATTTTAAATTTCATAAAGTATCATCAAAATATATTATAAAATATTTTAAAACTATTGATATTAAGAAAACTGCGGATCTGTGGGGGATTTCCCTTAAAGTTATTGCGTCTATAATAGATACAATCGCGCCTCATCTAGCTATTATTTTTAATACTAGTATCGAATCTGGTATGTTTCCTGATTTAATGAAGCATAGTTAAGTAATACCTTTATTTAAATCTGGTATTACATTAGACCCCGCCAATTTTAGACCTATTTCTGTACTACCAACACTTAGTAACATTTTTGAAAAAATTATTCTCGATCAAATGTTAAATTTCTTTAATATAAATAATTTACTTCATAAAAACCAATTTGGTTTCAAAAGGGGTCACTCGACAACTGATGCCGGTGTTGAGCTGATTAAATATATCTTTAATGCATGGGAGAATTCACAGGATGCTTTGGGTATATTCTGTGACCTATCCAAGGCCTTCGATTGTGTTCACCATGAAACATTAATCAGGAAACTTCAACACTACAGTGTAAGAAGTGATGCTCTTAAATTAATTATTTCATATTTAAGTAGCAGAACGCAAAAAGTTGTCATTAACAGTATGAGCTCTTCCGTGTCGATGGTACAAATGGGCGTGCCTCAAGGCTCAATTCTCGGCCCCTTTCTGTTTCTTGTATACATTAATGAGTTACCTTACATAGTAGGGGATGACCATGATATAGTATTATTTTCTGATGACACTTCTTTAATTTTCAAATAAAGACGACAATTATTAAAATATTACGAAGTAAATAATGCTATATCTAAATTAGTAAATTGGTTCAATGTTAATAATTTGCATTTAAATGGCACTAAAACGAAATGTATAAAATTCATGACTCCAAATGTCAAACTTTAATTGTTTGTAATGTTTTAGTTTGTAATCACTAATTTGATTTTAAATGGGGAGGAACTGAGTCTTGTAGATACCACCATTTTCTTGGAATCACACTAGACGTGAAGCTTCAATGGAGCCCCTATATATCAAAACTAGCAAGCACACTTAGTTCTGCAGCATATGCTGTAAAAAAGATTAGAAATCTTACCAGTGTTGAAACAGCTAGACTAGTTTACTTTAGCTATTTCCATAGCATAATGTCGTATGGTATTTTGCTATGGGGACACGCAGCTGACACTGAAATTATATTTGTTTTACAGAAGAGGTCCATAAGAGCAATTTATGATTTAAAGCCTAAAGAGTCGCTGCGACAAAAATTTAAGTAAATTAATATATTAACTTTGGCCTCTCAATACATTTATGTAAATGTAATGTACGTACACAAAAAAAAAGTAGTTTTACAAAAATAAGTGATATTCATCCTGTAAATACTAGGAACCGACACAAGCTAGTAGTACCAGTTACTCGACTGCATCGAGTCAGTAATTCATTCTTAGGGCGATGTATACGCTTTTACAACAAAATCCCAGAAAATATGCAAAATTTGACCTGCTCAAAGTTCAAAAACTTTATTAAACAAAGTTTGTATAAAAAGGGTTATTATAATATTAAGGAATTTATGTATGATAATAACCTCTGGGAATGAGGTGATCGCTACCAAGCTATTTCTAATTTGTTTTGTGTGGTTAATTGTGTAACATACATGATTGTAAGCTGTTATTTTTTTTAAAAAAAGTCCCGTTGGGTTTCTTGCTGGGTCTTCCCAGGACAGAGGTTTTTTTTCGAACCAGTGGTAATTAAACAAAAGAGTGACTTTCAATAAGTATTATTTATAATCTATATTGAATAAAAAAGTTTCTGTTTCTGTTTCTGTTTCTTCCAGCCCCTATGCTACAGCTGAGTTCAAATTCCAATGGCGAATAATCTATCTTCTATCTATAAGTATATATAGTATATAAAAATCAATTGCTGTTCGTTTGTCTCGCTAAAACTCGAGAATAGCTGGATCGATTTGGCTAATTTTGATCTTGAAATATTTGTGGAAGTTCAGGGAAGGTTTAAAAACTCAATTGTACCCGGTAGGTGGCGCTGTTGTCGAGATCCAGAAATCACCCATGCGAAGCCGGGTCGGATCGCTAGTGTTGTATAAAAATTAGACTTTAAATTAAAAGTCAAAAAAAGCCAACTTTAAAGAACTAAAAAGAATAAAATAATTTCCTTTATAGCTTCAGAAGTCGGTGCTAAGATATATTTTATAGATGTATAAGATCCCCGACTTCTGAAGCTTTTATTTTACTGTGATCGTCTCCCTATCTTTAGCAATACAATCTAATTTACCTCCGACCTTAACACATAAGTTATACTTAAGTATTAATCGAGTTTCATTAACAAAGCACTAAGAACTAGAGGTTCCCCGCGGTATTACCGCGTGAAGTACTATTCCCAGTCTGTGTAGCTTTTGTGATACCTTTGTTTGCTCACATTATTGCATACATGTTGATGCATTGTTTATGTATATGTCGTGGACGAAGTGATTAATAGGGCATTATTAATAATGCCCGGGCTATATGAATAAAGCCCAATATGAGTAGGCAATGTGATAAAAACTATTGAAGTAATTGATCGGGCTTTATGAATAAAGTCCGTTACTTATTGGGCAAAGTAATAAAAAGATTAGGTTATATTTTTTTAAAAGAAAGGTCTTTTTTGATGTCACATATTTAACATTTAAACACAATGGGAATAGAGTCTTTTATCAAAGGTATTTTTTCTTTGTAACGCAAAGAAAGGAGTACACCATTGGTGCTATTTGATAATGCAAAGGTTTTTATGGTGTTTCCCTAGCTTAACATTTTCACACTTGTTAATTTCTGATTTGGCATGACAATAATTTTAATACATTAAAATTGATTAACATGACAAATATTGCCTCTTTGTAATAATAGTATAGATTAGCATATTAACAGATGCCAGGTTTGTAACCACCGAGAATGACGACGACTCGGAAGTGGTCCCAAAACATGGTGATAGCACTGCGAAGGTGCTGGGAGCAGTAAAGACTTAAGGACTGCCCCCGGGGCGTGCTTTAATAAAGCAAGCGAGAGGTGCCCTAGTTGTGTTCCGACCGGAGATCTCGGTATCCCTCATATACGCTGATGGTAACCACCGCCGGGTTTTAGCCGGTACGAGTCCGGTATAACCTTTTCGTTGCCTCCGCAGTGGAAAGTATACATGAGGATTTCCCCACGACAAAAAAAAAGATTAGCATACTAACAGGTGCTTAAATAAAAGCAAAAACAAGGGGTTAGTATGTTAACCCGTGGGATCGGCTCGCAGGGCGACCGCGGTGACCACAGCCCGGATCAACTTGTTCCCAGGGAAACTGGTACGATCCACTTGTGTCCCCTACGTAAACCCAATAAATATTTTAAATGTTATTTTTGTAAGCGATTGCTGATTGGCGTTGTATGTTGAAGTAAAACTATAGTCCTAATATGAACCATACCACTAGAAAGATTTCTAAACAAAAATCTGTTGTCTAAATAAAATTGTTAAGTCGTAAGTTTACGTAGAAGAGACACGCTGCAGCTATTTGTAGCACGAATGGGTCTGCTTGACCGGTGTAGGACCACGCTCTCACAGAATACCAGCGTAAAATAGCAGATTAATGCTGATGTGTTTCGTATAGTGAGTGTAGAGAACCGAAGACCCTTTTAGTAGAAACGAGGCATTCCATCTTAATTCTCAGGGGTGACAACGTATCTGCATTTTGATTCTCAATCGAGGACAAATGTAGATGTTTGTGAGACACAGTCACCTGCTTACCATCAGGTGAACTGTGTACTCGTTTGTCACCCTTATTCCATAAAAAAAATACAAACTACTGTCAAAGTCGCAAACACTGGGCATCAAATTTAGTTAATAATTTAGTATAACTTAAAATTTACAGCCTATATACGTCCCACAGCTGAGCACTGGCCTCCTCCATGACCCTCTCTGAAAGGAGGGGCGTTTTTGAGAGGATTATGGAGCAATTAATTCGCTGGTATTCCATAGCGGGTTGGCGGAGTTCACGTGTCCTCAAAATATATTATTCCTCAATTATTATAAAAAGTAGTTGTTAGTTTAAGTTTAGTAAAGTAATTGTAAAAAGTAAGTAATTGTACTGAAAGTTAGTGTCAGTGCCGAGAAGTGGCGGTTTAAAAATATCCACTCAAGTAATCCCTTGGGTGTCGTAGAAGGCGACAGATGGATACTGAAACAGGAGATGGGCGCCAGCATCTTTGAAATTAAGAATTGACTACATTTTTTAATAATCATTAACATCGTACATTAAACATAATAAATTTTTTTTTTCTTAAATTTATTTTCGCTAACTTAAAACAATAAACAGGTGCCACTATGAAGACGAAAACGGAACGAGCCGTCACAGTCCAGCGATCGAGAATGCGTAGAGAGACACCGGTGGGAGCCCCGGCCTCCAAACGGCCGTGAGAGGGCGCTCCAATGCCGTTAATACCGCTCGTCACCCTTACCTTACAAGCAGACGTGGGACCGTGAGAATGGCAGACAAACTCTCAGATTACGTATTGATTATAGAAAGTTTTTGATATGTTTACTAAGTAGACCATGGAGAATGCTGGATATATAGCCATGGCACTTTTATTATGAATTGTAAAGCCATACTGCCGGTTTTGCTAACCTGGGGAAAAATTCTCATGGATACCTTCCACTTCGAGGGCAACGAAAAAGCTATGCCAGACTTCTACCGGCTAATTAGTTTAAACGATGGATCCCGGGAACTTCGTTCGGAACGCTATGAGGCTACACCCTTCCATCGCTATGAGGACTATACTTGCTACACTTTCGAGTCATCGTTCCCCTCGGGGATACATTACTAGGCGTTCAGGACCTCGCTTCTATCAATCGCAACCTCAATGACCCTATTTCTGATAGGGAACACTCTGTTCAAAGAGAGGGCCGTGACGAACACCTTAGCAACGTCGTCTCCAAGTGGGATATGTTCTCTTCCGATCCATCCTTCTGAGAAAGTAGGCCACGACCCTTTATGACGAATCTCCGGTCAGCATAGCCGACACGACTGATGGCAGGCTGAGGTTTTACTAATCTGGCTCAAAACGTTTGTTCGTGGTAGAACCATGCTGTTATGTTAGAATGCGAATGGGTGGACCACCGTTTTTAAACTATTATGTGGAAATTAATTTATTATTTTGGTTCTTCGATGTCGGTTTTTACTTTAAGAGAAATGTCGTGTGATATCATAGACCTTCGTAATTTTGATTTAATCGCAGGTAGTCTTTTAAAGGATAAAATAAATTTGTTCTCTTTTTTTTTAATTACGCGCATTCGTAATGTACATTTATTTTGGTCAGCCTCGTTACACAGGTCGGCTAATAAAGGCCGATTACGTAAGCTTGTACATAAATATTGTATATAAATAAATAAAATTGAAGTGTCTGTTTATAATGTCAAAATAACAGCTTTTTACTAAATGCATATGAAAGTATACACCATACGGTACTTATAACAAAAAAAAAACATTTTTAAAATTTTTGTCTGTCTGTTTGTTCCAGCTAATCTCCGAAATGGCTGGACCGATTTTAACGGGACTTTCATTGACAAATAGCTGATGTTATAAGGAGTAACTTAGGCTACTTTTATTTTAGAAAACCATTTTAAAACCCATGAAAACCAATCGTAATAAATTCCACGCGGACTAAGTCGCGAGGAAAAGCTAGTCGTACATAAAAAAAATTAAAACTGTGTATCAAGTTGCAGTAAACATTAAAATTGAGGGGCTTCTAGTGAACACGACTTAAAGCCACATAATGTGTAATGGGGCTCAAAATGATGTATTGACTGGAAAACAATGTTTTTAGTCGACTTCAAAAAAGGAGGTTCTTAATCTGACTGTACTTTTATACGTATGTTTCTCGATGTCTTTGTCAATTGTAAAACAATAAACATTCTCTTTTATTAATTAGGTTATACTACAGAGGTGGTCCCATAAAAAGTTAGTTTTATTCCTCGCACGACTTCCTTGTGGAATCGACTACCACCAGCGATTTATCCAGACCGATACGACTTAGATACCTTCAAGAAAAGAGCCTACTTAAAAGCTTGCCATCTGCCATTCCCCTGTTGTTGCAGTTGTTCATGGGCGGCAGTAGTCACTTACCATCAGGTGAACCGCATGCTCTTTTTCCCGTTATATAAAAAAAAACTTAATTAATTAAAAAATCTTTAGCTGAGGGTAAAGAAATAGGCGATGATTTTTTTAATGTAACTATTTTGACGACATTTTAGTTGTTACCTTGATATTCCTTAGTTAGCTCAAAGTGTCAAGAAATTAATTTTTTAATAAAAAGTAAAAACTTTACTAAAAGGACCTTAATTCTTCTATACACTATGTCTAAGCACCGAATTCAGAAACTATAATGTGGAAATTAATTTATTACTTTTAATTTTTTTGAAATCCGTTTTATACTTTTTCACATACTATATTATGTCAGTGCTTACTGACATAATATAGTAGAATTACTTCTCGAAATAAATATGTTGATCATAGGCTTAACAGTTATTATGGCAACAGGACGAGAAAATATCTAATACTACGTATCTTTAGTGAGATATTTTCTGAAGACGAATGTGGTAATAAAGAAATATTTAAAAGGAAGTTGAAAGCGTGGTTGCTGGATAATTACCTATACGTGTAATTACAGTTAATATTGTCTAAATTAACAATTTCAGTTTTAATTAATATTTCTGTAATTATTAATAAGTTTGAAGATAATGATGTATGTAAGTAACACTAGTAAGTTTAAATTTAATTTTTCTATTTTAAATCTAAATCCAAGATTATGATATTAATTAGAGTAGGTACATAAAATTTAAGTGGGTGATGTATTCGTCAACAAACTTAGGCGAAAGCAAATTATAAAATATTTAAAGAAAATAACTAGTAAACAATGTTTTACACGTAAGCACTCAACAGTTTCACGTGAAATTTTAACGTAGATATTTCTAAAAAATATTTGAAAAGATTTTACTGAACATGTAGTGTTTACGCAATTATCTTTTGTAAATACATCAACTTAGTGAATTCAGATTGAAGAATGGATCAGAAGATGTCCACTCTCACGCAACAATTTTTTTAATTTTATCGCGAGGCTGAAACATCGAAGCATGTACATTTTTGTACACCTTGACACGCGGCGTATACATTCGTACTTGTACGTCAGTCCCAAGACATTTTCCTATAGTGGGATATAGTTATTAGTTAAATTTGTTTTTCAAAGTCTACTTGATGGTAAGTGGCTACTGCAGCCCATGGACACCTGCACCCAATTTCAAACTAAGAAGACTACAGACGCGTTGTCACCCCTGAGGAATGCCTCACAGTCTGTAATTATCCTGGCTCTTTCTACCCTTCAGTCCGGAACACAACAGTCCACGCACTGCAGTTTTGACGGTAGAAATAGGTAAGAAGGTGGTACGTACCCAGACGGACTCGTAGATAGAAAAAACTTACCACCGACTAATTTCCTAACATATTGGCCTATCCACCATTTCAAAATGTTCCCACTTTAGTTTTGACTAATAAACAGCAAACAATGAGATGATTTAGTCACGGACAAAACTATGAATAATCCGCGGAATCCTACAAACAAACAGATATAAAAATGGCGTGGAAACAAGCTTTTTAAATTACTAAGGTCGATGGTACATTGTGTTACGATAACAGGGTCGTGTTTGGCGAATAAAAGGTCAGATGTCATTCCACGAAACCGCTACTGTGTAATTTCTGCGCTATTTCATTAACACAAAAACAATAGACCAATAGCTAGAAATACTTAGTACTTGGAATAATGCCTCATATGTTGGCCTTTACTGGAAAATGAAAATGTAAATTATTTCTTAGCTGGAAACATGGTTATATAGCTCGAAGAACCGACAACCGATGGGGACGAAAAGTTCTCGAGTGGCAGCCTCATACCGGCAGGCGGCGTGGTTCTCAATCAGTGGTCCGCGGACCACCAGTATTAGAGCTTAAATATGGTCCGCGAAAGATTTAAATATTTTACCTACCTAATCGTTTTTAATAACACATTTATTTTATTATTTTCTCGTCACTCGGACAGTTCAACACCGCGCGTCACGTTAGTTTGTACCGACTAGCTTTTACAATAAATATACAAATAATACTGTTAATGAAATGCTTTTATTCAGTTAGATTAACACAGTTTTTTCTTTCATCTTGTGGTCCCTGGTCAAAAATGGAGGATTAAGAGATGGAGGTCGATAAATGCAGGTGGCTCAGGAGCGTGCTTTGTGGCATTGCTTATGTTAAGCAGTAGACTTGTGAATGGCTATAATATTAATGTTTTTTTTTAATTATCTTTCTTTATTTAAAAAGGCTTTTATCCTACAAGGATATGTCAGTCTTATCGTACCACTTAATGGTTATATCTACAAAGATTTTTACAATATCGGTATACAGTCCTCACGTTTGACTATTATTTTGTCTTGTAAATATTTTTAAATAATACATTTTATAACATAATGTAATTCACCGTTTAGTGGCGGAGTCGTAAGAGGCGACACAGGGAAACGAATCCGGCAGCAGTGTCTTCCTAACAGCAACAAAAAACTGCGGTTGCCAACCCGCCTGCCAATCGTGGCAACTATGGCAAATATTTTCCCTACGAGTACCTCGAATTATCACTAACCACCTGCGACATTCAAGTACTCTGACAGCTACTCTGACTTTATCAAAACGAAATATCACAAAAGTAGATAAATCATATATGCAATAAGCACAATAGTCCCATTTGTATTTTAATTAGCTTACATAGTAAGTTCAAGTCTTTTAGACAACGGTTTTAAAACATCTCCTCATTCAATTCGTAATTTTTTTATAGAAGGGACATACGAGCATGCGGCTCACTTGATGGTAAGTGTCGACTGTCGCCGATATACAACTGCAACACCAAAGAGATTGCAGGTACGTTTCTTAAAGTCGTAAGTGGTAGCCGACTCCACCAAGAAGTCGAATCTCCTAGTAAGGGAGAAAACTCCTAGTCGTTATCTACTGAATACCTCGTTGGTCTAGTGGTCGCAAACACGTCTGCTGATCATGTGGTCCTGGGTTAGAATCCCAGGTCAAAGCCAAAACCAGTTATAGGGTTTTATGTCAAGAAAATCTCAGTAGCAGCCAGAAGTCAGAAAGTTGGCTATGCCTCGGAAAGCAAGTAAAGTCCTGCACCTGATCTCCCTCCAATCGTGTCGGATTACCTTCCCATAGGGTTAAGAGAGTGCAGCTGTGTAAAAAATGTGTAGCGCACACACTCGTGCACTATAATCAAGTACAGCGCAGACGGCCAGTCTCCGTCGATACTGTCCGCCGTAACCGAAATTCTGGTCTAGAGGACAGGCATTACATCTCAATAATTCATCCTTCCATCATCCTCATCAGCTGCGTGAGGATATGCCTAAATCGCCAAGCTTAACACATGGATTGGTGAATGCATTCTCAACCCTGCTTCCTATCGTCGGTCTGGGTCTCATACATCTGGTATATGAGATACCTGTGATGTCATCTATTGGAGAATCTACAAGATCTTTCCGATGTTTCCCCAATCGCCTCTAATGAAAACGAAGGAATTAGTGATTTTCTTATGCCGTCACTTTCACAGGACTTTAATGATGAGTTTATTACATATATTTCTGTCATGAGCACAATCTTGCGTCTATACAGAGTTATTTTGCAATAACCGGCCAAATTTGCAGAGAAGTAGAATAAGTAATATAGGCAATTGATGAAGAAAAATTAATAAAAAAAATCTCAAACATTCTGTCCTTTTTATCTTTTAAATTCAAAATGCGTGGTAATGCATTATTTTAACTGATTTTACTGCGCACGCACACATTCGTAAGGGTCGATCGGTAGGCAAAAACGCTGTTGTCCATAAATCACATTCAATTTGGGATAATTTCAAATAAAAGTAGAAGCCTTATTTACTATCTATTAAATATTATCCTTATTTAATATCTATATATTTATCATTATTTATATATTTGAACTTAAGTTTAAAATTTGGCTACTCTTTGTATGTATATGTGTAACTCTGTATATGTGTAATTTTCCTTAACTTTATAAAAACCTACCGTTTTATCTTAAATATTATATACCTATATAAACAGGCAATAAAAAATTTACCACTACTTACAAGGAATGTGATGCCAAGGCAACCACTGCAGGCAAATAGATTGACACCACGCAGAAGGCTCCGTCCGTGCCGGATGCACGGCCTTGTGAGGTCGTCTGCGCCCGCTCTCACACCGATATTCTAACAGGCAACATCAAATAAAAATAAGTACTCAATTTTACTTTATAAAGTGAGCTTATAAGCTTCCTGAATGGAAGAATATAAAATTGTTAAAAGTACTTATTATAAAATTGACAGCTGTTGATGGACAATGACGTATGAAAATAAAATTCTTTCTACACTAGTGATAGGCCTACACAATACAATAATAAAATATTAAAATCAACATAACATAATTCCAATCGGTCAAAGTCAATTTGAGTAGCATTGAAAATGAAATAATCATTTTTTCGCTTTTGTCCATAAACCATTTTCTTAAATAGAATAGAACGTTTTCATCATCATCATCTTCACAACATTACAGCCTTTCACAAGTCAACTGCTGAACATAGCCTTTAGCTAAGGAATGCCACAAACCACGGTCCTGAGCCACCTTCATCCATCGACTTCCTGCATAACTACTCACTTCTACTAACTTATAGGTAATATAAATAGAACATTTTGCTTAAACTCAACAAAAACATAAAATAAAAATGTTTTAGCAGAACTTGATCAGAGGAGGATTTTCGTTTGTATGGTTTTAAATGGATTTTGATACGTGGCACAATTTTTTATACCTATTAAATATCTGCACATGTGAATTATACTAAACAACTTAACTAAACTATACTAAAAATAGTGCTCATTATTATGATAATAAACTTAGTTTTTGTGTATTGTGCCATAATAAACCATTAATATGTCACCGACTAAGCTACAAATTCTTGCAAAAGCTTCACAATGTGACACTTCAACATATTGTGAAAAATTTTGTGAGCAAAATACACTTTAGACTAGGCTTGGAATGTAGAGCCCTTTGCCTTTAAATCACTAAAAAAAAAATACATAGGCTTTTAAACATTTATCGTAAGGAAATGGATGGACTTTGTTAAGAAAGAAGTGAGTGATGAGTTAACGGCTGATAGAGGCATATTTCACTATCGGTATATTATGTTCCATATGTCACGTTACACTACGGTGCAAACGCGGACGGGTCTAACAGACCGGTTCTGTTTTCGCATTCGATCATCAAACTTCAACGATTTTGTACCGTCACGCTTACACAACGTCATATTATGTATAATAAGCTCACGCATTTGTTGCGGACACCGTTAATTTCCGACGTATTGCAAAAAAAAAAACAAATTAACGCAAAGCAGTATAACGAGTATACGAACTCGATGCGCAGCGGAAACTCTCTTTTATAACCTATTAATAAGCATTTTTTCAAATCCCAATAACAATATTGCCCCTACTAGATGGAAAGCTATGGAACAGGGTATGCTCGTAGTTTCTGTGTACTTAATAAAATCCATAACAATAACATTTGATGTAGAACCAGAATAACCGACATTACCCAATGAATTAGATAACTGAAATGGCATTTGGTTAGTCATGAAGCCCGAAGAAACGACAACCGATGGAGAAGAAAGGTTCTCACGTGGCAACGTCGTACCGTCAATCGAATTGTAGGGCGGCTTCTCACTAGATGGATTGACGACCTAGTCAGACATGCAGAAAGTCTATGAAGGCAGGTGGTTAATATTCGTGGCATTGTGAAAGACGTATCATATATTCAGCAGTTGGGTTTTAAAATAATAATGGCGATGATTTACTTACAAATTTGTAATCTCAATGCAACACTGAACCCATAATATGCTATTAATTGCATATTATAATATATACAGAGCCGTGATAGCTCAGATGGTTAGCGCTCGCTTTAAATTTCATAGTACGCGAGCAAACCGGGTTCGATCCCCGCCGGCACCAATGAAATTGTTAATTGCAATTTTGAGTGCTGATTTACCACGTGCTCGGCGATGAAGGAAACCATCGTGAGGAAACCTGCATGTCTAAGAAATTAAAAAAAAATATTTCGAAGACATGTGAAGTTCGCCAACACGCATTGGGGCAGCGCGGCAGACACTTCCTTGCCCTAAAACCCTCTCAGAAATGAGGGGAGGCCTGTGCTCAGCAGTGGGACGTATATAGGCTGTAACTTTAATAGCATATAATATATTTTGTTAATGATAGACTGTGATGTTAGGCTATGGGTATATTATACCAATAGATGCCAAGATTCATCCCCAATGAAAAATCATGTGACCTTTAAGGTATATATACAATACCTATACCAATAAAGAAACTAAAATTTAAAATTATTATAAAAAACGGCTATATAAATTTCTCCGCGGTATATTGTTACTTAATTTTTGTTGTTTAAAAACTAAAGTATCACGCTAAAGATAAAATTATTTTATCCTAGTGATAAAGTTATTAATTTATTGTATTGTCGTCGGTCCTCGATACGAGTGCAAATTATTAAGTCAATCGGCCGTCTAAAAGTTGGTGAAAATTACATTAAAAGATTCCGTTACATAAATAGATAGATACACGCGAAGCTATTATAAGCGTGTTATAAAAACACTGACTGCGTTGCGTATATTGCAATAAAAAATAAGAAATAGTGCGCAAATACACATTTATTGTAAGAAAAACCAACTGCAGTTAGTTTTTCTTACAATGAATATGGAACATCCGCTCCACTTATCATTAAATTACTTCATTACTAATCACATTAAGGCTGCGCACAAACCAAAGTGACGCAAAGTAGAATTCAATTTTCTATAGTAAAATAAGTTTTTAAGTGAAAATAAGAACATTTGACGATAATCTATATATATATATATTATAATATAAGCGAAATACAACTGACTCACTCACTCATTACGAGATCTCCAAAATTATAGGCTCTATTGACTTGAAATTTGGCATATACATAATGTAAGCATAATATGGGATATATTTCTCGGCGTAGACACCCACTAAGAAAGGATTTTGGAAAATTCAACCCCTGAGGGGGTAAAATAGTGTTATAGCTTGTTTATTATAATCATATTATGTGCTGTAAGTTTTCAAATATATATGATCGTATTTTCTCAATAGAAAAATTTATTTTAGTTCAGTTTGAGACGGCTATTTTAGTTCTGTACTCAATAGGTGCGGATTTTACGGACAACATTTTAATAATATATAGAATTTCTAAATCTTATACTTTTTACTGTAACACATTTATCCACTGGATCATTACTATCGAATGTAATAAATAAACAAATCTTTATTTGGACCTTTCTTTTCATTTGTTATGACACAACTCTGGACCCCAAGAAAAAAGCATGGTACAGGTTTAGGAACCAGTGATTTTTTTTTATATTGTAATATTGTTTCATTGATAGTGAAATACATAAAGTCACTGAATGTGTGCTATCAAACTAAGGATTTCTTAATTTGCCTTAATTTACGAGATATTCAATTAAAATATTTTTTTCTCATACATCATTTTTGTTCTGCGAAAGACACGGTCTTCCATCTCAATCGAACTCGAAACTACATGCATGACAGAAGAGCAAGGAAGAGGCGATCGAGACATGCGGGTAAATCTGGCTTTTTACGCACCCTAATGCAAGCGAACGCTGCAATAGTTGATTTAGTCCAGGAGGAATCGGCGCATGAGTACCGAAAACTATTCCACCACAATTTTTATGCGATTCTCTTCAAATTGTCCTACTGATGATATAAATGCATTTTGCCATGGGCAACTCGGTGCCATATTGTTTAAACCGATTTTTTTTCGATTGCAAGAAATTGTTATTTTCAAACGGGACAATTTTTTTATATTCTTTGATAATATATTTTTTCAACGTTACCTCCGCAAGGGTTTTTCCTGTATCGTGGAGGCAGTTTACATACATAAATTGTACAAGGACAAACATCCAGACCCGGAACAATTATATGTAGGCCATACAAATACTTGTTTCGTGCGGGATGCGAACCCGCGGCCCTCAGCGCCGTAACTCATTGCTAAACCACTGCGCCACGGAGCCGCCTTTCTTTCTTTCTTTCTTTCTTCAAAGTAACGCCTGATGGCGGTGAAAGAAAATCAACCACTCAATTTCACCGTGAGAGGCAGCTAAGGAAATTCCAGAAAGATATTACGGCTTCCAATAAATGATACCTATAACAATACTTTACTCCAGGCGTAAAATTACCAGATCGGCAACGCACAGCAACGTCGTCGTCCTAATACAACGCGAATGCGCGATCATCGCAAGTTCGCGCGAATTTTACTCGTACGAACACGCGATCAAACATACTGATCTCGAATAGGTGTCCTAATTGACATTCGCGCGATGGGGTCGCGCGGCTTAATTGTTTGAAAATCTATTCGCGCGAACTTAGTTCGTACGAACGCGCGATCAAACATATTACTGTCGAATAGGTGCCCTAATTGACATTCGCGCGATAATCACGTCGTGTCATCGGGCAGCGGGATGAAGGCAGTGGCGTAGCGTGCCTTAGACGGGCCCTGTATAAAAATTTATTGGGGGCCCAAATGAAGAGTAAAGATTTTTCACAAAAGGAACAAAAACGCTCGCATTGAATTAAATAATTATACAGGGTTATTGAAAATACGAGTAAATAAGGATTTGAAATTATCCCAAATTGAATGTGATTTATGGGCAACAGCGTTTTTGCCTACCGATCGACCCTTACGAATGTGTACGTGGGCAGTAAAATCATTTAAAATAATGCATTACCTCGCATTTTGAATTTAAAAGATAAAAAGGACAGAATGTTTGAAATTTTTTTCATTAATTTTTCTTTACCATTTGCCTACATTACTTATTCTGAACCTTCTCTGCAAAGGAGACAATTGTATTTGGGCCCACTAGAAATTGTAACGTAACTTAATTTTATTACATATAAAAAAGATACCATTTTTTTATAGTAAAAGGCCTAAAGATTTTATGAAAATGAAACCGGTATCATAAAATCTGAAAAAAATGTTCTTTTGATATTCGTGAATTGTCTAATATGAAAAAAATGCGTATAAAGAGGAACGAACTACTTAATTTTTTTTCCATCAACCTTAAAGTACCTATAAATGCTGAATCTACCTACAACTTTCTTTTATACTATTAATTATTGACCAGTGCACTATTTTCACTTATAATACCGGTGACTACTAGACAATCGCTTTTAGTTTGTTTTTAGATTATTGTGTATATATTTATTATATCATATCATTTATAGGTGAAGACGATTTCAGTTTTTCTAAGTTTTCTGCCTCTATAGAGTATAGACAATAGTGACAAATCTGATAGCCTTTCCTGTCCCATAGAAGTCCTTAGAATTTTTGCTTATACAGGTTCGGGGCCCCTGTATCCCGGGGCCCGGGGCTTCATTGATACGGCTGATACGGCGGTAGCTACGCCCTTGGATGAAGGGCAGGGACCCGACTTTTTTTGATTGTGAAATTCAGGCTAAACTTTGTTGCACAATGATGTGTACTTATACATCTATTTATTCTATCAGTGAAAGAAGTACAAATATTAGATGAAAGATATAATTTATAGTCGCGCAAGTACAAGTGTTTTTCGGTTTTTATAATTAGTATAATAATAATTTAAAATAAATATTGTGAAACTAGAACAAGTGTTTATTCGAATCACAAAAATAAATGAAGAGTGTAAACAATATTTACAACTTTATTGATTAACGTATAGAGTTTCTATTCGAAGCCAATTAGTCCAGGAGGAATCGGCGCATGAGTACCGAAAACTATCCTCGATTGAGAATCAAAATACAGATGCGTTGTCACCCGGTACATATATGTACAGCATGGCTCTGCCACGTATAAAACCACAGCTAGCTCATCAGGAATCTAAATACGTATGCAAATGCAAGAGCGTGGCCAGGAGTTTAGGTTTTGGACGACTTTTTACAGTGAAACAGAGGGAGATGCTTTTCAAGTATTAATAACATATACTTTTATTTTTACCTTACCGTGTAGCGGCGGTGTGAGAATATCCTCTACCCCATATCATCCCGTGGGTGTCGTAAGAGGCGACAGAGGGAAACAAATCAGGAGATGGGCAGCAGCGTCTTCTTAATAACGACTAAAAATAAAAACTGCGGTTGCCAGCCCGCTTGCCAAGCATGGTGCATACAATCCCCAATATGATGCAATCTGTGGGGGAGGGAGGCCTACTTTCAGCAGTGGACTTTAATAAACGGTAATCATAATATGTATATGATATGGTGGAACCAGGCTACGGCTGCGTTGTGACTGCTTCTTAGGTCTAGTATTCGTAATCGTAAGCCGCAAGGTGCTGACCATCGAACTCAATCACGTTTTTGAATCCCGAGTCAAGTCAAGTCAAGTCAGTCAAAAGTAAATAAATTATACCGGGTGTTTGTGAAACGCTCCCGAAAACGACTACAAATAAAAAAGTGCGTTGCTAATCCGCTTGCCATGCGTGGCAGCTATGGCAAATACCCCCCTTATGGAGGCCTATGTTTAACAGTGGACTTTAATAGGCTGTAACGGTACCGGTAACTTTTATTTTCACACACAGATCTTAGCTGATTAATTATTACATCTTTACTGAAATACTTAATCCAATGACGGGAAGTAGCGTCTATTATTTTGATTTTTGACACATGTAGTATTTTGTCACACGTTCCACCACGATGTGACACAAATGCGGATAGAATCAGGTCGATTTATTGTCAAACAGGCTTACGTAAACTAATAAATTTCTCCTAAATTACGGAAGTACTTAACTATAAACTGTTTGCGGACTGTAGATAAGCACTATCG
The DNA here is from genome assembly GCA_029286625.1 of Parnassius orleans. NCBI lineage: Eukaryota > Metazoa > Arthropoda > Insecta > Lepidoptera > Papilionidae > Parnassius > Parnassius orleans. The sequence continues at coordinate 1,010,488 of JAGSMP010000097.1, forward strand.
CACTTACTCAATTTGTACGGGCACAGATTAATTAATAGTTACCAACGTCTAATTACCATGACTTACGTAGTAATTTGTGCTATTTACCGTGTAGCGACGGCGTAAGAATCTCCACTACCCCATATCATCCCGTGGGTGTCGTGAGAGGCGACAGAGGGAAACAAATCAGATGTGCAACAGTGTCTTCCTATTACCGACTAAAAATAAAAAACTGCGGTTGCCAACCCGCTTGCCAAGCGTGGCAACTATGGCAAATATCCCCTCTATGAAGCAATCTATAGGGGAGACCTATGTTCAGACTGTAACGGTAAAGGACTTAATTATAAATTGTTTTCGGCCTGCAGATAAGCACTAGTCCAGGCGCAGATTAACTAATAGTTACCAACATCTACTTACCATCCGTTACGTGGTAATCTTACTACCCCCAACCTTAAAATAGACCTCCGTGGAAAGCATTTTCCTCAAAGCAGCAATTAATGAGAATCTTTCCAGAAAAAACAAAATTGTGTTTATAGTAACAGAACAGCTTAATTCAGGAATTATTCATACGTGGTATAGCCAACGATTTTGTGTTTGCAGCACGAGTGGTGGAGCAGCGCAGAGTTAAAATTACTCGACGGATTTTACAACAGTTTTCATGACGTAGAAGAGCCAGGCTGCAGCTATATTACGGTTGCAGCAAGATTGGGTCGGTTCGACAGGGGAAGGACCACGCTCTTACAGAATACCAACGCAAAATAGCAGCTTAATGCTGATGTTTCGTATGATGAGTGTAGAAAACCGAAGACCCTTTTTACTTGTAATGAGGCATTCTACCTTAGTTCTCAAGGGTGACAACGCATCTACATTTTGATTCGCAATCGAGGATAGGTATATATATGTAGTTATAGGTGTCTATACGCCACAGCATGCACTTACCATTAGGTGGAATGTGTGCTCGTACTGTATACTTTGTTACCCTTATACTTAAAAAAACTAATAAATGTATTAATGTTATGGGACGATTATACGATATATTTATGTTGGCTAACCGTGTAGTGGCGGTGTAAGAATATCCACTACCCCATACGTGCCATGGGTATCGTAAGAGACGACAAAGAGAAACTGAAACAGAAGATGGGCAGCAGCATCTTCCTGATTGTTATCATTCATTTGAGTTTTTCCTGATTTATTATTTTGAGATGTTTCTCAAAAAATAAAAACTGCGTTTGCCAACCTACCTGCCAAGCCTGACAACTGTGACGAAATTCCCCCTTATGAGGCAATCTATAGCAGAGATCTTCAGTAGTGGACTTGGGACGATTTAAGCTGCATCAAAAAATTAAAATATTAATAACAGAACATTGTATGTATCGAAGATTAGACATAATATATTCAACGCCTTCGTATCATTATCATCATCGTCATCATTTCAGCCCATCACAAATCCACTGCTGAGCATAGACCTATGTTCAAAGCCTTCGTAAATCGACCAGATATAAAACGCTCTACAATATATTTCTCACGACACACATTAACGTCGTGAAGACAAACAGGTAACGGTTATTGAGTAATAACTGGTAACCCCGTCGCCGAATCGAACCCGACACCGCTCCCACACTCGCTCTTCCAGAAACGTAACCTGAACCACTGCCGTTATTGAAACAGTCTCAGTTCTCGGAGTTGTTGTTGTGAATTATATCACCTCTTTTTTAGGTAAGTTATGGAAATAACCTCTTTTTTTTACAAAACGTTATCCCCACACTAGGATATTCTCCTGTATCATACAGGTAGTTTACAAACATAAATTGCACAAGGACCATCATCCAGACCCGGAACAATTATTTGTAGGCCATACAATTACTTGTTCCGTGCGGGATTTGAACCCGCGGCTCTCAGCACCGCAACTCAATGCTAAGCCACTGCCCCACGGAGTTGTCCTATAAGTATTTGTATTATATAATTTGTAGAACAACGTTGTAGCTTTATTATGGTTGCAGCACGAAGAGTCTGACTCTATCGTGCAGTGGCATATCGTCCCGTGGGTGTCATTAGAGGCAACAGAGGAAAACAAACCAGGAGATAGACAGCGGAAAAAAAATACTGCGGTACCAACCAGGCAGTTAACTATGGCAAATTTGCCCTTTCTATGAGGCAATCTATGGGGGAGGCCTATGTTCTGCAGTGGACTTTTGATGGGCTATAACAGCAACGTTGACAAATAGTCCACTCACACAGAGTACAAGTGCAAAATAAGCTGAGTTTTCTATGACGTGTAGAAGCATGGTGGGAGAACCGGAGACTCTTTTTACTGATAGCACGGCATTCTATCTTATGCCGGGTTTCTAAATTTAATAACGCTTCGTTTCTTTTACCATTTTAACTATTTATGTAAAGTTTTTTTGATTTAAGTCATCCTAAATTGCTGAATGAATAGTTTGCAATATAAACTGTTTTACTTGCACCTCGTATCTAATAAAACGGATCGTGACGGAGAACGCAACGTTTCTTGAAAACAGGGATCGGGCATTAGTCAGGGATTCAAATCTATATTGAACTATGATTGAATGTTATAAAACAATATAGATTTGAGGATCCCGCCGTCTGTACGGTTATATCTTTTAAACTACGCAACAAATTTTGATGCGGTTTTCATCAGTAGACAGAATGATTCAAGAAAAAGGTTTATACGTATAATACATGTATATTATATATTATGTAATTCTTCTGTCCGTGTGTATCTATCTATATTCAGGGTACCTGAATCTATATTTGAATCTCGGGATAGATTTAAGGTTGTAATGTCTAATCATGCAATGTACCATCAGATTATGTGGTGTGTTGTATACCCTTACTTATTTTACATGGCAGAGCCATGTTGCAGCTATATTATGGTTGTTGCACGAATGGATCAGCTCGACCAGGGAAGGACCACGCTCTCACGGAATACCAGCGCGAAATAGCAGCTCAATGCCGTTGTGTTTGTAGAGAACCGGAAATCCTTATAACTGGAAACGAGGCATTTCATTTTAGTCCTAAGGGGTCCATCTACATTTGGATTCTTAATCGAGGATAGACTTAGATGTCTACTTACCATCAGGTGACTGTATGCTCATTTGCCACGCTTATTGTATAAAAAAAAACTTATGCATGTAGTTGGAGCATTACAAGCGATGGATAAAGAAAGTCCAATATTATTACATTAGTAGTTATGGTTTTCGTAGAAGGCACCCAAAGACCTCATTGTCTGAAGGTCATAGCGGGCGCCGTGGGAACACCCGCACGAATCACAAAAACATGCCTCATTTTCGCACGTCGAAGTGGCGGGCTCTATTATGATTGGAATTATTAGATAGTTTTTTTTAATAAAACCAGAAAGTATGTCAGTAGTGTTGAACGCAAGGTTGAACGGTAATTTTGTTTCTTTCCGTAATTTGAACGATTTTTTGTACACATTGTAAATAGTCGAATAGGTCGGAGGAAGTACTGTTAGTGTTGTAATAAAATTCAAGTAACCAAAATTTATTATCTTTCTTTTTATTAGCCTATAACTGTACAATACTGCACATGGCGATCTAATCCGCCTGTCAAAACCAAGGGAGCATTAAGATGCTATTTTATTGTGGTATTCAGTGAGAGTTTTTTTTACATGGGGAAATGCCTACGCATACCCGCCTCGCGAGTGCAAGGACGGGTTACCTTCGCCGCATAAAGGCAGGGCCACGAAAACGCTTTCGCACATAACTGCAGCCCCATGACAGCCCTTCCTCGGAAGAGGACAGCCGCAGCGCAACAACACACATCTGAAGTGGGCTCGTCAAGCCCACTCGGAGTGGCCACCTCGGGCCGGCTCTTCACCTCAGACCAGCCATGTGGGTTTCTCTTAGTTCACCGTGGGTGACCGAGCCACGGCTACTAAGCCCCTTACCACGACAATACGGGAAGCCGTTCGGGGTCGTTTGTAAGAACCTGCCCCATCTTCAGTCAAGCCGACTTATTCAAGATACAGTTATAATACGTTACTGCGTGGCTCTATCACATATAGTGTACTACACATATTCTTTAAAAGCGTGGTTTTAACTATGTGGTAGGATATCTTTTCTGCCAGGGGTCTGTCTGGGTAGATATCACCTTCTTACCTATTTCTGTCGCCAAACTCTGCGTGCACCGCTGTGTTCCAGTCTAAGGAGTAAATAGAGCCAGTATGATTACAGGCTGAAAGGAATTCGATCTTAGTACTTAGAGGTGCCAACGCACCTGTAGCCTTCATTTTTGTGCGTACAGCGTAAAGTAGTGGAATAATTTTCCGGTGTCTATCATTCCGTCCGAATACAATCTTCTAAGGCTTTTGTTACGCTAAGACCGTGCGATTTACCATCTAGGGCTTCATCACCATTAACCACCGGGTGAGATTGTGAACATGCACTGGGTTATAATATGTTTAAAAAAAAAGTTAGCTGTAGGTGTCCGTTGTTAGCCCTGTCAGGTGGGTAGGTACTTTGCTTATCACTTCCATTTTTTTAAATATACCATATAAATCCGTCCTCGTGTCGTAATTTAGCATCAATTAACACGTGTCACATACCAATCAATTAGCAATATGTACGGGCAACCCACAGTCGCCGTCAGCGTACACCTCCGCTTTCGATGGTTGGACCTTCACTTCTATTTAATATACAATATTTGAATACGTCAATGCATTTGGTAATGTCAATGCGTAATGCATCTTTTCATTTTTATAAAATTGGGTAACAAACGAGGACACAGTCCTTCTGATGGTAAGTGGATGCTGTGGCTCATAGACATTTATCCTCAATTGAGAGTCAAAATGCAGATACGCTGTCACCCGTGAGGACTAAAATGGAATGCCTCGTTTCCAGTAAAAAGGGTCTCCGGTTCTCTACACACGCCATATGAAACACAGCAGCATTAAGCTGCTTTTTACGCTGGTATTGTGCGTGGTCCTACCCCGGTCGAGCCGACCTATTCGTACTACTACCATAATATAACTGCAGCGTGGCTCTACCACGCAAAAATCTTTGTAAGTTGTAATTTAAAAAAAAATGCCTTACTTTTAATATTATTTTGCATTTAGTTTTATGGGTCATAATATTATAGCATTATTAAAGATAAGTTATATGTAAATAGAGACACAATAACGACTATTATTTGTTTAATTTGTAAAATAAATCTGCTAAATGTAAAATAGCAATAGCATATTCACTTTTAGCAGATAAGTCGAAATGTGCATATTACGGATGAAACATACTAATAGTTAAAAAAAATTGAAATCTATGTTAACTATAAATTAAGAGGGGCACCTCACTCTGTATCAAACCGCAGCAGTAAAGTACGTCTTCTTAAAACAAGTAACTTTTTTGTGTGGAAATTTATAATACACTTCCATCAACGGTGTTGTAACGGTGGCGGAAAAAAATGCATTTTAAGTTACCGTTACAGCCTATAAAAGTCCACTGCTGAACATAGGCTTCCCCCATGGAGTGCCACAAAGTATGGTCCTGAGCCACCTGTATCCATCAACTGCCCTGGTATTTTATTAGGTTGTCACTCCATTTAGTGGGGAGACACCCTACACAGCACTTACCAGTACGAAGCTGCCACTCAAGAACCTTTATTCCCCCATCAGACGTCGGTTTTTCGCGCTGTGTACTACGTAAGCTGAAGTGGCCTATTGCCACTTCAGCTTACTGACAAGTAAGCTATAGAGTAGGTACAACCTACAGAGGTTTTATTCTGCAGAGAAATATCGAGCACAGCCCTTTCGATCGCACACTGACATGTTGACCTCCGACATTTTTTATGACAACACAATATCATACTTATTACACAATCTTTTATTTTAAACATCTGTTTACACTTAATGTTAATTCAATAAAATAAAATTTATGGGTAATGCCACATATAATTTTTTATATATGGCAACATCTTAAATAACAATAAAACGACCAAAATAAATGTTAAGCAATGCCACACGATTAGGCTTTTTGGCTAAATTAGGGCAGGTCGTGGGCGCCGCCCCCATGGCATTCACCGTCATTGACACGGCGTGAAACCTGTGGTTTCTTGTAAAATTATGTAACACGCTAATAAACAACCTACATGTCGCTTTTTATTGCCATCAAATATAAACGTTTTGAATTAAACTCATTATTCATGTGTTTGTCAAACTATAAAAATTTATGGCTTTTTTTTTAAATTGAAGGATCAAAATCAAACAAATTCAAAATTTAAAACACTCCATCGCTCCATAGTTCGTACAATCTTTTACCGTCTTATTATATAATTTAAAATAAAAAATTTTGTAAAACCGACTGCAATATAAATTATTAAGACTAACTTAAAGAAAATATAATATAATATAATAACTTAATCAAATTTATGTGGGACCACATGAGAAGCAGCAGCTTTCAAATAAAAAAAGAATCATCGAAATCGATTCACCCAGAAAAAAATTATGAGGTAACACACATAAAAAAACATGCAGTCGAATTGAGTACCGTCTCCTTTTTAAAGTCGGTAGAAAAAGTAGTCTCTTCTCTACATAGTATAAAACAAAGTCGCTTCCCGCCGTCTGTACGGCTATATCTTTTAAATTACGCAACAAATTTTGATACGGTTTTCATCAATAGACAGAATGATTCGATAAAAGGTTTGTACGTATAATAAATGTATATTATATATTATGTAATTCTTCTGTCCGTGTGTATGTGACTGAATTCCTAAACGGCTGTACCGAGTCTGATGAAATCTTGTATGTGTGATTAAGTTGATTAGAGAATGGTTTAAAATTTAGATACACAATTGGACCTGGTAGGTGGCGCTGTTGTCGAGATCCAGAAATCAACAAGCCGGGGCGGATCGCTAGTTTATAATAATTATAAATTTACTAATTATTAGTCTCAGGTTTAAGTAAAGTCTGTTTCTAGATAGAAGTCCCGTGAAAATATGTGAACTAATAGGTAAAGTATTGCCAGTGATGACATATGGAACTGAGACGTGGTCCTTCACTACTGGCCGTATGAGGAAGCTCAAGGTCGCTCAGCGAGCTATGGAGAGGGCTTGCTCGGGGTTTCTCTGCGTGATAAACTTAGAAATGAGGATATCCGCAGTAGAACCAGAGTAACCGACATAGCCCAAAGGATTAGTAGGCTGAAGTGGCAATGGGCCGGCCATATAGCTCGAAGAACCGACAACCGTTGGGGAAGAAAGGTTCTCGAGTGGCAGCCTCGTACCGGCAGGCGAAGTGTAGGGCGTCCTAGATGGAGTGACGACCTGGTAAGACATGCAGGAAGTCAATGGATGCAGGTGGCTCGGGACCGTGCTTTGTGGCATTCCGTGGGGGAGGCCTATGTTCAGCAGTGGACTTGTGAAGGGCTGTAATGATGAGGTAAAGTATGGAATTTAACAGTACAATTTTTTTTCACACAGTTTATGAAAGCTATGGCGTCGCGGCTAAGGGATTTCTTTAGTGAAGACAACAAAGACTCTTCTTTGAACCCGAGACTATCAATAAACTATGTTTTGTTATGAGACCGTGAGACCGTTACTTTTTAGGGTTCCTTACCCAAAGGATCCAATTACTAAGCCTGGATAGCGGTCCGTCCGTCCGTCCATATGTGTGTCAGCGGGCTGTATCTTATGATTCGTAATAGGTAGACTGTTGTAATTTTCACATAATGTGAATTTTTGTTATCGCTATAACAACAAATAATAAAAATAAATATAAAATTAGAGGCGGCTCCACTACTAGAAACGTGTTTTACGATGGTACGGAACCCTTCATGGGCAAATTCGACTCGCACTTGGCCGGTTATTAATTCATATTTCAATATGTGGGGGTTCTGTCTTGACGCGATCACCTAGTAGCCTAGTCTACACACTTCTTTGACACGACTCTCCATCGCCAGTCTGGGCATTTTAGGTATACCGTATAAACGTGATGATTGGTATCTATCTAAAACGATAAGAAAAAACTTCAAATGAATAGCAAAAGTCATTGCGAATTTGTCAAAAACACGAGTATTTCGCCATTATTACCGTGCGGTCACTTAATTAAATTTCCCATATTTTAAGGTCGCTTGTAGGCGAAGGTTTGCTAAGGGATAATGATAGACAGCTGCGGAAACGGCTCTTCTAACGTAGGACCGACCTTACAACAGCAACGCCCACAGGCCAGGCGTGTAGGCTGCTAAGTTAACCTTATCAAGAATATTTTGGTTTCTGGCCTAATTGAGAAAATTTATAAACAGCTTGAATTTAAAACTAATGAATTTAATGACATTATCACCAAATTTGATACCATGTGAAAAACCTTGTTAAAATAATTTTATTATAATAACTTGTTTATTTGGACATTACAAACATAAATTTCGAAGATCATAACTTAATATTTACGTGACATTTAGATTATAATTACATTTGCATACTACATTTTAATTGAATTAATCAAATATAATTAATTTGTATACCTAAGGGATGCAGCGAACGTAATTACTTTTTTTTAAGTTTTATTCTATTATAGTGGCTCACCAGATGGTAAGTGTCGACTGCCGACCATGAACAACTGCAACACCAGGGGAAATGCAGGTGCGTTTCCAGCCTCTTAAAAAGCTCGCTTCTTAAAGATCCCTAAGTCGTATCGGTCCGGAAAAAGCGCCCAGTTCCACAAAGAAGTCGTGCGAGTAAGAAAACTCCTATTAAGTCGCGCAGTAGTTGACCGCCAGGCATCCAAATTATTTGGATGGTAACGTGAGTTTTAAACCTGTATTCACAAATAAAATTAAATATGATTTCTTTTTACTTTTTAATAAGCACATTTGTAGCTAGATAATGCTTGTTTTACAGCTAAATGACTTGACTCGATTAGATCAAAATTGTCCCTCTTATGCCGCCTTAAGTTTGTGTCATGACTCCAAGATTAAAATGAAGTATGATACTAGAAGCTCACGCGCGACTCGTTTCAAATCGAAATGGGGAATTGAACGTAGAACGCAAAGTGTTACATAAATGTCCAAGATCGTCAAAGACCGATTACAATTTGGTTTATTGGCTCCAATACTTTATATATTGTACTTTATAATTGTACAAATACGGCTAATGGTATTTGGGTGATAATAAGGTATTCCGGTTTGGCATAATATATTGTCTTGTGTATTATTTACAGTGACGTGTGGTGTTATTGTAAATCCAACACCCCATTTTGACCAGTGCGAATATTAAGGGAAGACTATGGACTGTGGGAAAGACCAGAAAAATCTCATGGCTTCCGTAGTTAGCAGTATAACCATCTCGCTTAGGCCAGAAGTGAAATACCCAGACTGTCAATGGAACCAGCGCCAAAGAGAGACGACGGCTACGATGTCGACCCACCGGCCAAAACGTAGTTTCAACATGGTAGAGCCATACTGCAGCTATATTATTGTTGTAGCACGAATGGGTCGGCCCAACTGGGGATAGACCATGCTTCCACAGCATACAAACGTAAAATAGCAGCATAATGCTGCTGTGTTTCGTATGGTGAGAATAGAGACCGGAGACCCTTTTTAATGGAAACGAGGCATTCCATTTTAGTCCTCGGGGATGACAACGCATCTGCATTTTGATTCTTAATCGTGAACAGATGTAGATGTATATGGGCCACAGTATCTACTTACCATCATGTGGACTGTGTGCTCGTTTGTCACTTTTATTCTATAAAAAAAGCGAGATCATTAAGGTAAGTCCTCCCTACAACGGTAGAGGCTCATGTCCAATAATGGACTTTTACTTTCACTATTATTTTCACATAAAACTCTTCCAGCCATTATAAAAAGTGGTTTATGATTAGTTTTAGGCATAAACTAGAATCAGTTTCACGACAGAAGTCCCACGGACTTAAGCAAACTAAAACGTAAAGTATGGAGTTTAAGAGCAAATGTCAAATGTCGCGAAGACTGTGGCGCCGCGGTTAAGGGACTTCTTTAGTTAGAATGGCTTCTTAAACCATAGTTTCAACCCTAAACTATCAATAAACTACTTTTTGTAATAAGACGGTAGGTACATGATTTGACGATGTTAAAAATTAATTAGCTAAGATCCGCATAATAAAATAAAATAGTGTGTTACGTAGTTTGAAGAGCACCTCCTGTCCTCAATTGCGTGCACTATTCCTGTCACCACTACCTCCAACACCAATACATTAGAAAAGACTCACTACCGTTGATAGTACACGTGTTTCGCCTCTAAACGAGGCATCATCGGGTGAAACAAACTATATAAACACATCATTTTATTTTATTGGGCGGATCTAAGCTAATTATTTTTAACATTTATATTAGTTACATGATAAAGAAAAATGTATACCTTTCCGGCTGTATTTTGTAATGAAACAGTTCGAAGTTGACTCAGAGTTCACGCGCGCAATATGGCCACGCGAACTTGACATTGTCTATTCCTGCGACGGAAGCGCGCCGGAAACGAAGGGGTAACAAAGTTTCGAGGAAGCGGCTTGGCGACAATCGCTAATTTCGTACAATGTTTGTTTAGCACAGTACATGCTTTTAATGTCTTGGTTGTCAGCTACAGTCGGTACTTTTGAGCCCTGTTAGTGATGGCGCTTAATGCGTTTTAGTTTTAAACGATCATAATACCAATTAATTAATGGACAAAATTTCTCGTCAGTCACGAACACAAGCGCATAGCTGCTTCTCATTTTTCTACAGAATACATTTTTTTTTATAGAATAAGGTGGTAAACCAGCACACAATGTACCTAACGCTAAATAAATTCTATGGCCCACAGACACCTACATCTATCCTCAAACAAGTGGGATGCGGGAAGTAAAGAGTGTGTAAGAACCTCCGAAGGAGGCGGAGTTATAGCCGAAATAAGATTTTTTAATTTTTGGCCATTTTGACCCCCTAGGAGTGTAATGAGAACTTTTTGCCGCTATTCAACCATGATCCCCATGACATCCTCTACATAATAGGCTATTCAAACTGACTAGGCCTAAAGTTCGAGCCACCCCCCAACTCATTTCAAAGTCTTTACTTACAATGAGAATAGAAAAGTCACCCCTGAGGAATAAGATAAAATGCCTCGTTACCAGTAAAAAGGATCTCCGGTTCCATTAACTAACCAGAAACACAGCAACCGTAAACTGCTATTTTACGCTGGTATTTTGTGAGAGCGTGTTTCTTCTCCAGTCGAGTCGACCCATTCATGCTGCAACTATGTTATAGGCAGCGTAGCTCTGCCACGTTAGAAGCCTCTGTTGTTGATATAATGTCCTCCAGACCGAATTTTGATCACGACGGTCAACGGAGACTAGCCCAGGACATGATTAAAGTGCCCGAGTATATGCGCAAGTATAGGTGTACTCTCTATTCCCTCACTCTCATAGTCTGATGGTACAGTATAATCCGACACAACCGGAGAAAGACAAACGGTTTTACGTGTTTTCTGAGACCCGACGGTGAAACACCGCCAACACACCGTCTCCAGGCTGCTACTGAGAATTTCTTTGTTGTACTTGTCAATATACCACACATGTGAAACAATAGACCGTGGTCAACAACTGTTGTACACAATATGTAGTTATTTACGTGCTACAGCTATGCTGCAGCTGTTCTATGGCTGAAGCATTAATTGATCGACCGGGGTAAAACCACACTTGCACCTTGCACAGAATACCAGCTTAAAATAACAGCATAAAGCTGCTGTGTTTCGTATGATGAACAACGAGAACGCGGGTAAACTTAATATTTTTTTTTTGTAATAAGTTAAAATTTCATAAAATCCATAAGAATTAATTGGGTATCTAAATTGTTTCTTAATTATTTTTCGTTCTCTTTAATTCGTAAGCGCGAAGCTTATTTCTAACTTGAATCGCGACAGATGAACGTAATTACAAAGAATTGTTATTGATAAATGTGCACTACACGGCGTATTGTCGGGCTAGGAGCAACCACATGCCGGAGATCCGGTGGATGAGGCGCATCTGTCCGAGATTCCCACACCCTCGCACGAAGTTTTTTTAAATGTTCGAAATCATTTTTTTTTCGGCAATTCCTATTCGGAAGTAGACGTTTTTGTCTATGAATCATAGTTTTTTTTTCCAAAAATATTTCCGTTATTTCTTGGATTGTGCAATCCTACTAATATTATAAATAAGGCGCAGGTTCGACCTCTCATGGAATGCTGTTCTCATCCCTGTGCAGGGCATCCTAGTGCCAACTCCTTCCACTTGACCGCATACAGCGAAGAGCGGCTCGAATCGTCGCCGACTGAGTTCTTCCTGGTCGGCTCGGTTCACTGGCGCTGCGAAGAGATCCCTTTGCATTTTCTACCGCATTAACCACGGGGAGTGCTCAGAGGAATCGTTCGGATTATTCCAGCCGCCAAATTCCACCAACGCACATCGCGACAATACTCACGATACTATCCACACCATCAAGATGCTTGGCGGTACACCACTGTGCGTTTTACTAGGAGTTTTCTTTCTCGTACGACCACTTTGTGGAATCGTTTACCACTGACGATTTTTCTGGACTGATACAACTGGATCTTCAAGAAACGAGCTGATACTCCTTTTTAAAAGACCTTTTGTAAGACACATGCTCGTTTGCCCGCACTTTTATGAGAAAAAATGTGAAAGTTTGTTTGGATGTTTGGATGATTGTATGTTTGTAGCTCAATCACACAATAAATACTGAATGGATTTTGTTAAAACTTGGCATTATTATAGATTATGAGTCAGAATAGGACTATCCCTTTATAAGTGGCACTACATCATTTTAAGTTGTATACCCTACGCAGTACAATATCGACAATATTAGATGATCTTCTTCTTAGACTATTTAAATTATTTTTTAAAATTAATATTTAATTAAGTTGAAAAAGGAAAAAATAACAATAAATTGGAACATTAGAAAACGATGGCGTGTTAGATAGCGGTGCTCTACAACAGGTGGTAAGTCTCGTTCCCACAGAGCACAATAGTGTTTTTTACAACATTCACAAGTGGCATCAGCTCGAGCTCTCACAACCATTTCGAAAAAAATATGAATTAGTACTGCTACCGTATTATTCGTAAAAGTTTTATCGATAATATTTTTTATATCTTTTAAATATTCTTATAATGAGGTAATAGTTTAATAATTTTAATAAATCATTACGCGTGTGTCGCCAAAAATGCTAACTGCGATATATTACATAAACGATGTTTAATGATAATCTTTATAATTTCCAGGCAATAAAAGCACCTCTAATCTTGTCAGCAGGAGCCTACATTATATTATAAGCTATACATTTCAGTTTGATGAACTTCGGCCTTTTGAATTATTTTACAAAACTCCCCTACTTTATTTTTATTTACAAAAATATTTCATAGACATGAAAAATAATTCTTATTTATAAATTAACACTCTTTTTTACTTACGACTGAAGGAAGGCCTATGCTATTGAATGCAGATGAGATCCGAGGTAGGTATGATCTGTGAATGTATATTATATTACCGTATATATTTATTTATTTGTATTACATTTTATATGCAATTAAACATTTATAGTAGGCGACGACTATTAACGACGAAAATTATATATTTCATTAATTTATGAAATTAATATTAAAATTACAACATTAGCGGAAGATACTATGCATTATATGATGGAATATTAACGGAATGAAACATATGGAATTGGATATGGAAAGATTTAAAAAGAAAATAAATATAATATATAATTGTCGATAAACAAATTCACATCACCACTTTTTATGCGTAAATTTCTTCCGCGCTCGCGCTCACATGCACTATGGCGCTTGCTACACTGCACACGACGCTCCCGCCTAACAATAACTAGGAAACTTTGAAATGGCTCATTTACATCACTATATTGACAAACAGAAAAACAAATTATAGTATAATGAAAAGTATATGCGCAATTCTTCTTAAATCCGAGTGGTTTTCAATGCCATAGTAGCCCAGGTGCTTACGCGCTCGCCTGAAAACCGAGGTGATGAAGAAAGAGTGACAAGCAAACGAGTTTTCAGTATGCCTGATGGTAAATGCTCACTAAAATTATAATCAGTTGTAATTTAAATTTATTTGGTACCATTGCGGAAATAGTTTTATCTTTTTTTATAGAATAAGAGTGACAAACGAGCGCTCAGTCCACCTGATTGTAAGTGGATGCTGTGGCACATAAACATCAACATTTATCCTTGATTAAGAATCAAAATGCAGATGTGTTATCACCCCTGAAGACTAAGATGGAGTGACTTGTCTCCAGTAAAAAGGGTTCTCTATACTCACTATACGAAACACAGCAGCATGTAGCATTTCACGACGGTATTCTGTGAGAACAAGGTCCTGCCCCGGTCGAGCCGACCCATTCGTACTACAACCATAATATAGCTGCAGTGTGGTTCTGCCACATACAAACATTCGTCATCATTCATTCATAACCGCCTATCAAAAATCCACTGCTGAACATAGGCCTCCCACAAAGATTTCCACATAGGGAAGATATTTGCGATGCCAATTTATAAATTACCAGCAATCTGCCCCGGTTTCGCACGGGTGATATCTATGATTCTACAATAGCGCCACCTACCTGGTCCAACTATACCTATAACCTTCGCGGAAGTGCAAGTAATATCTTGAGAAAGTTTTACCGCAATCTGATGAACGGTATGGCAGTGCAGATTTTTTTAAATTAACGCCCCCGCAATCCCCCTTGCGGCTGGAATGTCGTAAAATCTTAGCTGACCTCTACTCGGCCTTATGGTTCCAGAGATATCGTGATGAGTCAGTACATAGGTGGAAATCTCTTATGATATATATATATATATATATATATATATATATATATACATATATATCGGAACGTCTACGAAATACCAGTTGAATCGAGTGAGCGAGAGGTTGCGTCACTCTAGCGGAACGTCATATCGATGGTAGCGAGATGGAATTGAGGATATATCGAGAAACCTCCACTTGTTGGTGCAGTATAAAGTTCACTGTAGGCGCCGTGCGCGACCGATTCCGCTTGCGCCACCGCTCTCGAGCGATCGTGTTAGTTGTCCGCGCTCTCGTCCCCGTACGTTGAGTGCCTCTCGCTCTCGCGCCTCCGCTCTCCTGCTCACGCAGTGTAGAGCAGCCGCCTCGGTGAGTTTTTTTGCCTTTACTTAC
This sequence comes from Parnassius orleans, assembly GCA_029286625.1. Classification (NCBI taxonomy): domain Eukaryota; kingdom Metazoa; phylum Arthropoda; class Insecta; order Lepidoptera; family Papilionidae; genus Parnassius; species Parnassius orleans. The sequence continues at coordinate 1,025,658 of JAGSMP010000097.1, forward strand.
CGTTCTTGCCCCCCTGCCGCCTGGCAGGGAGGTCTGACTGCGTATTGTTTTTGTTATTTTTACTGTATTTGTTATTTTTTTCTGTTATTGTTTTTGTTATTGTACTATTACTGTTTCTTGAAAAGTCACGTCACTTGTTCTTTTCAGAACAAGCCCCTGTTCTTTTGAGAACAGGGATCCCCTCCCTTACTGTTTCAGAATAAAACGTCGTCCCCCTCCCCCAACATGTCCACACAGGACCTTATTAGGTCAATAGTCGCCGCCCTGAACTAATCTCTTCGTCTGGGCATTAATCTGGACGAGACGACCGTCGCCGCAGTCCAAGCCTCCCTTGCCCCTCAGGCATGTACCCCCCCCGGCCACCGTCGCCCCCACGGCTGCCCCGCAGACCGACTCGCCCGCGTCCCACGACTCCGACTCCATGGAGTGCTCGTGCTCAGACTCCGCGTCCTCCTGGAAGAGGTCCACCACCCATACCGGCTCTACATCCAGCAGCTGTTCCACGGACTCCGATGGAACAATGACTGATGAGACCACCTACACCGTAGTTAAGTCCAAGCGCGGCCCGAAACGCGCTGCTAAAAACTGCCCCTGCCGCCACCCCCGCAGCCCCCGCCGCTGCACTCACCCCCGCAGCTCCCGCTGCTGCCTCCACTTCCGCAGCCCCCGCCGCTGCCGCCTTACTGTCTCTTGACATCCCCCCGCCTTCCAAGCCAGCATCTCGCTGCACCCCCATCCTCGCAAAGAAACAAGTCCCGCCCCCTGTCTTTCTCAGAGACAAGGCACAATTCACACGTCTCTCCAAAACCTGCTACAACGCAGGAATAAAGTACGATCAGGCCACAAACTTAAGTGAAGCCATTAAAATCATCCCGTCATCAATAGATGACTTTCGTCGCCTTACAAGGCTTTTCACAGCCGAGCGTGTGTCCTATCACACGTTCGCTCTCCCTGAAGAGCGTAAAGTCAAGGCCGTTATCCGCGGCGTCCCGTTCGAAATCTCCAACGAGGACATCCTTGAGGACCTTAAGTCCCAGGGATTCCCTGTCGAGGCTGTGCACAAGATGCACAGGAGCAAGGTCAAGAGGTTCCCGTTTGCCCTAGTCATTCTGACAAACGTGCCGGAGGCCAAAGACATCTTCCGGCAGGTACGCACGGTAGGCCGGTAGGTCGAGCCTCCACATAGGCGCGGTTTCCCGGCGCAGTGCCACCGCTGCCAACTCTATGGGCACGCGGCGGCTAAATGCTCAGCCCCCAGGTGCGTTAAGTGCCTAGACCCTCACCACTCGAAAGAGTGCCCTCGGCCCACCGACGCCGAATCCCCGCCAGCTTGCGTCCTTTGCAAGCAACCTGGCCACCCGGCCAACTACAGGGGATGCCCTCGCGCTCCTCGTCCCCGTCTCAACAAACCAGCTCCGCCGCCGGTTAATGAAAAAACATTCCCGGCGCTCCCATCAAGAATGCCCCCTCAGGGCTCTTCCCAGCCCCCTCAGGGCCCCTACTGGCCCCCTCAGGGTCCCACTAGGCCCCTTATGGACCCCATCCGGCCCCCTCCGGACTTCTCTCGGCCCACGCAACCACCAATTCTCCCCTGGGGCCCCAAAAAGGCCGACCCCCCGCGGACTTCCTCCGCTCCTCAACAGGCGCAACCCTCAATGGTAGATGACCTGAATACGGTTTATGGTGCTATTCGGAGCATCGACATTGGCGACATCGCCACACTAGCGCGCAAACTGCGTAATGCTCGGTCCCCTCAGGACCGTCTCCTTGCTCTCGCGGAGCACCACAAGCTTAACACTATGACAGAACACTACTATCCCAAAGTCCCACGGACGTATTAAGCCTAAGGGCTTATCGCTTATTTCTTTCAATACTCACGGTTTACGAAATAACCTCCCCGAGCTTAAGCTCTTCCTTCGAGATCGCGAAGCCGACCTCCTTCTCCTCCAGGAGACCCACCTTAGACCTTACAACCTCAAAGGCTTCTCCATCAAAAAGTATTCTCTTCTTCGTAATGACAGACCTGACCGCAAAGGCGGCGGTACTGCCATTTACTATAAGAAGATACTACATTGCTCCCACATCCCCACTCGGCCGCTTACCAATATGGAAGCCACGGTATTCAGGCTGGCCTTGACTGGACATCCGTCCATCGTCATAGCCTCCTGCTATATCCCTAGTGGAACTCTCCCCCTCAAAAAAGATTTTGAGGCCATCCTTGCGTTAGGCAATTCAGTTATTATGTTTGGAGATTTTAACTCCAAGCATACTGATTGGACTTGTCTTACTACTACTCATAGTGGCAAGAAACTGCTTGATATCACGCAGTCTCTCGACCTCACTATTCTCAGTCCCCTCGGTGTCACTCACTATCCCGACAACACCGACCACGCTCCTGACGTATTAGACTTTGCAATAGCAAAAGAAGTCTCTCTCAACCTCAGGTCAATCGAGACCCTTGACGATCTTGGATCCGACCACCGCCCTGTCTCCCTCATACTTGGCCATCAGCCACCTCCCCAACCCCTCCACGAAAACCTTCACTAACTGGAAGGGCTTCAAGACGTCCTTAGCCACAGCTTTGGACTCTCCGGACTCCCCATCCCTTTTCTTCGGACTTTTTCGACAGTACCGAAAAAATCGACACCGCGGTCGATTCTCTCTCCACCCTTATAAAATCCTCCCTTAAGGAGAATGAAAGGTCGTCCCGGTTGCTAATAATAATGGTCTTCCCTTACATATTAGCAACCTAATAAAAGCCAAGAGAGCTGCTCTCCGGAGAGCAGCACTCTATCCAACCCCTGAATATAGACGTACGGCCAATCGTCTTCAACGAGAAGTCCGTTCACGCCTTTCCGAACTTCGAGACCTCGAAAAGAGTAATCTCATGGAGAATATCTCTCCCTCTCATACAGCGTACTATCAGATGGCAAGAGCCCTCCGCATAGACGCTATCACTCCTACTCCCCCTCTCTCTCGCCCCAACGGTACTATTGCCTTCGAGGACGAGGAAAAAGCTGAGAGCTTCGCAGACAGCATCGCTGCTCAATACTCTCCCAGCTCTCAACCCACAGACCCCTCCCATATCCAGACAGTGGAGGATGAGGTCCGCCGCCGGAACTCAACCCCCACAGCCTCTGACCCTATCACTGTGTCCAATGATGAGATCTCATCCCTCATCAAAGGAGTGAAGCCCAAAAAGGCTCCGGGCGCGGATGGCATCTCCAACCAAGCCCTTAAACATTTTCCTGAGCAGGTGTTAACCCTTTTAGCTATTATCTTCAACGCCTGCTTCAACCTTAGTTACTTTCCCACCACGTGGAAAGAGGCAACTGGCATTGGTATCCCCAAGCCAGGAAAGCCTCACAACCTCCCTACCAGTTATCGTCCCATCAGCCTCCTCAAGGCCATGGGCAAACTATTTGAACGAGTCATCCTCACTCGCATGAGGCGCCATCTGTTTACCACAGACGGTGACCCTCTTGTCATCCCTCACCAATTTGGTTTCCGAGCGAAACACTCTTATCCCCAACAAGTTCACCATATTGTGGAATATATCCTCAGCGGTTTTTATCCTCGCCGTCATAAGACCATCGCGGTCTTCTTCGACATAGCGAAAGCGTTTGATAGAGTCTGGCACGAAGGCCTCACCTACAAACTACACAAAATAGGTCTCCCTGATCGTCTTGTTCGTCTCGTGGCCTCCTACTTGAAGGACCGTACCTTCCGTTTCAGACACGAAGGCACGCTCTCCTCTTTGCGTCCAATCAAAGCCGGTGTCCCTCAGGGCTCTGTACTTGCCCCTCTTCTATATATCCTGTACACCAACGACATTCCCATTCCGTCGAATGGTGTTCAGCTCTCCCTCTTTGCAGACGACACTGCCCTCTACTGCAAAGGCACCTCACTACCCTTTATACGGAACAAGATCCAAAAGTCGGTTAATGACTTAGGAGCTTGGTTCCAAAAATGGCGTATCGATGTGAACCCGGAGAAGAGCTCCGCCGTTCACTTCGAACATAAACAACGCCGCTCCACTACCATTCCGCCAATCCGTATTTTAGGGACCCCTGTCCACTGGCATACGTCCGCCAAATACTTAGGTGTCACCCTTGACACGAGGCTCACTTTCGAGCCCCATGTTAAGATAGTAACTTGAAACGCGCGATTTTATCTGGGTAGGCTCAACAGTATGTTGGGCCGACACAGTAAAATGTCCCTCCGCAATAAGCGAACCCTTTATAAGGTCTGTATACGACCAGTCATGACATACGCAGCCCCCATTTTTGCTCACGCAAAACCTAAAACCCTGTACAAACTCCAAGTTGTTCAAAACTATTTCTGTCGTCGGGCTACGAACGCACCCTGGTACGTCCGTAACGCCGACCTCCACCGAGACTTAAAGCTCCCCACAATACAACAGTTCCTAAAAACACTCTCTGAGAACTTCTTCAAAGCCTCAGAATCTCACTCTAATCACCTTATTCGTGAGGCAGCTTCCTATGCAGCCCCACTTCCTCTCGCTATCGAGTCTGCAGACCGAGAAACCGGACCCCCCCAACTAGTTTTCGGCCGACCTGAACTGCCTCTTGGCGGCTCAGGCCGAGCCTTCTTCCAATGTATAGTATGCCCTAATTGGGCGCAACTCTCAGCGGCTAATCGCCGCCTGCACCCCCTTATCCCTTAAGGGGGACTAAAGCCGTTCCCAAGGTGGTGTTTAGTGGGTAGGCACTTAGGTTAGGTTAGTCGCAGTGAGTCCCACATAACCACGCAGCCCTCCCCCGCTTCCGGAGGGTGCCTTTGCATTGGGCGCAAAAAAAAAACGTGCGCGACAGATTCCGCTTAAGTCATTCTACGAGTGTAGTCATTCTACTAGTGCTAAGATAGTATCGTGGTTCTGTTCGTTGTGGTAATTCTTCTAGTGCAGGCAAGGAGGATTGGTGTTGCTGAGAGGCTGCCCTGTGTTACACTGAGATAGGTAGTGTTGCTGTTGGTTTGCATACTTTGGTGTTATCATGTAATTACGTACCTCACGTTACACTGGTGTGTGATCGTGGCGGGGCGTGTTACGGTGTGGTCGAACTGTAATTTCTCTATACTGAATGTATAGTGCGTTACGTTGTCTTATTACTGATAATGATTAATTGCGTAAGCTAGAAAGCAAGTTGAACATCCGCTCTCACACTATTATTATTTTTAATAATTAACGCTATCCTGATGTATTTCCGAGATCAAAATTGGGATCCTCTGCTGAATCTCCGACATCAGAAGTGGGATAAAGTCCCCGTTATCACCCATATACAATCTTCGAATAGTGCGATGGTTACTACGTTTGTGAAAAACTTCGCGTCGATGACTTTTTTTTTATTAAATGTCGAAATAAAATTTGCTGTCCTATTTACGACATTGACGTGCCATTGAAGTGTGGAGTAAAAGTTTAAAGTAAAATGTTTTAAGCCAAAAGTAAATATTTTTGCTCAATTAATATTCAATTGATATTAAGGTACCCGCAGGTACTTTTATTATTCCTCAATGTACCCAAATATGTTCAAAAATGTTGAAATAAATATTGAAGGTACCTAGATGAGTTATAATTTTGCATTCAGTGGTAATTTAAACTGCTCGAGTTATGTTCTAATTTGATAGTTTATGCGAAATATTATTTACATGTGGTAAATTTTAAAGTTCGAAATGTTTAAACGATGTACCGACAAAAGAAATGTTTAACTCTAACGTGCTATGAATTAAAAACACTAAGTAGTATTTTTGTGTTCTAATGTGTTGATAAGTGTTACAGTTTGCTCCGAGTACTACGTAGTCGTAAAATTGGGATTTAATGTTGAGGGTTTAGTGGAAGGCGTGGTACTGTGGCGCTCGCTCTTGGGTGGAAGTACCTATGCTGTCGGCTTATGACGCCACGGACACATTAATTACCGCTGCTATCGATCACCATTTGATACATGAGGAAAGTAAATTTATCCTAAACATTGTCTTAAAAAATATTTTGTTTTTAGCTTTTTAATTGGTTGTGAAAAATGTCGGAAAACCAAAGCATAATTGACGAAATTGAAGTAGAGCAAATTAGTTCTGACATTGAAGAGAGTATTTAAGTTTGCATGAGGATCGGACCGTACCAGAGGTTGTCGTGTAGCCGTAGCTTAATGGAAATCGGCGTCTACTAACTTATTAGTCCGTAAAATTGGGATTTAATGTTCAAAACGAAACACAGCTATCACTCCTAAACGCGCGGTGGTTACTGATACGAGTCGTTCCAAATAGGGATGCCCGATCTGAATCGATTTTCTGGAAGATCGATTCACGGCTATACGATCTACCGATTTTTGAATCGATTCAAGGGAATGCGATCTTCACCCAGATCAATTCGTATGCCTATAAGATCGTATGGAAAAATCGTATCAACTAAAACCTAAACATCAACCGAACCGTAACGTCCTAATCCTAACGTACAAACTGATCTTTGCATACCTATCGTAATGCCGGGGAGGGGACAGAATAACTAAAACAAAGTAAGATTACCTACCTACAAGAAGAGAGTAGATTCGAGTTACATCCATCAAAAAAGGTAATGTATGAAATATGAAGGTAGGTATGATAATATTTTGTTTATTTTATTATTGGGTCGTGTTATGTTAGTGTTCTATGATCTTTCATTATTTGTAATATTCCGATATGAAAAGTTGAGCTGTTGTAATATGCCCCGCCAACCAAATCAAACGCTTGGGCTTTTTTTATTAAATGTGACATGGGTGGACAATGTAAAATATGTAAACAGATGGTTAAAACTAGTGGAAATACTACCAATTTAAAGACGTCATTACATAGGCACTTATTCTGAGATAAGGGAGTAAGTTACGCTACTTTTATTTTAGAAAAAATTTAAATGTAGATAGCTGGAATTTATAACGTAAAACCTGTTTTATACTTTTTTAAATAATAATTTGGAAAAAATCTCACTGGATACCGTAATAGGCATTATTAAAATAAATAATTTTGCATGCATACTGTGCTTTTCTTTATTTTTATAAAATTACGATACGATTTTCCGAGATCGAATAAGATCGATTTAATGCAATATGATTAAATCGTGAATCGATTCACGAGGTTACGATCCATTACGATCCAGAAGATCGATTCAAAACAAAAAATCGGGCATCCCTAGTTCCAAACAGTGGCGGGGGGCACCGAGCGAGGCGTAGATGTCGTTTACGCGACTCGCGGATGTGTAGTGTTGTAGATATGTAGGTGATCACCATTGCCCGCTGACTCCCATTACCCGCTCTTCCAGAGGCGATTGAGGGAAATAAAACAGAAGACGGGCAGCAGTCTTCCTAATAACAACTAAAATAAAAATAAAACTATAATTGACAATCAGCTTGCCAAGAGTGGCACCTCTGGCAAATATTCCCCACTATGAGGCAATCTATAAAGGAGGCCTATGTTCAGCAGTAGACTTTTTATAGGTTGTAACGGTAACGGTGAATGATTTTCAACACAAGTTTAGATAACTTCTTGATACGCAAGGACCTTAAAGAAAAGAGCTTACTCCTTTCTAAAAGGCCGGCAACGCACCTGCAACTCCCCTGGTGTTCCAGGTGTTCATGGGCGGCGGTAGTCACTTGCCATCAGGTAAGCCGTATGCTCGTTTGCCCCCTCTGCTATAAAAAAAAACCTAATATAATGGCATGAATGTGTTAATTGCTTAGAGTTTAGGCAAATATTTTGATTACTAATCTATAGAGGTAGCGTAACTGTGTACTAGTGATGCCAGATGTTTTCGGCGATGTTTGTGCTCTTAGCTAAGAGAATTTTACAGCTAAGACGCGGTCTAGTGGTTACATTACCCGGCTCATACGTGATAGACACGTGTACACAACTCTAGACAAAGCCAACCTACATTTGTGCAAAAACAATTACTTTGTTTCCGGATCCAGATTTATTGCGACACTCACACTGCTGCACTATCTTTCATCTCATCACTTGTTGTACACACATAAGAAATACATAAGCTCTCACGCCTGTCATCCAGAGGAGTAGACAGAGACTACAGATTTTTTAATTATTTATTTTCATTTATGAAAGTGTTCATGCACAAAGTAGTACATATGCCATTTCCATTCGGCACGATCCTAACACACCTCTCTCGCTGGTTTCATATCTATATCTACGTGGTAGAGCCATGCTTCAGCTATATTATGGTTGTAGCACGAATGGGTCGGCTCGACCGGGGAAGGACAACGCTCGTACAGAACACAGCGTGAAATAGCAGCATGCTGCTGTTTTCTATTGGCTATTTTTACTAGTGCCGAGGGAAGCATTCATTCTAAATCAGGGGTGACAACGCATTCTGCATTTTGACTCTTATACGAGTCTTGATGTAAATGTACGGGCTACAGCAACCACTACCACCAGGTGAACTGAGTGCTCGTTTGTCATCCTTCTACAATAATAAAAATAAAAATAATCGGCCTGCAAAAGCCCACAGCTAGATAAAAGCCAACAGCTCCTCTCCCATTATAGCAGACGTCTCGCACCTTGACACTGCTTCCTATCGCCGATCTGGAGGTATATTCGCTAACTTTGATGTGAAAATGATAGTCACATTGTTGTACATTGCGCATATTTTATATGCCGTAGTAGCTCATATGGAAAAGCTATATAGGTAAAGCAATGTTCTACAAACTATCATCTTGTTTTCAACAAAGTTAGTGAATAGGCCTGCTGGAAAATTTTACGTCTGGCGTATATGAGATTGTTAAACCACCGACATAAATTATACTCTCTACCTATATTGAATGTCTGTGAGTTAAACCGCTATTTATAAGCCATTAGATTTTTCTAGTTTCCCATAGTTGTCATCCTCACTTCTTACTTGTATAAAAGAAAAAGAAAACATTTGAACCAGCCCTACCTATCATCGCTGCAATTGGACGTCCAGTTGCCTCAGTTTCCTGTTGCTTTAATTTGATAAATTTCGCACCCAATTGCTTTGGATTGTCGCCGGAAGAATTCTATTTCGTTGTTGCATAACTTCAAAGTGTATGACATAAAACTTTATTAACATTAGCAAGGAGTATTAGAAAATAGTCTTAATTCTGATAAAAGCATTGATATTACAAGTAACAAGTAGTAAAATTAAAAATTTTGTACAACCGACTTAACCGATTAAATACGCATTATTAAGGATAACTCAAAAACTTCTGGTCAGGACTTGATCAAATTTATATGAGACCACATGAGAAGCACCAGCTGTTAAATAAAAAAGGAATCATTAAAATCGGTTTACCTAGAAAAAAGTTCTGAGGTAACATAAAAAATACTGTTCAATTGAATACCTCCTCCTTTTTGAAGTCGGTTAAAAAGTAGATGGGCTGTACAGTATACACTCTTCGCTAGTGGCACATTGAAACTTTGCTAATTAGCCAACCTGTCTTGTCTCGTTCCATGTGGGACTACACGCAGCAACATATACTTGTCTCTATTTCACTCCCAATAATTAGATATACCTACCTACCGTCCTACTTTTACATATCATCTTTTTATTGGCGTGACATATTTATGTGCGTTAGTGTGCCATTAGTGGACACTGGAGTTGTGTGAACCTATCTACATCTTTTTTGCTTATAATATAATTGGCTAAAATTAGTGGATATAAAAAAACTGTTTGATAATATTTTTTAAGGTTTGCATTATGTTACATCCCAAGTAAGCCGAGATGACGTTTTACAATTGATAATGCTATAGAAAACTATGTATAAAGATTAATGAAATCGATGCTAAGTCACGTAGGTGTCGTGTGATCTAATGTTCAGATACTCTTTTTTTAAAAGGCCGGCAACGCACCTGCAATTGTTGCAGTTGTTCGTGGTCGGCGGTCGACACTTACCATCAGGTGAGCCGCATGCTCGTTTGCCCCCTCTTCTATAAAAAAATGATATGTCGTTGCCATTCATTTTTATAGTTTTCTTCAGTGTTAACGATCATAAAAAGTCATCTTGGCTAACCCCACAGGTCTTCTTTAACTTCTTACGAGACCTTCAACATTAATTTAGTAGTTTTCCCTTTGTAGAAATGTCTTGAAGCTTTAAAACTGCTCCCCACAGTGGTCTGGACTTTGGATCACAGACCACAGATTGTTGCTCTGAGGTCTGGATCTTTTATACCTCGCAAATACGAGATAGTTACACCACAGTCTATCGGAGTCCATGAGTTCTTTCTGGCATTTTCTATGATTGTCTCGCACAACACTCACAGATCCAAATATATTTGTGACTGACTAAACAAGAACTTATTAACTTACACAAATAACAGTGGTAGAGCCACGCGGCAGCTTTTGCTGTCGCATGGATGGGCCGGCTCAATCCGGGGTGGTACCACGACCTCACAGAATACCAGCGTGAAGTAGAGGTTTACTTCTGCATTTCGCCTGGTGGGTGCAGGTGGCCGGAGGCCCAATCCCCCCCCCCCTCCATCAACATGGTAGTGGAGGGTACCAGCATCCCTGGAGAATCCCTCGCTGAGCATCCACAGGGGCGAAATTCCGCTCAAGACGAAACCTGCTCGGGGCAAGCGGAGCAAGAAGACAAAGGCAACCCCTGCCACGCTTTCCGTGGATTTCTGCAATATTAGGGGACTTCATTCAAACCTTAACGCCGTCCATCAATATCTGGAGACGGCAAAGCCGTCCTGTTCTTTCTAACCGAGACACAGGTGTCCTCTCCGGCTGATACTTCGTATCTCTCCTACCCGGGGTACAAATTGAACACCTTTGTGCCCCGGGCTGAGTTTGCGTACGTCAGAGAGGACATCTGTTTTCGACGCCTCGGCAGTCTTGAAGGTACGGACCTGTCCATCCTATGGCTGCGCGTAGACAGCGACGACCATCCACGCGTCTACGGGTGCCTCTATAGGTCCCATAGCGGTAATGCCGACACAGACCGACTCATCGACCACGTCCAAATGGCTGCAGACTCCGTGCTACAACAGGTCCCTTCCGCAGAGATCGTGATGCTCGGTGATTGTGTCGCCCACCACGCTGAATGGCTTGGTTCCCGTTTAACCGATCATGCGGGTAGATCTGTTTATGACTTTGCCTTGGCATATGGTCTGACACAACTGGTTACTTCGCCTACGCGGATCCCAGATGTGGAGGACGATGTACCTTCCCTGTTGGACCTTCTGCTGACCTCTCATCCGGACGGATATCAGGTCTCCGTCGATGCCCCTCTTGGCTCTTCGGACCATTGTCTGATTCGGAGTACGGTGCCACTCACGCTCCCATCGCAGTTGCGATCTGCAGCTCGCCGCCGTGTTTGGCACTATAGGTCGGCCGATTGGGATGGGATGCGGTCTTTTTTTGCATCCTACCCTTGGAGGCGGGTTTGCTTCTCGCCGGATGATCCCAACGTTGTTGCTGATTCTGTCGCTGATGTGGTACTTCATGAAATGTAATTATTTATTCCATCATCTGTGGTGCCTATCGGAGGCAGAACTCAGCCATGGTTTGGTCGCTCCTGTAAAATTGCATCACGCTATAAGCAGGAGTGCTACCGGGCCTGGGCTGACGCATCAACGTCCCGGGACGTAAACACCAGCGCTCTTAAAAAGAAGTATAATTCCGTCTCCAGGTCCTTCAAAAGTGTCATTGCCAAGGCACATCGGCAGAATTGGTGAGAAACTAGTTCGCCTCCCTTCGGGAACACGTGCATTCTGGTCTCTCGCCAAGGCTGTCCAAGGGAACTTCTGTCAGCCATCTCTGCCATCTCTGCTCAGGGTGGACGACTCTCTGGCCCATGACGCAAAGGAGAAAGCCGATCTGCTAGGCTCTCTTTTTGCTTCCAACTCGACTCTTGATGACGGGGGAACACACCGCCAACCATCCCGCGGTGTGAGTGCTCCATGCAGAAAGTGCTGTTTACACAGCGCTCGGTGCGTAAAGCACTCCTCTCCCTGGACGTCAACAAGTCGAGTGGGCCTGATGGAGTCCCACCTATTGTGCTGAAGACGTGTGCTCCGGAGTTGGCACCGGTTTTAACGCGTCTTTTCCGGTACTCTACTCCCTAGGCGTAGTCCCGAACTCATGGAAGACAGCTTTGGTGCACCCGATCCCTAAAAAAGGCGACCGCTCAGATCCGTCCAACAACAGGCCTATCGCTATCACCTCCTTGTTCTCCAAAGTAATGGAAACTGTTATTAACTGCCAGCTCATGCGGTACCTTGAGGATCACCAGCTGATTAGTGACCGCCAGTACGGTTTCCGTCGAGGTCGCTCAGCTGGTGATCTTCTAGGTTACCTAACTCATAGATGGGCGGAGGCAGTGGAGTCCAAGGGAGAGGCGTTGGCCGTTAGTTTGGACGTAGTGAAGGCCTTCGATCGGGTTTGGCACAAAGCGCTTCTTTCAAAGCTCCCTTCCTATGGGCTTCCCGAGAAATTGTGCAATTGGATCACCAGTTTTCTTGCAGAACGTTGCTATGCGGACGACAGCACTGGTGATACTTTATACACCGGCCGTGCCAATATTTCTCGGGAAAACGTCGCGGTACTCAGCATCTGAAGTCGAGACTTGTGTCTGAAGTCGAGACTTTGTTGAACAAAGTCTCAGTTCAATCCCAGAAAGTTTGCGCGTTTACCGCTAAAAGAACCCTTTGTCGTATCTCCTCAGTTTCAAGGCACTCCCCTTGTTGCCTCAGCCAGTATCGGAATCCTCGGTGTCGACATATCGAGTGATGTGCAGTTTCGTGGTCACTTGGAAGAGAAGGCCAAATTGGCCTCTAAAAAGCTTGGCGTGCTTAGCAGAGCGGGACAGTATTTCATGCCGGCACACCGCTTGCAACTTTACAAGGCGCAGGTTTGGCCCCACATGGAATACTGTTCCCATCTCTGGGCAGGGGCTCCCCAGTGCCAGCTCCTTCCACTTGACCGCATCCAGCGCAGAGCGGCTCGAATCTTCGACGACCGAGTTCTTTCCGATCGGCTGGACTCACTGGCACTGCGTAGAGATGTTGCATCTCTTTGCATATTTTATCGCATCTATCACGGGGAGTGCTCTGAGGAATTGTTCGGACTAATTCCAGCCGCTCAATTTCACCATCGCACATCGCGACAGAACTCGAGATACCATCCATACCATCTGGATGATTGGCGGTCCACCACTGTGCGATTTAGAAGAAGTTTTCTTCCTCGCACAACTTCCTTGTGGAATCGATTACCACCAGCGATTTTTCCGGACCGATACGACTTAGGGACCTTCAAGAAAAGAGCCTACTCCTTCTTAAAAGGCCAGCAACGCATCTACAATTCGCCTGGTGTTGCGGTTGTTCATGGGCGGCGGTAGTCACTTACCATCAGGTGAGCCGCATGCTCGTTTGCCCACTCTCCTATAAAAAAAAAATAGGTAGAGATGTATTTTTTATAATAAAACTATATAATAACATGTTTCGCAACAGAAACATATGTATATATTTATATACAAACATTGCATAAAAATTATTTCTACATTACATTTTGTCACATATCTTAGGAATGATTTGACTAGTTATTAAATTGAACTATTGTATCTTCTGGATTCTAGCTGAATGATTATATCCCTAGCTTTTATTCAGCTGATGTTTGAACATATCATATATAACAGAACAAAGCCTGTACAAGGGTAGTCCAACAACTGTGAAGTAATCACCTTCCACTCTTTCTACAAATGTGCCTCCGACTCCTTGTATACCATATCCACCAGCTTTGTCCCTAAAACAGTATTAAACTTGTGAATAATATAATTATAGTTAGTTTTGCTTTTCATCATGTTTTAATAGAGAAACAATTTGAAGTATGTACTTTCTATTAACTATTTCCATCCATACAGCATATACAACATATTACATTTACATATTACAGCCTCTCAAAAGTCCACTGCTGAACGTAGGCCTCTTCCGTAGATTGCCTCATAGGGGAATATTTGCCATAGTTCCCTCTCTTAGCAAGTGGGTTGGCAACTGCAATTTTTTATTATATTGGGTTGTTACCAGAAAGATGCTGCTGCACATCTCCTGTTTCAGTTTCCCTCTGCCTCTAACAGCACTCATGGGACGACACGGGTTAGTGAATATTCGTACATCACCAGTTATATAGTTAATTTTCTTCTGTATTTAATCAGCCTTTACGTAATTTAGACACAGAACACCTAAACATTAAGTTGGAGAGGTTTCGTCTAATGAAGTCAACTCTCCGTTCCCCTCGTGCTCTAATCCAGTCCCGAAACTTTTTAGCTCAAGTTACAAAACCGTTTTCAATGCCTAGAAGACTGCAAGACGATATGAATGACAAGCTCGTAGAAACTGTCCATGCGGTCGGAGCTAAGTTCTGCAAGACCCGCCGCAGAAGAACACAAAAACTCCCCGATCACATGCTTAATCTCATGGCTGTTAGACGGGAAATGAAGCTACAGTCTTCAACAGATTTAACAGCATACAGGCAACTGAACAGACAGATCTCCAAATGCATGTGGCGGGACTTACGCAACTTCAATACAGCTCGTTTTGAAACCGGTATGTTAAAATCCTTCAGAAGCTCTTTAATTTCGTCCTCCATAGTGGCACTACTCTGGAGGCGTAGAGCAGAAGTGTGGTGGTCTTGTTCTTCAAGAAAGGCGACAAGACTCTCTTGAAGAACTACAGACCGATTTCCCTTCTGAGCCGCGTCTATGTGCTGTTTTCGAGAGTAATTACGAATCGTCTCGCGCGCAGACTCGACGACTTCCAGCCTCCCGAACAAGCCGGTTTCCGAAAAGGCTTTAGTACCTAGACCACATACAAACCCTTCGGCAAATTGTACAGAAGACGGAAGAGTACAATCTGCCACTTTGCCTTGCGTATGTGGACTATGAGAAAGCCTTTGATTCCGCCGAAATTTGGGCGTGCTACAATCCCTTCAGCTGTACCAAGTTGACTGTCAGTATATCAAGTCCTGAAGTGTTTGTAAAGTAGGGCTACGATGACTATCCGAATACAGAACCAGCGTACGAAACCTATCCAACTGCAGAGTGTAAGACAGGATGAGGTTATATCCCCGAAACTCTTCACCGCTGTATTGGAAGACATTTTCAAGCCACTGGACTGGAAAGGATACGGTATTAACATCAATGGCGAGTAGACCTTCGATTTGCCAACAATATAGTCCTTATGGCAGAATCGCTGGAGAACCTAAGCACTATGCTCAATGACCTCAATTGTGTCTCCTAACGGATAGGTCTTAAAATGAACATGGACAAAACGACTAGAAATACTGACTAATACCTGACTAGAAAATTACGGCACATCTTCTAGTCAGGTATACCTCAAAACTTGAAAACGAGATTGTACAACCAGTTCGTGTTGCCAGTGATGACTTATGAATCTGAGACGTGGTCCTTCACTGTTGGCCGTATGAGGATGCTCAAGGTAGCTCAGTGAGCTATGGAGAGAGCTATGCTCGGGGTTTCTTTGCATGATAAACTTAGAAATGAGGATATCCACAGTAGAACCAGAGTGGCCGACATAGCCTAACGGATTAGTAAGCTGAAGTGGCAAATGACCGGCCATATAGCTCAAGAACCATCAACCGATGGGAAAAAAGGTTCTCAAGTAGCAGCCTGCACCAGTAGGCGGGCATAGGGCAACCTCACTAGATGGAGTGACGACCTGGTAGGACATGCAGGAAGTCGATGGATGCAGGTGGCTCAGGACTGTGCTTTGTGGCATTCCTTGGGGGAGGCCTATGTTCAGCAGTGGACTTGTCAAGAGCTGTGATGATGAAAATGAGACACAGACACAACCATATCTAGAACAATTATTAGTAGACAATACAATCAGCTTTTCTAAATGGGATTCAAAGTATGTGTTCTCAGTACATCAAGACAGTATTTCATGCCGGCCCACCACTTGCAGCTTTACAAATCGCAGATTCGGCTTCATATGGAATACTATTCTTATCTCTGAGCCAAGGCACCCCAAGGCAAACTCCTTTCACTTGACCGCATTCAACAAACATCAGCCCGAATCGTTGATGACCAAGTTCTTTGACATCAGCTTCATCAACAGCTTCTCCTTTCTAAAAGGCTGGCAATGCCTTTGCAATTTCCCTGGGGTAGCAGATGTTCATGGGCGACAGTGATCACTTACTATCAGGTGAGCTGTATACTTGTTTGCCTCCTCTTCCATAAAAAAAACCCTTAAGCTACCACACCATTAGAAAAGACTCACTATGTAAGATTAGTATGACTTAAATTATGGTTTATTTTCTTCTTATTCTTTTGTTACAGCAAATTGAGCCAAATTAATTACTTACATGGGTTCTCCAGTAGATATGTAACTTAAGATCTGCTCTTTATCCATTTTACCAAACACAACATTAGTCTTTTCAGTAAACTTAACAACTTTTTCAAATGACTTTACCACCACACCTGTATATACAGTATGAGATCTGCCTGATAGCCTGTAAAAATATAAAACAGATGTCTCAAGTAAAGAGTTACAAAGTCAATTTGTCTCTAAGAGGAAGATAAAAAGATGTGATATAATTATACAATCCAAACCACTGGTTATAGATAGATATCTAAATAAATATGAATACCAAATCAAATACTTCACCTTGTCAACATTTCAAATGCTTCCTTCTCAGAAGTAGGTTTACCAAATAATTCGCCATCCAAAGTCACCATTGTGTCAGCACCAATAACAACATCTGGTTTGTGACCCTGTTTCTTTAACCTATCGTCAACTTCAAGAACTTTCTGCAAGGCTGTTTCTTCAACAAATTCTGAGAAACTATTATAACTTTTAGGATCCAAGTTTTCCTCAAATAGTGACGGACACAGGCTTACTTTCAGACCCTTTAATTTATTGAGAGGATATTATTATACGCAAAAGCATCACGTAAGAAAAACAAAAATACTACAAGTAAAATTCCTATTTAGGTTATAAAAACTCACTATGTTTTCGACGAGTTCTTTTCGTCTTGGAGAACCACTTGCTAAGACAATATTTTTCTGTTTCAATATATGCATTACAGGTTGCAACATTATTATCTTCTTCTTCTTCTTTTATTATCTTTAATTAATTAAATAATTATTTAACAACAAACAGTGCAAATAGGATTACAAATTCAATTTTAGTTTCAGATTTCAGTTATCACTTAGTAGCTTGGTACATATTTATTTATCTATGGTTATCAGTGGGTTTTCAATTTTCAGTTCCGTTCACTATGGTCCCGTTCTTGCTTCTTGTTAATATCATAGACACAGAACATAGATAAACAAATATGTAGCAAGCTAAACACAATTACCATAGATTACTGTAAGCATCATACTAGTCTCTAGTATATATACAGTAATCTATGTACTAGTCTGTGCTGTATATATACTACAGACTTGACAATTAGGCCGGCCACATACATACGGAATTCCGAATCGGAATATCGAAACGGAATCGAAACGGAATTCCGTGAACACATCACACACATACGTTTATTTCCGTTCGGAATAACAAGGGTCAGTTGAGAGAGGTTAACCATTGAGTCTAGAGTCTAGACATTCTGCCAACGAATAATGACGACGATTTTCTGATTGCGATTCCATTGTTGCTGTATCATTGTTACTGGGTGCATCCCTTATCACCCTAAGCTTGCAATATAGTCAATATTATGTAAAAAGATCTATCTATCCAGAGATATGTCTTAAATATGGGTGTCTGTAAACTCTTTCGACGAATTATTAAATAAAATAAGATGAAAGGTTACGAAAGATTAAATGTAAAACATACATAAACACACCTACTCGCTTCGGTCGTGCGACGAACACTAAGCGCATTCCGTACGGAATTTACGTATGTGTGTTGCGACTCGTACAAAATCTATGGAAGACTTGCGTTCGAGCGGCTTTTTCCGTTCGGCATTTCGAACGCACAGGCGGTCATACGAAATCTCGAATCGGAGAAAATTCCGTACGGAAAATACCGTACGTGTGTGGCGGGTCATAGATTTTATATTATGGACTTGCTGCGTTCGGAATCTCGAATCGGAATATCGAAACGGAATCGAAACGGAATTCCGTATGTATGTGGCCGGCCTTATTCTTGATCATAGATAAATAGATATGTAGCAAGCTAGTTAATATTGTGTCTATGTTGTTAGTTGTTACCATAGACTTAGAATATACTGGCGTATAGACCAACATAGTGTGCAAGGGAGAAGAAAATTCTTATGGCAAAAATACAAGATAGAAAAGGATACCAAATCTCATGACTCTGTAACTGATTTTGAATGACAGGTCGGCACAATTCGGCACGCAAGAAATAGCTCCTAGATATTTTGTGATTTTTCAGAGTGTAATAGTGGTTATTTTTAATAAGTAACTTTTTCCAAAATAGTTAGTTGTTATGTGAGTGATTGTGGTGTTAATAATAGTAATAATTCTGATAATTGCACATTGCACGTAAATTCTCAAGACGTCGTCAATGTTATGAAGCGTTTATTTTGTTTAAAATTTATGTTATATACTGTTTAAAATATAAAATGTTTTCAATTATTTTGTTAATTTTGATACTTTGCAAAGAAAAAAGGCACGTAGTTGATAATTTGCATGAATTTGGTAAATACATTTTATACAAAATATTTTACATGTACGCTAGGGATTGCCTCAACTTTAACAAAATTAATGCCGATAATAATCTTGAATGTTTATAATGAATCGATAGACTTGCCCACACAACAAGAAAATAAATCCTCTGTTTGCGTTCTAAAATGTACTTTTATTTTGCCGTTTGTCAAACAGATTGCCTCTGGATTCTATAATTTAAAAAATGGTTAAGATTAATTGGACGGATTGGTTGGAATGTAAAGAAGAACTCAACAATTTGCAGCAAACATTTTCTTGAGAAGTATAAAATAAAAATAAGAATAAAAACAATTTTATTAAAAGGAGTCATTTCTACATTATTTGTATCAGTAAGTAAAATATTGTTATAATAAGACTTCAAAAATTAACTCTTTAGATAAATATAGAGACAGATTTTTATACATTATAAAACTGTAGTACATTAAAGATAAAAATCTTGAGACTATCCCTTTAAGCCATTATGAACCCAACTAAGTATCTATTTATCAATCAAAATAAATGTATAACCTTACTTAACCAACCGCACAGCCTCACGGTCACACTAGTACAATATTCATAGCATCACGCTATTTTCCCCAAGGGGTTGAGCGAGGCTTCGGAACTTCAATTATATTCCCAAGTCACAATGATAAAACTTTTAGCGTAGTTAGGTATAGATATTTAGTAATGGTCCTGAAGCGCCACTAGACGCCCGCGCATGAGACGCGATAGTATAAATTATATAGTATTTGATACAATGCTCGATGCCCCATTCATGCTTGATGGCCAACGACATTGTGCCGAGGGCTTAAATAGCGTGGTTCATCGCCTACAGCGTTAGTCGTAGAGAAGAGGAACTCGTGGTTAAATAATAGCTGCGCGGATCAATAGATCTGCGAGATTAAATTGCACTTGCCGCATTCAGTCCATGAATGAGTGACCATTTTCTTAACATACCGAGATTGAGAGAATAGAGAGTGCATCCTCAGACACTTGGTGCGCTTTACTCTGTTAAGATCATTATGTTTTAAAATTCATGCAGCTAAAATGATAATAAGTTTATTATTACTTTATACTTTTCAGGGACAGATGAACGAATATAAACATGAAGCATAATGAAGCGTCATAAACATATTGGCCTTTAAACAGAGCAATATTATTTAACTGATTCCTACAAGTTTCCTTACTTAAATTATTAAGTTTATATTCATATTTAAGTCGAATGTTAAAATAAACTTCTAGAATGTTTTCAATTATTAATTATTAAATGTTTGTCAAAAGTAATACTTATATGAAAAATAAAGCAATCATTATGTACTCCGTGTCACCGTGTTTTATTTCCCCATCAAAACATTTTAGAAAATACATAAAATATAAATAGGTATATAATTAGTTAAGTATCTACCTATCTATCTACCTCAGTTATATATTAACAATATGTTAAAAAGAAATTCCCGGAAACTGCCCACGGTAAATATTTTTCAAAGATCATAGCTCAATACAACTTTCCGATCTGATTCTTGGACAGTTTTTAAGTTTATCGGTAAAATCACCTGGGATTTTATACATTTGAATAAAAATCCAACAAAAGGCAGGTAGGTTCAGCTTATTCCCAGGAACATGTTATATGAATATTTTTAATTATATTAGAACTATCATGGCAAAATTCAATTAAATTTTGAAGTTATTCAATTTCGTGCACTTAACAATTTTTTTAAATGTTTTACCGCTTCCTTAACAATCATTTTCGATAGTCCTTGTAATTAAAATGAACATCACTAGCTAACGCACACAATGACTAATCAAAATTGGTCACGCGTTTTTGGGCTGTCAGGTCGTCTATACGCCAGTATATTCTAAGTCTATGGTTGTTACCAGTGACAGTGATGCCAACTCTAAAAAATATTTAATGCCAAATCTACGTTCAGAAAATGCCAAAAATATGCTAAATTTTTCAGATAATGTTAAAAAAGTGCCATATAAAATTACTTGGTCGAAGATTGGTTTTATAGCATTTTAGCATGAATTACTTAAATTTGTTATTTTCTTTTTCTACTAGATGTTAAAAATCACTTAGAGATCATCTAATTTAAAACTTTATTCCTTTAAATATAGAAGAATTGCCAAAATCTTTTAAATCACAGTAGAAAGAACGCGCAAATTTAGATTTAATTAAACTGGATACGGTAAAAGTAGCAAAATCAATCAAAATACAAGGGAGGCGCGTGCAGTTTCAATAAATAACTTACGAAGTTTTTTTCTAGTTAACTTTCTTTATAATTTACTCTCGTAAAATATGGTAAATAATCAACTAAAAATATGTAGCATAACCACTACCTACTCCTAGATGACAGTTATGTAATAGTTGAAACAGTGTGGCGTTGTAATGGAAACCAAAACGATCCTGATAACGCTACTTTATTTTATTTTTGATCAAGAAAATCAATCGTTTTTGTTCTTTGGAAATGGACTCGAACGATTTATAATTCGTTTTAACAATTCTTCACAATATTTTTGTGTCATAAAATGACACCATTTTACTATACACATACATTTGAAACTATTATTTGAACGATGAGTCAGTAGCAGCAAAAGTCTATTTCAACTCATCAGGAAAAAATGTTCAAAAATATGATTGCTAAACTGATTTTATTCATGCTATACACTGACCACTATATATAGACTGGATATAAACCGTGACATAATGAAGCGATTTCATTTTCGTCATTTTGGCGCTGACAGCAGAAGTGAGCGTCCACGGAACTAATAATAGAGATAAGAGAGTGTGATAAAATATATCGATAAAAATTCTATACTCAGGCCTACTCGTAACATCCATTCTATTTATGTATCATATTAATTAATTGCCATAAAATAAATAAATGTATCAATAAAATTAATAAATGTATCAATAAATTTATATAATTAAGATATAAATAATTAAGCTTTATACCTCATATAAAAACAAGATCGACGTTGCGTTGGTGCGGATTTCAACATTGAGTATGTTGGTTCATTCGCGAGACTTAAATATTCAATCAATACTGAAAAATATTCAATTGGTGTAAGTAACTCTTAGACCATTTAACCTAATGCACTCGCCTCGCATGATTATTCCCCTCTTGCCAAGGCATTGGATTTAAAAATCTTGTGCGTTTATAAAAACTGTTTACGTAATCGATTTTATCATTACAAGAATCGTTTTCGCCGAAGTAGGTGCTCTTTGAAAAATGCCGATCTGTGCGGTTAACGTATGCATAAAGCAGTCAAATACTTAATATTTACAAAAAGATGGAGTTACATTTCATATGTAAGTATTTTTATTGTGAAACATGCTTATTTTCTATTAAATCGTTTAAAATAATATAAATAATAATCGAAAACTTTACCGATTAGGTAATCGAGTACGTAATATTTCATAAAAATCGTAGTGATAATCGCAATGTGACAACCGCACTCCCCACGAGACTATTTAATTTTTTTTAAACAATTTCAACCTTCGTTCGCTACAATTAGGTTTATATTTGAACACGCCAGTACAAACTCACTCCTTACGAGTAATAGTTTATTTTTGTATAGCAATTTCAACCAACAAAGCATAAAGCTAAGGTCGAAATTCGAATAAACGAATAACATGACAGCTAAATAAGTGTAACGAGACTAGTTCTTAACCCTGCAGTTGTCGCGCCTTACAAAAACAAGTGGTCACATGGATTTCATATGTAATCTAATCTAAAATAAGAAGAAAGCCGTAAAATATCAACTTTAACTAATAAATGCTCTATTTTAAATAAAGCAAGGTAACATTTAGTCAACGGTTCATCATTACAGCCCTTCACAAGTCCACTGCTGAACATAGGCCTCCCCCAAGGAATGCCACAAAGCACGGTCCTGAGCCACCTGCATCCATCGACTTCCTGCATGTCTTACCAGGTCGTCACTCCATCTAGTGGGGGGACGCCCTACATTTCGTTCGCCGGTACGAGGCCGCCACTCGAGAACCTTTTTTCCCCATCGGTTTTCGGTTCTTCGAGCTATATGGCCGGCCCATTGCCACTTCAGCTTACTAATTCGTTGGGCTATGTCGGTCACTCTGGTCCTACTGCGGATATTCTCATTTCTAAGTTTATCACGCAGAGAAACTCGAGCATAGCCCTCACCATAGCTCGCTGAGCGACCTTGAGCTTCCTCATGCGGCCAGCAGTGAAGGACCACGTCTCAGTTCCATATGTCATCACTGGCAACACGCACTGGTTGTACAATTTAGTTTTGAGGTTTTGAGGTATACCTGACGAGAAGATGGGTCGTAATCTCCCGAATGCTGCCCAGCCGAGTTGAATCCGTCGATTGACCTCTCGGTCGAAGTTGGACGTACCTAGTCGGACTATTTGTCCCAGGTAAACATACTCGTCAACAACTTCGAGCTTAGTGCTCCCAACAACTACCGGCATAGGCGTGACATGGACATTAAACATGATCTTTGTTTTGTCCATGTTCATCTTAAGACCTAGGAGACACTATTGAGGTCATTGAGCATAGTGCTTAGGTCCTCCAGCGATTCTGCCATAAGGACTATATCATCGGCAAATCGAAGGTGGGTGATGTACTCGCCATTGATGTTAGTACCGTCAACGGTTAATCATATTTAATTAACAAAAACATTTATACCTCCTTTTTTATTCAAATAATAATACTGAAAAATCTTTTACATATTAATATATGAAAATGGCACATTAATTTCAAAGTGAGATCACAATTTTTTTTGTTTGCTGTGTATAATAATGTGATCGCTAGTGTTTCCTCTATTCGTTGGTACACTCTTCGACTAGCGAGTTATCATTTAAAAATAAATCATAAATAGATGCACGTGCAGGCTACTTTCCACCTTTTAATACGTCAAAAGATTAATTTAACTGACTTTATTCATCTTTGACGTATTAAAAGTTAAAATTAATTTAACTGATATTATTAAAAAGTGGATTAATATTATAATCCACCCGACCACTGTAGGGTTAAGTTTTAGGTTTTTCCAAAATTGATGTGTAATGTGATTGCGGATTTTTATTACTCATTGAAGAAGCAATCAAAATTCAATTAATTAATTTAACAACTCGACTAAAGAAGAATATTATTGAGTAGAGTCTGTTACCTAGTATAATAAAAGTGTAAATGAACAATTTCTGTTCTTAGATAAAATAAATTCAACAAAAATTAATTATTGTATTTAAAATATAGTCAATTATTTTATTTGTTTACTTAATGATGCCCACGACTTCGTCCACGTGGATTAAGGTTTTTTAATTCCCGCGGGAATGTTTTAATTTTCTGGGATAAAATGTAGGTTGTGTTAATTCGGAGTATCCAAATCGGTTCAGCCGTTGTGGCGTGAAGGAGTAACAAACATCCAAACTTTCATATATATTGAAGATGGCGTATATATATATATATAATATGTGTGTGTGTGTGTGTGTGTGTGTGTGTGTGTGTACGGACAGATGAACAGACGAACGGACTTGGTGAAACTATAAGGGTTCCTTGTTGTTTTACTACGAAACCACAAAAAGACTTGTTGCGCTGACCAAACTAAAGAGTTCAGATGATTTTATTTGTTCGAGTGCGTTTTGCTCATGCTTGTTTTTTTTTTCGTTTAGGGAAACTATCGATATAAAATATTGATATGATAGCATCGCAATTAATTCGTCTGTCTTACACTCATAACTTTTTCTATGTTGATTTATTTAACCTATGATAAGTGTGCGTAAAATGTTACAGTGTTGGAGATTTAGATTTGTGTGTGCCATAATGACACAAAATTTTATTGAGTAGGTGTGCAGTACTGCCTATATAGTGTTTCTTCTCAAATTCAAATTTTAAGTACCTATATTATCAAATAGCTTTTTTTTTTAAAATATTAACTGTAAATTCACTTACTTGTGGAATATTATCCCACTTTCCTATTGGTAACGAGTTTTACAAATTACGCACACTCTCATTATAACTAAAATAATATTTATTATATAACTAAAATCAAACATATTCAAACTTCACAAAATACTTTCATTTTTGTTTAAAAGTTTAAAATACAGAGACACGATTTAACTCTTGGTAGAGAGTAATTGTGTTCTGTGCGATTTTAGCAACACAAGAGACTTTGGACTCAAGTTGCCGTCAAAATCTCCCAAGGGCTGCACAATGTGACGCATCAACATATTGTGAAGCAGTGTACTATGAAGGATAAATAAACAATTATAATAAACCGAATAAAAACCTAAGATTTGGCCTAAAGGTCTAGATACCAGGCCATATATTCCACAAAAAAACAAGAGACTTTGGCATATTATGTCAATTTTAGTTCCTGTACGAACAATGGCCGCTCTTCAAATCGTCACAAACATTTTGTAGGGTACCTATAGCCAGTCAAGAGTATTTGTATATATTGAGGTCAGTGATGCTATATCACTTGTAAATATGCTAAATTTAGCCATAATAATGCTAATTTGGCAACACTGATTATTACGATTCGCCAGTTAAGGCAGGCAAAAGTCATACAGCCTAGTTTGATTTGTTTTCCATAGAGCAACACAGGAGGAGTAGCCAAAACGTTATTTTAAGATACCAAACTGTCTGTCATTTTTGCGGGGGAAAATCTGTGCCACGCACACTTTCTCAGACTCCCATACAAAAATAATCGTCTATCACTACGAAATTCACACATAACGATTTTGTGTATTTAGTGTCTGCGCATGTGAACTATTAGTGGAATCGGCGAAACAAGTGCTTCGATGTTGAAATAAACCTCAAGTTATTTTGTTTGCTTAGCCGTCATCGACTGTCCGCTGAGTTGAGCTGTCGTCAAAATCTTCCAAAAACTTCGCAATGTGACGCATCAGCATATTGTGAAGAATATAACATAATAAGTCGAATAAAATTAAGACATGGCTAAATATTAATTTAAAAAAGTTCTCGGTCGCGGAGTTTTGGCGGAAACTTGACCGGCGGTGGATTCCTGTATTATTGTTTAAATAATGGTTTGAAGTGAATTTTGATCTGTAGAAGTGGTGTGATTTTGTGTATTAAATGTTCGCACATGTGAACTATCAGTGGAAACGGTGAAACATGTGTTCCGATGGTGGTGTGAATCTCTAGATAGGTAAGGTATCTATCTGCTTAGGTACCTTGAGATACTATCGCCAACTGTCAGCTGGCTCAAGTTGTCGTCAAAAATCTCCTAAAAAATACGCAATGTGACGCATCAACATATTGTGAAGCGGTGTACTATAAAGGATTATTATCACTTGATACATTCTTGATTCTGAGATAAATGAAAACATGGCTTAAAAGACAAGCATCCAAGCAAAAATCTTTATTTAAAAAAACTTCTCGTTCTCTGTCGGTTACATAGACTTAGAACCACGAGCACTTAACCCTATAGAGAAGTAATACATGCGAATTTAAAAGAAAACTATTTTGTCAACTAGCTACGATGCGGGGAGTTGTGATCGCTCCAGTACTCCGAAGTATTCCGAAGAGATTCCGAACACGATCGCTAGGGCGTACGTTGTAATAACTTTATACTTTCTATCGATATCGATACGTTTTTAATACATGCTTTCAGTATCAGTAACTAGATTTTGACTGTGACTGTGACTCCAATTTTCCTGTACAACTGAAAAATGCAATTTTAAATGAACTAACATCTTCAAGCAGTTTACTCAGGTAAAATATAAATGCCAACTTTAGAAAAAATTCAAGCTTGAACTAAACGAGTTTAAAATAAACTTTTAGTGATTTGTTGAACTATAACAAAACAAAGGCCCTAGGAAATACACAAGATAGTTTGGTTCGAGGTCAAGACACTACGAGGCAGTACGGGTAGATTGAAATGGGAATAAAAAGATTATCACATTTATTTATTATATTTATTTTACTAAGTTCTATTATTGCTTTTAATATAAATTAATTTTGTATATATTCTCCTAACTGCAAGTTTTTCTTATAATTTTGATTATTAAATATAAATGTCATAAAATTGATTATATGTGTACTCCGGGAATAATTGATCTTCTGTAAAACTGCTAAGAGCTTTATTTCATGCCTTATGCCATTCAGCGGTATTTTCCTAGAGTTACAATGTAGAATCGAATGTTTTGAGCACGTGACGTTTAGTTTAATGGAAACCAATTTTCACTTTTGTAACGTTTGTCCATTTGTTTTGATATTACCGTCTTTTGGAAACCTATAGGAAAAAAATCATAGTTTAAATAAAATAACATTGTTATCATACCTACCCAAAACTCATACACTAAAAGAATAATTATATTTAATATTATAAATTATTACTAACAGTACTAAATAATAAACGCTTTATTATGTATCTATCTATATCTAATATCCAAAAACGAAATCTATTTATATTATGAATAATCATTTTGTGGATAATTATCGACAATACAAAATAAATGCACCGCACCGCACTCATTGCATCACGAGGCTAATTACGATAACGAGAGAGAGATATACTTACATGTTTACAGTAAATGCAAAAAGGACGGGGAGTGAAGCGTGACGGATCCGTCCAGTTTAACTTGACCCGCGTTATGTAATAAACATTTTGAAAATATTTTGGTAAAATAAAGAAATGGACTTGAAAAGTAATATTATTTGTTGTTACACTATATGTTTTACTGTTGTTTCCGCAACATTTAACGACACAACAGGACATGATGCCGTAAATTGAAGGTGATTTATGTTTTAAATGTAAGCCGTCTTTTCGATTCTAGTTTTTGGTCGAAACTGGCGGAAAACAAAAGTGTTACGAAATATATCAGTGACTAATCACTGACGAGTTGACAGGTTCGGGTCGCCTTATATTACGTCTCTATAGGTTAAGTGCTCGTAGCTTAGAACCATAGACTTAGAATATACTGGCGTATAGACCACCTGACAGCCCAAAACGCGTGACCAATTTTGATTTGTCATTGTGTGCGAAGCTAGTGATGTATATTTTACTTAAAGGACTATCGAAAATGATTGTTAAGGAAGCGGTAAAAGATTATAAAAATTGTTTAGTGCATGAAGTTGAATAACTTCAAAATTAACTGAATTTTACCATGACCAATTAAATAGACATTTACCAATAATTAAAAATATTCATATAACATGTTCCTGGGAATAAGCTGAACCTACCTGCCTTTTGTTAGATTTTAATTCAAATGTATAAAATCCCAGGTGACTTTACCGAAAACTTAAAAACTCCCCAATAATCAGATCAGAATGTTGTATTTTCGAGCTATCTTTGGAGAAAATATTTACTGCCGTGGGCAGTTTCCCCGGAATTTATTTATTAATATATTGTTAATATAAATAGATCTACCTATTTATATTAACAATATGTTAATTTATATTAAAATAGTATTAATAAATAAAAACTTAACTAAGTATATACCTATTTATATTTTATAAAATGTTTTGATGGGGAAACAAAAACGGGGACACGGAGTACATAATGGCTGCTTTATTTTTCATATAAGTATTACTTGTGATAATTACAAACATTTAATAATGAATAATTAGGTAAATACATTATGGAAGTTTATTTTAACATTCGACTTAAGTCTGAATGTAAACTTAATAATTTAAGGAAGGAAACTTGCAGGAATCAGTTAAATAAGATTGCTCTGTTTAAAGGCCAATATGTTTATGAGGCTTCATCATGCTTCATGTTTATATTCTTTCATCTGTCCCTGAAAAGTATAAAGTAATAATAAATTTATTATCATTTTAGCTGTCTGAATTTTAAAAACATAATGATCTTAACACAGTAAAGTGCACTAAGTGTCTGAGGATACAGATGCACTCTCTATTCTCTCAATCTCGGTATGTTAAGAAAATGGTTACTCATTAATGGACTGACCGCGGCAAGTGCAACTTAATTTCGCAGATCTATGGATCTGCGCAGCTATTACTTAACCACGAGTTCCTCTTCTCTACGACTAACGCTGTAGGGGATGAACCACGCTATTTAAGCCCTCGCGACAATGTCGTCGGCCATCAAGCATGAATCGGGCATTGACCGTCGTGAGTATCAAATACTATGGAATTTATACTATCACGTCTCATGCGCGGTCGTCTAGTAGCGCTTGAGGAGCATTACTAAAATCTATACCTAACTACGCTAAAAGTTTTATCGTTATGATTTGGGAATATAATCCGAAGTTCCGAAGCTCCGCTCAACCCTTGGGGAAAATAGCATGATGCTATGAGTATTGTGACCGTGAGGGTGTGCGGTTGGTTAAGCAAAGTTATACATTTATTTTGGTTGATAAATAGATACTTAGTTGGGTTCATAATGGCTTAAAGAGGATAATCTCAAGATTTTTTGTCTTTAATGTACTACAGTTTTATAATGTATGAAAATCTGTCTCTTTATTTATCTAAAGTTTTGAAAGTTATATTTTTGAAGTCTTATTATAATAATATTTTACTTACTGGTACAAATAATGTAGAAATGACTCCTTTTAATAAAATTGTTTTATTCTACTTTTCTTTTATACTTCTCAAGAAAATGTTTGCTTCAAATTGTTGAGTTCTTAGAGAATCCGGAGGAATCTGTTTGAAAACGGCAAAATAAAATCACATTTTATATCACAAACCGAGGATTTATTTTCTTGTTGTGTAGGAAAGTCTATCGATTCATTATAAACATTCAAGATAAATATCGACATTAATTTTGATATAGTTGAGTCAATCCTAGCGTACATGTAAAATATTTTGTATAAAAATGTATTTACCAAATTCATGCAAATTATCAACAACGTGACTTTTTCTTTGCAAAATATCAAAATTAACAAAATAATTGAATATATTCTATATTTTAAACAGTATGTAACATAAATTTTAACAAAATAAACGCGTCATAACATTGACGACGTCTTGAGAATTTACCTGTGATATGTGAAATTATCAGATTATTTCTATTATTAACAGCACAGTCACTCACGGAACAATTAACCATTTTGGAAAAAGTTACTTACTAAAATAACCACTATTATACTTTAAAAATTACAAAATATCTCGGAGCTATTTCTTGCGTGCCGAATTGTGCCGATCTGTCATTCAAAATCGGTTACAGAGTCATGAGATTTGGTATCCTTTTCTATCTTGCATTTTGCCATAAGGAATTTTCTTCTCCTTGCACACTATGTTGGTCTATACGCTAGTATATTCTAAGTCTATACTTAGAAAATACTGGCGTATAGACGACCTGACAGCCCGAAAAGGCGTGACTAATATTGATTTGTAATTGTGTGGGTTATCTAGTGATGTACATTTTACTTACAAGAACTATCGAAAAAAGATTGTTAAGGAAGCTGTAAAAAGATTTAAAAAAATAGTTTAGTGCTCGTAATTGAATAACTTGAAAAATTAACTAAATTTTTACCATGATAGTTCTAAAAAAATTAAAAAATATTCATATAACATGTTCCTGGGAATAAGCTAAACCTACCTGCCTTTTGTTGGATTTTAATTCAAATGTATAAAATCCCGATAAACTTAAAAAAAAAAACTTCCGATTCATTTCAGATTGGAAAGTTGTATTTTCGAGCTACGATCTTTGGAGAAAAATATTTACTGCCATGGACAGTTTCCCTGGATTTTTTTTAACATATTGTTAATATAAATAGTTAGATACGTAACTAAGTATATACCTATTTATATTTTATATATTTTATAAAATGTTTTGATGGGGAAATAGAAAACGGGGACACAGAGTACATAATGGCTGCTTTATTTTTCATATAAGTATTACTTTTGATAATTACAAACATTTAATAATTAAATACATTATAGAAGTTTGTTTTAACATTCGACTTAAATATGAATGTAAACTTAATAATTTTAGTAAGGAAACTTGTAGGAATCAGTTAAATAACATTGCTCTGTTTAAAGACCAATATGTTTATGAGGCTTCACCATGTTTCATGTTTATATTCTTTCTTCTGTCCCTGAAAAGTATAAAGTAATAATAAACTTATTATCATTTTAGCTGCATGAATTTTAAAAACATAATGATCTTAACAGAGTAAAGTGCACAAATATTCTCTCAATCTCGGTATGTTAAGAAAATGGTCACTCATACATGGACTGACCGCGGCAAGTGCAACTTAATCTTGCAGATCTATTGATTCGCGCAGCTATTACTCAACCACGAGTGCCTCTTGCCTAAGACCCACGCTAGGCGATGAACCACGCTATCTAAGCCCTCGGCACAATGTCGTCGGCCATCAAGCATGAATCGGACATCGAGCGTTGTGAGTATCAAATACTATGCGCGGGCGTCTAGTGGCGCTTCAGGAGCATTACTAAACGAGGCACATCGCTTGCAACTTTACAAAGCGCATATTCGGCCTCACATGGAATACTGTTCTCAACTCTTGGCCGGGGCTCCCCAGTGCCAGCTCCTTCCACTTGACCGCATCCAGCGCAGAGCGGTTCGAATCGTCGACGACCGAGTCCTTTCCGATTGGATCGATTCACTGGCGCTGCGAAAAGATGTTGCATCCCTTTGCATTTTCTTTCGCATCTACCACGGGGAGTGCTCTGAGGAATTGTTCGGATTAATCCCAACCGCCAAATTTCACGAACGCACATCGCGGCAAAATTCCCGATACCATCCACACCATCTGGGTGCTTGGCGGTCCACCACTGTACGTTTCACTAAGAGTTTTCTTCCGCGTACGACCTCTCTGTGGAATAATTTACCACCGGCGACTTTTCCGGACCGATACGACTTAGGGACCTTTGAGAAAA
Organism: Parnassius orleans; assembly: GCA_029286625.1. Taxonomy (NCBI): domain Eukaryota; kingdom Metazoa; phylum Arthropoda; class Insecta; order Lepidoptera; family Papilionidae; genus Parnassius; species Parnassius orleans. The sequence goes on from JAGSMP010000097.1 coordinate 1,057,106, forward strand.
GAGCTTACTCCTTTCTAAAAGGCCGGCAACGCACCTGTAATTCCCCTGGTGTTGCGGTTGTTCATGGGTGGCGGTAGTCACTTAAAATCAGGTGAGCCCCATGCTCGTTGGCCCCTCTTCTATAAAAAAAATTAACGATGGTGCAATTATATTCAAGCAAGGTGGAGTTTTTTATATTGCAAAAAGTATCCAATTCAAATTATTTGAAGTAATATCGACGTTGTAAGGTGAGCGATCTTTAACTATTTTTTATTTCTAAACTACATGGGTGCAGTTTAAATAATTAATATTTTTAAGATGTGATATTTGAAATACACCTTTCAGTATTTTTTTAAATTATATATACACCAAATTCATAGGCTGGGGTAGGGGGGTAAGAAGTGCTAGCACATTCATAGAGATGCTCTTTGTATGCGCTATTAGGATACTTACTATACCACAAACTAATAAGAAGTCCTAGTACTTCCTGTATAGGACATTTAATACTTACTATATACTCTTTGGCTAGTACTATACAATACTCTTTGTCTCTGATACTTGATGCTGGGGCTACACCAACGAGAAATGCCGTTAATTATCGCGTTGATGGGCGTTGAATGTAGGTGTGGCCACGCTTAACGTGATAATTTTACAACGGCATTAACAATGCCGTTTGCCGTTGGGCGATAACTCGAGTGGCGGTACATCAAAGAGATTAACGCACGAATTAACGCGTTGAAGCGGCCACACTACGTTTGTCTTATTGTGCACGGTGAGCGCAACGGGGTCGCACGTATGGTTGTGATGGAGTGGAATAATGAAAAAGTTATTAACGTTTCTTGAGATTCTGCAAACAGAGCCATGCTTAGGCAATGATAAAATATATTCATATAATAAACATTTACACTCATCAAATATAGAGTATTAGCGTCAACGTTCATCTTGCTTGAAATTCAAGGAATATTAACGTAAAGTGACCACACGTCCCGTTTTAACGGGACTGTACCTTTCTCGGTCACCTGTCCCGTTGTCCCCAAACAAAGCTCCGGGACGCAAAATAGTCTCGTTTTCCTGAACCGCGCGAAAATTTTAAACTATGAAGTTCGTCAGACACGAACGGTGCGAGAGCGGGACCGACCAAAAAATAACCGAATGGGATAATTGTACTTATAATATGTACTTACATTATAATATGTACTTATGTATTATACATTTTTATTATCTTAGTTATTTTATATTTCATTTTATTATTTCCATGTATTACAATTTTTTTGTTATTTTAGTTTAGTATTCGCATATTCACTTTTTATTACACCTACTTCATTCTATCTCTGCATCATCCCAAGGTAGACTGAGAGAATGCCTTAGGCATTAAGTCCGCTTATATACCACTTGTGTATATGAAGTTTTAAATAAATAAATAATTTAAAAGTTTTCGCAGAAATTCGTTGGGTGGAAGTATTCAAACATTTTCGCACCAACAATCTTCAACATAAATTCTTTTGCATTTTAATCGAAAATATTTTATGTCTACCTGGTACAAATGCTCCAGTAGAAAAATTATTTTTCTATTATGAATAAATTGTGGACGTCTGAAAAAATTACTTACAGGTTCCAGTTCTCAAGGCGATGTTGATAACAAAGGTCGATGTAAAAAACTTGCCCAGAATTTTTTCTTATTTAAAATCATCACCAACTTTATTACAGCAAATTTGTTCCACTGACAAATATAAATATAATTAAAAATATGTTGCATTTAATAATTACTGTCTGAGGAACTTTGCTTTAATGAAGCTGGTGAACTGGTGATTAATTTTGACGTGACAACGTCTTATAAATTGGTTTGCCGGGTGACACTTCAAGAAACTGCGTTACGCTCCGCTCACGTTATGCGCTCACAATGAGAGCGAGTGAGAGGCACGCGTCCCTTCCACTGGCATGGTTAGCCCGCCTAAGAGCGAGAGAGACAGACATAAAAGCGTTGTCACGTAAAACTTTCGCCCGTATACCGACTTTACAGGCAACCAATTTTTATTTTTCACAATTTGTTATAATAAAAAAAATTAATGTGATTATAGTTATAGTGAACACTAATTGTATAAAGTTACAGTTTTTAAATAAATAATATAATATTTATTTATTGTTAACCTGCTAACTGGGGAGTATAAATAAACCCATGTCTCGTTTTGAGTTAAAAATAAATGGTCAGTTTACATTAATGCCAACTTTAACGCCGTTCAACGGCATTGAAATTGAAATGACGTTGACCGTCCAAGTGTGGCCACCACTTTATCGCGTTAAAATTAAGGCAATAATTGTTGCGTTTATGGGCATTGACGTTTCTCGTTAGGTGTAGCCCAGCATAATATTGTCTGATGCGGTCTGATGTCTGATACTACATATCTATTTATCTATGGTCTGATAGCAATGGTCTTGGTCTCTCTGCCACCGCTGTCTGTTTCGATTCGGCTTTAATTCTGTTTTCGAGTTTTTCTGTTAAAACGGACTTAATTAAAACGATTTAATTGTGATGGCATAATAAGTTGTTTAAAATGAAGTCCATTGTGGCTTATGTTCGCAATCTTCTTGGTTGGTGCGAAGACGAAACCAATAGAACAAGCTTCAAGCGAGACAGGTACGGGTTTGACATTTCTTGTTTACAACATTGCATTTTCGTTATGGCGGTAAAGCTTTTGATATTTCTCTTAATAACTATTTGAAAGTATTCAAGCATGTACAAAGTACCGTTAAATGTTGCTTCAAAATTTTGGAAGTCAGTAAACCTGTAATATGTTTATGTCGGTCATCTCCTTCAGAACTATACATTTTGATTTATTGCAGGACTGATGACGATTTTTCGTCCGACGATGAAATACCGGCGTTGAAAAGATTAAAGCAATTAAATAAAACCAATTTTCCCGAAAGTATGGCATCAAACGGTAATATTTCTCCCTTAAATATATTTACATTTCTTTAAATAACCTACAAGACAAATTTATTCCAGATGTCTGGGAGAAGGATAAAAAGCAACATAAGAATATTCGTTATGTTCCTATACAAATAGAATCTGGTCACCCCAGTACATCAACACCTAACAAAGTTCCAACAAGAATAGCAAGCAGAATTAGAACAGTGCCAATTAAACTTGTTGGAGTCACTGAAAATGGTCCGACTACTCCTAGAAATACTAGAGGAAAAACCTCTGTGAGGCCAGTGATACATGCAGTGTTAGATAATGATGATGATGACCAGGTATTACATTATTCTGTATTGATATCTTATATAATATACAGTTATTGTTTAACCTCTGATTATTGTTAACCCTGTTGTTCTTATCTTAATTTGGAATCGTTTGAGATATAATGAAATGGTATAAATTTGCATTGCTCCTCACTTAAATCTAAAATAGACTGACTTAAATTATGTTATCATACAAACTTTCAATCATTAATATTTGTAAAATTTATATTAAATAATTTTGATATCATTTCTTTTCTATTTTAGGTTACTTGGATTGAAACTAAGCCTGAAAATCCTAAAAAGGTATATATCAATTTGGATGATGATGAAAATGATAATGAACAAAATGACGATGTTATATTTGTCAAAAAAGTATCAACACCTCCACCAGTTAAACCATACAAATATTTCTATACCAATGAAACAGAGTCTAGAGATGAAGTGGATGATATTCAGTATTACAGGCTTAAGAAGATTAAAGACAGAGAGAGTAATGTCTCACCAAGAACCTATAGCAAATTTAAGGCCCCCGTAGGCATTACAAAAACATATAAAAGGGTTCCTCCATCTGTGCCAAAATGGTTGCAGGGACAAAAGACTAATCTCTCTCAAAGTAAAAACAGATTTTTAAATGTTAATGGAAATGCTAGAACAACTCTTTCCGAAGTATTTAACTTAGATGAAAAGAGGAATTATCAGGAATTAATCAGAAGGGTAGCTAGTAGTACTAAACCATTGTCATTTGGAAAGCCACTCAACATCATTGATTTAGCAGAAGATGCAGCATCATTTCGAATGACACAAAGGGCACAGAAAAAAGCACTGAATGAAATTAAGTTAACTGAAAGGGGTCTGAGTGATGAAAAAGAAAATGAGGAATTGAGGGAATACGATCCTATTACCGTAGCATCAATAAATTCATCAGATTCGGAAGTTGAACTTGTTCCTTCTGAGAGTTCCACCTCATCCTCGGTTAAGATTGATCCAATTAATACTTTAAGAGACTCTTTTAAGGATAGACCCATTACGTCAGATGACTGGTTAGCAAAGTTGAATTCCAAATACAAAAAGAAAAAACAAGATACTCATGAAAAATTAAAAGACGCCCGTCGAGAGTCCGATATTATATCCAAGGTTAATTATGAACAAAAATTAGCACATTTAGAGCATAAACTTAAACATGAGTTGAGTATACCTGAAAGTCTGATTGAAGAAGTTGAACCCACTGTAGAATTACCCAAGTTAACATTAGAACAAGAAAAATTAGTCAATAGAGCCCTAGGGCCAGGACCCCCTGGTCAGTTGCTGGTGGAAAAGTTTAATTTAAGAATACACAGGTGAGTTAATTAAAGTCATCATCATCATTAGTCTGCAAAAGTCTACTGCTGGACATGGGCCTCTCCCATTGTAGGGAGGATTTGCCATCATGGCACTCAGATTGAAATTGCAGTACCAGTTGTGTTTTGCTTTAGTATCCTGTGGCATGATTTCGTTAATTATTTTTATTAATGGTCTCAGTCAATGCACAATAATGAACTGATGCACCCACTAACAACTTTTTATGTAGAAGTATCTAGTTTTTAAGAATTTTTAGTTTTTAGTTTAATGTGAGTTATAAATATCCTGTAGCACAATATTGCTGGTCATTTTAGGTTTCATTGCCAACCATAAAACCTCTATGGTGCAATCTTTGAGGGATTCCTCTTTCAGAGAGATTCATTTGTACATATACTTGCCAAACTAAAAGATTAGTAGGTAATGCCCAAAGACATTAAGTCCGACCTTTGTAACTGTAAACCTTAGATGTAACTAGTAGCGGGGAGGAGATTTAGGTTACTGGTGAGCATATCGTGTGAACATACCACACCGGTATAGCACCAGAAGAAGAATTGTGAGGCATTTCTTAGTATACTTAATATGTTCAGGATATAGATTATAACACAGAGGTTGAATATTGTTATGTATTAAGCTTTTAGTAACATGACAAAAGACAAAGGTAATAAGTGAATATTAAATAACCTACATTCAATTTTCTTTATTAATTAACAAAGTAAACAAGTACCCCCAAATAGAATAACAATAAATCTTTGAATATGACATACCTTCCCCATTAGTAAGTAACCTAAACAATATAATTATTTAAGCAAGATAGATAACACTTGAAATCAATCATGTCTAATGTAAGATACTAATTAATATGCATTATAAACATATACAAGTTTAAGATAAATAAACATCTCACATATGGTGTTTTCGAATGTAAACTTGACTTATGTTTTATCTTTCTATTTGTTGAAAGTGTTGTCTCCGCTGTGGATGATATTCCTAACATCTCTGTCCATTTATTAGAGTCTGGAATCTCAATTATTATATCAGAGTCTTGACTACTTTCTTGATTTTCTTCATTGTTAACTACTAACTGAACTCTCAGGATTATACAACCTCTACTGATTCAGTGGCTCTAGTCATTCTTTCTCCCTCCTGCATTTCAGAATCCCCACAATTAATATTAGGCCTTTTTAAAATTAATTATTAATTACTAATTACTTTTTTATTAATTAGTTTTCCTGGAAGCAATCTTACATAATCTCCTGACCTACATTAGTTTCCCTGTTTTTCTTCTGACTGTTATTGCTAATTTGTGTTTCAGTTTTTTCAGTTTTTGCTGAATCTGGATGTATAGTATCCAAAAGTGTATGTAAACATCTCTTCATTAGTAGTTCAGATGGGCTCTTATTGATTGCGGTGCATGGTATAATTCTAAGACCAAGCAACAAATTAGGTATTTTAGTATCCCATGCTAGATCTTCCATTTTGCACAGTTTGTCCTTAATGGTCTGAACAATTCTCTCTACCTACCCGTTTGTAGATGGGTGGTATGGTGCTGTATTGTTATATGACATATGATATTAGCTTTAAGAAATTCATTCATTTCTTTAGAGACAAATGATGGTCCATTATCAAAAACCACCACTTCACATAATCCATGTGTTGCAAATGTTGTTCTTAAAAGTCTTATAACTGTCGATGAGGTAGTGTTATTTACCATAAATAATTCTGGCCAGCGTGAGTATGCATCCACTATATTACTATATTTTTTATGATATGGTCCAGCAAAATCCTCTTGACCATGGTTTTGTTGGTGTAATCCATTCATGACTAGATTTTCGAGGCATATGGCGATTCTCCAAACATTTCGGACAGCCTCTCACCAGTGTCTCTATATCCTCATTAAGATTTGGCCACCACACATAGCTCCTTGCAATTGCTTTTGTTTGCACTATCCCTGTGTGTGTTTTATGCAAAATTTGTAGTTTTATGGCGCATTGATTTTGGTACAAATACACGGCAGCCCAATAATAGGTATACAGTCCTCTTGTGATGATAGTAGTTATATCCATTGGTTCACTTGTACCACTCTCTGAACTGTACGGTAATGCTATTTCTGACTGAGTCATAGCTCCCGTTGTGTTTCCTTGAATCATATGAACATCTCGCCCTGCACTTTCGACTGATAACATCGCATCAACTACATCTTGATAACGCAAATTGTCTCGTTTCAATAACTCATTTTGTAGTTTACAGTCATACATACTGCATACCAGTCTATCGCGTTACATTCTTTCTAAGTCAGTAAAGTTACATCCCGAGCTTAGTTCTCGTATATGAGCAATATATTCTGAAGCACCTTCATCACGTTTTTGATTGCAATTATAAAATTTATAAGATACAGAAATTTCGTTAAGTTTTAGGCTGTAATGATTTGTTAAAATTATTTATATTTCACTGAATGTCACATCCACCGCTTGTTTTGGAGTAATTAATGCAAGTAATGTCTCGTAAACTCGTGAATCACACACTGTGAAAAAATTTGCTCTTAGCAGAATCTAATATGACGCCGTTATCCTCGAAACAAAATTTTAAACGGTCTATAGTCTAGAACGGTAGAGGTCTGAAGTAAACAAGTACCCCCAAATAGAATAACAATAAATCTTTGAATATGACAATACTGACACTAGGTCTGGAGGTGACACCCGTTCCTCCTCCCGCCCCTCTCTAAACCCAAGGTGACTAACTTCGCTTTTAAAGTAAAACTCTGAAAACTCACTTTTAATATCTAACTCATCAACCTCTTCCCTTCTAGTGCCGCAGGATATTAGAACGACCACCCATACCTTTTACACCTTTGTTGCTGCTTCATGTTGTCGGTCTGTGTATTTTATGCCAGGTGTAAACTAGATTAGATCTTTTGCCATACACCATAGTTGCATTTTCAAAACCCACATTCAAAAATATGATGGGGTATCCTCTTACACCACAACCACATGGTTTTTTAGTATAGTCCCCAAGAACTTTTTAGAAGATTGTTCAGAAAATTTAATCAATCATGTGTTTCATAATTCTTGCTAGTGATATTGTGCTTGCCTATATACGTGCTTGCCATTGTATTTGGAAAACTTTTCAATGTAAGTCATTGATATATTTTTTGTATATCAATGCTGATAGTGCAGAAGACTAATTGTGCAATTTTATTATGTATCTCAATTTATCTGAAATACGAATATTTGGCTTCAATACATGCTAATGCATAATGATGTAAGGTTAGCCTAGTCTAGTGGAAGTAAAATTAGCATGAATAAAACATTATATAAAAATTTGTATTTCATTTATTTTTATTATTATGTATTTCATGGATTTAGACGAGATTTACAAACATTGTCTGGACTGAATTGGCTGAATGATGAAGTTATAAATTTCTATATGAACCTGCTTATGCAACGCAGTGAGGAGCGTTCTGATTTACCCAAAGTATATGCAACCAACACATTCTTCTACCCCAAGCTTATGCAGAGTGGACAAGCAGGGTTACGACGATGGACAAGAAAGGTAAAAAATTGCTATTATCAAAGATGAAAATTGCCCAAAAAAAATATGTGTTCAGTCACACATTTGCTTTTCTACAATCTTAAACATGTCAATGAAATGAAATATCCCTTTAAATTAGCCTTGTCCATCAATTAGCAAGGTGAACTTCATTTGTGTGAATAGTGTAGTTTATTAGTTTATTAGAATGACAAACAATCACATAAACATCTACATGTATCTTTGATTAAGAATCAAAATGCTGATGCGTTGTCACCACTGAGGATTAAATGCATTATTTCCAGTAAAAAGAGTCTCCCGTTATCTACACTCACTATAAAAAACACAGCAGTGTTAAGCTGCTAGTTTATATTCTATTCTGTGAAAGTGTGGTCCTTCCCCTATCGAGTGGAATCATTTGTGCTACAATTATAATATAGCTGCAGTGTGGCTGTGGTGTGGGAGAAGCTCATGTCCAGCCCTTGGGTTTTTATAGGTTAAGAAGAAAAAAGACATTAGAAAAAGGGGTTATAATAAAATTTGATTAATCACATTATAACATACATATAATTTAGCTGTTATTCTGACAAATTTTTATTTAAAAATATTAAATACTTTTATTTATATGTCTTCCACACCGTATTTTCATCTTGGCGGCCATTCTCAACGAAGACTAGCCATCTGAACAGGACAGGATTATAAGGGCCAAGTGTATGAGCTAGCACAAGTGCACTTTATTCCCTCACTATCATAGTCAGATGGGACGGCCATCCGATCCGAGAGAGATCAGGCACAGGATCACGTGTTTTCCGAAGCACTACTAACTCCGGGGTACTACTGAAAATTTCTTGACAGAAAAACCCAATAACTGATTAGGCCGAACCAGGATTCGAACCCGGGACCTTATAATCAGCAAACGCGTTTACGACCACTAGACCAGCGAGGCATTCCAATTTATTTATATATTGGTCCCTCGAGTATATAAAACCGTAAGAACTGCTGACATAAATAGTAAATACTATAGTTTTATTGATTATATTTCAGGTGGACATCTTTGCGCATGACATTATGGTTGTTCCTGTCCACTTAGGAGTGCATTGGTGCCTCAGCCTGGTAGACTTCCGAACGCGACGTATTTCTTACCTGGACAGTATGGGATCACGCAACCAACCTTGCCTCGATGCACTCCTCCAATATTTGCGGGATGAACACAAGGACAAAAAGGGACAGCCCTTTGATGATAAGGACTGGACAACAGTGAATTTAAAGGTATAAATTTGTGTTGATGCACTTCGTAAAATTATTCTTGTGGTACTTTTGTGGTTCAAACTTGACACCGTGGTTTTAATATCATCCATCCATCCATTACAGCCTATAAATCCCACTGCTGGACATAGGCCTCCCCCATAGGTTGCCTCATCATGAGGGTTATAAGGAAGACGCTTCTACACATCTTCAGTTTTAGTTTCCCCTCTGTCTCCTCTTACTACACTCACGGGACGATATGGGTTAGTGGATATTCTTACACTGTCACTACACAGTATTATCATACACATGATACTAAATAGATTTGGATATTAACCATACTCCAGTATCAAAAATGTTTAGTGACTCTTCTTTAGAAGTATTTTATTGATTAACTACCTGCCCCGACTTCGCCTGGGTGGGGTCTATAAATGTGCGTGATCTAGATTATTTATTTCATAAAAGAAATCTTGAAAGTTTTTCGGATAAGTATAGGTATTGTTCTTTATCTATTTGTAAAGTTTCATCACAATTGGTTCAGCTTTCCCAAGATTAGGACAGACAGTCAGAGAAAAAGTTTTCAAATGGTTATTCATGTCTTAATGGCATGTAAATAACCTCCTGAGCCTACTATAAGTTTTTTCGATAGTACAGACAGACACTTCAATTTTATTTATATGTATTGATTTAGCCGGGTTAATTCTCTAAACTGCACATCTAAACGCGTATTTTTTGATTCACCTGAGCTCCTCTAGGAATCTTAGTAAGTTTTTATATTACCAATAACTTTGGAGAGTGATTTTGGTGAACCAATATAATAATCTCTGTAGCCGGCAAACAGTGGACAGCCAAGCGAAAATACCAGTGGAACGTGGGGCGCCGTTTCGTCTTCCCTCAATCATGTAATGCATAGGTGACTGCTTGTACCAGCTATGGTAAACAGATGTTTATTAAAAGAACCATGCCTAGTTATGTCACTTATTACAATTCAAATCTGGGGTTTGTAATCCATTTAATCGATAAATAATATGAAAAAAGGACACTTGCAGTGATCTCCTTCAATAACCTGTACCCTACTGAGTATTTTATGCTGAGACTGAATAAAACGCCTCGTTATTTTTTCTCATTTGAGTTGGGAGGAGAAACTCGCTTCAATTTTGATTTGGAATGTGTCTATCTATTTGCAATGCTCCATTTATGATTCCGTTTATTCTGCGCTTTGTGTCCGTCTTCCATATTTATAGTGTATGAGAGGGATAGAATAGAACATTTTTTATTCAATATGGATTAGAAGAATACTTATTGAAAATCATTTGGTTATGGTTCGGAAAAAACCTGTTCTGGAAAGAACCAGCAAGAAACCCAATGGGACATTTTTTAATATTAATTTACAAAATAATTAGTATGGGGGTGACAAACGAGCACACAGTCCACCTGATGGTAAGTGGATGCTGTGGACCATAGACATCTACATTTATCTTCGATTAAGAATCAAAATGCAGATGCGTTGTCACCCGCAAGGACGGTAGCGAAGCCTCCATAGAAGCCGAGAAGCTGGGCTTGCCCTATCAAACTGCTCAATCAATAATATCAACTAATAAAATAACTCGTAAACTGTTTCAAACTATTTAAAATTTCCCGCGCGCTTCTCTGTCGCTGTCGCTGACCTGTTCTACACAGGCCATAAATTACTGTATATACACAGGCCTTATAACGTCAACACGCGGCAAAACTGCGCGATTAGGTTGTCATAAAAATTAGTCGTCTCTCTCGCACGCGTGGGCTTTTACCGGGCTTTCGAGAAGACGATCGCTCCCTTTCTAACCTGTGGTAAAATGTTCTATAATGAAATATAACTACGATTGTTTATATAGCAATTTGTACGTAGCGAAAAGTCAAGCGCGGGCGATACCTTTGCAAGTTCACTTCACATTTCAATGTTTACTCTGTGTGTTTACTTGAGCGAATAAATATTACGCGTTGAAAATTTATGCTTTTATATAGATTTTTAGTGGAAATGGAGGATAATAGTGTTCCTTGTGATAAATTGAAATGTGTTAAAGTGCTAATCGGCGAGGAAAAGGTAAAATCGAAAAAGAGAAAAGGTACATTTTTATAAAACTGCTAAAAACAACAAAACCATATCTTGGGCTTGCCCGAGTTTGGAGCCCTAGCTTCGCCACTGCACAAGGACTACGATGGAATGCCTCGTTTCCAGTAAAAAGGGTATCTGGTTCTCTACATCACCCGAATAAGAAACAGCAGCATTAAGCTGCTATTTTACGCAGGTATTCTGTGAGAGCGTGGTCCTTCCCTGGTCGAGCTGACCCATTCGTGCTAAAACCATAATATAACTGCAGTGTGGCTCTACTACATAGAAACATGGTATGGTAGTGATCATCGCATTTCCAAGTGTTATTATCAATCATGTACTCTTTAGTAGTATAATAACCCCTATTAAAGAATTTTTGCTTAGTAAAATTTTTTAAAGTTTCTGATAGATAGGTCCTGTATATTTTGTGGGACTGTTGGAAAAGTCTGTATTATATTTCTCCATGAATGAATTACTGACTGTTTGGAATCAAGTAGCTGGTATAACTAACTTGTATCAACAGTATGTACATCACTATTTTAATACAACAACTTTTTTTTTGTTTCAACTCACTACAGTTTTTTAAGGTGGCCTAAGCATTTCCTGTGCTGTACGTACCTTGCACAGAATGTAGTAATTTCAACTTAGTACTCAAATGAAAGAAAACCACTGCTTATTTTTCGACTGAAAGTTGTCTTATCTTGTCTAATCTGGTAAAGCACTGGCATTAAATTAGTTAAAATTTTATCCTAACTTTAAAAAAAAGTAAAGCTAAAATTCGAAAATAAATATGTTAATTGAACTTTTTTATATGAATTTGTTTCAGGATATCCCTCAACAGATGAACGGCAGTGACTGTGGCATGTTTGCCTGCACATTCGCGGAGTTCTCGTGCAGGAATGCACCATACACCTTCTCACAGACACACATGCCTTACCTACGAAGAAAGGCAGCCCTTGAAATCCTGCAAGGGAAGTTACTGCTATAGAAACATTACATTATGAACAATACCATTCGTGAGCAATGTTGTGAATATTAATTTATAAGAGGATAATTGAGTTTTTCTCACTTCTTGGTGTTAATAATGGAATGTGGTGAATGTTGTCGTATATTCAAGTGAAATACTAAAGTAGGAGACTTATTGTACTGATTATTTGATTTTTTTTTATAACATTACAGTGATATAGAAACTAATAGTACGCGGATTTATGGACTTTAAAGAAATGCCACAGATACAGTGTTGAGGACTTTTTTTTAGTGAATTTGAATTTGTTTCAAGTGACAAACAATGTGATGATAAGGTGGCTACTGCCGTCTACTGCCACCAACTTTGAACAAAAAAGGTTACAGATGTGTTGTCACACCCTGAGGACTAAGATGGAATGCTTCATAGCCTGTAATTATACTGGCTCTCTGTACCCTTTAGACCGAAACAGAGCAGTAAATGGCAGAAATAGGTAAAACCTGCCCAGATCGACGGCTCCGTGGCGTAGTGGCTTAGCAATTGAGTTGCTGCGCTAAGGGCCGCGGGTTCGAATCCCGCACGGAACAAGTATTTGTATGGCCTACAAATAATTGTTCCGGGTCTGGATGTTTGTCCTTGTGCAATTTATGTTTGTAAACTGCCCCACGATACAGGAGAAAATCCTAGTGTGGAGGTAACGTTTTTTAAAATTAAAAGAAGATTGACCTCTAGACAGAAAAGAAGAGTATGCCTAAACCATATTTAATTCTGCTGGCTACACATACCCTTGAACTGGAACACAACAATAAATACTCAGTTGCTTAGGTGGAAAGAAATTAAGGTAAACCTACTCCTTGACAGGAGTCTATTTACTTAGAAAAACAAGCCTGATTAAATTTCAAAAGCAAAATTATCATGTTTTCCAGTTAATTACTTGATATAGATGTCTTGCAAGTCCATATAGGGTATCAAAAAAAGTAAAGTTACAGCCTATATACGGTCCCACTGCTGGGCACAGGCCTATAGGGTATGCAAAGATTTTATATTTCTATCTGACGATGTTGTAGGCTTGGTCTTACTTGTGGATGTAGGTGCACATGCACATTATTTTAGTGTGCGTAAGTTCGAGAATAAAAAATAATTTTTTTTTTTCAAATACAATGATTTGGCTAACGCACACAGGCGCGTATCTCTACACATCACAACTACAAGTGAGGCTCGCCCGAATCCATGATGTAAAATATCTATAATAACACTATGTAGATTTCATAACAGAAGCAGCAGCTTTAGAGTACACCATAAACAAATTATTTTCCCTGTACTAAAATTATAATAGTTTCAACTGAATTTTGATACGCAATTCTCAATTTCGCGAGAGGATTCCCAATCTGTCTTTTGTTGTAGATTGTGAATCCTCCCGCAAATTGAGAACTCAATATAATTATCATTTGCTTGTCACTCCCATGACTGACTTGTCATTGAATTTTTTTTTAAGAGAAGCCATAAATTAAAAGTAAAGGTTTTGCGTGATTTATAAGGTCACATACTCATTTTGCTAAGTTAAACTGACGTTGAAATCTGCTAGAAAATTTGTATGTCGGACATCAACATATATTTTTTTTTAAAGAATACTAGTAACGCTCTTAACCTTAAAGATTAGGCTACTGTCATTTAATAAATATAGAATATGTTTAACATATTCTATATAATGGATGATGCCTTGTGCATCACACCTTGTCCAGTGTGTGGCACTATAAAAGATAGAATAATAGCATCCTAAGTTTTTATGCTGGCATTACATGATCGCCCTACAACCCACGTAAACGTATGCCTTAACCTGAATGAACTTGTTGAGCGATAAAACAGACCCAGTAAGACTGCAAAACTTAGAAATCTTTGTGAAAACAAAATGTTAACTATACATTGAAATAACAAGTTTATGTATGATTATTTTGTTAATATACCACATTTTAATATGGACAAAAAAGTATAAAATTCTTTTAGTTAATTATTTTTTCATGTTCTTTTATTGTCGTCCGATTCTGAGCTATGTCCAAAATAAGTCTCCAGTTCATTGGGTAGTTTAAAATAAATTACTAAATTGGACCTGCACGGCCAGCATGGGCTAAGGACAAAAATTTATCCCCCGATTATATCCACTGACAAGAGACAAAATTATCTTGTCCTTATGCCAAAGCACGGCAATGGGGAGAAGTATATCCCCGTTTGACATAACGATGAACATATATGGAATCTTGTGTAGATGCTGGTGATGGTTTTTGTAGCTAGACGTCTTGGTGGTCGACGCAGTAATAACCTCGATTGTAAGTCGAAAAAGGTTGCAGGGAAACGAAGATGCGAAGGGTCTGTTGCGGTATATCCTGTTTCTCCAAAATAATCTGTCTGTCCACGTTGTGTCATTCCTGTTTGTAATGACATTGTGTCGAAGGTTGGTAGTCGGAACGAGCAGCTGCAGGTTTAAGACACAGAGCTTGTTGAGCTTGAAGTACTTTCTAATTCAATTTTTGTTTGAAGTCTGTTTTCCTCTGGTACTTTAAGAAGCTTTTTGTGTAAGGACAAACAAAATAGTTTGTCATCATCTGACTCCATTTGGTTTGATGTCGTGGCTGATTTCCAGATGCTAAATTTTTTTTTATGATGGAGAGAAATTCTTCGTCGGCCGCATTTAGGTTTTTCTTCTTTTGCCTGACTACGTGGAGGTCTCATTACATCTTCCCCATCGCCCGAAAACTCTTGTTCTTCAGGCAATAGACGCGGTGTTGATGTTGCTCTCAGTTCTTTATTCCGTGTCGATCTTTCGAGGAACATCAAACGTCAAAATAAATATATTTGGCTTTTGCGAGGCTCCTGATCCAGACGGTGGTTTTCTTCTTCATTTCTCTTACAAAGCCATCACGCAACCCTTTCCACTTTCTTCTGCAATAAAGTACTGTAAACAATAAAAGATTAGAATAAAATAATACCTGTAACTTTCTTTTCAGATATTTGGCCATGTGGATATATTTTGCGGACCTGCATTATGCCTACAGATTAGAAAAGTCTACATATCGAAATAGTACAGAAAACCTGTTACGTCATATGGAACAAACTGCAAAATATAGTAATGAGAAACCAACAAGGCTGAAAAGAAATTTGAAACAATTTCAAAAATACACAAATTTTCCAAATTGCATCGGCGCCATTGACGGCAAGTACATCCGTATTATAAAACCTAATGATTCTGGATCTCTTTTTATAACTATAGAGTTACTTTTCAACTGTTTGTTGGCTGTATGCGATGCAAATTATTGTTATTGCAGTGGACATAGGCGCATGGGTAATGACTCCCACAATTTTAGAGACTCTATTTTATATAAAAACTTGTCGAGAAAACTTTAGATATCCCAGATCCAAAGCCAATATCGTAAACAGATACAACCCTTACTCATGTGTCATAGTAGGAGATGAGGCGTTAGTCTGTCTGAAAATATAATGCGCCCTTATTGCGGTAAATCTCTAACAACTAAAAAAGAATTTTCAACTATCGCTATCCAGAGCCCGGCGTTACATTGAAATGTTTTGGCATCTTAGTAAATAAATGGAGAATATTTCATAGACCGTTGAATGTAGACACAGAATTTGGCAAACATCATTTTAAGGCTTGTTGTGTTCCATAACTACGAGGTTAAGGGATGGCTACAGGTATGATCACACTTTACGAAACATCTCTGATTAATTTGAACACTGAGGCAGTGAGGCCTAATGCGAGATCATTGAATACAAGAGATAGATTTGCTGATTATTTTGTTAACGAAGACAAAACCCTGGCAAGATAAAATGATATAGTTTATTAATGTAAAATATGTGCAAGGAATATTATTATTTAATAAAATATTATTTACTTACCTAAAGTTTTTTTTTCTCCTGAATCACCAGCTTCACAAAAAATTTCTACTATTTCTTCCCAGTTCCTACGTTTGATTTCTATTAGAATAATCTGATGATTCCATATCCCATATAGCTACCCTTTCTCAATTTCGTCAATAAAGTTCCGTGTCAAAGCATTACCGTCCATTTTGAACCGAATACGTCCACTCGCCACGGACACGCGCGTATGCCTGGACGCAGCAATGGCGCCGGAGATCTCGATCGCGCGGCGCACGCGCGTAAAACGAGTTGAGTCGAGAGTCCCGCTCATTGCAGCGTTTTACGCGCGAGGTAACGCGCGAGCATCTGGACGCATGTATGTAGCTCTAGTATTCGAGAACGCGCGAGTGCCTAGTGTGCGCGAGTGGATATAAAAAAACGCGCTTTCTGGACAGGCTCTAACGCACAAGCGCATATCTCTACACATCACAACTACAAGTGAGGCTCGCCCGAATCCATGATATAAAATATCTATAATAACACTATGTAGATTTCATAACAGAAGCAGCAGTTTTAGAGTACACCATAAACAAATTATTGTCCCTGTACTAGAATTATAATAGTTTGAACTGAATTTTGATACAATTCTCAATTTAGCGAGAGGATTCCCAATCTGTCTTTTGTTGTAGTTGTGAATCTTCTCGCAAATTGAGAACTCAATATAATTATCATTTGCTTGTCACTCCCATGACTGACTTGTCATTGAATTTTTTTTTAAGAGAAGCCATAAATTAAAAGTAAAGGTTTTGCGTGATTTATAAGGTCACATACTCATTTTGCTAAGTTAAACTGACGTTGAAATCTGCTAGAAAATTTGTATGTCGGACATCAACATATATTTTTTTTTAAAGAATACTAGTAACGCTCTTAACCTTAAAGATTAGGCTACTGTCATTTAATAAATATAGAATATGTTTAACATATTCTATATAATGGATGATGCCTTGTGCATCACACCTTGTCCAGTGTGTGGCACTATAAAAGATAGAATAATAGCATCCTAAGTTTTTATGCTGGCATTACATGATCGCCCTACAACCCACGTAAACGTATGCCTTAACCTGAATGAACTTGTTGAGCGATAAAACAGACCCAGTAAGACTGCAAAACTTAGAAATCTTTGTGAAAACAAAATGTTAACTATACATTGAAATAACAAGTTTATGTATGATTATTTTGTTAATATACCACATTTTAATATGGACAAAAAAGTATAAAATTCTTTTAGTTAATTATTTTTTCATGTTTTTATTGTCGTCCGATTCTGATTTCTGATAAAATTGTCACCTGCCCATGCTAGCCCTGCTGAACAGACACACACGAAAGCGAGTTAATAAAAACGTGGTAAAATGATAGAAAGCTGCCTTATGCAAAGTCACGCCTTTATTCAAATTTTGGACGCGGTGTCGTTATACCGCCCATCGCCGAGCGAACTTAGTCGAACCAACCTCTAATGGTGCCAGCATTCGTCTTTAAATTTGCTTTAAACGCAATTTTAAAATATTTTGTCATATACTTTAAGGCCGTCTTGTAGTATGAAAATGTTACCTAAATAAGCAATGAGGGTTTTCACAACTTTCCCTGCCACCAGGGCGGTGCCACTTTGGATTAAGTTGAAATATTTGACAGATTTAATGGCGGGAAGTTAAATTGGTAGAAAAGTGTAAAGATTAATGTTTCTTTTTGAAATATTAGATATCATCATCATTACAGCCCTTCACAAGTCCAATGCTGAACATAGGGCTCCCCCAAGAAACACCACGAAGCACGTTCCCGAGACACCTGCATCCATTTACTTCCTGCATGTCTTACCAGTTCGTCACTCCATTTAGTAAGGGGACGCCCTACACTTCGCCTGACGGTACGAGGCTGCCACTTGAGAACCTTTCTAACCCATCGGTTGTCGGTTCTTCGAGCTGTATGGCCGCCCATTGCCACTTCAGCTAACTAATCCGTTGGGCTATGTCGGTTACTCTGGTTCTACTGCGGATATGCTCGTTTTTAAGTCTATCACGCAGAGAAACCCCGAGCATAGCCCTCCCCATAGCTCGCTGAGCGACCTTGAGCTTCCTCATACGGCCAGCAGTGAAGGACCACGTCTCAGATCCATAGGGCATCACTGGCAACATGCACTGGTTGTACAATCGAAGTTGGACTTACCTAGTCGGACTATTCTATTGTACAAACTACTGTCAACTTGGCACCGCTGAAGGGACTACAGCACCGCCCAAATTTCAACGGAATCAAAGGCTTTCTCGTAGTCCACATACGCAAGACAAAGTGGCAGATTGTACTCTTCGGTCTATGGTGCTAAAGACTTTTCGGAAATCAACTTGTTCGGGAGGCTGGAAGTCGTCGAGTCTGCGTGTGAGATGATTCGTAATGACTCTCGAAAACAGGACGTAGACATAGCTCAGAAGGGAAATCGGTCTGTAATTCTTCAAGAGAGCGTTTTCGCCTTTCTTGAAGAACAAGACCGCCGCACTTCTGCTCCACGCCTCCGTAGTAGTGCCACCATGGAGGATGGAATTGAAGAGCTTCTGAAGGACTTTATGTACCGGTTTTCCACCCGCTTTCAGAAGCTCCGCTGTAATTCCATCCTCGCCCGGGGACTTGTCATTTTTAAGGTGCTGTAGAGCCATTCTAATCTCGCTCAGACTGACTGATTTTATATTAATTAGATTAGATTAAAAATCGATAAACCAAACTACTACTATTCTTAAAAGTAAAAGAAATATAAAAGATTAAAAAATGTGTAAACACCCATATTCAAATAGTGTTTTAAATGAATCGTAGAGTGATAAAAACCACAATAATTTTTAAATATTTTTTTTAAATCGAATATAGCCATAAAAATTACTTTTAATTAATCGTTTTAAATTTTCGCGCGAAAACGCTTGCCGCCATACTGTTCAGCTCGTGACGTCACTGATTAAGTAAATAAAACGATTTTGCAAAGGAATAAGATATTTTTGGATTTTTAATAATAAGTTTTCATCATTATCATTGGTGTGTAGTGCCTGAATACAAAAAATACGAGCATAAGTACGCCGGCGAAGTTATGGATTCAAGTTCAAGGACATTGTCTACAAAATCTAAACTATACTTCTGTGAATATCACTTTGATAACTGACTGACTTATATTTAACTATCTATCTATCTATCTGAGGGAGTTGGGATGGCGATGACAAGGCGGAACAAGGCTTTTCGGCGTTTCAAAAGAGAGTGTACGGAAGAGAATTGGACATGTTTTAAGAAAGCTAGGAACAGATGCAATCAGGTGGTGCGTAACGCCAAACGCCGTTATATCCAAAATAATATAATTAATTCTTCGCCAGCTAATGTCTGGAAGTTTTTTAGGTCAATTGGCGTGGGTGAGATGGAGCCTACTCTGGAGTGCGCCTCTTCCCTTTCTTGTGATGACATTAATCTTCACTTTGCTTCTGCTCCTGTTATGGACACTACTGTACGATCTCAAACGATAGCCTATTTAGCTTCTATCCAATCTTCTCAAATTCCTTCTTTTCAATTTTCTCCAGTTCACCAGGATGACATTAAAAAAATTGTTCTAGCAATTAAATCCAAGGGTGTGGGTTGTGATGAAATCAGTAGAACTATGATAGTCAATATACTGGAGTATGTACTACCTGCACTTACTCTCATTATTAACTTTTCGCTGGACTCAGGTCAGTACCCAAATCTCTGGAAAAAGGCTTTCATACGCCCTATTCCCAAAATATCGAATCCCTCCTTACCTAATCACCTTCGTCCTGTCTCTATATTGCCCTTTCTATCCAAAATTCTGGAAGGCTGCGTACATAAGCAAGTCTCCAATTGTACTTAAACATAATGTACTCCGCGATTATCAGTCTGGGTTTCGTCCCGGTCACAGCACCACTACAGCATTACTCAAAGTTACGGAAGACATCAGACAAGGTATGGAAAAGAAGAAAGTGACTGTAATGGTGCTTGTTGACTTTTCTAATGTTTTTAACGCAGTGGACCATGATATCCTTTTATCTATCCTGTCCTATTTAAGATTTGCACCCTCAGTCTTGGATTGGTTCTCTTCATATCTTCGCGGGCGTCAATAGTCCGTCCATTTGGGACAGAAGAGTTCCAAGTGGGCTAGTCTTGATGCCTGCGTCCCGCAAGGCGGTATACTTTCTCCATTAATTTTCTTAGTTTTTATAAACTTGATCACATCTATTCTTAACTTTTCGTACCATCTGTATGCTGACGACCTCCAAATTTATTAATTTTATTGAAGAGCTCCATGACGCTATTAAAGTGTTAAATCTGAACTTGGAAGCTGTAAAAGAATGGTCTAGGCGTTTTGGAATATCAGTTAATCCAACGAAGTGTCAAGCTAAATCGTAGGTAGCCCGAGAATGTTGTCCAAAATTGATGTGGCAAGCCTACCTGCTGTCTATTACAGTGATATACTGATATTGTTCTCTGTAAAAAATCTTAGCCTGTATATGGATAACACAATGAACTGGTGTACGCATGTCACCGAAATTAGCCGCAAAGTCTTTGCCACCTTACGATCCCTCTATCATCTGAAGAACTTTCTTCCAACCAAGACTAAGCTAACACTTGCGCAAACACTTATAATGCCCATTATTGATTATGCAGATGTGTGCTACCCAGAATTGAACCAAAATCTTCTTAACAAGCTAGAGCGTCTTCTCAATAACTGTATTAGATATATATTTGGTCTCCGAAAACATGATCACATCTCTAATTATCGAAAACGCCTGAAATGGCTCACTATCTATATATATATATATATATATATATATATATATATATATATGTGTGTGTGTGTGTGTGTCTCTAAAGAGTGTATCTAAAGAGATATTGGAATTTGTCCTTGAGATATGTTGGAGAAGTTGGATTATTCAAAATTGAGAAAAGAACAAGTATATATATATATATATATATATATGTATTTGCACCTCCCACAAAATCTCATCACCCCAGGGGTTGACTGGAAGAGAATGCCGTTAGGCATAAAGTCCGCCCTTTGTTACCCTGTTATTAAAGTGTCAACAAACAAGATTAAATAAATAAATAAATAAATTTTAGATATAACTAATGATTGCTAATTATTGTAATCATAGATAAACATAACTATGTATTATCAATACACTCTGACCTGATATTGTGTTATTGTATTAACTAAACTTGTTAATAGGTATTTACATTGATGTTTTAACATTCCTCAACTCGGCAGAACGAAAAACGGGATAACATGCAAAAAAATTTGCCACCATCAATGTATTTATCCTTGGTAGATTGGTACTTTCTGCTTTTACGGATCCGTCGTCCATGATGCTATATCAATAAAATACGGAATGAAGTCAACAATCGTGGTTATAACTTGAAAAATTTCTAAATAGCACACAGCACATTAGCTTGTTTACTTTATCAGTGACGTCACGATGGAATCTAATATGGCGGATAGCGTTTTAGAGATTTGAGGCACAGATTAAAAAAATATTCTTAAAATTGAATTATAATATTTATAATGCATTTTTATGAATAGATCTCAACATTTCTCGTTTACTTTTTACAAAACCTATCATAAATATGTATATTTCTGATTGTTTTTTTTGCAAAATACACTATTAAAAACACACCACTGATGCACCGTTTAGTGTACATACATTCACTAGGAACCGAAAATATTTTATTTGAAACGCAATATTTCAATGATTGTGACAAATAACTTCACCTTAGTCCCAACTAGCGACATCTGGTGAGCGGAAGATTATTAGCCCTCATTGTCGAGCGGAGAGAATTTCAGATAATTTCAGAATGTCAGCGGGCACTGACTGGGGTGGGCGTGAGCGCTGAACTGTTCCAAATTATAAGATACAATTAAAAAAATCTTTAAAATGTGTTCTCAACATGACCACAAATAAAATAAACCTTTTCATTTGATATGACTTTGGACACGGTTTGGTTATGGAATCTCTGAAAGGTACACATTTAAACAGCTATTTATTGTAATAATTATTATTTCCTTTATCAAGCATTACTATCATTCACTTTTGTTCGCGTTTCACACACAACTTGTCAATATGTTTAATTTTTATAGAATGATATTATGTTTTCACAATAATTACATGTCAGTACATTTACGGAACTTAAAAGAAGAAAAAAGTACTACAACGTCGCTTTAAAGGGAAAGTATATTTTTTCCATACAGTAATTCAACCTCTTTACTTTTTGACGGTGATGAGTGCAGATAATAACAACTTTCATAATCAACTCACAAGTAACTCAATAATAATGTATCAAAAGTTAGTAATTAGTGTGATAGACGCAAAGCTATTATGAAGAATATAAAAAAGACAATTTAGGCGCAAGTAACTATTTTTTAAATTATAGAGCATATAGGGGTACTATGTGAGATCTCGTATGTGTTTTTTATTAAAGAAACGTTACCCCCCACACTTGGATTTTCTTCTGTATCGTTGAGGCACATACATTAATGAAGTTTACATATATATATTTTTGTTAAATTCAAACCAGACTATAATTCAAATTTACTATGTAACATTATTTGTTTAGAATTTACTCTCTAACACTGTAATCTAGTGTTGATGTAATAGTATCATCCATTGCGATTAAAGGTTTCCCAGATCTTTTTATTCCTCGTGAAGCATCTGTCATTCTGCCTGCACTTTAGGCGCTGCACATTAAATCAGGCCTTATGTCTCAGTGGACTGCCGCAGGATGACGATGACAATAGAACTGATATATATTAGTTTAAGAGCAAAGTGTTCGACAAATGCGACCCGACAACCATACTAAAATTTATGTCACACTTTATCCTACGATATCAGTCAAAATATTCTCATGCAGCATAAATAGTTAACCAAAATTATTTATTTATAATTATGGGTGCATGTTAATAGCGGTAAGAAAATGTAGCCTAGACATTAATGAAAAAGAGTGTGCATGCTGTACTAAAGACCGCCGTGGCGTGACGACGTAAGAGAGTTCCCATCCCATTTCTTGTTTCAGTTTCCCCCTATCTCTTACGACACCCACGGGACGATATGGGGGTAGTGGATATTCTTACTCAGCCATTACACTGTTAATTATATATTTTTAATATATTCCATTAAATTATTACTAATAAATCATTAAGAAGGTATTATATTAGATATGTTGGGACATGTAAGTTTACACGTTGGAACACAAACTGAACCTAAGCGTTAGTTATCTATGTGCATCAAATTAAAGAAATTATTAGTGCAGTATGTTGGTACACAACAAATGTTAGATCTACGAATGATTACATAGAGATGTGGAGAGATTTATGACCGATATAAAGTTGTGTAAAAAATAATTATAGGTATTTAATCCTTTTTGTCAAAATTAAATGCTTTTATTTAAATCTTCGGATTTTACACAGGGAAAATAATTTAAGTGTAACTTAAATACGCAGCATTTGTTTTGTTTCCACCAACAACTGATGTCTTTTTTAACGATGGAGAAATAAAAGAGTATCAAATAATCTGGTTTTTTAATTTTGTGTATATGTAAATATTTATAAAAATAAGAAACAAGTAAGCATGACGACTAAAATTTGTTATCGAATGAAACATTACAAGTACTAGATGCCATTTTTTGGGGTTACTGGGTCGGGCCAAAACAGTTTTCGGGTTTTTCTGTCGAGAAATTCTCAGTAGCAGCCCAAAGTCAGGAAGTTGGCGGTGTTTCACCCCCGTGTCGCCGAAAGCACGTAAAGCCGTTAGTTCAGCGCCGGTAGTGTCGGATAACCGCTGACTGCTGCAGGCGCGGTCGCAACCTGAAATTTTGGAGGGTCATTAATAATAAAATATGTCGAGTAAATTAGACTTTATTGCACACATTATAAAACAAATGGAAATCTTCTATTTTTATTGGCAAATCGGGTGATAATATTTGAGACGTCTGGGGTTATCTCTGGATGAATATTTAGAAGAGCTAAACCTGTCAGCCTCTCTTCTAACATGTTTGCTCTCAACCAAGTTTTTACACGCCTTAGCGTAGAAAATGTACTCTCTGATGTCACACCGCTTATAGGAAGAGTTGTCAGAATCAGAATTTTCAGCAAAGTATTTATATTTGGGTAGAGATCATCGTCGCAAACTTCGATTGTAGAAACCACACATTTAGGAAATTTTGTATCAGTATTTTCTTTGAGCTCACGTTTCCACTCAAGAAATGGGAATAACATTCTGATACTTTCTTCACATTAAGATCTTCTGTGTATTCAGATTTTGGTATAAAAATGCCTAATCCGAACAGGTTCATCGTATCCGCAGAAAGTCTGTCCTGTAGGTCAGTCATTATGCTATCTCAGTGGAATATAAATAGTCCTCCGAAAATATTCCTCGTCATTTCCTTGATAATTATCGCTAAGTCTGTCAGTAATTTTTAGAAGATTTTTCAATTTGACGTGTACGATTTTGGAGGAGGGAAGGCCATCTCCCCTGTGACCCTCCCCTTCGGACCGCGCCTGGACTGCTGTTGGATAGGTTTCGTACTTAGTAGTAGTAGTACTTCGTTATACCAAAAGTCAACTTGGCACCGCTGAAGGGACTGCAGCACCCACAGAGTACATTGTATAGTAGCACCGCCCAAACTTTTAACAGAATCAAAGGCTTTCTTATAGTCCACATACGCAAGACAACGTGGTAGATTGTACTCTTCGGTCTTTTGTACAATTTGCCTAAGAGTATGTGGTCTATGGTACTAAAGCCTTTTCGGAAATCGGCTTGCTCGATGAAAGTCCTCAGTAGCTTGCTTTTACACAGTCATTAAAAGTACTATTTTCCCCAATATTTTTACACAATCTATTAAGAAGATGGTGCCACTGCTAGTATTTGTTATTTATACCGAAGCCTAAATCATGCTAGTAAAGTTTTGAAATACAGCGGTATATATATAGAATAATTCTATGAGTATAAACGAAGCAATCCATGGTCAACGAAAACAAATCATTAATTAAATACATTTCCTTTAAATTTATTGAAATATGTGTAGTAAATAATACTTACTGAACCTAGTTAATAGCGCCTTCTAGTGTAATTTTCAGTAATTTATAATCCCAGCGCCATCTATAAAACCGCAGAAGAAACATCCCTCGTTTCGTCACCTAATAATTTTTCAGAATGGCTCATCTATGCCCTATAACAGGCGCGGTAGCAGCCTGAAATTTTGGAGGGGGTCACTAATAATAAAATATGTCGAGTAAATTAGACTTTGCACAATACACAATATTATTGCACACACTATAAAACAAATGGAAGTGATCTATTTTTATTGGCAAATCTGGTGATAATATTTGAGACGTCTGGGGCTATCTCTGGATGAATATTTAGAAGAGCTGAGGTCACATATTAATATCATAACTAAAAGAGCTTATGAAATGCTAGGTTTTGTTATGCGTATCTCCAAAGATTTTAAAAAGTCTTCAACAGTAATCACACAACACTGGTGCGGTCTATTCTTGAGTATTGTTCTTCATGTTGGAATCCTCAGTACAAAGTTTATATTAAATGATTGAAACAATCAACAATAAGTTTCTGCGTCACGATATAATTCTTCTGTAGACTCCATTATTAATAACTTAGACAGTAATACCCTCGAGAAACACCGCCGTGATATAAGAGATCAAATGTAGCAAAGTGAATCTTGCGTGTCACAGGTTAGGTGCACGAAATAAACCTCTTTTTGTATTACGTAAAGTTAAAACAAGGTATGCCTCAAATAATTTTGTATCTCGTACATGCAAAAAATTAAATTAGATATATTCTAATACCATTTAGTTAGTTTTATTCTTCAGTTTGAACTACACTAGCGCCAACTTGTCAACTGGGTAAACTATTTTATATAACGAATATACATCGTAGTTTCGCTGTTTGATACTCGATGGTGGTAAAATAAATTACAGATTGAAATAATCGAAGTTTTATGGTATGACCTATGTGTCACACTATGCGCTGTTGGGTTAAGATCTTTAGTTCAATATGTAGCCCCCTAGGTGTCGCTTCTTCATACCATTTAATTTCAAATTTCGTAAATTTACTTTTTTCTCAAAACATTATGTTATTTATCTTTAACGGTTTATTCAATCATTTTAAGTATTATGACAATTGCACCAGTTTGAAATTATTTCTCAAGTATTGATCACGTTCGTATGTATTTTGTGTCTAGTTATATGTTGTAAACATAATGACGTAGTGATCACGCCACATTTTCAGAGCGCTTCCCGTGTTCTGATTGGTGGAGATTACACGTCCCCACCCCAAAGCGAAAGTGCGAAATATACAACACGTCTAGGGTCGTACCAAATCAACTAATTTTTTATCGATTTGATATCGAGTTGCATTTGAAAACTAAATAAAAATAAAAATAGGGCTTGTGTAAAAATAAAAATATATGTATATGGAACAAAGATACTTTTAAATTAAATTATGAGCAAAATAAATTTTATAATAGCTTTGAAATTGATTTTAAGAATAAAAATCGATTTAAGGTTCATTTGACAGTTATTCAAATCAGTTACAACACTATCGACAATAGTTCGAATTTGCTGATTGCAGACGTTTACCTCCTGCAAGTGTTTATTTTCCGTTTATATGAAAAATTTGTGCTAATTTATAAGTGTAATATATCTAATCAACACACTAAGCAAAAATAATTAAGGTACGTAATTTTTCTTCTAATTTTATCGCTATTTACGTAGTCTTTTAATCGTTACCATTAACGCTCATAACCTATTTAGGTGGAAAAAAATTGTGTATTAAATTTATTCTTTATTAAAGGATTTGTTTTATATTTGAAATTTTAAAAAAATCAACGAAAAGAATAACAAACAATTTTTATTCAGACTTCACTTTCATCTTTTTAAATGTTATGATTGAAAAATGCTCCTCGGATCTGTCACAAAAAATATAATTTAAGAGGTAAATTAAATCAGATATACTCTGAATCAAAATTAATATTTAAAAGTATTATTTATATGTTACACAAGAAACAGAAAGCACATTTAACTAAAAATACCCTCACTCAGTCTAAACATTTTTTGTGTTTTTAAATTCAAGTTGGATATTAGAAAGACTTATTATTTATATGAAATATCACTAAAAATAAGATATATTTGATCAAACCGATTCAAGAAATAATTTTATATTATTTTATGCAAAAAATACTCAGTCACTAAAATCTATGCTTGTAGTTTCTTTGCATAATAAAATCTGAAATGAGGAGATCCACAGTAGACCAAATATTACTGACTTTGAATTGATAACTCATCAAGAAGAAAAGTCCTGCACCTGGATTTGTAATATAATTATAAATCCAAGTACTTATTAAGGTGTAGGACCTTTCTTCTGGTTTCCATGCAATACATATTAGTGGCTTCGAAGACAGAGCAGACCAAAGATTAACAGATGTTGTCTACAAAGAAATTGCACAATTGTATATTAACTGAGCATGATTCATTGGACAGCACAAAGTGGGAGCAAAAATTAGAAAGACGGAACCTGCCGCCATGTGAAGATAATATGTGTGCTGGAGGGAAGGAGAGAGAGGGCTTAGATGTATTATTACAGACATGGGGATGAATAAGGTTTTGTTTCAAAACACAGGAGGTAGCACTCAAATAACATGATCTGACTATTTGGTCATGTGTTTGTAATTTTTAATTTATAGGCCATGACTATATTGTGAACCCAAGAAGATATTATGGATGCAAGTAATTTAGCCTAAACAAGTAATAATATAATGTTGAAGTCCTATAACTTAACTCAACATTCTAAAATGTTTTTTGCGAGTTATTTACAGTTATTTAGCAAGGTAAAAACCAAAAGTATCTTTGCAATGCATAATATTGCGTAGAAGTCAAAGGTTTGTTCTAAATACAACTATTTATAGGACATAGACGAGACAAATGTTATTTTTGGGTAATTTCAATGAATTGAATTTTTATTTATTTTTAAGGTAATAATAGTTTTACTACTGTAATAAAAGTTATTGTTTGAAATATTTTTTCTTAAATAGTAGAGCCATGCTGCAGTTACATATATTATGGTTGTAGCATGAATGGGTCGGCTCGATCGGAGAAGGACTACTCTCTCACAGAATACTGGCGTAAAATAGCAGCTCAATTGCTGCTGTGTTTTGTATGATTAGTGTAGAGAGCTGAAAGTGCATCGGGTGGTTTGTGTGCTCATTTGTCACCTTTATTCAATAAAAGAAAAAAATAACATTATTTTAAGTAGGTAAATGACGTTGACGACAATCTAATCCATCAATGTATTTAGAGACTATGGGAAATTATAAGTTTATTTTAACTATAAAACTGAAGTGACATACAAACTCACAGCCCCTGATGGTAAGTGGCGACTGCTGTTCATAGACAGATGCAGCTACCTTCAAATAAAGAAGGCTACAGATGGGTTGTCAACTCTGAGGACTAAGATGGAATGCTTCACAGCCTGTAATCATACTAGCTCCTATGCCTTTCAGACAGGACGCAGCAGTGCAAACACTGCTAATTCTCAGTAGAAATAGGCAAAAGGGTGGTACCTATCCAGACGGACTCTTAGGCAAGGAGTCCTGTGTAATGCCAATAACTTATGGCTTCCGATAGATGGCGGTATACCATCTCGTTTACGCCAGACGTAAAATAACCATTTATACGTGGTAGAGCCATGCTGCAGCTATATTATTGTTGTAGTGTCTCCTCTCATTTCTGAGAGGGTTTTAGGGCAAGGAAATGTCTGCCGCGCTGCCAATTGCGGACTTTAACGATAAGATGATGATATAGGTGATGATATACAATATACTGTCGATCTGGCCCGCCTTGCACGGGTGATTTCTGGATCCGGGTCCAATTGTGAATCCAAACCATCCAGGGACCCACTCAAACACACACAAAAATTTCATCAAAATCGGTCCAGCCGTTTCGAACAAGTTCAGTGACAAACAAACGCACAGAAGAATATAAGTAATAATTTTTTTTAAATATATAATATAATTAAGAATTATTCTCACAATAATATACCTACATAAAAAGATAAAGTAATTTTATTGTCCAATTCCTATTTTGAAATAGTAGTAGTTAAAAAAAACATGTTGCTTGTAATGAAACCCTAATTTCTTACGTAAAAAAGAAAGAGATTTTATCTTATTTCATTAAGGTTATATGGGCATTTTTGTGACTTTGTTAAAAGATTATCACGAGATGTGACAAAAATGACATGGCATAATTTATTTATGTATTTTTCGTACATTAAGTTTAAGCATGAATTGTGTGGTGCACCTGAAACAAAATGTCTTTGTCTAAAGTGGATTTAGAATAATATCGCAGAACTTGTGGTTGATAAGCACGTTGTGAAAATGAGTCGGCCGTCTGACAACGTAGTGCCGAGATTTCTCCTTCGCGTCGGCTGTTTCCGATAGGTAGTAGTACGATCATAATCGCTACCACTTCCACTCTGTGTCGGTTTTTATTATAAACGCGGTTTTAATTATTTATAACTTATAATGCCAAACAAGGTCGTGGTTTACCTTCAGTATCAGAACCAATAGAAACCTGCCGATAACTCCAAATAAAATTCACTATAGGTAATCCTGAGAATTAAGATGGAATTCCTCGCAGCTCTTACTTACATTTCAACCCGAACACAACAGTGTGCAAACTGCACAAAATCAGGCGACTACTAGAAGAAAAAGGAACCCGACTAGTTTAGAGTGGACTTATGACATTCTCAATGTAGTCTAAATATGTAGTTACTTTAAAAACTCTTAGAGCAGGATTTTCCCCCCAAATTGGGACCACGCCTGAAGTATAACCTTTTAATAAAAAAATAATCATCAAAGTCGGTTCACAATTGACAAAGATATCGCATAACAAACATTAGGAAAAAACAGTTAAATTGTAAATCTCCTCCTCTTTTTGAAGTCGGTTAAAAATTAGAGAAAACTAAAGGAAATTACTAATATGATTCATTAAATAATGCAAACAAAAAATCTATTAAAATAATGTTTTAATTACCTAATTATTTATGATAAACAAAACCTGGTTAGTATTTTAATTTTATTTAAAAATATACAATGGGAAATGTCTAAATTATTCTTCACCTTACTAGGTAGTAGAAGGAAATCGTGATACTGGATCAAACATATAAATCATACGGGTATGTATTACAATTAAAACTCGACATATTAGGTATGTTCAATGTATTGTATGTCAGTTATCTCAACAACTTCAAAACTTGGCCAATAAAATGTTAATTAATTGGTATTTTTAGCCTTTTTAACTCATATTTAAGCCTAAGGTCTGAGTTGAAAGCATTGAGAGGGCCGTGAAGAAAAGCGCGCAACGCGTTAACCGGCCTCCACTCAAGATGGAAAACAGTAGCGTATGGTTGTCATACAGTTTGAACGTCCCACCCAGCTGCACGCTTGTCAAAGAGTTAATTAATAATTACACTAAGTGCTTGAACGAATGATCGTACGCCTTGACCGTCTACCGTGACCAAGCGTTTCGTGCTTAGCTGACGGAAAACGGTTTTACGCTACTTTTTAAGGGGAAGGACCACGTTGCAGCTATATTATGGTTGTAGCACGAATGGGTCGACTCGACTGGGGTAAAACGTGTACCAGCGTGAAATAACAGCTTAATGCTGCTGTTTCGTATAGTGGGTGTAGAGAACCGGAGACTCTTTTTTCTGGATAGGATCCATTCCTTTTAGTCCTCAGGGGTGATAACATTTGGATCAGCATTAACATCAGCATTTGGATTTTTAATCAAGGATAGATGTACATGTCAATGGGCCACAGTGTCCACTTACCATCAGGTGGACTGTGTTCGCTTGTCACCCATATTCTATGGAAAAAACACTGCAATTTGATTCCTAATCGAGGATAGATGTATACTTACTTGACTATGTGCTCGTTTGTTGCCTTTATTATATTAAGAAAACGTACGTATATCTACCGCCACGAATGAAGGCTACAGAAGCATTGTCACCTTTGAGTACTAAGATAGAATGCTTTACAGCCTGTAATTGTACTGGCTCCTTTACCCTTCAGACCAGAACACGGCAGTGCAGGCACTGCTATTTGGCGACACAAATAGGTTAGAGAGCGGTACCTACCGACTTTTAGACGGTGTCCAAGACTTTTAGACAGTCACTGAAAAGTGTCCTACAACCTAGTAAAGAATTGAGGTGGAGTAACGTTTGTACCTTCGATCTTATAGCATATCCGAATACATCGGATAATTTAAGTTGCTCCTTCGAGTACTACCATAATATTTTTTTAGTCCACCTGCAGGGCTAGCATGGGCAGGAGGATTTATCCCTGCTTAGTTTTATCCACCCTTAGAGCATGGGCACACCGGTGGATATAATATCCACAGTAGATAAAATAGGAGATAGACTTAGACTTAGATAGATTTTTTGTATGAATATAAACTTAAACCCACGTCTAAACTAGGATAAAATTGTCCCTTTCAAATGTCAAAAAAGCATAATTTTTTATCTTTCATTTGTCTCCATGCTACGGACGGGGGATATATGTCTACTCGTTATGTCAAACGGGGATATACTTCTCCCCGTTGCTGTGCTTTGGCATAAGGACAAGATAATTTTATCTCTTGTCAGTGGATATAATCGGGGGATAATTTTTTTGTCCCCAGCCCATGCTAGCCGGGCTGATGGTAAGTGGTTGCTGTGGCCCATAGATATCTACATCTATCCTCGATCACGAATCAAAATGCAGATGCGATGCCACCCGTGAGGACTAAGATGGAATGCCTCGTTTCCAGTAAAATGGGTCTCCGGTTCTCTACAGTCTACACTCACCATACGAAACACAGCAGCATGGAGCCGCTATTTTACGCTGGTATTCTGTGAGAGCGTGGTCCTTACCCTATTCGAGCCGACCCATTTGTGCTACAACTATACTACTAATATAGCTGCAGCATGGCTCTACCACGTAAGAATATTTCGTACAAAAGTGATCTTTTAGTTATGATCGATTTGAATTTAATCAAATTAACAAGGATAACGTAATGCGAAACCATATTCGGTAGGCTTACTAATATTAGGCACTATTTTTTACGATTAGTTATTTTAATAAATCATTGTCATGTGGTATGACTTTTCCAGACCGATAGGTACGACTTAGGGATCTTCAGGAAACGAGCTTACTCTTTTTAAAAGGCCGACAACGCACCTGCAATTCCCCTGGTGTTGCAGTTGTGTATGGGCGGCGGTTGACACTTACCTTTAGACAAGCCGTATGCTCGTTTGCCCTCTTCTATAAAAAAGCAGTTTTAATTCGCTTATAGATTTTAAAAATTCTTTAAATTATTCTCTCTATACAATAATTGCATCGCACGTAAAGTTGAAGTAAGAAGTTTATTATAAATAATATGGCACATTAAAATTCGCCAACATGTTGAGTTTTTGCTCCGGTCTTATTATATATAGTTTTTTTATTATAATACTCGACACAGTTTCTTAATATTATTTTTATAATCGACTACATCATCATTAAAACTGGTCTTTTTTTGCTGTTTAAAAATATACAGATTTAAAAACAAAGTGACCTTTGAGCTAAGAGTCCTTCAGATCTTAAGTGGCTATACCTACAACCTACAATCAACTTTAAATAAATAAGACTACGGAGGCTTTGCCATCTCTGTGTAATAAGATTTCATGCCTCACAGACCGCAATCCTTCATAGGATTCTTTACAAAAGGTAAACGACGGAAAACACACATCTCTTTTTTTTATAGAAGAGGGGGCAAACGAGCATACGGCTCACCTGATGGTAAGTGACTACCGCCGCCCATGAACAACTACAACACCAAGGGAATTGCAGGTGCGTTGCCGACCTTTTAAAAAGGAGTAAGCTCTTTTGTTGAAGGTCCCTAAGTCGTATCGGTCCGGAAAAGTCGCCGGTGGTAAATTATTCCACAGAGAGGTCGTACGCGGAAGAAAACTCCTAGTGTAACTTACAGTGGTGGACCGCCAAGCATCCAGATGGTGTGGATGGTATCGGGAGTTTTGCCGCGATGTGCGTTCCAACAATTCCTCAGAGCACTCCCTGTGGTAGATGCGAAAGAAAATGCAAAGGGATGCAACATCTCTTCGCAGCGCCAGTGAATCGAGCCGATCGAAAAGGACTCGGTCGTCGACGATTCGAACCGCTCTGCGCTGGATGCGGTCAAGTGGAAGGAGCTGGCACTGGGGAGCCCCAGCCCAGAGATGGGAACAGTATTCCATGTGAAGCCGAACCTGTGCCTTGTAAAGTTGCAGGCGGTGTACCGGCATGAAATACTGTCCCGCTCTGCTGAGCACGCCAAGCTTTTTAGAGGCCAATTTGGCCTTCTCTTCCAAATGACCACGAAAATGCACGTCACTCGATATGTCGACGCCGAGGATTCCGATACTGGCTGAGGCAACTAGGGGAGTGCCTTGAAACTGAGGAGATACGACAAAGGGGTTTAGCGGTAAACGCACAAACTTGTGTCTTCTGAGGATTAAACTGGACTAGATTTAGTCGCCCCCAATCCGAGACTTTGTTCAGCAAAGACTCTACTTCAGACACAAGGTTGTTCCGGTCCTCGGCGACGTTTTCCCGAGAAATATTGGCACGGCCGGTGTATAGAGCATCACCAGTGCTGTCATCCGCATAGCAATGAATGTTACTGCTTCGCAACATATCATTGATATGCAGAAGAAACAGCGTTGGTGATAGCACGCAGCCTTGTGGAACACCAGCATTAATAGCCTTGTAGTCGGAGCATGCACCGTCGTACACCGTCGTACAACGACCTTGATACTCCGCTAAGCTGGTGATCCAATTGCACAATTTCTCGGGAAGCCCATAGATAGATAGATAGAATTTTTTTATTGCACTCAAACAAACAAACATTTGGTACAAAGGCGAACTTAATGGTAAGAGCTATGGGTAAGAGCCGCAACAGAAAAAAACTAACTTATTTTCGCATATTATTTAAAAGAAATATATATATATATATATATATATATATATATATATATATATATATATATATATATATATATATATATATATATAAATATATATATATATATATATATATATATATATATATATATATATATATATATATATATATATATATATAGGAAGGAGCTTCGAAAGAAGCGCTTTGTGCCAAACCCGATCGAAGGCCTCGCAATGTCCAAACTAACGGCCAATGCCTCCCTTGACTCATCTCATTAGATTTTCTAAAATGCTCTGCAATTTTTTTTGGTATGCAACAGTCATTGTAACGCCAAGCGAAAGCATGTCCCGAAGATTTCTGAGAAACCTATTGCACTTCGATCCAATTTCCAATTCCAAAGCCTATGTCGTTGCTATATAGTAGCGGGGTAAGGGATTCCCCAACCTCATTCATCACATGAGTAACATAAGAGGTTACAGATGGAGCCTGAAATAGGAGATGGGCAGCAACATCTTCCTGATAACAACTCAAAATCATTATAACCTGTGGTTGCCAAACAGATGCAGATCCAAAACATACATATATGCGATGTATATACCTACTTGTTTAAATCCATTGTTAAAGTGTTCTAACAGCGGGTTTTGGCAGGAACTTGAGCATCGGTGGATTGCTGTTCGTTTAAATAATGGAGGAAATGGATTTTTATACTTGAAATTAGTGCTATATTCAACCGACTTCAAAAGAAGGAAGAGGTTCTAAATTCGACTGTATTTTTTTTGTGTGTTACCTCAGAACTTTTTTCCGTGACACCGATTTTGATGATTCTTTTTTTATTTGATAGCTGGTGCTTCTCATGTGGTCCGTATAAATTTGATCAAGATCTGACTAGTAGTTTTTGAATTATCCTTAATAGTGCGTATTTAATTGACTTCGACTACATTGATGATGTTCTCATTTTATTTATATTGAAGTCGGTTGTACAAAATTTTTAATTTTACCACTTGTGTGTATTAAATGTGCTCTCAAGAGAGCTCCAATGTTGATATTAAATCCCAAGTTATTTTGTTCGTTTAGTCGTCGAGATACTATCGTCATCGACTTTGCTGGCTTAGCTGTCGTCAAAATCTCCCAAAAACATCGCGATGGGACGCATCAACATTTTATTACGCATAATATGTAGGTTACCGTTACCGATACAGCCTTTCAAAAGTCAACAGCTGAACTAAAAAGATAGGCCATCCCCATAGATTACCTTATAGGGGAGGAAATAATTTGCCATAGTTGCCACCAGGGATGGAAAAAATCATGATTTTTTTAATTTTCATCAAATCATGCTGATTTAAAAAAAACATGATTTTTTTTATTTTTATGATTTTTGTATATTTTGAAATTCACGAGTTGGTAACACTTTTTGACATAGTAGGATTAAAAGTTTATGATTACATATGTATGAGACTGATTAAGAGTAAAATAATTAATACTGTATTAATTACAGTTCATATCTTAAGTGTGAATTTCTTAAAAATTCTTTGGTTGATTTTACTGTTTATGAGACTGATAGACCTCATCGCTACTGTCTGTTGATTTTTCAAAGTTTATGAGACTATTGCAGTAGAATAATAAAAATAAAATAAAAAAGTAAAAGATTTTACCTTATTTTAAGCCAATTTTATTTCATTTTCTGCCTATTACATTAATTTATACATGTTGATTTAAATCAATGATTTTTTTAATCAAAATCAAGTTATTTAAATCGTGATTTAAATCTGCCAACCCTGCATTTTTTTTATTTGTAATTAGAAAGACGCTGCTGTCCATCTCCAGATTTGAACCTTGAAAGAGAGTCTACGAACCACCGCTAGAAAACCTGCTTTTAAATAAAATACAAAACCGCATCCAAATCGGTCCACCCGTTTAAAACGATCTACGGTGCCACAGACAGATACACATAGCGGTCAAACTTATAACACCCCTCTTTTTGCGTCGGGGGTTAAAAACTAAATATTATTTAATACAATAGTTCATATAAAACCACGTGATAATTTCTGGGGTTGGATGCAATTCAGAGACGTGAGTATAGCTACGTAGTACTATTATTTATTCTGTGGTATAGGTAGCGACAGTGCAATCAGATTCCAAACAACCCATTCGTTATGCAAATTGCAAGCATTCTCAAGCTTATATATTTAATTAAATCGTTCCATAATACATTATACCGTGGTACTACCAATATAATATACAATTTTATAAAATACAATTTTTAGACAAATTGCAGGGTAATGTACTCACGCCTCAATAGATCTTCCATTTATCTACATATTAATACGTGAAGCATGAAGAGAGTACCGCTTTTTATGCATATTGCGCGCATAGATGAGTTAGATTTAACATAGTTAAAGTATATGTAGAGAAGGAGTGCAGAAAGCTAAAATTTATATGTTATACGTTACAAACACACTAAATAAAATACACACAATTGTCGCTTGGACAAATTATATTGTTTGTTGACGTTCATACTGCCAATGCCTCAGAGTAAGTAATAAGTACTATTATTTATTCTGTGGTAATAAGCATATTATCTATGTTAGTACTTTAAGGTCAATGTCAAACACTTAATAGTCTGTGGTGAAACAGTTGCACAGGAGATTTTCGCCAGTCATTTAAAATATTGCCAACAAATAACTGACAGATGGACTGTATAAGCAGTGAATGTGTGTGAGTGATTTCAAATGTTTCTTTTTCAATAGTGTGCGTGTCAAGTCAAAAAAGCGTTTATTTTATATTTTTATAGTTGATATCTGTGTTTTGTTGAAAGTGATATACAGCTTGCTTCGAATTCCGAGCACTAGGCGACCACTAGTAAAATTTATTTCAGGATGTGACGCAAATAGACTCATTTAACTTCTTAAATGTCTAACTTGGTCCATCGCGTAAACCGGAGGACGGCACTGGGTCGCGCACCGCAAGGTCGTGCACTTTGCACTTCCCGCCTAGCCAGCCCAATTACACTCCCCGTCCAGATCCCTCGGACTTAACGCTACAGCTGACATGACTTTGCGTAATGCAATACTATTTAAACAAATTTTTAAACTTTCCTAATATACTTCAACTAGTGATTTCCAAAAAAGTGATTAAATAAAAAAAATCTATCATTGAGTAGCGGCGCGATGGCCGCGGATTCGAACCCCGCACGGAACAAGTATTTGTATGGCCTACAAATAACTGTTCCGGATTTAGATGGTTGTTCTTGTGCAGTTTATGTGTGTAAACTGCCTCCACGATACAGGAGAAATTTCCTAGTGTTGCGGTAACATATTAGATAGATAAAAAACCATAATAAATTATTATAATTGATATTTACCTTTAATAGATGATATCTCTAATTATATGTGATGTAGATACGAGTTGTGGAACTTGAGTTAACGGCAGAGCAACTTGAAAATACGAGCAAGTAGCTCATAAAATTTTATACGTGGTAGAGTCACCCTGAAGCTATAATATGTTTGTAGCACAAATGGGTCTGCTCGACCGGGGAAGGACCACTCTCTCACAGAATGAAAAAGCAACTTATGCAGCTGTGTTTTGCTATGTTGAGTTTAGACCGGAGACTCTTTTTACTGGAAACGAGGCATTCCATCTTAGTCCTCAGGAGTGAAAACGCATCTGCATTTTGATTCGTTTTGCTGCTATTTTACGCTGGTATTCTGTGAGAGAGCAGTCCTACCCCGGTTGTTAGAGTCACGCTGCAATTATGGTTGCAGCACGAATGGATCGGCTCGACCGGGGTAGGACCGCGCTCTCACAGAATACTAATAATAATATATAATAATAATAATAATATCTCTCACAGTGCTGCGACCACAATATAGCTGCAGTATGGCTCTACCAAGTAAAATGCAGGTGTCGCATTACCATGTAAAACGCGTCATCTACCACGTAAAACGCGTGATGCAGGTGTCTATGGACTTACTGTATCCACTTTTCATTAGGTGGACTGTGTGCTCGTTTGGCACTATCACGCGAATAGAATAGAATAGGATAATTTTTTATTCGATATAGATTTACTTGTAGTAATTAAAAATGTTTACGAACTACTTACAAAACTTATTTAAGAAACAGCTTGGGAGCAATCATCTCATTCCCAGGAGTGGGACGAATAAAGATTGTACTTTACTTTTTTACATTAAAAAACCTTTTCCTGTCATAGAGATGTCGTGTTAGTTATTATAAAGTTTTCCTCAACTCTACACAGACAAGTCATCATTAACATCATTTAGAAGTACTAAGATAATATATTAATTAGTTTTATAACACGCGATAGTGGCATTAAATCACGTAGTGCGTTCAGAAGGCGCAAAGTCCAGGCATCATGAACGTAGGATTGTGTTAAAGCGACCCACTTGAACAGGGCTGACAATAGCTTTTTTTTTTATTACATACTAGCTGGTACACTATATTGCACATAATAGTGTTTAATTAGGAATTATAATGATGATGATATGTAACTTAATTGTACTATGCCTATAACCTTCGCGCAAGTGCAAGCTATAAGTTGATAAAGTTTTACCGCAATCTGACGAACGGTATGGCAATGCATAAAATACGAAAAAACAAACATTAATTTTTATATATTAGAGAATATAAAAATCAATTGCCGTGCGTTAGTCTCGCCAAAACTCGAAAATGGCTCGACCTCTTTTGATGATTTTTTTTGCGTGTGTTTGAATGGGGCGCTAGTAATTAAAAGAGATCGACAAAATGATGAGAACCCTTCACATTTTTAAGAAATTTTAATTCTACTCTAGACTATACTTTGTTCTGTTGATTCAGAAACCCTGAACGAGGAAGGGCAGGAAATAGATTTCATAATTTAAGGTTATATATAATAAGGAAGGTATATTTAAGGTATATTAGATATGGCTGCAACACGAATGGGGCGGATCGACAGGAAATGGAACTCGTTTTTCAGAATAATCACTGTCAAATAGCAGCTTAATATTTTTTTCTATCCATTACAGCCTATAACAGTCCACTGCTGAACATAGGCCTCCCCCAAAGGTTGCTCAATTGGAAGGATTTTACTATAGTTGCCACGCATGACGGGTTGGCAACCGCAGCTTTTTATTTTATATTTTGAGTTGTTACCAGGTAGATGCTGCTTCTTATCATCTTATTAGTCAGAGCAAACGATCTTGTCTATTAACCGAACATTTATGACTCGGATCCAAGGCTTTATAGTCCGGCTACATGTCTTCTCTGTTATATATTTTAAATCTAGAGATATTTGTCCCGCGTTATTATTTGCTTGCGTCATACAATATTCGTTGATGACAAGGGTTGTCAGATAACCGTAGTCATTGCTGGAGT
The DNA here is from genome assembly GCA_029286625.1 of Parnassius orleans. Taxonomy (NCBI): domain Eukaryota; kingdom Metazoa; phylum Arthropoda; class Insecta; order Lepidoptera; family Papilionidae; genus Parnassius; species Parnassius orleans. Next base: position 1,096,799 of record JAGSMP010000097.1, read on the forward strand.
AACCATGACAATGGTATCAGGTCGGGTTGTTTTTTTTGGGCTTAGATAAGTATTTTTTTTAATATCGATAAGCGACAACCCTAACGGCCTGTTTGGTCTGCTAGTGAGCAGAAAATTAGGTTGTTTGCCGATAAAATTTATCGGTAATATGTTTACGAGTGAATGAAACGATTTATCAATCCATTTAAACTATTGAACAAATAATTCAAATACATCTCGAGTGTTTTATATATGACACTGATCAAGGGTCGAACGATAATTCACTATCTGTATATTGATCTTTTTGGGGTTCCGCTGTATCAAGGCAAGGCACTGTTACAATTTCGTATTTTCCGCCTGTACTAATGTGTCACAGTATTATACGTTCTTTAGGTCGAATCTATCTTGTTTTCGATATATTAATGTATGTCTTAATTTTAAGGTAACAAAATATCACAAAAATATTTTTATACCAAACAAACCAAAACATGCTCGAAGAGTGGATAAAACTAAGCGAGGGGATAAACATTTTCTCCTTTCCCCTGGGACAAAATTGCCTCCTGTCCATGCTAGCCCTGTAGAAAACATAAGATAAAGCTTACACAAAGGAACATTACCTGACGCATGTCCCAATAAGGACTTGGCCAATTAATTTGTTTTACTTTGATCCTTAATGAAACACTTTTTCTTTAAGGCTTTTAAGAATAACAAATAACAACATTTGTTTCATTTTTTTCGTTCATCGAATTACAAGGTTATCGCTTTTTATTTAATTCAATTTGTTTTTAAGGCCTTTTGACTTTATTATTCGCTGTCGTTGCATTTGTGGAGTACATCAAGTAGCTCGTCTATAACCACAGAATAAATAATAGTACAAGCTTTAACTTAAAAAATATCAAAGTTTCTGATATTGTCGCATTTGTCCATTAGGGTCACTACGGCCTATCAAATGCTGAACATACTCCCCATAGATTGTATATGGGGGGGGGGAGATAATGCAATAGTTGCCTTGCGGCTCACCTGTTGGTAAGAGACTACCGCCGCCCATGAACAACTGCAACACCATGGGAGTTGCAGGTGTGTTACCGGTCTTTTAAAAAAGTAGACTTTTCTAGAAGTCGGAGTCTTCAGTATTAACACGGAAAAGCTGTTATTATCATCATTGTTGTTCATATTATTAGGAGATTTAAAGTAAATTAGAATATTTTATTAAATAAGTAATATTTTTTTTTAGAGATAAAGGTTGAGCACACTGTCCACATGGTGGTGAATGTAGTGCCATAGACATCTAAATCTGCACACATCTGCATTCTGGTTCTTAATGGGGGATATTAAGAACCAGAATGCAGATATGTTGTCACCTCTGAGGACTCCGATGGAATGACTAAGTAAAAAGTGTCTCCGGTTCTGTACACTCATCATACGCAACACTGTTTAATGTCGGTATTCTTTGGGAGTCTAGTCTCGTAATGTAGGCCTATGTGCAACAGCATCCATCAAGTGGACTTTGTGTTTGAGTTTATCCTTACTAGAAAAAAATCATGATTAGAAGCCCATCGCTTTACACAACAGTATCACGGATGTACTTTTTTTGTACCGGGTAACTTTCCGTTGTAACGACACCAACATTGATAAACCCTCGGCTTGACACAGTTGGGTGCAACCGACTTATCGCAGTGGGGCGCACTGGCTGAGTTGACAGCTCGCTTCAGGACCCTCGATAAGATATCGTTGACCTTCATTCGTGTCTGCCTCGATAACTGAGTCTGAAGTTCAATGGCGACCGACAACGGTCACAGAACATTTTTGAGGGTGGTGAAAAACGTGATAAAAGAAAGAAAGAGAGAAAACATATTTGTAATCTCAATCTCTCAGTGGAGTAAACATAAATGTCTCATCACACAGTACACATAAAATAAGAATTATTATAAACTAGCGACCCGCTTCGGCTTCGCCTGGATAGGACCTATTAATGTCAATTTTTTTCGAATAGAATATAGCCTTGATCCCACCTAATATTGCTCTCTAGTTGTTTGTAAAGTTTCATCACAATCGGTTCTGCCATTCCAAAGATTAGCCCGACAGACAAAAATTTAAAAAATGATTGTTCAGTATTAATAGCATACTAATAACCCCTTGAGCTTAATAGAAGCCAGTTCTTTCAATATTACAGACCAGCTCTACAATTTTATTTATATGTATGTATAGATTAAAAAAAAGATAGCATTGACAGCTCTGAAAATAGAGGTAATCTACACACGCACTTCTCTTACATATATTTACATAAAGCGCAGTATGTTATAGCATTGCTAGGGTGTTATAGGTAAAGAGCGATAGCGGTTACACTAATCCTGCTGCCCTATTCCTTGGATGCAGTTTACCTGATGGTAAATTCATTATTACACCTGGGGACTAAATGGAACGACTGATAGCCTACAGGCATACAATTATACAATTATACTGGCTTTGTTTATCCTCCATTATAGCACATAACAGATGCATTGATACAAGGCGTTAAGAATAGACGAGCGGGAGGTACTTGCCCGGAAAGAATCCTAAGCAATAAGGTACCTAGTAAAGTAAAATGTAACGATTGAAACTCCATGTATGTGTTATCGATAGAGATTACAATAGTGAGCTTACTCTTAATACCATCTGTCCATTACAGCCTATAAAAGTCCACTGCTGAACATAGGCCTTTTCCCTAGATTGCTTAATAGGGAGGATTTTGCCATAGTTGCCACGCTTGGCAGGCAGGTTCGCAACCGCAGTTTTTTATGACTTTGAGTTGTCATTATAAAGATGCTGCTGTTTCAGTTTCCCTCTGTCGCCTCTAACGACACCCACGGGATGATGTGGGGTAGTAGACATTCTTACACCGTCACAACACGGTTAGGTTAGCAATACTCGCAATTGTAACATTATTATCGAATTTTTGCTATCTTCCCATAAAACTACTAGATGAAGGTGGATCTTTTGCCATTTTTCTCATCATTTTTCATCCCAGATTTGCCATTAATTTTCTAATTTTTATATTTCTTTTAAATGTTTTATTTTAAATTTCTATATTTCTTTTCTTTAAATTGATAAGTATAATCTTTTATGTCTGGGTAACATCGAAATTCAAATTCTAAGTTATGATTTACAAAAAAGATGTTTTCCCATATTATCTGTTACATGTTGTGTTTACCTTTGATTAAGGCGCTGCGCAAACCTAGACACTTTTGTGTCTTGTGCGGATACAAGCTACCAATGAATATTTTATTTTCATGTAATCAATATGAAATCAGCCATTCCTTGCGGCAAACGCAGACACTTTTTGTGTCCAGTTGCTTCCACGTACCGACCGCCAATCAAAAAGTGTTTTCGGTGTAGGTAACTGGAAACTTTAAGTCGTCAATTGAAGACACAAGCAACACAAAGCAAATTTCCTTACAATTGTACGGCGCTGAGATTGACGTGGTTGATTTGCCTGTAAATATTGACGGCGACGACGTCTACGTCAATGTGTAATCAACACAACAAGCAAAGGTACCTCCATCGACATCCAAGGTGAAACTGACGGAAAACAAGCAACGAATTGTTACCAGTGCAGTGTCCAGAAGTAGTAACCGGCGACTGTGTCCGATTGCCGCTACCGGACACAGCAACTACGGTTTCCTGTGATGGTGTGCCGTGTCGGTAACAAAAAGTGTCCACGTTTGCGCAGCGCCTAAATACATTTATTTTAACTTTCTAATGCTCTAATCCTATGTTTGTTATAGCAATCCTTGTTTGTGTAGTTAAATATTTGGTCATTAATTGTTAATATGATTTTTGTTCATTAAGTAATTAGGTTGGAGACGTTATTCATATTTGTTCTTGAGACATGCGAGGTGAAAAAAGTCATTAGCCTCATTAGCATACGAATAATATAAATAGCATACATACACATACACAGATATCCTTTTTAAAACAATATAATCTTACACTATAAACTTAAAAACGTGGAGGTTTGTTGAAATTTGGACATTCAAATATCGAATATATTACGAAAACCTTATCGCCACGCTTGGCAGGCAAATTGTACATCGCAGTACCAGAAGCCTCGAATCTTGACGATGCTCATGTTGCATAGGGTGGTAGATTCTAACGCGGCCACCAAATGTCACAAATTCTGCACCATTTCACGTTGAGAGAGTATTGCATGCCGTAAGCGCTAAGCGCGCCGGTATGTTCAACTAGGGCCTAAAAATTAAGATTCCAACGTTTTGTCGCATGAAATCGTATCTAGCAATCATATTGTACATATGTGATATAAAAAGCTTGTTAAAAATTTTTGTTGAACTTATAATTTTTTTTTTTAAATCGGTTAATTGCTATTTTTACATAAAAAAGGGGTTTTAGTGGCTTATGGTGTGGATTTATCAAGTGCGCATGGCTTCGTAAACACGATAACTTTTGAAAATATCAATTGTTTAACTCAATCCATTTTTAAAACTCTTCATCTATCATGTGGGAAGCCATTGACTGTAAATGGCAGTTTAATTTTGTTTTGTTTAGTTATAATAATTTTTTTTCGGCTGCGAAATGTCTAAATTTTCGGTGTTTTAGCAGCCTTGTATGAATTTATTTTTTACTAAATAGAGACTGCGTCACTCACTCAGTTCGGCGTCAATCGCCGTCGTGAGTGGACACTGTATCGGTTGTTTGCAGCGGCTCAAAAAGATCGCTGAACAAATACACAATATTCCAAAAACCAAATTTCTTACATACTTGATTATAATAATAATCAGAGATTTTTATTACAATATTTTAAAAGCACAGAATAAATAATAGTAGTACGTACTAAAAGTAAGTAGGATGTAATATTTATACTTAAATACGTCTTGGACTTTATGGAGTGACCTGAATGATGATATGATGATCATATGAGCATTATGAGTCGTGCGCTTTTGGACTTTCCAAACTTTTTTTTAAATTGGACTTTGACATAAAATTATCGGAAAATTGGAAGTATAATAAGGTTATTAGTGAAAACTTGTGTGTATTTATGTAAAGTACTTTAAAAAAATTCTGTATAATCATGTTATACGTAATTTTTTTAATGCGCTTAGGGCATGCCCAATTGGATTTACCAATATTTAATATTTTTTATTTCATAAAATAAGGGTGACTTAACGAGCACACAGTCCACTGTTGGTAAGTGGATGCTGTGCTGTGGCTCATAAACTATCATCTATCCTCAATTAAGAATCAAAATATAGATGCGTTGACAGCTCTGACGACTAAGACAAAAGTGTCTCCCAGGTTTTCTACACTTATCAGAGCGTCCTTCACCGGTCGAGCCGACCCATTCGTGCTAAAGCTAATATTAAATTAAATAAAGCCATAAAGCATAAAGCTGCAGCGTAATTCTACCACATTAAATAATAATTTAATAAACGTAAAAAAATATAGGTTAGGTAGGTAGGTACTTGTTTCTAATTACATTACAGGCGATTTACGTAAGGCTTAGCTTCGTGCTTAGATTCGAACAGTGTCTCAATGCCGAATCGGTTTTAAATAAATAAATAAGGGCGGCGCCGGATCAGCCCCGAGCGGCTTTGTTTAAATATCATAATATTCACAGTATTCTAATAACTTGCGTTCCAGCCACGGTAGCGTAGCACCACTAAATTTGTTGTTCATTAAAAAAGAAATAAATTTTAATCGTAGTTACAATAATACACAGCACAACTGCCTCGTTGGCCATAACCGCGACTGCTGATTATTAGGTCCCGGCTTCGAATCCCGGGTCGGGCCGAGTCGGGACCGGGTGCGCCTGATCTATCTCCGTTCGTGTCGGATTACCAACCATACCATCGGACTTGAAATTTCGAACATAGCTCAGAATCGGATGACAATATAAAAATAAGAAAAACGTGGTAGATATATATAAAAAAAAATTGTATACTTGTTTGTTATTCACACGTAGGTGCCAGTGCAACCTTTCTGATATTGGGCCTTAGAGTATACATAATAGCTTGCTTATGTACTCTAAGTATTGGACGTTCTATTATTTTAACACTAATTACTAAAACATGCTTGGTCAGTGTGAATCCACTGATTATTATCAATGTAGGTACGAAGTTTCTGGTATGATTCATTTCATTCTGCTATCTCGTTAATGTATTACGCTGTAGAAATTAATATTCATGGATAATAAGCAAACAATTAATTAATATACTTAAATTTTTTACATTAATTAATAACAGCTTATCAAAAATCCACTTAATGTTAATGTTCTGAACTTATGTCTTCCTCTTATTCCTCTAATATTTGCTATAGTTGCCACATTTTGCAGGCGATTTGGCAACCACAGTTTTGTTTTTATACAGGGTTATTTTTCAAAGAGTAGCCAAATTTTAAACTTAAGTTCAAATATATAAACAATGATATATCGTTTTCACACAATTCGTGCTTTCGCATTTTTTTAAGTACCTACCTACTATTTTCATTTGTCCAAGAGAAAGGGAAGGAGGAGGTTGAAAATATTTGAAACGTTTTTCCGCCCTATTTAGGAGATTAGGATTTAGGATTTAACTAGCTTGTCCCTTAGTTTGCGTTCTTAGATCGTCTCCTTACGTCGTATGTACGTAGGTGTAATACCCACACGAGCGACGGATCTATTCCCGTCCGGGACGTTGGACTTTGGCCGGCGGCGTGTTATCGACCATTATCATTATCCCATCGGGCGTCCGCGAGCGCCGTCTTCCGCTAGCCACGTTTCTAGCATCGTTTTTTTATAGAATTAGGGGACAAGCGAGCACACAGCCCACCTGATGGTAAGTGAATGTTGTGGCTCATAGACACCTACATCTGTCCTCGATTAAGAATCAAAATGCAGATGCGTTGTGACCCCTAAGGACTAAGACGCCTCGTATCCAGTAAAAAGGGTCTCCGGTTCTCTACACTCACCATACGAAACAGCAGCTGCATTAAGCAGTTGTGTATCGCAGCTTCGACTTCGACTTCGACCAGCCTCAGCCTCTACGGCTCGCACAGATGCCTGTGATTTGCTACGCAAAGGCGAAGGGACTGCACTTCTCGCAGAGCCGAAGCCGTTGCAGAAGTAACTATGTCAATATTCCTGTGTAAAAATGTGAGGTAATGATTTTACAAAAAAATTATTACTCATAAACTGTACATTTCCGCAAGGGGGGAAGGGTAGGGGGGCTCTTTCCCAGAACCCTGACCCTCCTCCCACTGCCTCCCAACCCCCTTACACGCCCGTACGCAAATACCGGATGTCTATAGTCTTACCATTTTCAGAAGATTGTCTTTTTAAAAGTACGTTGCGGTGAAAATTTTAGAGCACCAAATTTTTAAACTTGGCACCTAATTAGCACCTAAAAAGCCCCTAATTTTGGGTTTTTCTAAATGCAAATTCCTGACTTTGCGTTGCTGGCGAGACACAGCTGCATTAAGCTGCTATTTCACGCTGGTATTCTGTAAGTGCGTGGTCCTTCCATCGAGCCGACCCTTTCGTGCTACAACTGCCTATAGTATAGCTGCAGCATGGATCTACTACGTTTTAAAAAAATGAGTTTAAACAAGTGGTAAAATCATAAAAAAATTACAACCGACTTCAATATAAATTATTAAGGATATCTCAAAAAGTACTGGTCAGACCTTGATAAATTATATTTAATTAAAATAATTATATAAAAATTTATATGGGACCACTTGAGAAGCACCAGCTTTCAAATAAAAAAAGAATCCTCAAAATCGGCTCACCTAGAAAAAAAGTTACGAGATAACACACATAACAAAAAAATAAAAAAAAATACAGTAGAATTGAGTACCTCCTCCTTTTTGAAGTCGGTTAAAAATTAAACGACACGCATTGATCATGAGCTGCGTTGATCCTAGTGAGAATACTAGACATACTAGGTCATAGTTATTCATTTACATTATACATTTATTGTTTATGGTATTGTCACTGGTTTTAATAGTACGTATATTAAATTTCAGGAAATCCGGACGGCTGGAGGTAAGTGAAAACTAGATTATAAAATTCCATTCCATACCTACATAGACTATACATATAGGTCAAGCTAATATAAAAGTTGTAAAAAAGCTAGTCCTAGAATTACATTTCATTTTAAACTGAAAAAAAAAATCTTAAATCTGCAACATTGTGGCACACTGCCAGAATTATGAATAAGAATTGTATAGACTCCACGGGATGTTTCGTAAAATGTTTTAAAATTATGAACCACATTTAAACCACTTGAATAATTGTGGCTAGTGTTATTTTTTTATTGTTGTTTATTAATTTTTTCTTTACAATATACATAAGTGATGATCATGAGTTCATAACAGCTGACAAAACTGAGATAGTTTAATATTATGTTTTTTATACAAATACCTGTTCGTGCGGGATTCTAACCCGAGGCCCACGGCGCCGCAACGCATTGCTAAGTCACTGCGAAACGGAACCGTAATTTTATAACTTTCTCAATGATGATTCTAAATGATTGGCAAAGATGACGTTTGCGCTCTAAACAATTATACACAACGCCGTTGGGGTTCGGGTTGAAATACCGAGTCGGGCAAAAATCTGTTATTGGGCTTTTCTCAAAGAAATTCCCAGTAGTAGTACTTGTACTGTTATTTATTCTATGATAGTAGCCAGAGTCAATGAAAGGACGTAAAGACGTTGGTCCTGCGCCTAATCTCTCTCCGATCATGTTGTGAATTGGTGGTAGAAACACATTGTATAATTTTCGAGATTACGTTGTCGAGTCGTGGTTGCTCAGCGGCTAAGCGCTCGCTGTAAATTTCACAGTACGTGAGCAACCCGTGTTCGATGCCCGCCGGCACCAATGAATTTGTTAATCGCAATTTTAAGTGCTGATTTACCACGTGCTCGGCAGTGAAGGAAAACATCGTGAAGAAACCTGCACGTCTAAGAAATAAGAAAAAAAATATTTCCAAGACATGTGAAGTTTGCCCACACGCATTGGGGCAGCGCGGCGGACACTTCCTTGCCCTAAAACCTTCTCAGAAATGAGAGGAGGCCTGTGCCCAGCAGTGGGATGTATATAGGCTGTAACTTTAACTTTATATTGTAAAAGCGTATACATTGCCCCTTGAAAGAATTAATAACGCTGTGCAATTGACTAACCGGTATCACTAACTTTTTATTGTTCCACCTTCCACTTGTTCCTAGTAAAAAGTAAAGTAAAGTTACAGCCTATATACGTCCCACTTTCTCAATTCCACTTGTTCCTAGTGTTTACAGAATTTAGGTACTCATATCATTTTTTTTTTATTAAAACTTCTGTTTTTGTTTACGTACATTAAAATTATAGTGATTCCTTGTGCTGTTTTAAAAATAATAGTACTGCAGAATTTAAGAGATAAACAGCTCGATAGTATAAAATGTTATTTTTTTTTATTATATTCATTATTCGACTGTCTGGTTTGGTATTTGTTAGTTTTTATTTGATGTTTCTGATATTTTGTAATTTATGTTATAAATCTGGCACCATTATAATATTTTAATATTATTTTACTCTTCTTATAAAGCATGTTGTGACTACCTTAAGTAAGTTTTATATTTAAAATAAAGTTTATAAATTACCTCTTCCTTAAATAAATAATTTTTCTGGAAGGTTTCAAGTTCTAAATCTTAGGGTCTCCTTCTTAAATTTTAGATTTATAGACAGTACATAAGAACCCGGTGATTCACCTACGCGTAATAGAAAAGATAATAGATCTCATAGCTCACTGAATTGGAATAATACAAATTATAAAGCAAACCATACCTATACGTCATTGAGCTGTTAATAAGGTCTGAAAAATTCATTAATTTTTTCTTGATAACTAGCTAACTCTAAACAATGCCTCGTATATTCCCATAAAGTATTTACGGAGCAATTCCGTTGTAAGGTGTCGGTAAAACAATGTTTTATACTAGTTTGTAACACATAATATGTACATTATTTATTTATTTACATTTATATATTCTGCAGCAGGAATAGCTCTATATTTATTTATGTTTTTTTACTTTTTGTACTACTTTGTTGATAATGCTTTTATAGTATACCTTTGTTTGATAGTTATTGTTATATAAAAATATAATTTAAAATTTATTACGCCATTATGTAAATAATTATACAGTTATGCCTGATGTCTGCTCGTAGGTCTTGTTAGTGGTGCCGCCAGAACTTAGCATAATGCTGAGTCGGTGGCCTTTTCGTTGCTGCTATCCAATAAACTGTTTATTTTATTATCATTTCCCGTATATTTCATAATGATGGGTTCATTGGCTGTAATGAAATAGACTTTAAGCAACAGCCCGTCATGAGTTCACTATCGAATGTAGTCAGCAGCATTATCGTTGCGACGTTATAATTGTCGTAATCGTTCTAGATCCGACTATTGGGGTCAAGTAATTATAACTTTTAACAGAAAGTAAAACCGGCTTCAAATTGCTAAAAAACAAATTATTTATTTGCTACCTTTAGGGTGGAATTTTTATTCCAAATTTGTATGGGACCACCCTTGAAGTATAACCTATTTAATAAAAAGAATCATTAAAATCGGTTCTCAATCTGCGAAGATATCATATGAAATTCCTTAAACAATAGTCCAATATGAAATTTTCCCTATTTTCAACCCTTGGGGCGGAATTTTTCTTTAAAAATTAATGGGACCACCCTTGAGGTAAAGCCTTCATTAAAATCAAAAGAAGGATTAAAATCGGTTACTACTCAATTGAGAACCTCCCCATTTTGAAGTCGGTTAAAAAACGAGAACACTTTTCAGAATAAAGATAAAAACGAATTTGCTAACAATAAGAAACAAATGATTATGTTCGACATGAAATTGTCTGACTAATCCAAAATCCAAAGTCTAACTTCGACCGAGAGGTCAATCGACGGATCCAGCTGTAATCTCTCTAACGCTGCGTAGCTAATTGGATCTCTCATCACGTATAACTTAAATCTTGGAAACAAAAGTGCACAACCAGTGCGTGTTCCTTCACTGTTGAGCGTATGAGGAATCTCAGTGACGCCCAAAGAGCTATAGAGGAGCTATGGTCGGAGATCTCGTGACGGCGAGCGAAGTGTAGAGCGCCTTAGAGTACCTATAAATAAGCTAGCTATGCATTAAAATACTCTAAGGGCGGACCCTCTACATCGTGGCGACCTGGTAATTACGTCGACGACAAAGCACCGAAAAGTCGGGAATTAAAATAAGTAAAACTAAACGCGATAAAATTCGTAAAATAGTTTTATTCAATGTACAGTTGTCGCGTAAATATAGGAAAAAGTCATTATTATTTACGAGCTTGGGGTTCGAGACAATTAAAACTGCCGATTGAATTACCAAAATTGACACTTTAATTATACAACACTAATTACAACTTTAAACCACACTAATAACAAAATACAATTTTACTACAGATCGCTTAAGTTCGTAGTTGTATCGCTCGAAGTCCTCGCTTGTATCGCCAATTCAATACTGACTCGGTCGTGGTCTATACCGGCCTTATATAGCGCCTCAGATACTTTCCAGAACCTTCTACTGTGGAAACATCTAGAATGTTACAGTACATATCGGTCCCGAAATTTCTAGAAAGATCTTGACTCTCCTAGTTCTGCTACTCGATACTAGAGGGCGCTAGTGGCTAGTGTTGCCATGTAAAAGACATTAATAGTGGCGCGCAACACTGCCCCCTCCTAAGACATGCTCGTCCCGAGCATTATTGGCCCCATAATAACGCGCCAGTCGATCTTAGGAGTACCTCTTGCACCTTTCTGTATCCGGTAGGTTACGTCATTGATCCTTGTCACAATCCGGTACGGTCCGTCCCATTTAGCTTGAAGCTTAGGAGATTTCCCTTTGCTGCGAACTGGATTGTGTAACCACACTAGTGAACCTTCGTCAAACCCTTTGTTGTTCATTTTGCGGTCATACCGTGTTTTCATCTTTTCAGACGTTTGCTGTCCCGATTGTCTGACGTGCTCATAAATGTCATTCATTTTGTTCCGCAAGTCATTTGCATAATCGGTTATACTGCGTGGGGCATCAGGTGGTATTCCGGTGATCAGGTCTGCAGGCAGCCGTAATTTCTCCCAAAATTTGCTAAAGCTGGTGTCACTGATGTACTTTCGTGAACAGCGCTTCGATATGACAACAAAACGGTTGTATTTGCCTGTCCCAGTCTCGTTGCCGTTTTTCCACAACTTTGCTAGGTACCTCTCCAATGTCTGATTAAATCGTTCTACCATACCATCAGATTGTGGGTGGTAAGAAGTTGTTCTTGTTTTATGAGTACCCATAACTCGGCAAGTTTCCTGGAATATTTGAGACTCAAAATTCCTTCCTTGATCGCTGTGAATCTCTAAAGGTACTCCAAAACGACAGAAGACTTCATGAACTAGTTTATCTGCAACTGTTGAAGCTTCTTGATTTGGAATAGCGAAGACTTCTGGCCACTTAGTGAAGTAATCCATCACAACCATGAAATACTTGTTACCACTTTCACTTTCCGGAAACGGCCCCGCAACGTCAAGGGCTATCCTCCCATGGTGCACCAACATTGTACAATGTCAATGCACCTCTACTACGAGTTTGAGGTCCCTTTACAGCCGCACAACTTGTACATTTGCGACACCAGTCCTCGACATCGTTACGACAGTGGACCCAGTAAAACCGTTCTCGGATCTTCAGTAGAGTTCGTTTAACTCCCAGGTGACCTCCTGAACAACCATTATGGTACAGCTGTAGAACATCCGTTACTTTAGCTTTAGGGACAACCATTTGCAAATGACAACTGTCTCCCTGACCATTTTCCCATTTACGGCACAGGACTCCATCCTGAATCAGCAAGCTGTCCCATTGGGCCCAATAGTTTTCGTGGTCGAACTCATCGCTGAGACGTCGCTCCACTTGGGCTTAGGAGCACTGGCCTTCATCCATTCCAGAATCGGCTTGATGTCTGAATCATCCTGCTGTGCATGTTGTAGGCTGTCCTTCCACTCATTGCTGAGCTGGTCTGTCCTGAGCATCCTAACAGATACCAATTCCTTACCCTCTTGCCTAGTACAATGCTTGCAATCTTCAGGGCAAGGTCTTCTTGACAATGCATCTGCATTGCCATGAGATTTCCGCTGCGATGTTCGATCACAAAGTCGTATTCCTGCAGTAGTTCAATCCATCTCGCAACTTGTCCTTCTGGATTTTTGAACTGCAATAGCCATTTCAGTGCAGCATGGTCAGTCTGTAAGGAAATTTCCGCCCCAGAAGATATTGCTAAAATGCTGCAACGACTTTACCACAGCAAGCAATTCTCGCCTTGTGACACAATAGTTCCTTTCCGGCTTTGACAACGACTTGCTGAAGTATGCTATCACAACCTCTTGATCACCATTCCTTTGAGACAACACACCGCCAAGTCCTATATCACTTGCGTCTGTGTCAACTATAAATTCCTTGCCCGCATCAGGGTACCCTAAAATAGGTGTTTTGCACAGACGGTCCTTGAGCTCCTGGAATGCGATATCGCAACTTTCATCCCAGCAGAAATGTCGCTTCTCCTCGGTTAGCTTGTGCAGAGGTTTGGCTATATCTGCAAAGTTCTTCACAAATCGCCGATAATAGGAGCACAATCCCAAAAATGCTCTAACCTGCGTCTTGTCTTTTGGGACCGGCCAATCCTTGACAGCGGCAATTTTCTCCGGATCCGTGCGGATACCTTCTTCCGACACTACATACCCCAAAAAGCTAACTTGCCGTTTGAATAGTGAACATTTCTTTGGACTCAATTTGAGGTTGGCACTCTTCATGAGCACGCGTTCCAGGTTTTGAAGGTGTTCCTCAAACGTACGGCCTACGATGATGATGTCATCCAAGTAGACCAGACAGGCATCGCCAATGGCCGGTAGTACAAGCTCCATCAACCTTTCAAACGTTGCTGGAGCATTGCACAATCAAACGGCATAACTTTAAATTGCCACAGACCCTTTCCTGTCGAGAATGCAGTTTTCTCCTTGTCCTTAGGGTCAATTTCAACCTGCCAGTAGCCACTTTTCAGGTCCAGTGTGCTAAACCACTTTACGCCTGTAAGCATGTCCAGCGTGTCATCAATTCTTGGCAAGGATAGCTGTCCTTCTTTGTAACGTCGTTCAGACGGCGGTAGTCAACACAAAACCGCATGCTGCCATCCTTCTTCTTTACCAGCACCACAGGTGAACACCATGGACTAGATGAAGGTTCAATAACACCATCCTTCACCATTCCCTCAATCATGGTTTCCACTTCTTTCACGTGCTACCGGCAATCTTCTTGGGCGCTGACGGATAGGCAATTCTTCTCCTGTGTTTATTTTGTGTTGAACTAAGCCAGTCTTTCCTATGTCAGCATCGTTTGACGAGAAAACATCGGCGTACTTGAGTAACAACTTCTTCCTTGACCACTTCATTCGGGGAGAGAACGCTGCGACAGTCTTCTAAAATGTGGTCACCCTCGTTTGTGCATTCTTGCTGGGGGTCCCAGTCGATGGATATTGGCACCTACGCAACCAATCCACTTCCTCACAAGTACCAACCAGTGTGCCTTTTTCCATAATCTGTTCCTGATCACAAAGGTTCAGCACACGTACTCTTGAGATGTCGGTGGTTCTGACCAAGGTTCGAGCCACTTTCCACGGAAGGTCATTGTCCACCCTTTCCACGAGTACACAACGATGAGCTTGCCCAGGATTCCGAGGAAGACTAACCGGCACAATCGTTTCCGATCTCGGCGGCAGAACAATCTTCTTAAGGCTGTACACATTCCCCGGTATCGCCCTTCCACGAAAAGTTTCATGTCCACATTTCAAAACACCTTGCTTAACATCGATCTCACAACAATTCTTCCTCATGAAGTCTAGGCCCAGGATGCAGTCGTCCATTATATCAACCACGATGACATTATGCAGGTAGATCATGTTGCCTAGCTTCAACTCCATCTCCTTCTCTCCACGGACGGGTATGCGCTGACCGGTGGCTGTTACCAAATTAATGCGCTCTCGGTTGTATGCGGAGTCCACAAGGAACTGACTTATAAGTTGGGAACTAACAACCGTGCGAGAGGCTCCAGTGTCTATGGTCAGTTTACACGGCGTTCCGTTGACCTCGCCTTTGATGATTAGGCTGTTCCCATCATGGGTTTGTGAGATCGAAATCCTTGGGGCTCTTTTAACATCAGCCAGCACCCGCCCCACAGTCCTGGCTTTTACTCGTTTCCTGCTGCTGCTGGGCGGTGCTGTTAGCCGCAATACCTCTCGAGATCGATCACTCCCTTTCTACAGTTCGCTTAGGCAGCTGGATCGAAGATGGCCTTTCCCCACAGCCGTAGCACCTAGGGCTGTATCGCTATTGCAGTCGCGAACTGCAGCTGCTGCAACCTCCTGACGCGATGGGATCGATGATCCTGCCGTACGGCTTCCACCTCCAGTGCATGGGCTAACGCGTCCTAAGCGTCTCGTGGTGCCCGAGCCTCACAGCAGCTCTGACTTCAAGGTCGCGGATGCCGTCGATGAATGTCTGCACCAGGTTCCCTACAATGAGCGCAGGTACAGACTGGTATGCTTTTCGAACCAGCTTTTCCACCTCAAGGGCCCACTGCTGCAGGTTTTCGTTGCTGCGTTGCACGCGATCTTTGAGCTGCGCACGAAAGACGTGTTCCAGGTGAGCGTCGCCATATCGCCTCCAACGCCTCAAGGAGCTGCTCGTAAGTCACTTCCTTACTGAGCTTCCAGAACAGTTAAGGCCTGGTCGCGCAAGCCTAGGGTGAGAGCAGTCATGGCCTGACTTTTATTCCAGCCGTTCGCCTTCATGACAGCCTCGAACTGGATTCTGCGCCGACCAGGAAGAAGTCCCGTCGAACGGCGGCACTTTAAATCCACGTAGCGAAGGTATTGTAGCTACCACGGGGCTGTAACTCCATCCCCAAGTTTGAGGTCGTCCAGCGTTTTCTTCACGTCAGCAATCACGTTGTCAACCCGATTGTTCACTTGGTCGATTCGGGTTTCAGCCCGACAGGCGGTTGTCATGTTGAGCAACCTATCCTTCACCTCCTTATCTCTTTCCCGAAGGTAGCGTGAAGGTTCTTCATGAGGAGCATCTGCTCTTCCTGTTGGCGGCCTGTTCCTCCTGTCCACGCTGCAGCTGCTTCCAACCGACGGGCCTGTTCCTCCTGTCGGCGGGCCTGTTCCCTGTCGGCGGGCCTGTTCCTCCTGTCGGCGGCCTGTTCCTCCTGTCGGCGAGCGCCTGCCCGCAGCATCATCATCATCAGAGTACCTAAGTCAGGTGCTGCAGATGCAGGAGCTGCTGACGGCCGGCCTCCGTGGTTGGCAGCTGGCCCCCGACGTTTGCGGCGTTGCATTACCAAATCGTCTCTGGTCCGTCTCTTGCTGGCGTTGACTTCGGGTACGGATACCCTCCGTGTCGTCCTTTGTAAAATCGCATGATCTGATCCCACTTCTGACACCAATTGTTACGAGCTTGGGGTTCGAGACAATTAAAACTGCCGATTGAATTACCAAAATTGACACTTTAATTATACAACACTAATTACAACTTTAAACCACACTAATAACAAAATACAATTTTACTACAGATCGCTTAAGTTCGTAGTTGTATCGCTTCGAAGTCCTCGCTTGTATCGCCAATTCAATACTGCCTCGGTCGTGGTCTATACCGGCCTTATATAGCGCCTCCGATACTTTCCAGAACCTTCATGTGGAAACATCTAGAATGTTCGAGTACATATCGGTCCCGAAATTTCTAGAAAGATCTTGACTTCCTAGTTCTGCTACTGATACTAGAGGGCGCTAGTGGCTAGTGTTGCCATGTAAAAGACATTAATAGTGGCGCGCAACATTATTACATACTAGCTGATACCCGCGACTTCGTCCGCGTTGCTTGATATATTAACAAAGTTTTCGTATGTGCGAAGGAAAAAACATCAAAAAGATCGCAAGCAAAAATATACTTTGCTTACAAAATTTCTTTGTAAACAATGTTATTCGTTGCATATAATGTCTACTGAACACGTAGTGCTTATAAAAATCGTTGTTTCTTGAAACATTAATAACTTTATATTAAATGAAGATATCGCAATATTTTTTTTAGATAATGGCCAAGTGTCTAAGAAATAAAACTTATAAAACCTAATTGAAATCTATCCAGTAGTTTTTCCGTGATGCGCGCACAACGGCAAACCTCTATCATTTTATTTGTATAGATTATGTTAATTTTTTCTTTTATTTCCTTGTTGCTGTAGCCGAAGGCTCGCTTGCCTTTCATACACATGCCAATAAAATTCATCGATAGCAACATTTTTACCAAAGCCGACGCAGGTATTGAATGTTTCGTCGCTTAATATAGCAATCCTACTCAGAAATTGCTGGTGTATCATTGAAGCATATCATTCAAGTTTTACGTACCTACTATATCATTTGCCGTGTAAGAATATCCACTAAATCTACATCGTTTGTCGTGCCGGCTTCATTATCTTCGGCTGCATCACGACTTATCATCAGGTGGGATAGTCGTTAAACACTGGGTTAGAATAATAAAAACTATATATAACTTTTGTCTCGTGGGTGTCGTAAGAGAAAGTCTGGAAAACGTAATTGAATTGAAATGCATTCCATCTTAGTCCTCAGGGGTGACAACGCATCTGCATTTTGATTCTCAATCGCGGATAAATGTAGATGTCTATGTGTCACAGCATAAATTTCTCGTTTGTCCACCTTATTCTATATAAAAAAAAACGTCATTTCGTTCAGTGGAAATTTTAATTTACGTGTCTTTATATTTTTCAATCGGCTTTCGAAGTAAACGATGATTAATGCTTTATCGTATCAAATATCACCGAATTTTATTATTTTTACTTAACTTATATATAAGGAAATTACAAGAAATCAGTGACTCACTGATAAGTAATAACACGATTTATCACTTCAATGTAAGCGTCTACTCTACTATATTAAGTGTTAGAACGACCAATGTCAATGTCATTTTCCTGTGTAATTTATTATTGTCCTTATAATACGTCGCCTGGCAACTTTTTTTTTATAAAATATGCGTGACAAACGAGCACACAGCCCACCTGATGGTTAGTGGATGCTGTTGCCCACGTCTGAGGACTCGGATGAAATGCCTCGTTTTCAGTAAAGAGAGTCTCCGGTTCTCTACTCTCATCACACAAAGCACAGCAGCATTAAGCGGCTGCTGGTATTATGTGAGAACATAGTCCTCCTTCCCCGGTCGAGCCGACTCATTCGTGCTATTACTATAATATAACTGCAGCATAGCTTTACCACGTATAAAAACTGGTCAGAAACTTACGGATTAATAGTTCTTTCAGGCTCGAAAACCAATTATGTTGGTTGGTACATTATTAGTTATTGTGTAGAATCTAGCGCTTGTGTCAGGATCAACGGAGCCTACTCGGACTGGTTGGACAACAATAAAGGTGTCAGACGGGGCTGTGTGGCTTCCCCGTGGCTGTTCAACCTATTTATGGACAGTTGTTTGGAAAATTTGAAACTTGAAGAATGCCGGTTAAGAATGCGTGATAACTCACGCATTCTTAACCCGCATTCTTCAACCGTTAACCGTCAAACGTCTTTTGTACGCCGATGATCAAGTCATATTTGCGTCGTCGGCGGCCGATTTGCAAATGATGGTTAAAAAATGCTCAGTGTTCTTTCACTAATTAAACTACAGGTTTCTTATCAATTGTTAAAAGCAAAACAACTTAGCGCGGTCACACTACGTGTCAAGCTTGCTCTGCCGAAGTAACTTGATCGCACATTTTTACCATTATCTCACGTGTGTAGGAGTCTTGTAACTAGACAACAAATGGCGTTGTCGCCGCATCCTTCCGCGCTACAGTCCTTATTACAAAGCAGCAGACGGTAGCTTGCATTGACCGCATAATCTTAGCGAAAATTATCCTATTACTGTACATATATTGCCGTGTATTAAGAACCATGATTAGTGGCGTTCGCGTATAATTTTGCAGGTTTTACCTGGTATCCGTGTAATTGACGTGCTGTATCACTAAGTGCATCACTTAGCTTAGCTCTGGTTATGTAATCCTGGGTAAGTTGACCTTCGCTTGTAGTGCGATTAAATTGATAGGCTCACTTAAGGCACGTGTCCACATGCTCATGTCGCATATATCATTTATACGTGTTAGAGCTACGCTGCAGCTATATGTTTTTATAGAATAAACGCAATAAACGAGCACACAGTTCACCTAATGGTAAGTGGATGCTGAGGTCCATAGACTTACATTTATCCTCGATTAAGAATCAAAATGCAGATGCTTTGTCAACCCTGAGTCACTAAGATGGAATGCTTCGTTTCCAGTTAAAAGAGTCTTCGGCTCTCTAACAATTGAAAGGATTGAGAACGAACCGAGCTAAGCGTTTGGTTGCACGCTGCTGGGCTCGGATTCGACTCCGGCATGCAATAAGTGTTTGTATTTCCTACAAATTGTTTTGGGTGTTTGTCAATGTGTAATTTATATGTATGTAAAACGCCACCACGATACAGAATAAATCCTATATTTAGATAGTTGTGGAAGTTCTTCGTAAACCATTTTACAGTCCCTTTTCTTTGGTTCTCTGCTAAAATGTTTAGTTAGAACGTATTTTTCAGCTTGAATTCTTCCAACAGAACTTGAATATATGCGTCTGATTTTAGATAAAATTCTTTTTTGTTTGCCATTAGGGCAAGATGCCCTTAATTTGCTAATAACCTCAAACGAACCTTCAGCAAAAATGTAGTAGTTTCCAAAAAAAAACGTGCATAAAAGAAAATGTCGAATTTCAATAGATTTAACAATTTATAAGTGGCGCACTGGATATAAAGTGATAAAATTTCTCTGTTTGTAAATTAAAAGCTAATAAGAAATATAGATACATATAGATATAAATGAGATTGTCATAGTTTCGCCTATTTGTTTTGTGGTCGTAAATGTCATATTTAATTCAAATACGAGTATAATCTTCTCTATATATAAAATGAATTGCTGTCCGTTAGTCTCGCTAAAACTGGAAAATGGGTCGACCGATTTTGATAAATGAGATTGTCATAGTTTCGCCTATTTTTTTGTGGTCTAAAAATGTCATATCTAATTCAAATACGAGTATAATCTTCTCTATATATAAAATGAATTGCTGTCCGTTAGTCTCGCTAAAACTGGAAAATGGGTCGACCGATTTTGATGAAACTTTTTGTGTGTGTTTGAGTCCCTGGATGGTTTAAATTCATAATTGGACCCGGTAGGTGGCGCTATTGTCGAGATCCAGAAATCACCCGTGCGAAGCCGGGGCGGATCGCTAATATATCAATAGATTCGCGATGTATATCAAATACCATAGAGTATGGACGATTACCAAACACACTCCACCAAATAGGTAAGTGAATGCTGTGGTCCTTAGACGTCTACATCTACCTTCTCTTGACTGGCTCGTTGGTCTAGCCGTAAACGCGACTGCTGACCATGAGGTCCCGGGTCCGAATCCAATCGGATCGGGCCAAAAAAAATAGTTATTGAATTTTTCTGTTAAGAAATTCTCAGTATCAGCCCGAGCCCGAGACCAGGAAGTTGGCGTTGTTTTACCGCCGTGCTTCGGAAAAGCACGTTAGACCGTTGGTCCTGCGCTTGATCTTTCTTCGTTCGTGTCGATTCACCGTTCCATCGGACTATGAGAGTGGGGGAATAGAAAGTGCACCTGTGCTTGCGCATACACTCGTGCACTATAATCCTGTCCTGCGCCGATGGCTAGTCTCCGTTGAGGCTGGCCGCCGTGACCGTAATTTGTTCTGGAAGAATTTATTATTATTATTATCCTCATTTCTAAGTATGGCATGCAGAGAAATTCCGAGCTCGCCGAGCGACCTTGAGGTTCCTCATACGGCCAACTGTGAAGGAACACGTCTCAGATCCATATGTCATCAACGGCAACTGTACTGTCGTTTAAGATACTATAAATGAATAAATGAATACATTAGGTTACATTGCTTAAATTACAACAAAGTCATTACTTACTAATTTTATATTTATGTGCGCATAAAATATTTAACTGCAACGCTTGTTATTTATTAAACGATAATGGAGCCCTCACATTTACGATTTATAAATGGCAAATTATGTTTATTTTATATTTGTTTATTTATTTTATTTATTTATTCTTTATTGCATTCCTTATAACAAAATAACACAAAGGGCGGACTTAATGCCTTGAGGCATTCTCTACCAGTCAACCCATGGACTGGTGAGAATTTGGCGTAGGTGTGCAATATAGAATAAAAAAACAAAATAGAAATGATAATTAACTACATAATATATAATATATGGACCAAGTAATTAATAGGGCATTATTCATAATGTCTGGACAGTATGTATAATGCCCAATATGAGTAGGCAAATTGAAAAAAACTTTAAATAATTAAATTGACCGGGCTTTATGAATGAAACCCGTTACTTATTAGGCAGTGTAATAAAAAAAAAATGTTTTTTTATAGAATAAAGGTTAAAAACGAGCACACAGTCCACCTGATGACAAGTGGTTGCTGTGGCCCATAGACATCTACATTTATCCTAGTTTGCGAATCAAAATGCAGATGCGTTGTCAGCTGTGAGGACTAAGATGGAATGCCTCTTTTCCAGTAAAAAGGGTTTCCGGTTCTCTACACTCACCATACGAAACGCAGTAGCATTAAGCTACTATTTTACGCTGGTATTCTGTGAGAGCGTGGTCCTTCCCCGGCCGAGCCGAACCATTCGTGCTACAACTATACTATTAATATAGCTGCAGCATGGCTCTACCACGTTTATTATTAGTCGGTTAGGTTAGGTTTTTTTTGATGTCACATATTTAACACTTAAATACAATGGATCGTTTTTTTTTGTAACGCAAAAGAAATAATACCCCATTGCTGCTATTTGATACTGCAAAGTTGTTTTTCCCTTCCTATTTATATTCCCGACACAGGTATCGTCACAGGACATTCAGGATGCAAATTTATATAAACGCAACATTTTCGATTCTAATGAGTATAAATGTGACGTATCACAATTACCCAAATTAAATTTTGAAAACGGGGAACCAACTGACCACCGAAACAAAGCGTTTGCTCAACTAATCACTTACGAATTGATCTAGTTCCATTGGAAAAAAGATATTTTTAAGTGTTGCTTTTTATTTCATATACACCCACGTACCTACTTCAACGTCGTAATACTATTCTGCGACAATCACTGATGGACTACTGAATACCTATTACAAATAATAATCATATTATAAGGGTGCGTTTGCAAATCGGGCAAAATTATGCTGTTTTTCGGTACGTTTTGTGACAAAACTAAACCAAATCAAACATAGCTAATAACTACCACGTATAGAATGGGTCTTCATCTTCAAATGGTATTAACTTTTTTGTTGAAAATAATAGTTTTTTTATATTGTAAAAACGATCTTTCCTAGCCATTTTCTACAAAATTAACGATACCTGCTCATGTTTAGGTACATTTTTTGTTCTATTATCAAAATATATTAAGATTTCTAAAAATACTATAAGTAGGCAGACATATTCAATAAAAAAATACTGGTGTTTACTTTTTATCAAAATGTCACAAATAGTCGTAAACAAAATAAAAACTGATGCTTATTTTTTCACATATTTTGCTAATACGGATGAATAATAATGGATTGCAATAAGGGTTATTTTATTTTTGGTGGCTGTTTTGATTTGTTGTACAAAAATTTCGATGAAACCACAGTCCGCGCTCGGCCGCCGTCGTGAGTACAGAGATACTGTATCGCCTGCCTGATTGCAGCAGCTGAAAAAGATCGCTGTACAAACACAAAATATTCGCATTTGATACATAGGTACTTGACAAGGTAAAATAATATTATTATTTTTATAATCACACATTTTTATTATAATATTTTGTTTCGCTAAAAGTAAGTGGGATTTATATACAAATATATATATAAATGCCTATTCGTCTTGGACTTTATGGTGTGATCTGAAAGTGTAAATCGGTGACTGCTACTGGAACTAGACGAGTAGAACTAGGTGTGCCGAGTCTGGGCTCGTTTTGTTAGTTATGATGAGACCTTACCTCCGGACTTGATGGAGAGACCTGATGATGTACTTCGGTGACTATTACTGGAACTCCTGGACGAGTAGAACTAGGTGTGCCACCTAGTGCACACCTAGTTCTACTCGTTGTTGTAGTTGACTCATAGTATTTACCTATAACTGTTTTTTAATTCCATAAAATAAAATAGTTGATAACCTCTGGAACACGCCGTTCGGCGTTTTCCGTGCTTGAGGAGTTATGTTATTTTTCTAAAAATTATTATTTACAGAGTCGGTGATTATAATGCTGTTGTATGTATGTAAAACATGCACATATAAAATATCCAAATTGGCCAAGTTATGGTCAAAAATATAATTTACGGCGATCGGCGTCATCCGCCTAAGAATGACAATTTAAATAACGCCGTTGTGCGAGAACCGCACCGAATGGGTTAACGAAATTAGTACGTGCCGAACCTTTCTTCGCAATTGATACTTATCAACTGTAGTAAGTTTGACAAATATTTTGGCCATTCGAAAAGAATACGATCCAAAAACAATGCTAGTTATTTCCACAAAATTTAAGAAAACAAAAACAATGTCAGTTCCACACAAGAGTCTAAGAATGAGTCATAACTCATAAATAACATGTTAAATACGCTCAACTGGCACTTACAGAGGTACGGGCAAGTAGCAGTCTCAGTTATAGAGGTCCACGAGTGAAAAACGACTTTCTATGATAGAGGTTTCTGTTTCTCACTTATAGAGGTTTTAGATTAAGAGGGTTAAAATGACAGGACCCGGCAATTACTCTCACTTACAGAGTTTTCTCGCTTACCCAGTTCTCAGTCACTCAGGTTTGACTGTATAACCGATACATACATTTGTCGTAGTTTTACTCACGTACACTTGCAATTTTAATAATAAAACATTCATCTTATCTTGTAAAGAGGTTCTACTCCGCGATAAATCTGACGTGACGATTGGTTGACTTCGCTACAGGTTATTCATACTCTGCTTATAGTAGGATTATTTTGTACGTGACTACCCTAACCATAGTAATATAATATTAGAGTTTGAAAACACTCAATCAACACGCTTTGATAATGAACAGCTGTAAGAATACTTGGTGAGAGTCATCAAATTAATCAGCTAAGATACGCGTAATGAAATAAAATGACGTGTCTTACCTAGTTTAAGCACCTCCCGCCCTCCCTCAATTACGTGCACTATCCCCGTCACCACTTATCCCAGCACCACCACTCCCAACACCGCTACACTAGTCTAGAGTCTACTTCAACTGAGGATGCCTCGTTTAGAGGCGAAACACGTATCATATTATCGACGGTGGTGTGTCTTTCCTAGTGTAGTGGTGTTGGGAGTAGTGGATAGTGGTGCTGGGATTTATGGTGACGGGGATAGTGCACGCAATTGAGGGAGGGCAGGAGGTGCTCTTCAAATTATTTAAGACACATCATTTTATTTTATTATTCGGATATTAGCTAATTAATTTTTAGCATCTTTTATGTAATGGATTTTCGCTAAGTATAACCGCACGATTCTATTAATTATCTTGTATCCAGGCATCGCTCAATCTAGTGCGGGGCTACCTTACACTGCGCTCACCAGAAGTTGTCACCAGTGTTCTTCATGCCGGTATGCCTATATGGCCGGCCTATGGCCGCTTTAGCTTACTGTTTATTAAAGTAAACTTGGTAAAAGTACAACCGTACGAATGTCAAAGAAAAAGAACTAATACAAAATGACAAGCTTTCCAAGATACTGTAACGTACTACCCGTGCGATTAAAGAATGGGACTGAAAATGGCGTTGCCTCTACTCACTTCTCGCTCGCACACTGTATCTATAGCTATTATTTATTCTGTGTCTATACTCACACCCGCCTGTAAGGACTGCAAAAAAAATCCGGTTTTTTCGGTACGTTCTATAACTTCAGACCAACTTGTTATTGGAATCAATGATAACAAAATGCCATAAACTACAAAAAATATTCAGTTCGGTTTCGCTTGTTTGTGAGCTAAACGCGAACTAAGAGTTTTCTTCATAATTGTTGTTGATTCTGTTTGTTGTATAAAATATTTACATGCCATTTAGACATGAGTAACCGTTTTTAAAATTTTCGTTTGTCGGTCTGTGCGAGCTAATCTTCGAAATGGCTGAACCGATTGTAATAAAACTTCACGAACAAATATAGAGTAATACCAGGAGTGATCTAGTCTAAATTTTTGACTTTATTAATATAGCAATATTGATAAGATAAAATAAATGGTTTTTAATGATTAATCTTAAGCCTAAATAACCCGACATTAGTAGATCCCATCCATGCAAAGTCAGAGCGGGTCGCTAGTTATAAATGTTAGTTTGTAAATTACTCTAAGTACTGTAGGCTCGTTCTGCATAGATCGGACCAAAAATGTATTTAAAAGCGTGTAGTTAGCCTGCGTTAGGACGTTGAACACCGTGTGTGATGCAAAGAATTGAAAACGGGAAATAACAAAAAGTTAAAATGAAATAAAATATACGTTTAATTTCTTATATTGGCGATTACTTGACATTAAATAAATCTAATATTACGGATTATAAACGTCGGGAATTAAACATAATTTAACTTATTTTTAATTCTCGACGTTTCGGGTGCTTTACAGCGTCGCGTCGGGAATTAAAAGTAAGAATAGAACTAGAATATGTTTATTTATTTGACGTAAAAAAATATCGTTTTTAAAATGAGTTTTTCTCAATTCCACTATGTTTTCGATATTAGGATTCTCTGACTGGAGAAGGAACAAAACAGAACAAAAGTAATAGAAAACAAAAACAGACCTATCGCTCACTGAAGCATGTTCTAGTTGCACTCAAATAAGTTTTTATCAGCGTATAAGAATAAAATAGATATAAGATATGAGAAATATATACATACCTATACATAAATATAAAATTAAGTGTCTGTCTGTAATATTGAAATAACTGGCTTTTACCAAGCTAATTGGGTTATTTGAATGCTATTGACACATAAATTTAAATTTTTGTCTGGCTGTTTGTCTGTTTGTCCGGGCTAATCTTCGAAATTGCTGAACCGATTGTGATTAAACTTTACGAATAGATACAATGCCAGGGAGAATGGAGACTATATTTTATCCGAAACTGTTGGTCTTTTAAAAAAAATATTGATAGAATAAATGGTCTTTGTTTATCATTAATAGAACAGATCCAGGCGAAGCCGGGACGGGTCGCTAGTTTAAAATCAGCAATGCACTGAACGTCAATCGAATCACCTGTGAGAAATAGCTGTCTTTCACACACCAGTTAATTAAGCGGACGGGTAATCAAGCGATAGAAAGATCAAAATATAAGAAAGCTTAGAAACTTAGAATTATTTAAATTAGGTAAATGACATTATTATTAATTAAATATGCTTTTTTTAAAAGAATAAAATAATTACATTATATAATATTTTCGTTTTTAAGTAAAATTTTAGTAGAACTAGAGTGACCGACATAGCCGAACGGATTGGTAAGCTTAAGTGGCAATGGGCCGGCCATATAGCTCGAAGAACCGACAACCGATGGGGAAAAAAGGTTCTCTCGAGTGGCAGCCTCGTACCGGTAGGCGAAATGTAGGGCGTCCCCCCACTAGATGGAGTGACGACCTGGTAAGACATGCAGGAAGTCGATGGATGCAGGTTTTTTTTTATAGAATAAGGGTGACAAACGAGCACACAGTTCACCTGATGGTAAGTGGATGCTGTGGCCCATACACATTCACATTTATCCTCGATTAAGAATCAAAATGCAGGTGCGTTGTCACCCCTGAGGACTAAGATGGAATGCCCCGTTTCCAGTAAAAAGAGCCATGCTGCAGCTATATTAATAGTATAGTTGCGACTCGACCGGGGAAAGACCACGCTCTCACAGAATACCAGCGTAAAATAGCAGCTTAAGGCTGCTGTGTTTCGTATGGTGAGTGTAGAAAACCGGAGACCCTTTCTACGGGAAAAGAGGCATTCCATCTTAGTCCTCAAGGTTGACAACGCATCTGCATTTTGATTCGCAAACGAGGATAGATGTAGATGTCTACGGGCCACAGCAACCACTTACCATCAAGTGGACTGTGTGCTCGTTTGTCACCCTATTTGTATAAAAAAAAAGTTTTTCGCCGGGTCAGTGGCAACAGTCCGTGACCTGCCGTAAGGCGATGTCGTCGGCGAAATGTTCGGTTTTCAATTCTCGGCCCAAAAACTGCGAGCGACTTTCGTCCGAGTGCACTAGCACCGAGTCCGAGGACCCGGCTATTTCTGTGTCCGCGCTTCTACAATGAGCAGGGTTGCCTATTGTACTATCAATTAATTTACTTGACGTTAAAGGTTGTTATATAAGGGTGAATACTGTAGTTCATAGAATTCCGAATCTATCTTCGATTAAGAATCAAAATGCAGCGTTTGCAGCCCTGAGAACTAGATAGAAAGGAATACCTCGCTGGTTCTCGTCACTCACCATACGAAACAACGGTATTATACTGTTATTTTACGTTGGTATTACGCGAGTACGGTCCTTACCCGGCGAGCGTTATTCTGGTTGTAGCCATAATATGCTGCAGAAATCATCTGTAAGTTCCGAATATTATCGGAAGCTAATATAACTGCGCAGGCCATAACATAATGTCGCAAGTGTTTTTACTTGAGGCTTTCGATCATCTTAACCATTCTATCCCGGAGGAGAGGAAACTTGGGTTCATTGTCAGACAGGGGAACCATTTTTTATGGGGAAATGCTTACGCTTACCCGCCATTGGGATAAGGACGAGCTATATAGGACTCGCAATAACTAAAACCCCATGGCGTTCCACCTTCGCCGCATATCGACAGGGTCACTTGAACGCTTTCGCACTCATCTGCAGCCGCAAAGAGGACCCTCCTCGAGAGAGGACAACTCCTTCACCCATCCTAATCCTACAACCAGTAATTAATGTTTTAATGTTTTCATTAAAACATTAATTACTCATCGAATCATTAATTACAATCATTAATTACACATCGACTACAGCTGGAATATTTTTAACTATTATAAGCCAAAGCTTGACCACAATTGGAGATGAGGCCGCAGATGGTTAATCGCACTGTCTTAGCGCAACAAAAATATTCACTCTTGCCTTGAAGACATTGTAATTGGACGGAAAGACAGACGCTGGCAAATGATTCCACTCCTTTGTTGTACGTATTACGAAAGACAAAGTAAAAAGTTCAGTTTGAATGCATGAAATGTCTTAAACAAAGGTGTGAAGACTCGCCGAGCTGAATAAATAAATAATGTAATTTCTGTGAACACTGTGCTTGTGCTAAAAGGCTGACAAGGTGACAGGATGAACTTCAACCAAATCAAGGTCACCAATAAACTTCTTATCATGTCACACCATCAGTTCATCTGACAGTATTTGACTCAGTAGAGAGCTGACATCTTGCAACACCAGCCTATATGTGACATCAGTACTCCAAGCACGACCCCGGACTTAAGCTTTATAGAGGGTAAGAATCTTTTGAATCCAGAAACCGTAAAGTATGAGCCAGCTACTGTCTCACAGTCGTGCGATATGCTAAACGATATGTTAAAGTGGTAGAGACATGCTGCAGCTATATTAATTGTATAGTTGTAGCACGAATGGGTCGGCTCGGCCGGGGAAGGACCACGCTCTCACAGAATACCAGCGTAAAATAGCAGCTTAATGTTGCTGTGTTTCGAATGGCGAGTGTAGAGAACCGGAGACCCTTTTTACTGGAAAAGAGGCATTCCATCTTAGTCCTCACGGCTGACAACACATGTACATTTTGATTCGCAAACGAGTATAGATGTAGATGTCTATGGACCACAGCAACCACTTACCATCAGATGGACTGTGTGCACGCTTGTCACCCTTATCTTATTTAAAAAAATGCCATATATCACGTCTACGTGCTCGACAACTCCATGCGCTTTGTTATCATTCCATTCAAACGCACGGTAGCCGATCGTATGTTTTGGCCATGGACCGACACTAATGTTTATTTTTCTAGCTCCGAGATGTGATAGCCCTAGACGCGGGGCAGACGCACTTTGTAATTTGTATCCGTATCATGGCCACGACGACGTGACGGGAACGCACCGTGGCGTTCTGCCGCCAATATTTTTCTCTCAGCAACTCAGTTCAGTTACCAAACCCGCGCCGTGCTGGGAGCACGGTCACTACGTAGGTACCTCACCAATTAAAAAAAAAAACTTATTCTTCTTTTTTTAACAAGTGGCTGTGATAATCTGTAATTGAGTTATATAAAAAAAAATCGAAGCAAACCGGTGAGTTGATTTGTTTTTATAACACGTGATTTACGAAGTTTTACCGGTCAGTTACGTGTAACGTGTTGCTCGTTTTAGCATTCGGTTTTACATAATTAACACATAAATGTGCGTTTTTAAAATCTAACTGTTTACGTAAGATTGTCAATATAATAATATTCTTGTTTTACGGTCATTCACATTTGTACAAAAACAATTTAGGAGGAAAATGTGAATGACATTTTTCGTAAATCGTAAATTCATAATACACTGTAACAGGTCTTTAGAAAAGTTTTACATTTATCAAGGCTAATAATATCTTGAGAATGTATACATTGTTATGTATTATCATAATGGAATTATTACATAAATATTTAAATGAAATATATCGAGATGAATTATCATTATCGTATTTGGTTAAATTTTGTATTAGGCCAGTATAAAAAATTATTGGATTTTATAAAACCTTTTTTAGTCTGTTGAAAAAATTACATGATTAAATTATAGTATTAAGGATAGGACAACCTCGCGTGTCGTGTTTTACTTCTACCGCCAAAGTTTAATTTTATCAATAAAAATCATTATTGCGGCTTTACACAATAAAATTCTACTTACGTAGGTACCCTAACTTAGACTTTACCACGTGAGTGTCGTGTCGCTGGGTTCCCGCTCGGAATATTCGTCTCCATTGTGATTCACTCAGTTTACGTCACAGCGGGTCAGTAACTTTACTGAACTTTCCTGGATATCATTAAAAAGTAGGGTAAACTATAATTTGTTATGCTTACGACATAACAGTTTGGATTTATTTATTAATGATGATGATAATAATTTGAGTCAATATTAAATATGTTTAAATGATATTACTTACCTAATTGGGGGGATTTTGCCATAGTTGCCTCCTGGGTCCTGGCAGGCGGGTTGGACTTTTGGAATCCCCAATGAGGCCACTCTATGGGGATGGGTCTATGTTCAGTAGTGGACTTGAAGAGGCTTTAATGGATGTATGGATATTACTTAAATTTAGAAAATTCACAATATTTATATTAAAAGTGGGTACTTTAAAAGCAAAACATTTTACCGCCATATTTAAAAAAATTATATATTTTCCGCTTTATTACAAGGTGTGCTTTATTAACACGCTTTTATTAGTTTCGCGTGTATCTTCTATCTATCTATGTAACGAAATCTTTTAATGTAATTTTCACCAACTTGTAGACAGCCGATTGACTTAAAAATTTGCACTATTACACACGATAATTTAGTAACTTTATCCTAGTATCCTGATCAAGATCACCAGGATAAAATAAAATAATTATCCGGATCATCACAGCTCAAGATCAATGCGTGTTAAGTTTTTTTTTTTAAACTGTTATATTATTGATAGTATTGGGTTTAAAAAAGTCTCTTTCAATAAAAAAAAACCCTTCGGGCGGCACAGTTTACGCGAAATTGATATTTGATGTCAACGTCTATAACTTTTTATTTATTCTTTTTTCTTTATTCGTTTTTATCGTCAAATGTTTGGCTCGGATAGAAAGCCTTTTAGTTTGCATTTTATGCTTAAAAGCTAAAACAAATAAATATATTCCCAATGTGTAATGCAGGATCTGTGAGAGGTATAATTCTTATGACTATCTTTTTAAACGGTTAAAGTTGATGGTAGGTTTTTATGACCAAATACTTAAAACGCTACTCAATTTCAATATGCCGTTTAGTCTCGTGTTCTCTCTATCACTTTAACACTTTAAGTCAAAGTGACTATAACACCACGTAAGTCTCGACATCTTAAAATTTAATAGCGTTTCAGTATTTGGCCATTGTAAAATATTGGGTTTAATTTGAAAATCGGCGCTGCTGTCATTTAGTACAGCAGCAGTTAGCTGCAATAGGGACGTAATTTGTTTTTTTTTAAACGTTACACACAAATTTTCTTGTAATTTTTTGTAAATCTCGTGTTAATTTTTTTCTGTCAAATAAAGTTTTCTTTCTTTTTTTATTTATTGTGTTAATGTTACTAATTTTAATTTTTTAATTTTTTATTATACGACAAATACAATAGAAGTACAACATTAATATTAAGTACAACCCTGGGTGCTCTTATCGTTTTGAAAGTGATGTCTACCAGACAACCTTCGCGCAAACCGACGTAATTGTAGTTAATGTTACTAATTACAATAGTAAAACAGCCATTTCAGTGTACCAAATTAGTGATTTACCATCTAGGGCTTCATCACCACTTACCACCAGGTGAGATATTTTTTTTTAATAGGAGAGGGGGCAAACGAGCATGCGGCTCACCTGATGGTAAGTGACTACTGCCGCCCATGAACAACCGCAACACCAGGGGAATTGCAGGTGCGTTGCCGGCCTTTTAGAAAGGAGTAGGCTCTTTTCTTGAAGGTCCATAAGTCGTATCGGTCCGGAAAAATCGCTGGTGGTAATCGATTCCACAAGGAAGTTGTGCGAGGAAGAAAACTTCTTCTAAATCGCACAGTGGTGGACCGCCAATCATCCAGGTGGTATGGATGATATCGCGAGTTTTGTCGCAATGTGCGATGGTGAAATTGAGCGGCTGGAATTAGGTCAAGCACTGGCTTATAATAAATGAAAATAAAAAGCTTCATCACCACTTATAGTCAGATGGGATGTGAACAAGCACTGACTTATAATAAGTTAAAGAAAATAGAAAATATAAACCTTTAGACCAACATGAAGTAAGATGTGACGTACACTTACTTCGGAAGTAAATGTATCCGCCCCCAATTTCGACGTTGCTGACCTTCTGCGATTGAATCAGTCTGAATTGACATTGACCGAGTCGCGTTCAATTTTACGGCAGATGTTCCGACGTTTTGTAATTTATTTATAAAAATCGCGTAAGCCAACTTGTACGTAAAATAATATTATAGAAATAATTGACTTTTCTGAGTCGAAAATCTGCGTAGATCGGACCAAAAATTAATAAATAAAAGTTAAAGGTAATCTCCGTTAACTATGACATCAGGACGTCAAACACCTCATTCGTTGAAGTTATTGACCGTTATATATTTTATTGTTTTTAATGTTGAAAAGCGGTTATAAAGAACAGTTGTTTATTCCTACTTTATTGCACGTAATTTTACCGTGTGGTGGCGTTATAAGAGAATCCACTACCCCATATCGTCCCGTGGGAGTAAGAGGCGGCAGAAGGAAACTAAAATATGAGATAGTAGCATCTACCTGACAATAGCTCAAAATAATAAAAACCTGACCCTGTACAACGTGGCAACTATAGCATAGGGGGGAACTATGAGGCAATCTATGGGAAGGTCTATGTTCAACAATAACCTTTGGATTGGATGAATGAATAATAAATGCATGTAAGATAATTAAGAAAGCGACTGTACAGTAGCTAACACTACCTGTAAAATATATAAAATATGCTTATTGTATAAAATATTATATTGTAAATTATTTATTTATTTTATTAAAAGAGAGTCCCGCTGGGTTTCTTGCTGTTTCTCCCTAGGACAGAGGTTTTTTTCCGAACCAGTGGTAATCTATATTGAATAAAAAATGATTCTATTCTACCATCTAATTTCGTCTCCTATGATGTATGTGGCCAGGTAAATCGTTTTACAGGATTAAGAGCATCCCGTTACTAATAGCAGAAAAGTTACGGCCTTTATAGGTCCCATTGCTGAGCACATCTGAGAAAGTTATGGGCTCCGCTCCACTGCGTCTTCGCAGACTCCACATGTCCTCGAAATATTTTATACCTCAGGAATTCAGTTTCCTCACGATATTTTCTTTCACCGCCGAGCACGTG
Source organism: Parnassius orleans (assembly GCA_029286625.1). Lineage (NCBI taxonomy): Eukaryota > Metazoa > Arthropoda > Insecta > Lepidoptera > Papilionidae > Parnassius > Parnassius orleans. Next base: position 1,130,036 of record JAGSMP010000097.1, read on the forward strand.
GTAAATCAGCACTTAAATTGCAGTTAACAATTTCGTTGGTGGTGCCGGTGGGGATCGAACCCGGATTGCTCGCTTACTGTGAAGTTTACGGCGATAAGCGCTCGCTGTGCTTCTATAGCTCAGCAAGGCATAATGTTAATAATTTATAATTGTTTCTATACAGTTAGAATGACGTTTTTATCATAATATAAATTGTTATCATAATTGAATTCCAGCATGATGCTGCTATGTTCTATATGGCAGTCGACCGGCACCCAGATGACTCAGGCGACACCCGAAGTCATTCCGTATTTAGTCCACAGAGGTGACAACGCATCTCCATTTTGATTCTTAATCGAGGATAGGTGTAGGTGTCTGTGTGCCACATCATCCACTTACCATCAGAGGTGGACAGCGTCACCCTTTTTATATACCATCCATTCATTCATTACAGTCTATAAAAGTCCACTGCTGAACACAGGCCTACCTCATATAATGCCACATAGGGGATACTATGCCATAAGTTGCCAAGATACTGCTGCCCATCTCCTGTTTCAGTTTCCCTCTGCCGCCTCTTAGAACACCCACGGGACGATATGGGGTAGTGGATATTCTTACACCGCCACTACACGGTACGGTTTACTATTGCATCCGATATTTTATATACCTACATATAAAAATATCGTATTCAATAGTAAAGCTTACTAAGTAAAAGTTAACGAAATCAATCAATTTTTTTTAAAATTAAACATTAAAAATAAGTAAGGAATTTTAAATACAAGTATGGTTATTAAAACTTACTCAAAGAAAAATGATCATCAAGCTATTGTCCACTTCGAGTCTCGATAGTAAATTCGAATTAAGCGAAGCTTATAGGCGGTATATAAATATTTTTGCACTCGGCGGTCGAACCGAATAGAGTAAAACTACCCTCATAAATGTTCATTATAATCTTTGTATTCTACTTTTATTATTTTACTACGTACTTATTTTTACGATTAATTCGCTTATATTATAAAGAAAATAGTGTATTTTTATTTTGTTATCACTTTATTTGTTAAGTTAAGCTTACACTGTAAACATTTTTCATGTTTTTTTCAACCGACTGCATTTTTTATGTTACCTCATAACTTTTTTCTGTCTGAACCGATTTCGATGATTCTTTTTTTATTTGAAAGCTGGCTCATGTAGTCCCATATAAATTTGATCAAGGTCTGACCGTTAGTTTTTGAGTTGTTTATATTGAAGTCGGTGGTACAAAATTTTTAATTATTAGTTGACACTACGGCAGTATTTTAACTCAATTAAAATAGCTTTTGTCACTTGAAGAGAATAAGAACAGAATAATGTTAAAATAAAAAAAGAAAGTTACAGCCTGTAAGCTTTCCACGATATCATTTTTGAGAGGGTATTAATTAGAATAATTTTATTCAATAACATATTTTTTAAACAAAATTGCTGGTTCAGAAAAAAACCTTTGTCCTGCGAATAACCAGCAGAACTTATTGTTTTGTAAATATAAATAGTCTATTTTTTTAAATAGAATAAGGGTGACAAACGAGCACACAGTTCGCCTAACGGTAAGTGGTTACTGTGGCCCATAGATATATACATTTACTCTCCATTAAAAATTTGAATGCACATGCGTTGTCACTTTTGAGCAATACTGTATATATGTAATATATGAAATTTCTTTAGTATCATGGATGGACCCGAGATAATTTTAATAGGTCCTACAAATGCGACTACATGTTCGGTGCAGGATTAGAGCCCGTGGTACGGACCGGAAACAAACGCCTACCCACTGCGCTACCGAGCTGGTATTTAATAATAATAATAATGACTGTGCAATGATTATGCGAACACTACACATTGTATAAAACTATTTATACGGATTTTATCGTTATCGTTTTCAAAATAAGTTAAAAATAAGTAAAATTAAATGCCGTAGAAATAGTTCTATTCAATAATGGCATTAACAAAATTTTAACGAATTCCTAAGTCACAATAATCACATATTGTAAAACTGTTTTGTATTAACTTTCAAAGACCCAATTACTCTAACCATTTGCCTAATGGCTGCTCGTGTTACAAAAGATAGAGGCGTCGCATTGCGTTGCTATTTTCATGTTTAACGAGAGTAGGGTTACCAGATGGGAAATTGAAAAATTCTGACAAATAACTTGATTTCCATAGAAAAGTCCCGACATTTTGTTGCAAAGATAATAGGCGTAAAAAAACAATTATTGGTTTTGTGCACTCTCGCGATCAATCCACGTCGCAGATTACACCCTTCCCACGCAAAAATTCGAACAATCCTGACATTTTGAAAATCCTACCACAATGTTGATAAAAGTCCAAAAGTCCTGACATATCAGGACAAATCGTGACTTATGGTATTTCTAAACGAGAGGTTAGGAATCGGGTATAAGCAACACTGTCGCAGATCTATTTTGACGCGTTATTTTGGTGGAATCATTAATTCCAGCATCACTGCAACGTGAATTTGAGTATGTCGCAGTTGTATCCATCTCTGTCACTGTCTTCTAAATTCCTATAACTGTCGGAACAGTCAGTTTCAGTACCTAATGTCCCATCATCCTCAATCCTTAATCTTATATGATTTTTATGTCTGCGTCTTACTCAGCGACTATGATTGCGGAAACGGAACTACTAGTCCATAGTTTAACGAATGATATTATGTCCTTTTAATATTGAAATGAACTACGAAATGCATGCAACATACAGTGACAGCTATGGGCACAGATGTAAGTCAATCTATATTGAGAGCGGTGCGAGTTACTTTGACTAAGGATTTTCAAGAAAATTATGTGGTTTAAGATATTATATTTCTCAATAGAATTATAATTCACTTACATGATTATAATTCATTTATAACTACGCGGTAAAGCCACGCTGCAGCTATATTATGGTTGTAGCACGAATGAGTCGGCTCGACCGGGGATCGGCGAAGGAACATGCTCTCACAATACCAGCGTGAAATAGCAACCTAATGCTGATGTGTTTTGTATGATGAGTGTAGAGAACCGGTGACCATTTTTATTGGAAACGAGACATTCCATCTTAGTCCTCAGGGGTGACAACGCATATGCATTTTGATTCTTAATCGAGGATAAATGACTATGGCCTATGGGCCACAGCATCCATTTACCATCAGGTGTACTCGTTTGTCATCCTTATTCTATATTAAAAAAAAACAATTAGTAGTAAAATTCATATTTTAAACAACCGACTTCAATATAAATAATTTAAAATTGAAAATCTTGTACAACCGACTTCAATATAAATTATTAAGAATAATTCAAAACTAATGGTCAGACCTTGATCAAATTTATATGGAACCACATGAGAAGCACCAGCTATCAAATAAAAAAAGAATCATCGAAACCGGTTCACCCAGAAAAAATTTATGAGGTAACACACATAAAAAAACATACAGTCGAATTGAGTACTACCTCCTTTTGAAGTCGGTAGATAAAATAATTAAAATTTTGTACAACTGACTTCAATATAAATTATCAAGAATAAATTAAAAATTATTGGTCAGACCTTGATCGAATTTATATGGAACCACATGAGAAGCACCAGCTATCAAATAAAAAAAGAATCATCGAAACCGGTTCACCCAGAAAAAATTTATGAGGTAACACACATAAAAAAACATACAGTCGAATTGAGTTCCGCCTCCTTTTTGAAGTCGGTAGAAAATAAGAAAACTCTGATTTCATTCATCTATATCGGGCGAAGTACACTGTAATGTAAGCGTTAATAACGTTAAGTCTTCGATAATTATTTTGACGGAAGCGAAGCTAACTGCAGGTTGAAGGGTTATCGCGATTGACGGGCAAAGTGCGAATGACAATTAATGCAAACGCTTAATGACAATTAATTCATGTTCACAGTAAATATAATTACGGTTTAATTATACTAGGCTTAAGTAATAATGTCCTCCAGACCGAATTTCGGTCACGGCGCGGCGGCCAGTCTCAACCTACACTAGCCATGTGCACAGGACATTATTATAGTGCACGAGTGTATGCGCAAGTACGGAAGCACTCTCAATTCCCTCATTGTCATAGTCAGATCGGACGATAATCCGTCATAAGTGGAGATAGATCAGGCGCAGGACCAACGGCTTTACGTGATTTCTGAGGCACGGGGTTGAAACACCAACAACTTCTTGACTCCGGGCTGCTACTGAGAATTTCTTGACAGTAAAACTCAATAACTGATTTCTTACTAACTTGGGATTCGAACCCGGGACCTCATAATCAGCAATCGCGGTTACGACCACTAGACCAACGAGGCAGTTAAGGTACGTAGGTAAAATTAGTAAAGCTACAGCCTACATTTTAATTCTTAATCGAGGATAGATGTAAGTATCTATGGACCATAGCATTCACTTATTAATATCAGTTCTTATTTTATTTAAAAAATGCTTTAATACCGATAAATAGGTGACCCCGGTTCTCATAACTCACCATAAAAAGCACTTCAACATATTATTATTATACCCTCATATTCTGTGAGAGCGCGATCCATCGCATCTTGTTTGCAGTATTTAGAGTATCGAGAGACTCAAGTAGCCTGACTGTCAAGTGCGGGTTCTTAAATTGAAACCGCAGTTGGTACCAATATTTGTGCAAATACATATCTTTTTCTAAAAGTTTACTGTTGAACTTGGGCCTCTACCTTTGTAGGGAGAATTTGTTTAATTATCACCGTCGACAGTCGCACCTTTAAAGCTTCTCCCCGTCACCGGTCTGAGAATTTTATAGAATCCATCATCCCATTTCGGCCCGCGGATGTCATTAAGACACGACAACTACATAATATACAAGTAATTATTCATATCTATCACTGCATCCTACCCTGTCTTTGATGTTATTGCATAATCTGTCAGCTTTCTATTAGATTTAAAAATAACGTTACCTCCACTCCACTAGGATTTCCTCCTGTATCGTGACGGCAGTTTACATACAAATTTCTCAAGGACAAACATCCAGACCTGCAGGGCTAGCATGGGCAGGAGACAATTTTATCCCCGGGAAAGGAGAAAATGTTTATCCTCGGTTAGTTTTATCCACCCTTAGAGCATGGGCACACCGGTGGATATAATATCCACAGTAGATAAAATGGAGATAGACTTAGACTTAGATAGATTTTTTGTATAAAATTAAACTTCAACCCACGTCCAATGAACTGGGATAAAATTGTCCGTAGCTCCATGCTACGGACGGGGATATGTCTACTCGTTATGTCAAACGGGATATACTTCTCCCCGTTTGACATAACAAGATAATTTTATCTCTTGTCAGTGGATATAATCGGGGATAAAATTTTGTCCCCGCCCATGCTAGCCGGGCTGAAACAATAATTATTTGTAGCCCATACATATACTTGCTCCGTGCGGGATTCAAACCCGTGGCCCTTAGCACTGCAACTCATTGCTAAACCACGGCGCCACGGAGCCGTCTACTACATCGGTTATGACTGAGTAATCTAAAACGATTGACAAATGTGATGTAAATGTGAATTATAATTCACATTTACATCACATTTGTCTTGTATTCACTTAGCAGAATATATTATATCTCTTCCGCAGAGTAGACAACCTATTAGAACTTGTCGCCTTGGTCGCAAACAGTCACCTATTACGTTTAACTGTTACGTGGTAGAGCGACGCTGCAGCTATGCAGCTATACTGAGCTGCAGCACGAATGGGTCGGCCCGACCGGGGTAGAGTCACGCTCCCACAGAATACCAGCGTTAAACAGCAGAATAATACCGCCGTGTACCGGTATGGTAAGTGTAGAGAACCGGAAACCCTTTTTTACTAGTAAAGAGGATTCCGTCTTAGTCTTTATTAAAATTCCGTCTTAGTCCTCAGAGTTGACAACGCATCTACATTTTGATTCTCCGATCGATGATAGTTGTAGATGTCTATAGGCCATAAATCAACATACCATTAGGCTATGTGCTCGTTTGTCACCTAATTCTAAAAAAAAATTGAATAATTACTATCGTTACATGCAATGTATCCTCACATCCATTAATATTTGGTCATCCCACTCACGCTCTTTCATTAACTAAATGCGTTATGTAAATGTTGACTGATCGCATTACCTAATGCTTTTGTTTTTAAAAATCGAACGTAAAAAATCATGTAATATATATTTTTATTATGTAACGGCATTAACAGCTCTCTGATGGAGTATTTCGTGTAAAAAGTTTCACGTTTTACATTCTGAAGTCGGTGCTAAACCATAGGTGTAAAGAAAAGCACCAACTTCAGAATGTGAAATTATTTTATTCTTTTTAGTTCTTTGAAGCCGGCTTTTACTTTTTTTAAAGTTTTTTTTTTTACAAAGGTATACTGCAATCTTAATATCGTCTAGATAGTTCCATTAAAAACTTCATCCCATATTTTTCCACCCTTAGGGATACATACACAAATATGAAGACACACAGTTGAACATGGAACCTCCTCCTTTTTTTGAAGTCTGATAAAAATTCATGCGCCGTAAATATCAGTACACTTCACCGAACTGTCTGTCTAGGGCTTAGTATGGTGGAGCCCTGAGTGACGGGTGCTGGTACTGTATGTCACATATAATTCTGCGCTGAACACTACTTACTTTAGACTGTTCTCAAGGGGAAGCCCCGAGTATAGAAGGCTCTGCGAGTAGGCTTCCTAAAGCATTGTCTTTCAACAACATTGTCATCGTATTCAATGATCTTCGCATAGTCACATATAATAAATTGGCTACGAAATGATACGTGGCCAACATGACAAAGCATTTAATACCATACCATACCTTCGTATTTAATAATTACTCGTGGAAAATAATTCACCTCCGCATGGCTTTAACCAACGTAAGTGCCTAAGTAAAGTAATTTGAGCCTTCAGTTCTTTGGTTTGGTTCCTAACGAATGTAAAATACAATTTCCATTCAGTTGCGGTATAAGAGAATCACTCTGCTATCTCCCGTCGATGTTGTAATAGGCGACTTTGGGAAATGTCAGAAAGACCTTATGACTAGGGTTGCCAACCGTAATATATAATTACTATATTGTAACCATATATATACTATACTATATAATATAATATCTAATATATAAAAATTAATTTTTGTTTGTTCGTATTTTATGCGCTGCCATAGCGTTCATCAGATTGCGCTAAAACTTTGTCAACTTATTGCTTGCACTTGTGAGAAGGTTATAGGCATAGTACAATTAACCTACAATAGGTAGAGCGTGTATCGCACCAACAAATTTATTTGAAAGTTATACATCACTCAACTTCAATGAACGTATTATCATTGCTAATGAAACAATATTACTCTTCCAAATTTAAAACGATATTTCGACAATAATTATTTTTTATGTCGCAGTAACGCGCCGGGTACCAGCTAGTATATTATATATTATATAATATACTATATTTTCATTAAGTGTACTATAAGATGTTACAAAAATATATAGTATGAAAAATACATGCAAAAAAAACATGAATACCTGCAACATTTTTCTTACTATATATATATATATATATTACATACATTACATACCTGTATGTTTTAACACTATTCCTTACAATAATAGTTGGCAACCCTACTTATGACAGGTATAATCATCGTGCGAGACGTCTGGTACTGCTATCATCAATCCGCCAATCGAAGGCTCTTATATTTTTAATTACTTTAAAGTTCCCTTTTCACATTATCGCGTTGATTTTTTTTTTTGCTTTCGTAATGGACTCGTACGATTGTACTTTTATCAATGTCAAGTAATAGGAAATTATGTTGATGCATCACGTTTTGGAGTTTATGGGAGATTTCGACGACAACTTAAGTCAGCAGACGGTCGATGAGGACAATATATCAGGTGCCTAAGTGAATAAAATAACTCGAAGTTTTTAACAACATCGTACCACTTGTTTCGTCGTTTCCTCTAATAGTTTACATGCGCAGATACTTAATCTTAATCTTGTCGCTTTTACTTATCGAAATTTACTTTAAACTAATAATTATACGAGAAAACCTGAGCAAAAACTCCCATAACGCGTTATTGTAAATAAAAATCGCAAGTTGCGCCGAATGATTCGATAATTCGAGTGATGTTCACGGTATCGAAATCGTCAACATCGTTGCATCACTGTCATACCAACCAATGAGGAAAAGGCCTTATTAATATTATACTCGTAGAGAAAAATAGAAAGTTAACGTATTAAAAATATGTAGTCGGTTATCAAAGATTTAAATGAGCAAGGTCAGCGCTCGCTTGAAAATTGATTGTTACTTTCTCTGAGCCATGCGACGTTCCTGCGAAGATGCTCGGCAGGAGTAATTTGGGTCGAGCCCTCTTTCCCGTTTATTTTTAGCCTCTTGTCACTGGTGACTGGCTTATTTGCGTTTGCAGTATCTTGTTTTAATTACATTGAATATTCTAAAATATTTTATTTCACTTAATAAATAAATTCCATCCATCACAACCTGTAAAAGTCCTCTACTGAACATAGGCCGCCCCTATAGATTGCCTAATAAGGGGGATTTTGTCATAGTTGTCACGGTTGGCAGGCGGGTTGGCAACCGCAGTTTTTTATTAGTTGTTTCCCTCTGTCGCCTCTTACGACACCCACAGGATGATATGGAGTAACAGATATTCTTACACCGCCATTACACGAAAATGTTTTATTATCTAAAAATAGGTAATAATAAAGGTATAATATGTGTCGGTTTCCTCAGAAGGAAAACCTGTATCGAGGAAACCTATTGAGGAGTGAATTATGCGTTATTATGCCTTAACAGACAGATAATATTTAACATGTAGGTAGCATTTTATATAGTTTTTCAATTATCTTTGTTAAGAATGCCTGGCTAGCTAACATTTTACTTACCATACGAAACAGAAACAATAACTTCTAAATAAAAAACACAGCAACATTCTGCTACCATGCTATTTTACGCTGGTAATCTATGAGTTGCTGCAAGCTGTAACGTAGCTACTGAAAAAAAAACTAAACCGAGGTGGCGGTGTATGAATATCCACTACACCATATCGTCCCGAGAGTGTCGTAAGAGGCGACAGAGGGGAAACAAACCAGGAGATGGGCAGCAGCGACTTAATTAAAAAACTGCAGTTGCCAACCCGCTTGCAAACGTGGCAATTATGGCAAATATCCCCCCTATGAGCCAATCTATGAGGCCTATGTTCAGCTGTGGACTTTTGATAGGCTGTAATGGTAATTGTGACGGTAGGTGATATTTTTAAAAAATTGTAAACGACTTCAAAAGAGATTCTTAATTAGGCTGTATCTTAATACTGTGCCTTACCTAATGTGCATTGTACAATGCATATGTCATGTAATGCAATATATCCGACGTCAGTGAACCGAATTTTTGAGCGGATAATAAATCCGATGACAATTTTAGACGATTTTTTTTAACTTTAAAACATAGTTCTGCCGAATCAGAAGAATAAAAGAGATGCCTGTTATTATTACGGTGATTACGTTTTAGATGTATTTCAATTTTTTCTAGGCTGTTTTTTTTTTAATTTTAAGAGCATCGGGTCCACCTTTTTTCGCCTATATTTCTTGTAAAATAATTAATATCTTATAACATTTCTTCTTGTTCTGTGTTTAATTACAGTCATATAATAGAGTTTTCACTAGCGAAGCATTTCATATCATCCAAGTCCTCAGAGATGACAATAACCGCCTATTACATTATCTGTGATCATCTATTTCGGTACAAATAAAAAACGTCTGTAGTTCCCAGATGAGTTCTTGTTTGTGTCAACCGATGATTGCGAGTGCAACAGGTCGTTCGATAAACCCCTTGTGAGGTTATCTGAAGTTGCAGGCGCTTACTCCAACAGCATCCACTCATTAACCTATTGATAGCCCGCGATAGGTGTGCGCGGTTCAAACGGATCGTTGATATCTGTTGCCGGACTTCGAGCTCGGCTAATCTCAGACCTTTTGATTGTTGAACTGTCCTGTAGTTTTCAGACAGCTATTTAACTTATGGTAATCGTTCAAATTTATCCACAAGGTAATATATAGTGGATGTCCAAATGACAAACATGTTAGTCTGAACAAAATATATAGGTATCTTACTGAACTGAACTTTAGCAGCCCGGAGTCAGGAAGTTGGCGGTGTTTCACCCCCGTGCCTCGGAAACTACGTAATGCCGTTGGTCCTGCGACTGATCTCTCTCCGGTCGTGTCGGATTACCGTCCCATCTGACTATAAAAGTGAAGGAATAGAGAGTGCACTTGTGCTCGCGCTTACACGGCCACTATAATCCCGTCCTGCGCAGTCAGCTAGTCTCCGTTTAGACTGGCCGCCGTGACCGAATTTAGGTCTCGAGGACATTATCTTTCTGACCGATTCCAACCACAATTATTGTAGTGTTCAGAATTTTCTTTCCAAACTTACTTGTTTACGATGTAATATTGTGTTATAATTATACTTTATTGTAAAACACCCAATAGTCAGCCTTTTAGTGAGGACTAAAATTTGATTCAACTGTATTTTAAATATTAAACATTATGAATAAAAACAATCATTATTCCCAGTAAGGTTGTTTATTAAATTTACTAAAAAAATTAACAAAACATTATATTTATAATAGAATTATATAAAAAATCAACATTAAACAAATTATGGCACTTTTCACCAGTAGTCAGCCTCATTTCTCCACAAGTCAGCCATATCTTACCCTGTAGTCAGCCTCTCACTTATTCTTGCATATATGGCATACAAATTCTTTATTATGTATATTTCCAAATATCATCATCATTACAGCAGTCTACTGCTGAACATAGGCCTCCCCCAAGGAATGCCACAAAGCACGGTCTCGAGCCACCTGCATCCATTGACTTCCTGCATGTCTTACCAAGTCGTCACTCCATCCAGTGGGGGGGACGCCCTACACTTCGCCTGCCGGTACGAGGCTGCCACTCGAGAACCTAAATAAAATTCGAAACCCAGTAGTCGGCCTTCTAAATTACAATATATTTAACAAATAAAATGCATGTAATAGTTAATTTTATCACAAAATAAACATTTTATTGTAACACATTATAACAATCCACCACAAATTACAACAAATAGGTACACACAAAAATTTACCAAAAACTCAAGCACATTTCCTTAAGAAAAAAATTGCAACAGCGACGCATCTAGTCATGTCTTTGGCAGCAGTGCAAATTAACGAGTGTAGCTCGTCAACCTGACATGATATTGGTTCGTAGATGTGCATATTAGTCAATAAGGAGACACAGATTCAATTTAACGTTATTTTAAAGATGTAAACAAATTTCAACACTATTTATATGGAAATAATGTCTGTAAAGGCTGAGTACTGGTGCGCGGCTAACTACCGGGTGTTTTACCCAAACACGAAAAAATACAGATTACAGGAGAAAAGGTTAGGAGGTAGTTACAATAAGGCGGACTTTCGCTTAAGAGTAATCTCCTCCAAACAACGTTTAGGTTAAGGAAAAATGTAACTATTTGACAGTGAGAGGTGTGTGTGTATTATAATAAACTAACATGCTTATACCTAAATAATAAATTAATATATAACAAATAACTAAATTTGATAGATATACATAAGGCTAAATAGGTATGTACATGTATATGAAAACTGTATAATACATTCTGTGTACTAAATATCGGAATTTGTCAATAAAACAAAAATACAAATTATTCATCTAAATTTATTTTATCGCCTTCAAAGTAGGCCCCATCGCTTGCAATACAACATCTCCAACGCTTCACCCAGTCTTCCATACATTTTCATAGGCTATTTGCGGTATGGCCTTTAGCTCATTCAGCGAATTTTTGTTATGGCTTCTATCGACTCAAAACGTTTTCCTCGAAGTGGTAATTTTAACTTGGAAATAAAAAAGTCAGACGGAGCCATATCAGGTGAATACGGTGCTTGGTCGAGAACTTTTGTTGAATGTTTCGCTAAAAACTCTTTCACTATAATGGCTGTGTGTGATGGTGCATTATCATGGTGCAGCATCCATGAGTTATGTTGCCACAAATCTGGACGTTTTCGGCGGATACTCACGCAAACGCTTCATGACGCCTAAATAATATTCTTTATTCACTGTTTCTCCCTTTGGAAGGAATTCGGAGTGAACCACACCACGGTAGTCAAAAAACTGTCAGCATCACCTTGATTTTGGAGCGACTTTGCCGCGGTTTTTGGGTTTCGCTCGTTTTCGAGACGCCATTCTGAAGACTGTTGGCTTGTTTGCATGTCGTACTCATAAACCCATGTCTCGTCGCCAGTTATTATACGTTTCATAAGGTCGGATCCGTAGAAGCTCGGAAACCATGTCTTCAGCGACATGCTTTCGCTGCGCTCTTTGAACAAAATTGAGCTCTTTTGGAACTAGTCGAGCGGCGACGCGTTTCATGCCTAAAATGTCAATGAGAATGTTGTGGACGGACTTAAAAGATATGTTCACCTCACTAGCCAACTCTCTCAGACTCATACGTCGATTTTCGAGCACTAGCTTCTTGATTTTGTCGATGTTTTCTTTGGTCGTAGCGGTTGAAGGTCTACCAGAACGAGGCAAGTCTACTACTACTTCTCAACCTTCTTTAAAGCCTTATACCATTCATAAGCCCTTGTTTTCGATATACACGATTCGCCGTAGGTATTTCGCAACATTTTAGTGATTCACCACATGAAATATCATTCGAAACACAAAATTTAAGGCACACTCTTTGTTCAACAATATTTTCCATTGTAAAATCGCCGATAACTCAAAACTATGACCAAAAAAGGTTAGTTTAAAACAAATTAAATGACAGATCCGCTCAAACTTTGCGCGCTAAATCAGTACAGTGCTACCAACATGCAGTAAAAATTAGAACGACCTCTTTACGCGGGTCTTTTATTGACATATTCCCGATACTTTTTACACAGAGTTGTATGTATAAATACAAAAGGCATACAAAAATCTAAATGTCGCTAATGATTATTACGATTAGTGATTTCTTGTTATTTTAGCGGTAGGTAATGATTTTTGACGTCAGTCTTTATCCGATATTTACGCGCGACGATTTGTGGAGAAAATTCGTTCCATAAGCAAATGGTTTTCACCGTGACATTCTTCAATTAATTGGTTGGTTATTAATGTTGTGCGAAAATAAGTAACACTTTTGTGATCGGTGTTGGTCTAAGATGCGAGAGACTCTGGGACATTCACAACATATCCATACGCAGATCACATTTAGAATAAAAAACTTATACTTTTTTATTCAATATAGCTCATGAATAATACATATTGAAAGTCATTCTTTTGTTTAATTTATCCTGGTTCGGAAAATATCTCTGTCCTGGGGAGAACCAGCCAGAAACCCAGTGGGACATTTTTTTTTAAAGTGAGCTTACAATCATATATTATGTTACTTAATTAACTACACGAAACAAATTAGAAACAGCTTGGTAGCGATCACCTTATTCCCAGATGTTATTATCGTCGTTAAATTCCTTAATATAATACTCTTTTTATACAATCTTTGTTTAATAAATTTCCAAGTCTACAGCTGAACATAGGCCTCCCCAAGGAATGCCACAAAACACGATCCTGAGCCACCCGCATCCATCGACTTCCTGCGTGTCTTACCAGGTCGTCACTTCATATAGTGGGGGGGCCGCCCTACACTTCGCCTACCGGTACGAGGCTGCCACTCGAGAACCTTTTGATCCTCATCGGTTGTCGGTTCTTCGAGCTATTATATATTCTTTACTTATAATAACTAATTCGGATACAGTAGTATTAGTTTATTTTAGCATTACATTATTTACGCATAAAATCGATTCAGATACGACACTCCGTTCATTGCATAGATTTAGTATATACATTGATGAACATTATATATGCTTTAATCTTTAATAACCCCTTCGAATATTATACTGTCATAATCTTAATGATGATTGGATACAACGAAGCTGTTAAATCCCTTTAAAAGCATTTAACGAAAAGCGAGGGGGTAATTTAGCGCCGGGCTTAAACTAACCCAACCCCCCCTGACCTTCTCTCTATGCCGACATTGGCATTGAAATTACTAAGGATTGGGCACTTTAATGAAATCGGATAACAAATTTTAATAATAATTGTGTTAATAATCGATTATTCTCTATAGTAATAGATTATAAAAAAGATATGTTTCTTGAAAACGCTACCCCTAGTTATCGGAGGAAATTTATTAAAATACTAGCTGTTCCCCGCGACTTCGCCCGCGTGTTATTTGGGGTTTTAATTTTTTTTTGCGCGGAACCCTAATTCTTTCTCTAAAATAAAAGTAGCCTAAGTTACTCCTTATGACATCAGCTATCTGCCAGTGAAAGTCCCGTCAAAATCGGTCTAGTCTTTTCGGAGATTAGCCGGAACAAACAGACAGACAGACAGACAAAAATTTTTAAAATTGTATTTTTGTTATAAGCACCGTATATAATAGGCTATTTGACTACTTTTGGAAAACCATTTTAAATGATTCTTTATTACATAATAAGCACACTACATTGATATTTCCGAGAGATCTACTGTATTAACAATAAAAATCAAAGTTAAAGTTTAAATTTCCAAAACCGCGCCAAAAACGCTAATTCTGTAATGGCGCTGGTCATGTGATATGTGTGACTTCACACATATGTAAACAAGTCAATAACCGTAATAGAACAGTGCAGTTGAAGTGAATTTTATCATTTTTCTTCAAATTTATTCGATAAAATGGTGTGTAGTGCCACAATGTACTAATACGACTATAAGTAGTCCACAGAAACTCTTTGTTTCTGTTGCAACGAATCCCAAAAGACGAAAAATGTGGTTACAATTAGCTCGAAGAGATCCAAAGAGCATTTTAGCAAATACCAATGTTTTTATGTGTGAATATCACTTTAACGTACCGTGAAACCTGGCAACTTTGTCATTTTTGGAGGACCAATATTCCAACAAAAAATGTACGTCAGACTGGGCGTCAATGTTAAATGTGACATTATATTCTTCATAGATTTGGTATTTATTAATGATTTAAACAAATACTAACATTAAATGGACAAAATACTCAAAAATAGAAAATGGCAAAGTTAACCTCACTTTGTGGCAACTTTGCCATCAGGGTTTATAACGAAAATAATAGGATTTGACTTCAAGATTGAAGGTAAGTTTACCTCATAATATAATACACAACACCCAGAGTAATGATTTGCTTCTTTAATTGTGTTGCAAATAGCAAAGTTTAGGCTTGTGGCAAAGTTGCCCTCCCATTTTTCAATTTTTCCTACAAACTTGAAAATATGTGTCAGGGTTGTCAAAAATCCTTGATTACATACTTAATTTTTTTATTTAAATCTTGTCGCAATAATTTCTTAAGAAAAAAATCTAAAATATATCAAACAAAAATACTCTCGTCTAAAATTAAAAATAAAATTGGTGCAATAATAAGTTTAATCAATTATAGTATATAGAATTAAAAAAAAGCTTGTTACAAAGTAAACTATACTTTGTAACAACTGTAAAGTCATAAAAGTTTACATTTTTAACAAGTATTCGCTTTTTTATTAGTCATCATCACCATTTTATTACGGGTCGTAATAAAAATATGTCAAGTCATAATTATTGTAATCAATCTAAATATTGTTTTCCCACCATAGCTAAACATTAATAATCATTAAAAATGACAATGAATGTTTTAATTGACATTTTAAATGATTATTAAAACATCACTACACGTTTTGCTATTATATATTAGTTTAAATTGTCAAAAATGAACAAGTTGAAATTATGAAAACTACTGAGTAGTAATAATATTATTAATGCCCGACAACGCAGTAAAAATAATATAGATTTCTCTATTCTTTTCCTTCACTTTTGATAAAGATGAATTGAATGACGACTCACTTCGTAAAATCGGTCTAATGGGCTGCTACGGTGAAACATCGATACAAACATACATACATACATACATAGAATGTCAAGTGCAGAACACTTTGTTTAAATAGTTGTAATCTCTTAAAAATATAGGTTGAAAGTGACAACCCTTGGTTGTAACAAAACATGGCAAAGTAACCGTCACATCGTGGCATCACTAGTATAGTAACTTTGCCAAGTTAGTTTTATAGATAAATGTTAAAACCAACATGTTAATAACGATATATTACATTTGATAACCTACATTCAGTATTTCAAACAAAAAAAAAAAAAACTAAAGTTCTTGAGCACTGAACAAAGAGGTTATTTCGCCGGCACAATTCCGCTTTAAAATAAAATGTCAAAATTAACTCCCATGTTGCCATATCGAAAGCAATTCTGTCAATTAGTTATTGTATTTTCATCCAAAACATGGCTTATCTCAAAAAACGTTACGTTTTCCGTGCTAATCGTAATTTAGTACCAGTACACCCCTGATGGGAAAGTTAACATCAATTGGTAAAGTTGCCAGACCTGACTGTAAGTAATATTTAACTTTATATAAACTAGATAGTAGCTAAATATCGGTTTTAATATAAAGTAATAACATCTTTAATACCTAACCTCTTAATATGGCTTAATCTTACAGCACAAGTTGGAAGGATCCTTTTCAACCAAACCCTCCAGGGTTCCCTGTAGGGTTTCAAATGTTTTCTGTTATGTTGTTTAGCTATTTTTATAGTTTTATTTAATTTTTTTATTTTCAAGAAATTTCTAAGTATATCAACATAAGCTAAAATGAGATTTTACAAAACTTCTGAATGATGATCATACATAAAGGTTTGTAAATAAATAATCCCTACGTGGTACTTACACTACTGTTTTCACATTCTAATTTTCCGCAACATAGTAATCAGCGTTATTCTTAAAGAAATCTGCAACCATATAAATCCGTCTATCTTAGGTAGGTTGCTGTTATCGGCTCGCACAAAATTTGACTCCGTTTTGATATTCAAAACGAATATTTATGCCGCTAGATATAAGATTTATCAAAAAACTGTTTCAGAAATAGCGGCTCTATCTTTGCCTACTCTGTCCAACGATATTTACGCGACGTGTTTGTCAGTTTGTCACACAATTTTTTTAAACGTTACCCCATACTAGGATTTCTCCTGTATTGTGGACTGTGAAGGCAGTTTACAAACATAAATTGCACAAGGACAAACTTCCGAACCCGGTACAAATATTTGTAGGCCGTACAAATACTTTTCATGGAAACTCTTACGAAGCGAGCTATTAGCCAACTGCGTCTTTTTGTCATCGCAGTCGCACGGAGGCTTGTTTATAATCGCTGGCGAAACCGACGCGGCCCACAAATTGCTTACATACTGACTTCGACCGGCTTGCTCGTTGCAATATCTTTCAACATTACAACTATTAAGGCTCTATGCCGAAAAACATATGCTTTTTAAAAATATCTTTGTTATAGAAATATTGCAATTACTATGCCGAAAAACCTGTGTTTTTTTTTAAAATATCTTTGTTAAAGAAATATTACAATACAGTTTTAAGTGCCGACTAACCACGTGATGTGTTGTGAACTTGTGAAGGAAAGTGTTGTGAAGACAGCATGTTTGGATGATAATATTTCGAGGACGTGATGTCTATTCTGGTAATCTGCAAAGAATCAGACTGGTAGGCTATTGCTCCATTATTATCTCAAATATAGTTTTTGCGTTCATAAGGAATATAATAAGCTATTTTCTTTTACTTTGTTTAATTTTTATGCTAGATTTTGTTTTCGCTTAGTTTATTTTTAACTTAATTAACATTATATATTAAGTTACACGCTGTAGTTTTGTCCAAAAAGTCGCTCACGGAAATCCTTCGGTTCAATTTTTCATAAGCTATCTTTTTCTAGAAAACTTTTGTTCTTTATTAGCAAAAAGAAGAAAATCGAACGACATTCGGAATCGGAAGTCTTGTAACCTTGTACCCTTGTACCTTGTATTCAAGGTTCAAGCACAGTTTAAAGAACTCTTTAAACTGTGGTTCAAGCGAGTCCCCGCAGAACAAGTCGCACTTGTTCCGACAGCATCCCAAGTGTCAACGTATTAATTTTTTTGTTTTGCATCTGTTTTTCAGGCGTGTCTATTGTCCTTTTTATTGAATAGGGTGTTACTTTACTCGGCAATTTTACCTAGGACATTTTAAAATATATTTATTATTATTATTATATTTTAGCATGTGTATTTAAGAAAAAAAGTAATAGGATTTATGACACTGAACAAAGGCTAAGGCGTTCCTTTAAAAATATTTTTGTCGGATAATTTTAAATTCCTATTACAAAGAATGACAATGAATATAATGTGTGTCCGTATCAGTACGTCATGCTTGCAAAAAGACAGTTAGTACGGATTAATTGTTCTTAACGTCAACTAGCTCGGCGATGAGTTGAAAAGCCGAATTGGTGGTTCAGAATTCGAGTCCATGAAATAAATTTTAGGTAACGAGGAAGTAAAGATACCTGGGGAGGGTACGTTCTTTGCTCGCGCATATAGTTAGGTAAATAATATAATGTATAAAATAAAGAATATACATTTAATTAATTATAAATAACATATTAGCGTAAAATCACCAGACGTTTTATATTCTGCCTGTGCGAAGAATACACGAAACAGAAACTTTTTAATTCAATATAGATTATAAATAATACTTACTGAAAGTTACTCTTTTGATTAATTTACCACTGGTTCAAGAAAAATCTCTGTCCTGAAAAGAACCATCAAGAACAATTAAAAAAAAAATAACTTAAAAGCTTACAATCATGTATGTTACACAATTAACAACACAAAACAAATTAGAAATAGCTTGGTAGCGATCACCTCATTCCCAGGGGTTATTATCATCCATAAATTCCGTAATATTATAATAACCCTTTTTATACAAACTTAGTTTAATAAAGTTTTTGAACTTTGAGCAGGTCAAATTTTGTATATTTTCTGGGATTTTTTTGTAAAAGCGTATACATCGCCCCAATAATGAATTACTGACTCGGTGGAGTCGAGTAACTGATAGCTTGTGTCTGTTTCTAGTAAGCGTATTACATTAGTACTTAAATGTATGATAGGATTTGGAGTAAAGGTAATCAGTACTTACCCCGTACCCACATACACTATTATTCCAAATTTACTATGTTATACGACCTCTTTTGCTTACTAAGTTTTTGTGGGTAGGTACAACTCTCTTACCTATATTTGCCACCAAGCGGTAGTGCGTGCATTGTCTAAAGGGCAAAGAGAAGTTATATTCTATTATATTTGTGCATTATACAAGTGTCAATCTTTAGGCTTTTTTTTTCATTCGATTACCTTATCCTGAAATCGTAAAACTGTTGGTCACTTCCGGGACTCATCAGTCGCACAGCGTGCTCGGTTTGTTTTAGACGGCAGTTGACTGTTTGTCTGGTAAACGTAATACTAGTGTACAGCGGTACACATTCGTCTGATGCGGTTATCTATACTTCCAATAAGATGTAAGTTTTTTTTATAATCAAATATGATCTTTCAGTGTAATACAATGAATACATTTTCAATGTTAAGTCTTCGCAAGACAATCCTAACTTTACAATAATTGGTTTAATTAACTGAAAATTTAATTGCATAAGACGCTGTAGTTTTATTGAATCTAAGTAATACTGGCTGCTAGGAATTCTTTTCTATCTAAGATTCTGTCTGAGTAGGTGCGACCCTCTTACCTACTTTTTGCCGCCAAATAACAGTGCTTGCTCTGCTGTGTAACTTTCTGAAGGGTATAGACAGTCAGTATAATTATAGACTGAGGCATTACATCTAATCAGAGGTGACAACGCACTTGTAGCCATCTTTATTTGAAGTTGTTTCCAGGTCTCCTTGAGCTGCAAGAGCCACTTAGAATTTAATGGACTGTAAGTAAGTTTGTTACCTACTTCAGTTTTATAAAAAAATATCTATTGCATTATAATATCCCTTCTCGAACATTCTCTACTGATAATCCATACATCGTTATTTGACCTCGCCGCAAGGTCTTGTTCCGGGTAAATGTATACTTAAGCATATATGCTCTATGTGATTTTCTACAGTATGTGACAAAATTCTTAGCAAAGTTCTATTGGCACGGTAAAAAGAAGCAAATATACATTGGCGGTCTTCACAAGGTGTTAACAAATGCCGACACTAAACTGATAAGGTACCTAGTGTCTTTGTTTCATGGAGATCAAATACAGCTGTTAATCGTGTCGACGTTTTTGTTTTCTTGTTCCTTTTCGAGCGTTAAGTGGTTCACGAGTTTCAATAAACCCGCCCGTTGCAAATATAGCGACCAGTAAAAGTTGATTATACTCCGTTCTCTTTAATTGCTTTAAAACATAAAAAAACAGTCAGGATATCCACATTATATCCTTTCGGAGTAACGTACGTATAGTTGTAGTTATTATTGACCAGTGGCTACAAAAGAGTAAGAATGACGGGCACAGCTCACCTGATGGTAACTTTTAGGAATCAAAATAAAGATGCGTCCTCACCCCTGAGAACTAAGAACTAAAATGTGATGTCTCTTTACTAGTGAGCATAATGCTGCTATTTTACGCTGGTATTAGATATCATACGAAGCAAGCATCGGAATAGGTAGAAAAGTTTAATCGCCTCCGATTAATGGTGGTATAACGATCTCGTATATACCAGATGACTGCCTCATTAGCCGACTTCAAAGATCGGGCCAAAAATCAATTATTGGATTTTTCTGTCAAGAATTTCTCAGTAGCAGCCCAGTATGATGGCGGTATTCCAACGTCGTGCCTCGGAAGGCACGTAAAGAAGTTTTTCCTGCACATGATAGTTGTGGTAGAGGTCGTGTCGGATTGCCGTCTAGTCGGACTATGAGAGTGAGGGAATAAGAAAAACACTCGTGTACAATAACCCTGCCCGGCACCGATGGCTAATAGTCTCCGTTGGGACTAGGACCGCTATGATCGAAATACGATCTCGAAGAAATTATTATTACATACTAGATGATTCAGACCATCTACAGAGAGAAGCGTCACAGATGCGATGCATCTCGTCCATCCGCTTACCAAGCGTGGCAATATGGCAAATCTTCTCTGCAATGGGAGAGCCATACGTCGAATGAAATTGAGCAATTGATGTAGTAAACAAACAGCTAGTAGGCTTTTTTTCTCCGCGCTAGATCATTCGCTCACCAAATCCATAAACTAGTGTGACATTCGCTTCATTGAATTAACACTTATGACCTTCTATAATTATTGCCAAGTTTAACGTTCCATTCCAGCATTAGTTTATTAGAATGTTGAAAATGTTTACTATATTTTTTTTAATAAGGCTAAGCAACACATGCGAGTAATGCAACGCCTAATAATAATTTAGTATAACGTAAATTCGCGCGTTTATACTTTATAAATTAAAACCAGACAAGAAAAACTCCCACCGTGAGGAAACTTTTTTTTTAAAATAACGAATTAATGTGAAGATACTTGTATTATATTGAAAAGATATTTTTTTTTTAGGATAGGGTGATAAACGAGCACTCAGTCCACCGGATGGTAAGTGGTTGCTGTAACCCATAGACATCTACATCTATCCTCAATAAAGAATCAAAATGCAGATGCGTTGTCACCCGTGAGGACTAAGATGAAATGCCTCTTTTCCAGTAAAAAGGGTCTCCGGTTCTCTACACTACGAAACACAGCAGCGTAAGGCTGCTATTTTACGCTGGTATTCTGTGAGAGCGTGGTTCTTCCTCGGTCGAGCCGACCCATTCGTGCTACAACTATACTACTAATATAGCTGCAGCATGGCTCTACCACGTATAATGAAGATAACCGAAGAGTTTTTACCTATAAGTCAATACTTGACCACCTCGTCACTGGACCACCATTAGTAGGAGTAATCTAGTGATATGGTGTGTTTGGATTGAAATTGTCAACATGCCCCATACGAAAGCTTCTGAGCCGGTTCAAAATGCTTCTGCTCTCATCACCAAACCGTGAATTTGACCGATATTAAACTAACGTTTCACTCGTTTTCTTTAAATCGTGAGTTTCCGCCATTGAAGTAATACGTACTAGAAGAGATGCTGAGACGTGGTTGTTTGCAACACGCGTTAGAGCCTACAGGCTCAAACTTATTTAGTCTATGCCATCAAAAGGTTACTCTATGTCTCCAACCACGCGCCCCGCACTGCCGCACAAATTTTGTTCGCGGTGTCTGTTCTAGTACGTAGTACATTCAAAGGTTTCCGCGAATCATGTGTGTTTTGTTTACATCCATTGTCTCACAGCGAGCGACCTTTGGACGCACTCCACGTCAATACTCCTCATTAGGTGAGCGTCACTACCCTACTGACACGTACACTTCGCGTTCTTTGTACTCGGGTGTAATAAAGAAATTATTTGCATTTTATTGAATAAAAAAAAGAATTCTAGCTATCAGGTAAATTACTTTTACCTTTTCGTACTCTTCCCATTTAAATACTTTTTCATATTAGATATAATTTTAACATATCTATGTTTATATGTATTTACATTTTTTGTACATCCCCTCTATTTTAACCATTGTTTGCATCAGTCCTCTTCGCAAAGGTTGTCTCTAAGAGATTACTTTCAGAGTGATAAAACTGCCTGTTATGAATATACTTTAAATTGTACTTTACTCGTTTTTCTACCGACTTCAAAAAGGAGGAGGTACTCAATTCGACTGTATGTTCTTTTTTATGTGTGTTACCTCTTAACTTTTTTCTGGGTGAACCGATTTAGATAATTCATTTTTTTTATTTGAAAGCTGGTGTTTCTCATGTGGTCCCATATAAATTTGATCAAGCTCTGGCCAATAGTTTTTGAGTTATTCTTACTAATTTATATTGAAGTCGGTTGTACAAAATCTTTAGTTTTAAATTATTGTATTTTGGTGTATAATAAAGAATATATAAATATAAAAGAAATAAATTATTCGTTGTTAATAAAACGAGTTGCTAACATGATACTTACCGTGTAATGGCAGCGTAAGAAAATCCACTACCATCCATAATATTATCTCGTGGGTGTCGTAAGAGGCGACAGAAGGAAATTGAAACAGGAGATGGGCAGCAGCATCTTCCTGATTACAGGTAAAAATAATAATAAAAACTGTGGTCAGCCATAATTGGCAAAATCCGCCCCTATGTTGCCATCTATGGGCGAGGCCTCTGTTCAGCGATGGACTTTAGCTGTTATGGTGATATGATATAAAACAATACTGACTGTGATTATTGCGTCCTATTATTTTTTATATGAGTGATTTGTGTCATTTTTTTATCTTGTTTTAAGTGCTGGAAATTAAATAAATATTAAATAACCTTATATTCCATATTTTTATTTTGTTTTTTAAACCATGATTATTCTTACATAAAAGTGGCAGTAGCCTAATGGCTTATAGGTAAGGATCCGGACCGCAAAACTAAAAGGTCATTGGTTCGAATTCGCCACGTAAATCACTTCCAGTGCAAGCATTTTAAACGTAATTGGAGTGGTTAAGGAGTTTAAAAAAATTGTATCCTTTAAAATATTGAAGTAATCATTTATGAAGAAAGATGAAGGGGTTGAAATCTGTAGTCGCGACATTTAGTTCGCTGTCAACCTTTTTATAATTAATTAAAACTTTTTTTTTTTTTTACTTTAAAATACGTGAGTGTGAGCCGACACTAGGAATTTCCTTTGTATCGTGTCGTATACATACATAAATTGCACAGGGAAAATTAACATGAAGGAGCCCGAGTCTCGAGCGACTATGACTACAATTTAGTTTAAAGAATTTAACAGATTTTTTATAAAGAAGTAAAAATAACGAAGAAGCACAGTCTACCCGATGGTAAGTGAACTCTGCGGCCCATAGACACCAACATCTCTATCCTCGATATATAAAAAAAGTTGATGCACACGCGACAAAACCATACCATGTGGAAGTTTTGTTCCTCGCACAACTTCCTTGTGGAATCGACTACCATCAGCGATTTTTCCAGACCGATACGACTTAGTGACTTTCAAGAAAAGAGCCTACTCTTTTTAAAAAGCCGGCAACGCATCTTCAATTCCCCCGTGTGTTGCGGTTGTTCATGGGCGGTGGTAGTCACTTACCATCAGGTGAGTCGCATGCTCGTTTGCCCCCTCTTCTATAAAATTCTATACTTAGATTGCTATTATAAGCGTTTAGCTAAATGTCTGTGCCTAGTCTGACGTGCAGTCGTCGCGTGACTGTCCGTCGCACTCCAAGACCTAGATTCCTGTCGACGGGTTCATTTGCATCCGTACCTCATAGGGTTGCCAGACTTCCGCCCTATATATAAGTTAATTTAATTTTTTTTTATAGAATATAAGTAACAAACGAGCACACAGTTCAACTGATGTTAAGTCGATACTGTGGCCCATATACATCTACATCAATCCTCGATAAAATATCAAAATGCAGATGCGTTGTCACCCCAGAGGACTAAGATGGGATGCCTCGTTTCCAGTAAAAAGGGTTTCCGGTTCTCTACACTCACCATACGAAACAGCAGCATTATGCTGCTATTTCACGCTGGTATTCTGTGAGAGCGTGGTCCTACCCCGGTGGATATTTGACATTCCCTCTGCTAGTTAAGGTCAAAGACCTTAAAAATCAGACAGACAAACTGTTACATTGTGTATTAACATTGTTTTTTTTTATTAGTAAATGTTGCTACAGATACCGCATTTTATTGAAAACAATATTATATCCTTTAATTTCATACTGTGCCCTTAATTTAAATCCTCTAAAACATAAAACTGCTGTTGGTAACCCTAGTCCGTACGTAGAATTACGTGCACTGCTGTGTGTCCTCTTGCATATCATTGCACCTTATTTCGTTGTTATAAGGCTCAGAAGCTTTCAACAGTTTACATGCTATAGTCCACGAGTCTCCATCACGGGTGCGAACATGGCATGCGGCAAAAGTAACACCTATATAATTTATATTCAGACATAACAATATAGTCCTGAAATGGTTTAATAAATCAAAAGTCTATACCAACCCTATTATCAACATTATGTATTATATCTGAAAGTTTGTATGTTTGTTTGGACGTGTGTCCTTTAATCACGCTTGAACAGCTGGACCATATCTTATAAATTTTGGCACAAAAGTAGATCATGTGATTAGGGAATAGGATACTTTTTTATAGAATTATTATCGTTACTGTTACCGTTACAGCCTATTAAAGTCCACTGTTGAATATAGGCCTCCCTCATAAATTGCCTCATAGGGGGATATTTGCCATAGTTGACACGTTTGCAACCGCAGTTTTGAAGTTATACTTCTTTTGGCGCGTTTGAGAAAAATGATGAGAGTGATTTTTTTACGATGCGCGCGCACACCGACACCTAAAAACCACACCATGAAGTTGTTACGATGCGCGCGCACACCGAAACCTAAAAGCGACAACTTCAGTCGGTAATAACTGTCTGTCAACTGTCAAGTTTTCGTGAGAACTGATAACTATATTCAAGGTAGTTATTCAAATATATATGAATCTATAAAAAGTGTTTTATTTTAGCTATTTTTACTTATTTACGCTAAAGAAGTATAACTTCTTCCGTGCGTACTTAAATACACACACACGTTTTTTTTTATTTTAATAGTTGTAATACGCTGTGGCTAATCTTTTGGTTTTTTCTCTGTCGCCTCTTACGGTACCCACGGGACGATATTGGGTAGTGGATATTCTTACATACTACTATACGGCCATTATTAAAATAAATAAAAAAACAAGTGCACTCACGTTCCAAAATCTATTTTTCAATGCCTTCACGACAGAGCCACCGCCTTCTTTAATCCCCTATCGGATTAATCTATCAATAAAATTCGATTGAAGTAATTATTTATTTTTAGAGTAAAGTAGGTAATAGGTTGAATGGAAATTTCCTGAAGATTCAGTTGAGTGATACGAGTATTTGTTTGTTTGAAGTGATACACACGCTTTGATCATGAGTTGTGATGATCCTTGTGAGTATACATGATGATGAAATTATTGTATTGTCATCTGATCTTAATACGTCTGCAAAATAACAGATTGTTCATACGTCTGGAAGTAAAAAAATCTATACATACATACATACAGGTCAAGCTAACAAAAGATGATAGGTACTAAATACTATTATATTAATATTTAATATAATCTTACGGAAACAGTATCACAAATAATTCTGGAAATTAATTCTATTCTCACTGCGAACAAAGATTTGGGCTTTGCAACTGAAGTGATTAATATTTAGCACATACAAACAAAGTTATCATTTACTAAACCTATTTGTCGCACTAATATAGCTAACGCCGAGTGGAAATCACGAAGGGGCTTAGTCTATTTACCTTGCGTTCAATAGCCCATTTAATCTGCGATAGTGTTGCACACAGGGTTGCCAGCTGTCTGGCTTTGGCCGGATATGTCCGGCTTTTTAACGCCCGACGCAAACGGAGGGGTGTATCTGTGTCATCGTAGCTGCCAAACGGATGAACCGATTTAGATTGAGTTTTTTTTTTGTTTGAAAGGTGACTTGATCGAGAGTGTTCTTAGCTATGATTCAAGAAAATCTTTTCAGCCGTTTGAAGACAATCAGCTCTTTTCATTTCGTTTCTTTTTTTTCGGGGGTTTTTAAACTTTTCAATTTAAGTTATTACAATCATCATCATCATCATTACAGCCCTTCACAAGTCCACTGCTGAACATAGGCCTCCCCCACGGAATGCCACAAAGCACGGTCCTGAGCCACCTGCATCCATTGACTTCCTGCATGTCTTACCAGGTCGTCACTCCATCTAGTGGGAAGACGCCCTACACTTCGCCTGCCGGTACTAGGCTGCCACTCGAGAACCTTTCTTCCCCATCGGTTGTCGGTTCTTCGAGCTATATGGCCGGCCCATTGCCACTTCAGCTTACTAATCCTTTGGGCTATGTCGGTTACTCTGCTTCTACTGCGGATATCCTCATTTCTAAGTTTATCACGCAGAGAAACCCCGAGCATAGCCCTCTTCATAGCTCGCTGAGCGACCTTGAGCTTCCTCATACGGCCAGCAGTGAAGGACCACGTCTCAGTTCCGTATGTCATCACTGGCAACACGCACAAGTTATTACAATCGTGTCCGGCCAAATATATACAAGTCCGGCCTGTCCGGCGTTTGTTAGGCTTTTGGTTTGGTATTTACAAATGATAAGGCTAAATATTGATTGTTTTAGTTACTTTCAATGTGAAGAAGTTACAAATTATTTAGTAAGAACGAAATGTTATTCATAATAACATATAATTAAGAGGAGAGTGAGTCTCAAATGAATAACAGTAATAAGTACACAAATGAAAGTATTAAAATAGTTTTTTCTTTTAAAAACCACTGTGTCTGGCTTTCAGGGCAAGATGTCCGGCTAAATATAAATCTGTGTCCGGCTTTTCTATTTTTGGGCCTGGCAACCCTAGTTGCACACAACCCGCATATCCGTGTCACCGGGTGACTCAGTGCATCGCCACCTCGTGGTCCCTTATTACGTAGAAATAGAGTCTATATTTGTAAATGTGAAAAAAATATTTATGAATTAATGCTATCGGTTATCAATTGATTAGCTTATTAAATTAGTGGAACGTTCACGTTGTTTGTTCGACGACGTTACTACCGACGTTTGCTTATATTTAAATTTGTTACTAAGGCTACTACTTATCTCATGATTGCAGAACTGAACTGCAATCATTACAGTAGGAGTTTAATAATAACGTAAATAATTTGTTGCACATTTCTGTTACGTAATGGGTAATTTGTACAGAGAGTTATCTCTGATTCCAATGCACTTTTTATTGCTATATCCTCTGAAACTAATTGTCCGATTTCGATGAAATTTAGCACAGATAATCTACGGAGTGTGAACAGTGCATAGTAACATAATGCATTAATTTCATGCCTCCCTAGTTGTTTTTATCGATATAAAATTTTCGAGATTGTCTTTATACATGAAATTAAATTATCGGTATTTTACAGAATAAAAACTACAAAGTAACTCCTAAGCGCAGTGGCTATACCTTTGTCCATGGGCATCTTAAAAACGTCTTCATACTGATACAGGAGAAACTCTTTTTCTGGGTAGGGTGGGCGTTAACTTTGTTTCGTTTTTATTATAAAAACAAATATACAGTCTCTTTAACAGCCCACCTAAGCCTAGAAAATTTTAGATTCATAGATACGCTAGGCATTTGGACAGACGCAGAGATTAACTTGTAAATTCAGAAGAGCGTAATACAGACCTTTTAGAATTTTATTACGATATAAATAAAACAAACCTTTCGATATAAATAAAACAAACCATTTATTTCGAGTTAAAGACTGAAATTATAGTTTTATGTGAAAAAATTAAGCTAAAATAAGGTGTATTTTCAAAGGATAATAAGATATAATGCACTATTTATTATATATAACACGTACGTGAGTGTCGTAAGAGGCAACAGAGGGAAACAAACCAGAAGATGGACAGCAGCGTCTTCCTAATAACAACTTGAAAAAACTGCGTTAACAACCCCCCTGCCTAGCGTGGCAACTATGAAAAATATCCCCCCCATGAGGCATACTATGGGGAAGCCTATGTTCATCAGTGGACGTTGCTATAATGAATGAATAAATGAACACAAGCAAGTATTTTTTTATTTAGGATTGGGTGACAAACTAGCACACAGTCCACTTGATGAAAAGTGGTTGCTGTGACCCATAGACATCTACATCTATCCTCAATAAAGAATCAAAATGCAGATGCGTTGTCACCCGTGAGGACTAAGATGGAATGCCTCTTTTCCAGTAAAAAGGGTCTCCGATTCTCTACATTTACCATACGAAACACAGCAGTGTTAAGCTGCTATTTTACGCTGGTATTCTGTGAGAGCGTGGTCCTTCCCCGGTCGAGCCGACCCATTCGTGCTACAACGTATAAAATATATTTATATAATATTTAAAGAAAATATTGGTTAATAAAGGGTAACAATTAAACGGTATATAATTTTTTTAACCCTAAACACGTGCACACTGTGTAATGTGAGATCTTCCTTAACGACATGATTTAACTTATAAAAATTGTTATTGGTTTCAGGTCGAAACGTCCAGAGATGTTTATAGACGAAAATGAGACGTAAGTATTTTGTTTTTTATATTGTTTCAATTTATTCTGCGTTTTCTTATTCAGGTGACTCAAATGACATTTCATGTGTTGGTATTTTTTGGAATGTTTTAATTAGTTATGTTCATGCTGTCTCGGTCACGCAGTTTGCCACCTTCGTAGAGAATTATAAAGAGAGTTGAGGGTTGGGCGGTTGGCACTTAGGCCCGTATTAATAAACGTTACTCAGCTCAAGTACACACACTTGAGTACAATCTTGATGTTATGATCTTATTAATAAACATATCTCAAGATGCGGTTTAGGTTTACGATATCAGCTGAGTGCCACATTGATTAATAAACGAAACTCGACTCTCAAGTATGTATACTTGGGTGCAAGTCACAGAACAGTATTCCTAAGTACAGCGTTTTGAGATACTGTTTTTATGTGTTTATTAATTAGCAACGATCTTGAGATGCTGATTTCGTAATGAGGGCGTATCAAATGATTACGCACTTGAGTTCGTCGTTGAGTAACGTTTATTAATACGGGCCTTAAACACAACCATATCAGCCACCACACAGTTATTTATACTTTTTTTACATTGACACTGCTATCTGTTAGGTACAGAAACGTTCTATAATTATATACAACCTTTTATCTTCATCGTAAGTTCGAATGCATATAACATATAAAGTTTAAAATATCAGGTATACAGGTTAATTTATATCAAGGTAATATATAAATATTTTATGTCGGTATATATCTTTATATGTGCACAATACACAACGCATACAACACCTCTGATGTTGCTAATATTCCCTTACGGCAGTGATCACATACCATCAGGTGAGCTTGTTTGTTTCCTCATCTAATGTTATTTTTAGTCGTTAAGTTTACGAGGCGGTAAGCTCAGAGCTTTATCTTTGATATGAAACACCAGCTTCGCACGCTGTTTGTGGAGCTCGCCTTAAGTCTGACAAAATAGTGAACAGTTCTTTTGGAAAGACATATTTAAAAGGAATTGTTCGGACTAATTCCAGACGCTAAATTTCACCAACGCACATCGCGACAAAACTCGCGATATCATCCATACAATCTGGATAATTGGCGGTCCACCACTGTGCGATTTACTAGAAGTTTTCTTCCTCGCACCGCACAATTTGTTTGTGGAATCGACTACCACCAGCAATTTTTGTGGACCGACTTACGGATATTCAAGAAAAGAGCCTACTCTTTTTAAAAGGCCGGCAACGCATCTGCAATTCCCCTGGTGTTGCAGTTGTTCATGGGCGGCAGTCACTTACCATCAGCCGCATGCTTGTTTGCCCGCTTTTATCTAAAAAAAAGTGGGATTTGCTCATATTGGTCAGTAGGAGGCAATAAACATCTCAGATCCTCTCTAAGAACATTGTTTTTGTTTCTTCTAAAAATACCATAGTATACTCGTAATCTAAAAATAGTTATTTTTTCGTGTGAGGTTATTTAGAACCAATTATAATTATGTAAGCGATAGCATTATATGATTTTTTATCATTCACGCCGTTATCATTACTACGTGATAACGTAGTTTGAATACGTAATATTCGGCAGTCAGCGGTACAACTTGTAGTTTGTTAACCCGCGTGCTGTAGCTATGGACGAACCGTGACGACAGTTCGCACCGCACGTGTTTTCCATTTATTACATTTGAATTGCATACCCGATACTGTCTTGATCTATTAAAATAAACTCTGCCTGTATTCGTGCGTACTTATGAATGGAATATATTTGAATTAAAAATAAAAACTTTTTTATTCAATATAGATTATAAATAATACTTATTGAAAGTCACTCTTATGTTTAATAATTTACCACTGGTTCCGATAATACCTCTGTCCTGGGAAGAACCAGCAAGAAACCCAACGGGACATAGTTTTTTAATGAACAGTTCTCAATCATAATATTATGTTACTCAAATAACTACACAACTTTTTTACGTGGTAGAGCCATGCTGCAGCTATATTAATAGTATAGTCGTAGCATGAATGGGTCGGCTCGACCGGGTAAGGACCACGCTCTCACAGAATACCAGCGTAAAATAGCAGACTAATGCTGCTGTGTTTCGTATGGTGAGTGTAGAGAACCGGAGACCCTTTTTACTGGAAAAGAGGCATTCTATCTTAGTCCTCACGGCTGACAACGCATCTCCATTTAAATTCGGAAACGAAGATAGATGTAGACGTCTATGGGCCACAGCAACCACTTACCATCAGGTGGACTGTGTGCTCGTTTGTCACCCTTATTCTATAAAAAAAAAAAAAAAAACAAAACAAATTAGAAATAGCTCGGTAGCGATCACCTTATTCCCAGGGGTTATCATCCATAAATTCCTAAATATTATAATAACCCTTTTTATACAAACTTTGTTTAATAATATTTTCGAAAGCGGAGGTCAAATTTTGTACTTTTTATTATATCGTTTACAAGTGGCCAGTTCTAAAAACTTTCAGTGTCGCCCTCGTAGTACAGTTTTTATAAAGTATGAACGAATAATTGTAACATTTGCCATAAAGAAAAACAAAATTAAGCATTTTACAAAATTAAACAAAACCTTGCTAGTAGGCCTTATTTTACTGTGGTAGGATAACAAGGCCTACTGCTTTAACGAACTCAAATAATCAATTTATACGTAATATTAGGTCCTTACATATGAAATTGGCGTTTTGTACGGGAGGAATATAAAGTCAATTTTTTTTTGTATCATCATCATTACAGCCCTTCACAAGTCCACTGCTGAACATAGGCCTCCCCCACGGAATGCCACAAAGCACGGTCCCGAGCCACCTGCATCCATTGACTTCCTGCATGTCTTACCAGGTCGTCACTACATCTAGTGGGGGGACGCCCTACACTTCGCCTGCCGGTACGAGGCTGCCACTCGAGAACCTTTCTTCCCCATCGGTTGTCGGTTCTTCGAGCTATGCAGAGAAACCCCGAGCATAGCCCTCTCCATAGCTCGCTGAGCGACCTTGAGCTTCCTCATACGGCCAGCAGTGAAGGACCACGTCTCAGTTCCGTATGTCATCACTGGCAACACGCACTGGTTGTACAACTTAGTTTTGAGGTTTTGAGGTATGCCTGACGAGAAGATGGGTCGTAATCTCTCGAACGCTGCCCAGCCGAGTTGAATCCGTCGATTGACCTCTCGGTCGAAGTTGGACTTACCTAGTCGGACTATTTGTCCCAGGTAAACATATTCGTCAACAACTTCGAGCTTAGTGCTCCCAACAACTACCGGCATAGGTGTGACATGGACATTAAACATGATCTTTGTTTTGTCCATGTTCATCTTAAGACCTATCCGTTGGGAGGCACTATTGAGGTCATTGAGCATAGTGCTTAGGTCCTCCAGCGATTCTGCCATAAGGACTATATCATCGGCAAATCGAAGGTGAGTGATGTACTCGCCATTGATGTTAATGCCGTATCCTTTCCAGTCCAGAAGCTTGAAAACGTCTTCCAATGCAGCGGTGAAGAGTTTCGGGGATATAACGTCACCCTGTCTTACACCTCTCTGCAGTTGGATAGGTTTCGTACTCTGGTTCTGTACTCGGATAGCCATCGTAGCCCTACTGTACAAACACTTCAGCACCTCGATATACCGACAGTCCACTTGGCACCGCTGAAGGGACTGCAGCACCGCCCAGATTTCGACGGAATCAAAGGCTTTCTCATAGTCCACATACGCAAGGCAAAGTGGCAGATTGTACTCGTCGGTCTTCTGTACAATTTGCCGAAGGGTATGTATGTGGTCTATGGTGCTAAAGCCTTTTCGAAAGCGTGGGGAGGCTGGAAGTCGTCGAGTCTGCATGCGAGACGATTCGTAATGACTCTCGAAAACAGCACGTAGACGCGGCTCAGAAGGGAAATCGGTCTGTAGTTCTTCAAGAGAGCATTGTCGCCTTTCTTGAAGAACAAGACCACCGCACTTCTGCTCCACGCCTCCGGTGTAATGCCACCATGGAGGACGGAATTAAAGAGCTTCTGAAGGACTTCAAGTACCGGTTTTCCACCCGCTTTCAGAAGCTCCGCTGTAATTCCATCCTCGCCTGGGGCCTTGCCGTTTTTAAGGTGCTGGAGAGCCATTCTAATCTCGTCCGGGATATCATCGGAATAGTGTCGGATAAGACTTGCTCTTGGATCGTTACTCACACTTGCGTGTGGCTCCAACGATGACGTGTACAGCTGCCCATAGAACCTCTCAATCTCACTCAAAATCTCAGGTGTCTCGGAAACGATGCTGCCATAATCGGTCTTCAGCTTCGACAGTTGGCTCTTTCTGGCAGACAGATCTCTGGCAAAGACTTTGGAGCCCTGGTTCCGCTCGATCGCTTCTTCAATACGAGCTGTATTGAAGTTGCGCAAGTCCCGCCGCATGCATTTGGAGATCTGTCTGTTCAGTTGCCTGTATACTGTCAAATCTGCTGAAGACTGCAGCTTCATCTCCCGTCTAACAACCATGAGATTAAGAGTGTGATCGGAGAGTTTTTGTGTTCTTCTGCGACGGGTCTTACAGAACTTAGCTCCGACCGCATGGACAGTTTTCACAAGCTTGTCATTCATATCGTCCACTTCATTGCAAACTTCTAGGCACTGAAAACGATTTTGTAACTCGAGCTGAAAGTTTTCGGGACCTTGGATTAGAGCACGAGGGGGACGGAGCGTTGACTTCATTAGACATGACCTCTCCAACTTAACGTTTAGTTACAGTGTGCCTCACACCATTCGGTGGTCGCTGCCAGTTTTCACCCTCACGATCACTGAGACATCACTGAACAGTTGTCGTCTGGTCGTCATAATGAAGTCAATCTCATTTTTTGTCGAACCGTCGGGGCTCGACCAGGTCCACTTTCTGTGGGGCCGCTTTTGGAAGAAAGAGTTCATCATAAAGAGTTCCTCTTTCTCCATAAAGTCCGCCAGCTGCTGGCCCCTTGGGTTCCGTTGCCCTATTCCGAATTTCCCTACTTTCAGCTCACTGTGCTTTTTTTGTAAAATATATTTAATTAATCAAAGTATGCACCGTTGTTATCTATGCACTTTTACCATCTCATAGGTAGTTCATTGATCCCTTTACTAAAAAAACCATGGGGGCGAGAATCAATAAACTCTTTGAAGGCGGTTTGGACTGCCGCATCGGAGTTGATTTTTTTTCCTTGTAAGAAGTTGTCCAAATTTCGGAAAAAATGGTAATTTGTTGGAGCAAGGTCCGAGGAGTACGGTGGATGTCACAGACATTCCAATTGTAGCTCATCTAACTTAGTGGTTGTTTGTTGTGCAGTGTGTGGTCTTACGTTGTCGTGAAGCTTTCTTACGTGGTAGAGCCATGCTGCAGCTATATTAATAGTATAGTTGTAGCACGAATGGGTCGGCTCGACCGGGGAAGGACCACGCTCTCACAGAATACCAGCGTAAAATAGCAGCTTAATGCTGCTGTGTTTCGTATGGTGAGTGTAGAACCGGAGACCCTTTTACTGGAAAAGAGGCATTCTATCTTAGTCCTCACGGCTGACAACGCATCTGCATTTAAATTCGCAAACGAAGATAGATGTAGATGTCTATGGGCCACAGCAACCACTTACCATCAGGTGGACTGTGTGCTCGTTTGTCACCATTATTCTATAAAAAAAAAAAAAAGCAGCAGTTGCCTAGAGCGACTGACAAATTTCGGTTGTTTAGCAGCTAGTCCTTCATGGTTTGCAGTTGCTGACAATAGATATTTGGCTGGGTCTCCAGGGTTCAGCCATTGCGACGAGCGCTTTCGATTATCGTACAGTATCCACTTTTCATCACAAGTAATGATTCGATTTAAAATCCCTTCATTATTGTGTCGGTTGAGCAAAGTAACACAGCAGTAGACGTGTGTTTGCAAGTTCGATTCACTCAATTCATGAGGTACCCATCGTTCAAGTTTTTTTACTTTCCCGATTTGCTTCAAGTGGATTAATACTATCACTTACTTATCACTTACCCCGAAGCCTGCAGCTATCTCTGAAGTGCTTTGTGATGGATACGCTTCCACAATAGCCTTTAATTCTTCATTTTCCACTTTGGTCTCCGGCCGTCCACGGGGTTGGTTCTGAAGGTCGAAATTTCCAGAACGAAAACGTTGAAACCAAAAACGTACCGTGCTTTCTTTGGCGACACCAGCGCCGTATAAATCATTAATCCTTCGAGCTGTTTCTGCAGCACTGGTGCCACGGTAGAACTCGTACTCGTAAATATACCGATATTTCATGTTTTCCATTGTGCGGTAATAAGCGACGCCAAATAATAAAATAATGAGGAAAAAACAAATGAATGACTGTTTTCAAAACTCAAATGTACCAGCTAAATGAATTTATAAATTTGAATTTGGAATTCTTAACCAAAGAGGAGATATTTCAGATCAAAGTGGTCAGTACGACAAAACGCTAATTTCATATGTAAGGACCTAATATATTTAATATTTGTGATCAATAATCACATGAATGCAGCAATTAAGACCTAAAATTCTAAAAAAATATATAAATTGCCTCGCCTAACAGTACTTAGTCATTAGTATAATATGAACAAACTGACAAACAAACTCACTCCTCGTGATTATCATCAGTGCGTCGATTGTGTCTCGAGTTGAGTTGAGCTGAGTTGAGTTGAGTTGACCCAATTCTCAACTCAACCTAACGGTTGAGTTGAGAATTGGGTTTATTGTTGGGTTGAGTGTCCTACCAACTAAATTTTTGTCACAGCAGCCAGTCTCAACGGACACTAGCCCATCAGCACAGTACAGAATTATAGTATCCGAATGTATGCGCAAGCACAGGTGCACTCTCTATTCCCTCACAATCATCAAATCGCAATCCGACACGGTCCAAGAGAGCTTAGGCGCAGGACCAATAATTTACACATAATTTAATAGCTTCTAATGTCAAAGCCTCAATTCTTCGACACACTTTGTCTTTGCACTGTTTGGACAGCTGAAACCAGGCCTTTTTCTGACTACGACATTAGTTTAATAATAAAAGCGTACGATTTATTTGCACTTATAACATTTTAAAAGTGATATAAAATTCATAATAAAACAAAAAAGTACACAAGAAAAGGGAGTATAATAAGGCCTATGGTGAAATTTAGT
The DNA here is from genome assembly GCA_029286625.1 of Parnassius orleans. Classification (NCBI taxonomy): domain Eukaryota; kingdom Metazoa; phylum Arthropoda; class Insecta; order Lepidoptera; family Papilionidae; genus Parnassius; species Parnassius orleans. The sequence goes on from JAGSMP010000097.1 coordinate 1,166,304, forward strand.
AGGCCTTAATAACCGCCGACCAAGTATTAAAAAAAAAACAAATTAAAAAAATATTACCACGATACGTTACGTTATTACAAAACATACCTACGATTTATTTGGACTGATTTTTATTATTGGTGCAGTGCGGTCGTATCTTATGATAGATAATGCAACTCTGGTGGCAGGACGCGGGGTAGCGCGTCTCTGCAAACTTGTAGACATTATCGTGCAATAGGAGTCTGTTATTATCTCCTTAAGAGAGTGCGGTTATTATAAATACGATTTTTGTTACTTAGGGCTTATTAGCCGATAGGCCTTATTACCCGCAGGCACCTTACATCAACATCCAAGTTAGCAGATTTTTTTTGCAATCAGATTTTGCATCTGAAAATTTAAAAAAAAACAAAAAAATTAATACTAGCAAGAAACTATACACGTCAGAGTCGAGTGGCGAATTTTTTAAAGTTTCACCATAAATATTTAAAAAAAAAAGATATTTATTTAGTAAGTTTCCGTAAGTTAATATAACAATATAATTAAGAAAAACAGATAAGATTTATATAATAAAAACAAATGAGTTAGCTCAGCTAAAGCTGCAGCAAACAGCTACAGCGCTTATTTTCAGCTGGTACCAAAAGTTTCGTATCAGTCGGTGTGGGGATTTTCGTGAGGTATTTATTGAATTTAAAAAATACAGTTATTACTATAATAATTTACCGACTCTAAAAGTTGAACAAAATAGCATATTATATTGAAAAACTAAAACTACACAAATAAAATTAAAGGAACGTAATAACGTAAGTGACACGATAAAAGAAACTGCTACAAATAGAATAAATACGTTTGGACATTTTCAGTTTGAAAAGATAAGATGTACGAGTATATTCTAAGTTTGTGTTAAAAACTATTTACGTAACGGAGGTGGCAGATTGTTCTTAACTTTGCTTGCAGCGTACTTAAGAGTACTCAAAAAGCTGTTTTATGTCTGGGAAATAAAATAACAATTTTACTAGTAGGTACTCATTTTATTAATTCTTAACTTTATTTGTTTTCCCAAATACCTCTAAAATCTTACTAGTTTTTTTAATTGACCATCTCAGATTGAATGCAAGCACTTGTGCTACTTCATTTTGTTTAATAGTGAAAAAGGGGTTTATCGCTGCTCTCTGACCGACCACATCGCCCTATTTAGTACAGAAAATAAAACTGGGGTATAATAAAAACAAGCTGTAATAAAATTACCAATATGTTGTCGTTATCAGTCATTACACATTATCTTGAGAAAATAATTTATGACGAGCTTAAAAACCCCGCTCTATGGCTGTTACCGCGAAGATCCCTGTCTGCGAGCGTTATCCGATAACGCGATAACATATCAACACATCATTAACAATATCTTGAAAGTATAAAACGTTTGTAATTGCGATACCGAAGCTAGTTGAATGGTTAACCGTGCGCAAACTGGCCTACTGTGTTTTATTACTGTGTGACAGTGCGCCATGAGTACTTTGGAACATTACGAGGGGTGAGTGGACTTGGAGTACACGAAACGAGTTACACTATGTTAAAATTTAATGCGTGTACACAATAGATATTTGATAAAAAAAATATATATGTACATTCTATAAACTACATGATATACACTAGAAATAAACACGCTAGTGATAATAGTCACTCGCTACTGCAACATAGTCCTAGAAAATATACTAAGTCTTATATAAGTAATATGTACAAGGTCTTTATGTAAGTTATATGTTTCGCACCTGCCAACAACTGTCTTTGGCACCCAGGGTTGACTGAGAATGCCACATGGCATCAAGGTCGCCCTATGTACCCTCAGGTTTAATAAATAAATAAGTCTATCCAAGTCTACCAAGTTTAATAATTTTTCTAACAACTATATAATAAGGGTTATCATAATTTTAATTAATACATGGTTGATAATAACTTTTGGTGATTTCTGTCAAGCAGTTTATAAAATGATTTTTAAAAATAATTGTACAACTTGATTTAATGTAAAATATAACTTTGAAAGTCTGACTGGGTTACTTCCCGGTTCTTCTAGGGATTTTCCCAAACTAGTGGTAGTTCCAAACTAAAAAAACTTTTTAATAGAACTTGGGTGACAAGCCAGCACACAGTCCCCCTGATGGTAAATGGATGCTGTAGCCCATAGACTACATCTATGTATAATTAAGAATCAAAATGCAGATGCGTTGTCTCCCTTGTGGACTAAGATGGAATGCCTCTTTCCATTAATAAGGGTCTTCGGTTCTCTACATTCACTACCATATGAAACACAGCAGCATTAAGCTGCTATTTTACGCTGGTATTCTGCGAGAGCGTGGTCCGGTCCGTCCCCAGTCGAGCCGACACATTCGTGCCACAACCGTAATATAGCTGCAGCGTATAAACTCTACAGCGGGAGATGCCCTTTTCCAACTGTGATCTTTAACCGACGGATAATGAAAAAAAATAGTAAAAATCGTTATGTGTAGACACTTATAACATAGACAAGCAACCGAATACTGATTTTATTGCATTGAATAAACCGTTTGCTGTGTTCGAACAAGTCAGTTGGCAAACTTCCAGAGATTTTAATGAATTCCATCGGATATCTGGTTTCGCTTCAAATTATTTAAAAGATCTTATAAATCATAAGAAAGCTTGTAGCTGACATCTACCTAATACCTATGATCCACGAAATAAATGATTCCGATTCTGAAAACTTACGTTGAAATAAAATTAAATGAAAATGGAGTGCCGAACTTGTTTTTTGTGACAATCTTTGGGGGCAGCCGATGGTTAGGAGTTTACTTGTGATGGTCTATATTGATTAATTACTTTATTACAATACATTTAATTTTTAACAGTAGACAGTAGACTTAACGTAAGTTTTAATAATTCACGGAATATTACGTAAGTACTATTAGTACTGATTCTGTCCACTGTTCTGTTTAATATTATTATACCAAGATGTCGTATAAAATATGGTCTATATAAGTATAATAATATAAAACCTTTCATATCCTAAAATAAATGCGGCAAAAATCATAGTAATTTAAAAAAAATCGAATTATCCTTTTATCATTGTACATACCGACCTAAACTTCCAATATTAATCTATCAAAAGTTGCCTTTTGTGAGTTGGATCCCTTTTATGTAACCACGTCCAATTATTGCTATTTTCCATTTAACAAACGCATACGATGTGTAATAATTGACACTGGGAACTCAATTGTAATGCGAGTATGTATTATGAATGGTATGCATTTAAAATACGTTAAATGAGTATCCACAATTAATTTGAATTAAAAGTTTATGTCTCTATAAACTTTTATTGAGAATTCAAAGTAAAATAAAAATGCTGTGAAACCACGTCGATAGAAAACATCTCTCGATTTATAAATTAATAGATCGATTTTGAAGACTCGGTGTTTATATTTTTGACAAAAAAAGCCTTGAGTGCACATACTCTACAAATAAGTAATTAAATTGACTTATCATTCAAGAGCCTCGGATCCGTGATATATGATAATACGAGGACTCTGTACTTTCTATAATAATAGATTACGTTTCGTTATCGTTGTCGAAACATTCGATTAGTCTAAATCAAATTAAGTTCCAAATGATAAGAAAAATCAACGATTTCACGATGTGTGTGGCACAACACTAGTTTAATTTACCGCTCGATGTATTCCGACCGGGCTACTAGATTGCTAATGAAACTTTTATTAATGTTATTTTATTCTTAATTACACTGGCTTCCAAAAAAATCGACCCACCCGTTAATTTTGAGTAACAAAGTTGTTATCTTAAGTATGCGTTGACATATTTGTATGTTTTTGCTTATGCGTTATAAATTAACATCTGAGTACCCACTTGACATTGTTTTAGAGGAATACAAGTGCTATTGTGGGTATTTGTAACATTTTAAGCGCACTGATAAAAATTGTCGACTTGTGCATAGAGTGCAAGGTTAGTTTATTTCGGACTTTTGACGCGTAATATTCTTGGTTCTGTGCATCGAAACTTAATCTTTTAATTCTTTGTTGGAGCAGACATAGAAATTAACCATAAAATATGGATACCACTGAAGCAGAAGCCGCTCAAGTGGTAGCTCTCGTTCGTGAAGGGCTAAGTCAGCGAAATGTGGCACGGAGATTAAATTTGAGTCGATCAGCAGTGCGTAGAGTTTATAAAGATACTTAGAGACGGGAGAGTACCGCCGGAGACCAGGGCTGGAAGAGGACGTCTCACAAACCCGACGGATGACTGTTTTATTGCCTTGACTTCTTTGCGAAATCGGCATCTTTCTGCTGTTGATGTTCAGGGTAGGCTGAGGGAAACTCGTGGAGTGTCTGTAAGTGAGAATACGGTGAGAAGAAGACTTCGGGAGCAAAACTTGACACCACACAAGCCAGCGACGGGACCAAAACTCACTGCATCTCATCGGCAAGCAAGGTTAGAATTTGCTAGGCAACACGTGCAATGGAATCTTGGTCAATGGGAGACAGTTCTCTTCAGCGATGAAAGTCGAATGACCCTTGTAGGCTCTGATGGACGTCGTAACGTTATGCGAAAACTAGGAGAACGTTATGCTCAGTGTTGCATAAGAGAAACAGTCCGGTTTGGTGGAGGCTCTACAATGTTTTGGGGTGGCATATCTTTAACCGGATGTACTGAGTTGGTTTTCTTTCGCAATCGTGCGGTTAATGCTGAAAGTTACATTACGGACATTTTGACGCTGGACGCTGGGTATATTGGGGACAATTTTCAACTCGTGCATGATAACGCAAGACCGCACGTCGCTAGAATTATAACTGGATATCTTCAGGAGGTCGGAATTCCAGTTACGCAGTGGCCAGCTAATAGTCCGGACTTAAATCCCATCGAGCATCTTTGGGACCAGAAAGGTTAGAGCCCGAAATCCAGTTCCCGAGACGTTGGATCAACTGGAAGCCGCCTTAACAGAAGAATGGGAACAGACACCCCAAGAAGACATAAAAAAGCTGATCCGTTCCCTTAATAGGCGTATGCAGGCGGTGATAAAAGCAAGAGGAGGAAACACCCCATATTAGAGTAAGGTTTACATTTTAAAATGTCAAAAAATGTAAATATCGATCTTCACAGTAAAATCGTAAATTTTGTAAAATGTTATGGTTTCAATATCTCATCACATTTGTATGTAAAATATCCCGTTTCACCCGCCGTTTTTTAGTTTTTTTACAAAACTATAATTGCATTATTACATTATCAAGATAAAAAATATCTATCGATTGTGGTAAAAACCCATAAGACACTTTTTTTGCGAAATAACGTAGGTAGTTCGATTTTTTTGGAGGCCAGTGTATAATAATCTTAACCCGATCGCTGTCCCGTGTACTACATATAGTTCATTGCTATTGTCTTACTATTGTGTCTGAAAATCGAATAGTGAAACTGGTAATATTAACTATGTGGCAGTAAGTGTGACGGAAGAGTCGGGAAAGGACGCCCTAGACGAAGGTTTATCAACCAAATTGGCGATATATTGAAAATGAGCCAGATTAGACCTGTTAGATCATCAGCAGACTCCCAGCTTATTCAAGCCGATCTGGATAGATTGATCGAGTGGTGTATTCAAAACAATATGATTCTGAATGCTAAAAAGTGTTATCATATGTCGTTCACACGCAAACATACTCCTATCCAAACTACATACAAAATTGGCAACACAGTACTCAATCAAGTAGAGTGTATACGAGACCTGGGCGTTTTGTTGATAGTAAACTGTCTTTTGTACCACATATAAACAGTATTATAACGAAGGCGTCCAAAATGTGCGGATTTTTAGGTAGAAACACCAAACGGTTCAGACAAACTCAAACATTACTACTACTCTTTCACAGCTTAGTTCGGAGCAACCTTGAATATTGTTCTCAAGTTTGGTCTCCTTTCTATGAGGTTCATAAGAGTGGAATTGAACGAGTACAGCGGAGGTTCCTTAGTATGCTAGCATTGAAATTTAACCAACACCGCTCGTTAACTTCATATGATGAGCAGCTAAAACATTTCCGTATATCTTCCTTATATAACAGGCGCAAACTTTTGATTTGAGCTTCTCTACAAACTGTGTAATAATGGCATCGACTGTCCTCAATTACTGGAAATGGTTAACATTAATGCTCCAAGCAGATTACCACGATTTAATGTCTACAAGCTGTTTATGGTCCCACCACAGGACTAACCTCGGTCTTAATTCAGCATTATGCAGAATGTTTAGACTGTATAATGATATATCTAGGCCATCCGATTTAGATATTTTCAATGACAATTTAAATATTTTCAGAAGAAAAATGTTACTTTATTTAGAATCTAAGTTTTAGATGATAAATGTAAACCATTTTTAATTTCTCACAAATACGCAATTTTGCTACTGTGCTATTAAATTTTGTACGATAATTAACTTTTCGCAACATTACTCTGTGTTAGCTGTGGTTACCTATAACTGGGTGAGCACATTGCATGTTTCTCACAATGCTTGTTTCTTGTTTTTAGTATTTGTGTATCACCTGTCGGTGACCCTTATAAATAAATAAATAAATACAAATCCGTCTGGGTAGGTACCCATCTTCTTACCTATTTCTGGCGCCACGTGCCAGTGCTTGCACTACTGTGTTGCGGTATGAAGAGTATAAAGAGCCAGTATAATTAGAGGCTGTGTGAGGTGATCGCTACCAAGCTATTTCTAATTTGTTTTGTGTTGCTAATTGTATAACATACATGGTTATAAGCTGTTATTTTAAAATAAAAAGTCCCGCTGGGTTTCTAGCTGGTTCTTCCCAGGACAGAGGTTTTTTTTTACGAACCAGTGGTAATTAAACAAAAGAGTGACTTTCAATTTTAGATTATTTATAATCTATATTGAATAAAAAGTTTCTGTTTCTGTTTCTGTGTGGCATTGTGCATTGTGACAAACGAACTTACAGTTCACCTGATGTTAATTAACTACTGCTGTCACTTTTGAGGACTAAGATAAAATGCTTCTTTTCCAGTAAAAAGGGTCTTCAGTTCTCTATGCTCACCATGCAAAACACAGCAGCATTGAACTGCTGTTTTAGTCTAATATTTTGTGTGGGCGTGGTCCTTCCCCGGTCGATCTGACCCATTCGTGCTAACAAGTACAAATTTAACTTCTTTTTCTGCCATATATTTTTGTCTGGTATATTTGCAAACCATGTACCTACTTCTTGCATAGATTTTTTTAAATATATATTATACTAGCTGGCCAAGCAGACGTTGTTCTGCCCTTTCCAATGACCATTTGTCCTTCAAAAATTCTTAAATTCGCAATAAAAAATATTAAGGGTCACTTATCGGGATAAAAACTATCCTATCTCTCAAGTTGGACCAAACTGCACACAGTGTGCAAAATTTCATTGAAATCATTTCAGTAGTTTAGGAGTTCATCGCGGACAAACAATGTGACACGTAATTTTTTTTTTTTTTTTTTTTTAACAGATACACCATTGGCTTATCACTAGACATTGTTAAATATAACACAATTGGTTTTGTTCAAAATGATTCGCCTTTAAAGGTATATACAACATTCACAAAAATAGTGCAGCTACAATAAGACAGTTGTTAACTTACTTAACTAGAACAATATCATTAATAAATTTACAAGTAATTTGCTTACAATAAAACTAATGCTAAACTTGAAGAAGAGAGAAAGAGTTATAAATACTTATTACATAATCTAGCAAATTCTGATACGTTATCCGTATGGAAAATGTCGACGTCGCCGTTGGTAGTTATGTCGTTATACGTTTGCATTAACCTATTTATTGGGGCTCATTTACCTAAATTTGTTCTATGGTTAGGCAAACAGAAGATTTTGGTAATCGGATGTCTTGGTATATATCTTGGAACTCTGATACTTATTTGATTTAACAGTGCCGGTGATAGTAGGAGGCCGTGAATTAGCTTATAAAGTGTTTTAAGATCGCAAAGTCGACGTCTTTTTTCGAGAGACTCTAATTTGAAGTGGGATAGCCTAGTATTATAGTCAGCACGGTAAGGACAAGTTTGATCTTTAAAGGCTAAGTAGCGGGTAAAATTGCGCTGGATACGCTCTATTCGATCACTGTGAATTTGGTATGATGGGTTCCAAACAGGTGATGCATATTCTAGTGATATATATATAAAGATTATCATGTAATATTGGGAACTATAGTGTTTATTTATTTCATTGAAATTCTGTAGATTTCTGGAAGTTACACAAATTGTAAAGCCCTAACAATACACTTCAATTGATACACAGGAGATGGACAGCAGCGTCTTCCTAATAAAGACTAAAAATAAAAAACTGCGCTTGCCAAGCGTGGCAACTATGGGAAATATCCCCCCTATGAGGCAATCTATGGGGGAGACCTATGTTCAGCAGTGGACACTAATAGGCTGTAACGGTAACGGTATATTTCTACCCAAATTGATCACCTGTTTGTGAAAACTTTTAATTGGTTGACTTACATAATTATGTTATATTGTTAACAATTCACAGCTGTTCGTTTTCCAGTCATAAATCTATACAAATAAATAAAATTGAAGTGTTTGTTTGTAATGTTACAATAACAGCTTTTTACTAAATGCACATGAAAGTATATACGGTACTAATAACAAAAAAACAATTTTCAAAATTTTTGTCTGTCTGTCTGTCTGTTTGTTCTGGCTAATCTCCGAAACGGCTGGACCAATTTTGACGGGACTTTCACTGGCTGATAGCTGATGTTATAAGGAGTAACTTAGGATACTTTTATTTTAGAAAAAGAATTAGGGTTCCGCGCAAACAAATTAAAACCCATGAAATCGTAGTAAATTCCACGCGGGCGAAGTCGCGGGGGACAGCTAGTAAATAAATAAATTATAGCTCGTTACAAATCTAGAAATATCATGTTGTTCATTCGTTTGTTATAATTATTTGTATGTATATACCGTGGAAACTGTCGTGTCGGTCACGTTGAGCCGAGTCAAGGTAATTGGAACATGGACGTAGCAAGTTGCACATGATGTGGCGACGCGTCATAAATGATGGAACACCGGCGATAACTAGTTCAAAAACTTGTTAAGTACTATAGAAACTATTTAATTAGACTTAAATTCAGGGCTTAGGTCAGAAACGAAGTAGGTAACTTTCACTAATACGGGGTAGAGCCATGCTGCAGCTATATTATAGTTGTAGTATGAATGGGTCGGCTCGACCGGGGAAGTACCACGCTCTCACAGAATACCAGCGTAAAATAGCTGCTTAATGCTGCTGTGTTTCGTATGGTGATGGTGAGTGTAAAGATTCGAAGACCTTTTTACTGGACACGAGACATTCTAGGTGTGTCGGGTGGCAACGCTTCTGCATTTTGATTCTTAATTGAGGATAGATGTAGACATCTATGGGCCACAGCATCCTCTTACCATTTTTTTTAATTTTAAAACTAGAACAGGTTTTATGAGTCATACTAATACTATGGTTTTCAACCAAATTGGCGATATATTGAAAATGGGCCAGATTAGGAGTACCCTTAACCGACGAGCGTGTATGCGTAGATATATGGATGTAAAGGAGGCGAGAGAAGTGTGTCAGGATCGTGCCAAATGGAAGTCCGTAGTCTCTGCCTACCTCTCTGGGTGACAGGCGTGAGTGTTTATGTTTTTTTATGTTTAATACTATCTATAAACAAATGGGACCGGAGACGCAACGCCTCGGACTGGGACGAGTTTTTTGACCAGCGAACACACAGTACATCTGAGGGCCCATAGACATCTACATCTATCCTCGATTAAGAATCAAAATGCACATGCGTTGTCACCCCTGAGAACTAAAATGGAAAGCCTCGTTTCCATTAAAAAAGATCCCCAGTTCTCTACACTCACCTTACAAAACATAGCAGCATTAAGCAGCTATTTTACGCTGGTATTCTGTGAAAGCGTGGTCCTACCTCGATCGAGACATATAGCAGCCCTACTTTATTCGAGTATCGACTGGTCGTGCACTTTCACTGCTACGGTCTACCGGTGCGGCTTGCAAAGCCGTTGCTGGCAATTTCACTTCCATTATAATGTCTTCCATGACCGCGTAGTGGCGGTGTAAGAATAAGAATATCCACTACCCTATACCGTGGGTGTGTCGTAATAGGCGACAGAGGGAAACTGAAACAGGAGCTGGGCAGCAGAATCTTCCTGATAACAACTGAAAATTATAAAAACTGCGGTTGCCAACCCGCTTGCCAAGTGTGGCAACTATGGCAAATATTCACCCTAGAAGCTATGGGGGAGGCTTATGTTTAGCAGTGGACTTTAAGAAATTCTTAGTAGCTGCCCCGAGTCAGGAAGTTGGCGGTGTTTAATCCCCATGCCTCGGAAAGCTCGGAGAGCACGTAAAGCCGTTGATTCTGCGCCTCATCTCATGTCCGATCATGTCGGTATACCGTCGTAGTGAGGGAATAGAGAGTGCACCTGTGCTTGCGCATAGACAATACAAACTCGGGCACTATAATCCTTTCCAGCGCAGATGGCTAGCCTCCGTTGAGACTGGCCGCCGTGACCGAAATTCGGTTTGGAGGACATTATTATTTATTTTAATAAAAAGTAATACTCAGTTTGAAAACAAATTGGTTATAATGTGACCGAAATTCGATCTGAGGGACATTATTATTATACCCCATTACACCAAAGAGGAGGGTATTATTAATATTTTTTCATGTAATACGATGGCTCTGATGTTAGTAAATCGATTTCGTTGAAGGAGTACATCTACAAGTATGGCAACCGCAGTTTATTATTTTTAGTCGTTATTAGGAAGACGCTGCTGCCCATCTCCTGATTTGTTTCCCTCCATCGCCTCTTATGACACCCACGGGATACAGTACATTTTTATCACAATAATTTAAAATTCCTTTTTGCCTTTGCCTTTTATATTCATGTATTTAACTTAATATGTTGAGATAAACAACAACAAAGGGTAGCTCATCTTTGTGTCAAATTGGTTGGTCCTCTTACAAGAATTGTGTAACAGCATCCACTTACGATGCATTAGAACAGATTTGATACCACAAATCCTCCCAAAAGAACACCGATTTTGCCAAGGATGAATCACGAGGGTATCGAAATTAAAAAAAAATATCAAAATTTCAATATAGAAGATGGCTAGGTGCTATGGGTAACTATGGGTACTGAAACATTAAACACGACGTATTAACCAAAATAAGTTTTATACGATATATTCTCCTTGTTAGAATTTGAGTGCCAACATCAAAGAAAGGTGGGTTTTTTGTTATATCGATAAAAAAATATGAAATACTAGCTGATACCCGCGACTTCGTCCGCGTTGCTTACACATATCACACACACTGAACACGTAGTGCTTATAAAAATCGTTGTTTCTTAAAACTTAATAACTTTATATTAAATAAAGATATCGCAATATTTTTTTAGATAAGGGCCAAGTGTCTAAGAAATAAAACTTAGAAAACCTAATTGAAATCTATCCAGTAGTTTTTCCGTGATGCGCGCACAACTGCAAACCTTATACTCTTATATACTCTTTAGTCTTGACTCGCAATATCTCTAGTAGTATGTATTTATAGAAGAAATTCTTCTTCTATATTGTATTGAAAATTGATGTCCGGAAAATGAAATTGAACTTCGTCAAATGATTTTCGAATGATTTTCGTCAAACATTGACGTTTCAAAATAACATGCATATCTAATTCGATTGTAGTTGATACTACTCCGAGCCAGTTATTATGCTGTGCTTGTTACATAAGGAAATAAAAAAAACAATTCTCGTGTGACTCGAACAACTGGCGTTTGAAGCCCTTTATTAATGTATTTCGACTTTATTATAGTCCAGAGTCCGAGTTTTGACCGCTGTTTGATGTCATTAGTTATTAAAACCAAATTACAGACAAATCATTGTGTGTATGGAGCAAGGTAAAAGAGCCGTGGTAACACATGGGCTAAGCGCTTGCTGTAAATTTCATAGTAAGCGAGCAACTTGGGTTCGATCCCCGCTGGATGCAATGAAATTGTTAATTGCAATTTTCAGTGCTGATTTACCACGTGCTTTGCGGTGAAGAAAAACATCGTGAGGAAACCTTCATTTCTGATAAATAAGAAAAATTGAATTTTCCCATGAATGTTTTTGAATGAATTTCCATACTGTGTTTCATATGGTAAGTTTAGAGAACCGGAGACCCTTCTTATTGGAAACGAGGCATTTTTTTAATAGAATTCCATCTTAGCCGTCAGGGGTGACAACGCATCTGCATTTTGATTCTTAATCGAGGATAAATGTAGATGTCTACGGGCCACAGCATCCACATACCATCAGGTGGACTGTGTGCTCGTTTGTCACCTTTATTCTATTAGTGACCATGGGAAATGCCAAAAAACTCTTATAGCTTCCGATAGATGACGGTATAACCACGTTGTTTACAAGCGAAGGCCAGCAGCGTCAAAGGTGCGAGACATCTGGTACTACGATCGTCAAACCGTGACGGTTAAGGCATATCCTCTCTACAAGTGCAGAGGCCCATGTCCAGCCGTGGACTTTAACAGGCCGATAAAGACGCACATCATAAACAGCTCTACTGCTTGGTAGAGTTTCTAGCTGTTTGTCTGTAGATATTTTGAGATGGTTATGCGATCATCCAAAAACGGGAATATATTCCCATTTATGGCTCTTACGGCACCCATGGGATGAAATAGGCATGACCGATTCCAACTCCGTCATTTTGGACAGATATCAAGAGTTCGGAGCGGAGATGTCTGATTTATTTAATTAGGTTTTTTACTCGACTGCTCCAGAAGGAGGGTAATTTTTCCAGAGTATGTACATATGTATGTCTATTTTTTTGGCACGCTCTGTAGCCTAAACGGCTTAATGGATTTTAATTTTTCACATATTATGGGATATGGAGTGTAGTTATCTTAGTTGTGGAAGTGACATAGGGTATAAAAAATTTCTCTTTCCAGTAATCTTTTTACTCAGTCGGGTTTTTTAAATTACTGTTTTAACCTTTAAGGTTGCTTATTAATTTAAATATTAATAAAAAAAACTAATCACCAAAAATGCTATCGTCGTCTTGCCCAAAAACCCTTCACCCCTAAATCAATAAAAAATCTAAGAAAGCTACAGTTTGCAGTTTTATACTAATGTGAAAAATATCACTTACTTCAGACATCTAAAATTATTTTATAAATTACAAATGTCGTATATATGGTTATTGCGGGTCAATCAATCTGTACGCTATTAAAGCTGCTGGGACAATGTTAAAGAACTTTATTGTTGTGATGATGAAATAATCGCGAAGATCGTGAGCTAATATGTCTATAATAGTATAGCAGATCGTCTAGGAAGTATAGGTATGTATATATGTAAAACTAGGTACGGTACTATGCCATCGTGAAGTACGGCATCTGTCAGCATTATTAAGTTTGAAGTGAAATATACATATGTTCGTACGTAAATGTAACCTTTAGCTGTGTTAGTTAAATAATAAAGTTTTTCATAGTTCTAACAATGTTTGGTTTTGATTCACTGACCCAATATTTATTATGTTACTTCGATAGAATACACCTCGGAAGTCCCATTTAACCTCGGCCCTATTAGCGGGCCGCGGCGCATCCGAACACCGTCGGGTCAAGGCCAATGTCATCCCGTTGCATCCGACGCCGACCTATCTTATTTTTAAATCACGCATCGATCACAGTGGGGATAGGCAAGAGAAAAAAACATATCGATATTTATCGAATCGATCTTTTTACCCGTAGCTTTATCGAGTGGAAAATATCGATATATCGTCATTTTTGTCAAGCAGTCAAGATTATTCATGCATATTCCGAAAACATTCAAAATCGTAAAAAATAATATGTTCTTTTTTTAATTTATGCTTCGAATTCAAACAGTTATTTAATAATACAATACTATTTTTGTGGTCGTTCTGCAGCGGGAACTACGCAAATCAGTGGACGGCTAAAAATATATCGAAATTGATACGAATTCGATACTCTAAATACATATCAAATATCGACATATCACGATAAAAAATATATATCGATATTTTTGCCCAAGCCTAGATCAAAATGACATTTAGCGAAGCACTTAAGACCTTTCGGATCGCACGACATTTCACGTTTGACGTACCTATGTGAAGATGTTTTAACCTTTCTTCTCAAGCTTTTGTAACATTTCCGCGTGTATCTCGTAAATAATTTTACTTCTTCGTGACATTTCGATGTATAAAAATTACATTCCATTTCACACCGCATGACAACATGATGGAATTTACTGTCACTAAAAGTTTTTCCTTCCTTTGACAACCGATGCTGACGGAAGGCGCTGCTATCCATCTCCTGTTTCTATTTCCCTTAATAAATAATTCTTATTGAAAGTCATTTTTAACCGACTTCATTAAGTGGTCAACTTAGAAATTTCTTTCAATAAGAATTATTTTTTAAATATATTGAATAAAAATTATTCTATTCTATCTATCCTCTATCGCCTCTTATAACACCCACGAGATGATATGGAGTAGTGGATTCTTTTAAGCCCCCACTACGCGGCACAAATAGAAACGATCATTAGCTTCACATCGAAATGCTCGACTTTCCCTTTCTCAAAATTATCCAACGTGAGTACTCAGTACTTTATATTTAAATGTTATTTCGTGTCGGAATGTAGAAGTTCAAATTTGATTAAGATTAAAATTGATTTATTTGTGAATACAGGTAATAAATACAACTTAAAAAAAACTAGTTACGTTCGCTGCATTCAACCCTTAGATATACAAATATTACAAAAATAACTAATGTAAAACCTTCGACAACCACGCAAATAAAAAAAAAAATATTTATTTTAAAACTTAGTAGTATTTTTTATTAATGGGTGACAAACGAAAATACATACATGGTTAGTGGACGCTGTGGCCCATCACTATCCAGACACTATCCTCGATTAAGAAGAAAAATGAAAATAAGATCTGCCTCGTTACCAGTAATAAGGGTCTCTGGTTCAAATCCCTAACCCTATGAAACACAAAAGAGTTATGTTGGTATTTGAAGCTGATATTCTGTACGAGCGTGGTCCTTCCCCGTTCGAGCCAACCCATTCGTGATGCAGCCACAATACGCCTCACATAAGCGTGCCTCTACCACCACTACCACGTGTTCTGCACAAAGTAATCAGGGCACTATTTATAATGGCCGGGCAATATCTTTT
Organism: Parnassius orleans; assembly: GCA_029286625.1. Lineage (NCBI taxonomy): Eukaryota > Metazoa > Arthropoda > Insecta > Lepidoptera > Papilionidae > Parnassius > Parnassius orleans. Next base: position 1,181,542 of record JAGSMP010000097.1, read on the forward strand.
TTATGATGGTGAAAAAATCTCCACACTAGAATTTTCTCTTGTATCGTGGGGGCAGTTTACATACATAAATTTATAAGAGAAACATTCAGACCCGGAACAATTATTTGTAGGTCAAACAAATACTTGTTCCGTGCGGCTTCGAATCCGCGGCCCTTAGTGCTGCAACTCATTGCTAAGCCTCTACGCCACAAGTCAAATCGGGTTATGTAATGAATACTGATTTAAATCTCATTATTATTTGTCACATTGTCTGGTTCTAAGGAGACTACCTAACCTAACCTTTTACGTGGTAGAGCCATGCTGCAGCTATATTAGTAGTATAGCTGTAATACGAATGGGTCGGCTCGACCGGGAAGGACCACGCTCTCACAGAATACCAGCGTAAAATAGCAGCTTAACACTGTTGTGTTTCGTATGGTGAGTGTAGAGAACCGGAGACCCTTTTACTGGAAAAGAGGCATTCCATCTTAGTCCTCACGGTGACAACGCATCTGCATTTTGATTCTTTATTGAGGATAGATGTAGATGTCTATGGGTCACAGCAACCACTTACCATCAGGTGGACTGTGTGCTCGTTTGTCACCCTATCATATAAAAAAAAAACCTATATTTTTATTACTCTGCCCAATAAGTAACTGACTTAATTTATAAAGCCCTTTTAATTTAATTATGTCAATTGTTTTTATCATATTGCATACTCATTATTGGGCATTTTCAAACTGTCTGGACATTATGAATATTGAACTATAGATAATTTGGTCCATAACATATGTTTACTGATGCGTCACTTCAACTGTGGTTTCTATATTCATCGTTTTATTCATGTTTTGTTTCTTTTTCTTGCAGGCCTGAGTCATGGTGGGTGTCGGTGGCGCTAAACGCAATCCGAGCGGTCGTGCTCGTGTGCGACATCCTCACATTCCCCGTGCACCTCATCGTACAGAGGCCATGGAAAAAGCGCGAACTCTCACGCAGAATAAAGGTAACTGCTAAATTTCAACGACTTGTCTGTTAACATGTGTACAAGAGAAGCATAATTACATAAAAAGCAAAGCAAAGTTACTACCAATGCTGGGCACAAGCCTTCTTGCATTTTTGAGAGGGATATGGATAGGGTTGCCAGCTCCCGTTTTATGTTTTAAAGGATTTGATTAGATTAAATAAAGGATACAAATAGAAGATATCATTGTTTTCAATAAAATGTTGTTATGGTATCATTAGCGACGTTTATTAATAAAAGTCGAAAACGCGCGATATTGCCTTGTTCTCTATTAAAAATTTCAAATTAGGGGATAAGATTAATAAAAATAAAGGACGTCTGGTAACCCTAGTTATGGTGCAATAAGTCCGCGTGCTGCCCCAGTGTGTGTTGGCGGACTTCACATGTAATGTCTTCGAAATATTTTATTTCTCAGACTCAGACATGCAGGTTTCCTCACGATGACGGAACAACTTAAAAATCGGCACTTAAAAAATGAAATTAATATTTTGTAACGTGGTAGAGCCAAACTGCAGCTTTATTATGGTTGTAGTACGAATGGATCGGCTCGACCGGGGTAGGACCGCGCTCTCACGTATATCAAGCGTCAGATAGCAGCTTAATGCTTCTGTGTTTCGTATGGTGAGTGTAGAGAACCGGAGACCCTTTTACTGGTAAAGAGGCATTCCATCTTAGTCCTCACGGCTGACAACGCATCTGCATTTTAATTCGCATACGAGTATAGATGTAGATGTTTATGGACCACAGCATCCATTTACCATCAGGTGGACTGTGTGCTCGTTTCTTACCCTTATACTATTAAAAAAAAGTTAACAATTTCAATTACATACTCGTATAAAGGGTTTTTCAAGAGGGACGCTCGAACTTTAACTACTTATAGCGGCCATTGTAGTGAAGCGATAGCTGTCAAATTTGACAAGAATACTTATTTAGTCTTTACATTTCACCATGGAATGGTACACGCTTCAACAATGCGTTGAAATTGTTAAAATTTATTATCAAAATCAGTGCTCTGTTCGCCTAACATTGCGTGCGTTGCGTACAATTTATGGCATTCATGGCCGTTGTGCAGAGTCAACAATCCGTCGTTTAATGAATAAATGTGAGACAACCGGGTCGATGATCGATGAAGCAGTGCCTGTACGTCAAAGAAACGCAAGATCGTTGGAGAATATTGTTGCCGTTCGGGATAGTGTGCGAGAAAACCCCAGACAGTCCATTCCGCGTCGTGTGCAAGAGCTGGGTCTTTCTGCGACATCAACTTGGCGAATTTTGCGTCGAGACTTGGGTTTTCATCCATACAAAGTTCTATTAACTCAAGAGACAAAAATCCCAACGACCACAGATGGCGCCGCGTATTCGCTGATTGGGCTTTAGAGCATTTGGCGGCTGACCCTGCTTTCGGTAAAAAAATCACCAATGATGTGATGAGGCTTATTTCTGGTTGAGTGGCTTTGTTAACAAAGTTGCCGGATTTGGAGCGACAAAAATCCACGAGAGATTCATCAGGTACCCCTACACTCCGAAAAAGTCAAAGTGTGTGGATTTTGAACCGACGGTATCATCGGCCTTTATTTCTTCGAAGATGCGCAAGGAGCCGCGCTCACTGTCAATGGCGACCGATACCGGATGGTAAAAACAATTTTTTTGTGGCCTAGGATAGATGGTATGGACCTCACAAACATGTGGTTCCAACAGGACGGCACCACTTGTCATACCGCACGGGAAACGTTGAATTTATTGGATGAATAGTTCAAGGGCTTCGTCATCTCGCGTGGTAGCGACATCAACTGGCCACCGAGGTCGTGTGACTTAACACCGCTCGACTACTTTCTGTGGAGCTTCGTGAAATCTCCGGTCTATGCAGACAAACCACAGACAATTCCGCCCTGAAGGCCAACATAATACAATACAATACGCTTCTTCATGAAATTGAGCTCCATTTAAATAAAGAAAATTAAGATGTCGTCCAAAATTGGTCCACCACGATACACCACCTACAGCGGAGTCGCGGCGGTTTCTGGCTGAAATTATATTCCAAACATGTCATCGAATATTCTTTAAAATAAAATAAACATTGTGGCAATATCACTTACACCGGTTGATTTATTTCATTTCAAAGTTCATGCGCTCAACGATCTGTAGGATTATAGTGTGTCTAATGAATTTCTACATAGAATTTAAAAAATCTTGTATTGCAAAGTTGCAGACATGGCTCGTTCATAACATAAAAATACACATTAACGTGGTAGGGTAATTGGAGACCCTTTTATTGTAAACGAGGCATTCCATCTTAGTCTACAGGGGTGACAACGCATCTGCATTTTGATTCTTAATCTAGGATAGATGTAGATATTTACGGGCTATGAACAGCATCCACTTACCATCAGGTGGACTGTACTCGTTTGTCACCCTTATTCTATAAAAAATAGTTTGATTTTATATTCCGTGGTTTGAACGATATTTTATCAAAATTTTTACTATAAGAATAACATTACTAAACTCTCGTTTATAGGCGCGTGTCATAGAATCGACGCCTACCAGCGTAACCGTGCGCTCCGTGGCAGAACCATGCGACCTCCACTTGCGGCTGGTCCGCGACGGCGTCACAACTATGGAGAGCATGCTCCGCGCCGCCGCCCAGCGCTGGGCCCAGCGCCGTTGCCTCGGCACGCGCACCATACTCGGCGAGAGGGACGAGCCCCAGCCTAACGGACGAGTCTTTAAAAAGGTAAGGAGGAAATTGGTTCAGCGGCTTGGTGACGATCGGCATTTCGAAACTGTTATTGCATCAGTACTAAAAAAATGTATATCTTTGAGTTATTTTATACTAATTGTTCCACCTCATTTTATATATTTGTGATTGTAAATGATAAGGCATTGCATGTTAGTTTTTCAGGGTGACAACGTATCTGTGTTGTCTGATTCATGTTCGAGGATACATGTAGGTGTCTATGGGCCACAGTATCCATTTATCATTACGTGGACTGTGTGCTCGTTTGACACCATAATTGTAAAAAAACCTACGAGACGAAATCTGTTCGCCAGACATAGTAATAAAGGCAAATCCTCTCTACAACTGAAGAGGCCTATGTCCAACAGTGAACGTAGTGTAAAAAGTGTGTATAGAATGTTCTGTTGTAGCGAGGGTTCGGTGTCATTTTAAGATGGTTTGTATGTAATAGAGCCTTGCTGCATGTAGGTATATTATTATGGTTGTAGCACGATTGGGTCGGCTCGACCGGGGTAGGACCACGCTCTCACAGGATACCTAGTATACCTAATATAGTGAGTGTAGAGAACCGGATACTTTTTAACCTCGATACGAGGTATTCCATCTTGGTCTTTAGGGGCAACAACGCATGTGTATTTTAATTCTTTATAATAAAAAAAAAACCTACAACTGGAGATGTGCATGTCCGGCAGTGAACGTAAGAGGCCATGTCCAACAGTGGACGTAGTGGAAGCAGTGGGTATAGAATGTGGTATTGAAGGTCTGGTTCGGTGTCAGTTCAAGATGGGCGAGTACGTATGGCGGAGCACGAGCGAGGTGGAGGCGGAGGCGCGCAAGTTCGGGCGCGGGTTGCGCGAGCTGGGCTGCTCGCCGCGCGCCAACGTCGCCATGTTCGCCGAGACGCGCGCCGAGTGGATGGTCGCCGCGCACGGCTGCTTCAAGCAGACCATTCCCGGTCGGTGCACGCGCACACGCACATGTACACGCACACGTACACGCACACACCCGTGACGCACGAGGTTACGAACACGCACATGTACACGTACGAGGGCGACACTGATTGTTTTTAGAACTGACCACTTGTAAACGATATAATAAAAAAATAAGTTCAAATTTTGAAAATGGAACTCTGCCAATATTATTGTGTATATATTTTATTAATTTGTCATTTGTTTACGATTTGGCGGCAAATTGAAAATTGTCTGTGTCACGTCAGCATGAATTTAACGCGAGAAAATTTTCGTACAATGATTTTTTATGACTTTCGATGTCATTTAAGTCAACAAGGAAGTTATGATAGACTTCGATTGGCCTTTCACGATGAAGCCCCATCTCGTGCCACTGTTTAGAACTGGTTTAATGAGTTTAAACGTGGTCGCACTAATCTCACCAATGATCTGCGTGAAGGACGGCTTTCTACGGCGACGACTGAAGATAACATCAGTGTTGTGCGGCGTATGATAGAGACTGACAAAAGAGTGACTTATCAGCAAATTCGGACAAGCTTAGGCATCGGTATGAGTCAAATGCACAAAATCCTCCATGAACATTTAGCGGTCAGGAAGCTTTGTGCCCGGTGGATACCTCATAATTTGACAGAGGCCCAAAAACTCCGTCGTGTTGATTGGTGTCGTGAAATGGTTCAAAGATTTAACGGAGGTGACTCAAATGCTGTGTTCGACATACTTATGGGTGACGAAAGCTGGATTTATTGTTATGATCCTGAAACTAAGAGACAGTCTGCTTTCTGGGTGTTTCCTTCCGAGGAGTTGCCAACTAAAGTGAAGTAAGGTCGAAGCGTAGGAAAAAAGATGGTGGCCTCGTTCTTCGGAAGGACAGGTCATTACGCAACAATTGTTTTAGAGGATCGAAAAACAGTTACTGCAGAGGGATACACTAACAATTGTTTGCCACTTGTCTTGGAAAAAGTTCGGGAGAAACGATCTCGCAGTAGGATCCTCTTTCACCACGACAACGCCTCGTCGCCAGCAAACAATCGACCGCCCGGCAAACAATCGACTACTTGGCGACGTCAGACATGGAATTACTGATTCACCCGCCCTATAGCCCCGACCTCGCACCTTGCGATTTTTGTTTATTTCCGAAAATAAAAGAAAAACTTCGAGGAAAACGTTTTATGGACGCCGAGGAAGCAGTGGCTGCGTTTCAAAATGCCGTCGAAGAGACCCCTAAGAACGAGTGGGCAAAGTGCTTTTCTCAGTGGTTCCATCGGATGCAGCGATGTATTGATGTAAATGGACACCATTTTGAAAAGATATAATAAAACTAATAACTTGCTAGTTTGTTCAGTTTTGGATTTTCTAAGAACTTTCAGTGTCACCCTCGTATACACGAGCATACGACCACGTGAACACGCACGCACGCACGAGCACATAGATACGTACGCACTAGTACACGAGCACGCACACAGATACTTACGCACTGGTACACGAGCACACACATAGATACGTACGCACTAGTACACGAACACGGAAACACGAGCACGCATATTCGAGTACACGAACATAATCACGCACGTTTTTTACATAGGGCTGCAGCGCGAAATAGTCGCCTCGGCCGGGGAAGGACCACGCTCGCACAGAATACCAGCGCGAAATAGCGGCTTAATGTTGCTGTATTTCGTATGAATGACGAGAATTTGATTTTTTTTACTGTTAGTAAAGAAGACATCTAAACCCCCAGGTGTGATAACGCATCTGCCATCTATAGGCCACAGTATTCACTTACTATCAGGTGGACTGCATGCTAGGTTGTCACTTTACTTCTCTAAAAAAGAAACACATGAATATAATATACATATTTAAGCACATCTACATGCGAACATACTACTTGTTACATGAACGTCACTAACATCCTCTATTTCTACCGCCAAACAACAGCGCTGATATGTTCTTATCTGAAAGTTATAGATAGCCGGTATAATCACAGGCATCCCATCTAAGTCCTCAGGGGTGCCAACACATATGTAGTATCTCCTTCTTTGCTTGAAATTGGTTGCAAGTATCCATGAGCAGGAGTAATCACTTGCCTTCAGGTGGATTGTAAGTTGCTTACCCCTTGTAAGGTAAAACTCAATAAATAGGACTCAACTAAAATCTGAAAGGAAAACCGTCGACTAAGCTGCTCCGCATCACATTTTTCACATGTCATTCTGAATATTCCGTGTAGTGGCGGTGTAAGAATATGCACTACCCCATATATCGTCGCGTGGGTTTCGTAAGAGGCGACAGAGGAAAACTGAAACGAGATGAGCAGCAGCATCTCCCTGATAACAACTCGAAATAAAAAACTGCGGTTACCTACCCGCCTGCCAAGCGTGGCAACTATGGCAAAATCCCCCCTTTGAAGCAATATATGGGGGAGGCTTATGTTCAGCAGTGGACTGTTATAGCCTGTGATGGATGGATGAATTACCAAAATTGATGGCGGCCTCAGCCATCAAACGTTAATCATCAATCATTAAGCATTTAGCTCTTGTTTAAGCTGACAAATCTTTCTATTTTGCTAGTACAAAATATTACAATTCACAATTTTATTCAGTGTTCAGTGAATTATTAAACTAGGAAACAAACCTAAGAAAGGGAAGCCTATTATACTTATTACAATTTTATCTTATTATAATTGTCTCAATTCCAGTGGTGACAATCTACGCGACCCTCGGGGACGAAGCCATAGCGCACGGCATCAACGAGACAGAAGTGTCCACAGTCATCACTACACACGACCTGCTGCCCAAGTTCAGGAAGATCCTGGCTAAAACACCCAAAGTTGACACCATCATCTACATGGAGGACCAACTGAAGACCACCGACAAGGAAGGGTATAAACCCGGCATCAGGATCTTTGGATATAAAGAGGTTGTGGCGATGGGCGCTAATTCAAAGATAGGTATGTCATTAATGTTGGAAATTTATTGGGACAGTTTATGACATGGAGAGAGTAATAGATTTATGTAACATGTATTGGACGTGGGTAGAGCCATGCTGCATGTCTGCGTACTGCGCACCCATATCGTCACGCTTGTGTCATAAGAGGCGATAGAGGGAAATGAAACAGGATATAAACTCAAAATTATAAACAAAACTGCGGTTACCAACCCGTCTGCTAATTGTGGCAACTATAGTAAATATCCATTAATAAAAGCAATCCCCTAATGACGCAATCTATGGTGGAAGCCTATGTGCAGCAGTGGAGTTTTAACAGGCTGTAATGATGATGACAATGTGAATTTTTTAACTTATCCTCACTTATCCAATGCTAAACATAAACACCTACGATGTGCTTGAAGTGCTGATGGGCTTTGGGAATCTCCATTTCTCTGCCATCTGCATCTATTTACTTTGTGCATTTGTCATGTCACATAATATTTTATCTATAGTCTGCCTAGAGTAAGGGTAAACTTAAGGTGGTGGCAAGATTCTAGCGAGCAATTAATGTCGGAAATTCTATTCAAAATTGCTATACTAAATGAAATAATCTATAAATGTTGTAAAAAGACAGAACCTAAATCTCCGAGACTATGTGCGTTAACTAACCTCACTGTACAGCCTGGCAATAATAATAATAATAATCTTTATTTACAAGAATATGGTTGTACAATGATGTTTGAGTATAATTCGTTCTACATATTCTACCTTAGTGGTGTGCAAATATTTATGGTCAAGTAACCTAAACAACAATACTAATCGAATTTAACAACATATAAATTATTTAATATCATTCAGTTGATTTGATAATTAATTTATTATGCTACAGTGTCAGAAAAATGCCTATAAGATATATAAATAAGTATTACAAAAATATAAAATAAATAAAAAAATAAAATAAATGTTACATATCCAATTGTCATTAATTTATTTCTATTTTTACATCAAATTTATTAACTAAATAAGTCAATTTTTATATAAAATAATATCAAAAGCATTATTTCTTTAAACATTGGAATCTGACGTGTAATTAATTATATTCTAAAAATATCATTCATTATTACTCGTATGTAGGCCATTGTCGTTTAAGAACTCTTCTACAAAATAATAACATTTAATGAGTAACAATGCCAAAACAGATTTCTCAAATGACAATAAACTTTTACGTTTTAAATTATCAGGTAATTTATTATAAAATTTTATTGACATTGCAGATGCATTCGTTTTTGTAACTTTCAGACGATTTGCTGGTGCATATTCTTGTATCTACCTATTCTTGTATCTACCCTTACTTTCACTCACTTCACACTTACGTTGAAATAAATGTGGATGCTTGTGAACAAACATGCACATTTGATATATGTATAATGAAGGCAAAGGCAGGATCTTTTTAGTTTTGAACAAAGGTTTGCAACTCACTAAAGGACCAACACCACAAAGAGCTCTTATGCAGCGTTTTTGTGCTTTAAATGCTTTATCCGAATCCACCGAATACCCCCAGAGTATAACACCATATCGTAGTATGGATGAGATGTAACCATGATATGCCATCAGTGCAGCTTTTTCTGATACAATATCTCTCAGTCTATGCAATGCAAAAACGAAACGATCTATTTTAGTACATAGGCTTTCTATATGAGGCTTCCAACTACAAAATTTATCAAATATTATTCCTAGAAATGTTGTGGAAGCGTCTTCTTCAATTATAGAGTTTATGTTATTTGAAATGTTTTTGAGGGTTTTATATTTAATAAATTTAGTCTTACTTATATTTATATCTAAATTATTTATATTCATCCATTGTATGACCTCATTTAGAGCACCATTAGCTGCGATTTCAAGTGCAGATCTGTTATTACCTTTAACTATAAGAGTAGTGTCATCAGCGAATAAAACGCATTTGCTTGTAGTAAATTCAGGAAGATTGTTAATGTATATTAAGAATAGCAAAGGTCCCAGTACACTGCCTTGTGGAACGCGAAAACTGTTTGTAAGATATTGGGAGCGTTTTGATATCTTTGTGTTCTTTATGACTTTTGTAATTTCAACACACTACTTACGATTTTTAAAATAACTCTTAATCCAGTTTTGGGCTGTTCCTCTTATACCATACCTTTCTAATTTATCTAGTAGAAGACTGTGTGACACGAAGTCAAAAGCATTGCTCATATCAAGAAATATAGTTAAAAGTGGAGTTCGTGAATTTAATTAAGCTTTCAGTTATAGTTTTAATCAGTTCATAACATGCTAATGTTGTGGAACAGTTTCTTCTAAATCCGAATTGTTCTGGTTTTAGAATGTTAACATTCTAAAACCAGAACGCTAAGAAAACAATATAGTTCTTCATACATTATTTTTTTCGAAATCTTTTGAGAGTACAGGAATAAGAGTTATTGGTCGGTAGTTTCCAACGTCTTGCCTATCTCCCTTTTTATACATAGGTTTAACAATGGAGAATTTCATACGCGTTGGAAATACACCCTGTTTTAGAGACAAATTTATAATATAACATAGTGGTTCTGAAATGCATTCAGCACATAGTTTTAAAACTTTTATATTTAATTCGTCATTTGTTTGTTGAATTTGTATTATTTAAAGATTTAAATGTTTTATAGATGTCCCTAGGATGAGTTGGCGTGAGATACATACTACTGTTATTAAATGAAATATTTTTATAGTTCAAATATTCAATTATGGGCAATCTTTTGAAAACGCATGCCTCTTCGCGAATTCTTATAAATCCAAATCTATTTCGAGCAGTAGTTTAAAGAAGCTGTTGATAAGGTGTGATATCACCTACAACACTGATAGTAGTTAATATGTTAAACATATTTATCCCTGTTTTATAACTCTTCCAAATTTAAAACGATATTTCCACAATTATTTCTTCTATGGCAGCAATGCGCCGGGTACCAGCTAGTAATAAATAAGAATCTGCCGCCAACTGTGTTACTGCTAGCATGTGGTAAAAGGCAACTAATGGGATACTGGTTTTGTGATTGTGTCAACGATGGGCTAGCCACCCTATCACTTCTTTCACAATTTTCCAAACCCTATGAAATATAAACAGTTTTTGTGTTATCATTACAGAGTGCGTGCCTCCTACACCTTCGGATACTGCCATCATCATGTACACCTCGGGCTCCACTGGTGTGCCAAAGGGAGTGGTGCTGTCGCACCGCAACATGGTGGCCACGCTGAAGTCCTTCGCCGACGCCATTCCAGTCCAAGATGACGATCTTCTCATGGGCTTCCTGCCACTCGCCCATGTCTTCGAACTGCTCGCCGAGACCCTCTGCATCATGGGAGGTGAGCCTCGTGATCTACACCTACCGCTTTGCATCCATCATGATGATCATATTTTCACATGTATAGGAGCAAACAAAGCACTCATTTACCCTAAGTAACAGAAACTCCAAAATTCAGGCTCTGTAAAACTAGCGGCTCATTTTTGGTTAGTGGAAACCCCCACTAGATGGAGTGACGACCTGGTAAGACATGCAGTAAGTCGATGGATGCAGGTGGCTCAGGACCGTGCTTTGTGGCATTCCTTGGGGGAGGCCTATGTTCAGCAGTGGACTTGTAAAGGGCTGTAATGATGATGATGATAATTATAACAATATTCTCTGTAATATTACTGAGTTGCCTTCGCATAACTTCAAGGCGCATGTAAAAAGCATTGTAAAGATAAAAGGGTATTACAATTTAGGTGATTATTTAGAAGATGGACGACGAGCACACAGTCCACCTGATGGTATGTGGATGTTGTGGCCCATAGACATCTACATTTATCCTCGATCAAGAATCAAAATACAGATGCGTTATCACCCCTGAGGAATAAGATAGAATGCCTCGTTTCCATTAAAAACGGTCTCCGGTTCTCTACACTCACCATACGAAACACAGCAGCATTAAGCTGCTATTTTACGCTGGTATTCTGTGAGAGCGTGAGCGTGATCCTACCCCGGTCAAGCCGACCCATTCGTGTTATAACTACTGTAGCTGCAGCGTGGCTCTACACGCTTACTTAGATTCTCTTGATTTGTGTATTATATTAACTGTTGAGACAAAATAGTCTACTTGTGAGTTCCTTGCATACTTTTCACAAAATCTGTAGTAAAGACTTGTTAAATCGATGGCGTAGCTTTTTCGACTTTCAAAAAGTGCTTTGTAAAGACCAATTTTCAATAAAAATAGTTTGACTTTGACTTTTGGCTGACTCACCCATATGGTGACATCCAAACACTTGCGTATTTGATGGTAAGTGGTTGCTGTGGCTCATAGAAAACTACATCTATCCTCAATTACGAATCAAAATGAAGATGCATTGTCACCACTGATATCTAAGATGGGTTACTTTATTACCAGTAAAAAGGGTCTTTGCTTTTCTATCCTCACCCTCATTTTACGCAAGTATTCTGTGAGAGGGTGATCCTTCCCGGGTCGAGGAGACCAATTCAAGGTATGGTAAGGCCCAGCCATAATATTTGCAGCGTAGGTTTGCCATATCTTTTATTTTTGCATTCACTCTCATCTTTGATATAATTCAAATTAAATTTCCGCAAAACAACACCTGTATATCCATTAAATTTAGTTTATTGTATAAAAATATTTCAGGCGTCCCCATTGGGTACTCCACACCTTTGACTATGTTGGATACATCGAGCAAAATCATGAAGGGCACTCATGGCGACGCCACCATACTCAAGCCAAGCTGCATCACAACTGTTCCTGTAAGTTACTATTACCATATTATTTAATTTAGTATACAGTATATATCATAGAATACTATAATACACAATAGAATGGCTGTCAATCTTATTTTGTACGAGAACCGGTGTCGCCGGGAGCGCACATACAAGCGGTTACGTCGTATTATCACTACTAGAAACCCAATGCGTTTTATTTATTGAAATTAGTCATACAAATTTCAATAAATAAAACGCATTTTTATATTACATAAAATCAAAGTTTATTCCAAGGCAATAACAACGGATTCACAACGAATCTTTACAGACCGTCTCTTTCTGAAAAGAAAGAGAAGGAATAACTGTGTTGACAGACTGAGCAAATTTGCACATTTTAGACTTTTGATCGATGTTTACGATCATCAAAAAAAAAGTAAAGAAGTCGTTTGAATTTTAAAACATGTTTATTTGTAAATAGTGTGCAAACTAATTGCAAATACAGTGGTGGCAAGTATTATTTTTTTCTTATTGTAAATAACAAATTGTTGAACACGTATAAGATGCGTAGCATCTTACTAGTCTGTGCGTTTAAGCAAACTGTAGTATATAATGGTATCACACCTAGGGATGTAGTCTTGTTTAGTGATTTACCGGTAACCGGTAACAACCACCAATATATTTTGAAATATTTTAATAATATTTGCTATTTTATGTTTTTTGAGTCGACAGTACCTCAATTAGTAAATTTTTCGATAAAAAATCCAAAATTAGGTTCGAAATTATATATATCTATATACATATAATTACTAAACATGTTGTTATTAATGTTGTCAATTTAAAATTTTACTTCAGAAAATATAAGACAAAAACATAATTCGCTGCCAAAATCTATTGCAGATAAATAAAAAGAGGGTTTGTTCAGAATCATGTTTTGACAAATCCATACTTTTCTGTTTTAATGCGAAAATCTGCTTTCATGACTAAACTGCTGAACTGATTTTGATAAAATTGAGATAGTTTGATGTGTGGTTAAGTTAAAAGGTAAACTATCACAGCTAAGTAGTCTTTACAAATTTGGTCGTTAACTGCGAACTTGGGAAAAACTATGAAAGGAAATGGTAATTCACTCAACCGATTTTGACGATATTTGGTATTCAAATAGCTGGAACCATTAAAAAGGCGAGGCTACCTTTTATCCTCAAAATTTACTATAGAGAACGCGGTACGACCGAATATTTCTTTATTATTGATTGCCTTTAAAATGAGTTGACCTGTTTGCCTATGTCGTTTATCATCCACAAATAGCCATTCGTTGCAACGAATACAAAAGTAACTAAAGATTGTTATTGGTCTATTAGGAAGGTGGTACTTATTTCGTTTAATAAATAAAATAGTATTTACAGAATAATAAAATTGGTTAAAAAGTTTATGATATAGTAACATTTATAAGAAATTTATCTAGGCCGTAACAATCAAACACATCCGTAATAATTAAACGATCTAGTAGACATTTGCCGACTTTCGCGTTTGCCAAAAAAATTAATCTATAAAATCTATATCTATAATTTAATCTATAAATTATAGATATATAAATTACATATAGATTAGATATATTAATTAAATAATTTAAAAAAGTGTTTTCATTAACCTTGGAAAAATATATATTTGTTTAACAATATATTAATTTAATAATTTTATCCTAGTATCCTGATCAGGATCAACAGGATGAAATCATCACAGCTCATGATCAATGCGTGTTGTTTTTTTAAAATCTTATATTATTTTATCAAGAGCCTTTTAAAAAGGTAAATATGTATGGTATTTCGCAGCTGATAATGGACCGCATCAGCAAGGGCATCACGGACCGCGTGTCTCGCAGCGGGCAGTTCGCGGGCGCGTTCTTCAAGTGGGCGTACGTGTACAAGCTGGGCTGGCAGCGCCGCGGCTACGACACGCCCTTGCTGGACCGCCTCGTGTTCGGCAGAGTTCGTGCGCTGCTCGGCGGCAGACTGCGCCTCGCCATCGCGGGCGGAGCTCCTCTCGCGCCCGACACGCACACGCAGGTACGCACGCACACACACACACACACGTACGTGTACAAGCTGGGCTGGCAGCGCCGCGGCTACGACACGCCCTGCTGGACCGCCTCGTGTTCGGCAGAGTTCGTGCGCTGCTCGGCGGCAGACTGCGCCTCGCCATCGCGGGCGGAGCTCCTCTCGCGCCCGACACGCACACGCAGGTACGCACGCACACACACACACACACGTACGTGTACAAGCTGGGCTGGCAGCGCCGCGGCTACGACACGCCCTTGCTGGACCGCCTCGTGTTCGGCAGAGTTCGTGCGCTGCTCGGCGGCAGACTGCGCCTCGCCATCGCGGGCGGAGCTCCTCTCGCGCCCGACACGCACACGCAGGTACGCACGCACGCACACACACACACACACGTACGTGCAAGCTGGCTGGCAGCGCCGCGGCTACGACACGCCCTTGCTGGACCGCCTCGTGTTCGGCAGAGTTCGTGCGCTGCTCGGCGGCAGACTGCGCCTCGCCATCGCGGGCGGAGCTCCTCTCGCGCCCGACACGCACACGCAGGTACGCACGCACACACACACACACACGTACGTGTACAAGCTGGGCTGGCAGCGCCGCGGCTACGACACGCCCTTGCTGGACCGCCTCGTGTTCGGCAGAGTTCGTGCGCTGCTCGGCGGCAGACTGCGCCTCGCCATCGCGGGCGGAGCTCCTCTCGCGCCCGACACGCACACGCAGGTACGCACGCACACACACACGCTAATACATGTACACGTGCCGGACGCACGCACACGCACTTGTGAGTACACATGCTGCAATAGAATAAAATAGATTAGAATAGAATTTTTGTTCAATACAGATTACAAGAATACTTATTGAAAGTAATTTTTTACATTTACCACTAAATCAAAGAAACTTCTGTCCTGGGAAGAACCAGCAAGAAACCTAGCGTTTATCCTTCGTTGTTTATAAAGCTGCATTATAACGACTTGTGATTAATAATGAAAGGTTTGACTATGTAAGGTCAGTGAGATGGTTGTGTCGGTGTGCGCAGCTGCGGCTGTGCCTGTGCTGCGCGGTGGTGACGGGCTACGGGCTGACGGAGACCACGTCGTCGGCCGCCGTCATGTGCACGCACGACCGCTCCACGGGCCGCGCCGGCGCGCCCGTCTCCGGCGTCGACCTGCGCCTCGTCAACTGGGAGGAGGGCGGCTACCGCGTCTCCAACAAGCCCTACCCCCAGGTACACACCGCCTGATATACTTTACACACTTCACCAATAAATCACTATCACTATCATATCTCATCTAATTGATATTTTTTTGAAGTGAAACTCTATCTCTATCTTTCTCTTTTTTTCTCTCTCTCTCTCTCTCTCTCACTCTCTCTCTGTCATAGACATTCTAAACGCATGCGCCGCGCTAATACGTAATATAGAGAACCAGTAAATACGATTAGCTATTAATTAATAACTACAAGTTTCACATTTAACGCGCGAGAATTGCACGCATTTTTGTTTTTAATTTATTGTGGCGTTGGCTACGAAACCTTCAGCCAAGAATACATCAAACTATAAATACCTACTAAATATAATAATAATGTTCTTAGTTCAGTGACCCCACCTAGACATTTTTTTTTAAAACTATTAATACTAATGGTTGTGACTTGGAGTTAGTCATAACATTTTTTGTATAGTACCTCTCATCATCCGGTATAAACCAACTTCCAAATTAATTAGTTTTATTTTAAATCTCTAACTTACAAATTTTTAACAACTTATAATAATGAAACTAGTTTTTACAGATTTTATCGCATATTTTATATGACCTACGTTTCCAGTTCTTTACAGCACCCATGATTGCAAGGAAACTTAAGGTGTTCGACGTTCCAATTTCTTAGTTACCTATGGTTCCAGGTACCTTCGGTTTAAAAAAGAATTATATAAAAAACCTCAAGACACAGTAAGTTCATTCTGCGTAGATCGGACCGAAAGTAATGATTAGAAACTGAAGGTACTCTGGGTTAAATTTGATATCGAGACGTCAATCACCTCAGTCCCCCGTGACCATGGGTGCTGCAAAGTACCCGATACGTCAGGAATTAAAAATAAGTAAATTAAAGGAGAGCTGTGGTAGCTTAGGGCCTAAGCGCTCGCTGTAAATTTCACTTAACGCGAGCAACCCGGGTTCGATCCCCGCTGGTACCAATGAAGTTGGTAATTGCAATTTCAAGTGCTGATTTACCACGTGCTCGACAGTGAAGGAAAATATCGTGAGGAAACCTGCATGTCAGAAATAAAAAAAAATCGAAGGCATGTGAAGTTCGCCAACACGCATTGAGGCAGCCCGGCGGACTTTTCCTGCCCTAAAACCCTCTCAGAAATGAGAGGAGGCCTATGCCCAGCAGTGGGACGTATATATAGGCTGCAACTTTCATTTTTAACTTTAAATTAAAAGCGGTAAAATTCGTAAAAATAATTTATTCAATTATAATAATGTTGGTCGTGTTTTCTTCTTTACAGGGTGAAGTGGTGATCGGCGGCGACAGCGTGGCGGAGGGCTATTACAAGAACCCGGAGAAGACGCGCGAGGAGTTCGTGGAGATGGACGGCCGCCGCTGGTTCCGCTCCGGAGACATCGCCGAGCTGCATCCCGACGGCTGCATCAAGATCATCGGTTAGTATCTCCCCGTACTCCTGCCCTTTACAATGATCTTGTCCTCGGATACTGCCTGGTTGTTGCTGGGAAGGGGTAGACATGGACCTGACCATCATAATTATTATTTTGTTTCGTTCTTATTAATAAATAATATTTATAGTTAAGTTGTGTCATCATCATTATCACAGCCCATCGCATGTCCTCTGTTGAACATAGGTCTTTCCCAAGAAATTCCACAAAGCACGGTCCTGAACCACATGCATTAATCGACTTTCTTCATCGACTACCAGGTCGTCACTTCATCTAGTGATGGGCCACCTTACACTTATTTTACCAGTACGAGCCTGCCATTCGTGATTCTTTCTCTCTCTGATCCTTTGTCTTAGTATAGAGCCAATTGAAAACCTGTAAATTAATAAACATTTAATAATTATCTGTTGTCAGCGACTTTCATTGTTGGAAACAAACGTAGGTAGAAAAAAACATCGATAAGTATTATCGACAAGGAACTCGTTAACACTATTGAATTTTATTGTTTATCAAAAATAGGTAATTTAAAGCTAAACATGTTTAGCTAAGATAGCTAACATAGGTAGTTACATTTAATAAGAAAAGTGATTTTTTTAGAGCCTATATTATCAAATAGTTTTATTTTTTTAATATAAACTGGAAATCCCTTACTTGTGGAATGTTACCAAATTTCACTTCTAGTAACGAATTTTACATTATCATTGTTACTAAAATATTTTTTATCATATTAATAATATGAAACATAACCAAACTTCTCATTTCTCGTTTAAAACTTTAAAATACTCTTAGGCGTTTTGAGCAAAACAACGATCATTTGCAAACTAAGTCAAGTTAGTTCCCCGTACACTCAATGGCGGCGCTTCAAATTGGTACAAGCGTTTTGTTGGGTATTGCCAGCAGTTCAGCTTATTAGTATAATATGAAGGTTAGTAATTACAGTATACTGTTAAGTATAGGTATATATTTATATACTTTCTCATATATCGCCTCATAAGGGGATATTTGCTATAGTTGCTACGTTTGGCAGGCGGGTTGGCAAATGCAGTTTGACGTGACAACGTCTTATAAATTGGTTTGCCGGGTGACACTTCAAGAAACTGCGTTACGCTCCGCTCACGTTATGCGCTCACAATGAGAGCGAGTGAGAGGCACGCGTCCCTTCCACTCAGGCATGGTTAGCCCGCCTAAGAGCGAGAGAGACAGACATAATAAAATTATTTTACCACTCAAAGTCGTTGTCACGTAAAACTTTCGCCCGTATACCGACTTTACAGGCAACCAATTTTTTATTTTGTAGTTGTTATTAGAAAGACGCTGTTGCCCGTCTATTGGTATTCTTACCACACTCACGGGACGATATGGGGCATTTTTATTAGTTAGTTGTTATTATGAAGCCGATTTCATGTTTTCCTCCTCGTGGGTCACTTCTGATACTCGGGACGATATAAGGTAGTGCATATTTTTGCTCCGTATTCACATACGGTTTTACTCGATTGAGTAAACACGACGTAAAATTATGGCACGGGCTTTCGTTCATACATTTATGTATTAAGTGACACGCGACGTTTAGTATTCATCGAACCGTTGGAGCCAAAAGATGTCAAAGGAGATAGTGGTTGCATTTAGTAAGTTTCGCAACTTGAGATTATAAATTCTTCGATAACCTCTTTGGATAACTTTTAAATCCATTTCTGAATAAGTACATGTTTTAACTACGTTCAACAATGGCGGACTGACGCTCGACTCGTTTGGACACATACATACGTCCGAGTCAAGATCGGCGGCTCCGTTCGAATAGGTGCGAAGGAAATTACATTTAGAGTTGTGAGTTTTGCGGTCCACAAGTTGATTTTTACTCGTTTTAGAGTAAAACTATCGGTTACTACCGAATGTGAGTACGGAGGTTTGTGGCGTCATTACACGGTCAGATTTAAATTAGTCGTATTTGTTTGTTATTGCAGACCGCAAGAAGGACCTGGTGAAGCTACAAGCGGGCGAGTACGTGTCCCTGGGCAAGGTGGAGGCGGAGCTGAAGACCTGTCCTATCGTGGAGAACATCTGCGTGTACGGCGACAGCTCGAAGACGTACACCGTGGCGCTGGTGGTGCCCGAGCCGCGCAAGCTGGCCGAGCTGGCGGGCCGGCTGGGCATCGCGGGCGCCGAGCTGGCCGAGCTGTGCGCGCAGCCCGCGCTCGAGCAGGCCGTCGTGCGCGAGCTGCACGACCACGCGCGCAAGTGTACGTGCCGCCACACGCACACACACTAACCACCACATACAGATGTACCACTACACACTAGCGATGGCCGATTGTTGCAAAAAAAAACAATCGACTGAATCGCAAATTATGCTATTGCGCATTCGATTGTCGATTTAGTAGTTCCTCACCATGATTATTCCAATAACAATCGACAAACACTAATTGTACACATATCGCACATCGGGGCAGTGCGTGCGGGACAGTGTTGAATGCGTCGATTGTTTTTAAATATTACATAATACATATTTTAATTTGTTTACTTTAATTGGTTAATGAATATTGACTTTTTTAAAGAAAGATCACGCGCGGGTTATGAATGATCGGCTTAACGCGATGCCTAAAAATCATAATATAATGTAAATATTGAATTAATAAATTTGTAAATATGCTTAGCTTAATAAGAAAGACTTTTTAATACTAGAGAGTCATGTACCTATTAAAGTATGAAGAAATGTTTATTGAATTTCATGCGTAAAATTTAAGCAATAAAATTAACATCAACAATTTAAAAATAATAATTCAATACTAAAGTAAGTAATATTTTTAACTGTTAATTTTATCTGTTAACAAAATTTACAAATAACTTTTAACAAATTAATAAATTTAACCATTAACATCATGTCTTGAATGGATATTCCCTCATTCAATGGTTTGATTACAATACAAAACAGAAAATTGAATAATCTATTGGCGCCAATCGCATACCTAATAACTGCAGTCGTAACGTAAGTAGTGGCGCACAGACTTAGCGCAAGCGCAGGCGCACCGCACAACATCTTTTGTAACTACTTATTTATTAGTACGCATAATGGGTGCGCTGCGTTACAAATTAGTAGTTAAAGTTGACACGGTAACCGTGTCAGTCATTGTCGCCCGCCGCACGCCGTCGATAACAATCGACTAACATGGATTGTTATCGAATTTTATCGGCTAAACTGAACAATCGACTAATTCGATTAGTTTTAGTAATAATCGCCCATCGTTACTACACACCATCATACGCACCACTACACGCACCATCATAGGTTTTTAAGACACAATCACCACTATACGCAGTGGCAGCCCCACGACACGTATACGTACGCACAATACGCACTGCCATAAACACCTCCATGCACACCACCACACGCACCACTATACGCACCAATATTTATGCGCACTATACGCACAACAATACTCATAACCATACACATCACTATACGCACCAACACCACACTAACTCAAATCACAATACAATGTGTGTTCACGTATTTTATCAATAGTATACTAGTGTTTAGTTCACAGAACATTAATAGTTTCCCTGTCCATGAAATAGACACAATAGTTAAACTAACGAAATACTCAAAAATTATTCATGGGCCAGAGAAAGGTTACCACTACCCCATATCTTACATTGGTGTCTTAAAAGGCGACAGAGGGAAACTGAAACGGGAGATGGACAGCAGCGTCTTCCTGATGAACAACTCAAAATAATTAAAACCTGCGATTGCCAACCCGCCTGCCAAGAGTGACAACTATTGCAAAATCCTTCCTATAAGGCAATCTATGGGAGAGGCTTATGTTCACCAGCACGGCTAGCATGGACTGAGGACAAAAATTTATCCCCCGATTATGTCCACTGACAAGAGATAAAATTATCTTGTCCCTATGCCAAAGCACGGCAACGGAGAAGTATATCCCCGTTTGACATAACGAGTAGACAAATATCCCCCGTCCGTAGCATGGAGATAAATGAAAGATAAAAAATTATGCTTTTTTGTCATTTGAAAGGGACAATTTTATCCTAGTTCACTGGACGTGGGTTTAAGTTTATATTCATACAAAAAAATCTATCTAAGTCTAAGTCTATCTCCCATTTTATCTACTGTAGATATTATATCCACCAGTGTGCCCATGCTCTAAGGCTGGATAAAACTAAGCGAGGGGATAAACATTTTCTCCTTTCCCCGGGGATAAAATTGTCTCCTGCCCTGCAGTTGACTTTTATAGGCTGTAATGGATGGCGGAGAAAGTTAAGTCTCGTGACTTGCGTTGATTTCATTCACTTTTATAGATTCCTAAATTGTTAACAATCCTAAAATGTCATCTTGGCTAACCCCACAGATGTGTGTACCCAAAACAAAGATACAACCGCCAATCGTATCCCTTATGGCAAATCCTTCCAATCCTTCCATTTCAACATGGTAAAACCACGCTGCAGCTATATTATGGTTGGAGTGCAAATGGATACGCTTGGTCGGAGATGAGACGCTCTCAGAGATCACCCAGAGGCTCTGTCTTCTCAATTTGTCTATTTTGCACAATTGTTGCCTCTAGCTGGTATTTCCATACCTGCAAATTAATAAACCTTTACACTGAACTACCCATGTGTTTGATTTATTACTTGTGGTCAACACATTCTTAGAATTTATTTTTAAATTAACAATAAAATGTGTAATGCATTATATTGATTGTTTACTTTTCTTATGTCCAGGTGGTTTGGAGAAGTTTGAAGTTCCCGCCGCTGTTAAACTGTGCACGGAAGTGTGGTCACCCGACATGGGTCTGGTGACTGCCGCGTTCAAGATCAAGAGGAAAGACATCCAGGAACGATACAAGGACGACATCAAGCGGATGTACGCCTCGTGAGACCACACCACCGGCCGCTATTGAGACCTGGAACCGACGTGTCCATATAGCGGCTGTCCCTAGTCGAGAAACAGTCTATGAAGAAAAACTCCATCGATATTAAGTGGGTTTTGTGCAATTTTACAATAAATACATTAATATCCAAAATGTTGATGGGATTTAATGGTTGAATAGTTCAGTGATCTTCATATTTTAGCTATTTCTCGGTTAGATTCAATTTTAAAATGCTAATCCATTTTATCGATCATATAATATATTGAAGAGTTTCTCATTTTGATGTTAATACAATTGATATTATTGATGTATCAACTTTGAACTAAAATAATAATGATGTCTATTTAGAAAGTTGTAAATGTAAATTAGTTTAGTGTTACCATCCATTTGTCTCAACATCAAAATACGAAAGACACTTCGAAATAAAATTGATATTTTTTTCTATGCTTGCAACCTTAAATGTTACACCTCTGTGAGGTGCCCTTTGTTTAATAAAATTTATTACAATGGATATATTTTGTTGCTTCGGTGCGGTCTCAGTTCAGCGGCGAGTGTGTTTCAAACGTAATATTAGACTTCTAATTGTTATATTCGTTGTTTGTAAATTATGAATGAACAAAGTCCATTAGGACAGAGATTAGGCCTGATTTCTATAGGAGGATTTGTATATTGTGCAGCGCATCACATAGTAGAACAGTGTATAAAGAAACCTATGTTGTACGGCTAAATATAGATATCATTTAGATAATATGTTAGATGTTCCGTAGTGGGAACCTCTTTAAAATGATAATAATGTTGAACTCTATGTTTCAATCGGTTCTAAGTTTCTATATTAAAAAAAAATTATAAGCTCTGTACATAATAATTTATATGTAAACATTTAAATTGTAGAGTGGTTGTGGTTGGTGTGCGAGTGGGGACGGATGCTCGGAGCCAACTTAGATTTTCTTGTCACAATAAAATGAGTTATCACCTATAATATAATTAACATAATAATATTAATAGATCTGAGGTCAAACGATGTTAACTAGTAGCAAAGTGGGGTTAAATAGTCTGAACACACAGCAGGTGGTTTAAATTTTGAACAAGTTGCATTATATTATATAAAGGGAACTTTACAAATATATTTTGTCGTTTGTAGGGTTTAGATTATTGTTCAAATGTACCATCGCTCGTTGTGATGTCTAAATGCTGTATATTTTGGCCTAGTATTTCAAATGTGTATTTAAAACTGTGTTCCATTCAACAAATGAAATTCTGTTACCAGATTAAACTTAAAATGAATATTACATTTTGTAGAATGGAGAGGCTAAAGGGCTTGGTCACCAAAATTCATATAAGTAATTTTAACAAAAGAATTATGAGAAAACAGTCTTATGCGTTATTTACAAACCAGTAATTAAAATTTCACTGATTGTGACCAAGTTTGTTGTATGAAATCTTTTTAAAGTAAGTTAAGTGTGTAGTACTTAGGGGATCGGGGATTGCCTTTGCATTGTAATTTTATTCGCATAACACAACCCTTTGTTTCACGCCCGAATCGACAAGCGGAGCGTTGTGTAACATATGTTTTAAACGCGTTTGTAGATAGACATGGTGGATACACTTTTAGATAGTGTATTGCAATTAAAAGACTTAGTGTGGGGATTTTGGGATTCTCGTTTATAACTTCAATTTTGTTTCTAAATGTGTTTCACCAAATTGTCTACACTAGGCGTTCAAAGCCGCAATATTGTGTTGTATATTCGAGGCGGACTTAGCTTGTTGATTAGTTGTAAACTGTAATATTTTATTTACAAATTTCTTTGCAGTTATATTTCCTTGGACGCATTTTCTTAAGCATTTAATCCGTATACAATTACGCCCAATTTATTAGTGCCGTTGTGGTTCTCTGGAAGGTTTGAAAAAGAACAGTAGTGACAAATCAAAAAAATTGAAATGGGTTTAGGAAATATAAAAATGTTCAACGCTGCAGAAATATTTAATTTACTTTTGTATAAAATAATGAGTAACTCTCCTTAGCATGGGAAAGTTATATTCAAAATTGAAATCTATTCCAAATATAATATTCTATGTAGCATAATATTACACTGTGTAAATGTAAATGTTACTGTGACATGTTGCATGATATTTTTCGATGTAATACTTTTAAATCGAATACTAATCAAATGTTTCACGATGTTGGTAGGAGTTCATTGCTCATTTTCGTTTGCATTTTAAATTATTGAAAATTTCAACCGTAAACCAATTTTGTATTATTTATTCAATAAATGTTAATAAAATCGAGCATGTGCTTTCATTTACGCCCGTTATTTGTGAAAATACGAACGTCTAAAACTGAGGTGTAACAAAGAATGAAAGAACCCTCCTAAAAGGCATGTATGCATAGCATAATCAGATTATTTAAAAAATTTTTAGTCACAATTATTAACAATGCAAACCTATATTTCTATGACCAACAGGCATTGAGAACGATTGATGTAAGTCTCAAGGATGTAAGTTTGAACTTACACAATTAACATAAAACTCACTTTAATATGTACAATTTCGTTACAAAAATTCGCTTCCATGCCGTTCCGCGGCAGTGTAAATTGGGCCTAAATCTATACATTGTATGGGGATACACGTTACCATATGTGTAATAAATACTAACAGTGGTAGAGCCACGCGGTAGCTTTTGCTGTCGCACAGATGGGCCGGCTCGAACCGGGGTGGTACCACGACCTCACAGAGTACCAGCGTGAAGTAGGGGTTTACATCTGCGTTTCGCTTGGTGAGTGCAGGCTCAAAGTGTACAGGCCCTTTGAGCCTGCACTCACCAAGCGAACTCCTTTGTGCTCCGGGCTGGAGTTGGCGTAAACGTCAGAGAGGACATTTGTTTTCGACGCCTCGGCAGACTTGAAGGTACGGACCGCGAGTAGACAGCGACGACCATCTCCGCGTCTACGGGTGCCTCTATAGGTCCCATAGCGGTAATGCCGAAACAGACCGACTCATCGACCACGACCAAATGGCTACAGCAGTGGCGAAGCTAGGGCTCCAAACTAGGGCAAGCCCAAGATATGGTTTTGTTGTTTTTAGCAGTTTTATAAAAATTTACCTTTTCTCTTTTTCGATTTTACCTTTTCCTCGCCGATTAGCACTTTAACACACTTCAATTTATCACAAGGAATACTATTATCCTCCATTTTCACTAAAAATCTATAAAAAAGCATAAATTTCCAACTCGCAATATTTATTCGCTCAAGTAAACACACAGAGTAAACATTGAAATGTGAAGTGAACTTGCAAAGGTATCACCCGCGCTTGACTAATGACTAATTTCACACTAAAAGCCGGGCTTTTCGCTACGTACAAATTGCTATATAAACAATCGTAGTTATATTTCATTATAGAACATCTTACCACAGGTTAGAAAGGGAGCGATCGTCTTCTCGAAAGCCCGGTAAAAGCCCACGCGTGCGAGAGTGACGACAATTTTTTATGACAACCTAATTTAATTTTTAAATTATTAATTAAATTTTTCCGCGTGTTGACATTATAAGGCCTGTGTATATACAATACAGTAATCTATGGCCTGTGTAGAACAGGCAGAGAAGCGCGCGGGAAATTTGAAATAGTTTGAAACAGTTTACGAGTTATTTTATTAGTTGATATTATTGATTGAGCAGTTTGATAGAACAAGCCCGGCTTCTCGGCTTCTATGGAGGCTTCGCTACCGGGCTACGATCCCATCCGCAGAGATCGTGATCCTTGGCGATTTTAACGCCCACCACGCCGAATGGCTCGGTTCACGTATAACCGATCATGTGGGGAGATCTGTTTATGACTTTACCTTGGCATATAGTCTTACACAGCTGGTTACTTCACCTACGCGGATTCCAGATGTGGAGGATCATGCACCTTCCCTGTTGGACCTTCTGCTGACCTCTCATCCGGACGGATATCAGGTTTCCGTCGACGCCCCTCTAGGCTCGTCGGACCATTGTCTTGTCCAGAGTGTAGTGCCATTCACTCTAACGTCGCGGTTGCATTCTGCAGGCTGCCGCCGTGTTTGGCACTATAGGTCGACCGATTGGGATAGGATGCGGTCTTTTTTTTGCATCCTACCCTTGGGGGCGGATTTGCTTCTCGCCGGACGATCCCAGCGTTGTTGCTTATTCTGTCGCAGATGTGGTACTTCAAGGTATGGAACTTTTTATTCCATCCTCTGTAGTGCCCATCGGAGGCAGATCCCAGCCATGGTTTGGTCGCAATAGCATCAGGCTATAAGCAGGAGTGCTACCGGGCCTGGGCTGACGCATCAACGTCTCGGGATGTAAACACCAACGCTCTTAAAAGAAGTATAATTCCGCCTCCAGGTCCTTCAAAAGAGTCATTGCCAAGGCAAGGTCTGAGCACATAGGTAGAATTGGCGAGAAGCTAGTTCGCCTTCCTTCGGGAACCCGTGCATTCTGGTCTCTCGCCAAGGCTGTCCAAGGGAACTTCTGTCAGTCATCTCTTCCATCTCTGCACAGAGAGGACGACTCACTGGCCCATGCCGCAAAGGAGAAAGCCGAGCTGTTAGGCTCTCTCTTTGCGTCCAACTCGACTCTTGATGACGGGGAACACACCCCCGACCATCCCGCGGTGTGAGTGCTCCATGCCGGATGTGCGGTTTACACAGCGCTCGGTTCGCAAAACACTCCTTACCCTGGACGTCAGCAAGTTTAGTGGGCCTGACGGAGTCCCTCCCATTGTGCTGAAGACGTGTGCTCCGGAGTTGGCACCGGTTTTAACGCGTCTTTTCCGGTACTCCTACTCCCAAGGCGTAGTCCCGAATTCATGGAAGACAGCTTTGGTCCACCCGATCCCTAAAAAAGGCGACCGCTCAGACCCGTCTAACTACAGGCCTATCGCCATCACCTCCTTGTTCTCCAAAATAATGGAATCCATTATAAACTGCCAGCTCATGAGGTACCTTGAGGGTCACCAGCTGATTAGTGACCGCCAGTACGGTTTTCGTCGGGGTCGATCAGCTAGTGATCTTCTGGTCTACCTGACTCATAGATGGGCGGAGGCAGTAGAGTCCAAGGGAGGCATTGGCCGTTAGTTTAGACATAGCGAAGGCCTTCGATCGGGTCTGGCACAAAGCGCTTCTTTCGAAGCTCCCTTCCTATGGGCTTCCCGAGAAATTGTGCAAATGGATCACCAGTTTCCTTGCTGATCGAAGCATCAAGGTCGTAGAAGACGGTGCATGCTCTGATTACAAGCCTATCAACGCTGGTGTTCCACAAGGATGCGTGCTATCATCAACGCTGTTTCTCCTGCATATCAATGATATGTTACAAACTGGTAACATTCATTGCTATGCAGACGACAGCACTGGTGATGCCTTATATACCGGCCGTGCCAATATTTTTCAGCCTAACGTCGCCGAGTACCGGGACAAACTTGTGTCTGAAGTCGAGTCTTTGCTGAACAAAGTCTCGGATTGGGGGTGACTAAATTTAGTCAAGTTCAATCCCTAGAAGACACAAGTTTGCGCGTTTACCGCTAAAAAGAACCCCTTTGTCGTATCTCCTCAGTTCCAAGGCACTCCCCTTGTTGCCTCAGCTGGCATCGGAATCCTCGGCGTCGACATATCGAATAGCGTGCAGTTTCGTGGTCACTTGGAAGGGAAGGCCAAATTGGCCTCTAAAAAGCTTGGCGTGCTCAGCAGAGCGAGACAGTATTTCATGTCGGCACGCTTTGCAACTTTACAAAGCGCAAATTCGGCCTCACATGGAATACTGTTCTCATCTCTGGGCCGGGGCACCCCAGTGCCAGCCCCTTCCACTTGACCGCATCCAGCGCAGAGCGGTTCGAATCGTCGACGACCGATTTCTTTCTGATCGGCTCGATCCACTGGCGCTGCGTAGGGATGTTTCATCCCTTTGCATTTTCTATCGAATCTACCACGGGGAGTGCTCTGAGGAATTGTTCGGATTAATTCCAGCCGCCAAATTTCACGAACGCACATCGCGTCAAAATTCACGATACCATCCTCATCATCTGGATGCTTGGCGGTCCACCACTGTGCGTTTTACTAGAAGTTTTCGTCCTTGTACAACTTCTCTGTGGAATTGTTTACCACCGGAGATTTTTCCGGACCGATACGACTTAGGGACTTTCAAGAAAAGAGTTTACTCCTTTCTAAAAGGCCGGCAACGCACCTGCAATACCCCTGGTGTAGCGGTTGTTCATGGGCGGCGATAGTCACATATAATCAGGTGTGCCGCATGCTCGTTTGCCCCCTCTTCTATATAAAAAAAGTGGGTCAACTCCTTTATTATACCGCAAAATACCTACAAGGCTGTCTCGACGTCAAGTCGCTAAAAATAAGCAAGGGTTGTCGCAAAAACATTTCCTTAATTAATAATATCAATAACATTATATTTTATCAGTATTCCTCGTTATAATTCATTTTTCTATACAAAGATACAAACTAATTACTACTTTACAAAACTAGTTGCGTTCCGCAACTTCACCTGATTGATCGTGATGGAAGAAAAGGCTTGTGCTGGTAGGTACCTACCTAATTTTACTATATTTTACCTATATAGCAGTATCTCAGGTATTCCGCTTAAAATATTTGATAGGGGGTTGAACAGAATAAATAAAATAGGTTAAAATTATACGTTGGTTGTGTTTATTCAACCGCCTTGTTACAGATGTGCAACCGACAAATATTTACGGCATTTATTATAGGTTTTATTTTATTGTCTTTTGTTGAATTTAATGATATTATAATCAGATGACACCCCAATATAATGAATTCTCATCCTTACATATTCAATTAAAAATCGTGATGAAAGCAATCACATGGTTATTGGAATTCAATTTTACTTAATGCGTCATACAATCTTTCCCAATATTTCAAAATAGTATCGAGTAATATCATGTTGCTGGGTGAACACCAAAAGCGTGCAACTGATTCCGTGTACTTGACACTTCTAAACGGGCGTACCGGTACGCAAGCGAAGCCGACCGGTACTACCGCAGACGTCGCGGGCAGGGGAGGGACTCCGCTCTCCTTTATACCACGCCCCATCGTCGCTCCGTCTAGTCGCCGAGTTGACTCACTATTAGTATTTATTACACATATTACGTTACTCTGTATTACATAGTGTGAAATGTATGATAAAAATACAGGCCCACCTTTAAGGCGGCTCTTCACGTTGGCCAACATAGTGGCGAATGTGTTGGCAAAGATATTAGCCAAGAGTTTGAAAGATCGTTCAGTTTGCTTCGGTTCAGGCCAATGTGCGGACGAATTTATTATAAAATGGATATATATGCAGCGATGGTGGAACACCATGGGGTTTTAGTCGGTGCGAGTCCGACATAACCCGTCCTTACCATGTAAAAAAAAAAGCCTAATGCTAGATAACCTATACTATTCCTCGTGAATCTGGCTATCATATACAAAAAGAATTTATCAAATCGGACTAGTAGTTCCAGAGATTAGTTAGCGTGTCTAAACAAACAAAAAACCTCTTGCGCTTTATTATATTATATGTATATTAGTATAGATTCTATCTCATTCTCTCCTCTTTTTAGTGTCGCCTTTTCGTTTCATTTGTTTCAAATCACAACGATGCCTAAAGAAGTTTCCACTGACAAAAACCTCTCCCGCTTTATTATATTAGTATAGATTCTATCTCATTTTCTCGCAGGCTAAATCATATAGATGCTTATGTTTGTCTCTTTTTCGTTTCATCGCGTTTTCAAATCACAACCATAATAAAGAAGTTTCACTTCAAAAAACTATTTCGAAGACGTGAAGTTCGCTAACACGCATTGGGGAGCGCGGCGGACATTTCCTTACCCTAAAACCCTCTCAGAAATGAAAGGAGGCATGTGTCCAGCAGTGGGACATATATTGGCTGTAACTTTTAATGATTTCATCAAATAAATAATAAATTACGAAAAAGATGTAGTTGAATGAAGGTAATGATTAATTTATGCGAGCGTTTAAAGCTTTAATCTTTAAAGGCAGCCATTGCAAGCGAACAGCTGATATTCGCAGCCACAGAGTACAGCGAGTCGAGCAGCGGTGCGGTGAGGTCACTGACACAGAATACTTTTTTATATAAGGAAGTCACCACAAAATAGTATGATGCTTACGGAAGTCACTGACTCGCTAGCTCTGCCCATTTGTTGTTTGATGATGATTGTTAAATTTTATGCAGCTTTTAAACAAAGACTGGGCTTTACTCGACGTAGACATCAATACTGAAAAGTAATCAATAATTTAAATATCTTTGATCAACTAACTGCTCTCTCATTGCATTTTATTATTATATTATATTTAGAGAAAGTTCGAATCCCACTGCCACCACTTTTTATAAGAGACATTCGCTATCGACATTGCTAATTTACTCTTTCAAGTGCTCGGCGGTGAAGTAAAACATCTTGAGTAAGCCGGCATATCCGAGAATTAAATATCTCGAAGAGTAAAACGTCTAACAAGCATTGGGACAATGCGCCTGACTTTTCCGTGCCCAAAAAACCCTCAGTCATACGGAGGCTTGTACCCACCATTGGGATTTATGTAGGCTATGAATTAATGGTAATTTAGGCAAACAACAATTAATTATTAAATGTTTTATTATTGAAAACAATTATCAAGCGTTACATAACACTTACATACAGAACATCATGTAACAAGCCCATGTCATATAATTTAATATACAGAGGTATTCACATTATGTATATGCTTATATTTTTAGGTCTGCTTAAAATCTCTCTAACTTTGCTTTATCTTAAGTTGTCTCAACGTGCCTTCAATGTTAATTACTTTCATTACCAACCTTACAACAACTACAACCCAAAATCGAGTTAGGTTTCTAGAAATTCGTAAGAGTGGGAGTTAGATTTTTCCTTTGGTAGGTTAAGCCCAGTGTTCTCTCTACGCAGCACTCATCTTGCACAAGTGTCTAAGTTGCATGATCTTGATGTCGTCCGTTCCAAATTTGACAACTCCTTCTTGATTCTCTATTGAGATGAGTTGTCCTACAGCTTCACGGTCCTCGCCCGCAATGACCTGCATAGTTATAATACAATAAAGTTAATAATTTTTTATCTTTAGTGATGTCTTGATCGTATTCAATCTGTTCAGCACTGAACATTGCAACGCTGCAGCCCAGTGAACGCGTTACCAAAACTCACGCACACTAACACTTGTTGCTGAGTAATCTTAGCGTATAACTAAAACGTAAATTTGTAGTTGTATTAAATTGTAATAAATTGTAACGTATTGTGAATAAAATCCTCTTTCAACGCTGGACCACGACTTCGTTGCTATCACCGAGACTCCTGGTAAGGTTTCCCTCTCACTGAGACCACGACACCTGTAGCTGTCGGAACCACTGATCAGTCTTGCGAGTCTGCTTGACTGGCAGTGAGAGAACCCAATCACCTAACACTGACAACCTGTCTCTGTCCGTCTGTTACCTTAGGCAGGCCTCTGTCACTCTTGCTACCTGCGTGAAATAGTTACCTACAATCGCGAGGCGCGGGGTACCTCGCAGTCAAACTAGCGCGTTCTTGGCGATTGAATGTTAAAGTCTTTTAACGCTGTTTACGTAAATAATTTTTGTAAATACTTGTTGAAATACTCGTCGAAATAGTTTTTGTTTAGTGTTTAGTATATTTAATTGTAGGATAAAATAGTTGAAAAAGTTTTAATGTAATTTAAGAATAATATATAAATGTATATTACTATCTATTTGATAAATTATAATGGCAAAACGTCGTTTCTACTATAATTGTTGCGGGAATGGATGCTTAATGAGCAATTAAAAGGATTCAGATAAATCATTTTTTAAGTTACCGAAGGACAATGAAAGGTGAATTTATTTCATTTCTTTGTTAGATAGGTACTTATATTTTATTATTTGACGGCTCCGTGGCGCAGTGGCTTAGCAATGAGTTGCTGCGCTGGGGGTCGCGGGTTCGAATCCCGCACGGAACAAGTATTTGTATGACCTACAAATAATTGTTCCAGGTCTGGATGTTTGTCCTTGTGCAATTTGTGTTTGTAAACTGCCTCCACGATACAGGAGAAAATCCTAGTGTGGGGGTAAACGTTTTTTAAAATAAATAATAATAAATAACTTATAGCGAAAAAGAATTAAGTAATAATTTAACTACAGAAGTAATACCTAAGTACTTTATTACAAAACTTAGTTGAAATTTACTTCACTACCCAAGTACCTACTTACATACCTATATTCGTAATTTTTTACAAGATTTTCAACTAAGTAGATTACGATCATATTTCTGTTAGGAATCGTATTTCGGGTTTATTTGTTGTTTACGCTATCTACCTATACGAACCAAGCATCGCGATTCCCGACGAATGGCCTTGCAAGTTGCATGCGTTGGACATCACAGAATTAACATAGTAGATAATATGGTCGATTATAGTCAGCACAAGTACTTTACCTAAGTAACTTACCATTTCACAATGTATTTTTTTACTCTTTATTAACAGCCCTTAGTAACTACGGAAAGTCCGTTGTGACGTAGGAAGGGGAAAAGATGCAAATACGGACACTCGCGCGCAGCGATAAAGTTTTATTTAGCTTGCGTGCGCGATTTATCTGATTAATAATAATTAATAACTATGTAGGCTATTAAAACGTCGGCAAGCAGTAAACATGAAAGGAGTGCAACTTCTGTACGTAGTACTATTATTTATTCTATACCTTAGGTCTCATGATGCAGACATCCCGCAATTATCTAATTTATTTATGTATATTTATATGGTACTGCTATGGTTCAGCCGTTCAGAGACGTTCCTGACGTCGCGATTGAACTGACGACGTAACTTTGTAATGGCGTTGCAGTTACAATAAAATATTTTTGCTGGTTGTTTACCGTTTTAACAATTGATGAGCATTAAAACAACATTATTATATCAATAATCAATGAATGTTATAATTTTGTGCCAAACTGAGTGTCAAATAACTAAACAATATTTTTTCTAAATCTATACTGCGCTATTACAAGGTTATGTCAGCGCTTTATATTTGTAGCTGTGCTAACAATAACAGGCAATAACAGTATCGTAATCTGTTCTTATACAGTTATACTTTATAAAATAATACGTTTTGTTTTCTTTTAAGAATTTGAAAATAATGGACTATAAGATAACTTTTATTAATATAAAATAAAACTACGACCAAACCGAACGCGCGAAAGAAAGTAGTATTTTTATATTTAGGTTGAATAAGTAACTAAAATGGCGTTATGGGCCGCCATTTTGTGACGCTAAAACAGTCGTCTGTTGTCGTTTCGTGCGCATAGACCACGTTCTTCAAGTGTTTTCGATCTGTTTTATTTGATTACCCGGCTTTCGTTTAATGGACTGTTTCTACTTTTCAAACTGACATCGGCGCTAAATCGGACTTCGATTGTGTTTTGTATTGCGTTCTTTTACTTTTGGTGCATAATGCCTAAACGTGGACAAACATTGAAAAGTGGAGCCCGTGAGTTAATCATCAAGCTGCAAGATTACTTTGAGCGGGAGCGGCAAAATGGCGGACCCTGTTACCTGTCGAACAAGTACAAGAACGCGTCTCTCAGGCGCTTGGAGTTAGCAAACGAACGATAACAAATATTAATAAAGAAAAGTTCGGCTCTACTGGCACGGAAGATAATATTTTACGTACTCCGAAGAAGAAACGTGGAACTAAACCCGTGACAGATATTGACACCTTTGACGCCGATGCAATCAGAAATCATATATGGTTACTATTCCAGAAATGAATATCTCAACAGGAGAAGCTTTTGGCATCGTTAAGAGAAGCTGGACTGTTTGAGGTAACTTCTTTAACAAAATCTTAAAATATTGGTTTTCGTATAAAAAACAAAAAAAATTTATTAGAACGATACGACATAATTTTAAAACGGATAAGTTTTTGAGAGCAAAAAAATATTGATAACTGGGATAATGTCGTGTTCATTGACAGACATGGCTAAACGCCAATCACACGGTTTCCCGTTCTTGGACAGATGATACACAAGCGTCGACGTCAAAGCCAATGGGTAGGGGCCCGTCTGATAATATACGCAGGTTCTGCAAAATACGGCTTTGTGGAGAACGCGTTACTGGCATTTCAATCAAAACCACAAATGACTACCACGAGGAAATGAATGCCACTACATTTGAGTGGTTCCAGAACGTTTTTGCCCAGCCTACCAGAGCCTTCTGTAATATTCATGGATAATGCCTCCTATCACTCGGTTCAAATACAGAAACCACCTACAAGCTAATAAAAAGAAGAAATGGTGGCTTGGTTTGCAAGCAAAGGCATTGACGCAAATATGCAGATGCTAAAACCAGAGCTAATTAAATTAGTTAAAGAAAATAAAGCGGCAAATGCGCGATACGAAATCGATGAACTGGCTCTGGGTACGGTCATCGCGTTCTAAAATTCCACCGTATCATTGCCAATATAACGCGATTGAGCTAATCTGGGCTCAAATAAAGGTTGCCGCCCGCCACAATACTTCCCCGCCATTCAGCACGAAAAAGATGATGACCCTATAAAAGAAGCCTGCGGGAAGTCTGAGATGATGGGGGCAAAGGTTGTTGAGAAGACTAAAAACCTGATTGTGGAACATTATGACCGAGATATCAGGATTGATTCTGTTATTGATAATATATATTATACATGTAGGCGAAGATGATGATGACACCACCTCCTCAAGCGAATCGAGTCTGATTAATATTCCGTACGCACATTCAATTCAATGTACTTTATTGCATAGATACAGATTGTAACTTTGTAACAAAGTATAAATAAAACAATTTTATTATATTAATATTACCTTTTTGGTTTCCACTTAAATTACTAAAATATAAATTTTAAATGATTCCGCCAATTTAAAACGAAAATAATCTTAAAATAACGCGGCGGTTCATTTTGGAGGAACGGTAACGAACTCAGTGTTATGTTGTGCCCATCACTAGTTGTGACTAACTGATAGGTGTCAGGAACGCATTCTCTGAACGGCCGAACTAGGATATTAGGGACTACTAGATATATGGCAGTTAGTTGGTCTGTAGGGTCTAAGGCTGGTTTTCACTATGGGATATAATATATATTATATCCGAAATATAAATTATATCCCGCGATTGGCTTTCACACTGTGAGATATATGTTTTAACCAGTGTGTGTTCGTCATTGGTTACCTCTGTACCCGCACACGGTTCTGCGCGGTGAGGAACAGTGTGCAGGGTAAAGGGGCGTATAATATGAAAATATCGCTCGGTCGATCGAAATATTTATAGTTTGAGATGTAATATATATTATAGCTAAGT
Source organism: Parnassius orleans (assembly GCA_029286625.1). Classification (NCBI taxonomy): domain Eukaryota; kingdom Metazoa; phylum Arthropoda; class Insecta; order Lepidoptera; family Papilionidae; genus Parnassius; species Parnassius orleans. Next base: position 1,216,865 of record JAGSMP010000097.1, read on the forward strand.
TTAGGTTCCATTTAAAAGTATGGTGAGCGATATTAATTTATATCTCGAGATGTAATATATATTATATCCCATGATGAAAAGCAGGCTTAAAACTTCTACCATATTTATGTGCAGCCAAGTAGTTGAGCTATTGAAGGGAAATTGGGTTAATATTTAAATTAATAGCTACCTGACTGTATACAATCTAAGAAGATTTGTTATCATCTTATGAAATTTTTACTGTTTTTGGTTCTGGTCAAAATTTGATTTTTTTTAAATGTCATATAGTCTCTTCGAATTTATTGATGACAGAACTATAAGCAGGCCGTGAACAAGTGCAACTTTAAACAAAGTACAGATGCATTGTCAGACATGTACTGCTACTTGGCATCAGAAATAGATAAGATGGTGGCCTGACTGTTGGCTATACTACCTAGACAGTACCTATTGGCAGGAATAACTAAGTTTGTGTGGCAGAAGCACCATCACAGTACCAGACCTCTTGAACTTACACATCTAGGATCTTGATGCGGATGTAGGAGTAGGTGTGCTTGTGCTTATGCAGGATCGCATATAGACGAATGTGTATGTGCTTATGTATGTAAGTATACGATTGTGGCTGTGTGCTTGTGCATGTTTTGTGCGAGTGCGAGTGACCTTGACGCGGTCGCCGGACTGCGGCACGACGGGCTCGAGCAGCGCGGCGGGCAGCGACACGACGCGCTCGTCGCGCGGCAGGAACACCGCGCAGGCGCCGCCCGCCAGCGACCGCAGCACGCCCGTCTGCCCGCGGACGCCCTCCTCCGCGCACGCAGAAACGCGCACCTACGAACACGCGCCATAGTAAAATCCCACACCAACAACTTTTTTTTTTCATAGGATATAGGTGACAAACGAGCACACAGTCCACCTGATGGTAAGTGGATGCTGTGGCCCATAGACATCTACATCTATCCTCGTTTGCGAATCAAACTGCAGATGTGTTGTCTCCCCTGATGACTAAGGCCCGTATTAATAAACGTTACTCAGCTCAAGTACACGCACTTGAGTACAATCTTGAGGTTATGATCTTATTAATAAACTTATCTCAAGATGCGGTTTAGGTTTACGATATCAGCTGAGTGCCACACTGATTAATAAACGAAACTCGACTCTCAAGTGTGTATACTTGAGTGCAAGTCACAGAACAGTATTCATAAGTACAGCGTTTTGAGATACTGTTTTTATGTGTTTATTAATTAGCAACGATCTTGAGATGCTGATTTCGTAATGAGGGCCTATCAAATGATTACGCACTTGAGTTCGTCGTTGAGTAACGTTTATTAATACGGGCCTAAGATTCCCGTTTCCACTAAAATGGATCTCCGGTTCTCTACATTCAGCATACGAAACACAGCTGCTTTAAGCTGCTATTTTACGCTGGTATTCTGCGAGAGCGTGGTCCTACCCGTCGATCCGACCTATTCGTGCTACAACCATAAAATGACTGCAGTGTGACTCTATCACGTATAAATGTCGCGGGTGTGCGCAGGTTTTATATTTATACTAAACGTCACAGTAACTAGAGCGCAATGCTTAAAAACCGCAATACGGATCTGTATGTAGCAAAATTATTAGAATTTTCAAACCATTCTGTGTTGTGAAAAAATGCTTTAGATACCAGACATGGCTTTTTAAGAAATAAGTCAAGTCTATCAAATCTTTTGGCCTACTTTAAAGACTTAGTGACATGATAGACAATTCATAACGAATATACACAACTTTTATAGACAAAGATTAGCTTTTTAAGAGATTAAACATAATATATTCATCAAGAAGTTACGTTCTCTTGGAGTTTGCGCTGACTTGTTCAATTGATTTAATAGACATTTATCTTAGAGGCAACAAAAGGTTTACTGAATTCATAGTACTATCTACCGTACCACAGGGATCCCATTTGGGGCCAATTCTATTTAATACATACATGACTAGCCCAATAATTTTAAATTTACGAAATCTCTACTTTTTGCAAATTATTTTAAGATTTTTCAATTCATTGACAAGACAAAGACAACAGTTATACCAATACTAATAAATTTCAGTCTTCAGAATTGGTACATTTTTCATTAAATTCTCTCTTAATGTCGACAAATATAAATACATAAAATTTACAAGAAAACGATGTGAAAACGTACTCGTATATATTAAATGGAGAAAGTATATATATATATATATATATATATATATATATATATATATATATACACTTTCAAAGGCAGTCATTGTTATTTTGGACTTACAGAAAATTATCATGACTAAAGTTAACCGAATGTTAGGTTCGACGCAATATGAAAAAAAGATTAAGCAAAATTAGATTATAAGACTACTTGTAAAATTAAAACTTGTCTCTGAAATTTTAATAGTTTAAAGTGACAATTTTGTTTATTTTAATGAAAGTTTACGTTTTTTTAAAAATATGACAATGTGTTGAATAAAACTACTTTTACGAATTATATCGCGTTTAATTAACATATTTAAATAATTCCCGACGTTTCGGGTGCTTTGTAGTGTTCGCGTAAATATAAGAAATCATTACGGCAATGTGTTATTAAAAATTAAAATATTTTTATAAATTTAATTTTATTATTTTAGGAAAACTTACAGTTATTTACAATCTATTGTGTTTATACATTTATGTAGAAATTAACCATTAGTAAGTTTTTACATGTAGATTAGAAAATAAAAAGGGTAGAGTTGCATGCTAAGAGCGTTTGCGATAAAACCAGGCAACAAATACCTCTTAATTTAATCTAGTATGATATAGACTTAAAAGTTATGTATTCTCGTAACAATTAAGAAACTCTGGCGTCAAAATTTACTTTAATGTAATAGTACTATTGAGGAATATATCCGCTTCAGTGCTATCACTCAATAAATTTAAAAACATTTAAACATACTTTATAAAAATTATTACTGAGTGATCTTACCTCGACATCGGTGGTGTGCCAGTCGGGAGTGTCGCTGGGTCCGGCGGGCGTGGGCGGCGCGTAGGCCGGCGAGCTGGGCGAGTAGTCGGCCGGGCTGGGCGCGCCCAGGTAGCCGGCCGGGAAGCCCGCCGGGCTCGGGCTGGGCCGGTACGGGCTGTACGAGTCCGAGCCGTACATCGTGCCAGGCGTCTGCGGCGTGAACGGACCCTGCCCGTACCCGCCCGACTCCTCGAACTCGAAATCGGTACGCGCCGGCGTCGCCGACGCCGAAGGGTCCCAAACGCCATGCGCCGGAGTACGCCCCCCTTCGTGCGACGGTGTCGCCGATCCGTAGTGTGGGGTCCTTGCACCCGATTCGTAGATCGGCGTCTGCGAGCCGTGCATCGGCGTCTTTATGCCCGTGTCGCGGTACGTAGGCGTGTGAGAGCCCGTCATGCGCATCGGCGTGCGCGAGTAACTCGACGCACCGCCACGCGCACCCGTTCCCGCCTCTGCGATATGCCCGCGGTCTACCGATATCGTCTGGCACATAGTGTGCAGTTCTACACGCGCCGTGCTTCCCGTGGCGTCTCTGACGATCCCTACGTTGCCCTTGTACGGCCCGCCCGTGATTTTGATCGTTTGCCCGATGAGCTCCCGGTCCCTCGCCACGGCACCCCGGCCGCCGCGACCACGTCCCCTGCCTCCACCCCCCCGCGCTGAGGGGTGCATGGGCGATTGAAGCCGCGGCGACATGAACCCGAGCGCCAATCCGTTCGCCGTCGATGAGTTCTTCGCTCCGCCCGCCAGTTGTAAGTGGCGCGTTTTGCAGACGAATATGCCGCCGTTATCAAGGTACATTCGTGATTGGAGGAAGGCGAAATTTTTGTATAGGTGCTTTATCTCGCCCTCCCGCCCGGCATGCGGGCCGTCTATTACTTTCACGATATCCTTCCTCTGTATCGTGTTGTGTTCGGAGTCGAGCGCCGTAGTGAATCTGTTTTCGCGACGTTTCTGAAGCGCTTGGGGTTTGCACTCTATAACTTTTCCCTGCATGCCTAAAACGTGGAAGTTTTCCTTTTCCAATCTTACAATCACACCTACAGTTTGTGGATCGAGTTGGACCATATCGCCCCACTGAAACTGTCCTAAGGAATCTACACCGGTCGCCATGTCGGAACATAGTTGAAGGTCTCTAGGAAGAACCTCCAACTCATGCATAGTTAAATCGGATACTAGAACCACTCTATGTGGTTCAACTCTCACTATCAGTCCGGTATCTCCTTCGTACCGCCCTGCTAACACTTTAACGTGATCACCCTGCTTGAAATATTTCCTTAACTCGTTGGGTTTAAATACAAGAGGATCTTTCAATGCGTCGTGCTTTGGCATCACAGTGATCATTGAACCGTCGATAGCTATAATCTTGGCTTGTAAATTTGCAAGATCACCGGAGCATACTTCAACATTATCGCCCATTGAAAATGAATGAAGACTAGTTGGATCATCCTTCGCCGGTGCTGCCAGTTCAATATCAATTCCTTCGGGCTGTTCTTCAAACCTTTCCAATTCTGTAAGAGAAGGCTTAACGCCTTCTGCTAAAATAGCCGACATTGTGAAATTTTTGTATAAGAAACCTTTCCTCGAATATCTATTACCCTCAAAAATTAAAAAGTCACCATCTGAAGTGACTTCACCACCGATAGCACGTATAGCTTCCGGGTCAAATGGTTTAGCTGCTGGACGTCGTTTCTTTTTCCTTTTAGCCGCTTCACTTTCGCTCTGTACCGTTCTCAGAGCACCTCTTAGCCTCGTGTAGTCTATTCTAGGCAGCAATTTTAAGTGAACTTGATTTTGAGCCAAATCCACATAGTCTACTTGAGCTATGTCATCTTTGTACAATCCTCTCTTTAGCCTGACCCATTGCTTCGGCTTTAAGCCCGATTGTTCCTTAACCACTCTCAGAACATCAGTCATTTCTTTAATTGGTACCATATCTTGCTTCCATGTACCCATTCTCAAAGCACTGACATTGTTTATAATTGCTTTAACATGTGTTTGTTTGTATGCTTCAATGTAGATGTATCCTTTGACACCTTCAGGCGCAACTACAGACTTAATCTGAAAAGGCTCCTCTGAATTCTTATATGCAATAAACTTCCTCATGAGGAGTAGAACTGTTGACTTTTCTTCACCAATATGGCACTTTACCATCCACAAATTAGGATCCTTTATTCCTGGGAGAAGTGTTTGTTGTGTGATTTCATCAGACATTTCCTCTCCACCTTCACCAAAATGCCTTAAAGCGGCAGATTCATCAGCATATTTATTTCTGAGATATTCTTCAATTTCTTCTTCTTTCTGTGAGTCCCAGAGGTTAGTACCTCTTCGTCGTCCTTCGATTTCCCGGGCGGTGGGCCCAATCTCATCAACTTCATTGCCCACAATGCCCATTTCCTGGGCACCCTCTTCCCATTCATCATCTTCATCAACTTCATCATCTACCTGTCATGGAAATTGGAACAATTAATTTTACTGATGCTATGTTACATAATTAAAAACAGAGTAAACAGTTTAATGTTTTTTCTTACCTCAGCTTCGTCAATAATGAATCCTCCATAGCGACTATCCTTCTTCCGTTTTTTCCTTCGTCTTTCTTCATCCTCATCTTCGTCATATTCTTCAGAATCTACAAGATCTTCACCTTCAGGTTCTTGTTCATCCTGTAATTTTATAATATTTAGAAATGTAGTCACACAGTTAATAATATCACTATTAACTTGCAACAGTCCACTGTTGTACATAGAGCTTTCTTACAGCTCACAGCTTCTCTATCACTTACATTCATTTAGTTGCTGTCAGCTAGATAATCATTCAAAATTATTAATTTAACTAGCCAGCATGTATCAGATATGTATCACAGTACTCATAAAAACACTCTATTTCCTAGGTAGGTAGGTGGGTTATATTCACTAGGTGGTAGGAATTCTGCCTAGATCTGGGTAGGTACCACCCAATAAGTAAGAACCTATTTCTGCCATTATTTTTTTTCAGTGACTTTACTACTGCGTTTCACACTTTACACTCTGACAGAATACTAGCATGAAACAGCAGAATAGTGCTGTGTTTTGTATGGTGAGTGTAGAGAACCGGAGACCCTTTTACTAGTAATAAGGCTTTCCATCTTAGTCCTCAGGGGTGACAACGCATCTGTGTTCATTTTTAATTGAGGATAAATGAAGATGTTTATGAGCCATGACATCCACTTACCATAAGGTGGACTGTGTGCTCACTTCTTGCTCTTATTCAATAATAATAATAATACCAGCAGCCATATGTGGAAGCCGCCATGGATCTTCCCTTTGGTTGATTCAGGCGATGATGGAATGGTCACCCAAGAACTAGAGCAGATGAGGAGTAAATTGGAGGAGGCGATTGTGGAAACGCGCTGTACGCCTCTCGAAAATCGACCGCGACTCCACGCATAACCTAAGCAAGCGGAATCGGATATCGTGACGGCCCTGAACCCATTGCTGGCAACCTTTTGGAAACCAGCCGGGACCTTTGCGATACGGACTCAATACTCTTTGGCGCCGCATTGGCAGTTTGCCGTATTGTTGGTGCCAAACTTCCCGTCTGGACGTGCTACTGGGCAAAGGCGCTATCCCAGCCTGGCGAAGAAGGATTGAGGACCGTATCGCAAAACAAGGCCCTCATCGGCAGACTGATAAGCTTCAGGTCGGGCAATAATAGGCCGAGATGTGCGCACCGTCAGGATGGCGTTTGCTGGGACAAATATCAGTTTGTCTCAGCCGGATATAACGCAAAACTGACGGAGCGCATGACGACCTGAAGCAGAGAATCGCTGCTTGGGGGAAGCGGATTCGGCGATATACCGAGAGGTCGACACGGTTCAACCAGAATCGTCTCTTCCAGAGTGATCAGAAGAGGCTCTATGAATCATTGGAGCGGCCGATGGTACGTGGAACGGGCTCAGCACCAAATCAGGTCGACACTATCGCATTCTGGCGCGGCCTGTGGTCAGAGCCGTAAACCACAGCGAGGGCCCTTGGACGGAAGTTGTGGCGAGTCAGTGTGCGAGTGTTACGCCCATGGACCCCGTCATCATAACGCCGGATGACGTAGCTGAGGCGGTCCGTAGGGCCCCGAACTGGAAAAGTCCGGGACTCGACGGACTGCATCACTACTGGCTGAAGGGGTTCGTGGTGTGTCACGCTGTGCTCGCCGACAGTTTCAAGAGGCTCTCGACCAAAAGTCACTCGAGCCTCTTCACTACTGGGATCACTCATTTGGTTCCTAAAGACCGGGTTCCACAGACCCGAGCAAATACCGCCCCATAACCTGTCTACCTACCATACAAGACTAACATCCATTTTGAGCGCGAATCACTCGTCACCTGAACGCAAATCAGGTGATGTCACGCGCTCAAAATGGATGTCGGGGCAGTGGTCGTGGAACCAAGGAACCTCCTCATTGACGCGGTCATTGGCAAGGTGGTTAAACGTAACCGTCGGAACCTCTCCGCCGCCTGGATAGACTACAAAAGGCATTCGACTCGGTGCCTCATACATGGCTTAGAGGGTCCTCGAGCTGTACAAGGTTGACTGTACAGTTCGAGACTTCCTCGGCAGTGTATGGGGCAGTGGAGACGATCCTTTGTCATCTAGGCGAGCGGATGACGGCTGCGGAGAACCACATAAGGATAAGAAGGGTATCTTCCAGGGCGATTGTTTGAGTCCAATCTGGTTTTGCCTCTCCTGAACCCTCTCAGTACCTTACTGGAGGACTCGGGAGGGATTTCAGCTTCGGAAAGGAGGTACAAAGTGACCCACCTTTTCTATATGGATGATCTCAAATTATTCGCCTCAGTCGCTCCCATCTTATGGAATTGCTAAACATCACTTGTGATTTTAGTAATTCTATTAGAATGGAGCTGGGGACGAATAGTGTGCGGTCCTCCATGTTGAAAGGGAAGGGTTGCTAACTCTGAGGGCATAGACTTATCTGCCCATCAACATAAGGACCCTTTCTGAGGCTGAAACATACCGATACCTGGGTATGTCACAGAACATCGGTATCGATGAGGCGGGTATGAAACAGTCAGTTTGCGATATGTTTTATGCACGCTTGACCAAAGTGCTTAACAGCCTTTTGTCCGGTGTGAATAAGACACACGCATATAACGGTTGGGTCATGCCTGTTCTCATATACCTTGGCATACTTAGGTGGACTCAACTGAACTTAACGCCCTGGATAGAAAAGTCCGACTACTATGACGTCCCATAGGATGCATCACCCGAGATCGTCGATTATGAGGCTGTACTTGCCGCGGAAACATGGTGGGCGTGGCTTTTTAAGCGCGTTTACCATGCATAATCGCGAAGTGTGCAGCCTGTAATTACTTTCTGACGAGATCGGATGATCCATTCTATAGGGACGTCATTTCTTGTGATAAAGGACTTACCCTCTATCCTTGGCCAACGAGCAATGGCAAGACCCGGCAGTACAGAGCATTTCCGACCGGGAGACCGTATGGAAGGAGAAGGAGCTCCACGGAGGTTCTACAAGGCTCTATGTGCCTTTCGTAGACACAGTTGCCTCCCTCCACTGGCCGTTTTGTGACTTCTTGGGAAACCGAGGGTTTTGTCTGTGCGATACAGGATCAGGTTATTAAGACCAACAACTATCGGAGATACATCCAAGGATGGCACCGTCGACATCTGTCGAGCTTGTCGCCATCCCGGTGAGTCACTTAGGCATGTCATCTCCGGTTGTTCGGCGCTTAACTCTGAGTACTGCACAGGCACAACTAGTAGCCAGAATTCTACACCAGGAGCTCGTTTGAAATACGGTCTCGTGGACCGGAAATTGCCGTATTAAGTACTTGCCGGAAGCCGTGCTCGAAAATGACCGCGCCAGGCTCTACTGGGACCGTCATCACAGACAGGACTATTCTTGCGAATAAGCCTGATATTGTGCTGATGGACCGCACAGTCAAGGATATTTTGGTCGACATCACCATTCCGTATGACGAGAACCTCGTGAAAGCCGAAACAGATAAGCGAACAAAATATCTGGACCTGGCTCACGAGGTGACCGACATGTGGGGTGGACTGCCGACCGAAATTATACCTGTAGTCGTCTCTGCGAACGGGTTAATCCCAGTCAGCCTCTCGGGTCATCTGAGGCGACTGGGACTCCGTGACGGACCGCTCCAAGCTCAAATGCAGAAGGCGGTGCTCCTCGATACCGCCCGCATCGTCCGCCGGTTTCTCTCCTTTCCCTAACCCTCGGCCGTTTGGTCTCCTGCCGAGGGTTTCCATCTGGTTGGTTTTTATTTATTTATGTATTATTTATTTATTTATGTTAGTATATTAAATATATATTTATGTTTATTTATTATTTCCTTTAAAATATTTATTCAGCCCAACCAGATGAGAATACTATATAAATACCCCAAAATAATAATAATAATTTATTTTCTCACCACAATACAGAATTATTGTACATAATATTATAGTATAGCCTCAATATTATACTGTGGGAGACTGGTGCCTAAGCTAGGCTTTACGCCTGTATTTCAGGACACCAGATCTCCGCCCTATGGTTGTAATTACAATAATTTTATTATGCATCTTCTTTCATCTAATTAGGATTTTAGATATATTAAAAAGTGGTGTGTGTGTGTGCGCGTGCATGTGTGTGCGTGTGTGCGTGTGCATGGCGCGCGCGTGTGTGGTGCGCGGCAGGTGCGCGCGCGTGTGTGTGTGTGTGTGTGTGTGTGTGTGTGTGTGTGTGTGTGTGTGTGCGCGCGTGTTTGTTTCTTAGTTTGTGACTGGGTTAGTAATTACATTTGATTCGGTTAATTAGGTAGGATTAGTAAGTAGCTTTTCAGTGTCATAATAATTTAGTTAATAGTAGCCAGATAGTTATTTTCTTGTTGCATATAGTCTTATTAACGTTAAATATAGGAATAATCTTATTGACATTATTGTATAAAAAACCTCCAAGGTGACAAAAGAAACGTTTAGATAATTTGATGGATAGAGTTATATGACAGCGGTCCACGGGGTTAAAACGCCTTTTACCTCGGGAGAGTGAGGGATTGTATTTTAGTAGAGCATGTTGTTTTAGTAAGGTTCTTTGTATAAACAGTTGTCTCACAGTTAATATTTTCAACTCTTTATATAGGAGCTCTGTAGGATAGCGATACGGCAGTGCAAAAGAGACTTTTAAGATGGCTCTGCGTTCTCCAATTGAAGCATTTTAGATTTTGGAGCACCGCCCCAGGAGGTTATACCATATGTTAACAGAGATTGGGCCAAGGCGTAGTAGACGGATTTCAGTTTTTCATCAGCCACGTCTCTCAAAGTTTTAAATACATATATAAGTTTACGCAACCTGTTATTAAGGGTATTAATGTGTTCATGAAAACGTAGAGTGCTATCAATTATAACTCCTAGATATTTTACTTTGTCAGCTTGACATAGTTTTATGCAGGTATCTGCGTTATAAGGGTTGGAACATGAGTGACTTACGATGGTATATGGTAGAGATGATGTGGTTAATGTGTTTTTTAATCTAAACGTGACATAACATGTTTTATCTATGTTCAGTGTCAGTACATTACTTTGAAGCCAGTTTGAGACTGTATTGTAGCCCAACTGGGCACGTAAAGACATTTGCCATGATGCTAAATAGGAGGACGGTATCATCTGCAAAACTTATGATCCGCCCTTAGGAAGAGTGAGCATACCTTCATTAATATATATAAGAAAGAGAGTGGGAGAGAGTACACTGCCTGAGGCGTACCATAAGTAATTGTGCGTTCAGCACTGATGAATTTATCTACCTGAACGCACTGAGTACGTCCACTCAAGTAGTCTTCAAAAGTTGCAGTTGTATACCTCTAATTCCCATACTTCCATACTACGTAAAAGTATGGGTACAGAAACTGTGTCGAAAGCTTTGGCGAGATCTAGAAATATGCCAAGAACTTTATGCCCATTGTCCAAGTTTGTAAAATATAATTAGTAAGGTCATGAATCGCATCGGATGTGGATTTACCTGACCTAAAACCATATTGTGAGGGTGAAAGTAAATCATTTTTTCCAAGTAATTTACGAGCCTGTTGTTTATCATGCGTGTCGAGTATTTTGGACAAGGCAGGCAGCACAGATATAGATCTATAATTATTGACACGATCTCTGTCCCACCCTTATAAATCGGGTGTATAATCGATTTTTAAAAGCTTTAGGAATTTTCCGGTTGTGAGAGCCAGATTGCAGATGTATGTCAGGGTGGGACAACTACATTAATATGCCTTTTAAGGAGATTAGAGGATATTCCATCCCAACCCACAGCACAGTCATTACGGAGAGATATTATTAATTTTGCAACCTCGTCCTCATCCGTTGGTAACAATACCATGGACTGCGAGTTGTTGTTGTTGTAAAAGCTTTTTGTTGACTGTAAGTCCACCGGTATCTTTCGGCGAGATTTTGCCTATATTAGCGAAAATCATTGACTGAATTAACAGATACTCGGGGTGGATGATGAGGTTAATAAGTGATGGATGAATTTTCTTTCTTTTTGCCCTGTTTGTTATGTTATTTATTGCTCCCAGAGTAGCTTAGGATTATTACTAGTTTTTTTTAATTCATTTTTTCATATTCCAATTTATTTCTTTTAATAACTTATTACAATAGTTTCTGTACCTAGTAAAGATATATTTAGGACTTCGTTGTCCGCGACTCTTTTGATTTTTTGCAATTTATCTCTGTGTCGGATACAGCGTAAGAGACCTGGAGTGATCCATGGCTTAATGATTTTTTTACGGTTTGGTACTTTCACGGTTTTTGTGTTTTTTTTGACCGCTTGTTTAATAAGCCTTATCATTAAATCTGTTGCTGCGTGAGGATCTTGGGAATTATATACTTCACCAAAGTCGATTCTTTTTATGTCGTCAGTCAACTGATCATAGTTAATGAGCGTCGTTGTTTTTTTTTACCGCGACTTTGGTATTGTGTTTGCGAGGAATAATAACAGGGTTTCATGATCAGTTAATGCTGAGTGGGCTACTAATGTTGAAGCAGGCAATAGAGTTTTAAGGACAAAATGATCAAAACATACATTTTGTCAGGTGGGCAGAGAATGTGCAGGCAGCAGGCCGTGATGCTAATAAGTTTAAATAATTAAGTTTGCTTGTGTCATGGCATTGTTCATGGATGTTAATATTTATGTCCCCAGTTATTATTATATTGTTGTAATGTGTGATATTAGTCAGGATTATGTCAAGCGAATGCAGGAAGTTAGTGACATCTCTATAGCTTGGTGGTCGATATATTGCTAACAAAATGGTATTATGGTTTATTTTTATTTGTAGACAATTTGCATCTAAAAATGAGGGTTCCTCTACAAAATCTGTAGGTTTTCACGTATGTATACAACTACTCCCTCGTTTTGTGTTAGATTGTTATCAGTCTTAAAGTATTTATAACCAGTTAGGTCAGGAATATTATGTGTATTGGGAAGCCAACATTCGGTTAATGTGATGATGTCCCAATCGACTTTAGTCCTAGCGAGTATGGTATAGAAACCTATCATATTTTTTGAAATACTTCTAATGTTTTGATTAAGTATTTTGAGTGATTGCTTGGGGTTGAAATTAAATGGGATACAGTTGTCTAAATCACAGGTAGATGAATCCGACACTGAGACAGAATCTATGTTGTATGTGTTATTTAGTGTATTATCTATTTTTATAACGTTTATTTTTCATAGTTACATTTTTGTAAGTAACATTTAATAGAACTAAGTTCATAATGACAATTAATTGGTCAAAAGTGGTACAGAGGAAACTTATAGTGTATAATATACATTCCCGTATTGCACACAGCATGTGTGTTTTAGTTAATAATATTAGTTGTATGTAGGTGTGTATGTATTTGTATATGTATTTGTTGTGTATGTATGTTGTAAATTTGCAACAAGAATAATATGATAATTTTGAAAAATATTTCTAAGATAAAATAACGCAATCTAGTCACTTTTGCCTTCGTAGTTGTGCTAGATCATCTTCCGATTTGATAAGTCGACTGGGCATCCCTTCTTTTTGCGTATATGTTTACCATTAGCTGTCCAACATTATTCGTATTCACTAGTCTTAATAAACTCTCTTGCAAGGTAGTAAAGTCGCTTTGTCATGGCGGTGAGGACTTCAGATATGTATAGGAAATGTTTAGGTCCTTTTTCTTGCAAGTGGGTTGTGTTAAGACGGTTTTCCTTGTTCTGTTTATTATAGTTTTTAGTTGACTTCAAAAACTGTTCCTTTGCCGCCGCTGATGAGAACTCCACAATAACTGTACCCACTGATTCGGTCTTACTCTTCAAACGAAAAATATTTGTAATATCCGTTTCCAGTACGGAATGATTAATAATACTGCCGAGTTTTTGGACTGTGCTAATTAGGGTTTCACGGTTTTCAGGACATTTTAATGGTATATTTTTTATTTCAAGTGACGCTGCTCTCAAGTTTTTTTCCAAAAAGTCTACCTTATTTTCTAATGTTTTTATTATCTGCTGATTTTTGTTACACTCTGCTTTTAAATTATTAATCTCAAGCACCGCTTCATCATATTTTTCCGACAAAAATGACACAGTCTTTTGGATTTCTTCGTTTTGGGCACGGATTTCTGAGTTTTGAATACAAATTTTTACATTTTGAGTTCGAATATCTTCGAGTGCCGTTTGTAGGGTATCCATTTTATTGTTTTGTTGAGTTTGGTTCGATACGAGCTCCTCAAACATGGTTTTCATCTCTATCATCATTTTTTCCATACGTCCTAATTCATCTGACTCACGTTTTCTTTTCCTTTGCGTTATGTTTAAATTTTCATTATTAGAGCAGGATGTTAAATTCGGTTCAGAAGTATAGCAGGGTGCTGCCGGAGCATTAGGGGGCGAGCGTCGTATCATGATTTAGTTTGAGAATTTTTATTTTATTATTTATAAATATGTATTTCGTTTTTAATAACTAAAGTATGAGAAGTAGTTGTATATTTTATTTACTCACAAGGCGATCGCCGATACGACGATTTAGTCTTGATGCGTAAGAGAAGACCTTTGTTAATGTAGTGTTATTGCCGAGATGACGGTGGATCGGCAAAACGGTCGTTGCTTGAAGTTAGAATAATATGTAGTAGCAAGGCCGGTCATTCACACGGCACGTCACTCTGTTAGTTCATCATTATATATTATATGGACACAAAATATATGATTTTTCTAGTCTAATAAAAAAAAAAGATCTTTAAAGATACAATAGTTATTAGTTATTTAAAATAAAATCTCAAAAATCTCAATGCCATAAAAAAGCAGTGTTATTGCATGTGTTAGTGAGTGATAAACATTTTATTATTCTTAGGAAAACTGCAAAATATTATTGGTGGAAGTCCATCAAACATCAAAGTAGATTCCTAATGATGTAGCCTATTATTTCAAGATTTATAATGGTTGTATTTCCTCAATTACAAAAGGAAATATCATCCCCCATTCTTAATTAAATTGATTAAGTGCACAAGCTAACTTGCACAATTATAGGTATATAGGCCTCCCTCAGGGCATGCCATAAAGCATGGTCTCAAGCCACACACATCCATCGACTTTCCATATCTCTTACCAGATTGTCACTCCATCAATCTAGTGGAGAAACTCTATCAAAGATTTTGAAAAACTTAAACAGAAGTAATAAAATGTGGAATGAATCCATTTTGTATAAATATGATTTTATGTTTGTTAATCCTAAATATAAATATTTTTCAGTTACTTCAAAAACAAAAGGTAAGAAAGAATTCTTAGCAACCTAAAAGGCTATGATACCCTTATAACCAAAAGACAGAAGTGTGTGTACTACAGCTAAGGGCAGAAATAGTTATGAGTGTAAGATACAGAAAATCTTATCGTCGTTGTCAAACCAATATTTGCTATGTGCAAAAAGTATACATTGAGATATTAAAGAAAAAAGTTCTCCTGTAAAATTTAATATGAAGGTGAATTTTAAAAACCATATAAAGTTAGTCATAGATATCATATGTAATTTTATTTGTGTTTTGAGTATTTAGATTATTAACTTTATTTTATATTTTTAAATCAAATTATTTTTTGCACATAACAGATTTTAAATTGTCAATTATTTGGCACATGACAGGTATTAGTGAAAAAGATATCTGATTTACACTAGACTTTTTACTGAAAATATTAACAATAAGTTTTAATCAGACTTAAATTTAAACAATCATAAATTGGATGGTAGTCTCAGTCTATAAATGGTTTTAATTCTTGTAATTGGTTGAACTTTGAATGAGTTATTTCTAATGACCTGTCATACAATGCGGGTTCAGGGTAATGTTGAGGCCTGCCTATGTTGTGGCAAAATTGTCTCTTGTGGATGGCGAAGTTTGTACACTTCACCAGTAGACTTATACAAAATGCTCTGACATCATTCACAGTGTGATCACCTTGATCCTTTTACCTGGTCGAATAGACTGAAAATTGGTGTTGAAATGCTGAATCCTTGAAAAATCAAAATGAACTACTCTAATATCATAGGGTTGTTTGGGCGCGCACATTCTTGATATGTAATCTTGAGGTGCATAAATAGGCGGCTTTATATAATGTTCTATAGTAGAGTGGACACTGTCAACTTCCATCATAGTGTGTCCCTTTTCTAATATGATTTGTTCCACTTTACCTTAAAAAATAAGCATAATTACTTAATACTTCTCAAAATCTTATTTCTGTTTTGGTAGTTACACCCATAACTAATTATTGTAATGTGTTTATAGACATTGCAAACTGCTTTAAGGTAATCAATTATACAGCTTGTAAATTCGTTGGACGTAACTCTCCATCTGCTTCATGCCAAAATAAATAACAACATCTCAGTACATAAGTTATAAATTGTAAAATTATGACATTGTAGTTTTTGTTTATAATAAAATGCTCCTGCAAGCAATTTTGGTGCTAAAGAACACTTTGCCGTCAACAGATATTACTAGGTGGTCTGGGTTACCTTCAAGATTTCTATTGCCTTGTTTTTTGCACAACATGCATCTTTTTCTGGATATGTTTCATAATCCTTTTTCGAAATATGTTTTAACTGAAAACTAGTGCAGACATCGCATTGGTCCTTCCTTGGTTTGTGAATTGAAATATTCTCTTTACTAAGTACACTTAAAAAGGTATTTCGTGAAACTGGCTTTTTTTTTGTTCAATACACCATGTTTTATAAACCGCATGCATGTGCAAGTGTGATCGAAAAGTTGACTCTACATAAATGCGCTTTGATGATGCCCGGCAATAGTGATTAGGCACTTTCGGGAGTAAATTGAGCCATTCGGACACCGTTCCTTGTGTATTTCTAGTGGTTAAATTTATCTCTAAGAGACTCTCTCGGTTTTAGGTTGTAAATAGCTTTAATGACCCTCTTCAAAACAAAATAGTTTCTGAATCAGACGATTTCCCAGCAAAATCCCATAAGATATTATGCTATGGAAATCAAGGGTCGGAAACCGTAAAATTTTCAAACCGGTTTGGCTTGCAAGTACATGTGAACGAAATATTAAGGTTTCGTTCTAACGTAACCTTAATCTAACCGGTATTTTCAAAAAAGTTTCCATTGTGGTTAGTGTTCATTAACCTATTGAACACTATTTTTTCGTTCTTTAGATTTAAGGCGCGGGGATAGGGGAATCCACCGACCCGCGCGCCGCCGCGCCACACACGCCAGTGGCAGCGGCAGATAGCTACAAAATCACGTCAATTATATCCGCCGATATCAAGCACCGCGGATCGTGATTCAATAAACCGGTTTATTTTGTTTACAGAACAAATGAATTCGGTTTTGTTCTGAACATAACATTAACACAAAACCGTTATTAACCTTTATTAACCGTTATTTTTCAAACCGTTCCGGCCTTGATGGAAATAACTGAAATAAACTAATCTAGCTGTCTCGACACGTGAGATCTCTAATCTTTTACATCATAGGCTGCAGAACTTAGTCTGCTTGCTAGTTTGGATATATGGGGGCCCCACTGAAGCTTTGCGTCGAGAGTGATGCCAAGAAAAACGGTGGATTCATATGGTTGCAACGAGTTTTTACAGATCTGGCTTCTTTTGGAATGCTTTGTTCTAGCTTCCCATTTTTTTTCTGGTAACCCATGTATTGTTTACCCAGTAAACGGCGGCGTTTAGCTTTCGATTGACGAAATATTGGAGTTTGAGAGCTGCTTGGTGTTTCGATGCTCGCTGCCAACTCCTGGACAGGATTTGATGAATTGTCATCATCATCGCTACTGTAAATAATGTAACACTTCCGTTTGGTGATGGTAGGATAGGGTGGGCTATTACTTCGTTCAGGGGATGAATTTACCGACACATTATTGTCACTGCTGGAGGGTATAGACTGTTGATCACTCTCCTGTGTTGCCGTAGAATTTAGCAGGTCTTGAATCAGAGGTATTGGTTCACTGCAAGGTTCTTGGCATGTTGGATGTTGACTATCCTCTTGTAAACATTTTTCATCACTGGCCGTTAAAACTAAATTTACTATTTTCTTTCCCCAGCTCATTTTGTAGCTTACACAAAAACCACAGATTTCTTTTTCACTATATAACTTGTGCAAAGTACTTTACAAGTTAATACAGTGTATCAACTGACTATGCTACGTAGTAGTTAACTCGAGAGTAGAATATAACTAACTTTTTCTAATACAAAATGTATTTATATTTTACGAGCATGGGAAACTTGAACATAGTGGTAGTAGTGGGCGAATATTCAAAAATATGGTCCTTAAGATTAACTAGCTATTCCCAAAACACTTTGGAAAGAACTTACTTGCCTGTCAACTTATCAGTAAATTATGGGTGCACAGTTTTAGCTTATAATCTAATTTATTATTTTGAAGTAGGTAGGATTCTTGGAACTAATCAGTGGTTTAAAAATGAACTTATCTGCCTGTCAACTTATTGGTAATTTATGGGTACAAACTACTTTAGTTTATTCTCTTATTTATTAGTGTAAAGTTTCTTAAGACTAATAAGTGATTTACAAAACATGCGCTTATTTATCTATTACTTATTAGCTAGTTAATGTACTATTAATGTTGTTTTATGTTTAGACTAAACACATAGCAGGTGTTAATTGACAATATTCTAGCTGCTGCACATAGCATGTTTTAAAAAGTTGTCATGGTTCGTCGTACAGTCCTCAAAAGCACATAGCAGTTATTTCATACGAAAGATTGATTGGTGAACTATTATTCCTAGTCAAAATGTTAAAATCTCGAAAAAGTGCACATAGCAGATTTTGGTTCGACAATGACGTTATGTGAAAATCTGAAGAAAAGAAACCATACTAAATAAATACCTCAACTTCTTCATCACCTGAGGCTTCCTTAGCCTCATCATCTTTGTTGCGGCTGCCATCAGAACCAGCAGAATGACTCCTGGTAAACAATCACCATTGTAAAGTCACTATATAATAACATCGAAATAGAAAGTTTACCTAAGTAACTAACTAGCCTTAGTTAAACAACAATCATCATCATAGAATAGAATGATTTTTATTCAATATTGATTATTACATAATACTTATTGAAAGTCATTTTTTTTATTTACCACTGGTTCGGAAAATACCTCTGTCCTGGGAAGAACTAGCAAGAAACACAGCGGAACTTTTTTTTAAACATATTTCTCTTAACAATAATTTTGTTTGTACAATTTTTAAATGAATTTTCATAGAACCATCATGGCGGCGATCACCTTATTCCCAGGGGTTATTTTCATTCATGTATTCCTTGATATTATAATAACCGTTTTTGTACAGTTTTTCTTTAATAAAACTTTTAAACTTGTTTATTGACAAACTTTGAACATGTTCTGGGATTTTGTTGTAAAAGCATTGCCCCATAAATGAATTACTGATTCTGTGGAGTAGTAACTGGCATTACAAGCTTATGTTTGTTCCAAGTGTTTAAAGTATGAACATCCTTTTCTTATTAAAGCTATTTATGTTTTTATGTACATACATTACATTTTCATAAATATATTGCGATGCCAAAGTTAATATGTTTATTTCTCTGAGGGACTCTTTACAATTTAAGTTATAAATCCCCCGTACGGCTCTCTTTTGCAAAACAAATATGACTTCAATATCAGTCACATTACCCCATAGCAAAATTCCATAAGACATTACGCTATGAAAGTAACTAAAATAAACTAATCTAGTTGTCTCAACATCTGTGAGACTTCTAATCTTTCTTACAGCATATGCTGAAGAACTAAGTCTGCTGTTTAATTTAGATATATGGGGGCCCCATTGAAGCTTCGCATCAATAGTAATACCAAGAAAAACAGTGGTATCCACAAGACTCAACTCCTGCTCATTTAAGAGCACATTGGTATTCGATTGTTTAACATTAGGTATTGTAAATTTAATACATTTTGTCTTATTGCTATTTAAGAGCAAATTGTTGCCGTTAAACCAATGTACTAATTTCGATTGAGCATTATTTACATCGTCATAATTAATTGACTGCCGTTTGAGTTTGAAAATTAAAGAGGTATCATCAGCAAATAATACTATATTGTG
The DNA here is from genome assembly GCA_029286625.1 of Parnassius orleans. Lineage (NCBI taxonomy): Eukaryota > Metazoa > Arthropoda > Insecta > Lepidoptera > Papilionidae > Parnassius > Parnassius orleans. The sequence continues at coordinate 1,236,460 of JAGSMP010000097.1, forward strand.
ATTGTCTCCTACAAGATAAGGTAAGTCATTAATATAGATTAAGTACAGGAATGGGCCAAGAATAGAGCCCTGAGGAACGCCCATTGATACCGATCAAGAAGAACCTTTACCATTGATCACAACTTTTGAGTAAAATCATCATCATCATTATCATAGCCCTTCACAAGTCCACTGTTGAAAATAGGTCTAACCCCAAGGAACCCCATGAAACACAGTCAACAAACTGGTACGAGGCCACCTGTCTGCCTCGTTGGTGTAGTGATGGCTGTGGCTGATCATGAGGTCCTGGGTTCAAATCCCGGGTCAGGACAAAATCATTTATTAGATTTTTCTGTCAAGAAATTCTTAGTAGCAGCCCGGAGTCAGGAAGTTGGCGGTGTTTAACCTCCGTGCCTCGGAAAGCACATAAAGTTGTTGGTCCTGCGCCTGATCCTCTCCGTTCATGTCAGATGACCGTCGCCTCGGACTATGAGAGTGAGGTAATACACTCAGGCACTATAATCCTGCCCTGTGCAAATGGCTAGTCTCCGTTGAGACCGGCTGGTGAGGCCGAAATTTGGTATGGAGGACATTATTATTTATTACGGGACTACCACTTGAGAACCATCCTTTCCCAATTGGTTGTCACTTCTTCAAGCTATATGGCCAGACCATAGCCACTTCAGCTTACTGATCTGTTAAGCTATATTGGTTACTCTGGTTTACTGTGGATAACCTCATTTCGAAGTACACTCACTCCATAGTATAGTACTCCATAGCTCGCTGAGCTTGACCTTTGACTTTGATCTTGAACTTTCTCCTATGACCAGCAGTGGAGGAAAACGTCTCAGATCACAATTAGCATTATGCACTGGTACTGGTACTGTACACTTGTTTTCAAAATTTGAGGTATGTGACGTGAAGACGTGTCATAATCTCCTGACAGCTGCCCATTCGAGTTGGATCGGCCGATTGACCTCCTGGTCGAAGTTCGAGTAACCTAGTCAGACAGTTTGTCCTAGGTAAACATAATTTGTCAACAATTTTGAGCGTAGAGCTCCCAACAACTATCAGCATAAGAGTGACGTGACGTTACACATGATCTTTATCATGTCAATGTTCATTTTAAGACATCACCGCTGGGAGACACTATTGAGGTTATTGAGCAGTGCTAAGGTCCTCCACAAATTCTTCTTTACTTATTATATCGTCGGCAAGTCAAAGGTGAGTGAGAAAATAGTAACGAATAAGCATACCTAGATCGTGAACGAGATCGCGACCGAGAACGTGATCTGGAAGGAGTCCGAGAAGGCTTCGGCTTCCTGATCGTGACCGCGACCGCGATCTAGAGATAGAACGGGATCTAGCGGAGCGATTAGATGCAGCACTTTTTCGCGATCTATTTGACACCACACTAGCTGCTTCCGAGCCGCTACCCGAATAATTACTTGCTTCTGAATCAGACATGATCACTTATCACATATATTTTTAAACATTAAAGACATTTATGAAATTAATTCATTAAGACAAAATTTTGCGAAACAACAAAATGTCGATACTCGATACGTAGCAAAAGCAAACCCATAGATTAGAGCAAACCCAAGCACATAGATAATATTGCCCAAGCAAACCAAAACCAAAAGGAAAAGGAACAGTGTATTTAAAAAGTTAAAAAGTACTCTCAAAGAGAGTACTCTGTGGCAAAGTGACTAGTGATTAGAGGTGAGCGTTATTTAACGTAATCGGTTTCAGAAACTGCTTACGAGGCTGATAATCGTATACCCAGTTTCGTGGACAAAAATATAAATGATTATTTTACGTACGCAGTTGACACTCACACAACAACCGGCGCATGCGTAAGCGTTTCGTTTTGAACAGATTATTATTAAGATGATTATAGTTACGTAATACGATATACGACTCGCACAACGAGAGTATAGAGTCCTTCGGGATAGGTATGGCTTACACGCAAGATAAAAAGAGACGGCAATATAGTAATCGGTGCGTCTTTTTTTAAATGCAAATGCCCATGCAAATTTATATGCAATTGGATAGACTTAAAGTTCATTATGATAATGTTTTTTTAAAGAAATTGAGACCTTGACCAGTTGACCGTGTTTCTATTAGAATTTTAGGCAGTTAACAAATGCAAGGGATGATTGACGAATGTTATTGTCTCGAGTCTGTGAACTGTGTTCTTAAAAACTTTTTGTTTTATCCCAACCTAGCCGTTTTGCTACGAAGATACGGGAACATAGTCGCTACCTCCGTTCCTTGTGAGCGAATATTTAGTAAAACCGGTCTTACAAGCATTGAACGTTGCACCCATCTGAAAAAAAATAAAGTGGCCCAACTAACTTATTTAAATGTAAATTTGGATCCAAGCCGATTCAAAGTGTAAATATTTTAATCACACTGCAAAATGCGTATGCGTAATGCGTATGCGTAAACTGTAAATAGAAAAAAAAAATGTACATAAAATCAAATGAACTTCTAAATATGCCTGCATTCTGTCTTAGAAAATTCACAAAAATAACTTTAAAAATGAAATTTTGCAGCCAGTCCTAAGCCTGGAAAAGTATGAAGGTAAGTTCAATTGACAAAATTACCTTTATACTTAAATTACACGCATAGCATACATATTATAATACCTATTTATTTATTATAATACATATTCGTAATCATAACATAACACAAAAGTAAAACTAATATTATAATACCTATAACCTGTTAATGTTTTCGTAATCATAACATAATAAAACGCAAAACTAACCAACGCTGTACTGTTATACTGTATACAGAAGTAACTAGTTACAAAAATAAGCAGTTTTAAAACTAGTTATTCCACGAAACTACGTACAATCGATTACGTCTACGTACAATGGAATTTATATTATCCTGGCACACTGAACCGCGCGTCTCATGCGCGGGCATCTAGTGGCACTTCAGGAGCATTACTAAATATCTATACCTACCTAACTACACTAAAAGTTTTATCACTGTGATTTGGGAATATAATCCGAAGCTCCGCTTAACTCCTTGGGGAAAAGAAGCGTGATGCTATAAATATTATAATTGAAAACCTGTCATTCAAAATCGGTTACAGAGTCATGAGATTAGGTATCCTTTTCTATCTTGCATTTTTGCCATAAGAAATTTTCTTCTCTCTTGCACACTCTGTCTGTCTATACGCCAGTATATTCTAAGTCTATGGTAGACATGGACGTTATCAGTTTTTTTTAATGATAACGGTTACATAACCGATTTGAAGTATTCATATCGATATCAAAAACCGTTATTAGATATCGTTATGAGATACAGTTTAATAACCGTTTCTGCAGTTAAAGTTGCCAGTGATCTACGAGGTTAGAATGTTAAAAACAAAACTTGTTTTGTTTTTAACATTCTAACTAATTAAGAAATCAGCTCGCATTTAGATTTAGACTTTACCATGATCCAATAAAGTTTAATTTAAAATAATAGCTTAAAGTTTTGACGTTCGCATTTAGGTTGGCAACCAAACATCTAACGATGAACGCACTTGATATTCGCTTTGTCTCGTTTTCACGACTGGCAGGCATCAGTTAGACAGGGAGGCGGCGAATTTCTAGTAGGTTGATAGTTACGTTGTTTCGTCGCGGAACGGAATGGATATAGATTTACGTTATGAGCAGTTACGTTAGCTGTGTTGCGTTTGAAATTTTGAGTTCAATTCGATTGAGCGTTATTGTAAAAGCCGTTGTCTTTGTGCAGCATATCGATACGAATTGTACGGTTTTAAGTATTGTCTATGATTCACCTACCTACGAGCAATGTACCAATAAAATAAAAATAAATCCTTTCTTTTGTCTATTGATTCGTTGCGGCCCCACCGATATTGTGAAAATTTTCTTTTAATTTCACAAATGTGACAAAGTTGTGAGAGAATTAGAGTATTTAAATATTATATTTCTTAAATAAACCAGTAGTGATACTTATTAGGTGGTAATTAATTGTTCGCGATCATCGCAGTGTACAATCCCCATACATTTCTATCCGCTGATTGTTAAATAGCTTTCGATTGAATTTTCGCACGTTCTACAATAGGTGTTGTGAGTTTTTATATAGATTTTCTACCGATAGACGTGCATAAGTGAAAATTGAAGGAAATTGGTGCAGTGGTGCATTGCGGTGCTGTGCAGTGCAGATTTGTGATGGAGCATTGAAACTGCGGCTTAGGTGCGTTGCCAGGGCTCCCAGAGGGGGGTCATGTTGGAGACGCGGTCGGTGCGTGCCGCTGACTCGGTGTGGGCGAGCAAGCCGTTGCCGGCGCCTCACGCCATGGCCAACGCAAGGCACGGAAAGAATGCTCAGGTAGTACATCCGTTGCACACGGTGAAAGTCCTATATAGACTGCTTTAAAGCCATAATATCCTTCTGCACCAACTCAGATAAATTGTTAAGTAAATTTAAAAAAATCACTTAATTATTTTTTCACTACCTGCTTAAATAAGTAAAGACAAGTTCATAAAAATCTTGACTCAACTGTTAGAAGTTAAAATTAATAATATCAAAAAGGTATTTCTTTAGTAATCTGCGGCATGAATATATGGTCGCCGAGTGAGGGAGGGGGACCTCCCCTCTAAAAGGTGGAAGTGCCGGAAACCCCCCCTTTTTTTTATTCATCCGGCGAAAAAGTCACATTCGGGTCCCGGTGGGAATGTGGGAGTTTTCAGGGTGGAAAAAACCGTGGGAATTAACACTATTTTGATTCTGCTTTCCCTCCGCGCTTCCGGGTTTTCATATACACTCTAGGGGTAAGAGTGGAAAGACCATACTATTGCTATCTGTTTCTAATAATTATATTGTTGTTGCGTGTTATTTTTAAAACAGATACAGACCATGCTCTATTGCTATCTCTTTCTAATAATTATATTGTTATTTCGTTTTCGTATCATTTTTAAATGGATGTAACCTCAAAACTATAATTATCGATATCTCAAAAACTAAAGATTTCCGGCATAAAAAGCAGCTAGATGGTAATCAATAGCATCATTGCCTGTCAACTGAAGCTAAAATGATCACTTAAATTGTGCCGCAGATTACTAAAGCCAACCCATCAAAAATGTTTTATTCAGTTAAAGCCTATTTAAAACTTATGAGCATTAAAATCTACCACTGGTAAAGTGAGACTGCTATAGACTAACGGACAAAAAATTGGCATCATAGTATTTTCATGTTATGTTTTATCCCGTCAGTTGATCACTAATTCATAACAAATTTAATTTCAATACAACCTTAACTTCGAAGTAGTAATCAATTTTTTAATAGGCCGCATGAATCAGTACATTAAACAGTTTTTAAACTTCTCTTCTGAGCAATATTTTATGGAATTTTATTACATAACTAGCTTTTACCTGTGACTTTATCCTCATAGAACTTAAAAAAAAATGTAGATTATTAGTGGTTTTTGAGCAAATAGGTATAGTATGTGCCAAATCGATTGAGAAAACGGACAATGACCTTTCGTCGTTTAACCAGGGGTTACAAACCTTCAATATATAGGCACATTTTATATGTAGTACTTTCTTTATTTATAATGATTTTTTATAATGATTGATATAATATATATTTATTAACTATTATTAAAAGTTATGTGAAAGATCGCTGTAGAAGAAAAATCATCTATTGTTATAAAGTACTTTTATTCATTTAACAACAAAAACATTAATTTATAACACATATAAAGATTCGAGTGATAACCATACCGAATAAGCACGCATTTTATGCAAAAGATAAAACTTTATTTTAATATTATATAAGAACTTTATTTTTATTCGTAATCATCACCGATCTTCACTTGATGAACTATCTGTAACATTAATTATAAAGCGATCTGCAGTTTGGTCAATTCTATCATCCATGCCACGCATTTTTGTTCAACCTTAAGGACATGCTGAACACAGTTTTTCCATTTATCTGGCGGATTTGAGTTAAACCATCTTTAAGTAAATTTTAACATCTTTTAACTTGAAAGTTGTATTTTTCGGCAACGCCCTTTCACATCTGCCCACACAAGTTCAATGGGTTAAGCTCACAGTGATAAGGAGGTAACCTTACCACTGTGATGCTTTTCTTTGCCATCTCGTCGGTGACGAATTTCGATAGTTATCTTTAACTGCCTTTATTTTTCCATTAAGTGGGTCTTTGTGTCCGAGGGCACGTATGCGATCTGTTTAGATTCTAGCCATTCCTGCATATTTTGTTTCCGCCAAGACATTGTTGGGTTTTTCTAAACGTCTGGAGTGGTAACTAGCGTTATCCATAACTATGACATCGCCGCTTTGCAGTTTTCTATTACTTTTCTAAACCAGTCCTCGAAATGGAGAGCCCATACTCTCATGGTAGTCACCAGTAGATGATGATTCAAATACCCAATCACATCCCTCCAAAAGCCATTTCATTGCCAACGTGTACAACTATTAATCGCTTTCCTTTACCCGAAGGGCTTTCGCGCCAGTAGAGTAGCCTTCTAACCGTGATTGACGAAGATTCAATTGTGGTGTCTTCCCATACCTTTCCCATAGTATGACCTGCGTTAATCCATGTTTCGTCAAGGTAAAAATGTTACGTCCTCGTTTCTTAATATTTGTATTTCTCTCAAATATCTGGTACGCCACAGAACTATCTCTGGGCGATCTATTAGACCACTTTTTCTGTTTCTTTATATATTTGAATTTTAAATGGCGCAACACACGTCGCAGGAAGTTTTGCTCAAGTTTGGCAACTGGTCATCTTGATTTATACTGAGCAAAATTTTGTCTAAAGTCGGTAATTCTCCTGCAAGAAAGAACTGATGCACTTTCGCTCTTATAGCCGATTTATCAAAATCGTCCAACTTGTCAATTACAGACTTTTTCTTTTATTAATTATTCCTTTTCTGGTATTTTATGGGAATCTCTATACACGCTTAATACGCGATATATAGTGCTCTTGCTGACTCCTGAGATCTCCGAAACCTTTTCTACCATATTAACGTTTGAAGGATACACGCCTCGGCCAGGTGTTTTGACATATTTGTATACATTAATGATAATCTCTTGTTCCCGACCGACAAAGTGGTAGGTTTTCTTTTACTGGTGACGTTAAAGGTGCTCCAGAAGATGGGCCTGTAAATAAATGACAAAAATATACTACCATAGTACTACATCACATAAATACATATTGTTTTAGAAAATAAATACCACATGGTCACATAAAAGAGCGCTTTAAGAAATAGAAAGGCTACGTCTACGCATTTGTACCTATTTGTACGTACCTGCTACGTTTATTATGGGTCGGCGACGTCTCTTTCCACTTGATGTTGAAGGACCGGTCCTTCACCAAATTCTCCTGAACTCATGTCGATTTAGTAACGACCGTCACAGTAAAACTAATATAACAGATTCAAAAACAAAAACTTAACGATATAACAAATTTAACAGTAAAACTCAACTAAAACAATGCAATGAATGCTATGAATTACCCGAGACGTACACACGCAAGCGCTATCCGAACACGAATGAAAACAAAATGGCGGACCGGCCCAAAAAGGTGACGCATCTCTGGCTGCCATTGTCACGTTTCTTTTAGAACGAACTGACGTAACGCGTTTTGTTTATTTTAAAGGATGAATTTGCAAAAGCTCAATATGGTGATTATATTGCTTCAAATATTTTTTAATATGAAACTGTTATTAAATGAATTGCAAGCATTACCATAAATTGAAATATAAAATATAACACATTTTTCGCGATGTACCGTAAGATTTTACTATGTTTATAGGAACCACAGACAATATTATTTAAGAAACAAAAACAAAACATATGTGCTGACCTAGAAGTGGGAATAATATCAATATTTAAATATTGTTATCACATCTAAATTGAGATTTTGTAAGTTACGCCTTTTGACACTGGCTCATATCTGAGGTCATTGTCCGTTTTTCTCAATCGATATGGCACATACTATAGTTCAACTATTGAAACAAGTGGTAAAATTAAAAAAAATTGTACAACCAACTTCAATGTAAATAAAATGAGAACATTATCAATGTAGTTAATGTTAATTAAATACTATATTAAGGATAACTCAAAAAGTACTGGTCGGATCTTGATCAAATTTATATGGGACCACATGAGAAGCACTAGCTTTCAAAAAAAAAAAAAGAATCATCAAAATCACCTATAAAAAAGTTCTGGGGTAACATGCATAAAAAAATACAGTCGAATTGAGTACCTCCTCCTTTTTTGAAGTAGGTTAAAAACTATAAACTCAGTGTTTTGCTATTATCTTGTAAACTATGTGCAATATGGGAAAATGTTTTAACACAATAAAAAATTAATGTATACAACATTTACAATTGATCTATACCATTACAGCCTATTTAAGTCCACTAATGAACATAGGCCTCTCCCATAGATTGCCTCATAGGGATATTTGCCATCGTTGCCACTCTTGACAAGCTGGTTGGCAACTGCATTATTTCATTTTTATTATTTATTAGGAAGACACTGCTTCCAATCTCTTGATTTGTTTCCCTCTGTCATTTTTTACATTATGAAATCTTCTATCTCTTAGCTTTAATTCAAAATCGATTTTTAACTTTTTCTTTAACACCCCTTTACAAGAAAACTATGAGTGTTAAGGAATAAGGTCTTTATTATGTGAAATTAATCTTAAATTTTTATTTTAAATAATTTCCTATATCACACATAGTTTTCGAGATAATAGCAAAAACTTATTTTTAAAGTGGTTTTTTGAAAATGGAACCACTTGCCCAAAGACCAATATTATAGATCTGTAGGTTTTTCTTTGTTTAAGTTTTACGAGGTCAGAATCACAGGTAAAAGCTAGATTTACCTAAAAAATGTCTTATCACCTTAATAATCGTTTTGTTGTAAAATAGTGTTAAAGAAAAAAAAGTTAAAAATCTATTTTGCATCAAATATTAAGAGATAGGAGATTAAGTAAGGACCTTTTTTGGGGCAAATTGTAAACCACAAATGTTGATTGTTTTAAAAAGTATATAGTTAGCTAAACTGATTTTTCATCAAAAATCCTCCTCTGCATTCTATGACTTTTTCACAAGTCTCGCATACGGGCAATCAATTTGTTGATAGTGTCTTGTGATATATTGCTCCAAATTCGCATAAAGCATTCCACATTTCTTTTGTACTCTCCTTTTCATAATTCCTCAATTTTGATCAAATCGCCAGTTCCTTGGTTAGAAAAGCAACCCCAGACCATAATTGCGCCACCACCATGATTGATTGTTGGGACTACACAGTCTGGCATCATCTTTTCTTGGTCACTGCGTCGAACATAAATTCTTCGCTTTGAACCGAATAGCTCAAACTTGGATTCATCGGTCCAATCCTGATGGGCAAGGCCGTTGCATCTGTTTTTTCGTTTTGTAGCCTTAGCAGAGGTTTTGAACGGCGACACGACCATACAATTTTGCATCTCTCAGTCGCCGTTTTACTGTAGTCAATGATAAAGGTTTACCTCGGTTTTGTTACTTCAACGCGGATTTCCGGTGCTGTTAAGCCTCTATTTCGCTTGCTGGTAGCAATGAAATGATCTTCACTTGACGTGGTAGCTCTCGACCTTCCGAGCATGGACGATCTTGAAAGTGCCTGTCTCCTGTATCGAAGTTATTGTGCCATGAACACAAGTCTTCAATAACTTCAATTGTAAAGCAATCTCACATTCGGATTTGCCTTCATTATGTAAAACAACAATGGCAGAACGCACTTCACTGCTAATTTCGCGTGCTTTTCCCATTTTAAGACGTCTTCACTGTAGAAACCAAGTTTAGACTAGTTGAGATTGTTTGTGAACAAAACCATGTAAACTCAGGTAATAATAAGTCGAAACACATGTTTTAGAAGCTAAATAATTCTAATTATTGACCAATGGAAACAAAAGCAAAGCAATTAGTTATTAACCCATCATAAAAATATTATTACGACTCTACCACCTGGCTCTAATGCAGCGTTTGTTGGTGTTTGAAAAATACATGTATTGTCCAATAACTTGAAAGTAAATAAAATAATGACTTTAGATATTTGAAATTAACAATAGAATATGCAGGTGTACATTTCTTTTATTTATCTTATGGGATTTCGTTACAATTTATAGATAATTATTTTGTTTAAGTGTGGTCTTAAACTGTGGCCAGTAGTGTATATAGCTATTTCAATATCTGTTAGTTTATTATTTGTGTACAGAGAAAGCAGCATATCTCAATTTATTTGTCAGCTTTCCAATGTATGCTCCCCATTGAAGCTTAGAATCAGTTGAACCTAAATTCGAGAAAACTTAGCCAAATTCACAAACATCATAGGGTTCTATCAGGCAGGAAACGGTCACACGTTCAAGCGTTCTGTGTTCGCGTTCTGCGTTCGAGCGTTCTGTTGCTCACGAATCCCGCTGTTGGACGGTCTATGCGGTGACATGACAAAACTGTCACTACAGTCACCATGTTTTTGACTATAGTTCCTCATCGGAAGACGAATTATTGATATGACGAATTATTGATATTGTGGACATTAACAGCATCGAAACGGAAAAGGAAATATTGGGTGCGCCCAGTAAATAAGAATAGAGAACAAGATGGAGAATTTCTAGACTGTTTCTAAATGGCTTACTGATGAAGAAATTTTTATAATTCATTTTCGGTCCCCATTTCTCTGACAATTTCTAACCATGCTTTGCTACTTTTCCTCAGTTTTATAATCATAATCAACTTCGTCTTCATTCCGATGTGGACACCCAAACAGCAATGAACGCGCGAACGCGTACATATTGGTTGACCTGGTCAGAATGCCTGCTATCTTGGTATGTCTATGTAACGTAATACAACACAACGAACGCAGAACACGAACGCGGAAAGTTTGAACGCTTGAACACCTTCTGTCTGATAGATCCCATAGTTGTCCCTTGAGCTGTATATGAGCAGTTTGAAGTGTAACAAGAAGTAGACAATGTAATTTTAATGCATTAATATTAAGTATTAAACTATTCTTAGAAAAGAAATGTTATCTACAATTAAATTTGGCTGCTCTAAAACAGAATTATTCCTTATGATTTTAGAAACAATTTGTGGCTATGTCTTGTAACACATACTGCATATTTTTAATTTAAATCAGGAACACTCATTCCCATCATTGAGTCTGAAGACAATAATAAATATGCCATTTATGCTTACTTTCTTTCATTCATGATTTGAGTGATTATAAATAAGATAAGGTCTATAAAAAGAAAGAAAGAACTTTATCTGATGCTATGAAATGATAATTAAGTACATAATACTTGTATTACAAAACAATTATGGCAGCTGCAAATAGGCATTCGACTCAGCATTATGATGCAGTGGGTAACCACAGCTCTGATATTCTGCCAGTGCACTTATAGATCTAACACTTATGAGCAGTCACCAATAAGTTTAGTTGATTAAAAATTATAAAGAACACTAAAAAATAATACTTAAAATTCCAATAAATTCTTTTAAATAAAAGTATTGTACTAAACTTGTCCCCACAGTCCTTAGGGAGATCACACATGGTGTTCTAAAAATTCGCCAAAGACTGCATAACGTGGTAGGTATATACCTGCAGTTGCAGTGCCAGATGTCTCGCACCTTACTCTAGGTGGTAGGACTTCTTTCCTGCCTAGGAGTCCGTCTGGGTGAGTACTACCCTCTTACCTATTTATGCAGCCAAATAGCAGTGCGTGCACTGCTTGTCGACCAGTCTGAAGGGTATAGAGAGCCAGTATAATTACAGACTGTAAGGCATATTCCAACTTAGCCCTAAGAGGTGACAATGCATTTGTAGCTTTCTTTGTTTGATTTGGCTGTAGTTGTCCTAGGAATACAGTAACCACATACCCTCAGGTGGCCTGTAAGTTTGTTTGTAGTTTCATTAAATAAAGCTTTGACTCTGTTGCCTGTCTCCTGTATAGGTAATTTACATTTGACGTAAACAAGATGGTTATACTGCAAATTACCATAAGATTTTTCCGACATTTCCCATAGTCCCCATTTACGAGACCCACGTGTTGAAATGGAATAATAATGGTACTCTTAAGCTGTCACTAATGGGCGAAGTAACCATTTACGTAATTAAATATTTATTTTATACATCTTTATATATATAATTCTTCTGTCCGTGTATATATCACTGAACTCCAAAACCGGTGGACTGATTTTGATGAAATTTTGTGTGTGTGATTAAGTTGATTCGAGAATAGTTTAGATTCACAATTGGACCCGGTAGGTAGCGCTGTAGTCGAGATCCAGAAATCACCCGTGTGAAACTGGGCCGAATCTCTTAGTACTCGTATAATTCTTCTATATGTGTGTTTGTCACAGAACTCCTCCTAAATGGCTGAACCGATTTTGATGAAATTTTTTGTGTGTTTGAGTTGGTCCCGATGCCTTAGATTCACAATTGGATCCGGTAGGTGGCGTTCCAATTGAGTTCAAGATTTTTTTATTTTCAGGGTATTACAACACCTGCCAGGTTGGTTCAAACTAAAATTTTCTACTACCAGTAACAAAATGTTACCACATAATATCTCTACCCATTCTTTCTGTACTAAGTCGAGATTGCGTTGTTGAGTAATATTATCCTGCTTAATTTGGATGAACAGGCATCTGGTATATTAAGTTCAAAACTGTAAGTGTCTATTTTTTACGTGATGATATTCTAGTAGAGTCGCCGATGGACGACGACCTATGAAATGTAGCTTGAGGAAGTGAAATAAGAGTCAAATGTTTTCTTTTGAAGACAGACAGACAAACAATAGTTATAAAAATGGTAATTCATGTCTTATTAGCATGTACATTACCCCTGAGTCAGTAATTTTGGTGCCACTCACGCTCCCATCGCGGTTGCGTTCTGCAGGTTGCCGCCGTGTTTGGCCTATAGTCAACTGATTGAGAAGGGATGCGGTCTTTTTTTGCATCCTGACATTGCTGACGTGCCCATTGGTGGTAAAGCCCGCCCATGGTTCAACGCCGAGTGCGCTCGTGTTGAAAAGCACAAGCATATGGCGTACTTATCCTAGGTCGATGCTCGAGACCGTAAAGCTCCGGATGTTAGCCTTAAGAAGAGAGCCTTTAACCAAGCCGCCAAGTCCTGCAAAAAGGCATTACGCCAAGCCAGTTTCGACCGCATTAAACGCATCGGTACAAAGCTCTCTGTCAAACCATCTGGCAGTAGAGCTCTTTGGTCTCTCGCCAAAGCGGTCGAGACAAACTTCTGTCGGTTTACACTGCCTCCGCTGGTAAAACTAGATGGCTCACTGGCGCATGCGCCTAAGGAGAAAGGGGACTTATTTGCTTCTCTTTTTGCTTGCAATAGTAACAACAGCGTACCATCTCAATTACCCCACTTCGGTTCCTCTATGTCAGAGGTCCGTATTACCAACAAGGAGGTTCTTAAAACCTTGCGAAGTCTAGACGTGAACAAAGCTAGTGGATCTGATGGTATACCAGCTATAGTTCTAAAGGTCTGTGCACCTGAGTTGTCTCCTGTGTTGTCACGCTTGTTCCGCCTCTCATTCAGGACTTGAATAGTGCCAAAATCTTGGAAGCTGGCTAATGTGCAGCCTGTGCCTAAAAAAGGTAGCCGTACCGACCCTGCCAACTATCGGCCAATTTCAATTACCTCCATACTCTGCAAGATTATGAAGCGTACATTGAACGCCCACTTCATGGCATACCTAGAGCAAAATGATCTCCTCAGTGATCGCCAGTACGGGTTTCGCCGAAATCGATCAACTGGGGACCTTCTAGCGTATGTCACTCACATATGGGGTGAAGCCCTCGAGAACAGTTTTGAAGCACTTGCTGTTTCCCTCGATGTTTCGAAGCCCTTTGACAGGGTTTGGCACGCTAGTCTATTGGGCAAGCTTTCAGCGTACGGCTTATCCCCTGGCCTGATTGTCTGAGTGAACGGTGCCTCCGGGTCGTCGTCGATGGCTGTTCACCCGATACTGTGGCGACTAACGCCGGTGTTCCTCAGAGGTCCGTTCTCTCCGCAACTCTCTTCCTGCCGCATATAAATGATCTGCTTATTACCGGTATCTATGGGTACGCAGACGACAGCACAGTTGTGGAGAGATACCAACCAAGTGCCCGGGCCAGTCGGGATCAAATCCAATCAGAAAGAGAGGCTATGGTTGAGTGTGTGAGTCTTACACTACAGGCAGTCTCCGAATGGGGCGATGCCAATCTCGTGAGATTTAACGCCTCCAAAACACAAGCGTGTCTTTTCACCGCTAAAAGGAGTCCGCTCACCTTGGCTCCTACTTTCCGGAATGTATCCTTGGAGTACACTGACCGCCTTCAGTTGTTAGGGGTTGAATTTTCTCCGAACCTCAAGGGCGGTTCATTGAGTCCGGAGCCAAAGCAGCCGCAAGGAAACTTGGTGTCCTTGCAAGGGTGCGGCGGTACTTCACGCCGGGGCAGCTTCTTACCTTATATAAAGCGCAAGTCCGGTCGTGCATGGAATACTGCTGTCACATGTGGGCTGGTGCTGCAAAATGCCACCTGGCAGCGTTGGACTCAGTGGAGAGACGTGCTAAGAGGCTCATTGGTGACCTTGATTTGGTTGAAACCAATCTTGTCAGCCTCGAGCACAGGCGCAGAGTAGCCAGTCTCTCGGTATTCTATAGGATGCATTTCGGTGAGGGTGCGCAGGAATTACTAGCTTTAATTCCTCCCTCTCCTTTCCACCATCGGACAACCAGGCGGTCGGCGGGTCTTCACCCCTTTGTTGTCGATATTCCACGCATTAGAACCAAAAGGTTTGCTTCGTCTTTTGTAATGCGTACAGCAAAGGAGTTGAATAATTTGCCGGCGTCTATCTTTCCGTCCGAATACAATCTGGGCGTCTTCAAGGCAAGAGTGAATAGACTTTTGTTACGCTAAGAAAGTGCGATTTACCATCTAAGGCTGCATTACCACTTACCACCAGGTGGGATTGTGGTCAAGCACTGGCTTATATATAATAAGTAAAAAAAAAAAAAATCCTAGGCATATTTCCAAACTCATGGAAGACAGCTTTGGTGCACCCGATACCTAAAAAAGGCGACCGCTCACATCCGTCCAACTACAGCCCTATCGCTATCACCTCCTTGTTCTCGAAAATAATGGAAACAATTATTAACTGCCAGTTCATGAGGTACCTTGAGGATCACCAGCTGATTAGTGACCGTCAGTACGGTTTCCGTCGGGGTCGGTCCGCTGGTGATCTTCTGGGTTATCGAACTCATAGATTGGCGGAGGCAAGGGTTTGGCACAACGCGTTTCTTACGAAGCTTCCTTCCTATGGGCTTCCCGAGAAATTGTGCAATTGGATCACCAGTTTTCTTGCAGATCGGAGCATCAAGGTTGTAGTAGACGGTGCATGCTCCGATTACAAGCCCATTAACGCTGGTGTTCCACAAGGCTGCGTGCTATCACCAACGCTGTTATTATGTTTATTCTGCATATCAATGATATGTTGCAAACTGGTAACATTCATTGCTATGCGGACGACAGCACTGGTGATGCTTTATACAGCGGCCGTGCCAATATTAAAAACGTCGCCGAGTACCGGAACAAACTTGTGTCTGAAGTCGAGACTTTGTTGAACAAAGTCTCGGACTGTGAGCGACTAAATCTAGTCCATTTCAATCCCCAGAAGACACAAGTTTGCGTGTTTACCGCTAAAAAGAACCCCTTTGCCGTATCTCCTCAGTTTTAAGGCACTCCCCTTGTTGCGTCAGTCAGTATCGGAATTCTCGGCGTCGACATATCGAGTGACGTGCAGTTTCGTGGTCACTTGGAAGAGAAGGCGAAGTTGGCCTCTAAAAAGCTTGACGTGGTGAGTAGAGCGGGACAGTATTTAATGCCGGCACACCGCCTGCAACTTTGCAAGGCGCAGGTCCGGCCTTCTTCCATTTGATCGCATCCAGCGCAGAGCGGTTCAAATCGTCGGCGACCGAGCTCTTTGTGATAGGCTTGACTCACTGGCACTGCGAAGAGATGTTGCATCTCTTTGCATATTTTATCGCATCTACTACGGGGAGTTGTGTGAGGAATTGTTCGGACTAATTCCAGCCGCTCAATTTCACCATCGCACATAACGACAAAACTCGCGATACCATCCATACATCTGGATGATTGGCGGTCCACCACTGTGCGATATAGAAAAACTTCTCTTCCTCGCACAACTTCCTTGTGGAATCGACTACCACCAGCGATTTTTCCAGACCGATACGAATTGGAGACCTTCAAGAAAAGAGCCCACTCTTTTTTTAAATCCCGGCAACGCATCTGCAATTCCCTGGTGTTGCAGTTGTTCATGGGCGGCGGTAGTCACTTACCATCCGGTGAGCCGCATGCTCGTTTGCCCCCTCTTATATAAAAAAAGCAATTGTTTTTTATGTATTTAGATCTAGATTGGCTGCAAAGCACTTTTTGTTAGTCAAATGCTACTCCATCGCATCTACAAGTCTACTGCGGGAAGACCTTGTGAGATGTAGCAGCAAGAAACTCTAATAAAAAAAGTCTAGCTAACAGTTACAATTTAACCTCATAAAATACATAATATATACATAAATAAAAAAGTCTGGGGATTCTTATTACATCCACGTATTTTTACCCTTTAAATAATCATCTAATTTATAACATCCATATAACATTATTGAATAATAATATGCATATATTATCCGATCGAATCTTATTGTCAACTTATTGCACGAACGAGTCATATTGGTCGAACTAATCCTGTTCGCATACGCTGGCGAATTACTTGCGTGTTGCGTCATGTCCATGAATATAATGTCTAACTGCACTTGACCCCTCTTCTCCTAGTCCTTATCATTTCGATTGCTTAAAGGAGACGGAAGTTGTCGGACTACGTCCGCGATTGCGCCTCCCAATAGCTAACATTTGGCAATAATGACTGAGCTACATATTTATTTATTATGCCGAGAAATTTTGGCTCTTGGTTTACGTTACTTAATCTGAAATAGATTTATTTTAATAAAACTGAAGAAAGAAAGAAAGAAAGAAGGAAAATAGGTTTCTTTAGAAACACATTATAAAATTTTACTTACAATAATT
The DNA here is from genome assembly GCA_029286625.1 of Parnassius orleans. NCBI lineage: Eukaryota > Metazoa > Arthropoda > Insecta > Lepidoptera > Papilionidae > Parnassius > Parnassius orleans. The sequence goes on from JAGSMP010000097.1 coordinate 1,253,579, forward strand.
GCATATTATTTTAAATTTAGTAAATGGTTACTACAAACGTACCCAACTCAGCATAGTCTTGGTACTGACAGAGTAGTTACTTCGACGCTGACCTTCCGTGGGTTACCGTTACATCCTTTTAAAGTTCACTGCTGATCATAGGCCTGCCTCCCCCATAGATTGATTCATAGGGGAGATATTTGATATAGTTGCCACGCATGCGTGTTGGCAGGTTGGCATCCGCAGTTTTTTATTTTTAGTAGTTATTATATCCTGATTTTTTTCTCCCTGTCGCCTCTTACGACACCCACGGGGACTCAAAACGTCGGGAATAAAATTTGAGTAAAATAATACACGATAAAATCCGTAAAATTAGTTTTATTATTATAGTGTTCGCGTAAATATAAGAAATCATTAGTCACGACTTTCAATAGATGGCGATATAATAATTTAATGACTCCATGGCGCAGTGGCTTACCATAGAGTTGAGGGTTGCGGGTTCGAATTCCGCACGGAACAAGTATTTGTATGGCCTACAAATAATTGTCTAAATGTTTGTTCTTGTGTAATTTATGTATGTAAACTGCCTCCACGTTACAGTCGAAAATCTAATTTACGCCGCACGTAAAATACTTAGATTGGCGAACGAAAGTGGCGGCAAAGGTACTCACGATTATCCATCCGCCTGCGAGGTGTGACACTTAGTGCAAATCCAACCTGTTTATGGAATTGGGTGACAAACGAGCACACAGTCTATCTGATGGTAAGTGGATGCTGTGGCCCATAGACATCTATCTACATCTATCCTCGATTAAGCATCAAAATGCAGATACTTTGTTACCTTTGACCACCATACGAAACACAGCGGCATTGAGGTGCTATTTTACACTGGTATTCCGTGAGAGCGGGGTTCTTCCCCGTTCGAGCAAACCCATTCGTGCACAACCATAATAAAGCTGCAGTGTAGCTCTACCACGTAAAACGTAAAGCAAAACGTAGTCAGGCACAGCGTGACAGCGGAATGAAGAGAAAACTTCTTGCAGATTTATACCTTATACCTTCCAAATTATCCGAATTTCCCTGTAACGATGTAACTCGAACACTACAATGTGATGTAAATCTATTAGCACTATAACTCGAGCTGTCATATTCCAGGACGATGTGTGCTATGTCGTCGCGAAGTACGATTACGCGGCACAAGGCGCCCAGGAGTTGGACCTGCGCAAGAACGAGCGCTACCTCCTGCTGGACGATTCTAAGCACTGGTGGCGCGTGCAGAACGCGCGCAGTCAGTCCGGCTACGTGCCCAGCAACTACGTCAAGAAGGAGAAACCCTCGCTCTTTGACAGGTTAGAAATTTATATAACTGATAACGATCATGACGTTCTTCAGTTCGGTTTTACACCAACCAATTTGTGGTTTACTGTCAGAGGTTTAATTTATTTTTTTCGCGAATATTACACATTGAATTTACTATTTTTAACCTCCTAATGTTTCGTCTACTGCAAGTAGTTTACATTTAGTTTGTTTGTTTATGTTTTATTTTCTTTTGTTTAAGAAAAAAAGTATACCCCGTTACGTTACCCCCACACTAAGATTTCTTTCTGTATTGTTGAGGCAGTTTACAATTATAAATTGCACAAGGTCAAACAACCAGACCCGTAACAATTATTTGTAGTCCATACAAATACTTGTTGAGTACGTGATTCGAACCCGCGGCCCTCAGCGCCGCAACTCAATGCCAAACCACTGCGCCATGGAGCCGTCAAATTGATTATATCGCCATCTATTGAAAGTCATGACTAAATTTACGCGAACACTACACATTGAGGCTTCAACAACATTGCAGAAAAGAGTGGAATAATTTGCCAGCTTCTGACTTTATCTTTCATTATTTGGGCGTTTCGTTAGTCTTATCATCAGGTGGAATAGTAGCTAAACACTATCTTATAATTAAAAAAAAATCGTCACATGGAATTGGAAACATTTTAACTTTTCCTATCTCCTTTTTTTATAGAGTAATTGTGACAAAAGAACACACAGTCCACCTGATGGTAAGTGAATGTTGTGGCCCACAGATATCTACATCTGTCCTCAATTAAGAATCAAAATAAAGATGCGTTGTCACCTCTCAGGACTAAGATGGAATGCCTCGTTTCCAATAAAAAGAGTCTCCGGTTCTTTACACTCACCATACAAAACACAACAGCATTAAGCTGTTATTTTACGCTGATATTCTGTGAATGCATGGAATCTTTTCCTGGTCGAGCGAACCCATTCGGCCTACAACCATAGTATAGCTGCAGCCTAACTCCACCACGTGATAAAGATGATAAAAATTTGCTAAGAGATCCGCGTAATAATATAAAATGATGTGTCTCACGTTGTTTTAAGAGCACCTCCCACTGTCTCTCAATTGCGTGCACTATCCCCGTCACCACTAATCCCAGCACCAATACTCCCAACACCACTACACTAGGTAAGACACACCACCGTCGACAATACGGCACGCATTTCGCCTCTACATGAGGCAGGCACCCTCAGGTGAAGTAGACTGCAGTGGCGACAAGTTTTTAGTGGTCATTTTAAAATTGAAAAAAAATTGCACAGAGGATTGAAAACTTTATAACCTTTTTTTTCAATTTTCTCTGTATAAAATAAAATAAATATAAATGTTAAAATCTGTAAAAATAGTACTCTTTATTTACTTATTACGTACTTTTTTATTTTAGTAGTATTTTATTCGACTCAAATTAGATTTTCAATCAATTTAAATCAGAAGCTCATTGCAATTTTCTTAATTAATGGTGGTCTCCATCCTTAACTGGGCAACTTAAATCTTCAAAGAAATAATATCGCTTACGAAGTGTACAGTTTATCTCGCAACCCACAAACTTTTCCTTTCCCGCATGTGTTTAGACGTGGATTAGTCGCAGATGACGTCGTGCTCGATAAAAATATAGGATCGATTTGTTCTATGAAACGAAGCATTGTTACTGTGTCAGTGTGTCACATAGATTTTAGAATTTCATTCATTTATCATTAATTACAGCCTATGAAAAGTCTATTTCTGAACATAGGCCTCCGGCATACATAGATTTAGAAGGGTTGTTGTTGTTGCACAGTTGCTGTTGTTGTTGCATTATTTCAATTGTTTTCCACACTATAATGATTTTAGACTTTCTTAGAAATCAAATCACCTCGACTCGTAAAAATGTAGTACCTTTGACATTATTTCTGTCCATCCAAACATTGAATACATTTGTCAAGATATTATGTGTAAAAAAGTGAAGTAACATTTTACGTAGCTACGTCGTAGATATAGCTGGGCATAACCTACTTTGAGTATGAGATTTTCGGAGCAGGAGAGATTTTTGCCGCGCTGCTACAATGCGTGTTGGTGGAATTCCTCTAAATATATTTAATTTCACAGACATTTAGCTTTGTCACAAAAATTGCTATTAAGAAATTTATTGATGCTAATATATAAGATAGATAAAAGTTAAACTACAAAATGTTTTAATCCTGCCTATAGATTTTCGTCTCTATACACTACATGTAACAAAAACCCTATGGTTATATGTCACAGCCAATTTAGCTTAATTAGCCGCTCAGTTAACAGCCCAGCCTTTTACTAAAAGGCGCCGTTCAACTAGCGGCCTGAATGATATTCAGCCGATCGTCTAATACAACATTGCACCTATCTTGTAATATCAGCGTCAGTGGATCACCCCAGCCGCCTATATATTTATCATAGAGCATAATTAGGCATGAAATGTTGTATTAGACGCATCGGTTGAAACGCATGGGCTGAATATCATTCAGGCCATTAGTTAAACGTAAAAAGGCTAGACTGTTACTTACTTAAGCAAGTTGGCTGTGATATATATAGTTCAATAAAAAGTGTTTTAATCCTGCCTATAGATTTTCGTCTCTATTGCCCAAATACTCAAACGCTGCTCACTCACTCAAAAAATTGAGTAGCGTTTGAGTATTTCACCCAAAACACAAAATGAGACTACCAAATCCGCGTCCCGTGGGTTGTTCCAGCATAAAAAAGAAGGTGAAAAAGGGTTCCGGGTCGAAAACGCTCCCATCGAACAGTTCCCCGGTGCGAGGTGGGGGTCCGGAGTCTCCAGGTGGGGGTGGGAGTGCGGGGGGCGGGGCGCGGCGCGTGGATCCCGGCGAGGCGCTGGGCACGGCCGTGGTCAAGTACAACTACCAGGCGCAGCAGCCCGACGAGCTGTCGCTCACCAAGGGCACGCGCATCCTCATCCTCGAGAAGAGCAACGACGGCTGGTGGCGGGGACAGTACCAGGGACACACCGGCTGGTAACTACATTTGTGATTTGTGTACCGAATTTTGCTGATGCATGCTTTGAAACTAGACCGTAACAGTCAGCTGCTTTAACATAATTTAGGCCTAAGCATGAAGCAGCGTCTTCCTGATAACAACTATAAATAAAAAACTGCGGTTGCCAACCCGCTTGCTAAGCGTCGCAACTATGGCAAATATCCCCCTATGAGGCAATCTTATGGGGGAGGTCTGTAATGGTTTTAAACAATTTGTCACTACAATATTTTATAGTTCGTGTTGTCCACCTAATTATGATAAATTGACTGTTTAGACTGTGTGGACAAACAAAAATAGCTACACCAGCCAATACTACCCTACTAACTACCAAAAATATACTCTACTACAGTTGGCTAAAAATATACAAGTCTTGATTTTATGGAACTAAAAAACTTTTTTTATTTACTTCAGGTTTCCTTCGAATTACACAAGCGAAGAGGGTGACAATGAAGACCCGGTACACACCTATGCTATGGCTGAGAATGTTCTCGACATAGTGGTGAGTATAGAGCTCCTTTATATAGGTAAACAGTCTTACTCATTTTACGACTTAAAGTTGCTCTCTCTCTCTTTTCACTAAATGGCAATAGAAAGAGACAGATATAAAGAGGATTAATACTTAATTTAAGTAAGCGACAATCAATGATAAGTAAAGCCGAAAATTCTCAAAATATATAAAATTTTATTAATATTATTATTTGCTGTCTGTTTTTGTGGAAAAAAACAATTCAATTCAAAATGAATTGTTTTTTTCCACATCAGCCCCTAACAGTTCACTGCTGGAATTGGATGCAATTGTAGGCTGTGCAGATCACAGTTGCAGAAGTCTCTCAATTTTGGCAGTGCTCCTGCTCCCTGTCGTGAGTGGTATATACGACATGGTTGTATTGTTATCTATGGGAGGCCATAAATCTTCTGGTATTTCTATGGCCGTTCTGAATTAGATACTCCGATTTTCCTTAAAAACATCTGTATTTGGGTAATGACATAATAAAACTATATCAAATTGCAATCATTTATAATCTAATCAATATGCAATACAGTGCCGTTGTAGCTCAGGGGCTAAGCGCTCGCTGTAAAGTTCACAGTACGCGAGCAACCCGGGTTCGATGCCGGCACCAATAAAATTGATACTTGCAATTTTAAGTGCTGATTTCTTTTCTCTAAAATTAATATGTATATAGTCTGATCAGGCTGTATGGGCATAATTCCCTTTGTCTTTAAGTTATTAACAATGAATTGATGACAATACAAAAATATATTTGTTATTGTGCCCTTGCATTTGGGACCGGTTGTTTTTCCTCCACAATTATCCTTGATTTCTATTATGGACCCTGTAAACGCTCCCATGATGACCCTGGCTAGTTATCCCCATACCCGCTTACCACAATCTTTTTGCTTTGGGCAGTATCAGCATTTTAATTAAAGGTCAAATTAAAAGACAACATATAGGTATGTGGCCGGTGGAAGGAAAAGGGGAGATCTCCCGCCGGGCAAGGTGATCGGCCCGGGGAGCGGCCAACGCTCTGAGTGGTAGTTCGGAGCTATTGTATATATACTGTTTTTAATTCGGAACTTTGATAGCGCGATTTAGGATTCGATGTATTTAGCTTGTGGCGCGACGACAGCGCCTCCACAGGTAGAAAATGTATTTTGTTTTCATTATTATTTATAATGACGGATCAGGAATAAAAAAAATACTATTATTTCTTTATATCTTGTCGGAGGACAGTAGGCTATTATTGTACCCATGTGATAACCATTGAGTGGTTCAAAATTTGAATTGCCTCCCACTATTCACGTCGAAAGTGGGGATTATAATTAAAAAAGAGATGACAATATTAAAGTGAGCCGTGCATAGGTGGCGCTATATTCATTCACATCGAGCAATGAGGCAGAGCTGTCGTTCGAGAAGGGCGACCGGCTGGAGATCGTGGAGCGGCCGGCCTGTGACCCCGAGTGGTTCCGAGCGCGAGACTCGCGGGGGCAGCTTGGTCTTGTGCCGCGGAACTACCTGCAGGAACTCGCCGATTACCTCACGCAGCCATACAGGTATTACCTTTAAGGAAATTAACATAATATCAACAGAACACCTTTGACACTGTTCTTTGTTGTCGCTTTAAATATTTTATGCCTGACGTAAATGTCTTGGTTATACCACCATCTATCAGAAGCTTTGAGATTTTCCTGGCGTTTTCCATAGTTGTCTCTTACAACATCCATGAAATTGGGGTTTCTTTTGTCTTTCGCCGCTATCAAATGTATCTCCGCCCAGAGTAATGTTATTGTGGCCTCATTTATAATTGTAAAATGATTCTATTTTATAATACAGAAGTAAAGCTTAGTGTTTTGAAACTGAATGACACTAGTATTTATGGATTTTAACGCGTTTATTAATTTTTTTGATAATTGAGAAGTTGTGTTATAAAATAATTTAAAACTAAAAAAAATTGTGCAACCAACTTCAATATAAATTATTAAGAATAACTCAAAAACTATTAGTCAGACCTTAATCAAATTTATATGGGATCACATGAGAAGCACCAGCTTTCAAATAAAAAAAGAATTATCGAAATTGGTTCACCCAGAAAAAAATAATGACGTAACACACATAAAATAAAAAAAAAACAAAAAGAAACATATAGTCGAATTCAGTACCTCCTCCTTTTTGAAGTCGGTACAAAATATGAATTTCTAGATAAATACATAAAACAATGCCTCGGTTATTTGTTCCTTAATTTTTTATTCTTCTTTTTAAATTTTCCTACTTTTAGGAATATCAGTTTGGTTAATTCAATTGTAATCTAATTAATATAAAATATAACTAATATTACAATTGTGTACAAAAATAATGAAGTATACCAGTATTGTGGTTCTATGCACATGTGAGTGATTAGCGTAACTTAATGGCTTAAAAGACAAGCATCCACGCCAAAAATCTTAATAAAAAAATTGGTGTAACTTAGTTCCGTAACTATGCGTGCAGCGAGGCGACTGAGGGCGCGCGCGGTGTGGCGGGGAGCAGCGGGGCGGGGGCGGGGGGCGCGGGCGGGGCGGCGGGGCGCGCCTGGTACTACGGCGCCATCACGCGCAGCCACTGCGACGCGCTGCTCGACCAGCACGGACACGACGGGGACTTCCTCATCCGCGACTCCGAGACCAACGTGAGACACAACACTACACTACACCCTACACACAGCTGATGTAACGCCCTGACATCCACTATCGCATGTCGTCCCGTGCCTCTCGTAACAGGCGACAAAACTTAAAATTCTATCACAACAAACACTTAAAATCGGGTCTGATACACCAGGCTTAAAACATTCTAAAATTTTAAACCGGACATATAATCATAAATTTTCTTCAGAAGCCCTGGTATTAAGTAAGAATAAAATGTATTCTGGAAAGAACCCTAACTGGACACTTGTTTAAAAAAGCAAATATACTTCTTAGGACTAAGCAACTCGAGAATGTGCCTTAACGAAAGAAATACCCCTACACATCCTAACTGACTCTCCACTCATTTGGGAAACGACATAATTAGCCCAGAAGTAGTGAAATTGCTCATAGCTATGCAACTCCTTCAATTCATTGATTATATATGGCTTAGCAACAGACTATAGCCATAGCAGCGATCACAATAGATCTCACTGGTCGCAATGATACTGGTCTTTCTAGACCTCCTTAGCTGCTTGCGCAAATAAAAAAAAAACAGACAACAGGGAGAAACTTAAAAATAAAAATAAAACCTACCAAACGTAGCAACTGTGGCAAATATGAGAATGTCTATTGGAGAAACCTGCATGTCAACAGTAGACTTATGATAAGCTATAATGAATTGTAAGCCGTGTAGTGGCGGTGTAAGAATATCTGCTATGCTATCATATTGTAAGAGGCGACAGAGGGAAACAAATCGGGGGATGGGTGGCAGAATCTTACTAATAACGGCTAAAAATAAAAAAAACTGCGGCAGATATCCCGAGACAATTTTTCCTCCCCCCCCATGTTCTGCAGTGGACTTTAATTGGCTGTACTGGTAATGCTAATCAATTCAAAAAATACTGGTCGGTTCGACCCTGAAAGGACCACACTCTCACGAAATACCAGCGTCAGTTCAATGCAGCTGCGTTTCGTACGGTAAGTGTAGTGAACTGAAGACCCTTTTTTCCTGGAAAGGAGGCATTCTATCTCAGTTCTCAGGGGTGATAATATTGATTCTAAACCGAATGTTAAAAATGTTAAGGTCTATATTCTTATAGCATGACAGAAAAGAAACTACGTGTTTATGTTATGACAGTTCACTCGATATGAAAATACATAATATGTAGTTAATGTCTCGTTGCAACCTTGACACCAAAGATAGATGTGAATGTCTATGAGCCGCGGCATCCACTTACCATCGGGTGGACTGTACGCTTGTTTGTCACCATTATTCTATAAAAAAAGTCAGCCTACTACTCATCTTAAGCCTATTGTACGAAAATCTGTATGTGATGAGAACATAAACAATTTTTTTTCATAATTACTCATTATCGCTATGTCCACAGGTGGGTGACTACTCTGTGTCACTGAAGGCGCCGGGCCGCAACAAGCACTTCAGAGTACACGTGGAAGGCAACCTGTACTGCATCGGGCAGCGCAAGTTCCCGACCCTGGACCAACTGGTGGCACACTACCAGCGGGCACCCATCTACACCAACAAGCAAGGAGAGAAGCTCTACCTTGTGCGTCCTCTGCCCAGAGCCAGCCAACAGTGCTGAATCTAGTCCCGCGACTTCGCCTGTCCACCGAAAGGTCAGCCTAGTTAGGAGTATAGTGATGGAACGATTTTGATTTCGATTTATCGTAATCGACGATTATCGAACATTTCACGATTAATCGTATTCGTCGATTACTTAGCGACTTATTTATGACTTTTATTTTCAAAGGAATTTGTTATAATTGTTAATGCTCAGCAAAAAAATCAACCCATCATCCGTAGCATCGAGAGGTTATTTTCCACAGCTGGATTGATTCAAACTGAAAAAGAACAGATTGACGCCTGAAAAGATAGAAATCTATCCATTCATTACAGCCTATAAAAGTCCACTGCTGAACATAGACGTTCATGTTCCATTAGCCATAGATTATCTCATAGGGGATTTCGCCATAGTTGCCACGCTCGGCAGGCGGATTGGCAACCGCAGTTTTTTTTATTATTTTGATTTGTTATCAAGAAGATGCTGCTACCCATCTCCTGTTTCAGTTTCCCTCTGTCGCCTCTTACGACACCCACGAGACGATATAGGGTAATGGATATTCTTACACCGCCACTACACGGTTTAAATTACATTAGAAGCTAAAATTTCTTCCATCAGCAAACATTACTTGAATTAGTTTAAAGAAATAAATAATATGCTCATTTATCGATAATATTATATTTTATTTTAAAACAGAAATAATCGTCATCGTCGATTATTAAGCGCAATAATCGTAATCGCTAAGTAATAATCGTTTCATCACTAGTTAGGAGTTTTGTTTCAATAAGGCAGTTTGACTTGGCTTGTAAATTCTAAAACTAAGAAACGCTTGTTGAAGCGAATAGCATACATAAGAAAAGTGGACAATGCAGAAACTTGGTTCCTAATCAAGACTTAAATTTTATAGTTGTATCAACTGAAACATTTATTTCAACTTTTTTTAGGCAATTGTTAAAAAAATGCTAAAAGGTCTGCAGTTTCTTTTGAATTTAATTACTCCTATCTGCTGTGCTTTGGTGGACAGGTTACTTTAAGCCGAGAACGCCCAGTATGGCTAGTCGCTAGTAACTACTGTACGATTGTTTGCATACACGTGCGTCTAAACGCGAAGCGTATTTAGGGCCTAACAAAACTGTAGCCCACACCTCGTTTAGTACATCTATACCCACCATCACTTCATTTGATCATAAAAACATGTACAAAGTATATAAAGATCATTTTGATATCACTGAAACAAATTTCCCTTTTGAAAATAAAAAAATGTGTCAGATGTCATTTTGACAGCACCTAAGTTGCCATATTTGTTTCTTTTGTAATTTTTGAGATATTTTGATTATTGGAGATATGACTTTGTTTTTTAATGAAACAGGTATTTGAATCTATATATATATATACACCCGATTGACTTGAAATTTGACATACACACTCCTTTTCTCGACGTAGATACCCAATAAGAAAGGATTTTGGAAAATTCAACTCTTGGGAGGGTGAAATAGGGTGTTAACAGCTTATAACTTTATAAACTGAGATGGTGTCAAAATAATGCTCACTACTACTTCCATTAAAATATATGATGGTTTTTAAACTTGTGAAATATCCAGCCCTATTGTCACTAACTCAATTATATTTAGCTAAGTATTATTTAAAATAGCAATTTACCATCATACTCATTGTATCAACTATATTCACAGAGTCTGATTTTAATTAGGAGATACTGTGTAACGATATTTACTTTTTGAAAGTTAATTAAAATAATCCACTTTTAACAACAAAAATCTATAAATAAGTTATAATATCAATTACCTGTAAGACAAGTTCACTGTATAAAAAGCACATTATAAACAATTTACATCATATAATATCATCTTATCAAAAATAAGTCAATCAATGCCAGCAATGGCTATAGCTTTTTACTATATACAAATTATATGCTTAGTGACAAGTTACAAAAAGCTGATATAAAAACGTGTTTCACTTAACGTTTATTATGTCAGTTTTATAAATGTGATAAATATGAATTATGCAAAAATGTGATGTTCAAAAGACAACAATCCTCATTTGGTTATAATATGAATTTATTTCCACATTAATTTCAAGTCAAAATTACTGGATCCTATGATTCCTTTTTAAACTTATTTATTCATTTATATACTTCTAAATCTAACTTGTTTTCTAATTTATGAATTATAAACGGGGTACCTTTTCAAATGTCATTTTGACATCTGTCATAATATGGTTTCCTGTCGTTTGTAAAACAGCAGATTCAAAAAAAATTAAGGCCTAAAACTGTCTATAAAGTATTTGACATGGACAGGCACTAGTAAGAATTAAGGTCATGAAATGAAGACTACAACACTAATATTATGTTGGCACGTCTAAACATTCTTCGTAAGTAAAATAACCATTGGCTAAACGACAAGCGAAATATGTAGTTTATATTTTCTAAACCAGTTACTTAGAGAAAAAAATAATTTGAAAGCCAGAGTCAGTTGTGGGTTTGAACGAGGCTGTAAAAACAATAGCAGACATTGTTCTGCTATAAAGATAAATTGTAATTTGACTAGTTCAATAGTAAAATTAATGATTTTTAATGTAATGTATTTTGGAGCATGCTGTGTAACCCAGTGACAATGGTCTTTTGACAAATTATAATTAGAAAAATATTTCGATTGGTGTGTGGCGGATTTAATCTAGACAATATTGAAAAAAAATAGATCGTCGGTTAATTTTTTGATAGAAATTTCTTTCTAAAGTCTACGCCTTTTGAAAAAATCACTATTAAATAAATTAATAATATTTGTAAAGTAACTAGAAAATCGCGTTCTGTACAGAAAAGTCAATTTCGCCATTGTCATTTTGTCTACACGGAATCCAGGCCTTTATTCGAGGACAATTTATAGCACACTAGTGTGTACAGTGACCGCGTTGATGCAACGCCACTGCATATAAATATAACGATAATAAACCAAAAATTGGCTTTTTACTACATTCAATACTATAGTTAAATATAAGAGCCATTTCTATATCATATTATTTCTTAAGTCACTTATAAGTAATGTAGTGTAATTGATTAAAAAAAAGATTTTTTTATATAGTTCAAATCACATTTTATTAGTGAGGGTATGACGAAGTTACTTTTTCGCGTACTATGATCGTCTCGAACCATCCTGTATAATTGGAACGCCTCACGTATGAGCATGTGATATACAATTGCATAGAGTATGTTGTGATGTTGGGCTAGGTAAGTTTATATGTTAAGTCATTTCAGGGAAAACCGCGGAATGGTGACGATGTAAGGGAATTTTTGTAATAATGGCTATGGTGTATGGAGGAACCGATTTTAGATCGGTCGTCCTTTACTTCTATCGAATTCTAGTTTTATCGACAACGAAGTAGGTATTCCATTGATATGTTTAGTACGTCGCAAGTTTACACAGGTGTTTATTTTTTTCTTCTTATACTTTTTCTACTTAATACTCTCTGCGTAATATTTAATATCGATATGCAGCTGCGCTCTATCGTCTGTCTTTGTACTTCTGGGGTATTAATTTTGTATTACTCATTTAAAATGTCGAGCAACCTGTATAAACTTGTGCCGTGGGTCGGAATCTCAGGGGCCGGTTTCCGCTGATGTGACTGTCGCTAGTCAATACGCCGGCATCACAAACGCTTCGCTTATCACCGTATTTTAGCCTCAACTTGCACATTTTGAGAGAATTGTATCTAATAAAAATATGATTTCATTTGAAATGTGCAAAATGGGGAAATTCCATATCCTAATAATAATATATACATAATTAATTTAAGTTCATATACAGCCTGTTTCTAAATGTAAACTTTTTTGTTGTGAGAATAATACGCGGCAGCTTTCCAGTTGTTTTAGATTTTGTATTTATTTTTAAATAATTAGGATAACGCTCTTTATATAAATATATAAATAAATACAAATATTATTGATAAGTTTGCAGTATTTTATTTTTTAACATGATGTAGTTTTATGTAGATATATTTAGTTGTATTTTATTCGTGTTCACTGCTCTAAGGTCTACGTTATCATTCGTGACAAGTATTTGCGCTTATTACTAACAAGGAACCGTCTCGAGTTTTGCCTTTTGCTGTATCTGATGAGGGATCGGTGGTTTTCGGATAAATATCATACGACTTTTGTAAATGACACTCCATTAAGTATTAAAATATAATGAGACAATTTATTTTTCTATGAGCGTTTTCTTTGCGAATCTGAAATAATGTCTTCGATGCACCAAGTGTAGATTTGTATGCAGAACATAGTGTTAAGTGTAGCGATCACTGCATAATAATTCGTTGAGGGTGGTTTCCTGGTTGCTGGTTTGTTGGTAGACGATGTTGCGTCTGCATGAGTGGGATCCTTTGGGAGAACATCCTCGAGAATAATTTTATTACGTGATAATTTAAGACATGATTTTGGGTTCTCGTTATTATTTTAACGCATTCAACCTTTAGAAGCTAGTGGTAAACTTTCGAATCCTCGATGTTATATCCCAAAACGCAGGGATCGTAAGTTACTAGATCTTTTTGATGTATTTAATACGTTTTATACTCATTATTGTAACTAGATTAAATGCGAGACAAACTCAACTGTACCTTAGTATATGTTAGGAAGGTTTTAAAACGGTGAGCTCGTTTAAGAAAGACACGGTGAGCCGCTCTTTTGAGTTGCAGTTTGTCAGGTGTTCTTTGTTTAAGGGGGTATATTGCTTTGTGGTGGACGATGAATTGAGCTAACAAAACACATGTCTTCCCTAAAAACTAATTAATACACTTGAAAACGAAAAGCCAGGGAATTGTGCACAAAGCTAGAAACGGAATATTTCGCAGTACGAAAACTCCCGATTATTGTGTTGTTCGTGTAAGAAAAATGTAATTTTTTGTAAAAAATAGTATGTTGGAGAGTTTCCGAAAATGATTTTCAAAGCATTTATAACAATTAATATTTGAAATTATGTTACATTTAATAGCTTTATGATTGACATTGCCAAAACGAGTAAAAGCTGACTTACATTCCTGTGTAACAACAATACTTTGCGAATAATATATTATATTTGAAAATGTATGGTACCAAAGTACCCCATTACCATGTGCACTAACTCAGAAAGCTCTAATACTAAGAAAGTGCGTTGCGTTAGTTTATAGATTTAGAGTGATTCGGTTTTTTATTTTTGTATTGCTCAAATTATTTTTTTTTGTAATTTGTATTGTAACCAAGTGTTTGTAAGTTTTCGTGTATATTATTCTGATGTAACGAGCATGATATGATACCGTTGTAAGTGCAGTGTAATATTTAACAATATAATTTATTTATTAATTTGCCAAATGTGTTTTCTTGAATATCCCTATATATATACACACACATATATATATAGGGATATTCTTATATATATATATATATATATATCCTAAATATTATTTCCTTCACTTTCATATATCTATAACAATGGATCTATCTATCTTTTGGCATATCCTATAACCGCATCTTATGATACCCACGGAACGAAATTGGTGATGGATTCTCTTACGCCGCGACTACACGACATGCGTAAAATATCAACATAAGACTATGTTTCGTGTGCTGAGTGATGAGAACCGGTAACCCTTTCCGGTAAATGGCTTTCCATCTTAATTCTCACTGATGATAGCGCATTTTTTTTTTATAGAATGGAGGTGGCAAACGAGCACACAGTCCACGTGATGGTTAGTGGATGCTGTGTTCCATAGACATCTTTCCTCGATTATTTATTTATTTATTTAACACCAACCAGACATAAACCAACTAAAGCATAATATTTTTACAAAAAATCATAAAACTAAGTGTTGGCTTAATTACAGGTCAATTTTTTTGAATTTTTTTTTTTGTAATTAATTATAAGTACAACATGCAGATGCGTTATTGCCCCTGAGGACTACATGGAATGCCTCATTTCCAGTAAAACGGGTCTCCGGTTCTCTACACTCACCACATGAAACACAACAGCATTAAGCTGCTATTTTACGCTGGCTGGTATTGTATGATATTGAGTGCGTGGTCCTTCTCTGGTCGAGCCTTCCCATTCGTGCTACAACCATAATATAGCTGCAGCGTGGGTTTACCCTAACGTCTATAAAAATTACTTCTTTATCTCTATATATATATATATATATATATATATATATATATATATATATATATATATATATATATTATGCAAAAGATAATAGTTGGCAAAACGGTAGTACGTTAAATCATATAATAAAATCAATCGGCACAGGAACTACATAGGCAAACAGTTAACCGCACTTCACCAGCCCGTAATCAGCGCGAAATCACAGGTGTATTCACAGATATAACGTTTCGTACGTACGGCCGCGGTGCACAGTATAACCTTCCTTCAACCGATTATAGGTGTGGAATAGGATTGAAAAGTGGCAGGCTAGGTGGGGAAGAACTATGCGAAATATTGCAAACAGGTAGGTTTTTACTGTACACTTTTATAATTACCAGCCAGCAACTGCACACACGATCAAAGTCAAAGTGAAAAACATTGTATTCAGTTGAGGTTTATTTAAAGCACCTATGAATGTCAAATCTACCAGCACAGTTCGAAAGGTGTTTACAGAAAATACCGGAAAGAATCTGGTATGTCATTTGTATTTTTTTAGAAAAAGGTATTGGTAAGTTCCATTTTACATTGTAATGGTATAATTATAATAAGTATGTTGGTATTACCATATTAAAATAACCTAAAATTATCGTTTTGGCGGGAACTTGATCGGCGGCGGTTTGCTGCTCCTGTATTATTGTTTGAATAATGGTTTGAAGTGGATGTTGATATGTAAAAGTGGTGCGATTTTGTGTATTAAGTGTCTGCGCATGTGAACTATTAGTGGAAACGGTGAAACAAGTGCTCTGATGGTGATGTGATTCTCAAGATAAGGTGTCTATCTGCTTAGGCGCCTTGAGATACCATCGCCAACTGTCAGCTGCTGACTCAAGTTGCCGTCAAAATCTCCCAAGGGCTGCACAATGTGACGCATCAACATATTGTGAAGCATTGTAGGATAGAAGCTATGAAGGATAAATAAACATTTGGAAAATTATAATAAACCGAATAAAAATACCTAAGACTTGGCTTAAAGGTCTAGATACCAGGCCATAAACTCCAAAAAAAAAGCCTAAAATTACATATTATTTCATTGTGCTAGCCGATTACTAGTGCAAAAATAATTTCATATCCATACATCCTTATCTTCAAAGTAGTCCTCAGTTTTGAAATGGGCCTTTCTGGTCAAAGTAAGTTTAACATTTTTTGTAAGCAAAACATCAAGGGATACATGTGCAATATCACCTCTAAAACTTGGGTAATTTATCATAAATTATTAGAAATTTAGCGGCAGAAATAAAAAAGACGCACATTTTTTTAATTCCAGCATTAAAGTAACTAATTAAGGTTAGGTACCGTAATAACAATTTAACGTCTTGGAGATGCAAATACGCCGTACTGTGACAAAATGAAGATACTCTATTATTTTGTCACAATTAATTCCTTATCCTACGTAATGGGTGAACGGAGTAAGCCCTACGGTATGGATACTTTTAAAACATAGACTTAGAATATATTGGCCTATAGGCCGACATAGTGTACAAGGGAGAAGAAAATTCCTAATGGCAAAAATGCAAGATAGAAAAGGATACCAAATCTCATGACTCTGTAACCGATTTTGAATGACAGGTCGGCACAAGTCGGCTGAAGTCGGCACGCAAGAAATAGCTCCTAGATATTTTGTAATTTTTTAGATTATAATAGTTTTAATGTTTATAATTCTTAGTTTTCCAAAATGGTTACATGTTCCGAGAGTGACTGTGGTATCAATAATAGAAAATAATCCTGATGTTAGCACATTGCACAGGTAAATTCGCAAGACGTCATCAATATAAGACGCGTCTATTTTTGGTTAAAAATTATGTTATACCGGGTGTTTGTGAAACGCTCCCGAAAACGAAGACAGATGATAGTACTAAGGATACCTATGATGATGGGTCACAAAGAAATTCGATCCCGACACGCCCCCTTACAACTAAAACCGATTATCCGACATGAACCTAACTTTATAGTATCGCAATTTAAAAGTTTGACGCTATAAATAAGTATTAAAATTTAGTTATCCTTATGATTAAAGGTTCAATTATGAAAGAAAGACAAACTGTTATTGGATTGAAATATGAATAACTTAAAAAAACGCACTGGAAATTACTAATAAATACAAAAAAATGCTGACAAGGGAAGACACTTAATCAGTTTTACCTGTATATTACAAATATTATTAATCTGTTATTATTTTATAAAGTATCGCATTAATTGTAATTATTGATAGTTTTTCAGATTCTCTACTACAATAACTATAAATCAAAGAATGTTAGGACATGTAAACACTAAGAACCCGGTTAAAATGAATGATTTTGGAATACTTAGTTGGTTTTACTTGTATAAACTTTCAAATTTACTGAATGAAATCCAATTATTTGCAAGACTTTTGTACTTTTGTGTGTATTTTAATAGAAATAATAATATAAACGAACTATTATTTACTGAAAGAAACAAGGTAAAATAAAAAAAGCAGGAATTAAATCACGAAACATCTTTATTTTGCTAAGTAGAAAACCCCGACTACTTAAATCTTAAAACTAAAATAATACTGAAATAACCATAGGAGATTTTTTTCTTGTTAATTTTCTGTGAAAGTACTACTCATTGTCAGATAAATCAGACTCTTCAGAAATTGCTGCTTCAGGTAAACAGTCAACAGTTCTGTTATCTGTAGCCAAAGACTGAAACCAGCCATGGTACTCTTCAGGTATAACACCCTTTTCGCATAGATTTAATAAATCTTTCTTTTTGGCTACAGTTATGGGCAATGGTTTGTTGTACAGCTGTTGCAAAGAAGGAAATATGAACTCACAGCTAGTCGAAGAGGTCGCATGTTCACAGGCGTCTGGTTGTTTCGATTTACGCCTTGTCGCATAGCCGTGACTTTCCGATACAGTAGTTGCAGATGTATTTAGTTGTGTTCCTGAGCAAGTGACGTCCATTGTCATGAAATTCGTTGACATATCATAGTTATAGTATATGTTTCGATGACACTATGTATGAGACTAGCCAGCCAGTTCATTGGTTTTGTCCGTGTGAAGAGATATTTTCCAGTGGTGAAAAGTTACCTAGGTCCGTCTCCAACGTCCCAAGAATGTCTGTGTCAATTTTCATTAAGATGGTTAAGCGATTTCACCGTGAAAGAGATACAAACCATTACGTTAAACAGATAGACGGGAAGTAGTTCTACTGTTTTGTACTGTTCATAGGTAGATAATAAAATAATGAGTTGCTTATCAGTACAGAGGTTACAAAGAACATCATCTTACGATTATTATGTAGAAACCTCTTACTTTCTTTCTTACTGATAATTTCAACAGGATTGTTTAAAGGTTGTTGTATAAAATAATCGTAGGCTTGAGATAAAAGATAGTCATCGTCATCGGATATTTGCAGCCCGAGATCTCCAGTTCCTGTGATAAGCATAATAATTATTGTATTTCACTTAGAACAACACTCATGACAGTACTTATACGATACTTTTATAATCAAGCAATCAAAAGTTTTGTAGTGGAACCATAACCTCAAAACTATATAACACTACTTACCGTTTGGTAATTCAATTCCTTCAGGTTCTAAAGGCACAAAATCTTTCTGAGAACTCATTTTATTCAAAAAACAACACAAACTTAAACAAAAACTGCTTTCAATATCAGAAATTGAACTGCATCAACACCACTCAACTTTGACACTATAATTCGCGCGAATGCAAACCGACTAAATGACAGGACCCAATTGAATGACGAATCAGATCGCGAGCGCCGTGTGCGAGCGAAACAGACTATTGGCCGATAGCAGCTTTTAGCGGAGTAACATTTTATGCGATAAGAACGATTGTAGGCACGCAATAACAAGTAAGTGCAGATATTTGTTTTTACCTGAAGCATTAGTAGAAAGTTTGCGTGAAATTATAAGGTTAAAAACATTTAAATGAGTATAATCGGTTTTAATTGTATTTAAGTTATAAATATTAGTCTTAATATTGTCTGGTAAAAATTATTTAAGTGGGGTAACAAACTTTAGCTGAATAAATTCACAGAACTGCCTTAAGGTCTCAGTATGTAGAAACCAACTAAAACTATTTACCTTGCTTTAGTTGTAATCATTGGTGAAGTTTATTCGTAAATTTCTACAGCAAAAATAAATTACAAAAGGAAACGCGGTTTTACTTGGATGATATTTAAAAAAGTTTACATTACAATAGGTTAGTCGTTTTTTTATGTAGATTTATTGCAAATAA
Organism: Parnassius orleans; assembly: GCA_029286625.1. Lineage (NCBI taxonomy): Eukaryota > Metazoa > Arthropoda > Insecta > Lepidoptera > Papilionidae > Parnassius > Parnassius orleans. The sequence continues at coordinate 1,273,052 of JAGSMP010000097.1, forward strand.
TTGCATTTTAAAAGGTTTTCACTTTCTTTTTGTTCTAAACTATGCGTCGTATCAGAAAACGGGTTTTACCAGTAGACGCAGCTTGAAATTCCCTATCGATTGGTGTTAATAACTCATTTTCACAAAATTTGTCAGATAATCGGTTTTAGTTGTAAGGGGGCGTAATCATGAAAATACTTAAACATAAAACCAGCAGTGAAACTTAAAAAAGAAAATCAGCTGACAATAGGGTCAATATCCTCGCGGGCGCCGAACTCTTATCTAGATCGGTACGAAACAATGCATTAGGTATACTACTCACTCTACCCTTCCCTTTCACACACACGCTGCCTCGTGTCGCCTCGCGCTGTAGAATTTACACATGCTTCAAGGACGCTACTTCCTGCGCATTTGTTTTGGCGGGATTGATTAATAATTTTAGTTTTCGAGACAGTTCCGTTTTGACTATCACGAGCGATAGTTCAATTGTTTTGTTTATTAAATTATTGTCGTTATTACTTGTTATTTATTAATTAATGATATTGTTCTTGTTGTTACGTTTTGTGTTTTTTGTTTCGCTTTAATAATGCCTAACGCCTAACGTTTATAGTGTTCGTGAATACGGCAACATGTTAATGTGCCTTGGAGAATCTCATAAGGCCACGGAGGATCGGTAAGCTGTTTCATACCTATTTTTTTAAATAACTTAGTACTGAACTGATCTGAATAGGTACATAACTGAATACATCAAAATAATAAACATACCTACACAATGGATAAAAAGCATGACTCTAACCTTGTTAACATTTTATTTAAGTATTTTTTCATTAGCGGGAATCGAACCAGTTATTTGGTTTATTTAACATGTGAATTCGAATTAAAGTGGCTACGTGGAGACAAGCACAGTGGCAAATAGTAGGTTAAGTAGATAAGTTAGGTATTTAGACAAGTGTTGTAAATTATTAGGTATTGTGGTACCATCGCTAGTTGCGGGCCGCGCGAATTCGGCGTTCGCGCGTACATTGACCCCTAGTCAGCTGATTGTAATTCAGTAATTCCACTGCTGGTTTTATGTTTAAGTATTTTCATGATTTTTTTACTGAAATTAACGTTTTATTTAACTATACTAACACGATGGAGCGTGAATAAAGCTAATAAAACGTTGTGAAAAGATGATTTTTTCATCAGGATCGATTTTATATTTCACCCATCATCAAAAATATAGTTAGTACTGTCGTCTGTCTTCGTTTTCGGGAGCGTTTCAAAATACCCTGTATACTGTTTTTATTTCCCATCAAAACATTTTATAAAATATATAAAATATAAATAGGTATATACTTAGTTAAGTATCTACCTATTTATATTTACAATATGTTAAAAAAGAAATTCCGCAGAAACTGTCCATGGCAGTAAATATTTTTCTCCAAAGATCATAACTCGAAAATATAACTTTTCGATCTGATTCTTGGCGAGTTTTTTTTTTAGTTTATTAGTAAAGTCACTTGGGATTTTTTACTTTGAATTAAAATCCAACAAAAGGCAGGTAGGTTCAGCTTATTCCCAGGAACATGTTATATGAATATTTTTTAAATATTTTAGAACTATCATGGTAAAATTCAGTTAATTTTTCCCATGATTGATAGATTTTCCATGATGATGAAAAACTTTTGAAGTTATTCAATTTCGTGCACTAAACTATTTTTAAATACTTTTACCGCTTCCTTAACAGTCATTTTTCGATAGTCCTTGTAAGTAAAATGTACATCACTAGCAAACGCACACAATGACAAATCAAAATTAGTCACGTGTTTTCGGGCTGTCAGGTCGTCTATATATACGCCAGTATATTCTAAGTCTATGTTTTAAAATGTATTGTTATTTCATTGACAATTACCAAATTGATCTATCAATAAATACTACTAATTTAAATTACCTACTTTTTATCTAGCGACTGGTTTAAGGTCAAGAGTGCTACAAAGCCATTGATACCTACTTGCCACGTGTAGAATATGCACAAGATTTAAATTTCGTTATTTTTTCATTGCTTTATTTTTGAAAATTAAAAGTAAATCTTCCTTGCGTTAAAAAAATATAACCGTTAGGATAATTTTATTCGATAAAATTTGTGGAAAAGAGGTAAATTAAAGGAAAACTATAAAATAGAACTCTGCTATGTCAAGATAAATGAATAAAATGGGTAAAAAGTACGAAACGAATTTCTAATAATTTTACTTTAATTTAAAAATTCAAAAATAGATAAAATAAAAGGTATACTTTTTCCACACTTGTATCTATACTTTTAAAGATATAGTGGGGATATAAATGAAGACATGGCTTAAAGGACAAAGGCAAAAATCTTAATAAAAAGTGGAGGAGTAGCGGACAACAATTAAAACTTCGTTTCGGAAAAATGTAAATAAAAATTAATCAGAAAATATAAAACTTTATATGCTTTTGAAATGGTATTTCAAATGACTTTTATAATATGACACCCCACCCTCGTCAGAGAGTAGTATGTTTCTTGTCCCATACGATTATGATATTAGATTCCCATTTTATTCTCCCAAAAATTAATGGAATTTGTATTTAAGTAACTGCATATTACAACTATTCCAAATTTCAATCATCTGCGTAAAATATTTGCGACATACATCGAGATGATTATATAAATGTTCTATTTGATATATTTCGCCATGCAATACTAATGATGTTGGTAAACCAAGACCAAAGTGAAGCTACGGGAAAAGCTAGTCAGTTAACGAACTGCTAAAATAGACTATACCACAGTCCAAAGTATATTGTTTTAATTTTGCCAAAGTTAAAGTCTTTAAAGAAAAAGTCCTTTATTTTACCTGATAAATATAGCCCTACTGATCCTTGCGTCTCCTAGCAAAATTTATTGATCAAATATAACACATTCATAAGCCATAACGGAGGATTGTGTTTAAAATATTTTTTAAATGTTATCACGTAGAGATAAACTGTTGGTACAGCCGTGGGAAGAGCGAAGATTTAAAGATCACAAATATAAAGTAAGTAAAAGGTTAAAAATTTATAGTAATTCTAGAACAATCTATGTAATAAATATCTAATAATATTCATTTTGATGCCATAAATTCCATGCTTAATTTAAACATCTGACGCCTCGCCACGGGTTCGAATCCCGCACGGAACATGTGTTTGTATACCTACAAGGAGTAGTTGCGGGTCTGAATGATTGTCTTTGTGCAATTTAGATACAGGAGAAAATTCTAGTGTAACGCTTTAAAAAAATACGAATAACCTAAAATTATATGAATTATTGTTTTGTGTTAAAATTGTTATCATAACCAAATGTGATAACAGGAAATATATCACACAGAGAGTGGACAACATGTTGCTTGTGCTCAAACTTTTGAAGAGAAAACAATATTTAAAAATTTAAATTTGTTACTTTAATGTATGATAAAGTATGTATGTAATTTTAATTTGGCCTTTCATTTAGACTGCAAATTAGTCCGTTACCTATACAGTTAAAGCCTAATCAAAGTCCACTACTGAATATAGGTCTCCCCCATAGATAGTTTCATAGGAGGAATATTTGGCATAGTTGCCACGCTTGGCAAGCGGGTTGGTAAACCCAGTTTTTTAGTTGTTATTAGGAAGACGTTGCTGCTCATCTCCTAGTTTGTTTTTCCCTCTGTCGCCTCTTACGAAACCCACGGAATGATATCGGGTAGTGGAAATTTTACACCGCCAATACACAGTCGGCAAAATAGACAACGAAGAGTCAACCTAGCAAAATTAAAAAATATTTTTACACGAAGGTTAAGTCCGCACTGCCCGCCATAGACGACCGCGCACCTGCCGCGCGACCACATGTCGCTCTCAAGCTTAAGAAGTTCCAGTGTGAGATGGACCGCAAAGCCAAGATCCAAAACGACAACTTCAGTCTGCTACAGCGGCTTAACGCCATCATGAAAGTTAATCGCCTCGACAATCATTGGACGAAGCCGCTGCCGAAGTGAGATTTATACTAAAAGCTCGTGTGCAATAAGAAGAGAATTAATTTCTCACCAATATGAGATTAGCGAAAAATGTTCTACGTATTGATGCTGTTGAAGTCAGGGAAGCAGTTAGAGTCGTTTTTATGCGTGTTAGAGTCACGCTGCAATTATGGTTGCAGCACGAATGGGTCGGCTCGACCGGGAAAGGACCACGCTCTCACAGAATACCAGCCTGAAATAGCAGCACAATGCTGCTGTGTTACGTGTGGTGAGTGTCGAGAACGGAGACTCTTTTTACTGCTTACGAGAAATTCTATTTTAGGCCAGCATTTTAATTCTTAATCGAGAATAAATGTAGGTGTCTATGGGCCACAGCATTCACTTACCATCAGGTGGACTGTGTGCTCGTTTGTCAGCCTAAGTTCTGTAAAATAAATAGAGGTTGCGATTGTGTCAACGTCGGCGGCCGACGTGAGCATACACATATTATGTAAATATATGTAGGCCGTCGCTAGTTGAACATCAGCGATCAACAAGCGACTATCTCTGTTGTTTTCTTTTTTTTTAATATGAAGTGACAAACGAACTTACAGTTGAATTGATGGTAAGTGGCTATTGCAGTCCATGTCACTTACAGGCTGTGAGGCATTCCATCTTAAAGAAATCCTCATCTGTAGCCTTCTTTGTTTGAAGTTACAGGTATTCATGGACTTCAGTACTTAGCCACTTACATAGGCTATGAGTTCATTTGTCACTTCAGTTTTATAAAAAAAAATCTATTCTTAGTCTTTATTAGCCGGTAAAAGTCATAAAGACATAATTGATAATAGGCCTTTTCTGTTATAGAGAGAATTTGCTTTAACCGTCACGCTTGGCTTGGAGGTTAGACAAGAGGCAGATTAAATATCGACAGCGCAAAAATTTTAAAACGAAAAAAAATCGTCTATTTGATTACTCCTACGTGCCGTCACTCTCTCATCACATTTTTCATTTACGCCCACCTGTTGCAAAATAATTAGGACACGAGTACCCTTAACAGGTGGGCGTAAATGAAAAATGTGATGAGAGAGTGAGGGCGATGTAGGAGTAATCAAATAGACGTTTTTTTTCTTTTTAAAATTTTTGCGCGCGCCTCTTTTTAACCTTGCTCTCCTAGGCACGTGCCTAGTTTGCCTTAAAGGGACTACAAGAGCTAAGTGACGTCGAAAGACGCACGCACACATTAACACAATTTTGTATAGCAAAAAGCCTCGGCCGGCACTGTAGGTACACAGGCGTTTACGCACACATGCGTTCGTATTATGTTCAGAAATAAGAATATGCGATTTAAAAAAAATCTATTGATTGGACTAAAAAATTAAAACACTATTACGTTAATATGTTGCTTGTAGAATAATCTGACAAAAAATCAGAATGATTGCATGTATATTAATATGGTTTTAATCGTTAAAAGTAATCTTTAGAGGTATCTTTGTGATTTTTTTCTATCGTATCAAATGAGTAGTATCATGTTTTCAGCACACTATCTAACTAGCATATATCCTGAAAAATATCATATGTTTTCTGATTTTGTTTACTGCAATGGATCATATACTTAAGGCATTATAAAACTTGCATTTAGCTCTTGTAGAATAGAATAGAATAGAATAGAATATTTTTTTATTCAATATAGATTACATGTGTAATTCTCATTGAAAGTCATTTTTTACTTTACCACTGGTTCGAAAAAAAAACCTCTGTCCTGGGAAGAACCTGCAAGAAACCCAGCGGGACTTTTTTTAAAAGTAAATTTTACATTAATGGTTGTACAAACTATTTAAGTACAAAATTTATTTTAGAAACTGCTTGGTAGCGACCACCTCATTCCCAGGGGTTATTATCAATTATATATTCATTTATACTATAATAACCCTTTTATACAGTTTCAGCTTAACAAAACATTTAAACTTGGTAATAGAGAGAGCCTGTACATTTTCCGGGACCTTGTTGTAATAGCGTATACATTGCCCCAAGAATAAATTACTGACTCTGTGGAGTCGAGAAACTGGTATCACTAGCTTGTGCTTGTTCCTAGTGTTTACAGAATGTATATCACTTTTTTTACTAAAACTACCTTTGTTTTTATGAACATACATTAAATTTTCGTAAATATACTGAGGGGCCAAAGTTAATATATTTATTTCTTTAAATTTATCTCTAAGAGACTCTCGGTTTTAGGTTGTAAATAGCTCTAATGGCCTCTTCTGTAAAACAAAAATAGTTTCTGAATCAGTTGCATTTCCATAGCAAAATCCCATAAGACATTATGCTATGGAAATAACTGAAATAAACTAGTCTAGCTGTCTCGACACTAGTGAGACCTCTAATCTTTTTACAGCATAGGCTGCAGAGCTTAGTCTGCTTGCTAGTTTGATATATGGGGCCCCACTGAAGCTTTGCGTCGAGAGTGATGCCAAGAAAAAGAGTGGATTCAACAGGGCTCAGTTCTTCCCATTTAAAACACATTGGTACCCAGATTTTTAACATTCGTTGTTGTAAATTTAATACATTTAGTTTTATTTCCGTTTAAATGTAGATTATTAACGTTGAACTAATGCACTAATTTTGATATAGCATTATTCACTTCGTCACATTTAAATGATTGACGTTTAAGTTTAAAAATCAAGGAAGTATCATCAGCAAATAATACTATGTCATGATTATCCCCTACAAGGGAAGGTAAGTCATTAATATATACCAGAAATAGAAATGGGCTGAGAATCGAGCCCTGAGGGACACCCATTAGTACAGGTGACCCGGAAGAACTTTTACCATTGATAATAACTTTCTGCATTCTATTACTTAAATATGAAATAATAAGTTTAAGCGCTGTGTTCTTGACACCATAGTACTGTAGCTTCCTGATTAATGTCTCATGGTGAACACAGTCGAAGGCCTTGGAAAGGTCACAAAATATACCCAAAGCATCCTCCTTATTCTCCCATGCACAAAAAATATATTTAATAAGCTCAACTCCAGCGTCAGTTGTCGAGCGACCCCTTGTAAAACCGAATTGATTTTTATGTAGCAATTTATTAATATTAAAGAAACTTAAGATCTGATCTAAAATTATTTTTTCCAAAAATTTTACTAAATGTTGGTAGTACAGAAATCGGTCTAAAATTGGCGGGGTCTAATGTACTACCAGATTTAAATAAAGGTATGACTTTACTATGTTTCATTAAATCAGGAAAGATTCGACGCTTGTATTAAATATAGTGGCTAGATAAGGTGCTATTATATCTATTATAGATAAAATAACTTTAACGGAAATCCCCCGTAAATCTGCCGTTTTCTTAACATCAATTGTTTTAAAATATTTAACGATATCTTTTGGCAATACTCTATGGAATTTAAAAGTATTTGAACAAGCCTTTACATTTTGTTTAAGCAATGATTCGGCGACAGTAGGAGAAGAATTTAATGATTTTTTTTGTCAAAAAAGGAAAATCAGTAAAATGTTTCTCAAAAGCCATAGCAACTTCTTGATCAGATCGAATTAAACTGTTGTTAATATTCAATTGAAAATCCGAGTTGTGCGGTTTCACCTTGCCCGTTTCACTATTTATTATTCTCCAGGTCATTTTAATTTTGTTGGATGCAGTTTTAATTTTGTTACTTAAATGTAAAGCCTTAGCTGTGTAGCACACTTTTTTAAATATTTTAGAATATGTTTTTACATAATCTCTAAATATAACACTAGTATTATATGATCTTTCATTATAAAGCTCATATAACTTGTAGTTTCCTTAAGAATAATCCGCCACTGGGTTAGACGATCACAGTACTAGACATATTGCACCTTGGATGCTGCTGCCCGTAGCTGGTCTAGGCATTTTGCGCCGGTAAACGAGATGGTCATACCGCAATCTATCAGAAGAAATAAGATTTTTCTAGCATTTTCTATAGTCTCCTCTTAGGGCACCCACGAGACGAAATAGGGTATTTGGTTCTTTTACACCGCCACCATGATTTCTTGATTCTAGTAATTAAATGATACTATGGCGGAATCTTTTTAGACATGGGCCTCTCTCATTATAGGGAGGATTTATCCCAATCGTCACGTCTATTGACGATCGCAGATCCGGACATCTTGCACTTTGCTGCACAACGCAGACCTGGATATTTAACGACTTTTACTACTTGATGCTGAAGAAGATTATATCACTATATGTTTCTCTATCTTTATGATGTTTTTGTACCACCATTCATTACTGCGTACTAAAGTCCACTGCTGAACAAAGGCCTTCTCAATAGATTGCCTTATATTTGCCATAGTTGCTACGCTTTTTTATTATTTTGTTGTTATCAGGAAGATACAGCTTCCCATTTCCTGTCTCTATCGCCTCTTTCGACACCTACAGGATGACATGGGGTAATCGATTCACTTATGCCACCACTACATGGTTGCATAAGTGAATCGATCATATGTTTATGATATAATAAGCCGGTAATACATGTTGGTCAAGCCTCAGTCAACGCGAGCGTAGGCAAATTGATACAAGGTGAATGCTAGAGTCTACATGTCAGCCAAGTTTGAAAGAGTGAACATACTGACATGGCCGATTAACATGTGGATGTTACAGTCAAAACTCATAACTGGTCAAAATCACTTTTGACTGTAAAAATCTGGCAAAAGTAGTTTTGACTAAGGACGTTGACCAACGTCTTTAGTCAAAACTACAAAAATCAGTTAAATGTGGTATTGACCAATGTCCGTAGTCAAAACTACTTTTGCCAGATTTTTGCAGTCAAAAGTAGTTTTGACCGGTTATGAGTTTTGACTGTGACATGGACACGATTCGCCGAGTGCAGGCGAGCGCCTTTGATTTGTGCAGAAAAACCGACACTATTGCGAAGTGAGAAGAGTCGTGGCGAGCGATCCCGAGTGGTGGCAAGGCACCCTACACGAACCGTATACTCGCCAGCTAGGCGAGCGACGACGAGCAATGGCGAGGCTAGACAAATGGGCTGTCTATACGTTGGTACTCGCCTTCGCTCGGCCAACATGTACAGGCGGATTTAAATTGTTTTGAAATTACAAGAATTTGGCTTAAATATATAAGCAGTGAATCTTTCGATAGCTTTCAGCACAAAGTGGGTCAGTTCTACGATGTGGAGGCGCTAAACAACAAATTAACGGCGCGCTCTCTGGCCGAGACTTCGACAGAACAGTCCTACAGCAACGTAAAGTGCTACGCGTGCGAGAATAAAAAAACTGTAAGATTAATTATTTAAGAACAAAAATATCTCTAAAACACACACTTTTATAGGTACACTCTTACCTACTTCTGCCGCCAAATAGCAGTGAGTGCACTGCTGTTTTGGTCAGAATAGTACTAGGAAACCAGTACAATTACAAGCTGTGAGGTATTCCATCTTAGTCCTCAGATGCCACAACGCATCTGTAGCCTTCTTTATTTAAAGTTGGTTGCAGGTGCCTGTGGGCTGCAGTAGCTTTTTACCATCACTTTTATTAAAAAAATACTGTCGCCTGTTGTCGCCACGGTGGTCAGAGTATCTGAGAGTTTGAAGTATGAGGTTCGAATCGCCGGTGCCAGCGTTTGTGCTGGTGTTATGGTTTAGCGCATCTTATGTACCTACTGGTTAGAGACTTAAGCTGAGATCTATAGACCGTACTTTGACTTTGCTTAGACTTTACTTGCGAGTTAAGACAATGTCGGTATTAATAGACCTAACTTCGATGTCGTGCTGAGTGCGCGTTTAGCAAAGTCTAAGTCAATGAAATCGACAACGTACGTAAAACTCAGTATATTATCCGAAACCACCGTATAAAATTTTTGTTGTTTTTGTGTTACTCTTATTATTTATAACAATAAATCGTTTGTTTTAGGCAGTCTTCTAGTTTTAAAGAGCACTAACCCATTATCTATTAACGTAATTTCAAATTTATTTCGAATTTCTTAAAACCTACTTTTTAATTATTTTCTGATTTTGCACTCTTCTCATCCGTTTCCGTTCTCATACGCCCGTTTTCTATTTCATATAATAATATCTTTTTTTAAATACAATTTGGACTAGTTTTCGATTTATAAATATTATTTTTTTAGATTTTACTGTATAAAATATACAATAAAATCAAGAACATAATGCGTGGAATAAAGCACCCATGATTTTTTTGATTGCCTGGGCCTTAGCATAATCTTAGCCCGATACAACTATAAATCTTAGCCCGATACAACTATAAATTCAGAACCAAAGATTATGCTAAGTGTATACTTAGCTAAGTTTTTCGTAAGTAAAGTCTGAGCAAAGTCAAAGTACGGTCTATAGATCTCAGCCTTGGAGACGGGTTTAACGCTTATGTGGGATTTTCAAAGAATAGAACGAGTAAGTGGATCTTTGATAGCGCGGACACTATAAGCTATAGCATAGCAGTATCTTATTTCTTGCGCAGATTTCATTTCTTGGCAATTTGTCTAAAATCGGCCAGGACCTTAATTAATTTAAAAATCTTCAACGATATCTGCCTCTCTACATGTTGCAGATTTTTTTGTATATTTAATTGAGATTGCGTCATTAAGAAGTATTTTTATCGTTCTCGGGGTTATATTACTAAGCGCTTAGGACTCCTACTTCGAGAGCCCAGTTACAGAGGCCCTGTTACTGGTAGGGGAAAATGTGTAGGACAATGACAAATACCTTTGCGACTTCGTCGCCGAGTGAGATTTGTTTCCTCCATATTTCACTCAGAATCCTCGTCCTAGACCATAAAGGTTAAGTACACAGTAGGCGAAACGAGACCCTGTTATTCTACCTTACCTGATCTGTATTAACCTCTTAATTTAACCTTAGCAGATGCAGTTATCATTAGGGAATCGATATTTGTAAATAACTTCTTCAGATGTTGCGTTAAATTAATAAACAGCTGCCTGGACAGATCGACACCAGCAATTTATACTAAGCTAACTCATAAAAGTGAACTTTACAGTAGAGGCATATGAAGGAAAACGTGATAACTTTTATATTAATTAAGACACTTATTTGAAATTTGGTATGCTTAATATTTAATTTATTCATCGTAATTTCCCATATTTATTTTCCTTAATTATTTATATTCTTTGATTTAGCGCAAATTAGCCGTATATACACGTAATTCCTCAATAAGATTTTACATATTACACGTCTAACTAATGTTAGCGTAGAGTATTACAGGAGGTCGTAGTGCTAAAGAAGTGTTATATTTTTGCTTTGCAATCATAATTGTAAAATATATTATGCATTAGTTATAACCTTAGGTTTTTATATATATTCACAAGCTATATAATTATAAATTCTTATGCTAAATAATAAGTTATTAAAGTTAGCTTTATTTAACCGGTACATGCATCACTGGCGCATATCGTATTAAAAGCCGTCAAATTATATATAGCGTACTATACATCGACGTGTGCTATAAATTAGCATATCATTTAACTTTCCGTTGAGCTATAATACATGTAGATTTTTATAAATTCTTGATAAATTCTGTAGATAATATTATTTTTGTAGGTAAATATATAATTAAAACAAAATAGTAATCAACTGTTTATTTAAATTTCAGGTAAGTACTTATTAATTATTAACGATAAGAGATCGGATTAATCACAGTTCCACTTCGTATATTATATTTAAATCAAGATTGCACATAATTGTTATTCTTAATAAAAAACCAAAACTTCTAAGTGGTAAATATAAATCAAATAATTTAAACAGTATGTTGTAATCATTAAGTACTTATAATCATTCAAACCTCATCATCACTTACATTCTTCTCATCATATTCAGTTGTTAATAAATTCCTATAAAATGTATGATACTTTTCGGGTATAATATTATTATCACAGTAGTATTTTAAATCTTTATATTTTGCTACATTAATTTTTAACAAAGTTTTGTATGCTTTTTCGGGAAAAGGCTCCAAGTGGGATAATCTAGTAGATGTCTTTTTAAAACATTGTATTTGATTGCTTTCTTTATCACCTAAACTATACTTATATTCCAACAACCCGTAATTATCGGGAGAAACTTCAATTTTTTTTACTTTATTCCACATAACTTTATCGTTATTTAAATTTTTAGTCCAATTTTTTTTGCTAATATTACTTTTAAAATCAAATATCATGTTTTGATTAACCTCGATAACATTATATGGATTCATTGACCTTTGCCCATCGTACTAGTGAATACCACTCATCCGGCGAATATACCTCTCTACCTCTTGCAGTTTTTCTATCAAAGCGTGAACTGAATCTCCTTCATTATGTGTATGGCCCTTTTCCATAAAATGGTGGCTTATCTTCATTTTAAAATTTTAGCAGCTAATAAGTACATATAGTAAACAATACAGTTTACGATTTTGTCCCCACAGTTGTCTGACCATAGATTGACTTCGTGAACTCCTTAGAAGCTAATTTAATAAAAAATCGTATAAACAACTAGCCACTTCATTAGCCCCCCTCTTAGCCGTTTGCTCATCCCACATATAACAAAACGCTTCTTTTGATTCCATATTGTAAATTGTAGAATTATATACATTGAGCTTACGCCTGTAATAATACACACTTATATTACCATGTGGTGAGCATAAAACTTTTGAAAATCAAATACAATACAAACTACTTTGTTACTAGAGACAGCTAACAGTTTACATTCTAATTTTAATTTACGGGAAATTTCTTTTTCTGTTTGATGTTTTGTGAAGTTTTCTTTCAATTCATCTGTAGGGCTAGATGTATTTTTGTACTGATGACAGATATCGCATTGGTCTTTTTTTGGTAAATGAAAACCTATCTTCAAATTAGTATTAACAACATCTCTATACTGTCTTACTGTCTGTACTCTAACATTATAATTATTATCAGAACACCACTCATGATACAACTTAAACATTTTAGAAAAAGATAAAGAAGGTTCTAAGTATTTTTTACTCGTACGTTTTCTAACGTAGTGAGATTCAACAGGGGTGAAAGAATTAACGTGATCTATGACACTCTGTTTCATTTCATTTGAAATTACATAGTTATGGTTTTTATGCCGACCTCTGTCGTCAGTAACATGAGTAAAATCATTGTTTTCTTGGATTTTCGTATTGCAGTATACAAAATCTTTACTAATATCAAAGGTGTTCAAGAACATTGTTTTGCAAACTTTTGTAATATGATACCATTGTCAGAATTTATAGGAAGGTGATAATGCAAAGTGTGTGATCGACGACTAGATTCGCTTTCAAAATTAGTGGCAGTCTTTTTACTTTTTGTATTACATATTTGGTAATGATTTGCCATTGTTTTGCGTGATCACCAGTATCCCAAAACTTATCAAAAGATCAATACGAACTTCTTGGCTTATTTTATTATAGCATTGCAGACGACAACTGACACAACTGACTTTAATGCTTCTTGGTGCTTTAGTTTTCCCTTTTGACGTAGTATACTGCAATCCTTTATTACACAAACGTTTTCTCTTTCTACTTATCCACTCATCTTCAAGTTTGAGACCCACATCAGTTCTTTTTTAGATCTACGTTTATTATTTTTTGGGGTCGATACTGCAGAATAGTCACTATAATTAAACGTTGCAGGCGAGGAAATTGAATTACAGGAGTAGATATTGCCGATACTGAATCTGTGTTATAGCTGAGGCAGTTAACCATATGCGAATCAGGAAGACTTTCCTGGACGGACGTACTGATTTCTGGTGTGAGTGTTCTATCTTCGATTTCTTGGCAAGAAGTCGGCACTAAAGTACCGTTTAAACTTTGAAGATTCCGAAAAATCACTATAAGGTGAAGGTACAGGGGTTATTATCTATGCTGTCAGAAGGATCATTAGAGACGAATGAAAACAAAGGTTCGATAATTGGTGGAGTTAATGTCAATGGAGAAGGTTTTGGGTTGAAGTTAATACATTTGGTGAATAAATATTAAGTGGAGTTTTAGGAGCCCCAAGTCATTCAAATTTATATCTTGTGATACTACATCATTTTGTAATTTTCTATATCTCGGCTTGCAGAACTGACTATAGAATAATCATGCTCTTGAATAGGCTCTTCAAACATGACGTGATTATACAAAGCCACGAATTCAGGATTATCAACTTCAGCAGGTAATGGCGAGGATTCTATAACAATAGGGATAATGTGTTGAAATCATATGATTATTTTGTAAAAACATGTACATTAAAAATATACTCAAGGTACCATCAATAAACTAATTAACACTCGTTTTACATAAGTATTTACAACGGTAAAGTCGCTAAGTAGTGCATTTTACAAACGAACAAGTATACGAACGCACTAAACTACGCTAACTAAGTGTTAGCGTAGTGTTACACGGACTCTGAGCTAAGCGGCTCAAATTTTCTAAAACGTGGCGTATTACTATAAAACATAATTATATACTTTGACCTACACTGTAATCCTTAATAACACATTAAAACTTACCTCTCTCGTCAGTATGAAGTGGTATCTCACCATTTTATCAAAACTCTTCAATGAATTTTTCTCCTTTTAGCTAAATCCACTAAATATTTAGCTCGTTTTCGTGACATTTTGTATTAATAAATTAACACTAACAATATTTTAAATAACTTGTAACAATAACGTTAGATGAATTATGATTTACTTATAAAGTTTTTAAAACCGCGCAATCACATCTAACACAGCGACAAGTGTCGTTAGATTAATGTAAACAAACAAGCGGTGCGTGCCCCTCCCGTGCACACTCCGCTAATAATAGTTAGCGTAATTTAAATTGAGTGATTTCGAAAAGTACCTTTACTTAGCGTTGTATAAGATTTGTAACTTCGTTATTTTTGTATATTTCTTCACGATTTTTTTATTACATATAAAAATAGACATTTTAAGCAACTTGGCATAAAAAAACGAATTTCCCTAAAATTCGAGTTAGCGTAGTATAAATTGTTGGTGTCGAGATTAACTGATGGACTCTGAAAGTAAACGTTATCTAAATACAAAATTTCATCCAAATCGTTAGAGTAGGATCCAACATAATATTATCTATTCTATATACAAAAATCAATTGCTGTTCGTTAGTCTCGCTAAAACTCGAAACTGGCTCGACCGATTCTGATGTTTTTTTGTGTTTGAGTGGATGGTTTAGATTCACAATTGGACCCGGTAGGTAGCGCTGTTGTCGAGATCCAGAAATCCACCCGTGCGAAGCCGGGGCGGATCGCTAGTATTATATATTAATAGAACCAGAGTAACATAGCACAACGGGTCAACAAGCTGTGCCGACCATATAGCTCGTAGAACCAATAACCGACAGGGTAAAAAAGTTCTTAAGTGGTAGCCTCCTATAGGTAATCGAATCCTCCTTTCAATTTGTAAGGGATTAAGTGTGACACAAATTACATAAATACTAGATCTATATGATACTATATCCTTTATTTAATTATCCTTCAAACAAATCTGTAACAATTAATTATTTAGTTTTTAATTTTTATACATTACTAAATATTGAAAGTAAAAAAACAAATTTAATATTTGTGTTAAATAGTGGTCCATCAATACTCACACTATTTTCGAGCATATAATAAAAAGCGTCCAAGCATTCAATAGAAATAAAACACAGTGAATATAGATACAAATATGTATTTAACTTATAATGAAAAGCAATTTCAAATAAATGACAAGAACAAAATGATTTCACATTCTAAAGTCGGTGCTAAAACATAGCGCTTAGAAGAATTAAAGCCACGATTCATTCTTTGAACTTGGCTTTTAATTTTTAATAACTTTTTTTTAACCTTTTGAGTGGACTAAGGAATATCACAATTCCATGCCGTTTAAATTGTTACATTAAAACGTTATCCCCTCTCTTGCCACCCAGGGTGGTATAAACTATTTAATTTAAAAAATCGGTTTCGCAATTTACGAAGATATCGCGTAAATAAAAACGCGCGTATAAAAAAAAAAGATCATATAATTTTTTTTGAAATCTGTTAAAACAGTAAAAAATATTTAATAAACAATTGTCTTTTTTTCCAGAAGACACAAACCAATGAAGGAAAACAGCACCAGATGTTACCAGCAGACAATGAAATAATTCCTTATTTAATTACTAAAATGAATTAATGTTTAAAATGGGTCGTAAATAAAACATCATTCTATATTGGACAGATTTTATTGGTATAATATAGTTACAATCAAGTTGTCAGAACACAATTTCATGTACACGAGATGTTCACAGTCCCTATGTCGGCGACACGGTTGCGTTTAGACGGGGAGTTAAGATGAAACATAAATACTATGTTATATCAAAAAGCTTTTATTCTGTAAGCGGATTACATTAGCCGCCGTCGCGTTACTTTAAAGCTATTCACATCCTTATCATTTGAACAATATATTTAAAAAAAAACAACGACGAAAAAAATTTTCTTCAAACATCACAAATAGAGTTTGTATCACAACGAAACCTCAGCACCGGCTTGGTCTCTATACAATATGCGCGGTGCTGCGGCCTTTTTGCTACGGCGTTGTCAACAATCGAGTTCACTATGATTAAGGTCGTAGGGCAGCGTTGCCACACTTGAATTGTCCATTAATACTACAACTCTAAACTTAAATCTTTTTAACAGCCAGCGTTCTTGGCACGATACCGCGTGGAGTAGGACTGTTTGATAATAAAATTACTAGTTTTAGTTTTTTTTAATTATAGTTTTTAATATTGTATATAATAAAAAAAAATGGTTTCTCTTGATAGAATTCTGCCAACGTCAAGTCAGTAAGGGTAGTTACAGACTCGACTGCAGCGAAATCAGAATTGAGGGTAATATGACAAATGTAATCTATTACGATTTAACATATTTGCACGGGCAATGACGTATGACATCAGTATGAAATAAAACTTTCGTCCATCTCAATACATTTTCATACGAGACACCCGAACTAAAACCAAAAACTAACTTTAAGGGTGTGTTTTGGGTTTCGTTCACAAATTAAGAATGTTTTGTACTACAATTGCCATCAATGGTATCGAATTGGGTCATGAAGCAAGGTATGTATGTGGCAATTGGCGTGGCAACGCTGCCGGGCACGAGCTGGTGGCAGCGGGCTGGCACCATGCTGCTGCTGCTGCTGCAGGGGTTCAGAAGCGGAAGGCGGCGTTGGGCGCGCCGGCTGCCGGGTCGAACTGGAAGCCCGCGTCCGCCGCTGCTGGCGCTAGCGACGCGTCCTCCTCCTGTTCACATAGTATTAATACATTCAGTCGCTTTTTGACCTGAATACGTCTTAAATTTGCTTCCATGGTGGAGGGAATTGAGAAAACTGATGATAACAAAATCGGGGATACATTTTGGCGTTGCAGTTACACATCTATCATCTACATCCAACATTTAATTACACCACTCGTTAGCTAAAGCATCAAAGAATTTGTTATGTTGAGTGAGGACATATTGAGGTTGTTTTGTTATGTACACATATTCATATAAATACACATGGGCATGTCCATGGCACAGCCACACTCTGATAGTTTTTCTAAAGAAGGGTGACTGTGGTTCATAGACACCTACATCTATTCACGCTTAAGAATGAATCGTAATCTAACGACTAAGATGGTGGACAAGAGTGACAACGCATCTTTATTTTGATTCTTAATCGAGGACAGGCATAGATGTCTATGGGCCACAACATTCACTTGCCATCAGGTTGGCTGTGTGCTTGTTTGATACCCCTATTCTATTTAAAAAAAAGTGACGTCAACCAGCATTAACTTCTTCGAAGTAGTTTTTTGTTTAAGAATCCATCACTCAATATTTTATTGTAGATTTTTTAATTATTTAAATTAATTGTATTGTAATAAACGACAAATTTCCGAAAGTATCCTCTTTCTTATTACGATAAAAGTCCACCATTGGACATGAGCCTCTCTTATTGAATGGAAAATTTGTTATAATTTTCACATGACAACTGTTTACACAACTTTCTCTCACTGGTTTGGATGTTATTTTATATGTAGTGTTAACGAGATCGTTATACCGCTAAAATATCGAAAGTCACATGATTTTTTGGTCCATACCACAGTGAATACACCAATTTTTGTCTCGTCTGTTGATCTAAAAATTAAAAAAATTACAGGCTTTATACTTGGATCTGCCGGGCAGAAGCCCCTTTCATTCCTGGGTGTTATGAAGCAGTTTAGTCACAGTGCTGTACCTGTGCATTTTCATGGACTTCACATATAGCTTTATTTATCATGCCTATCATTCACATAAGATGAGCTCTGTGTTTTACGCATACAGTGTGGTTATATAACATATTCTTGACAGATTATAATTTTAAATAAATTGGGAAATCACTTTGCAGTTAGCATTGTCGTGATCAAATCTAACCAGAAGACCATTACCATTTACTTAATGATAACATTCAGTTAGATTTTTTAATATATTAGAGTAACAAGAGGAAACAGTCCACCATGTCCAGTGATAGCACAGTTTAAAGAGTAACAGTTGGCAAACGAATGTAGTGTAGATACTTGTGTAGTGTACTTGTGCAGAGCAACGGCGCACACTGGATCGAAAATTGCGTTTCGAAGACTTAAAGCTTTTAAGTTTTAAGTGTCGTTTTTTAAGCTTGAAATGGCTTCTGTTTTAGTATTACTATGGTTAAAAATGTCACACTAAGTAATTTGGCTTAAAAACTGAGGACTTATGATTTTTTTTACGAAAAGAATGAAATAAATATGGAGCAGAAACGAAAAGTCAGTTTAACCCTGGAAACGCAAAATTGCGCGTTATATCCTTACAGGGGGTTATAGTACTAATTATTTATGATTTTTTGACATACTTCATATTACGGGAAATACTGCACTTTTTTTTTAAAAAATCGTCAAAAATAAAAAATAAATTATCTTATTTTTCGAACTTGCTTTAAATGCAGAAAGATAACTGATACGGTTTTTTTTGCTTAAAATATGTCAGAAGAAAGGTTTATTACAACATCAAACCACCCCTCATCCGATGGTAATAAAAACTATCTTTGATTCTATTGAGGTCTTCTAAGAACTAAACAAAAACCAACAATAAAACCATTAGTGTTTGCTTGTACTACTAATGAGTCGTAATCAGTTCTTTTTAGAATACATTAATTAATAATGATTTTTATATTAAAAAATATTATTTATTTACGTTATAATAAGAAAGACAACAGAAATTGTTATACACATGTAGTTTTGTATGTTCGAAAATAAATCAAAATATGTTTACAAAATAAAAGTTATAAAACGAAATTAAACTCAACCTACCATAGCCTAATTTTCTTTATTGCTTTCATCGGAATCCAATTCCGAATCTGACTCTATGTTGGTTGTATCCAAAAATTCAATTTGATTATCCTGAATCTCTACCCTCAAGTTCCTGCCACCTATATTTGTCGCAGTCACAGTGACTCCTACATTAAAACCATGTTTTTATGTAATGTGGGTCAATAATGTAATAAATAATAAATGAAACACACTTTAAGATTATAATAATGATATTGAAAAGAAAAAAACTAAATAACACAACATTTTCTTCTATGAAATGACAAAACATAAATGCAGGCATATTTCTCTCAAAATTAACAATCATCTTCAAATAATGAGATCAATCAAATTAGGAATTTAAAATTAGAACAATTTGCACTTTTTTCTTAATATCTATAAACATTTGAACAAAACAAAGTTATAAAAATATAAAAATTATGAACATTTGATAAAAATTGCAGGGGGTAAAGTTCACAATTTTTCATGACAATTTTGGCACATTTTTTTGGCGCACTCCAAACAGATGGGTTTTTTACACATAAAACATAGGTGAAATGTTTTGCGTCTTTTCTTGGGATGGCAAGTTGAACATGTTTTACGTTTTTCTAGTTTATCTGCATCTGAACAGCTGGGCATTTCATCTTCAATTTTCAAAATGCGGCGTATTGAACATTTTATGTCCCGAGGAGTGTTTTCATAACCCTCTCGCCGTCGCATGTGTGGTGTCGTCAGATCTTGTGCTAGCCGTTTCATAAATTTGAATCTGCTTCCGGTTCTCTGTGTTTGATTGTGTGAACTTATGACGTAAGCATTTGAAGCAGATATATCCAGCAGCCGATAAAAAATTACCAAGGGCCATCTTTGCGTTCGTCGGGCCGTTGAATAATTTGAGCACCTTTGATCCAATAAATCGACGCCAATTTTAGTCTGGTTATAATACATAATAACTTCTGGCTTCTTGGTATTTTCATCTACGCTAGCCGTATGGTGCATACTAGAAATCATAACCACGGCTTTGTTTTTCTTCGGAACAAAAGATGTGAGAGTTATATCTTTTGTGAAACCAAAAACCGATGATTCAACTTGTCTTTGCCGCCTTGGTAAAATTCTGGTGGTATTTCCCTTGTTTTTTTTTGAGTGCCCACCAGAGTCAATTTTTTATCCTTCAGAATGTTTACAAGTTCTATAGAACAAAACCAATTGTCGGCAGTAATATTTCTGTTCGAGCCTTCCACTGGTGGGATAAGTCGTAAAACTGCTTGCGTAGGTTTTGACAATCGTTTTTGTTCCGCTGTCAAATTTGTTCCATCAGAATCTTTGCCTAAGTAAATGTAGGAGTTGAGGAGAAAACCATTTCTGGCATCTGTAAGGCACATAAGTTTCAGGCCATATTTGGCTGGCTTCTTCGGCATGTACATTCTAAATTTACAACGGCCACGAAAAGCCACCAACATCTCGTCTATGCAAGCACAAGTGTCAATGCTGTATACTTCTTGGCAGTTCTGAATAAAAGAATTGAAAAGCTCTGATATTGGTGCAGCCAGGTCAGTCTCTCGCCTTTGAGCTCTTGTTTCAGAATCATCGAAACGGATGGTTTTCATCAAAATTTCAAATCTATTTTTACTCAATATGCACCGATATATTTCCCTGCCAGAGCCATCCGTATTATACCACGATCTATAATCTTCTCTGTTTTCTTTGAATATAGCCGTGTAAAATAAAAATCCGATAAAGGCCTTTAGTTCTGTTCGATCTAAATCTTGAACGCATCCTTGCTTTTTATATGTTGGTCGCAACTGCCTTATTTTTTGATTAGTGTATAATACTATTTTATCGAGCATCTCATTCGTGAATAAAAGACTCCAAGGTCGAGAGGTGTGGTTGATTCATTGAATACATCACGATATGGTGGTTTTAGTCCTGGTGCTTGTGACACAATATTATGTTGCTGAGTTCTGCACAGATATTTCGGAAGAAGACCACCTGAAACGATTTTACCAAAGTAGCGGTTTCGTTTGAAGTTGTGATAAAGGTATTTCGTCATCCAAAGAAAAGTTATCATCTTGAGTAACTGGTACTCTCACACGCTGTGAAGACACAAATCTATTCTCACCAGTAGAATGATCTTCGTCGATTTCCTCTGAAGATGAAATACCCAAGCAGTCATCAGACTACGCATCTTCTGTAGGCACAGGATTGTCAGAACAAACGGAGTCCACATCGCTGCAATCTTCGTCACGGTCTCCTCTTCATCCGACATCTCTTCTTCCAACCATCTTGTTATATTTTCGTCGTTTTTATTCATGTTGACAATAAAACAAAACAAATACACGTAATACAAAATAATCACGTAACTTCCTACGCGCGGTCACCATGACCGCTCACGAGATTTTTATTCACCCAAGCTAAACGCGTGCACGTGTAGCCTCGCTGACGCATGCGCGACACTAACTAGTGTACGTTAAACATCGATAGACTATCGATAGTATCGATAGTAAATGACTATCGATACAATCGATAGTTTTTATTTAACTATCGATCGATTGTTTACTACTATTACATCCCTAGAGTCGAGGTATGCACTATGCATGGATGTAGGGTATTCCCCGGCTATAGTGACAAAGGCCTACGCCGCTTTGTCATTGAGATTGTTCTCTATAGTAGAATTCCGTGCGTATATCATTCATTCATTTCCAAGAACATCGCAAACGTAGTGATTACTTGCTCAGTGATCGCAACATGAGTAAGTCACGTGTGTGGGATTACTTCAAAAAGTCTAACGAAAAGTTTGCCAAGTGTTCTTTGTGTAAAAGAGAGTATAAACTAAGTGGAAATACTACGAACTTGATTGATCATATGAAGAGGAAACACAATGAGGTATGGTCATCCACTGTTTCTGTTAATCAATACGAAGATACCACTGAGCAAAATGAGCAAATCTGTGGCCCTAGCCCTAAAAAGAGAAATACGGTAAAGAACTATTTTGATAGAAGTAGTAAATATCCAGATGGAAAAACAAAGCAAAATTTGGATAAAAAATACGTGCGCATGATTGCTGTTGACATGGAACCTTTGCGAAAAGGAGAACATGAAGGATTTCGGGATTTTGTGAATACTCTCAATAGTAGATATGAAATTCCTGATACAACAACATTGAAGACGAAATTACTGCCGGAATATTATGAAAACGTAAAACAGAAGCTCGTCATAGCATTATCGCAAGCAGAACATGTTAGTGTGACTACTGATTTATGGACATCAATTGCAAATGAAGGCATCCTTTCAATTACTTGTCATTTCTTTCACAACGAAAAGTTAATTGCACCATTATTGGAAGTTGTGAAGATAGAAGGAAGTCACAATGCAGAAAATATAGCCAGTGTAAGTATATTTATATTTAATTGCCTCTAAACTAATTCAGTGTTTCTTTGTCATACTAAGATATAAACAATATTATTATTGTTTTCAGGTGTTGGATGCTACTCTCTCAAAATGGGGTATCAGGTCAAAATGTGAAGCCATAACGACTGATAACGCTCAAACAATGATTAACGCCGCAGCTAAACTGCAAATACGACATATACCCTGCTTCGCGCACACACTAAACCTGACGGTGACTGATTCGTTTGCTGTGACTTGTTTCGACCAGATTCTGAAAAAATCTAAATCGATTGTGTCTTTTTTCAAGATGAGTACTGTAGCTAGCGATAAATTACGGGCTATTCAACGTGAATTAAATAAATCGGAACTGAGAGTAATCCAGGAAGTACCCACCCGCTGGAACAGTGCATACCATATGCTGCAAAGACTTGTTACAATGAAGACAGAATTAACTCTCGCACTGAATGAATGTAATCGGGCTCCACCAGGAATTAATGCTGACGAATACCTAATTATTCAAGAAATAATACTGATTCTGGAACCTTTTGATCTAGCTACGACAAAAATTTCCGGAGAAAGCTATATAACATTGTCACTGATAATACCATTGATTCGTGGAATAAAAAGTAAATTAGCAGAAGTTGAATCTCAAATTATTACTGAAAGCGGAAAGAAAATATTACTCAGTGTGAAGGAATCAGTTAACAAAAGACTAAGTCCCTATGAAAACAGGACACCTGTTGTACTCGCAACAATATTGGACCCCCGATTTAAGAAGAAGGGGTTCAAAACAAGTGACGACGAGAAGCGAGCTGCACAGTGGCTGGAAAAGACCTATGCTAGCCATTTAGCTAAAGAATGCCTGGCTGTAGAAGAAACGCAACCAACACCATCCACGTCTTCAGGAACATCTAATGACCTGTTGGGATTCCTAGACGTTCCGGACGTATCGACCCCCTTGAGTAACTCATTGGTAGATGTCAGGCAATATCTCGAAGCCAGTAATTGACAGAAAAGAGTGTCCTGTAAAATACTGGAGATACACCAACAACAGATTGAAAGAATTAGCGATGCTCTACCTCTGCATCCCAGCATCTTCCGTGCCTTCGGAACGGATCTTTTCGAAGGCCGGACAAATTTTAACTGAACGCAGAAACAGATTGAAAGATAAAAGGTTGAACGAATTGTTATTTATAAAACAAAATTATAGTTATTTTGATGATTAATGCTCAAAAATCTGATTGTGATTTTACTTATATAATATCAAAATAAAACTTAGTTTCTTGTAACATTTGTTATTTTATTGATGTTACGACAAACCTATTTTTTTTAAAACTATCGATAGACTATCGATACTATCGATAGTTTTGAGTAAAACTATCGATACTATCGGATTACCAAACTATCGATGTTTAACGTACACTAACACTAACCGACAAGTAGAAAAGGTACATAGACGCACGCCAACGCGTAGCCGTTTAACGGAAAAATCAAATTCAAATATTCGGCGGAGTCATGGTGACCGCGGGCAGGAACTTAAGGGTTAAGTCTAAAGTTTCACTGAATAGTGACTGTTTTTGGCATCCATATGAAGTCTTCTTGCGCTAATAAAAGGATCGGAAGTTAGGATAAGCATATTAAGGATATCTTTGTTAGAAGATTTTCTACTTTTTTTCCAGGAATGATGTTCCCGAAACCTCCTAAAATCTTTGTTCCGAGCTTCTGAAGCTTCTTCTAATAGGCTCCCAATTGGCACAATTGCATTGCGTTCGATGATATGTGCTCCATGAATCAGCAACTTATGATTCCACTTACCTTTGGGCTGTCTTATATGTAAAATCTTTGAATTTGGTGACATTGATTACCTCTCCAGATGTTATGGCTTACAAAATCACAGCAAATCTGCGGACAAGCTCTTTGTCCAAACCAGTGATAGTCGCAGTTTTATCGGGAAACTCAAAATATCTTCTTGCCGTGTTCCCATTTTTGTGGTTTCCGATCCTTGTTTGACAATGTCCACTAATAGATTGAGATCAGCTTTAAATCTGTCCTGAATAAATTTTTTTCTTGACTCTAACATTTCTTTGTGTTCATCTCCTCTTGCAGTCCACTTTTTAATATCGAGTCTGTAAGAAATGTGTAGTAGACACTCCATGGAATTAATACGGGCATGTAGTGATGACAATCCGAATTCATATACATCTGTAGATGCGCTCTTGGATGATACCAAATCTAAATTGTTCATTTCTGTTGGTTTGGCTAAACAGATGTAGCACCTTGCACTTGATTTTGCTTCTGAGAAATAAGTACAAATCTTACCATCAATCATTGTCAACATCAGTTTATGATCAACTTTGTATGTATCGCACTTGGTGGGGGTTAGAGCTGCAATTTCTTCATCCATTTTTCTTTTTTGATCGATCACCAATGCTTCGCTTTCCTTCACAAAACTGAACTGCACTGGACGACAATATGAAGTTGAATTAGGTTTCGGATTCGTCCAAAGAGTAATATCTCCGTCATCGACAGTCAGTTTAAGAGGCACCAAGGAGGTCATAAAGATACTAGATTCATCTTGGTCCCCGTCCATTTTCTGCTTATATCGGCTCTGACTGGAAGCACCATCAAATCCCCATTTTGATAGAAGAGTCAACTGCTTGTCTGTAACATTTTTGGACAAACTGTCAAGGATTCTCTTCACCGTGACATCAAGCAATGCTTGAAGCGTTATCTTACCTGACGAGTCTGTTACAGTTACAGATTGTTTCGGCGGATAACACTGCAATTTTGCCTGTTGGATCTTGTAGTAAGACGGAAACATGTCTTCAGCACCTTCAGAATTGTAGTTTCAAAGTGATGTATTGCCACTTACTTAATTTTAAAGAAAGCATCAGGCCCAGTGCTTTTCAGGCGTAAAGCTGACGAAAGGGTTTTTAATAATTTCATTAAATTTTGCAGCCGCTTCAGGATTTTTGAGCATGTGATCAATAGCGGAAGCGATATCGTCACAATCATCTTCTTTCATAAGTTTTGCAGCTGAACGCAGCAATTCCATTGGGTCTTCGCCTGTATGTTTGCTAGATCTTCTCTTTTCTGCTTTGTTCCTAGATCTTTGAAGGTTTTCGAGATATTTTATGTCATCGTTGCAACTGAGGATGAAGTTGAAGGATTTGCAGTTGTAAAATCTTCACTAGATGACTCTTCTTGGCGTTGTTGAAGGATAGTATGCACGCAACTTGGCCAATCTACATTAGCCTCTAGCCAATGTTCGTATTCTTTCCGAAATCTATCACTATTTCGACCGGTTGTCTTCCACCTCCGTTCAGCAGAGAGTGTGAATCTCCGACAAAATTCTCTGAGAGTAACAATGTCTTCTTCAGAAAGCGTAATACCTAGTCGAGTTAGTACTTCACTAAGCAATACTTCATGATTATATGAAGTATTCTGACTTTTCAGAATTGTAACTAAATCCAGATTAGTAGTTAAACTTTCCATATTGTCAATCACTGATGTTCGTAATTGAGAAGTTCAGAAGAAACTGATGTAATAAATATGTTTTTGGCCTATTTATGACCGTTTACGTAAAAACAAGAAGTATTAGTAATTAGCTTTTTGTGAACTACTGCTAATTAAGAGATTATTAATTACCTACAAAATCTCGTATCCATTGTGTCCAGCTTTTGTTAATTAATGAGTTCTTAAAAGATCTGATTACGACTCATTAGTAGTACGAGCAAACACTAATGGTTTTATTATTGGTTTTTGTTTAGTTCTTAGAAGACCTCAGTAGAATCAAAGATATTTTTTATTACCATCGGATGAGGGGTGATTTGATGTTGTAATAAACCTTTCTTCTGACATATTTTAAGCAAAAAACCGTATCAGTTATCTTTATGCATTTAAAACAAGTTCGAAAAATAAGAAAATTTATTTTTTATTTTTGACGATTTTTAAAAAAAAGTGCAGTATTTCCCGTAATATGAAGTATGTCAAAAAATCATAAATAATTAGTACTATAACCCCTGTAAGGATATAACGCGCAATTTTGCGATTCCAGGGTTATACTGATTTTTCGTTTCTGCTCCATACATTTATTTCATTCTTTTCGTAAAAAAAAATCATAAGTCCTCAGTTTTTAAGCCAAATTACTTCGTGTGACATTTTTAACCATAGTAATACTAAACAGAAGCCATTTCAAGCTTAAAAAACGACACTTAAAAGTTAAAAGCTCTATGTGTTCGAAACGCGATTTTCGATCCAGTGTGCGGCGGGGCCTTGCGGGTCAGGAGGCGGCGCGACCTCGTGCCAGCGCGCTGCACTAAGTCTGCTGTACAATACGAGCGGTTGGCGCGACCGTGTTTTATAGTACTTACTTAATTGATTTTAAGTGCCGTTTTCGAAAAATATAATATCTATAATGGTGAATTACTGTTATAGTTATATGAGTTGCTAAGTAAAGTTGAATTCAATAGATGGCCATGCTTGTTTCGCTCATTATTTTGTTGATAAAATTGTTTATCCGAATGCGAATACACTACATAATTAAATTTAACAATCGAAAACGGAAAACATCTATAAAAAGAAAGTCACGAAAATATTTGGAAGTGCAACACTTGTAAATGTATTTTTTCTTGTAGTAATAAAAAATGATCTTGTTTGATAAATGTTTTTAACTTAGAAGTATGTACATAATGTTAATAAATGATAATGAGTATTATAATATCCAAAATTATTTTATTCCCAATTTTGCGACAACTTCTAGCATATTTGGGATGACGGCGTAAATGGTAAATACCTAAGCAGATGGCGGCATCGCCTGACATCAAAGGCGTTTCACAACTGTTAGTTCTTTAAGCTGTGGTGATAGTGTCTACTGTAGCCCATGAAGGAAACTTTTAAACAAATATTACAGATGCATTATCACCCCTGAGAGCTAAAACAGAATGGTTCACATTCTATAATTACATGGGCTCTTAATTTTTTTTTCTTCTATAATTACTAGTGCTTTGCTTCTTGACACCAGTATGGGTAAGGAAGTGTTACCAACCAGGTACAAATCGAGCCCTATCTTCTAGTGACCTTATCTATTTTATAGGATATTAAGTATAAAAGTGTGAACTCTATACACTTACCTCTCCGGCAAAGTATTGCTCTACAATATCATAGGCCATCTTGTAGATCTCCATCTTCTCGTGGCCTTGCAGCTCTTCAATCTTATCAATGCCACCACACTCCTCTATCATGTTGGCTACTTGTTCCACGTTCTCACCCGCCATCTTTAACATATTGCTCAGTCCATCAAGAACAACCTGCAATGAATAGTTTGGTTAGCAACAAATGCAATTAATGATCTGCATACTTAGTCAAGTTTGGTTTCCACAATTGCTAATGCTAATAGAAAACTATAATCAAATAAAAAAAAGAGAGCAATCAACTAGTCGAGTTTCGTTTATTAATCAGTGTGGCACTCAGTTGATATCGTAAACCTAAACCGCATCTTGAGATATGTTTATTAATAAGATCATAACCTCAAGATTGTACTCAAGTGCGTGTACTTGAGCTGAGTAACGTTTATTAATACGGGCCTTGGTCCCTGAGCTACTACAGCCAGTTGATGCTTACTTGAAAAGGGAACCCAGCAGTGGATTAAGAACAACAATGTAATTTCAATTATAATTATCATTTTATGAGGAATAATAGACCTGACGCATATTGCTCCAGTTTAGGTCAATGAACTTAACATGTAAGGTTATCTGTATTTGTTTATGAATTTCACCAAAATGACTACTCAAGAATAGGATATAAGATAATTTTTATCTAGAGATAAAAATGTAATTTTATCTATGCACGTAACCTTTATTGAACTTAGGGAGGTTATTCCCATGCGATTAAGACATGAATTTCCAAACCATTTTCAAAAAAAAAATTCTGTTTGTCCGGGCTAACCTTAGGAATGGCAGAACAGATTGTGATAAAGTTCATAAACAGATAGAGAGCAATGCCAGGAGTGATCTAGGCTGTATTTTATCCGAAAAACTTAGTTTTTTTTTGTGAAATCGAAATAATACAATGTCCTTATATAATGTATAATAATAATATCCTCCAGACCGAAATTCGGTCACGGCGGCCAGTCCCAATGGAGACCAACCTTTTGGACAGGATTATAGTACCAGAGTGTATGAGCCAACGGACCAACGGTTTTACGGGGTGAAACACCGTCAACTGAGAATTTCTCGAGAGAAAAACCCAATAACTGATTTTCGCCCTACCCGGGATTCGAATCTGGGGCCTCATGATCAGCAATCGCGTTAAGACAACTAGACCAGCAAGGCAGTTATTTTGTATAGTAAGAATGCATAACACACTTGGCCGTATCAGTCATTAGGCCGTAACAATCAACTATTAGCATAATGTGCATAATGGATTTGCAATGGCTGGTGATAATGACCTTTAATTATAGTAACTTGTGCAAATATATAAAGGACAAAAACTTGCTCTAGCTAATAAAAAGTTTTATGTTATTTTTATGCAAATGAAATCTAATAAAAAGTTTTGTTATTTTTATGCATATGCATTTGTGGTGTTGTGTTTTTTCAAATATCAATTTCGCCTACATGCAGTCATTATACAGATGGCGGAATATCCACCCAAATAAAAATATAATTTGAACCACTAAAAATATGCTTCTATGATATATCAACTAAAACTAAGTGTTGAGAGTTCAGTGGACACAGAAAGAATAAAAAAGGGAAGAATGACAAAGCAAATTTATGTTGCAGAAGTGAGTGCTAGAGTTAGCAAAGGATGCCATGTACCGAAATTTAGCAACCAAATTGTGATATATTAAAGATGGGCTAAATCAGGAGTACCCTTAACCAACCAACATGTATGTGTTTTGTTAAAGGGATGTGAAAGAAGGACGTGCATCAGGATTGTGCCAAATGGAAGTCCGTAGACTCCGCCTACGACTCTAGGTGACCAGCATGAGAGTTTATGTATGTTTTTATGTTACGTCATAAACTAAAAGCAATGATCCATGGGAACTAAATCTGCAACCTGCAGTCAGAGAGTCAATGCACTACTGCAATACTATTACCGTCACAGCCTATCAAAAGTCCACTGTTACAATTAGGCCCCCTCTCCCGCAGATTGCCTCATATGCAGAGTTATTTTACGAAGACTGCCTCGTTGGTCTAGTGGTTGTAGTAGTGCGACTGCTGATCATGAGGGTCCGTGTTCGAAGCCCGGTCGGGCCAAAAAATCAGTTATTGAGCTTTTCCATCAAGAAACTCTCAGTAGCTGCCCGGAGTCAGGAAGCTGGCGGTGTCTCACCCCCGTGTCTCGGAAAGCACGTAAAGCCGTTGGTACTGCGCCTGATCTCTCTCCGGTCGTGTCGGTTTACCGTCCCATCGGACTATGAGAGCGAGGGAATAGAGTGCACCTGTGCTTGCGCATACACTCGTGCACTATAATCCTGTCCTGCGCCGATGGCTAGTCTCCGTTGAGGCTGGCAGCCATGACCGAAATTCGGTCTGGAGGACATTATTATTATTTTAGGAAGAGTAGGCAAATTTTATATTTAAGTTCAAATATAGTTTGAACCACTAAAAATTATAAATAATGATATACCGTGATTGCAGTTTGTGAAAATACGAGTATAAATAAAGCTTTTACTTTTATTTGAAATTATCCCAAATTGAATGTGATTTATGGGCAACAACTAAGCGTACGCGCGATCCTCTGTGTGGAATTCAATTCACAACGTTTTTACCGAACGTTTTGCGTAGTAAAATAGTAGGTGTTAGATATTTATGAATGAAATAATGCATTACCATGCATTCTGAATTTAAAAGATAAAAAGGACAGAATGCTTGAGATGTTTTTAATTAATTTTTCTTCACCATTCACCTATATTACTTATTCTGAACCTTCTCTGCAAATTTGGACATATATTGCAAAAACAGGCAACCACAGTTATTTTTTTGTTATTAGGAAGACACTACTGCCCATCTACGGGTTTATTTCCCTCTGTCACCTCTTATAACAGCCACATGACAACATGGGGTATCGGATATTCTTACACCGCCACTACACTGTGGCTGGAATACAGGTGGCACTACTGAAATCTACTGTTAATTATGGTAATAGCAATAAACTCTTGAAGGATTTTGTTTGTTAGGTTAGTTTTACGTTAGTGTATTTAAAAATATTCTGCAAAGGTAGACTTGTTTTACTAGTAACAATAATAATTTGCCTTTTTTTCTGGGTCTTGTTACAAGTGCGACTAATTATCAGTTGCATCGCATTACTACGCACAAACGTAGCAAAGGCCTGCAGTAAATTAAAACAGTATATACTTATTTGTAAAGACCATGAAACAAGGTCAAGTTTATAATACCATACACATTGACTGTTATTTTTAAATTTATTGCATTTTATATAATTTTCTAACCTATTTTAAGCTTCTTTTTCAATGAAAATGGATGCACAAAATATTAATCTCTGCCATAAAAAATTATGTACGGGTGCATATTATTCTATAACAATGTTTTATGTTGCACATGTTTCTAATATAATAAGGAAATAATATTAACCTAAAGTGTGGTTAATATACCTTGCTTAAAGATTGTTTATACATACAAAATACATAAACTCTCACTCCTGTCACCTAGAGGGGTAGGCAGTGACTAAGGACTTCAATTGGCACAATCTTCACGAACCAAAAACACGAAACATGAACAAAGATTTGAACTACTGTACATAAATAGAATCAACAGCCATGACAAAGTTATACCACCCTTTCCAACCTTAATGCATGCAAAACCAGTCCATGTAGGCCCCGTTGATCCTGATACATAAGTCCCCTAAAGAGATTTTAAGATTGGCTAACTTTTGCCATAAAGCAACCCTGTTCACTCTATAGTAGACCTTTTCCAAGTCTAAAAATGCACAAACATTTGCCGTAAAGCAACTCTGTTAACTCTATAATAGACAAAGTCTAAAAATGCATAGAAAACACCTGACCCAAACCTGACCCCATCATGGAGCAAGGAGTCTGCCGCGCTGTGTGTGTTGGCAAAATGCTTGTAAAATAATCAAATACACTTACAGTGATAACTTGCGTATCCTTGCAGCTCAGCAAGTTGCAGAAGGGAGGTATCACACCACAACTAATGAGAGCGGCCACTTGCTCCTTTGTACCACTAATACTCAGGTTGGAAACGGCCCAGGCGGCCTCTTTTTGAGTCTGAAACTCTCCTTTGCTAAGGTTCTCTACAATCTTCGGCAGTAAACCGGCATCAATTACCGCTTGTACTTGCTGTTTGTTACCCGCTGTCACATTCGAGAGGAACCACACAGCCTCTTTGCATATTTTTTCTTTCTGTTTAAAAAAATGAAAAATGACACAACATTATTGACTATAAACATAATAACTAACACTAATATAATTGACACAGTATGATTATGAATTACCATATAATACTTTCGTACATGAGACAGAACCCAGTGGAAAATGTTAGAGGAGGCCTATACCAAGAGGCACACTGAATTACGGGATATTTTATAATTAAAACAAAACAAATTTAACATGCAACTTTTAACCTTGTAGTTCAGAATATAGGGCTTTATTGTTATACCTTAATACAATACAGTCATGATTTAATTAGAGTTTTTGATCGAACTTTGTGGCAATCTATGGGGGAGTAGCAGTGGACTTTTGATGGACTGTAATGATATTGATAGTGATAGGTATAGTTAAAAATTTATTATTCCAGCTAGAGTTTACAAAATATTGCATTTGTAAACACTTTTCTCCAGTGTTAGTGGTGATGGCTACATAACTGTTTCTAATAGGTTGGGGGGGAAAAGTTTCTTCGTATTTTGTTTGTATAAAATTGAAGAAAAATCTCTTTGGATGTACTGTTTGTATCGGACTGGTTTTAATATCAATACATATAGGACATTAAGAAGAAAGAAAAATAAAAAACACTTTCCCGCCATTTTTCAATTGTTTTTCTGTCTGCCAAAATGAGTGAATCTAACGAAGAAATTCAATACATTCTGAAGTTTTATTACAAAAAAGGGAAAAATGCCACTAAAGCCGTGAAAAAAATTTGTGACGTTTATGGACCTAATGCAGTGTCAGTAAGAGTAGCACAAAGTTGGTTCAAGCGTTTTCAGTTCGGGATAATCAAAGAATTAAGGATTGACTACAAAACAGTTGTGACCCAAATGGGTCAAATGGAAAAAGATTTTTGGAAGGGCATCGTTTATTATAAGCTTTTACTGCTGGGTAAAATCATCGATTCGGATCTCTACTGCCAACAACTAATGAGACTCAAATACTTTGGGTAGTGTTAGGTTAACATCAAGAGAGGACTTTCAAAAGTACTTGTCGCATTTTTATGATCAAAATCCCAAGATTTTCTACAGCAAGGGGATTATGTCACTACATACAAGATGGCAACAAGTTTTCGAACAAAATGGCACATATATATTATAATTAAATGTAATTATTCTTTGAAAATAAATGTCTTGAATTTGTATATAAAATACGAAGAAACTTTTTCCCCGACCCTATATAATAATACAAATGATTGTACAATATTATTAAAAGCTTATACATTTTCAACCGACTTCAAAAAAAGAAGGAAGTTCTCAATTCAACTGTATTTTTTTATGTGTGGTACCTCAGAACTTTTTTCTAGGTGAACCGATTTTGATGATTCTTTTTTTATTTGAAAGCTGGTGCTTCTCATGCGGTCCCATATAAATTTGATCAAGATCTGACCAGTAGTTTTTGAGTTATCCTTAATAATGCGTATTTAATTGACTTTATTGATGTTCTCATTTTATTTTATATGTCGGTTGTACAAAATTTTTAAATTTACATGTTTTAAAATAACACCTAACTGGGTTTCTAGTTGGTTATTCCCACAATGAGGTTTTTTTTGTTCCATACATAACAGCCTATCAAAAGTCCACCGCTGAACATAGGCCTCCCCATAGTTTGTTCACAAGGAGAATATTAGCTATAGTTGCCATGCTTCACAGGCAGATTGACATCTGCATTTATTAGGCCATAGTCAATTATTGGGCTTTTCCATCAAAAAATTCTCAGTAGCAGCCCCATGTCAGGAAATACTAACTATTAAATATTTTTTATAGTATAAGGGTGACAAACGAGCGCACAGTTCACCTGATGGTGAGTAGAAGGATGCTGTAACACATAGACATCTACATCTACTCTTGATTAACAATCAAAATGTAGATCCATTGTCTTCCATAAAGACTAATATAGAAAGCCTCGTTAATAAAAAAAGGTCTCTGGTTTTCTATACTCACCATACAAAACACAGCAGCATCAAGTTGCTATTTTAGGCTCGTATTTAGGAAAGAAAGATACATGATGCACATAAGTTGATCTAGATCAAATATTTATAATTAAGTGAGATTACTAACTGACTGATAATCACATTGAATCTTGCCTTGCTTTTTTGTAAATAATGATATATGACCATTTCAATATCTGTTAAAAATTAAACAGTATCCAAGCTAATTCTAGATTCTTATAAGGTTTGTAAAAATCCTGACTTACCGAATGGGACAATAACGCAGGGAAGTGTGATAAAGCATCACAGTTGAGCACAACCTGTGTTTGTTCATCTGTACCGGTCACAATGTTACCAACAGCTCTCAATGCCGCTGTCTGGGCTTTCATCTCTTTGTGGGAAAGTAGTGGGATCAACTTGGGAACAATGCCAGACTCAATCACCATTTGGATTTGCTCATTGCCTCCATCTGTTAAATAGCTGATCGCCCACACTGTGTCCACTAAGATCTGTAAAGGCAGAAATAATAAATAAATACAGGGTTATTTTTCAAAGAGTAGCTAAATTTTAAGCTTAAGTTCAAATATATAAATAATTATATACTGTTATTGCAGTTTTTTAAAATATGAGTAAATAAGGCTTCTACTTTTATTTAAAATTATCCCAAATTGAATGTGATTTATGGGCAACAACTTTTTTGCCTACCGATCGACCCTTACAAATGTGTGCATGTGCAATAAAATCAGGTAAAATAATGCATTACCACGCATTTTGGATTTAAAAGATAAAAAGGACAGAACTATTGAGATTTTTTTTAATTAATTTTTCATCACCATTGCCTATATTACTTATTCTGAACCTTCTCTGCAAATTTGGCCGGTTAATACAAAATAACCCTGTATCTATATATATCTTTGTTACCGCATTGAAAAAAAATTACATGACTGAGACATTCAAAGCAAAATTTAGTTTAAAAATTTGTGTCACACAATGTGGTGTAGACTCATATTTTGACTTTTCAGGGTTTGACTTTAAATTAAACGTTAAATTTAAGCAATCGGAGATAACTCAGCTTTTAAAACATGAGATGATGATCCTTTGACAAGCTGGTTTATTCATGCACTCACTCTCCCCATGATGTTATATGGATATAGTGAGAAACCTGTTTGTGGACCATGTTAATTTAAAATAAAAATGTGGGCTCCCCATTTACCATCAAATATTGAAATTATACAAAGGAACTGTATTTAGGCACACTCATAACATATAATTCCTAGTTCAAGCTTGTGTGTGTGTTTGTGTGTTCACATCAAGTCTATATACCCCTTCTCAAGCCTAAAGACTCAATTTCTGAGGATGAACATAGATTACCTCATAACCTGTAATAACAGGTTGTCTTTACCTTTCAAACTATTAAATTCTTTACCTACAGAATTAAGAAGCCAGCTAACAGCACAAAGCATAAATACAAAACTTTTTTTTTCATATAATAAGAATTCTTAAAAAAAATTAACAATAATTATAAACTAATTTTTTAGAAATATATTGCTAAAAAATTAAGTACAAAAAAAAAAGAAAAAAAAAACAACAACAGGGTTCAAACCCCGCCGACACCAATGAAATTGTTAATTGCAATTTTAAGTGCTGATTTACCACATGCTCGGCGGTGAAGGAAAACATTGTGAGGAAACCTGCATGTCTGAGAAAAAATATATTTTCGAAGACATGTGAAGTTCGCCAACATGCATTGGGGCAGCGCAGTGGACACTTCCTTGGCCTTAAACTCTCTCAGAAATGAGAGGACGCCTGTGCTCAGCAGTGGGACATGTATAGGCTATACCTTTACCTTTTTGTCTTTAAACAAAACATGTAACCAAACAAATCATTTAAAAAAATTAGTCCATGTGTAAGCACACAAATATGTTACAGTATAGTGCAGAGATTACTAAAGTGGGCTCCGTGGAACCTCAGGGTTCCATAGGATAGTCAACAGGGTTCTGCGAAATTATTTATTTTTGCTTGTTAAATAATTTCACACTGGTACAAATATTATTTTAAATTGGTGCAAAATATGTGATTAAAGGAACCCATTACAGTTAAATAAATACATAGGTAGTTAGCTAGAAATATAATATTTAAATTGCACTGCCTATGATATGTAATCATTTGATGTGGGGTTCCATAAAATAAAAGGGATTTGGTGAGTGTTCCATTACCTAAAAAGTTTGGGAGCTCCCGGTCTAGTGTATAGGCAAAAAATTGTACCTTAAAAGTTTGGAAGCTCCCGATCTAATGTATAGGCAAAAAATTGAATACAATAACAATCTCTCATAATAACATAATTATGCTACACTATTTGTAAACAATATTAAAACATTCTCCACAAAGTGTAAGAAATATACTTGATAAAATGTAAACGTCAAAAAATGTTTAATATTCTGTTACACAATTTTAACAGGGTGCTTTATATTTTAATTTGTAGTTTAAGTAAAAAAGAAATTATATTGGAATTAAAACTGTACTTTGTTGATCTAAATAAAAATTGAAACAGTAATTGCACTAGTTCTTAGCAACAGAAAAATATGAGTGGTATCTAGCCAAGTGAGACTCCATGGAGAAATCAAGTAGTATTATTAATAAAGTATTTTATTCAACACATTACTTAATAATTGTTACCTTACCATAGTTGATAATAAAAATATTGTTTGTTTGGCAAATGACACTTAGAGCTAATAATAAACTTAAATGTACTTTTTATCAAACTTTTTTTCTACATAAAAAATCTCTACCATGATTATTATATCTATTGTTTTTAAAACATGATAATATATCTACCATTGTTTTAAAAATTCTGAATATGAAATAATAGTTACTTACATTTATGTCTGTATGTGTGATAAGTACATTGAGAGCCGGGAGAATTTCCTGGATTGTCTTAACTGGTGGTGGTGGATCCTTACTCCTGCAAGGTTCACTATTACCCATGTTACGTTACGCAAGAACGTAATGGGGATGTTTGGCTTGATGAAGCTCAGTAAGGGCTTAACAACCCCAAGCTCTACCACTAAATCCCTAAGCATTGGACCATCTCCAATAATGTTACCTAAAGCCCATACTGCCTGCTCACATACATTCTCATGTGGAGACATAAGTAATTGTAGGAATAGAGGAACAGCGCCCGCATGAACTACTTTGTTGGTCTGTGCCGAAGTTCCCGATGCAATATTCGTCAAGGCCCAAGCTGCTTCAAACTGAAGAGTTGGGTTGTCAGCTCTCGAAAGACACTGG
This sequence comes from Parnassius orleans, assembly GCA_029286625.1. NCBI lineage: Eukaryota > Metazoa > Arthropoda > Insecta > Lepidoptera > Papilionidae > Parnassius > Parnassius orleans. Next base: position 1,310,323 of record JAGSMP010000097.1, read on the forward strand.
ACTAAGATGGGAAGAATGCCAGCTGCGATCAGCTCGTCAATCGGAGGGTTTTTATCTGAGGACAATAGCTTTCGACATTGTTGCACGGCAGCTAGTTGGATTTCAGGATTGTCTGCTTTGGCCGCATTGATCACTAGCTCGTGGAGGTTCGTGGTCCGTTCAACTTCATCTTCGTCTGTAGAATCACTAATAGGAACATTGCGGCGCTTTTGCAGCGTTTCCTCTCGTTTATTTTTTCGTAATTCTACTGTCACTTCATTCCTTCGCCTTCGCATCTCCTATAAATATACAAATCATGTCGCTTAATTCAAAGTTTTATAAAGGTCACTAATCACATTAAAAGATTATAAATTGAAAAATGATTTTACTTACATCAACATCTTTACCAGTATTCTTGAAGACATGCATGCGGTTTTTCATTGGGTCAGTCGCCATTTTATTGTGGTCGCAAGTATGATTAACTAACGATTAGACGTAATACACAATTAAACAAAAAATCAACTTAAAATAAATTTTCAATAAACTAATCGGACATGTTTTATATTATCACATAAGACGTTGATGATTCAATAACCTCTTCGCAGAATATTCTACAACACAAAACCGTCCGTTTCCTTCCACCTTGAATTCTCTTTTCTTTATTTTTTATAAAGCATAGACAATTACCATATTTTATTATTGGCTATGGTAGAGAATTGAAATCCGCAAAGAGTATATAATCACATGCAGATACGTAACAAATAATATAAGGGAATATAGACTTAGAATATACTGGCGTATAGACCGACATAGTGTGCAAGGGAGAAGAAAATTCCTTATGGCAAAAAAGCAAGATAGAAAAGGATACCAAATCTCATGACTTTGTAAGCGATTTTGAATGACAGGTCGGCACAAGTCGGCACGCAAGAAATAAGCTCCTAGATATTTTGTAATTTTTTAAAGTGCAACAGTGGTTATTTTTAGTAAGTAACTTTTTTCCAAAATGGTTACTTGTTCTGTGAGTGACTGTGGTCTTAATAATATAAATAATCTTGATAATTGCACATTTCACAGGTAAATTCTCAAGACGTCGTCAATGTTATGACTCGTTTATTTTTGGTTAAAATGTTATATACTGTTTAAAATTTAAATTTTGCAAAGAAAAATATCACGTTGTTGAAAATTTGCATGAATTTGGTAAATAAATTTTTATACAAAATATTTTACATGTACGCTAGGGATTGACTCAACTATATCAAAATTAATGTCGATATTTATCTTGAATGTTTATATTGAATCGATAGACTTGCCTACACAACACAATAACGATTCTACTTCTTACGAGGCGGACGTGTGTTCGATCTTCTTAAATATTTAATTAATTTGAATACGCAAATATCGCGACCAAACCAAGTAAAAACTGTGCTGTTTGTGATCAGTATCCCTTGTAGTTATTCCGTGTTTTCAATAGTCACAGCCAAGTGTATTGACAGCTCGCGATTGCAACAAGCGAGCGGGGTGCCCGCATTCCTCACCGCTGCAACAAGAGAGGGCTTGCATAATTGACTTCTTTATCTAATTTTAACCTATAGTGTGTCGTTATAGTGTCGTTATAATGAAGAATTGTTCAGCGTGTACCCGCGAAGTCGGAAAAGAAGATCATTTACAATGCGCAAAATGTAGCGAAATATTTCACTTTTTATGCCTTAACATACGCTCAGAGAATATTGCAGGTTTGCTTCCAGACGCATTATCTAAATGGATTTGCTCTATGTGTATGATTAAACAACCGAAGGGTAATAACTCCGAATCGGTAGCTCGCCCCTCAACACCTACATCGTTTGCCGAGATTTCGTTTAATAACGTGTCCCGACGTAAGGCGCCTGCAAAACTCGATACTAATATCATTGTAGATAATAGAAACAGAAACAGAAACAGAAACTTTTTTATTCAATATAGATTATAAATAATACTTATTGAAAGTCACTCTTTTGTCTAATTACCACTGGTTCGAAAAAAAACCTCTGTCCTGGGAAGAACCAGCAAGAAACCCAGCGGGACTTTTTTTTTAAATAACAGCTTACAATCATGTATATTACACAATTAACCACACAAAACAAATTAGAAACAGCCTGGCAGCGAACACCTCATTCCCAGGGTTATTATCATCCATAAATTCCTTAACATTATAATAACCTTTTATACAAACTATGTTTAATAAAGTTTTGAATTTTGAGCAGGTCGAATTTTGTATATTTTCTGGGATTTTGTTGTAAGCGTATACATCGCCCCAAGAATGAATTACTGACTCGGTGGAGTCAGTAACTGGTACTACTAGCTTGTGTTTGTTCCTAGTATTTACAGAATGCACATCACTTATTTTTGTATAACTACTTTTATTTTTGTGTACGTACATTACATTTTCATAAATGTATTGAGAGGCCAAAGTTAATATATTAATTTCTTAAATTTTTGTCTCAGCGACTCCTTAGGTTTTAAATCATAGATTGCTCTTATGGCCTCTTCTGTAAAACAAATATAATTTCAGTGTCAGTTGCGTGTCCCCATAGCAAAATACCATACGACATTATGCTATGGAAATAGCTAAAGTAAACAAGTCTAGCTGTTTCCACACTGGTAAGATTTCTAATCTTTTACAGCATATGCTGCAGAACTAAGTCTGCTTGCTAACTTTGATATATGGGGCTCCATTGAAGCTTCGCGTCTAGTGTTATTCCAAGAAAATGGTGGTATCGACAAGACTCAGTTCTTCCCATTTAAAATTACATTAGTATTTAATTGTCTGACATTTGGAGTCATGAACTTTACATTTCGTTTTATTGCTATTTAAATGCAAGTTATTAACATTAAACCAATTTACTAATTTAGATATAGCATTATTTACTTCGTCATATTTTAATAATTGTCGTTTTAATTTGAAAATTAATGAAGTGTCATCAGCAAATAATACTATATTATGGTTATCCCCTACTATGTAAGGTAAGTCATTAATATATACAAGAAACAGAAAGGGGCCGAGAACTGAGCCTTGAGGCACGCCCATTTGTACTATCGACCCGGAAGAGCTCATACTATTAATGACAACTTTTTGTGTTCTGTTACTTAAATATGAAACAATTAATTTAAGAGCATTACTTCTTACACCGTAGTGTTGTGGTTTCCTGATTAATGTTTCATGGTAAACACAATCGAAGGCTTTGGATAGGTCACAGAATATACCCAATGCATCCTGTGAATTCTCCCATGCATTGAAAATATATTTAATCAGCTCAACAACAGCATCAGTTGTCGAGCGACCCCTTGTGAAACCGAATTGATTTTTATGAAGTAAATTATTAACATTAAAAAAAATTAACATTTGATCAAGAATAATTTTTTCAAAAATTTTACTTAGTGTTGGCAGTACAGAAATGGGTCTAAAATTGGCGGGGTCTAATGTACTACCAGATTTAAATAAAGGTATTACTTTACTATGCTTCATCAAATCAGAAACACACCATATTCGATACTAGTATTAAAATAATAGCTAGTTGAGGCGCGATTATATCGATTATAGACGCAATAACTTTAACGGAAATGCCCCACAGATCCGCAGTTTTCTTAACATCAATAGTTTTAAAATATTTTACAATATCTTTTGATGATATTTTATGAAATGTAAAATTCTTTGTAATACAAGTGATTATGTGCGTCGTTCGGAACTGCAAGAAATACTTCGCGAAGAAATAGCAAAGGGTTTAAAGTCTTGCACCACGGAGTTGACAGTTGGCATTAGCGCAATTAATGGGCAAATAAGTAATCTTAAATGTTCTATTGAATTTATGAGTGACAAGTTCGATAAGATTTCAGACGAATATAAAATTCAACAACAAGAAATGTTGGTATTAAAAAAAGAAAACGATTTATTGCGTTGTGAGATTAACATCCTCAATAATAAATTGAACCAAATCGGCCAACTTTCCCGTGCATCTTCCTTGGAGATACAGTGCGTGCCCGAAAGAAAAACGGAGAATGTTGTAAGCATAGTAAAACAACTAGGATGCGCCACACACAGGATGTGACCATGATATTCTGTACTGTTCACGCGTCGCCAAGCTCAACCCCGCCAGCCCCAGACCACGTACAATTATAGTGAAGTTCAGTTCACCACGAATTCGAGATACAGTGCTTTCTGCAGTAAACAAGCATAACAAAGTAAACAAGGAGAACAAGCTCAACACTCATGACCTTGGCTTCGACACAGAAGAAAAAAACCTGTCTTTGTTATTGAGAACCTCTCCTCCGAAAATAAGCAGCTGCATGCTGCAGCTCGTAAACGTGGGAAAGAGCTCAAATACAAATACACCTGGATTCGTGCTGGTCGCATTTACATGAGGGAATCGGATACGACCGAAGCAATTTTTATTCGTAACACTGAAACATTTGATAAGCTTAAATGACTATGTTTTATTATTATCCGTATAATTCTTCATCCATCTATATGTACTTTTTTTAAATGTTGTATTGGTACTGTTTTTACTGCTTCTTTAATATGGTATGTAAAAACGCAACAAAACCATATCATATTTATGTATTATGTTTGTTAGAGTGTATTGTTTTATTCAAGATTGCAGTCTATATGATGTTCTTATATATCAATAATAACATTCAAAGGATTTGGATTGTTGTCAGCTTACATTTAGTTTATCATGATAAATTACAAAAATACAATTTCGCATGCATTTGTAAATATTTTCTTATTATACAGCAAGTGTTGTGCATGATAATTATTTTATATTGTCATAATAATATTATAATCATTAATATAACCAAAATTATGGTGAAACTAATATTTTTATACCTAACCTGAGGGTGTTACTTACTAATAATACAACTTTTTATACAACACTTTAATACAGAAAATAATTTTACGATATTGGCTATCTATTGTGGTGGACTTTATAATAACAATGTAATATTAATGTCCATCGTAGCTTCTCTTATTATATATATCTACAAAAATTACGAAGGATAAAAGAATATCTGTGTATTATCAGAATGTGCGAGAACTTAGAACAAAATGTGTAGATCTTTATAATCAAATTGCGAGCAATAGCTATGATATTCTATTATTTACTGAGACGTGGCTTCAGAATGACATTATATGACCGTAACTTACCCCAAACACAGAAAAAAAACCGGCGGTGGTGTAATGGCTTGCATAAGGAAGGAATATGGAGCTAGACAAATGCATAGTTTCAGTTCTAACCTTAACACTGAGTTACTCTGTGTAACGTTGCCTGCAAGTGAAATGGGAACTAACTGTAATCTAAATATTATTTTGGTATATATTCCTCCTAACTCATACAATATACCATCACAATTAAATGAAGTAAGAGCCGCGCTGCAGCTTCTGCTGTAGCATGGATGGGCCGGCTCGAACCGGGGCGGTACCATGACCTCACAGAATACCAACGTAAAGTAGGAGCTTTGCTTCTGCGTTTCGCAGTTAGTGCAGGTGGCCGGAGGCTAATCCCCATAACATGGTAGCGGGATTTAAAAAGAAAGGACTACCCCAGGAGCGTACCAGCACCCCTGGTAATGGAGAATCCCTCACTGAGCATCCACGGTCAAGCTACCCTATTCTTCCTGAGCGTGGGTGCTTAGGCTGCCCCGCGTATTCTGGGGGGGGCAAAATCCCGCTCTATACTAACACTGCACGGGGCAAACAGAGCAATAAAACCATGGCGATCTGCCACGCTATCCGTGAACTTCTGCAACATCAGGGGATTTCACTCGAACCATAACGCCGTCCACTACCATCTAGAGACGGCGAAGCCGGCCTTGCTCTTTTGACCGAGACGCAGGTGTCCTCTCCGGCTGATACTTCGTACCTCTCCTACCGGGGTACAAATTAGAACACTTCTTTGTGCCCCGGGCTGGAGTTTGCGTATACGTCAGAGAGATATCTGTTCTCGACGCCTCGGCAGTCTTGAAGGTACGGACCTGTCCATCCAATGGCTGCGCGTAGACAGCGACGACCATCCCCGCGTCTACAGGTGCCTGTATAGGTCCCATAGCGGTAATGCCGACACAGACCGACTCATCGACCACGTCCAAATGGCTACAGATTTCTTGCTACAACAGATCTCATCCGTAGAGATCGTGATACTTGGCGATTTTAACGCCCACCACGCTGAATGGCTCGGTTCGTTTAACCGATCATGCGGGAGATTTGTTTATGACTTTGCCTTGGCATATGGTCTGACACAACTGATTACTTCGCTACACGGATTCCAGATGTGGAGGATCATACACCTTCCTGTTGGACCTTCTGCTGACCTCTCATCCGGACGGATATCAGGTTTCCGTCGATGCCCCTCTGGCTCTTCGGACCATTGTCTGATCCGGGTGTGGTGCCAATCACGCTCTCCTCGCGGTTGCGTTCTGCAGGTTGCCGCCGTGTTTGGCATTACAGGTCGGCGGATTGGGATGGAATGCGGTCTTTCTTTGCATCCTACCCATGGGGCGGGTTTGCTTCTCGCCGGATGATCCCAGCGTTGTTGTTGACTCTGTCACCGATGTGGTGCTACAGGGAATGGAACTATTTATTCCATCATCTGTGGTACCCATCGGTGGCAGATCTCAGCCTTGGTTTGGTCGCTCCTGTAAGACTGCATTACGCAGTAAGCAGGAGTGTTATCAGGCCTGGGCTGAGGCTTCGGCGGCTCGGGATGTAAACACCAGCATGCTTAAAAAGAAGTATAACTTCGCCTCCAGGTCCTTCAAAAGAGTTATTGCCAAGGCAAAGTCAGAGCACATAGGCAGAATTGGCGAGAAACTAGTTCGCCTTCCTTCGGAAACCCGTGCATTCTGGTCTCTCGCCAAGGCTGTCCAAGGAAATTTCTGTAAGCCATCACTACCATCTCTGCACAGGGAGGATGACTCACTGGCCCACGACGCAAAAGAGAAAGCCGACCTTTTAGGCTCCCTTTTTGCGTCCAACTCGACTCTTGATGACGGGGGAACACACCGCTGACCATCCCGCAGTGTGAGTGCTCTATGCCTGATGTGCGATTCACACAGTGCTCAGTACGCAAAGCACTCCTCTCCCTGGACATCCACAAGTCGAGTGGGCCTGATGGAATCCCGCCAATTGTGCTGAGGACGTGCGCTCCAGAGTTGGCACCGGTTCTAACGCGTCTTTTTCGGTACTCCTACTCCCTAGGCGTTGTCCCGAATTCATGGAAGACAGCTTTCGTGCACCCGATCCCTAAAAAAGGTAACCGCTCTGATCCGTCCAATTACAGGCCTATCGCCATCACCTCCTTGTTCTCGAAAATAATGGAGTCAATTATTAACTGCCAGCTCATGCGGTACCTTGAGGAGCACCAGCTGATTAGTGACTGCCAGTACGGTTTCCGTCGGGGTCGCTCAGCTGGTGATCTTCTTGTTTACCTAACACATAGATGGGCGCAGGCGATCGAGTCCAAGGGGGAGGCATTGGCCGTTAGTTTGGACATAGCGAAGGCCTTCGATCGGGTCTGGCACAAAGCGCTTCTTTCGAAGCTTCCTTCCTATGGGCTTCCCGAGAAATTGTGCAATTGATCACCAGTTTTCTGGCTGATCGGAGCATCAAGGTCGTAGTAGACGGTGCGTGCTCCGATTACAAGACTATTAACGCTGGTGTTCCACAAGGCTGCGTGCTATCATCAACGCTGTTTCTTCTGCATATCAATGATATGTTGCAAACCGGTAACATTCATTGCTATGCGGATGACAGCACTGGTGATGCTCTATACACCGGCCGTGCCAATATTTCTCGGAAAACGTCGCTGAGTACCGGAACAAACTTGTGTCTGAAGTCGAGACTTTGTTGGACAAAGTCTCGGATTGGGGCGACTAAATCTAGTCCAGTTCAATCCCCAGAAGACACAAGTTTGCGCGTTTACCGCTAAAAGGAACCCTTTGTCGTATCACCTCAGTTTCAAGGCACCCTTGTTGCCTCAGCCAGTATCGGAACTCGGTGTCGACATATCGAGTGACGCAGTTTCGTGGTCACTTGGAAGAGAAGGCAAAATTAGTCTCTAAAAGCTTGGCGTGCTCAGAGCGGGCAGTATTTCATGCCGGCACACCGCCTGCAACTTTACAAGGCGCAGGTTCGGCCTCACATGGAATACTGTTCCCATCTCTGGGCAGGGCTCCCCAGTGCCAGCTCCTTCCACTTGACCGCATTCAGCGCAGAGCGGATCGAATCGTCGACGACCGAGTTCTTTCCGATCGGCTTGACTCACTAGCACTGCGTAGAGATGTTGCATCTCTTTGCGTATTTTATCGCATGTACCACGGGAGTGCTCTGAGGAATTGTTCGGACCAATTCCAGCCGCTCAATTTGACCATCGCACATCGCGACAAAACTCGCGATACCATCCATACCATCTGGATGATTGGCGGTCCACCACTGTGCGATTTAGAAGATGTTTTCTTCCTCGCACAACTTCCTTGTGGAACCGATTACCACCAACGATTTTTCCGGACCGATACGACTTAGGGACCTTCAAGAAAAGAGCCTACTCCTTTTTAAAAGGCCGGCAACGCATCTGCAATTCCCCTGGTGTTGCAGTTGTTCATGGGCGGCGGTAGTCACTTAACATCAGGTGAACCGCAGGCTCGTTTGCCCACTCTCCTATAAAAAAAAAAAAAAAAAGTAAACAACTTTGTTACATCATTAACTGAGCAGTACCCAGAAGACACATGCCTATTGGTGGGTGACTTTAATCTTCCGTGCCTTAAATGATAAATCAAGATAATAAATATGAGTATAGAAATTCAGGATGCAGCACTATCGCTTGTGGAGGATATGACTTTCTTGGGTTTAAATCAATTTAATAGTATTTTAAATGGTAACGGACGTACACTGGACTTAGTATTTTGCAACCTAAACACAGAAGTTCTGAGATGTTCTTCCCCTCTTTTGACAGAGGACAAACATCACCCTTCTTTGTATATTGACATCACTGATCTGTTTGTGACCTCTTTCAAAGAGGTCATCACATTGCGACGCGACTTTTACAAATGTGACTATGTTGCAATTAATAACTTCTTTATGCAAACTGATTGGGATAATACGTTGCGGAATAAATCGATAGACGAGGCTACGAGTTTGTTTTGATCAATTTTTACCTTTAAAAAATAAAAATAGCACTAAAGCATATTATCCCATTTGGTATAACCCTGCTTTAATAAAAGTAATACGTGAAAAGAGCAAGATACATAATAAATGGAAACGTTTTGGGAATCCCCGTGATTATGATGAGTTTGCTTTGCTACGTTCTCGTGAAAGGCTACATCAGCAACAATGTTTTAATAAGTACATCAACAGCAGAGGATGGGATTCGTCTCACTCCCAAGGCTTTTTGGTCATATGTTAAATCCAAGCGTGGTGGTTCTCGATACCCCAAGAAATTTATTTATCAGGGTAAGTCCATTACAGATGGTCATGCTATATGTACTGAATTTAATAGTTACTTTAAAAGTATGTTTTCTAGTTCTTGCTCACAGGATGTTAGGTCTGCAAATAGTGACGGTGAATGCTTCACAATTTACACAATATCTGGTCTAACCGTAACAAAGGATGATGTTTTTAAAATGCTTAAGACGCTAGATGTCTCTAAAGGCCCCGGGTGTGATGGAGTAGCATCCGTATTTTTACGCAACTGTGCTGAGTCATTAGCTTATCCTATTTATTTATTATTTAACACATCCTTAAAGCAATGTGTCTTTCCTACATTGTGGAAGAAAGCATTTATTATACCGATACATAAGAAGGGTTCAAAAGCGGAAATAAGTAATTACCGTCCCATTTCTATTTTAAACACAATTAGTAAAATGATGGAAAAAGTTGTTTATAACGTCATTTACCCTATAATTATAAAAGGCATTTCATATGATCAGCATGGCTTTTTAAAAAGAAAGTCTACCATTTCTAACTTGGCTGAATTTTGTGACTATGTTGTTTGCGGGATGGAAGACTGTGGACAGGTTGATGCGATCTACACGGATTTCGAAAAAGCTTTCGACCGTATGGATCACATCATGCTCTCAGACAAATTGTACATGCTTGGAATTCATATTGACTTGCTAAGATGGACTACCTCTTATCTCTCTAATCGTTCTCAAGCTGTAGTCATTAGCGGTTTCAAGTCTGATTTCATACAAATTCCATCAGGCGTTCCTCAGGGATCACACCTTGGTCCACTTTTCTATTGTGCTTATATATAATATATGATATTAACCAATGTTTCGAATTTTCAAATCATCTACTTTACGCTGATGATAAAAAGGTGTTCATGAAAATTAACTCGATTAAAGATTGTGAACTAATTCAACGTGACTTGGATAACTTACATTGATATTATGCCCGAAACAATATAACAGTAAATATAAGTAAATGTCAATGTATCAGTTTTAGCCGAAAGAAAAATAAAATTGTTTTCCCGTATCACTTTAATGGCGAAGGTATAAAACGGACTGAGATAGTAAAGGATTTGGGAGTTTTTCTTGATTCTAAAATGATTATTTCCGAGCATGTCAACCATGTCGTAAATAGATCATACCGCAATCTGGGGTTCATTGTGAGGACTTGTAAACCTTTTAAAAACATAAGCAGTCTTAGATCTATCTACTACGCATATTGTCGCAGTATTCTAGAATATGGTAGCTCCATTTGGTCACCGCAATATGCTTTATATATCAAAAAATTAGAAAGAATTCAAAAATCTTCATAAAGCACCTCAATTACAAAACTGGCATGCGTCGTCGTGTAACTTATAATGAGGATTGCCTTAAATACGGTCTCTTATCACTGGAATCTAGACGGGAATTACTTGATATGTGTTTTTTGCATGATATCCTTCACAGTAACATTAACAGCCCTAATCTTCTCGTTAGTATCCAGTTCTGCACTCCTAAGTACCGTACCAGAAATACGCCACTTTTCAATATACCTAAACATCGTACCAAATACGATATGAACGCTAACCAAAATTTATAACAGTAAATATAGTAATGTAGATATTTTCAATTTTTCTAAGTCTAACTTTAAATGCCAACTTATCTTGACGCTGTCTAAAACTACGAAGCCGTAATCGTCACAAAACGTACATCTAACTCCATCTGTATTATCGTAATTTTGTAAAAGTATACATTTGAAAAGCATGTTGTTATTATAGTAATAATAGAATTTTAACGTATCACAGGTTGGCACAAATCGGCACGCAAGAAATAGCTCCTAGATATTTTGTAATTTTTAGAGTGTAATAGTTATTATTTTTAGTAAGTAACTTTTTTCCAAAATGGTTAATTGTGTCACGTGAGTGACTGTGCTGTTAATAATAGATATAATCCTGATAATTTCACATATCACAGGTAAATTCTCAAGACGTCGTCAATGTTATGACGCGTTTATTTTTGGTTAAAATTTATGTTACATACTGTTTAAAATATAGAATATATTCAATTATTTTGTTAATTTTGATATTTTGCAAAGACAAAAGTAATGTTGTTGATAATTTGCTCTCATGTTGAATGTCCATGTCACACCTATGCCGGTAGTTGTTGGGAGCACTAAGCTCGAAATTGTTGACGAATATGTTTACCTGGGACAAATAGTCCGACTAGGTAAGTCCAACTTTGACCGAGAGGTCAATCGACGGATTCAACTCGGCTGGGCAGCGTTCGGGAAATTACGGCACATCTTCTCGTCAGGTATACCTCAAAACTTGAAAACGAGGCTGTACAACCAGTGCGTGTTGCCAGTGATGACCTACGGAACTGAGACGTGGTCCTTCACTGCTGGCCGGATGAGGAAGCTCAAGGTCGCTCAGCGAGCTATGGAGAGGGCTATGCTCGGAGTCTCACTGCGTGATAAACTTAGAAATGAGGATATCTGCACTAGAACGAGAGTGACCGACATAGCCCAACAGATTAGTAAGCTGAAGTGGCAATGGGCCGGCCATATAGCTCGAAGAACCGACAACCGATGGGGAAAAAAGGTTCTCGAGTGGCGGCCTCGTACCGGCGGACGAAGTGTAGGGCGTCCCCCCACTAGATGGAGTAACGACCTGGTAAGACATGCAGGAAGTCGATGGATGCGGGTGGCTCAGGACCGTGCTTTGTGGCATTCCTTGGGGGAGGCAAGTGAAAAAATGCACAATGCAAATGTTGGTTTCCGTTTAACCGATCATGCGGGTAGATCTGTTTATGACTTTGCCTTGGCATATGGTCTGACACAACTGTTTACTTCGCCTACGCGGATCCCAGATGTGGAGGACCATGTACCTTCCCTGTTGGACCTTCTGCTGACCTCTCATCCGGACGGATATCAGGTCTCCGTCGATGCCCCTCTTGGCTCTTCGGACCATTGTCTGATCCGGACTACGGTGCCACTCACGCTCCCATCGCAGTTGCGATCTGCAGCTCGCCGCCGTGTTTGGCACTATAGGTCGGCCGATTGGGATGGGATGCGGTCTTTTTTTGCATCCTACCCTTGGGGGCGGGTTTGCTTCTCGACGGATGATCCCAACGTTGTTGTTGATTCTGTCGCTGACGGTACTTCAGGGAATGGAATTATTTATTCCATCATCTGTGGTGACTATCGGAGGCAGAACTCAGCCATGGTTTGGTCGCTCCTGTAAAATTGCATCACGCTATAAGCAGGAGTGCTACCGGGCATCCCGGGACGTTGGGCTGACGCATCAACGTCCCGAGATGTAAACACCAGCGCTCTTAAAAAGAAGTATAATTCCGCCTCCAGGTCCTTCAAAAGTGTCATTGCCAAGGCAAAGTCAGAGCTCATCGGCATAATTGGCGAGAAACTAGTTCGCCTCCCTTCGGGAACAAGTGCATTCTGGTCTCTCGCCAAGGCTGTCCAAGGAAACTTCTGTCAGCCACTTCTGCCATCTCTGCACAGGGTGGATGACTCACTGGCCCATGACGCAAAGAAGAAAGCCGATCTGCTAGGCTCTCTTTTTGCTTCCAACTCGACTCTTGATGACGGGGGGAACACACCGCCTACCATCCCGCGGTGTGAGTGCTCCATGCAGGAAGTGCTGTTTACACAGCGCTCGGTGCGTAAAGCACTCCTCTCCCTGGACGTCAATGGAGTCCCACATATTGTGCTGAAGACGTGTGCTCCGGAGTTGGCACCGGTTTTCCTTTTCCGTTTCCCGCTTTTCCGGTACTCCTACTGCCTAGGCGTAGTCCCGAACTCATGGAAGACAGCTTTGGTGCACCCGATCCCTAAAAAAGGCGACCGCTCAGATCCGTCCAACTACAGGCCTATCGCTGTCACCTCCTTGTTCTCCAAAGTAATGGAAACTGTTATTAACCGCCAGCTCATGCGGTACCTTGAGGATCACCAGCTGATTAGTGACCGCCAGTACGGTTTCCGTCGAGGTCGCTCAGCTGGTGATCTTCTAGGGTACCTAACTCATAGATGGGCGGAGGCAGTGGAGTCCAAGGGAGAGGCGTTGGCCGTTAGTTTGGACGTAGCGAAGGCCTTCGATTGGATTTGGCACAAACGCTTCTTTCGAAGCTCCCTTACTATGGGATTCCCGAGAAATTGTGCAATTGGATCACCAGTTTTCTTGCAGATCGGAGCATTAAGGTCGTAGTAGACGGTGCATGCTCTGATTACAAGCCCATTAACGCTGATGTTCCACAAGGCTGCGTGCTGCAAACCGGTAACATTCATTGCTATGCAGACGATAGCACTGGTGATGCTTTATGCACCGGCCGTACCAATATTTCTCGGGAAAACGTCGCTGAGTACCGGAACAAACTTGTGTCTGAAGTCGAGACTTTGTTGAACAAAGTTTCAGACTGGGGGCGACTAAATCTAGTCCAGTTCAATCCCCAGAAGCGAAGTTTGCGCTTTTACCGCTAAAAAGAACCACTTTGTCGTATTTCCTCAGTTTCAAGGCACTCCTCTTTTTGCCTCAGCCAGTATCGGAATCCTCGGTGTCGACATATCGAGTGACGTGCAGTTTCGTGGTCACTTGGAAGAGAAGGTGAAGTTGGCCTCTAAAAAGCTTGGCGTGCTCAGCAGAGCGGAACAGTATTTCATGCCGGGACACCGCTTGCAACTTTACAAGGCGCAGGTTCGGTCCCATATGGAATACTGTTCCCATCTATGGGCAGGCGTTCCCCAGTGCCAGCTCCTTCCACTTGACCGCATTCAGCGCAGAGCGGCTCGAATCGTCGACGACCGAGTTCTTTTCGATCGGCTGGACTCACTGGCACTGAGTAGAGATGTTGCATCTCTTTGCGTATTTTATCGCATCTATCACGGGGAGTGCTCTGAGGAATTGTTCGGACTAATTCCAGCCGCTCAATTTCACCATCGCACATCGCGACAGAACTCGAGATACCATCCATACCATCTGGATGATTGGCGGTCCACCACTGTGCGATTTAGAAGAAGTTTTCTTCCTCGCACAACTTCCTTGTGGAATCGATTACCACCAGCGATTTTTCCGGACCGATACGACTTAGGGACCTTTAAGAAGCAAGCTTTTTAAAAGGCCGGCAACGCATCTGCAATTCCCCCTGGTGTTGCAGTTGTTCATGGGCGGCGGTAGTCACTTACCATCAGGTGAGCCGCATGCTCGTTTGTCCTCTCTCCTATAAAAAAAAATTGTCAACGTCTTGAGAATTTACCTGTGAAATGTGCAATTATCAGGATTATTTCTATTATTAACACCACAGTCACTCACAGAAAAAGTAACCATTTTGGAAATAAAGTTACTTACTAAAAATAACCACTATTACATTCTAAAATATTACAAAATATCTAGGAGCTATTTCTTGCGTGCCGACTTGTGCCGACCTGTCATTCAAAATCGGTTACAGAGTCATGAGATTTGGAATCCTTTTCTATCTTGCATTTTTGCCATAAGGAATTTTCTTCTCCCTTGCACACTATGTCAGTCTATGCGCCAGTATATTCTAAGTCTATGTTTTGCACCATGTAAATTAAAAAAAAAATAATTATTTATGATAGGTTTTGTAAAAAGTAAACGAGAAAATTTCTCGTTTACTTTAATGTTGATTTCTATTCATAAAAATGCATTATCAATTTTATAATACAATTTTAAGATTTTTTTTAAATCTGTGCCTCAAACGACCAAAACGCTATCCGCGGAGTTTTAGCGGGAACTTGACCGGCGGCGGATTGCTGCTCCAATAATTGTTTAAATAATGGTTTGAAGTGGATTTTGATATGTAAAAATGGTGCGATTTTGTGTATTAAATGTATGCGCATGTGAACTATTAGTGCAAAAGGTTAAACAAGTGCTCCGATGGTGATGTGAATCTCAAGATAAGGTGTCTGTCTGCTTAGGCTACTATCTACCAACCACTATCGCCAACTGTCTGCTGGCTCAAGTTGCCGTTAAAATCTCCCAGAAACTACGCAATGTGATGCATCAACATATTGTGAAGCAGTGTATTATAAAGGATTATTATCACTTGATACTGAAAATCTATAAAAACGAAGATTCCGAATGAAATGAAGACATGGCTTAAAAGGCAAACATCCAAGCCAAAAACCTTAATTAAAAAAACGCTATCGCTAACGAGGGCGGGAATTTGAACTGAGAGGGCGCGATTTTTTCAAATTCAAATTTTTTTTTTCTAGAAACTGTTTAAATCTCATTTTTCTTAGTTTATATCTTGTTAATACAGTATAGTTAGTAGTTTTGTAAATAATTACCATGTTAAATACTAAGGCCGGGGTGGTCAGAAAAAGCCCGGGTCCCTCAGGGAAACGTACTAGAAAAATGGACTCCCAGGATGCATGCGATGTAAACAGCGGCGGGGGAGAGGACTTTTTACCTCTTTTGAAACCAAATTATAAAGACTATATCCTGAAAACTCTACTAACAGTGAATTTAAAGCTCCAATAACAAAAGGCTGGGCAATAAGAGTCCAATATATGTGAACCATGTTTTTACAACAGACATAAAAGTGAATGCCAACAAAATCGCAGTCGTGTTCAAACAATATATTAAAGCTAATAATTTTTTAACAAACACGGCTTTCCTGGACAAGTTCAAACTGAAGGCGTTTATCCCAGTGGTACAAATTGAGAAAACGGGAATTATTCGATTTGTGCCAACCAATATCTCAAATAAAGAACTATATTATAAACTTTCCTCAATATATGAGATAATTGCTGTGCGAAGGTTTCTGAAGAAAGTTGTCAGGAAAGTATGCCACTACAGACTGTCAGCATTACTTTCCTTGCCAATGCTTTACTTGACAATGTGCAGTATGATTAGTTTTCCTACAGTCTTTAAATACATTCCACCTCTGCAACAGTGTTACAAATATTTTAAATTTAACCATTCCGCCAAGGTTTATAATGGCAAACGGTGCTACAGTCTCTGTTCAGGAGACCATCATTATAAAGTTTGTGACAAACCCAATTAACTCAGTTGCGTGAATTGCGTGTGTGTGAATAAAACTACTTTTACGGATTATATCGCCTTTAATAAACGCGATATAATCCGTAAAAGTAATTTCATTCAATGTGTAGTGTTCGCGTAAATATAAGAAATCATTATGCGTGTGTGTGAATTTTAATTATTCAAAATTTAAGTAAAAACTATAATAAAAAAAAACTAAAACTAGTAATTTAATTATCAAACAGTCCTACTCCACGCGGTATCGTGCCAAGAACGCTGGCTGCGTTTCCCCGCTGAATGGCTATACTTAGCCTTTGAGCGAGAAAAGAGCCAGCCCTCTTATCACCAGCAGCAACGACCAGCCGCGGATGGAGTTCCTTTAAGAACTTCACCGCACGTGGACCCCACGGACCGATAGTCTCTACAGCAAATGGCACAAATATGTAGTCATCTCTCAGAGACTCATATTTGCGCCACTTACTCAGTTCAGCTGCCTCTGATGCCGCCCCGGCTCTAAACGAGGTACCCTGAGATGAGAGGCCGCCAAAGTGTCTACGCAAGTAGCATCCCACACTAGGGCTTTACCTCTCTCCCAAGGGACCAATGTCATACCGTCGGGTCTCCTGCCATCGTCTCTAAATATTCCACAAGGCTCTAAAACCGAGGCAACATTTATAGAGACAAGAGCCCTTCGGATGACATCGTTCAAAGAACCGTGCCGTGAAAACCTACCAGCACTTCTCTTACAAGAAATTCCGTGGAGCCCAAACTTGTCGACGCTGCTACCGGGCACTGATGGGGTTGACAAATCGCCGCTCCTAGTCGGATTCCTACAGCGATGCGCAAGTAATGTGCCGAGATTACTTGATGGTAAAGCGTGTAACCAGTGACTAGATTCCTTAGTCGAAACAGCTAGAAGGCGTGCCTTATCTTGGTCACTATGGAAATTATGAAACAAATCTTTCTGCACCCTCTGTACCAACGGAATATCCCACTGTTTTTGTTGGTTAACTTCCAGTGGAACATTTTCGCCGGGACAGAGCGTTTGCCATGTCTGCCCTGCCTCCGTAGCAAAGCACAGGTCTACTTTATTATTTAAAATTATGTTACATAAATTACTGACACTATGCACGGAAGCAAAGAAAGCAGGCAATGCAACGCTAGAAATATTTCTCACACCAATACCACCAAATTTTATAGGTAAAGTAGCTTGAGTCCAGGCTGTTGTATTTAAAGTTAAATTTAGAATTTTTTCTATAGCTATTTTAAGATTATTATCAATATCTTTTAAAATATCCGAACATTTCCAGACTGGACTCGAGCGGAGTAAGTATGTAAATCTAGGTACAAGGAGACAATATTTTAAGATAGTAAGCGCAATGTGGGGGCTTAATTTATACAATTTATCAACGTGGTTTAAAAACTGATCAAATTTTGTTTTTAAAACAGGTTTAATACTATCGAAAAACAACGGGGCACCTAGAAGGTATAGTGATTCCGTACTGACAGTTTTTATTCCTGGAGAAATATGATTGAAATTTTGAATTAAAGTGTCTCTGTGAGAACTAGATAAATTATTGGAAAAAAATATTTCACATTTATTGCTATTTGGTTCAAGACCAATATTTTTAAAATTTCGAAAAATATGAGTAAGATCACTGAGGACGTCATCTGCTCTACCTCCCAGTGTACCGTCGTCCAGGTACCAGACATTCAGCTTGGATTTCATATTTTAAATAATGAGTTGAATTCCCAAACTGAAAAGTGCTGGACCTAGTGGGTCACCCTGCTGAACACCGACTGCAGAATCGATAACTTTATTTATTTATTACAAGATCCACAGCACTAATTACAATGTAAATGAACTTAAGAAATAAACTTACAGCCAATAACGGATCTACTTTATACATTTTTTAACTTATATTAATCGACCGACAATCAATAAGTTAACATAGTTTTCGTAAAACAAGTTAGTATTTTGACTGTAACATTGCCAAACGTAGTGATAAATTTCGGGGGTATTGTTAGCCACTTCTTTCAGCAGGGTTACCCTATCGATAGAGTTAAAAGCATTCCTTAGGTCAACCTTCACAAGAACATCTGCATCAGAGTTTGTTAAAAATGTACGCACTGAATGTACCGCCGCCTCACAGCCACCTCTAGTGCCAAAGCCTAGTTGAGTAGGCTGAAATTTTGTCTTAAGGTTAGAAATGATGTGCCTGCAAGCTAATTTTGAAGTTAAGCGTCGAAATGTGGAACCAACGGCAATAGGACGGATACCGTTATCTTTTTTTGAAGTCTATCATAATTTTCTTGTTGACTTAAATGATATCGAAAGTCATAAAAAATCATTGTACGAAAATTTTCTCGCGTTAAATTCATGCTGACGTGACACAGACAATTTTCAATTTGCCACCAAATCGTAAACAAATAACAAATTAATAAAATACATACACAATAATATTGGCAAAGAGTTCTAAAACTCTTTCAGTGTCGCCCTCGTACATACAAAAAAAAAAACAGAAAAATATAATAGTTGTGTTTGTTCCGATAAATGAACATCGCTTGGAGAGGTTTAGAAGTAATATAGTAAAAGACTTCCATCACTTTCATTTAAAAATAGTGCTGATTATTTGTATGGTGCGTTATTTAAAATTATAAGTTGTGAATTTAGTAGAATATTTACTTCTAAAACTTTCTCTTCTAACAGTCGCAAATCATTTAATGAATGGGCGACAGTAGGAATTTATAAAAGTAGGCGAAGGTTATACGAGCTTTATAATGAAAGATCATATAATAGTAGTGTTATATTTAGAGAGTATGTAAAGACATATTCCAAAATATTTAAAAAGTGTGCTCCACAGCTAAGGCTTTACAATTAAACAACAAAATTATAACTGTATCCAATAAAACTAGAGGTGAACAACATTATTGTTATACTTTTGGTACGGGAGACAAGTGAAACACAACGCAGCTATTGACACACTGACTGTATTAACTCTATTAGACAAATACCGTGGGAGCAGCCACGCATACATACACAACAATTATAGATGACTTAGAAATCGACTGCGGTTCGGCCTCCTGCACACCTTGCTCGACTTAACATATTGTCCTCGAACTTGTGCCCACATTGTGATCAAGTTAGAACTATGGGTTGGGTTTAGAATCAAGTCGCCTGAATTTGAGGAGTCTGTCACTGTGGGGGGGGGGGGGGGCTTATCTGAAGTGCCCCCATGCAATTTTAGCTGCCGGAGCTGCGTCGAAATATTTAATATAATTTTCTAAAAATATTCATAAATCACTAATTAATAAAGATGTAACCGATATATTCGTATTCGTTAAGATATTAGTAATATTAGGTGGATTCATAGATCAGTAATCCAACGGATTCTGATATGCTAATATTCCATATTCACTTCATATAAACACTAACTGTTCAACATCGGTTGGATCAGGTTGGATAATATCACTCGGCTCGACTCGACTGCTGATATTCGTGACGGATATCTGTATCATTCGTATCGTAAGTATAGCGGTGCAAGCGAGCGAGCCGAATGACCAAATGAATTAACCGATATGAGCGTTTGGCGGGTATTCGTTCTCTATTGTATAGTGCTTAGGGACTATTTTCAATTGAATATTTTATATCACGGCGACCAGCGGGACTTTACAAAGACAACTCTATAGATGTTTAAAATTTATTGACTCTCTAGTAGTGTTTTTAATAGTGTATATTTACATTTATTTATTTTAATAAATTATTGGGCATATATTCGTTTTATTGTCATGGTATTTTCCCAATATTCTTGTTAAAATCATATCGACATTCATTGCAATGAGTTATTATATTGTTAGATATTGTAAATCATTCTTAAATTGCATACAAAACAAGGGCCCTTGTTTTGTGCAGTGGAATTTATTTTTATTCTAACCACTTAAAATCACTTTCAATAATACTTATATAAACAAAAGGGTGTATTTTGATTCAATGCAATTCATTTCTGACTTTCTGGGTACAGTGTGATGTAACATATTTGGTAATTCGTGAACATTAAATTAAAATTATCTTAAACAGTGTATTATTAATAAGTTTAGTTCAGTTGCTGAGTGTTAAAGCGGTTAAAAGCAAAGGCATATATCTATTTTTAGCTATATCATAAAATAAAAATACTTTAAATTAGAAAAATGAAGCGCACTCGAGTAAGTGATGTATGGAATTATTTCACATCAACAGAAACCGGAATATCAGAAGATACCAGCAAGCTTTTAATTTCATAGATATTTGGGCGGATATTGACATCCAAGACGTTCATACACTGGAGTCACCAACAGCAATAGCTATTGCTGAGGTTCAGAGGTTTATAAAAATGATAAAATGTTACCAAGGAATGCAAGCCCCAATGATTGGTGGCGTAAACATTCTTTATTGTACCCTAACCTCAGCAAGGTATTCAAACAGCACTGTTGTGTACTAGCCACTTCAGTACCTTGCGAAAGAATTTTCAAATTGGGGAACTAATTTCTGACCGACGAACTCGTCTGTCGTCAGAAAAGGTGGAAAAATTGGTGTTTTTGCACACGAATAAAAAATAAAATTATATAAAAATGTTGTTTGTTTTTCATTCCAATTCCTCACAATATCATTTATTTATTAACAACATTAATATTTATCAAATCATATAAACCGTGCATACATTCGTATAAAAACTAATAAGATTGCTTGGTAAAATAAACTTATTACCTACATGAATAGAATAGTGATACGTATAACCGTTATATTAAGATATCAGTAATATTCATATATTAGTTTAAATATTATAATATCACTTGACGAATATATTCATATTAACTAATACTGACAAATATCGGTATTAACTTAGAATATACTGGCGTATAGACCACCTGACAGCCCGAAAACGCGTGACCAATTTTGATTTGTCATTGTGTGCGTTAACTAGTGATGTATATTTTACTTAAAAGGACTATCGAAAACGATTGTTAAGGAAGCGGTAAAAGATTATAAAAATTGTTTAGTGCATGAAGTTGAATAACTTCAAAAATTAACTGAATTTTACCATGATAGTTCTAAAATATTTAAAAAATATTCATATAACATGTTCCTGGGAATAAGCTGAACCTACCTGCCTTTTGTTGGATTTTAATTCAAATGTATAAAATTCCAGGTGACTTTACCGAAAACTTAAAAAAACTTCCCAATAATCAGATCAGAATGTTGTATTTTCGAGCTATGATCTTTGGAGGAAAATATTTACTGCCGTGGGCAGTTTCCCAGGAATTTATTTTTTAACATATTGTTAATATAAATAGGTAGATACTTAACTAAGTATATACCTATTTATATTTTATATATTTTATAAAATGTTTTGATGGGGAAACAAAAACGGGGACACGGAGTACATAATGGCTGCTTTATTTTTCATATAAGTATTACTTGTGATAATTACAAACAATTAATTAATTTAATAATTAATAATTAAATAGAATATAGAAGTTTATTTTAACGTTCGACTTAAGTATTAATGTAAACTTAATAATTTAAGGAAGGAAACTTGTAGGAATCAGTTAAATAAGATTGCTCTGTTTAAAGGCCAATATGTTTATGAGGCTTCATCATGCTTCATGTTTATATTCTTTCATCTGTCCCTGAAAAGTATAAAGTAATAATAAACTTATTATCATTTTAGCTGCATAAATTTTAAAAACATAATGATCTTAACACAGTAAAGTGCACTAAGTGTCTGAGGATACAGATACACTCTCTATTCTCTCAATCTCGGTATGTTAAGAAAATGGTCACTCATTCATGGACTGACCGCGGCAAGTGCAACTTAATTTCGCAGATCTATTGATCTGCGCAGCTATTACTTAACCACGAGTTCCTCTTCTCTACGACTAACGCTGTAGGGGATGAACCACGCTATTTAAGCCCTCGCGACAATGTCGTCGGCCGTCAAGCATGAATCGGGCATTGACCGTTGTGAGTATCAAATACTATGGAATTTATACTATCACGTCTCATGCTCGGTCGTCTAGTAGCGCTTGAGGAGCATTACTAAATATCTATACCTAACTACGCTAAAAGTTTTATCGTTATGATTTGGGAATATAATCCGAAGTTCCGAAGCTCCGCTAAACCCCTTGAGGAAAATAGCATGATGCTATGAATATTGTACTAGTGTGACCGTGAGGCTGTGGGGTTGGTTAAGCAAGGTTATACATTTATTTTGGTTGATAAATAGATACTTAGTTGGGTTCATAATGGCTTAAAGAGCATAATCTCAAGATTTTTTTGTCTTTAATGTACTACAGTTTTATAATGTATGAAAATCTAGTCTCTAGTCTAGTCTCTATATTTATCTAAAGTTTTGAAAGTTATATTTTTGAAGTCTTATTATAACAATATTTTACTTACTACTTTTTCTTTTCTACTTCTCAAGAAAATGTTTACTGCAAATTGTTGAGTTCTTCTTTGCATTCAAACCAACCCGTGAACCCAAATGAACCTTAACCACTTTTTCTAATTATAGAATCCGGAGGGAATCTGTTTGAAAAACGGCAAAATAAAATTACATTTTAAAACGCAAACCGAGGATTTATTTTCTTGTTGTGTAGGCAAGTCTATCGATTCATTATAAACATTCAAGATAAATATCGACATTAATTTTGATATAGTTGAGTCAATCCCTAGCGTACATGTAAAATATTTTGTATAAAAATGTATTTACCAAATTATCAACAACGTGACTTTTTTCTTTGCAAAATATCAAAATTAACAAAATAACTGAATATATTCTATATTTTAAACAGTATGTAACATAAATTTTAACCAAAAATAAACGCGTCATAACATTGACGACGTCTTGAGAATTTACCTGTGATATGTGAAATTATCAGGATAATTTCTATTATTAACAGCACAGTCACTCACGGAACAATTAACCATTTTGGAAAAAAGTTACTTACTAAAAATAACCACTATTATACTTTAAAAAATTACAAAATATCTCGGAGCTATTTCTTGCGTGCCGAATTGTGCCGACCTGTCATTCAAAATCGGTTACAGAGTCATGAGATTTGGTATCCTTTTCTATCTTGCATTTTTGCCATAAGGAATTTTCTTCTCCCTTGCACACTATGTTGGTCTATACGCTAGTATATTCTAAGTCTATGGTATTAACCCATCTTTACTAATTAATACCTGAAACGGAACTTTTGACATTGACAGTAATGAGTAACAGATATACTCGACCAAAGAGAATATAATCACTACGTTTATACTCGACCTCGCGACTCGCGTCATAAGCGTCATTCCGTTGCTTCCGAGTTTACGTGAATGTGCTCCTTATTGTTATTATCTGCCTCCTGTTTTTCGACGACTTCGCTACCCCTCTGGAGACCGAGGTTTTTGGAAATGGTGGAAGTAATAAAATATGTTTACTTATTAAAGTAATTATAAAAGTTAACATTTTGGTGTTTTATTTGGTGCAAGAGCAAGCGAAGTGACTCGGACAGGTTAGGTTAGAAGGGGATGACCCCCCCATCCCTATTAAAGCGATTTTTCCCAGAAATCATTCAATATAAATTTTAATCTTTAACATTTAATATAAAATAAATAGGCATGTCCGGCAGGGGAAAAAGGTGGGGGCGAATCCCCTATTAAGGTGACTTGATTCTAAACCTTAACCAGAACTATTCATCACCTGTTGTTTGAATAATTTTCGACGGCTTTTATTAGCTAGTGAAGTGTGTGACAGTGACGGAGATAGTGAAAGTGAACCCATCCCAAATAATAACCCAAATATTTTCTGCCTATTTACAAATACATTAAATCCACAATAGAAAATCTATAAAAACGAAGATACCGAATGAAATGAAGACATGACTTATAGGACAAGCATCCAAGCCAAAAATCTTACAATAGATTTAGAATATACCGCTAGCACTACTTATTAGTTTGTGGAATATTATATACAGTAATCTATGTGGAATATACTGGCGTATAGACGACCAGACAGTCCAAAAACGCGTGACTAATTTTGATTTGTCGTTGTGTGCGTTAGCTAGTGATGTAGATTTTACTCACAAGAACTATCGAAAAATGATTGTTAAGGAAGCGGTAAAAGGATAAAAAAAATAGTAAAAAGTAGTTCTAAAATAATTAAAAAAGATTCAAATAACATGTTCCCGGGAATAAGCTGGCTCTACCTGCCTTTTGTTGGATTTTAATTCAAAATGTACAAAATACCAATAATCTCTCAAGAGATGAATCTACCGATAAACTTAAAAAAAGTCCCTAAGAATCATATCGGAAAGTTGTATTTTCGATGTATGATCTTTTTAGAAAAATATTTACTGCCATGGACAGTTTTCTCGGAATTTCTTTTCATAATGTTTATCAAATATAAATATTTATATTTTATATATTTTATTAAACGTTTTGCTGGTGAAATAAAAAACGGGGGCACGGAGTAAATAATGACTGCTTTATTTTTCATATAAAGTATTACTTTTAATAATTACAAACATTTAATAATTAATAATTAAATACATTATAGAAGTTTATTTTAACATTCGACTTAAATATGAATGTAAACATAATAATTTAAGTAAGGAAACTTGTAGGAATCAGTTAAATAAGATTACTCTGTTTAAAAGCCAATATGTTTATGAGGTTACTCTCTCTTTCATCTGTCCCTGAAAAATATAAAGTAATAATAAGCTTATTATCATTTTGCTGCTTGAATTTTAAAAACATAATGATCTGAACAGAGACATCGAGCGTTGTGAGTATCAAATACTGTGGAATTTATATTATCCTGGCACACTGAACCGCCCGACTCATGCGCGGGCATCTAGCGGCGCTTCAGGAGCATTACTAAATATTTATACCTAACTACGCTAAAAGATTTATCATTGTGACTTATGAATATAACCCGAAACTCCGCTCAACCCCTTGGGTAAAATAGCGTTATGCTATGAATATTGTACCAGTGTGACCGTGAGGTGCTGGTGGTTAAGTAAGATTATACATTTTTTGGATGATACATAGATATGCGCTAGCACTACTTTTTAGTTTGTGAATAATAATAATAAAAATAACTCCGGGACTCGACGGACTGCATCACTACTGGCTGAAGGGGTTCGTGGTGTGTCACGCTGTGCTCGCCCAACAGTTTCAAGAGGCTCTCGACCAAAAGTCACTCCCGAGCCTCTTCACTACTGGGATCACTCATTTGGTTTCTAAAGACCGGGATTCCACAGACCCGAGCAAATACCGCCCCATAACCTGTCTACCTACAATATACAAGACACTAACATCCATTTTGAGCGCGAGAATCACTCGTCACCTGAACGCAAATCAGGTGATATCGCGCGCTCAAAATGTGGCGGTGGTCGTGAAACCAAGGAACCACCTCATTGACGCGGTCATTGGCAAGGTGGTTAAACGTAACCGTCGGAACCTCCGCCGCCTGGATAGACTACAAAAGGCATTCGACTCGGTGCCTCATACATGGCTTAAGAGAGTCCTCGAGCTGTACAAGGTTGACTCTACAGTTCGAGACTTCCTCGGCAGTGTATGGGGCAGTGAGTACGATCCTTTGTCATCTAGGCGAGCGGATGACGGCTGCGGAGAACCACATAAGGATAAGAAGGGTATCTTCCAGGGCGATTGTTTGAGTCCAATCTGGTTTTGCCTCTCCTGAACCCTCTCAGTACCTTACTGGAGGATCCGGGAGGATTTCAGCTTCGGAAAGGAGGTACAAAAGTGACCCACCTTTTCTATATGGATGATCTCAAATTATTCGCCTC
Organism: Parnassius orleans; assembly: GCA_029286625.1. Lineage (NCBI taxonomy): Eukaryota > Metazoa > Arthropoda > Insecta > Lepidoptera > Papilionidae > Parnassius > Parnassius orleans. The sequence goes on from JAGSMP010000097.1 coordinate 1,336,602, forward strand.
CAGTCGCTCCCATCTTATGGAATTGCTAAACATCACTTGTGATTTTAGTAATTCTATTAGAATGGAGCTGGGGACGGATAAGTGTGCGGTCCTCCATGTTGAAAGGGAAGGTTGTTAACTCTGAGGGCATAGACTTATCTATGCCCATCAACATAAGGACCCTTTCTGAGGCTGAAACATACCGATACCTGGGTATGTCACAGAACATCGGTATCGATGAGGCGGGTATGAAGCAGTCAGTTTGCGATATGTTTTATGCACGCTTGACCAAAGTGCTTAACAGCCTTTTGTCCGTGTGAATAAGACACACGCATATAACGGTTGGGTCATGCCTGTTCTCATGTATACCTTTGGCATACTTAGGTGGACTCAACTGAACTTAACGCCCTGGATAGAAAAGTCCGCACTACTATGACGTCCCAGGATGCATCACCCGAGATCGTCGATTATGAGGCTGTACTTGCCGCGGAAACATGGTGCGTGGCTTTTTGCCGCTTACCATGTAATCGCGAAGTGTGCAGCCCGTAATTACTTTCTGACGAAATCGGATGATCCATTCTATAGACGTCATTTTGTGATAAAGGACTTACCCTCTATCCTTGGCCAACGAGCAATGGCAAGACCCGGCAGTACAGAGTTCCGACTGGGAGACCGTATGGAAGGAGAAGGAGCTCCACGGGAGGTTCCAAGGCTCATGTGCCTTTCAGACACAGTTGCTCCTCCACTGGCTACGTTTTGGTGACCTCTTTGGGAAACCGAGGGTTTTGTCTGTGCGATACAGGATCAGGTTATTAAGACCAACAACTATCGGAGATACATCCTGGGATGGCACCGTCGACATCTGTCGAGCTTGTCGCCATCCCGGTGAGTCACTAGGCATGTCATCTCCGGTTGTTCGGCGCTTAACTCTGAGTACTTGCACAGGCACAACAAGTAGCCAGAATTCTACCAGGAGCTCGCTCTGAAATACGGTCTCGTGGACCGGAAATTGCCGTATTACAAGTACTTGCCGGAAGCCGTGCTCGAAAATTACCGCGCCAGGCTCTACTGGGACCGGGCCATCATCAGACAGGACTATTCTTGCGAATAAGCCTGATATTGTGCTGATGGACCGGGCACAATCAGAATATTTTGGTCGACATCACCATTCCGTATGACGAGAACCTCGTGAAAGCCGAAACAGATAAGCGAACAAAATATCTGGACCTGGCTCACGAGGTGACCGATATGGGGGTGGACTGCCGACCGAAATTATACCTGTAGTCGTCTCTGCGAACGGGTTAATCCCAGTCAGCCTCTCGGGTCATCTGAGGCGACTGGGACTCCGTGACGGATCGCTCCAAGCTCAAATGCAGAAGGCGGTGCTCCTCGATACCGCCCGCATCGTCCCGCCTCTCCCTTTCCCCTAACCCTCGGCCGTTTGGTCTCCTGCCGAGGGTTTCCATCTAGTTGGGTTTTATTTATTTATGTATTATTTATTTATTTATGTTAGTATATTAAATATATATTTATGTTTATTTATTATTTCCTTTAAAATATTTATTCAGCCCAACCAGATGAGAATACTATATAAATACCCCAAAATAATAATAATAATAATAATCTTTATTGATAATTTTACAGTGAATATGTGAAGTCTCTGATTGCTGAACTAGGAATTATACCTGTATCTCAGCAATCAGCGCCCTCTCCCAATTTTATGATCTAATAAATTAACAATAAAGGTTCAGAATAACAATAATGTTTCAAACAGTACTACTTATTTTAAACAGTACATATATACCCGCGCTCATTTGTGTGTGTGTGTGTGTGTGTGTGTGTGCGCGCGCGTGCGCTAATGTGTGTGTGTGTGTGTGTGTGTGTGTGTGTGTGTGTGTGTGTGGTGTGTGTGTGTGTGTGTGTGTGTGTGTGTGTGTTGTGTGTGTGTGTGTGTGTGTGTGTGTGTGTGTGTGTGTGTGTGTATGTGTCAGCAAGCGTATGTTTGCGTTTGTGTACTTATAAATATATAGAAATAACGACATACATATCCTATGACAATAGTAAAACATAGATACACTATAAGAGTTGATTAAAAATAATATATAAACTTTAGATAAATGTACATGTAGCGGATTACATTATAACATTAAACAAATCCTCCGTTTCTTCATAATTTAATGACAAAAATGATGATGAATAGATACTTAGTTGGGTTAATAATGGCTTAAATGGGATAATCTCAAGATTTTTTATCTTTAATGTACTAAAATGTATAAAATGTTTTATAACGTATAAAAACCTATCTCTATTTTTATCTAAAGTTTTTGAAGCTAAACTTTTGAAGACTTAGTATGACAAGATTATACTTACTGGTACAAATAATGTAGGCTCCTTTTAATAAAATTATTTTTATTCTGCTTTTCTTTTATACTTATCAAGAACATGTTTGCTGCAAATTGTTGAGTTCTTCTTTGGATTCCAACCAACCCGCACTATTAACCTTAACCATTTTTTTCTAATTATAGAATCCAGAGGGAATCTGTTTTGAAAAATCAAAATAAAATTACGTTTTTTGAACGTAAGTCGAGCATTTATTTTCATTTCTCTTTTTGTTGTGTTGGCAAGTCTATCGATTCACTATAAACATTCAAGATAAATATCGACATTAATTTTGATATAATTGAGTACCCTAGCGTACATTGCATGACAATTATAAGTCAAACATGAGGACATACCACTATGTTAACATCTTTGCACTACCATGTTTAAAGCAAATAAATTTCTGAAATTTCTGAAATTTCATGTAAAATATTTTGTTTAAAATGTATTCACCAAAATCATGGAAATTATCAACAACGTAACTTTTTTCTTTGCAAAATATCATAATTAACAAAATAATTGAAAATATTCTATATTTTAAACATATGCGTCATATCAGTGCCGACGTCTTGAGAATTTACCTGTGAAATGTGCAATTATCAGGATTATTTCTATTATTGACACCACAGTCACTCACAGAAGAAGTAACCATTTTGGAAAACAATTACTTACTAAAAATAACCATTATTATACTCTAAAAAATTACAAAATATCTAGGTGCTTATGTCTTGAGTGTTGCGACTTGTGCCGACCTGTCATTCAAAATCGGTTGTTACAGAATCATGAGATTTGCTTCCTTTTCTATTTTGCTATACGCTTGACGTACGTCAAGCGTTTAGTAGGTATATAATTTTAGAAGGTTTCTAGAACATAGTGTAATATTGTATGTCAAACTTTGATATTTTCTTATATCTGTGATGTCAAATAAGAACTTGAAAAGCGTGTGTCTTCTTGTATGTCGTATGGGCTTCGTCACAAAATGATTATTTATGTCGTAAAAAATATTTGCTCTAGGGCCCTTAAAGTTATTATCAAGGAAGAAAACAGAGTAATACGTTTGCACTTCTTTTAATTTTTAACAAATTTTAATAAAACTGAAGCTTTTGCTTCTTAAATCACTACATAAATAATAATTATGATAACTATATCCCAAATTAAGGGCATTTCTTTAAGACCTCCATTATTTTACTCGTATATTATAATATATAGAGCAATTTTAAAATAAGATGTATATGAAATATAAGCTCTTCCATACGCAAAAACTCAGTAGGGATAGGTTCGAAATAATACCTTTAGCTGGCCTTCGCCCTACCCACGAATGGATCCAGATTGATTCATTTTTAGGGTTCCGTAGTTACACAACCAGGAATCCTTATAGTTTCGCCATGTCCATCCGTCCATCGTAGGGTCTGACTAAAACCGTGGACGGTTTTACTCTTTAACTTAGCTACCCTAGGTGCTACAAATCTGTAATTTGGCATAGTTATAGATATTAATCACGCCTACAAAACTATGAAATAAAATATTAAAAAGCATTTTAATTTTGGGTATCTCCCATACAAGTAAATGGAAAATGTTTTTTTTTACTCGTTAGAGTGATATGTCCCCCCCCCCTCCTACCAACTAAACTGCTGTTTTTGGAAATGTGAAAGTATACACGATAGTAGTAAGTTATAAGGTAAACTATCACTAAGTACAATTAAAAAGTTAACGAGTAATAGTCGACCAACTTATAAAATGCACTTGGATTAGTAAATTTCTAACTCCATAGAAAATGACCTAAAACTAGCTACATTATAACTTTGTAATGTTATTGTAAACTGTAAAAAATAAACATTTTATGAAGAAAACGACTTATATGCATTAGTACTATAGCTTTACTTTTTCATTTATGGGATAGGCAGGGAGAATCTTTCTTACTTACTTACTACTTTCACTTATTTTTTAGTTGGTAGTTATTGTAGGCCTCATTCAAAGTATTCATACAAACATATAGCCTCGTACAGTTTAATTCATCACACTCTTGGTTTACGCAGGCGACCTCAGGATAATTTAGGGCAGTGGTGGTTTACGCGAAGGTTCGTTACGGTCATATATGTATATCTTAGGGTTGCACTGTCGGGAATATATGATAGATAGTCAACTATGATCATTTTTGTACTCACTTGGCATGTGGATGATTGATGTAAATTGTATTATTTTCAAAATCGAAAAGTTTTAAGTATATATACCCTATAAGTCTGATTTGAAAATAAGTCCTTCAGTTACCATCTTCCTATTTGGGCCCATTTTTAGGTTATAGCGGTCAAACCACGAACTCACTTATTATGCTCATTATCAAGAAAGTCCACGTATTGTGGCGGGCAAATGCGGAACCCTACCTCTACACTGTGCGTGGCCCGACACGCACTTGGCCATTTTTTATTATTTTGTCCAGAGGGTATTTTAAAAGCCACTATTAGGTATTCTGGAAAGATATTATGGCTGCCGATAGACAACGGTATATCATAATCAATCCGTTTCTCAAGTGATGATTAAAGCGAATCCTCGCTACAAATTTATTTTCTGTACCAATATAGGATCCGATAAATATGATATATTTACCAACCTATTCGTCAGGGTGTTGTGAAGTAGGTGGAAATACTATCGGAGGATCCGAACTTACGCTATAGAGTATCTAGTGTTTACATCAGATATGGATAATATTAGGGTGGCTTCATCTTTTGTGTGCGATGTTTTAAAGTGCAATGATATTGTCAGGAAATCTTGTAATTCTTTGAATATCATTGCACAAAATATACGTAGCGTTTATAAAAACCTGGATGGCTTTATGGCATACATATCACAACTTTCATTTGAACCGGATATTATAATACTAACAGAATGTCGCCTTGATGTTAATAAGCCTGTTCCTCGCCTTCCAGGTTACAAATGTCATTTCTCAAAAAAATGTCCAATTCAAAATGATGGTATAACAGTTTATTCTAAACACTCAATTGATTGTATAATAACAGAACCTGATCCAAATGGTGGTAACTATCTTTTGATTAAAATAAATCCAGATATAGTAATATTAGCGGTATATAGATCACCCTCCTATTATTATATTGACAACTTTTTAAATTCTGTAGAAAAAATTATTTGTCCCTTAAAATCTAGTAACATATTTATTATAGGCGATATCAATATAAATATTATACAAGGCAATAAAGACAAAGACAGTGAACCTTATTTAAATTTAACTGCAGGATTAGGTCTTTTACCAGGTCATACCTATCCCACCCGTATTAATAATTGTTTAGACCATGTTATGGTGAAAACAGTATTAAACACTCAAATAATGATACTCGATAGTGTAATCACTGATCACTCCTTAATATTAACAAATGTTTCTCTGAACCCCAAACGCAAGCCTAATAATATTTTTATTGATAAAATAAATCATGATGATGCCATCAAATCTATAGAGTCTGCTGATTTTTCTTTTATATCTTCAACTTCAAATGCAGACAATGCTGCCGAAAAATTTGTCGATATACTAACCTCTGCTATAAAGAAAAATACTGTTAAAATTAAGCTGCCTAGAGCGAAACGATCGCTTAAGGCTTGGATGACGCCTGGACTGATAAGGTGCATCCGTCACCGCGATAAACTTCACCAAAAAATGAAAAAGAATCCTGAAAATGAAATACTTCAAATTTCTTATAAGCGTTATAGGAATTACTGCAATTCCTTGTTAAGTAAGCTCAAGCGCCAATATGAAAAAAGTCTTTTGGCAAATGCAAAGAACAGTAAAGAAACTTGGTCTGCAATCAAAGCCATCTCCGGACGTGATACTAAAAATAATTACGCTGAAAATTTGCTCAGTGAAAATCCTACAGACTCAGTGGAGAGAGCTAATTACTATTTTTCAACTTTAGGTAGAAATTTAGCTGATAAAATTCTAGCAAACGGTGCTAAACCTACTAATGTTAATACTATGCCCTGGTCGCTTAATTCATTTGTGCTCGATTCTCCTGACGAGGTAGAAGTTGAAACAATATTGATGGGTCTTAAAAATGACTGTGCTATTGGTTGGGATTCCATCCCTGCTGTCTTCCTTAAAATGACCAAGGATAAAATACTTCTGCCTCTCACAACCCTTTTTAAAATCTGTTTTGAACAAGGATGCTTTCCTAAAGTTTTTAAAAGATCTCTCATTACTCCTGTTTACAAGAATGGGGCTCGGGACGTTGTTGAGAATTACAGGCCGATCTCTGTGCTACCTGCTCTTTCCAAAATCTTAGAAAGGATGCTTAATAATCGATTGGTTAAATTTCTAAACAAATATAATATCTTATCTAATATCCAGTTCGGATTCAAAGCGGGTGTTAGTACAGAAGATGCTGTTCGTAACTTGACTGAATTTGTAACAAATAAACTGGACCATAAACAGAAGTGTGTAGGGATTTTCCTTGATTTAGCCAAGGCTTTTGACACCGTTTCGATACCCATTCTTGTAAACAAACTAGAAAAAATTGGAATAAGAGATTTTGCCCTTTCCATTTTTAAGGATTTTCTATGTGACCGTGTGCAGAGAGTAAAAAAAAAAAATTATTAGCTCAGACGCCTGTGTCACGTTTGGAGTCCCTCAGGGCAGTATCCTGGGACCAAGTCTCTTCTTGGTTTACATTAACGACCTGTGCTCAATGACACTAACTCAAGGCAAGCTATTTACTTATGCTGATGATACAGCCTTAATTTTCTACGGAGAGACTTGGCCTGAGGTCCAGGAATTTGCAATGAAGGGCCTTCAAACTGTGGCAAATTGGCTTGAAGAGAATCTACTGACTCTTAATATATCTAAGTCCATATAGGTGGCAGTTCCATATAACCAACACCCAAACTGTTAAAGATATACAACTAACAGTACACTCTTGTGGTTTACAGTCGACAGATACTTGCCTTTGCCCTAAAATGACGAAATCAAAATTAATTAAATATCTCGGAGTAATTATAGACGAGAAACTAAGCTGGCTCCCACACATAGACCTTATTTCATCGCGCACTCGGATACTGATTTGGACATTTAGAAGGCTAAGGCATCGCTGATTTTGATTTATTAAGAACTGTATACTACGCCTTAGCACAATCAATTATAGGATATTGTATAGTTGCCTGGGAGGAGCATGCAAAACATTTATGATAAAATTAGAAAGAGCTCAAAATGTCTCCTAAAACTATGACTTTTAAACCGTTCAGGTATCCTACTAATCTGCTTTATCAAGAATGCAAACTGCTGACTGTCAGGCAATTGTACATCCAACAATTGATCTTAAAAACATGCACTAACTCCTTATGACCCTGAGATCTGTTGTAATAAACGCAGAATTCCGGATGTACTGATTATTGACAGATGTCGAACTGCTTTTCTAGGCGACAAAGTTCATATCTATCCTCAGTACTTTATAATAAGCTAAATAGAAATCTAAATATCTATCCTCTTTCCAGACATGAGTGTAAAGTTAAAGTTCGAGATTGGTTATTGTCACTTGATTATAGTAAAACAGAAAATATTCTGATATAATTTGTAAAATGTGTGTAAGAAATGTATGTCATAAAATTATAAAATTATAAATAGCAATCTTTGTTTAAAGCAATTATTTATTCATTATAGGTTATAATGAATAAAATATATATTCTGTATGAAATTATGTAATAATATATTCTATATATGTTCTATATATACATTACAAATTGTAATTTACAAACTAATTTTAATATACCTACGATTATATAAAATATTAATTACTTTAGTCGCATTAAGTTATAGTCTATGTTTAGTTGTAAATAAATACATTTAAATAGTTATATAGATACTTAAAAATGTTAAGCTTAGTTACTTAATTGGTTATTAAGATTAAAATACTGTTTGTCACAACACTGGGAGGCCGCTGATCCCTAAGATACAAACTTGTCTAGTTTGGGATCAGAGTCTTCACTTTATTATTGTACTTTTATTTAAATAAAAGATTATTATTATTTTGGGGTATTTATATAGTATTCTCATCTGGTTGGGCTGAATAAATATTTTAAAGGAAATAATAAATAAACATAAATATATATTTAATATACTAACATAAATAAATAAATAATACATAAATAAATAAATAATACATAAATAAATAAATAATACATAAACAAATAAATAATACATAAATAAATAAATAATACATAAATAAATAAAACCCAACCAGATGGAAACCCTCGGCAGGGGAGACCAAACGGCCGAGGGTTAGGGGAAAGGAGAGAAACCGGCGGACGATGCGGGCGGTATCGAGGAGCACCGCCTTCTGCATTTGAGCTTGAGCGGTCCGTCACGGAGTCCCAGTCGCCTCAGATGACCCGAGAGGCTGACTGGGATTAACCCGTTCGCAGAGACGACTACAGGTATAATTTCGGTCGGCAGTCCACCCCACATGTCGGTCACCTCGTGAGCCAGGTCCAGATATTTTGTTCGCTTATCTGTTTCGGCTTTCACGAGGTTCTCGTCATATGGAATGGTGATGTCGACCAAAATATCCTGATTGTGCCCGGTCCATCAGCACAATATCAGGCTTATTCGCAAGAATAGTCCTGTCTGTGATGATGGCCCGGTCCCAGCAGAGCCTGGCGCGATCATTTTCGAGCACGGCTTCCGGCAAGTACTTGTAATACGGCAATTTCCGGTCCACGAGACCGTATTTCAGAGCGAGCTCCTGGTGTAGAATTCTGGCTACTAAGTTGTGCCTGTGCAAGTACTCAGAGTTAGAAAGCGCCGAACAACCGGAGATGACATGCCTAGTGACTCACCGGGATGGCGACAAGCTCGACAGATGTCGACGGTGCCATCCTTAGGATGTATCTCCGATAGTTGTTGGTCTTAATAACCTGATCCTGTATCGCACAGACAAAACCCTCGGTTTCCCAAAGAGGTCACCAAAACGTAGCCAGTGGAGGGAGGCAACTGTGTCTACGAAAGGCACATGTAGAGCCTTGTAGAACCTCCCGTGAGCTCCTTCTCCTTCCATACGGTCTCCCGGTCGGAAATGCTCTGTACTGCCGGGTCTTGCCATTGCGCGTTGGCTAAGGATAGAGGTAAGTCCTTTATCACAAGAAATGACGTCCCTATAGAATGGATCATCCGATATCGTCAGAAAGTAATTACGGAGGCTGCAAACTTCGCGATTATGCATGGTAAGCGCGCTTAAAAGCCACGCCCACAATGTTTCCGCGGCAAGTACAGCCTCATAATCGACGATCTCGGGTGATGCATCCTATGGGACGTCATAGTAGTGCGGACTTTTCTATCCAGGGCGTTAAGTTCAGTTTGAGTCCACCTAAGTATGCCAAAGGTATATATGAGAACAGGCATGACCCAACCGTTATATGCGTGTGTCTTATTCACACCGGACAAAAGGCTGTTAAGCACTTTGGTCAAGCGTGCATAAAACATATCGCAAACTGACTGCTTCATACCCGCCTCATCGATACCGATGCCTGTGACATACCCAGGTATCGGTATGTTTCAGCCTCAGAAAGGGTCCTTATGTTGATGGGCATAGATAAGTCTATGCCCTCAGAGTTAGCAACCCTTCCCCTTTCAACATGGAGGACCGCACACTTATCCGTCCCCAGCTCCATTCTGATAGAATTACTAAAATCACAAGTGATGTTTAGCAATTCCATAAGATGAGAGCGATTGGAGGCGAATAACTTGAGATCATCCATATAGAAAAGGTGGGTCACTTTTGTACCTCCTTTCCGAAGCTGAAATCCCCTCCCGGAGTCCTCCAGTAATGTACTGAGAGGGTTCAGGGAGAGGCAAAACCAGATTGGACTCAAACAATCGCCCTGGAAGATACCCTTCTTATCCTTATGTGGCTTTCGCATCCGTCATCCGCTCGCCTAGATGACAAAGGATTGCCATTACGCCCCATACACTGCCCGAGGAAGTCTCTAACTGTACAGTCAACCTTGTACAGCTCGAGGACCACCTTAGTCAGTGTATGGGGCACCGAGTCGAATACCTTTCTATAGTCTATCTAGGCGGCGGAGAAGTTCCGACGGTTGCGTTTAACCACTTTGCCAATGACCGCGTCAATGAGGTGGTTCCTTGGTTCCACGACCACCGCCCGACATCCATTTTGAGCGCGACATCACCTGATTTAAATCCAGGTGACGAATGATTCGCGTACTCAAAATGCATGTCAGTGTCTTATATATGGTGGGTAGACACGCAATGGGGCGGTATTTGCTAGGGTCTGTGGAATCATGGTCTTTAGGAACCAAATGAGTGATCCCAGTAGTGAAGAGGCTCGGGAGCGACTTTGGTCGAGAGCCCTTGAAACTGTCGGGCAAGTACAGCGTGACACACCACGAACCCTTCAGCCAGTAGTGATGCAGTCCGTCGAGTCCCGGACTTTTCCAGTTCGGGGCCCTACGGACCGCCTCAGCTACGTCATCCGGCGTTATGATGACGGGGTCCATGGGCGTAAGGCGTAGGTTCCAAGGGCCCTCGCTGTGGTTTACGGGCTCTGACCACAGGCCGCGCCAGAATGCGACAGTGTCGGCCTGATTCGGTGCTGGGCCCCTTCCACGTACCATTGGTCGCTCAATGACTCATAGAGCCTCTTCTGATGACTCTGGAAGAGACGATTCTGGTTGAACCGTCTTGACCTCTCGGTATATCGCCGAATCCGCTTTCCCCAAGCAGCGATTCTCTGCTTCAGGTCGTCTATGCGCTCCGTCAGTTTTTGCGTTATATCCGGCTGGGACAAACTGACATTTGTCCCAGCAAACGCCATCCTGACGGTGCGCACAATTCGGCCTATTATTGCCCGACCTGAAGCTTATCAGTCTGCCGATGAGGGCCCTTGCCTTTGCGATACGGTCCTCAATCCTTCTTCTCCAGGCTGGGATAGCGCTACTTTGACCAGTAGCACGTCCAGACGTGGGAAGTTTGGCACCAACAATGCGGCAAACTGCCAAAGCGGCGCCAAAGAGTATTGAGTCCGTATCGCAAAGGTCCCGGCTGGTTTCCAAATAGGTTGCCAGCAATGGGTTCAGGGCCGTCACGACATCCCGATTCCGCTTGCTTAGGGTTATGCGAGGAAGTCGCGGTCGATTTTCGAGAGGCGTACTGCGCGTTTCCAAAATCGCCTCTTCCAATGTACTCCTCATTTGCTCTAGTTCTAGTTCCTGGGCGATTGTTTCATCATCGTCTGAATCAACCACAACTGGGGGATTCACAGCGGCATCCACGTGCGGGTTGCTCTGCAACTGTGGCGCCGCATTCACAGTCGTAGTATTTTCATCCGATGAGGAAACAGCCTCACGTCGTAGCCGTTCGAGTTCGGTGCCATCAAATATGTTTGAGCGCAAGATATACCGAACTCGGTCTGCCAGGTTTTGCTCGGTGACGGTTATAGATGGCTCCAGCTCAGCAAAAGTCGATGCATCCCAGCCCGGTACGCAAAACCTCCAACTTCTCCCCTTTCGCCTAAAATACGCCCGCAATGCGTTGCTATTCATTTGAATTGTCCATCGCATGCGGCGTACTCCACCAGTGGCGGGTGCCGATTGCTGGGCCCGCAAAGACCCTGCCGACACCAAGCCAGCTGGTGGGGATGATGGATGTGAGTGGCTGCTGGGTGGTCGTGCAGCTCCTCGTGATCGGCTGGCGGTTCGCATGCTGTCGCGTCCAGCGCCAGCTCCAGACGCGCCCTGGCGACCTCCAGGCAGCGACCCTTTGCGCGTATTTCTGAGTTCCATCATCCATATAATGGGCGTCAGTTAACGGGAGACGCCCAGACCCGGCACCGTTTCATGGTGAGGCCATGTGCACAAGCGGGCCTTTGCACCTTCAGTTTTGCCGAGGCACGGCACTAACACCTCATGGCCAGGCGCTGACTGACTGCGCTGACGTAGCAGTTTTGTCACATAACCGTTACGTCAGCGGGCGATGGGTATAATAATAATAATATAATAATAATAATAATAATAATTATTATTATTATTATTATTATTAAATATTTTATAATGATTTCTTATATTTACGCGAACACTACACATTGAATAAAACTAATTTTACGGATTATTTAACACATAGCTGACGTGAAGCATCAACGTTCCGGGAAGTCTGCAGTTTGTGATCATATCCTAGACGGCCCCCGCCATTACATTAGATTTGATAAACCACAAATTCTCGCGAAAGAACATCGATTCCTGCCAAGGATGATACGTGAGGCTATTGAAATTAAAAAACATCCTAATTTCAATAGAGAGGGAGGCTGGGTACTACCACCTGCTTGGGATCCTGTAATTAATAAAATTAAAACTAAGCCCAAGCATACCACTGCAAGACTTCAAGACACAGTTAGTTCATTCTGCGTAGATCGGACCAAAATTAATAATTAAAAAGCTGAAGGTACTCCGGATTACCTCTGACGTCGGGACGTCAATCACCTCAGTCCCCCGTGACCATGGGTGCTGTAAAGCACCCGAAACGTCGGGAATTAATAAAAATAAGTTGATTAAACGCGATATAATCCGTAAAATTAGTTTTATTCAAAATATTTTTATCGTAAAAAAAAAACTTAAAACATCTTTACACGGTGCATACTGCACATAATTAGGGAAAGTCCTACTCTCTGCAGCAAGTGACAAGAATGTTCAGTTCAGCAAAACTCAAAAATATTAATTATTTAAACTGCACCCATGTAGTTTAGAAATAAAAAATAATTAAAGATCGCTCACCTTATAACGTCGATATTACTTCAAATAATTAGAATTGGGTACTTTTTGCAATATAAAAAAAACTGCACCTTGCTTGAATATAATTGCACCATCGTTAAAAATGCATAAAATTCAATGATAAGCACAAAAAGTTAACAAAACCAAATTTGTTAAGTGTCGAATGCACCCGCCCTACCCCAGCCTACGAATTTGGAGTATATAGAAAATAAAAAATACCGACAGATGTATTTTAAATAGCACATTTCTAAAATATTAATTATTTAAATTGCACCCATGTAGTTTATAAATAAAAAATAGGTAAATATTGCTTAACTTATAACATCGATATAACTTCAAATAATTAGAAATGGGTACTTTTTGCAATATGGAAAAATTGCACCCTGCTGGACGTTAAAAATGCATAAAATGCAATAGTGCAAAAAGATACTAAAACCAAATTTGTTAAGTGTATAATCACTAGATTTAATAGGTAGGATTTCCTTAGTAAAAGTAAATGTATGAAAGTACCAAAGAGTATAGTAACTGTCCTAGAAAGGGCGCTAAGCTACTTTGCCAACATCAAGACATGACATTTAATTACCCTAAATATTTTATTACCATAAATTTTGTGTAACAGATCAATAAATTATTTTCTTTCGAGTAAAATTATTTAATCGTAGCGCCAATTAAAATGTATGTTAAACATCTTTAAAGCACCGCACAAAGACGAGACCGAGATAATAGGAAACACACCATTTTTTTTAAATACTAGCAATGCTATTGACTTTACTTATATTCCCTTTAACCACTGTAAGGTAAAATGCTTGTGTTAGGAGTAGGAGCGGTTCATGACAGTTGTCGAATGGCGGATTACAACCCACAGCCTTTTGAGTTCGCGGTCCGCACCATGCCATTAGGTTATTGTCGCTTACTACACTATATTCTATCTCATTCTCTCGTAGACTAAATCATATAGATGTATATGTTTGTCTCTTTTTAGTGTCGCTTTTTCGTTTCATCGAGTTTCAAATCACGATTCTAAAGAAGTATTCACTTCAAAAAATAGGTAAAGATCGCTCACCTATAACCACATAGTAAGGAGTAAAGACCAGAAGAGAAGCTTCCTAACAACGTCGAAAATGTATACCTATTTTGATAGGGTTGTCTGCATGCCTGATGCATGTGAAAAATTTAAGAAATTATGTCAATAATCATAATTATTCTAATTTTAGATTTTTTTAAAAAGAGCAACTGCCTATATATTTTGCATATATAAAGGTAAAAACCCTCACAGAAATGAGAGGAAGCCTGTGCCCGTATATAGGCTGTAACCTTAAACTTAACCTTATATAAAGGTAGGATAAATCTTGCTTATACACAACACTAATTATCTACTAAGATAAATCTATATTATTGTCTTATTTTATAATACAAAATCTCTAAACTTAACTCTAACTGTAAAAATAATAATAAATTAATTGATCTATAAAGTCACGAAACATTGTTATTCTATTTTATTTAAATACGCATGACCAACAGCCCTTCCGTTCATACCATAGATTACTGTATATATACTAGATATACCTTCATACCTACGTTCATACCCTGACTGAGCCGTGAGCCAGCGCCGCCAGCGATAAATAAATATGTAGCAAGCTAGTTTGTACCCAGACGGAGCGTCTGTGAACTGTGAACCTGTCGGTAAACCCGTCGGTGAAAGCTCATGCACACATCGCTGCGCTATGTATACCCATCCATAGCGCAGCGATGTATGCGTGTACTATTTTAGTCTTATTTGGTTTTATTAACTTTTTGCACTTAATATAGCATTTTAAGCGTTTTTAACAATGGTGCAGTTATATTCAAGCAGGGTGAAGATTTTTCATGTTGTATAAAGAACCCAATTCTAATTATTTGAAGTTATATCGACATTATAAGGTAAACGATCTTTACCTATTTTTTATGTATAAACTACATGGGCGCGGTTTAAATAATTAATATTTTTAAGATATGCTATTTGAAATACGTCTGTCAGTATTTTTTTTATATATATACTCAAGATTCGTAGGCTGGGGAGGGGGTATTTACTCGTTAGAATCGCTGCTCTTATCAACAATGGCGACGAGCGACGACCAATTGAGAGCGAATATAGTTCTTGTTTATAGTCTGTTTTTTTTTTATCTCTGAGACTAAACTGACATTACGTGGGTTGCCAGTTTTTTTTTTTTGCAATTCTTAAATAGTGATGTGCCACTATCGGGAATTAATATAATAAAATCAAGTATCGTTTTTTCATGATTAAGTTATCTTGAAAAAATGTGTAGGTACTTATTTGAAACGTAATAATACAAAATTAATAAGGTTTGGGATATATATAATGTGAAACATATATTTTTAATTGCTTAATTAATTACAGGTACATTAATCAGATTTAGATAATGACTCCATGTGTGAAGAATATTCTGAATCATCAGATTCAGAATCATCACCTACTTCTATAATAAATCTGTCAGTAATGTAGTCGACTATATGGCCCGGATGACACATTTTAACTTCAATTTTAATTACATGATCTACACAGTTTTTCCAACGCTGCGGGGCCACTTGATGAAGACCTTCTTCAAAAAGGCTTCGTACTTCATTCAATTTGAATGTTTTATTATTTTTAGCGACATGCCCTTTTACTTAAGCCCAGTCCAACTCAATTGGGGTTAGCTCGCAGTGGTAAGGGGGTAGTCGCAAAAACGTGACACCCTGTTCAGCAGCCATCTCGTCGACGATATACCTTTTTATAGGCTTTTTTGTGCATTCTGGCAATTTCAATTAATTCGGGTTTTAATATTATCTCTTCATAAGGAATATTTTTTGATTTTAGTCATTCTTGAATTTGACTTTTCGCCGACTAGAAGTAGGTAACGATTCCAGTTTATTAGTTTGAAATGGAGCATTATTTATTACAAGAACTACGTTGTCTTTTAACTTCGGGAGAATATTTTTTAACCAGTTTTTATAATTATCTGAATTCATCTCCTTGTGGTAATCATCTAGCTACTAGTAGACCATCATCCACGAAACCCTCTTCGCTTCCAAAATGGGATACTTACTAGTCGTCTCCCCTTGCCTTTAAATCCAGTGGTTAGGCCTTCTAGAAAGCCTGCCTTGGTTATTCTCAGTATGGCCTAGAATTATTAATAATATTATGTGAAAATTAAAAATAATTATAAACATAAATAATAATATTATAAAGAAGACAGTCTCGAGAAACAAGTAATCATCATCATCATCATCATTACAGCCTTTCACAAGTCCACTGCTGAACATAGGCCTCCCCCAAGATATGCCACAAAGCACGGTCCTGAGCCACCTGCGTCCTTCTTACCATGTCTTACCTGGTCGTCACTCCATCTAGTGGGCAGACGCCCCACACTTCGTCCGCTGGTACGAGGCCGCCACTCGAGAACCTTTTTTCCCCATCGTTTGTCGGTTCTTTGAGCTATATGGCCGGCCCATTGCCACTTCAGCTTACTAATCCGTTGGGCTATGTCAGTCACTCTGGTTCTACTGCGAATATCCTCATTTCTAAGCGTCTAATCACGCAGAGGAACCCCAAGCATAGGCCTCTTCATAGCTCGCTGAGCGACCTTGAGCTTCCTCATACGACCAGCATAGAAGGACCACGTCTCAGTTCCATAGGTCATCACTGGCAACACGCACTGGTTGTACAATCTTGTTTTCAAGTTTTGAGGTATACCTAACTAGAAGATGTGTCGTAATTTCCCGAACGCTGCTCAGCCGAGTTGAATCCGTCGATTGACCTCTCGGTTGAGTTGGACTTACCTAGTATTTGTCCCAGGTAAACATACTCGTCAACAACTTCGAGCTTAGTGCTCCCAACAACTACCGGCATAGGTGTGACATGGACGTTATACATGATCTTTGTTTTGTCCATGTTCATCTTAAGACCTACGCGTTGGGAGGCACTATTGAGGTCATTGAGCATAGTACTCAGGTCCTCTAGCGATTCTGCCATAAGGACTATATCGTCAGCAAATCGAAGGTGAGTGATATATTCACCATTGATGTTAATACCGTATCCTTTCCAGTCCAGTAGCTTGAAAACGTCTTCCAATGCAGCGGTGAAGAGTTTCGGGGATATAACGTCACCCTGTCTTACACCTCTCTGCAGTTGGATAGGTTTCGTTCTCTGGTTCTGTACTCGGATAGCCATCGTAGCCCTACTGTACAAACACTTCAGTGCTTCGATATACCGACAGTCAACTTGGCACCGCTGAAGGGACTGCTGCACCGCCCAAATTTCGATGGAATCAAAGGCTTTCTCGTAGTTCACATACACCAGACATAATGGCAAATTGTACTCCTCGGTCTTCTGTACAATTTGCCAAAGGGTATGTATGTGGTCTATGGTGCTAAAGCCTTTTCGGAAACCGGCTTGTTCGGGAGGCTGGAAGTCATCGAGTCTGCATGCGAGACGATTCGTAATGACTCTCGAAAACAGCACGTAGATGTGGCTCAGAAGGGAAATCGGTCTGCAGTTCTTCAAGAGAGCGTTGTCACCTTTCTTGAAGAACAAGACCACCGCACTTCTGCTCCACGCCTCCGGTGTAGTGCCACCATGGAGGACAGAATTAAAGAGCTTCTGAAGGACTTCAAGTATCGGTTTTCCACCCCCTTTCAGAAGCTCCGCTGTAATTCCATCCTCGCCTGGGGCCTTGCCATTTTTAAGGTGCTGGAGCGCCATTCTAATCTCGCTCAGACTGACGTCCGAAATATCATCGGAAAGTTCCGCCGCATGCATTTGGAGATCTGTCTATTCAGTTGCCTGTACGCTGTCAAATCTGCTGAAGACTGCAGCTAAATTTCCCGTCTAACAGCCATGAGATAAGAGTGTGATCGGACAGTTTTTGTGTTCTTCTGCGGCGGATCTTGCAAAACTTAGCTCCGACCGCATGGACAGTTTCCACGAGCTTGTCATTCATATCGTCCACTGCATTGCAATCTTCTAGGCACTGAAAACGGTTTTGTAACTAGAGCTGAAAGGTTTCGGGACTTTGGATTAGAGCACGAGGGAGACGGAGCGCTGACTTAACGTTTAGGTTCAGTTGTGCCTCTCACCAATCCTCGCAATCACTGAGACATCACTGAACAGTTGCCGTCTAGTCGTCATAATAAAGTCAATCTCATTTTTTGTCGAACAGTCGGGGCTCGAACAGGTCCACTTTCTGTGGGGCCGCTTCTGGAAGAAAGATTTTCGAGGATTACCATGTCCTCCCCCTCTCTTCGGATCTCGGATAATCCTATAATATTCCAGCGCAACTTGTCTATCTCTTCTTCCAGCTCCAGGATCTTCTCGTCAGTCCTCAGGGTGCGTGCGTTATATGTTGCCAAGTCGAGTCGTCTTAGGTGGCAACCGAACCTCCACCGGAGATTCCTAGCACCCTCTGCCCTGCCGTTAACATGGTCGCCACCGTAGCCAGGAACAGCGGGGCCGCCGGGGACTGGGGGCCGTCTCTTCGTAACTTTATTCATGGGGGGTATATTGCCATAGTTGCCACGCTTGGTGAGCGGGTTGGCAACCGCATTTTTTTTATTGGTGTTTTGCTGTTATCATAAAGATGTTGCTGCCCATCTTCTGCCTCAGTTTCCCTCTGTCGCCTCTTACGACACCCACGGGAAAATATAGGGTAGTGGGTATTCTTACCGGCCACTACACGGGGAAACAAGTATATGCTAATATAATAATAAAAACGTTTATTTTCTCCAACACAGAATGCAAAATTAGTACAATACATACATAATAGTGTTTACAAAAATACATTAATGTTGTGGAGACTGGAGCCTGTACTAGGATTACCTGTGTTACAAGTCTCCAGGCCAGCAAACTACCCGGACAGGTCACAGTTATACAAAATAGCTTCTATTAGATGTTAATGTTTGTACCAACCTTCATTAATCCACGTTTCACTTGACATGTAACAAAAACCCTGTGGTTACCGTTAACTGCGTTATCAGAATCAGTATCATTTTATTTCTAATTACAAATATAATTATAGTTACTTAATTAATACGTCTTGACAGAAGTCGATGTCAAAACGAAGTGGCCGCTCCCACGAGCTCTGCCTGATATCTCATGAAACCAAAAGTGCTGACTCTGCAGTTACTGGATACTGCCTAATGCTTATGCAGCCCCTTGTTCCTGTGAAATTTAGGGTTGCCGTATTCAAAATGTAAAATTTCCGCATTTTTCAGTAAAACACAATAACTCCCATATTATTAGCTTAGCCTTTGTCCCCTCAACTCTTCAACCTGTATGTCAACAGTCTGATCGTTGAGCTCAGTGATGTCGGAGTCAGCTGCTCAATTGAGGGTCATTTTGTTAATAATATAAGCTATGCCGAAGACATGGTTTTGCTGAGCCCTTCGATCAGGGCGCTCGAAACGTTAGTGGGCATCTGTGAAAGGTACGCGGCAGCTCATGGTCTCAGATATAATTCTAAATAGAGCGAACTACTCGTTTTTAAGGCTGGAAATAAAAAAACCTAAGTCTGTTCCTCATGTTAGACTTGGAGGAGTTACACTGAGTAGAGTCACCAAATTCAGATATCTGGGACAGTGGGTCGCCGAGGATCTCTCTGACGATTTAGATGTTTAACGGGAACGTAGGGCGTTGGCAGTGAGGTGTAATATGCTTGCCCGCAGGTTTGATAGGTGTACGAATTAAGTTAAATTAACATTATTTAAAGCTTACTGTCAGACATTCTACACCTGCAGCCTGTGGACGAAGTGTACTCGCCGAACTCTCAATGCGCTACGTATTCAATACAACAATGGATTCAGGAATTCAGGATGTTGTTGGGGCTGCCACGCTTTTGAAGCGCATCACGTATGTTTGCCGAAACATGCGTGGACAGCTTTGCAATAATATTACGCCAAAGAATAGCCTCCTTGATGCGTCGCTTGCGAGACAGCACCAACAGCCTCCTAACTTCCATATATGGAAGGCAAGATTGCCCTGTGATGAGGCACTGGAACACAGTGCATATGGGTTTCAGGCCCAGTATGTTTAATAATAAATGATGATTTCGGTATTGTATAATAATTTTTGTATTCTTTAAATTCACTAACCCTAGTTTTAAGTGTACTAACAAAATGGGTGTATTTACCTGAATAATGAATAAATAATAATAATTATCATAATTATTTTTAAAATTGTAGTTGTTTGTATGGTGTCAAGTTCCAGTAATTACCGTATTTTTTAATAGTTCTGCCGTTTTGTAGGAGAAAAGGGTTTAGATTGCCGTTTTACCGTGTACGGGAACAACATTGATGGCGTCTGTCACTTTTTTTGTTTAATTTAAAGGCATCGAAACTTGTGAGTATGTACGGCCGCACGACGCCCTTCCGGTATAAACGGGTCTCCCATTGGTCGAATCACGCAAAGCGTCGTGCGGCCGTGTGTACGTACGTAATTTTTAATGATACGCTGTAGAATAGAAAACTTAAGTTAATCGTCTTATGAAGATACGTTTCAAGTTACGATTCAACAAAACGGTGTCGTAGGTACAACACTTCACAAAAGCGCTGGCAAGATTATTTGTATATTTGACATTTGCATGTGTCAATTTAGTCTCAGAGATAAAAACAAAGACTTTAATTTATACCATAGACTTAGAATATACTGACGTATAGACCACCTGACAGCCCGAAAACGCGTGACCAATTTTGATTTGTCATTGTGTGCGTTAGCTAGTGATGTATATTTTACTTAAAAGGACTATCGAAAATGATTGTTAAGGAAGCGGTAAAAAGATTATAAAAAAATTGTTTAGTGCATGAAGTTGAATAACTTCAAAATTAACTGAATTTTACCACGATAGTTCTAAAATAATTAAAAAATATTGACATAACATGTTCCTGGGAATAAGCTGAACCTACCTGCCTTTTGTTGGATTTTAATTCAAATGTGTAAAATCCCAGGTGATTTTACCGAAAAACTTAAAAAACCTCCCCAATAATCAGATCAGAATGTTGTATTTTCGCGCTATGATCTTTGGAGAAAAATATTTACTGCCGTGGGCAGTTTTATTGTTAATATAAATAGGTAGATACATAACTAAGCATATACCTATTTATATTTTATAAAATGTTTTGATGGGGAAACAAAAACGGGGACACGGAGTACAACATAATGGCTGCTTTATTTTTCATATAAGTATTACTTGTGATACTTACAAACATTTAATAATTAATAATTAAATAGATTATAGAAGTTTATTTTCACATTCGACTTAAGTATGAATGTAAACTTAATAATTTAAGGAAGGAAACTTGTAGGAATCAGTTAAATAAGATTGCTCTGTTTAAAGGCCAATATGTTTATGAGGCTTCATCATGCTTCATGTTTATATTCTTTCATCTGTCCCTGAAAAGTATAAAGTAATAATAAACTTATTATCATTTTAGCTGCATGAATTTTAAAAACATAATGATCTTAACACAGTAAAGTGCACTAAGTGTCTGAGGATACAGATGCACTCTCTATTCTCTCAATCTCGGTATGTTAAGAAAATGGTCACTCATTCATGGACTGACCGCGGCAAGTGCAACTTAATTTCGTAGATCTATTGATCTGCGCAGCTATTACTTAACCACGAGTTCCTCTTCTCTACGACTAACGCTGTAGGGGATGAACCACGCTATTTAAACCCTCGCGACAATGTCGTCGGCCATCAAGCATGAATCGGGCATTGACCGTTGTGAGTATCAAATACTATGGAATTTATACTATCACATCTCATGCGCGGTCGTCTAGTAGCGCTTGAGGAGTATTACTAAATATCTATACCTAACTACGCTAAAAGTTTTATCGTTATGATTTGGGAATATAATCCGAAGTTCCGAAGCTCCGCTCAACCCCTTGGGGAAAATAGCATGATGCTATGAATATTGTACTAGTGTGAACGTGAGGCTGTGCGGTTGGTTAAGCAAGGTTATACATTTATTTTGGTTGATAAATAGATACTTAGTTGGGTTCATAATGGCTTAAAGAGGATAATCTCAAGATTTTTTTTGTCTTTAATGTACTACAGTTTTATAATGTATGAAAATCTGTCTCTATATTTATCTAAAGTTTTGAAAGTTATATTTTTGAAGTCTTATTATAACAATATTTTACATACTGGTACAAATAATGTAGAAATGACTTTTAATAAAATTGTTTTTATTCTACTTTTCTTTTATACTTCTCAAGAAAATGTTTGCTGCAAATTGTTGAGTTCTTCTTTGCCAATGAACCTTAACCACTTTTTCTAATTATAGAATCCGGAGGAATCTGTTTGAAAACGGCAAAATAAAATTACATTTTAGAACGCAAACCGAGGATTTATTTTTTGTTGTGTAGGCAAGTCTATCGATTCATTATAAACATTCAAGATAAATATCGACATTAATTTTGATATAGTTGAGTCAATCCCTAGCGTACATGTAAAATATTTTGTATAAAAATGTATTTACCAAATTCATGCAAATTATCAACAACGTGACTTTTTTCTTTGCAAAATATCAAAATTAACAAAATAATTGAATATATTCTATATTTTTAACAGTATGTAACATAATTTTAACAAAAATAAACGCGTCATAACATTGACGACGTCTTGAGAATTTACCTGTGATAATTGAAATTATCAGGATTATTTCTATTATTAACAGCACAGTCACTCACGGAACAATTAACCATTTTGGAAAAAAGTTACTTACTAAAAATAACCACTATTATACTTTAAAAAATTACAAAATATCTCGGAGCTATTTCTTGCGTGCCGAATTGTGCCGACCTGTCATTCAAAATCGGTTACAGAGTCATGAGATTTGGTATCCTTTTCTATCTTGCATTTTTGCCATAAGGAATTTTCTTCTCCCTTGCACACTATGTTGGTCTATACGCTAGTATATCCTAAGTCTATGATTTATACTTAAAGAAAAGTTGGCCCCACGTAGGATTTTCTTCTGTATCGTGAAGGCGGATTACATACATAAATTACACATGGACATAAATCCAGACGCGGAACAATAATTTGCGGGCCATCCTAACACTTGTTCCTGCGGAATTCGAACCCACGGCCCTGCAGAACCACGCAAAAGGATTAGCCACTTTACTACGCAGCTGTCAATGCTGCAGTTGCGTATACTTTAAAATGCTTGTATACTGTATCGTGCCGTGCCTGCATTTTCTCAAAAGTTGTTTTTTTTTTGAGTTTATGGCCTAGTATCTAGACCTTTAGGCCAAGTCTTAGGTATTTTTATTCGGTTTATTATAACTTCCCCAAATGTTTATTTATCCTTCATAATACACTGCTTCACAATATGTTGATGCGTCACATTGTGCAGCCCTTGGGAGATTTTGACGGCAACTTGAGTAAGCAGACAGCTGACAGTTGGCGATGGTATCTCATGGTGCCCAAGCAGATAGACACCTTATCTTAAGAATCACATCACCATCAGAGCACTTGTTTCACTGTTTCCACTAATAGTTCACATGCCCAGACATTTAATATACAAAATCGCACCACTTTTACATATCAAAATCCACTTCAAACCGTTATTTAAACAATAATACAGGAGCAGCAACCGCCACTTGTCAAGTTCCCGTCAAAATCCGTCGAAATAGGAGTGCTCGATATGAATCGAAATTTCATAAACTATCGATTCATATACATTCGATATATTGATTCGACCCGATAATATCGAATCATCCGATATCGATAACAGTATCGATATATTTCATCCGATATTTCGTACAAAATTAAAAGTATGTACACCCATTTCGCATTTACCTACTACCATAGTTCTCCTTTTGTTTTTTACATAGGAATAAAAATAGCAAGCAATATATCGAAAATAACGATATTTTTGATCGACGTATCGCAAAATATCGATACAACATTGCGATATATTATATCGAAAAAAAAAAATATCCATACTTTATGTACATGAAAGGGGGTCGCATCAGAATCGGCGGAAAGGGCCATTCAGGCCAAAGCTGTTCCCAAGTGGTGTTTAGTGGGTAAGGCACTTCTTAAAAGTGCGT
This sequence comes from Parnassius orleans, assembly GCA_029286625.1. Lineage (NCBI taxonomy): Eukaryota > Metazoa > Arthropoda > Insecta > Lepidoptera > Papilionidae > Parnassius > Parnassius orleans. Next base: position 1,360,822 of record JAGSMP010000097.1, read on the forward strand.
TCCACATAATCCTCCCTCCCCCGCTTCCGGAGGGTGCCTTGCATTGGGCGCAAAAAAAAAAACACTGAAGTGAAGTTATATGAAATTCAATCGATTGGAGATTGGACACAGAGTAATATGTTCCTTGATTGGACGATTCTCAGTCTAAGGGACGACGATTGGTTTTCCAATTCCACATTTGTCCTTGTCCTTAATAACATTGCTAACTTCAAATTTTAATTTCAGTGCAGGGTGCAGTCCATAGAGTAGGGGTGCAGTCCCTAGATCGATCGATAGAGGTGCTTAAAAATAGTCTTTTAACTTTGTGATTATTGTGTTTCTGTTTGTTGTGGAAGTTAAAGTGCATATCGAATATGACTGTGTTTACAAAGCCGGGTATTATCGCCAATAAAGCTGAAAGGTCTAAAACACCATTAGTTCAGGCAACTGTATGTCCTGAGGTAACTATGATCTTTTAATACTACGCAAAATTTTTTTTTGTAGTTTTTAAAATTTGCTGAAATTATTAGTATTTTGCATAGATTTCTATTGCACATTGCGAATTTCGAAATCCACGAGTATTAGGGGCATTAATATGTATATTTCATATTCTATACTTTTGTTGCAGCCAAAAAATCAATAATGTTAGACCAGTAGATAACAATGACTGACCTAAATTAAATCATAGGACCCTCATTTATTAGTTAGATATTATTTAAAGTAGACGTTTCAATCTCCATATTAAAGGTTTTGATTCTTTGTTTAGTAAAAAATATCTTTTTACACATTATAATCATTCACAAGGAAATAGTCATACAGGTTTACGCACCAACCTGGCACATCCCGATGAGGAGGTGGAGGAAATGTATGAGGATATATCCAGAGCCATGTATTCCTCCAAAACCCACTATACGGTATTAATGGGAGACTTGAACGCAAAACTAGGCACAAGAGAGAACAGCGAGCTGGCCGACTTTATGGAGAATGAGGGACTCTTTATGATGAACTCTTTCTTCCAGAAGCGGCCCCACAGGAAGTGGATCTGGTTGAGCCCCGACTGTTCGACAAAAAATGAGATTGACTTAATTATGACGACTAGATGGCAACTGTTCAGTGATGTCTCAGTGATTGCGAGGGTGAAAACCGGCAGCGATCACCGAATGGTGGGAGGCACAACTGAACCGAAACGTTACGTCAATGCTCCGTCCCCCTCGTGCTCTAATCCAAAGTCCTGAACACTTTCATGTCTATGCGGTCGGAGCTAATTTTTGCAAGACCCACCGCAGAAGAACTCATCACTCATAATCTCATGGCTGCAGTCTTCAGATTTGTCAGTCAGCAGATTTGACAGCATACAGGCAACTGAAAAGACAGATCTCCAAATGCATGCGGCGGGACTTACGCAACTTCAATACAGCTCGGAGGTGTGGAGAAAAAGTGCGGTGATCTTGTTCTTCAAGAAAGGCGACAACACTCTCTTGAAGAACTACAGACCGATTTCCCTTCTCAGTCGCGTCTACGTGCTGTTTTCGAGAGTCATTACAAATCGTCTCGCACGCAAACTCGACAACTTGTAGCCTCCCGAACAAGCCAGTTTTCGAAAAGGCTTTAGCACCATAGACCACATACATACCCTTCGGCAAATTGTACAGAAGACCGAGGAGTACAATCTGCTGCTATGTCTTGCGTATGTGGACTATGAGAAAGCCTTTGATACCTTCGAAATTTGGGCGGTGCTGCAGTCCCTTCAGCGGTGCCAAGTTGATTGTCGGTATATCAAAGTGCTGAAGTGTTTGTACAGTAGGGCTACGATGGCTATCCGAGTACAGAACCAGAGTACGAAACGACGTGATGTTGTATCCCCGGAACTCTTCATCGCTGCATTGGAAGATATTTTCAAGACTGGAAAGGATACGGTATTAACATCAATGGCGAGTACATCACTCACCTTCGATTTGCCCATGATATAGTCCTTATGGCAGAATCGCTGGAGGACCTAAGCACTCTAACACCTAAGCTCAATGACCTCAATAGTGCCTCCCAACCAATAGGTTTTAAGATGTACATGGACAAAACAAAGTCATGTATAACGTCCATGTCACACCTATGCCGGTAGTATCCACCGAGTTAGACATCCAAATTATATGAGATTGGCTCATACCCGCTCATACACTAATGTGGGACCACTAAACAACAGAATCATAAACATATGGAACAAGTTGCCTCAAGGTTGATGCTCCCTCTGTGATTAGTTTTTAAAACAGACTGGACAAATGGTGCAAAGACAATCCAATTTAGAATTACATGGTGTGGACTTGGACTATTATAAAACCCAACACAGATATAGGCATATCAGCTATAAGCTGCTCGCCTATTACTACATAGTTAAAAACGAGCGAGCCTTACAATAGTTGCATGTGTAACATTTGACATCTCACCTTGGTAATAAGCAACATTAACATTATATCCTGAAAAAAGCTATTTGTTTATTTTTTAATCAAAATTAAAAATATCAATTGAGCAGCGATAGAAATTAATCACAAAATTTAAAAAAGCTAAACTTACTAAAATATTTATTCGAATAATTATTCATTATTCCTCACTTGCATTTTTTATCAATGATACGCACTTTGTTTAGACACTTATTATCAACAGTAAATACATTTATTAATATAGTTTACACATATAAATTAGTTTATATAGCAGCACACTTTACTATCACCGCACGCGCTCATTGGTCAAATCCAATAGTGTGCGCTTCCCCGGCTTCCTGTTACACACTTCCGTCTCTTTTCACGAAATTACTCCCACAGATTGCGTTAAAGCGAGAGGAAAGATGTTACACATCAATATAATTATTATTTTAGGTCACTGCCTGTCTGTAACAAGCATAATATGAAAATTTGTTTGCAGGCGAAGATAGCAGTGCCGCCGCCGGCGCCGCCGCGTCGGCGTCCAGCGCCTTCACCTCTGCGGCAAACAATGACAACTTTCTTTCACTTAATGAACATAATACTGATGATTGTGCTGTTTATTTCTATGGGTGTGTTGATATATCACCGGTTCTCGAGGGCTCATGCTCGCTATCAGGGTTACTGTGCCATCCCCATCGATATCAAGGTTAGAGAGATGAATTATGATTTATATTACTTGAATTTTTGGTAACCGTTAAAAGCTTGCATTGGAAGATATGTATATTATGTTATGTTTAAAACTGCAGGGCTTATGATACTTACGATATTAAAAAAATGAAAAGAATCACCAACGTTTGTCTAGATTGTTAAAAGTTTAATTTATATACATAGACTAGCGACCCGCCCCAGCTTTGCACGGGTGATTTCTGGATCTCGACAACAGCGCCACCTACCGGCTTCAATTGTGAATCAAAAACATTCTCGTATCAACTTAATCACACACAGAAAATTTCATCATAATCGGTTCAGCCGTTTAGAAGGAGTTCAGTCACACCTTAGAGTATTTATAAGCAAGCTATAGAGCCCGCGTAGCGCTCACTGCCTATTATGCCAAGTGTAAACAGGTGTTCTATAGATACTGATATAGATGAAGCGGTTAAATAGTTATTAAATTTATAATTTTAATTAGTTAGTTAAATAAGAGTAATAGGTAAGTATTTAGTAAATATTGGGTAGGTAAGTAAATATATGGTAGGTTTTCGCAAGTCAATAAAAACAGGACTGAATTTATAAAACGATGATTATTAAATAAACACAAAAATCTAATTCCCTTACTGCCCCTTAAAAAGGTTCAATTTATTATACAGCTGTCTTTTTGTTAACTTGAATGTCAGCAAGCAATAAATGAACCAAATGGTGAATGAAGACACGTAAAAATATCTTTTCCTATGAACAAGGTCTCAGTAACTAAACTAAGAGTCATAATAATGCCATTCTTTTTGGAAGATATGTTTTTTTTAAATTATTGTTTCCGCTTTTATACAAATGTCTATTACGTTATTTGATGGATATATAAGACCACCTCTATCTTTCATTATAATACATTTATGAAAATGATTTCTTTCTTCTGATACCGAGTGGATCTTGACATTTCTCACAAGCATCTGCAGCAAAAATATGACTACATAGCCAGCTATGTCGGAAATCACTTGTTTTGATGGCTCAGATAGAAGAGTCTCAGGTAACGCCGAATAATTTCCACAATCAACTATAAACTGCGAATCTGTCATATCATAGCAAGGAACATACAGAACTACTAATCAACTCCCAGTTGGGCCTTTTTCTCACTATCACCTAGTTATTTGTTAATTCACGGCTTTTCAAAAAACTAAAATTAGATAAGTATTTTACTTAGTTATGTTCCTATATAACAGTTTTATTTTATGATCCATATGGGTTAGGAATACAAAGGATCTTTACTTTAATACTATAATTATATTATAATTATTACTATATAAATAAAATGATAGAGTTTTGCACAATTGCAAACCTCTATCATTTTATTTATATAGATTATTTTACATCAACTTGTTATATGTTTACTGTTTTAATTCTATGTGTGAAAACTTGTAATTGGCCTTCTTCTTCTAATTCTTTTATGTATTACTTGATGTTTTTAACCAACTTCAAAAAAAGGAGGAGGGTACCTACTCAATTCGACTGCATTTTTTTATGTGTGTTACCTCAGAACTTTTTTCTAGGTGAACTGATTTTGATGACTCTTTTTTTATTTGAAAGCTGGTGCTTCTCATGTGGTCCCATATAAAGATCAAGATCTGACCAGTAGTTTTGGAGTTATTCTTATTATTGCGTATTTAATTGACTACATTGATGATGTTCTCATTTTATTTATACTGAAGTCGGTTGTATAAAATTTTTAATTTTACTACTTGTTCTTGAAAAATGTCGTGCAATTTTACGTTCATATTATTATCTGTAAGTTTTCCAATATGATAAAATAAAAATATATAAAACAAATCATAAAACGTTGGTGAAAACGTATGCAAATATTTTTACGCCAATCTGATTCTAGTCCATTGGTGCGGCGGGTCATTTAGGACTTGATTCAGGACCCCTGTGCCCCACGCCACTTAAGCGATGACGTACGAATGCCACTCATTCGACTATTAAATTCTCTACTCATACACTTAATAGGGTTCCATTATAGTAACTATCCTATCCAATTGCAGAGAGGTGTAAGACAGGGTGACGTGTTTATCCCCGAAACTCTTCACCGCTGCATTGGAAGACGTTTTCAAGCTACTGGACTGGAAAGGATACGGTATTAACATCAATGGCGAGTGCATCACTCACCTTCGATTTGCCGACGATATAGTCCTTATGGCAGTATCGCTGGAGGACGTAAGCACTATGCTCAATGACCTCAATAGCGTCTCCCAATGAATAGGTCTTAAGATGAACAAGGACAAAACAAAGATCATGTTTAATGTCCATGTCACACCTATGCCTGTAGTTGTTGGGAGCACTAAGCTCGAAGTTGTTGACGAGTATGTTTACCTGGGACAAATAGTCCGACTAGGTAAGTCCAACTTCGACCGAGAGGTCAATCGACGGATTCAACTCGGCTGGGCAGCGTTCGAGAAATTACGACACATCTTCTTGTCAGGTATACCTCAAAACCTGAAAACGAGATTGTACAACCAGTGCGTGTTTCCAGTGATGACTTATGGATCTGAGACGTGGTCCTTTACTGATGGCCGTATGAGGACTCTCAAGGTCGCTCAGCGTGCTATGGAGAGGGCTATGCTCGGGGTTTCTCTGCGTGATAAACTTAGAAATGAGGATATCCGCAGTAGAACCAGAGTGACCGACGTAGCCCAACGGTTTAATAAGCTGAAGTGGCAATGGGCCGGCCATATAGCTCGAAGAACTGACAACCGATGGGGAAATAAGCTTCTCGAGTGGCAGCCTCGTACTGGTAGGCGAAGTGTAGGGCGACCCCCCACTAGATGGAGTGACGACCTGGTAAGACATGCAGGAAGTCGATGGATGCAGGTGGCTCAGGACCGTGATTTGTGGCATTCCTTGGGGGAGGGGGAGGCCTATGTTCAGCAGTGGACTTGTGAATGGCTGTAATGATGATGATAGTAACTATAGAATTTACATTCAAACTTCTCACTTTGTATGTATGTACTTAATATTGTTATGAATTTTTTTTAATGAGGGCATCCACGACTTTTTTGTCACCAGTGTGGCACCACTTAGGAACGAGGTGAAATATTTGACAAATTACATGACGGTGAAGTTAATTTGTTAGGAAAATGTAAGGATTGTATTGTTTCTTCAGTAATATTAGTAATAATTTATATTGATTAGATAAGAAATTAATAAATCATATTACAGATATTCCTAAAAAGTAGAAAAATGAAAAAAAAAAGAAAGAGTTAAAAAATGTGAAAAACATTAAGGAACAAACCACTGAGGCTTTGTTTTGTGTATTTATCGAATACTCTAGAAACCCATTTTTTTTAATAGGATACGAGTGAGTGTAAGTGTCAGTTAAGAATCAAAATGCAGATGCGTCGTCACCCGTGAGGACTAAGACGGAATGCCTCATTTCCAGTAAAAAGGGTCTCCGGTTCTCTACACTCACCATACGAAGCACACATTAAGCTGCTATTTTACGTGAGAGCGTGGTCCTTCCCGGAATATTTAAAATGCAACTTCTCAATTATATGACATTGTGTAACAAACAACTTCACCACAGGCCTCCCTACTAGCCTCAGGCATCCCTATTGTTATTACTAGCGACATCTGGTGACCGAAAGATTATTAGCCCTCATTAATTCAATTTTTATTTTTATTCCATTACAGCCCTGCCTTCGCCTAAATGTGATCGATTAATGTGGCGTTATTTAGACTAAAGATAATCAAAAAGTTTACCTTAATTTTTTTTAAATAACTTCAAGTTTTTCGGATAAAATACGTACTAGATCCCTCTCCCGGCATTGCTTTCTATTTGTTCGTAAAGTTTCATCACAATCGGTTCAGCCATTCAGATTCGGATAAGCCCGGACAGACGGACTGACAGATAGACAAAAAAATGTTGTCTTGATAGAATGTAGCATATAATAGAAGCCAGTTATTTCAATATTATAGACAGACACTTCAATTTTATTTGTATGTATAGATTATTGCAGAGCTTATTTTCATTTTATTATGGATTTATTATTAATTTATTTATTAGCTCAGGACCGTGCTTTGTGGCATTCCTTGGGGGAGGCCTATGTTCAGCAGTGGACTTGTGACGGGTCTATAATGATGATGATGATGATGATGATGATGAATTAGACATTGGCTTCAATGCCATTTTATTAATTTTGACAGTGGTAGAGCCAGTCTGTAGCTTCTGCTGTAGCATGGATAGGCCGGCTCGAACCGGGGCAGTACCACGACCTCACAGAATACCAACGTAAAGTAGAAGGTTTGCTTCTGCGTTTCGCTTGGTTAGTGCAGGTGTTGACCCATAACATGGTAGCGGAATTTAAAAAGAAAGGACTACCCCAGGAGGGTACCAGCACCCCTGGTAATGCAGAATCCCTCATTGAGCATCCACGGTCAAGCTACCCTCTTCTTCCTGAGCGTGGGTGCTCAGGCTGCCCCGCGTATTCTGGGGGGGTGGGGGGGCAAAATTCAGCGATAAAACCATGGCGACCCCTGCCGCGCTATCCGTGGACTTCTGCAACATCAGGGGACTTCACTCAAACCTTAACGCCGTCCACTACCATCTAGAGACGGCGAAGCTGGACTTGCTCTTTTTGAGCGAGACGCAGGTGTCCTCTCCGACTGATACTTCGTACCTGTCCTACCCGGGGTACAAATTAGAACACTTCTTTGTGCCCCGGGCTGGAGTTTGCGTATACGTCGGAGAGGATATCTGTTCTCGGCGCCTCGGCAGTCTTGAAGGTACGGACCTGTCCATCCTTTGGCTGCGCGTAGACAGCGACGACCATCCCCGCGTCTACGGGTGCCTGTATAGGTCCCATAGCGGTAATGCCGACACAGACCGACTCATTGACCACGTCCAAATGGCTACAGATTTCTTGCTACAACAGATCCCATCCGTAGAGATCGTGATACTTGGCGATTTTAACGCCCACCACGCCGAATGGCTCGGTTCACGTTTAACCGATCATGCGGGGAGATCTGTTTTTATGACTTTGCCTTGGCATATGGTCTGACACAACTGGTTACATACACCTTCTCTGTTGGACCTTCTGCTGACCTCTCATTCGGACGGATTGATATCCGTCCGGATGAGGGGTCCGCAGAAGGTCCAACAGGGAAGGGGCATCGACGGAAACAGAGTTCAATAATGTTGAGCTAATTATTGAACTCTGTTTCAATAATTAGCTCAACAGTTGAAGACGGTGAAGTATTACATGACATAATATTATTATTGTATTCTTTTTGATTCTCTTTGTCAGATTTGATTCCTTCGCCAACTGGAGTACATCGTCTTTGCATATAAAAAAAAGTTAGAGTTACAGCCTATAATACGTCCCACTGCTGGGCACAGGCCTTTCATTTCTGAGAGGGTTTTAGGGCAAAGAAGTGTCCGCCGCGCTGCCCAAATGCGTGTTGGTGAAATTCACATGTCTTTGAAATATTTTTTTATCTTATTTCTCGAACATGCCGGTTTCCTCACGATGTTTTCCTTCACCGCAGAGCACGTGGTAAATCTGCACTTAAAATTGCAATTAAAATTTCATTGGTGCCGGCGTGGATCGAACCCGGGTTGCTCGCGTGCTGTGAAATTTACAGCGGGCGCTAACCATCTGAGGTACCACGGCTCTCCTTGCATATTACTGTCCGGTAATTCCTTGTCAATCTCGAAGTCACAGACAAATAAATAGAATGATAATAGCTTAAATTATATTATACGGCTAACTAACGCGGACAAAGTCGCGGGCGAAAAGCTAGTTTAGGATCATTGTTTAAATTTAGATTATTTAATTAGTAAATATACATATTAAAATGAATAGTAGAAGTTATAGTATAGGTACCGAGTTTACACTGACTGTACTTGGAAAATGCGCCTTGCTGAGTCGGAATCTAAATTTAGCAATAAAATCTTTGTATCTCGAAAATTTTAGCATTTTCCTTGAAATCATCGAAATTCCACAGTAATACGGACAACTTTGTCTAACGGACTAATATTATTACTAGACAAGTGGTAAAATTAAAAATTTTGTGCAATCGACTTCAATAAAACTCAATTATGTACAACATAATATATGTAATGGTTGAAATGATTTCCAATAAAATTTATAATATGGGACCAACTGTGAGACATACACTATCGAACAAAAAAAAGAATTGGTATTCAAAATCAGTCTACAATTGACGGAGAAATCGGTGAACATACATAAAAAAAAACATACAGCCGAACATAGAGCCTCTTCCATTTTTGAAGTCTTAAAAAATCAACATCAGCTATTCCATACTTTTATATTTTGTGGAATAAGTAAATTTCGGTCTATCACCTTACCAATCAAAGTAAACACCTATGTACAATAGTATGTAAGGTGATAATGTACGCAATCAAAGTAAGTAAGTAAGTACGCGTACTTACCTGTTGATTTTAGAAGTTAGCGTTGCCCATCCTTTCGATTTGCGAAGCAAATTGATTTTTTTTAGTTTTGTCTATAATCTTTCTCTTCCATTCTAAAAGGTATAAAATGATTTTAGGTGAATGAATATAATATTCATCGTAAAAACTGGCTTTTACCTTAGGCAGGTATAGATAGGTAGATAATTACATAAAAATAACAGCTCACTTCTTTAAGGTATATGTAGGTATTTAACCTACTTAATGTCTACATAGACTATGCAATATAATAAAATTGCAAAGTAACACAAACAAATTCATTATGTAACTGGTCGTAAATGTACGCAACCGCATATAGGCTATGAATGAATGAACGCTCCTGCTGCTGCTATCGTAGTGTGCGTGAGAATTAGCGTAATATGTTGTATTTGTGTTGTTCACGCTTGGAGGGAGGCAGAGCGAGCGGTATGAAACAGATAGCATTTTTGAAAATACCTACTCGCGCCGCGTATCGGCACTTCACAATCCTCTTAATAATCGCAGATGTCGTAGGCAGATTACTCGTATTCACTACTGGAGAAGAGTTCACTATCGCGTTTCCGAAATAATTAATTCTCTGATCTCCAGCGCACGCTTTTATACCCAATAAGAGATGTGTAGCACATTTAAGGTCGATCCGGTTCATTTAAAGTTTAAACATTCTCCTCTTACAATGGGAAAATACTAGAACACTCGCGATTAACAATATGCAAATTTATGTACGTAGACATATGGTTGCGTCTTGCTTGCATCAATAACTTTGAGTATTATATGTTCTTACGCCTACACATTTTATTAACTTGACAGAAACCTAAAAAGTACAAATATGACAAAATTCCTAGGTATATGGATAGATCAAAAACTAAATTGGAAAAGTCAAGTTGAAAATGTTTGTAAAAAAATAAATAGATTTTTACGCACTTTACAAACTAAGCAAAGTAGCCACAAAAATTACAGCACTTACTGCTTATTTTGCCTATGTGGAATCCGTTCTGCGATACGGACTCATAATATGGGGTAATAGCACAGATGCAAAAAAGGCATTCATTGCCCAAAAAAAATGTATTAGAGCAATATGTGGCACTGCACCCGATGAGCCTTGCAGGTCGCTATTTATATCTCTGAAAATACTACCCCTCCCATGCCTGTACATTTTTGAAATTGCAAAGTTTGTAAAACAAAACATGTATTATTTCAGACAAGCTAAAGAGATTTACACACGAAATACCAGAAATGGCAATAGACTTGCTGCTGAAATTATACCCAAGAGTGCTCGAATTAAAAAAAACTGCTACTGGATGTGTATTCTCATATTTAATAAAATACCCCAAAATATAAAAGACTTACCCTTAATAGATTTAAAGGCGCCGTTTACAGGTGGCTAAATGAACATTGTTTTATAATGTGAATGACTACTTAAATTGACATGATGTGACACAATATTAATTATATATTTTTATTGAATTTTAATCTTAATTATATTTAAATTTGTATGTATTTGTATTAGTATTGCTAATTTGTAAACGTTGACATGCCGATAAATATTTTAATTGAATTTTGTATTATAATAGTGTTGCGCGCCACTATTAATGGTTTATACATGGCAACACTAGTTACCACTAGCGCCCTCTAGTATCGAGTAGCAGAACTAGGAGTCAAGATCCTTCTCGAAATTTCGGGACCGATATGTACTCGAACATTCTAGATGTTTCTACAGTAGAAGGTTCTGGAAACTATCTGAGGCCTATATAAGGCCGGTATAGACCGCGACCGAGGCAGTATTGAATTGGCGATACAAGCGAGGACTTCGAAGCGATACAACTACGAACTTAAGCGATCTGTAGTAAAATTGTATTTTGTTATTAGTGTGGTTTAAAGTTGTAATTAGTGTTGTATAATTAAAGTGTCAATTTTGGTAATTCAATCGGCAGTTTTAATTGTCTCGAACCCCAAGCTCGTAACAATTGGTGTCAGAGTGGGATCAGATCATGCCGATTTTTCCAAAGACAAGACACAGGTTAGAGCATTTTTGGGTTTGTGCTCCTATTATCGGCGATTGGTAAAGAACTTTGCAGATATAGCCAAACCTCTGCACAAGCTAACCGAGGAGAAGCGACATTTCTGCTGGGATGAAGTTGCGATATCGCATTCCAGGAGCTCAAGGACCGTCTGTGCAAAACACCTATTTTGGGGTACCCTGATGCGAGCAAGGAATTTATAGTTGACACAGACGCAAGTGATATAGGACTTGGCGGTGTGTTGTCTCAAAGGAATGGTGATCAAGAGGTTGTGATAGCGTACTTCAGCAAGTCTTTGTCAAAGCCGGAAAGGAACTATTGTGTCACAAGACAGGAATTGCTTGCTGTGGTAAAGTCCTTGCAGCATTTTAGCAAATATCTTCTGGGGCGGAAATTTCTCTTACAGACGACCATGCTGCACTGAAATGGCTATTGCAGTTCAAAATCCAGAAGGACAAGTTGCGAGATGGATTGAGCTACTACAGGAATACGACTTTGTGATCGAACATCGCAGCGGGAAATCTCATGGCAACGCAGATGCATTGTCAAGAAGACCTTGTCCTGAAGATTGCAAGCATTGTACTAGGCAAGAGGGTAAGGAAGTGGTATCTGTGAGGATGCTTATGACAGACCAGCTCAACAATGAGTGGAAAGACAGCCTACGACATGCACAGCAGGAAGATTCGGACATCAAGCCGATTCTAGAATGGATGAAGGCCAGTGCTCCTAAGCCCAAGTGGAGTGACGTTTCAGCGATGAGTTCGACCACGAAAGCTATTGGGCCCAATGGGACAGCTTGCTGATTCAGGATGGAGTCTTGTGCCGTAAATGGGAAAATGGTCAGGAGACAGTTGTCATTTGCAAATGGTTGTCCTAAAGCTAAAGTACCGGATGTTCTACAGCTGTACCATAATGGTTGTTCAGGAGGCCACCTGGGAGTTAAACGAACTCTACTGAAGATCCGAGAACGGTTTTACTGGGTCCACTGTCGTGACGATGTCGAGGACTGGTGTCGCAAATGTACAAGTTGTGCGGCTGTAAAGGGACCTCAAACTCGTAGTAGAGGTGCATTGAAATTGTACAATGTTGGTGCACCATGGGAGGATAGCCATTGACGTTGCGGGCCGTTTCCGGAAAGTGAAAGTGGTAACAAGTATTTCATGGTTGTGATGGATTACTTCACTAAGTGGCCAGAAGTCTTCGCCATTCCAAATCAAGAAGCTTCAACAGTTGCAGATAAACTAGTTCATGAAGTCTTCTGTCGTTTTGGAGTACCTTTAGAGATTCACAGCGATCAAGGAAGAATTTTGAGTCTCAAATATTCCAGGAAACTTGCCAGTTATGGGTACTCATAAAACAAGAACAACTTCTTACCACCCACAATCTGATGGAATGGTAGAAAGATTTAATCAGACATTGGAAGGTACCTAGCAAAGTTGTGGAAAAACGGCAACGAGACTGGGACAGGCACATACAACCGTTTTGTTGTCATATCGAAGCGCTGTTCACGAAAGTACATCAGTGACACCAGCTTTATGGTAGAGGAAGAACGGCTGCCTGCAGACCTGATCACCAGAATACCACCTGATGCTTGCAGTATAACCGATTATGCAAACGACTTGCAGGACAAAATGAATGACATTTATGAGCACGTCAGACAGTCAGGCCAGCAAACGTCTGAGAAGATGAAAACACGGTATGACCGCAAAATGAACAACAAAGGGTTTGACGAAGGTTCACTAGTGTGGTTACACAATCCAGTTCGCAGCAAAGGAAATCTCCAAGCTTCAAGCTAAATGGGACGGACCGTACCGGATTGTGACAAGGATCAATGACGTAACCTACCGGATACAGAAAGGTGCAAGAGGTACTCCTAAGATCGTCCATGTGGATCGACTGGCGCGTTATTATGGGGCCACTAATGCTCGGGACGAGCATGTCTTAGGAGGGGGCAGTGTTGCGCGCCACTATTAATGGTTTATACATGGCAACACTAGTTACCACTAGCGCCCTCTAGTATCAGTAGCAGAACTAGGAGAGTCAAGATCCTTCTCGAAATTTCGGGACCGATATGTACTCGAACATTCTAGATGTTTCTACAGTAGAAGGTTCTGGAAACTATCTGAGGCCCTATATAAGGCCGGTATAGACCGCGACCGAGGCAGTATTGAATTGGCGATACAAGCGAGGACTTCGAAGCGATACAACTACGAACTTAAGCGATCTGTAGTAAAATTGTATTTTGTTATTAGTGTGGTTTAAAGTTGTAATTAGTGTTGTATAATTAAAGTGTCAATTTTGGTAATTCAATCGGCAGTTTTAATTGTCTCGAACCCCAAGCTCGTAACAATATAGTAAACTGAATTATAAAAATGTATTTGCATGCTATTATCGATGGCTGAAAAAGCAGAACTACAATTTATAATAACCACCTAAATGTACCCCTTTTTCAAAGCAAATAAATCTTCATTTCATTTCATTTCATTTCAGAGGACATTGACCCTTATCTTCGGGAACATTCTCGTGCAACGTGATGCAACTAAACTGTGGTAACACTATTCTTCTAGATATGATCGTTCCGGTCATCATTCGTGCCGTGATATCGTGCTAGTTTATCAGGAAATGTTAGTACTGCTTGACCGATTTCTACAGCGGACCGCTGTCTCTTCGAAAAATCCTGTACTAAGTTGCAGTTGCCACTGAAATAAAATTTGTTTGTTGAGTTAGTGATATACATTTCAGGAGCTGAATGCGCTTAAGAATGAGCCAAATTCTCGTGTGGTGCCGCTACGTTGGTCCTCCGAGCCAGATGTACAAATTATCAGCACCGCTGACGATGCCGCTACTGAGGACTTTGTTAATATGCTGCGAGAGGAACTGGATATAGATGGCATGGTTGAGAAGATATCTGTTCTTAACAACGGACAACAAGTCAACTTTATCCACGACTTCTCTACCAACCTAACCAGTAAGTGTTATGGATTTATTTGGTTGTTTTCTGCCGTAACATATTATGTTTATTTATTTATCTCAGGAAAAGCAACATCATATTCTTACAAACTATGATTATACAAATATTTAATAATTAAATTTTTAATTAGAGAAATAAATGAGATTAGAAAATTGAACATTTTTGGATCTATTTATAATATCATCCATATTTACAATTAAAATCTATGTAAGTTGCAAGGACATTATTACATTATTGTATAAAATAAGATGAAACATTTGTAACTTATTTATAAGAATTCATCACACCAGTCTTTCAAACACTGATAACAATCAGCAGACTGTTTTGAGTTGGCACTACATGTCTCTTTCATCCATTCTTGAAACAGTTCTTTGTCTTTCTTAAGCACTAAAAATTGACCCAGCACAACATATGCCTTATCAAAACCAGCGGTTTCAAGTCTCTTTCCTAAAATACACCTACGCCGGCTAAATCAGTAACAGGTTTTTCTCCCATCGGTTCAGCAACAAAATTTCTATGCTTTTGTGATGTACTCGACATATTGTAAGTATAAATTAAAATGTAAACAAACTTTAAAAACTACTCACTATATAGTTTTTACTTTTGAAATTATTGGGAAAGCAGTCTAATGCCTACTAAAAGATTTTCCTTAATTAAACATGGTAGTAAATATTTGCAAGACGTGTGATATCATAGTGTATATTTAACGAAACCACCAATTTGAATTTAGTTTAACCTTTATTTTGATTTACATATCAGCATTGTACATGTACAGATCTTCGTTCATTTTTTAGGTAAGCACAAAGTACCAAAGTAAAGATAATGTAAGTGAAAAACGGCAACAAATTATTTTACTAATACACCAAGTACCTAACCTCCTAAACAAAGTATCGCTTGTGTTATTTAAGGTGACAGGACAACGAATTACTTATACCCAGCGGCATACATTTTTTTTTATAGAATAGGGATGGCAAACGAGCACACAGTCCACCTGATGGTAAGTGGATGCTGTGGCCCATAGACATCTACATTTATACACGAAAACATATAACACATATGTACTTAGACATTTAAATACGTCAAGTACAAATCCGTCGATCGTCGGTTTCGTAAAATCCTGTACTAAGATGCAGTTGCCACTGAAATAAAATTTGTTTGTTGAGTTAGTCATATACATTTCAGGAGCTGAATGCGCTTAAGAATGAGCCAAATTCTCGTGTGGTGCCGCTACGTTGGTCCTCCGAGCCAGATGTACAAATTATCAGCACCGCTGACGATGCCGCTACTGAGGACTTTGTTAATATGCTGCGAGAGGAACTGGATATAGATGGCATGGTTGAGAAGATATCTGTTCTTAACAACGGACAACAAGTCAACTTTATCCACGACTTCTCTACCAACCTAACCAGTAAGTGTTATGGATTTATTTGGTTGTTTTCTGCCGTAACATATTATGTTTATTTATTTATCTCAGGAAAAGCTACATCATATTCTTACAAACTATGATTATACAAATATTTAATAATTAAATTTTTAATTAGAGAAATAAATGAGATTAGAAAATTGAACATTTTTGGATCTATTTATAATATCATCCATATTTACAATTAAAATCTATGTAAGTTGCAAGGACATTATTACATTATTGTATAAAATAAGATGAAACATTTGTAACTTATTTATAAGAATTCATCACACCAGTCTTTCAAACACTGATAACAATCAGCAGACTGTTTTGAGTTGGCACTACATGTCTCTTTCATCCATTCTTGAAACAGTTCTTTGTCTTTCTTAAGCACTAAAAAATTGACCCAGCACAACATATGCCTTATCAAAACCAGCGGTTTCAAGTCTCTTTCCTAAAATACACCTACGCCGGCTAAATCAGTAACAGGTTTTTCTCCCATCGGTTCAGCAACAAAATTTCTATGCTTTTGTGATGTACTCGACATATTGTAAGTATAAATTAAAATGTAAACAAACTTTAAAAACTACTCACTATATAGTTTTTACTTTTGAAATTATTGGGAAAGCAGTCTAATGCCTACTAAAAGATTTTCCTTAATTAAACATGGTAGTAAATATTTGCAAGACGTGTGATATCATAGTGTATATTTAACGAAACCACCAATTTGAATTTAGTTTAACCTTTCTTTTGATTTACATATCAGCATTGTACATGTACAGATCTTCGTTCATTTTTTAGGTAAGCACAAAGTACCAAAGTAAAGATAATGTAAGTGAAAAACGGCAACAAATTATTTTACTAATACACCAAGTACCTAACCTTAGGAGGAACATAGTATCGCTTGTGTTATTTAAGGTGACAGGACAACGAATTACTTATACCCAGCGGCATACATTTTTTTTTATAGAATAGAGATGGCAAACGAGCACATAGTACACTTGATGGTAAGTGGATGCTGTGGCCCATAGACATCTACATTTATACTCGAAAACATATAACACATATGTACTTAGACATTTAAATACGTCAAGTACAAATCCGTCGATCGTCGGTTTCGTAATCAGGATCATTAACCACTGCACCAGACGATCGTTGTTTATGTTACAATTTTTATAATGGAATGCATATATGACCTTTTAGATCTGAAGGATAAACGGAACTAAAGAATCCGATGTATTCCGGGCCAATCGAGTTAATACTGCGTTATGAACATGCTTAGTAGAGTCATGAGGAAGGTGGAAAAGAGGGGTTTCTGTAGTGGACGCGAGGGCGCCTGCAGTGCTTTCGAGAAGTTGGGGACAATCCAATGGAACATATGAGGTGCCGTTAGATTCGTTTCGTTCTTCATTATGAGAGTGACTATATATATAATATTTATATATATTCATCTGCAAATACAAAAAAAATAGGAGGGGAACAACCTTTCATTGATATAATGTAACTGTTTGAGAAACATCTGTTGAATACGTTCAATTCTATTTATGTATATAGAAAAAAAAGAAAACTATGGGACTAGCGTATTCCAAAATACTCCTTACGTAGGCATTTTCAAAATACTGGCGGTTTAGTTATTTAGTTTTCGGAAAATTGTGTTCATCTAAAGAAAGACTCGTTGGTGAAACGTGCGTTACCTTTAAATTATACCATCGATGTAAAAGTTTTAAATCTTGATGATCCTGGCGCAGAATCTGATCTCCATGTTGGTGAACGACTAAGTAACGGCGAATTGTCGAAGTTAAAAGAACAGCTTAAAAAGTTCGAAATGTGTTTTTCAAATAATTTACTTGATTTGAGAATGGAGACGTAGAAAAAATGGACATCGAGTTAAATGATAGCAAACCTGTCGTTTACCGATCATATAAATTTATAACAATCGTTCAGGATATAACTCCTGAACCAGCGGAAGTTCAATCGATGGTACCAAGAAATGCTTGACACAGTCATTATATTATGTGAATGCTGTTCTTCATATGCAAGCCCAATGCTACTCGCCAAGAAGAAAACTGGGGAGAAGAGGCTGTGTGTGGGTTATATGGCTCTAAATAATGAAACACGAAAAGAGCATTACCCGTTTTCATTTATTGATGATCAGTTAGATATGTTGTCGAGAAACTCTTATGCTTATTACTCTTTAAGACCATATCAATTAGTAACCATAAGGAAATGTAGATGGGGCTGTGCGATTTAAAAACGCACTATCATTTGTCTCACCTGTAAAGTGTATAGTCTTAAATAATTAATATTATTAATTATTTAAGACTAAAGTATTATTAAGTACATAGTTTGTGTTTTATTGTAACACCTATAGTACCCAAAATAGTTCAACAAGATCAATGATCAACCCATTAATAAACAATTACCTTAGATTTGGCGTCTAGATGTTATCAGATTCCTAAGTTAGAGCAATCGTAAGACAAAACTGCATTTATGATACCGAAAGGCAACAATATACGCGTATGGCATTTAGTCTAGCCAATGCGCCTTCATTATTCCAACGTTAGTGGCGGTGTAAGGATATTCACTACTCCATATCATCCCGTGGGTGTCGTAAGAGCCCACTGAGAGAAATTGAAACAGAAGATTGGCAGCAGCATCTTCCTGATAACAACTGAAAATAATAAAAAACTGCGGTTGCCAATCCGCCTGCCAAACGTGGCAACTGTGGCAAAATCCCCCCTATGTGGCAATCTATGGGAGAGGCCTAGTTCAGCAGTGGACTTTTATAGGGTGTAATGGATGGATGGATGATGAGCAAAATATTAACTAAATCTAAGGTTATGTTATACTTGTTTATATGGACGACGTGCTTATAAAATGCGTTGTGAAATTTTTATAAAGTTCTTGATCGACTGGAGGAAGTTTAGGGGTTATTACGCGAAGCAGGTTTAATTTTGCGACTATAAAGTGTTAATTCTTCTTTGAAGAAATAAACCTTTTGTGTTTTTGAGTAAATGGTAAGAGTATCCGCCCGGTAGCTAGAAAAACAGATGCTGTATATACAGGGTTATTTTTCAAAGAATAGCCAAATTTTATATTGAAGTTCAAATAAATAAATTATTATATAAGAATATTACATTTTTTGAAAATAACGAGTAAGTAAGGCTTCTACAAACAACAACTACTCTTACGCGCGCTCCTGTGTGTGTGATTCAATTGACGTATTCGTTTCTCAAGTTTTTACCTACTGTTTACTTTTTTAGTGACACGCTTACTACTAATGCTTAAGATAATAACTACATGACGCGAATAGAGTAGTTGCATTTTTTAAATTTTTTTTTTTGAAATTTTACTAAAATTATTATTAAGATTTTTTTTTTAATTTTTACAATTAAAAATGGTTTTTCTAAAATGTAAATTCAAACTCCAGTGACGTCATTATATCGCTTTAGTATCGCCACCGCACGGTGAAATCATAAAACACTCATGTTTACGTTGTTAAAATTTAAAAAATGTAATACAGGTTGTTTTGTTATGACATGGTCATTGTCGCATTGTTCTTCGATTGGCAGGTTAATTTACGTACACGTACGTTAATTTCTTGCCGCGGTAAAGACAATTTAGTATCTTTGCGCACCACGTAAACTTTCGTTGCTTAAAATGTAATTTCGCACCATTTCATAGTATTCGTAAGCGTACGAGCGGACGTAGGTACTTAGCGGTGTAACGGTAAATAGAAGGGATGGGCGCAGGAAGACGCTTTTGAATTTAAAAGATAAAAATGACAGAATATTTGAGATTTTTTTTTAATTAATTTTTCTTCACCATTTGCCTATATGACTTATTCTGAACCTTCTCTGCAAATATGGCCGGTTATTGCAAAATAACCCTGTATACCGGGTGTTTGTGAAACGCTCCCGAAAATGAAGACATAATAGTACTAACGATACCTTTGATGATGGGTCAGAAAGAAAATCAATCCCGAGGAAAAAAAATCTTTTCACAACGTTTTATTAGCTTTATTCACGCTCCATCATGTTAATACAGCCAAATGAAACGATAATTTCATTAAAAAAAAACATGAAAATACTTAAACATAAAATCAGCAGTGTAATTTAAATCAGCTGACTAGGGTCAATAACCGCGCGGACGCCGAATGCTCGCGGCCCGCAGCTAGCAATCGTACCAATACCTAATAATTTACAATATTTGTCTAAATACCTAACTTATCTACTGAACCTACTATTTTTCCACTGTGCTTGTCTCCACCTAGCCCCTTTAGTTCGAATTTACAGGTTAAATAAACCAAATACCTGGTTCACGTAATAATAACAAGTAATAACAACAAGAATTCAATAAACAAAACGACTGTCGCTCCACGTGGTAGTCAGCACGGAACTGTCTTAAAAACTAAAATTAATAATCAATCCCACCAAAACAAATGCCTACCGTGCGTCCTAACGTCCTTGAGATAAGCACTTTGAACATTCCACAGACCGTTAAACCGTTACGACATTGCCAACTTTAATTTTATAAGTTTAGTTATCCCTACGACTAGTCTTTGTATGGAATTTAGAAGTTATAGTTGTCATTTTTATACAATTAGACAATCAATTGTACCCTGACGCAACAAGCAGTTCGTTGCTACAAAAATGATATTGAAATTAATAAACGTACCTAATTGGGTTCTCACTTACACAATTATAAACACTATTTCTTCGTTATCTATGATTTTGTACAAGAAAATAGAAATGAAATGGTACGGAATAATTTAATAGTTAAAATCAATTGCAATTATGATCGACAGTTAATTAATCTATCAGAATTAATCTAAAAAATAATTCTTTTACTTTATTTTAATTGACTTTCCGTTATTAATCCGTTCAATACTTTGAATTTAAAAAGAGGTACGTCTAACTATTAAAAATTACTTGCAAGTTGTATTGTGATTGCCGCCTCTAATTCTTATATCGCCTGCAAACAAATCTTAGTAGGTAAATTTCGGTGCAACATGGCAGCGTTGCCAACACCAATTTTTCAAATTCTCCGAAAATCCATGTCAAATTCCCCAATTTAAGGACAAAACTTCAACAGATTCTCCACAAATTTTCCCCTCAATTTTATTTTAACAAATGATACAATTTTCAACTTATTTTATAAGATTTATTTTTTAACTAACATTTTTATTCTTTTTTACCGATTTTTTTTTCACACTGCATATTTTTGTAACAAGCATGTTACTCCATGGAATATTTTTAATTCCTTCCCTTGTTGCCATTTAAAAGTAACACAGTATCTGCATTTATATGTATGCGGTTCTCTGCTTTAAAATTAAAAAATAAAGAAATGAAAAGCATTATATGAAACACAAAAGTTGCCGAAATAAATCCGAAAATTAAATGTGGTGCAATGAAGATATTTAAAAAAGGGAGTCATTCGATATTCATAAGTAACCTAATAAAAATGTTAAGATAAGTATTTAGCTTTCATGAAAAAAAGGTTCTGACTTGGCCCGGGCTATCCATTTTCAAAATCCCCGCGTTTTTCCCGCATAATACCAATCCCCATAAAATGCCCGATCAACTTTAAATTCCGTGCAATTTGGGGAATTCTTCACATGTTGGCAGCGCGTGTGTCAATGGGAAGGGTAGAGTGAGTAGTAATACCTAATGCATTGTTTCGTCAGTTTCGTACCGAGCTAGATAAAAGAGTTCGGCGTCCGCGCGGTTATTGACCTTAGTCAGCTGATTTAAATTATGCTGATTTTAGGTTTAAGTATTTTCATGATTTTTTATGAAATTATCGTTTCATTTAGCTGTACTAACATGATGGAGCGTGAATAAAGCTAATAAAACGTTGTGAAAAGATGATTTTTTTTCCTCGGAATCGATTTTCTTTTTGACCCATCATCCAAGGTATCGTTAGTACTATCGTCTGTCTTCGTTTTCGGGAGCGTTTCACAAACACCCGGTATAATTTATTTACTTTATTAAAAGTATAATATTTTGACGAAAAAACCCAATAACTGACTTGACTCGGGATTCAAAAACGTGATTGAGTTCGGTGGTCAGCACCCAAGAAGCAGTCACAACGCAGCCGTAGCGTGGTTCTACCATATCATATACATATTATGATTACCGTTACAGCCTATTAAAGTCCACTGCTGAAAGTAGGCCTCCCTCCCCCACAGATTGCATCATATTTGGGATTGTATATTGCTACGAGGGGTGATCCAAAAGTAATGATAATCGGTTACTTCAGGTCCGCATAAAAATCCAAAAAAAATATTTTTTGCTTGCTTATATACTCACTACGTCAGCCTAAAAAAATCACAATTTCCGGGAGATACATTCATTTGAATACGAACTGTCAAAGAGATAACATCAACATGGAGAAAAACGAAATTAGAGCTGTCATCAAGTACCTCTGTTTGAAAAAAATGTCTTCAAAGGACATACACAGTGACTTAGTGGAAACATTGGGGGACTCTGCTCCTCCATATTCTACAGTTGCACGCTGGGCCAAGGAGTTTAAACTGGGCAGAACATCCACTGAAGATGAACATCGCGAAGGACGCCCATCCACGTCCCTCACTGAAGACAACGTGAAAAAGTCGAAGATGTTGTGATGGCAGATCGAAGAGTGACCATCAGGCATGTAGCTGAGGTCACAGGGATCTCACATGGCAGCGTTCAAAGAATCCTTGCGAACGAGTTGCATATGAAAAAGGTCTCTGCGCGTTGGGTACCCAGAATGTTAACCGACGAGCAAAAGAAAAATCGAGTTGACATTTCGAGGGTCAATCTCGAAAAGTTCCAAGCAGATCAAGAAAAGTTTTTGTTCCGTTTTGTGACTATGGACGAGACCTGGATCCACCATTTTGATCTTGAAACGAAACAACAATCGATGACTTGGAAGCGAGCCTCCTCACCGACGCCAAAGAAATTCAAAGTTTCAAGTTATAATTCAAAGTCAAGAAAGGTTATGGCATCTGTTTTTTGGGACGCTCAAGGCATAATTATGGTGGAATATTTGGAAAAGGGAGCCACTATTACGGGCTCTTACTACGCAGACCAAATAAGAAGATTACGGGAGGCCATTAAGGAAAAAAGACGCGGCAAACTGCGAGCTGGAGTGCTGTTTCACCAAGACAACGCACCGGCTCACAAAGCCGCAGTTGCGATGGCTGCCATTCAAGAAACGGGATTCGAACTGCCCGAACACCCTCCCTATTCGCCAGATCTAGCTCCTAGTGATTTCTACCTCTTTCCTTGGCTCAAGGAACGCCTCCGAGGCAAGAAATTCGAAAACGATAGCGAAGTAATGGCCGTTGTTGAAGCGTTTTGGGAGGGTCAAGACAAAGATTTTTTTTCAAAGGGAATCCTGGGTTTAGAAAAAAGATGGACTAAATGTATTGATTTGTTAGGAGACTATGTAGAAAAATAAATTATTATTTTAACTTTAATTACCGTGTTTTATTTTCATTATCATTACTTATGGATCACCCCTCGTATATTGGGGATAGAGACCATAGTCACCATGCTTGGCAAGCGGGTTGGCAACCGCAGTTTTTATTTTTTATTTTTTTCACTTTTACAGACATCGTGGACATGGAGCGCTGCTTCATAATGGAGCTGGATCCGGAGCTGGTGATGATGCCGGACGCGTTCGTGCTGAACATCGAGCGCGGGCATTGGTTCGACGTGACCCACGTGCGCACCTCGCTGCGCGCCATGCTGCCGGCCGTACGCGAGCCGACCCTGCCGCTGTGCCGCTCGCGCCCCACCTACCGCCTGAACCGCACCGCGCGCCCCGGTACCTGCACCCCCCACACTGTACCTGCACCCCCCGCACTGTACCCGCACCCCCGCTCCGTGCCCGCCGTACGCGAGCCGACCCTGCCGCTGTGCCGCTCGCGCCCCACCTACCGCCTGAACCGCACCGCGCGCTGTACCTGCACCCCTGCACTGTACCGCACCCCACTGTACCTGCACCCCCGCACTGTACCGCACCCCCGCACTGTGCCCGCACCCCGCTCCGTGCCCGCCGTGCGCGAGCCGACCCTGCCGCTGTGCCGCTCGCGCCCCACCTACCGCCTGAACCGCACCGCGCGCCCCAGTACCTGCACCCCCACACTGTACCTGCCCCCCGCACTGTACCACCCCGCTCCGTGCCCGCCGTACGCGACCGACCCTGCCGCTGTGCCGCTCGCGCCCCACCACCGCCTGAACCACCGCGCGGTACCTGCACCCCCACACTGTACCACCCCCGCACTGTACCGCACCCCGCTCCGTGCCCGCCGTACGCGAGCCGACCCTGCCGCTGTGCCGCTCGCGCCCCACCTACCGCCTGAACCGCACCGCGCCCCAGTACCTGCACCCCCACACTGTACCTGCACCCCCACTGTACCCACCCCCTCCGTGCCCGCCGTACGCAGCCGACCCTGCCGCTGTGCCGCTCGCGCCCCACCACCGCCTGAACCGCACCGCGCGCCCCGGTACCTGCACCCCCCACACTGTACCTGCACCCCCCGCACTGTACCCGCACCCCCGCTCCGTGCCCGCCGTACGCGAGCCGACCCTGCCGCTGTGCCGCTCGCGCCCCACCTACCGCCTGAACCGCACCGCGCGCCCCGGTACCTGCACCCCCCACACTGTACCTGCACCCCCCGCACTGTACCCGCACCCCCGCTCCGTGCCCGCCGTACGCGAGCCGACCCTGCCGCTGTGCCGCTCGCGCCCCACCTACCGCTTGAACCGCACCGCGCGCCCCGGTACCCGCACCCCCACACTGTACCTGCACCCCCCGCACTGTACCCGCACCCCCGCTCCGTGCCCGCCGTACGCGAGCCGACCCTGCCGCTGTGCCGCTCGCCCCACCTACCGCCTGAACCGCACCGCGCGCCCCGGTACCTGCACCCCCCACACTGTACCTGCACCCCCGCACTGTACCGCACCCCGCTCCGTGCCCGCCGTACGCGAGCCGACCCTGCCGCTGTGCGCTCGCGCCCCACCTACCGCCTGAACCGCACCGCGCGCCCTGTACCTGCACCCCCACTGTACCTGCACCCCCGCACTGTGCCCGCACCCCGCTCCGTGCCCGCCGTACGCGAGCCGACCCTGCTGCTGTGCCGCTCGCGTCCCACCTACCGCCTGAACCGCACCGCGCCCCGGTACCTGCACCCCCACACTGTACCTGCACCCCCGCACTGTACCGCACCCCGCTCCGTGCCCGCCGTGCGAGCCGACCCTGCCGCTGTGCCGCTCGCACCCCACCTACCGCCTGAACCACCGCGCGCCCCGGTACCTGCACCCCCACTGTACCCGCACCCCCGCACTGTACCGCACCCCCGCACTGTACCGGCACCCCCCGCACTGTACCGGCACTCCCCGCACTGTTTCCGCACCCCTCGCACTGTATCCGCACCCCCCGCTGTACTGTTACTGTGCTGCAGCTGAGAAACTACACGGAGGAAAAAATCCCTAGTCCGAGCAAACACCACGTGCTCTTCCGTAATTCGCTGCGTACAAACACACAGAATACCAGCGTGAAATAGCAGCTTTATGCTGCTTTGTTTCGTTTGATGAGTGTAGAGAACCGGAGACCCTTTTACTGGGAAACGAGACATTCCATCTTGGTCCTAAGGGGTGGCAACGCATCTGCGTTTTGATTCTTAATTGAGTATAAATGTAGACGTCTATAGGCCACAGCATCCACTTATCATCGGGTGAACTGTGTGCTCGTTTGTCACCCTTTCGTGCCTACCGACCTCTCGTGCACACCGATTCATTCATGCTACAACAATAATATAGCTGCAGCGTGGCTCTACCACATCTTTATGTGTGTTAAAACGAAGTAAAACTGAAACAGGAGATGGGCAACAGTGTCTTCCAAGCGTGGCAAAAATGAGGCAATATTAGGGAGGCTTATGTACAGCAGTAGACTTGTAATTAATGTATAATGAATATAGCCTATAGATACTTGTAGCTAATTTCAAACAAACAAGGCTACATATGCTTTGTTCCTCTTGAGTCTTGAGTACTATAATAAAATGCCTCATGAATTGTACTTATACTAGACTTCTTAATCCTTTAAACTGGACCGCTGCAAAGTATGTTCTGCTCACTCAGCAGTATTTAAATTTAATCCATGTTAAAATCCATATTTTTTTCGGGCATTTCCTACAGTTACCTTTTACGACACCCACGCGATTTGATGAGATTCTTTTTTTTATATAAGAGGTTACAAACGAGCATGCAGCTCACCTGATGGTAAGTGACTACCGCCGCCCATGAACAACTGCAACACCAGGGTAATTGCAGATGCGTTGCCGGCCTTTTAAAAAGCAGTAAGCCCGTTTCTTGAAGGTCCCTAAGTCGTGTCGGTCTCGAAATAGTATATTTCATTACGAGTGCGGAAAGCCTGTCATTGCAAAGAGTTCCGACAAATGTCTACCCGAGCCGAGGCGCAGCCGAAGGTGAGGGTTGACAGTCGGAACAAGTTGCAATGACGGTTCCGCACGTGTACTGAACAACTATTTTTAATACAGTTACGAAAAAATGAAGCAATTTAATAAAATAATAAAAACACAATAAACTCAACTAACTAATCATTTATTTCTTATAAAAGTTATAATTCACATACTGGGGAAGGTTTTAGGTTGCATATTTACTGTTTGAGACAAACTATTATTAATTTCGTATGATTGTTCATGTATATTTGTAAAGGTGTTGTTATACAATGGCGTTTGCTAGTTGATGGAATTGGATCTGATGAATTATCATTATCAACGAAGGTAGATGGACGAACATTCTCTTCAGTATTGTCATGTGAAGGAGACGGACTGGACTTTAAATTAATGGATTGTGTGATTTTTTTCCTAGTTTCTAGTTTGTTGTTTAATGAATTAGTAATATAGCCTTCTGCAACTTTGTCTGACTTCCAACCTCCTAGTCGCTTTAAGGACGTCAAATTGGCTCCTGAATAGCATCCAATTTGACACAGCTTCAGGAGGACCTCTGCTACATGATAGTAGCAGAGGTCCTCCTGAAGCTGTGCCCAGTATAATACTCAGCATCCGGCAGACCAAGAAACGTAGCTATTTCTTTTGGCTTATTACCAAATTTGTTTATCCCGATTGCTTAAGCTGTACACTTCCCTTTTTGATAATTTTGGAAAAAACGGTCGGTTTTTGCTTTTTGGGTTATATATTTTTGCACTATTCTAAGAAAATCTCCTTCAACAACAAAGCTTCTCGGTATCTTATTTTTTGTATTCGGAATCTTGATTAGTAGCATTTTTCCATGGGCTTCAATATCTTTTAAAGTAATATTGGCTAACTCCTCTCTGCAGCAAGCTCAACTACGCCAAAATCAGCGCAACCTACAAAAAAAGGGATTTGATTAATATTTTTTTAAAGAATATATTGACTGTATTTTGCGATTTCGTAAACTGAATATTAAAGAAAAATATAAGTATTTATTAATAAATTACCTTTGTGGCTAAATAACGATCATCGGGAGCTTCGTTCAAAAACCTTTCCACTTCACTCGATGTAAATATTTTCGACTTTTTAGTTGTAAAACCGTCTGATTGTCGTTTTAAGAAAGCATTTAGTTTTGGGTATTCACTTATATCCACGTTGTTCCTTATTTTCAGCATACTTTTTATCATCGAAAACCTCGACCATAACATAGAAGGTTTTAATTTTGCTGAGAGTTCGGAGAAGTATGCCAACATAACATTTTCTGAAAAACTATTTGCTTTTTTCTCTTCTCTCCACGCAATAAATTCGTCGTATGTAGATATGTAGCGACTTTTTGACTTTTCCGGTAAAATGTTCTCCGAAGCATTTTGTGTAATATACTGAGTTCCGGTGGTGTTAATTCAAATAAAATATCGTCAAAATTACTCATTTTGTGCAACAAACAACTAAACTCTCAAAGAACATTTTTGGAAAATAGCGCCAACCGTAAAAGAATATAAGCAGAGATTTTTTTTGTTTTCTTCCCCCATTCTGGGTAGGCAAAGGGAACTATGCCCATACAGCCAAGTCTTCAGTAGAATTTTCTTATTGATATGAAATGAAAATGAAATTTAATGAGATGAAATGAAATGAAACCTAACCTAACTCATTGAATCAAATCATTAAATCTGATATTGAAACAAATTAGTATCTTCTTTTTAGAAATATTTGCATGAATCATAAAAACTTCTATTAATTTTTTTTTAGTAAAAACTTCGTGGTTGGTTTTTTCTTTTTAATAGACATTATTTTGACAGTTGGGAAAGAGAACGCACGAGTTCGGAAAAGGTAAAGAAAAAGCTCAGTACACAGAACATAATTACTCTCTACTCGAGTATATAATAGCCCACATCCCGAACGCTATACGTCCCTGCAATACGCCACTTTTTGAGCAACTGTATTAAAAAATAGCTAGTGGTAGTCGATTCCACAAGCAAGTTGTGCGAGGAAGAAAACTTCTAGTAAATCGCACAGTGGTGGACCGCCAATCATCCAGATGGTATGGATGGATTCCTTTACGCCGCCCACAACACGGCAAAAAATTTAATTGAAACAAATTATAATAGTTATAATAAATTATATTGCCACAAAGTAAGGTTTATATTATTTATCCTTAAGACATTTGAACAAAAGATATGAGTTATATCTTATACAATTTTATACACTAGCGTCTAAACTAGACCGAGCCTGTATCTTAGACACTAGTCTCTTCCAATGACCCTATTATTTGCAGTTATGGATGTATACGCGCATATTATGATTAACTTCATCTGTTATGTTACAAATTCGCAAATACATTACCACTTTTTTGCGTTTACCGTCACACTAACTTATGCGTATAAAAGGTAAGACTATTGGGGTATTTATAGAATATTCTCATCTGGTTGGGCTGAATACATATATAAAAGGAAATTATAAATATACATAAATATATATTAAATAAACTAACATAATAAATAAATCTCTATAATATATAAAAATCAATTGCTCTCCGTTAGTCTCGCAAAATCTCGTAAATGGCTGGACCGGTTTTGATGAAATTTTTGTGGTCCCTGGATGATCTAAACGATTCACAATTGGACCCAGTAGGTGGCATTGTTGTCGAGATCCAGAAATCACACGTGCGAAGCCGGGGCGGGTCGCTAGTAATAAATAAATAAATAAAAGCCCACCCAGATGGAAGCACTCGGCAGGGGAGACCAAACGGCCGAGGGTTAGGGGGAAAGGGAAAGAAACAGGCGGACGATGCGGGCGGTATCGAGGAGTACCGCCTTCAGTATTTGAGCCCGGAGCGGTCCGTCACGGAGTCCCAGTCGCCTCAGATGACCCGAGAGGCTGATCGGGATTAGCCCGTATACCGAACTCGGTCTGCCATACTACTTTTATTATTACTATTATAATAAAATTGTAATCTGACTTTTGTGGTTTCAGTTCGCAAGCGTTCAGCCGACGAACCGTCTCACGACTACATGCATTTCTCGGGCAAGCACATCCAGGAGATCGAGATAGGGAACCTGGGAGAGCTGCTGGAGTACGAGAAGAAAAATAGCGCCTAAATCTCACACAGTTCGCTTTAGGCCGTAGCTTGCCCCCTGACCTGTGAATGTAGGATTTCGGCAAATGTTCGTCTATCTATGTGTAATCTTTATAATCTCTAAATGTGTTAATTGATAAATTTTCTGTTTAAGCGACAGTAGCCTAATGGCAGGGTACGGACCGCGAACTCAAAGGTCGTGAGTTGGAATCCGCTATTCGACTACTGTCGTGAACCACTCATTACACAAGCATATTAAGCTTACCAGGAGTGGTTGAAGGGAATATTAGTAATGTTAACAGCATTGCTAGTATTTTTTATTAAAAAGTCTATTAATAAAGTTATATAGCTATTAGACAAGTAAACATTAAATATAGTTCAGTAGAGATTGCCAAGAATGGATATACTTTCATAAAAAGTAAATTAAAATTTAACATTGTAGAAAATTGAGACAAAGGCGCTGCACAAAACGGAGTTTTAGCTGTAGTAATAAAAATTATACAACGCCTTATAATTACCAAAGAAACTAACAATTAAATAAACTATAGGAGAGGCCAACGCTCGCGGCAGTCGCGGCCATAAAACGTGTGAATGTTAACAATGATATTTCACTCTCCCTCACACCTACTGGTCTTATGGAATGCCTAATGATGCGCTGAATTACTATCGATAACACAAACAAAAAAAGTTGTTAATATTATTTATACTTTTATTATATTCTAAAAATTAAAAGAAGACAGTACATAACTAAAATCTTTTGAAATAAAATAATACAGGTTGCGTGGGGTGATTTAATAAGTATAATATCATATTACAATTACAGTTTAAAAATTATCCGTAAAATTAGATATAATGGACAGCGATATGAACATTTAAAAATAAGTTAACTGGAAATTTCTTTTTCTTATCTAATTGAACTTATAGAAGTCATCTCATAGACTTTTCGCTCGTAAGTACTTTTAGTTTTACGCCGTATTAGTTCGAATTATAGACAACTTGTAATCGGTCATCAACTGCGCCGTACGCATTCATAAATCATATGACCATTATTAGCATAGGTTTTTTTATATCAACATAGTTATCATTTTTATATCGGTGATGACATTCATTATTTTGTTAATGTCAATCATTATCATTCTATTACAAAAGGGGTAGTAAGGTATAAACAAATAACAGTTTTTACAGTAAGTCGATATATTCATTTAACTATCGACAATGAATACTGCACGTGGACAACCCTAGCTTAATCGTTTTATGGTTATGGCCGCGACTGTCGTCTTCTATAAAAAAGTTTTGAAGTTTATAAAAGATTAAAACGAAAAAGTAATTGAACGATATACGTCCGTTCAGAGGTCGTTGAAAAGTAAAGTATCGAATTTGAAGCATTCCGAAATGTTACAATTATTCCAATGTCGACTTAAGTGGCATAATTATTAAAATATACATTAATATTTTTAACGTCAACCCACTTGTAGAATGAACATATAAATAACTATGGCTGCGCTCAGCATAGCTTGAAACTGAATGTACGAGTGCTGCAAACTCTTTCAAATAAATTATTTTATGGTTTCCCTAGTTGAATATTACGTATGGAAGAAGATACCTAATTAAAACAATGGAAGATAAAGGACGTACTTTATGTGTCGTAATAAACTGGTTAGAATCTAATAAGGAATTCCCCACCCATTGTGTGTGGATTTAACGATATTAGAATAATCCCTAATATTCTCGATTAAAAAGGCAATTTGAAGGAATAAAAATATTTTAAAATACGTGAAGTCTGCCAATATCTTTAGAAATGAAACGAGGCCAGAAGTGGGACGCATATAGGTCGTAACTTTACTTAACTATGAAAAAACCTTTAGGCGCTCTCGTATCTGGTTTCAAGTTATGTTAAAGTAACTCGGCATTTATAGAACTCGTATGTATGATCTCGAATTTTGTCACAAATAAATATTATTATATTATTATTGATTCTTAGAAACCATAACATAAATGTAAACTATACAACTATAAAATATTTTCTATCTTGATGTAAAACATTCTATCTACGTTAGTATTGCATTAATGTGCCATTTTTTTGCATTTATAATTTTATCCGCCAGTGTTAACGTTAAGTATTATTATAATTTTTATTAATATTTATTAGGAATAATAATAATTCTTGGTATTATATAATAAGTTATAATAAGTTCCTTAAGTAGTGTTCCTTTACGAACATTAGGTGCCATATGATTTTATTTTAAATATTGGTCTACCGAATTAAGCTTCTTATAGAGAAATTGTTTTTACTTAGAAGATAAGTGTCATAAATATATGTATTAGCTTTAATTAGGTACACATAACAATATCGTGTAACCTTTTCAATTTAAAACCAAATAAAGTGTCTGTTTAAAGTCTGTTATTTTATTATGAGCACCAGCCTTTCCTGTCCTTGTTACTGCTGGACTTAATTTGTGATTAGTTATATCTTTAGAATAAATATGCTTTAAAATATATCTCTATATATTATAGAGAAGATATTTCGAAAAATTTATTTAAAATAACCAAACAGATTTTGCAGTTGAAGATGCTATAATTAAATAGCTAAGACTTGCTACTAACCCCCCCCCCCTCCCCCCAAACTAACGCAAACTCACTAAGGACTAATTTTGCAGTCCCAATATAAATGTATTCCCTTGATATAATAAATTAAAGTTAAATCTATGTGTTAAATGTGGTCACATTTAAACAGATTTAACAAATTTACGTCTTCCAAACACAAAGTCATCATCAGGCGACCTTTCTACACTTGGCTATGGCGCTTAAATCTGGGGGAAAACAAGGGGAGAAGAAATAAAAACATTCGAAATAATAAACAAATACTTTTATACTTACTGGTACTGGTACTACCAGAAAATATTGTGGGTATACTGCACTTTATCAAAGGGGCACCCCTTTCTCATGTCCATTATAACAGTCGTCTGTGAAGTGTTTAGAACAAAGATAATAATCATTTTGTTTCGGACGCCAATTCCCAATTTTTGTACTTTTTAGTAATAATTTTGGTCTAGGTTAAGTGGGAAACCTGTTAATTAACAAACATTTGATAATTATCTGTTGTCAGCGACTTTGGTTGTTATCAGATATGGGTAGAAAATAACATCGATAATTATTATAGACAAGGAACTCGACAACCCTATTGAATTTTATTGTTTATCAAACTCATCATTATAAAGCCAAACATGTTGTTAAATACGATATTAAAATTAGTAACAAATTTTAAGTACCTATATTATCAAATAGTTTGAATTTGTTTAATATTAGCTGTAAATTCACTTAGGTACAACCTGTCGGAAATATCTGCGAACCTGGCTTGATGACGTCATGCAATATGGAGAGATAGCAAAAAAATCGAGATGCAAAAATGAAATATATTTTTTGTGCGCCAATTTATATTTATACTTCTATACAACGCCTTAAAATAAATTTAAAATAAAAAATACATTCCTATTAAAAATAAAACTATTTGTATATATCAATGTAACGCTTTTATACTGGAAAAAGTAAATGCAAGAAACCATATTAAGTATAAAAGTTTGTTGTTAGAAATGCTTTTTTTAGTAGTTTCTATTCTAGGGTAAGTATAATAAATTAAAATCAAATAATTTTCAAGCCATTTAATTAGCAGGTATTTAACATTAAAATTCTAATTTAAAACAATTAAGTACTGTCATTTTCAAAAGTGGTCTATTAATTTTTTAAAAAGCCTCAACACCAGACATTGTTTCGCTGTCGTTATTGTCAAATTCTTCATTGTCGCTGAAAATGTCATCACTTTCGTTGTCACTATCTTCTCCACCTAATGAAATTACTAATTCCTGTTCCTCAAGTTCATACAATCTATCAGCATGCCAAAACTTGTCTCTTAAGCGATCGACATGGTTGCATTCTTTTTTCCAATCTTCTGGGGTTATACTCTGTATCGCTTCCTTTGTTAGTCTTTCTATATCTTTTTCTGATTGGTCTACATTTTTGTCTGCCACCCTTTGCTTCATCAAATTCCAAACATACTCAATTGGGTTAGGGTCCCAATGGTAGGGTGGCAGACGTAATACCTCTTGTCCATGAGATCTAAATATTTCATCGATGAAATATACCTTCTCGGGCTTATGTCTTTTAACCCTTATGTGAGTGACAAATAAAACACCTTTAACAGAGTGACGAGGTACCCGGGTACCTACATACAGTGTATACGTAATGTAAACAATCAAGATCTACTTTTTTTGTTACACATACTTTGAATATTATTACTTTAGCTAAGCTAAACAGTTGACAACCTGTGGCGATAAAAGCGAAGGAGAGGTGAAGTGCGGTACATGGTTATCGGCGCGCAAGAAACACTGAATCGTGCTTGACATTTGACTGTATACGTTTGTTTCTATTGTACGAGCATATTTGTATTTTGTGAGTTTATAATTATTTCATTATGAATATTGGAGCGAGTACTTCTCAACAAAGATCACGTGTTCGAAGATATAATTCAACAGAATTGCTAGAGATATTAGCAGAATCTTCTAGTGACGAAGGTGAGTTTGTTGCTTCTGATAATGAACATGATTATATTCCTTTAGTTGAAGAGGGTAGATTTAAAATTTCGGATGTTGAGCCAGAAGCTGAAGTCGAAAATGAGATTGATTCTTATGATTCCGATGCGAGTTTTGAAGGGAATCGCTTGAAAATATTCTTATCGTAAAAGATGGAATGCGATGGCAGTCTGAACCACTTCCAGAACACAAACTAGTAGCAGAAATATTATTCGTCAACGGGGCGGGGCTGCATCGTTCAGCAAACTTTACAATCAAATGGAAATATTCAAAAATATATTGTCCAATGAAATGTGTGACATAATCTTGAGAAACTAATCGGAAAGGGACAAAGATTACTGAAGCATACAATAATAAACTGATGGAAAATTACCTGATATTAGCAAGCGACCGAAACAAAAATATTCAAACCATTCACAGAACAAAATTGGATGCATTTTTGGTATTCTAATTTTAGTGGGGTGCATAGATCTAATAAAGAGCATTTGACTGAACTGTGGAAATCAGTCACCTACCATTATTTCGGGCTGCGATGTCCCATGATAGATTCAAAATGCTGCTACGCTTCATAAGGTTTGATAATGATGTAACGCGCCCTGAACGTTTGTTAGCTGATAAAGCCGCTGCTATACGAGATATTTGGACTATGTTCATTTCAAATTTGAATAAAACTACAAGCCTCGTGAATGTATTACCGTTGACGAACAGCTATATGGATATCGTGGGCGGACTCGCTTTACTCAATACATGCCATCAAAACCTGAAAAGTATGGCATAAAAATATTCTGGGCTTGTGATGCAAATAATTCCTACCCCCTAAATGGACAAATATATACAGGAAAGTCAAGTGTTGGCATACGTCAAACAAATGTAGGAGAATGCACTGTATTAGATCTCGTGGCTAAATATAAAATTCAGGGCTGAATGTAACTACGGATAATTTTTTACATCCTTCAACTGGCTCATTCCTTGAATTCGTGGAACGGTAAGAAAAAATAAACGGTTTCTTCCTGCAAATATGCAAGCACACAAGGAGAGGGCTGTTTATTCTTCTAATTTCGCATTTAGCAAAGAAGCAACTGTGTGCTCTTACGTACCTAAAAGAATAAAGCAGTAATAATGTTGTCATCAATGCACATGTCACCAATTATTGAAAGTAATAAGGAAACTGCCAAGCCAGAAATAATTTTATATTATAATAAAACTAAAAGTGGAGTGGACAACATGGATAAGCTGTTAGCAGAATATACCGTAAAACGCAGAACAAATCGGTGGCCTTTAGCACTTTTTTACAATATCATTGACATTGCAGCTTTGGCAGCATATATTATTTACATGGAACATAACCCACAATTGGTCTCGAGTGACAGACGTAGAAAGTTTTTGAAATCATTGAGTCTACAACTGTGTGGTAAAAATATAGAAGAGAGATCAAAAAATTGCATTGTGACATCAAAATTACATGTGAGATCTGCAATGCAGGACGTGCTTGGCCGAGAACTTAGGCCGTCAATTTCTTTTGGCTCTGCAACTTCTATAAGTCAAACTAGACGAAATTCTACAGGGCGTGTTGCAGTCGTCGGAAGTTGTTACCTATGCAGAGAACTCAAACGCAAGCAAAGAAAAACTCGAAAAGCTTGCACTAACTGCAGAAAACCAGTTTGTGATGAACATGCAGTAACTCGTCCAACATGTAACATCTGCTTCGAGAGCTGTAATTAATACTGTATGAACAAAGAATTTGTAATTTTTATAGAAATAAAATACTTCGACAAATGTTTATTATTTAATTTTTGTACGAAATTAAAAATACTTTCCTCATAGTCACACAAAACACAAAGAGGTACCCGGATACCTCGTTACTCGATTGTGAGTTCAAAATATGTTTTGGTTTCCACAAAACATTGTAAATAGTAGACTTGGTCTAAACATTAAAAAATATGTAATTTATAAATAGTTAAGAGCTCTCAGGAAGTCACAGCTACATATAGGGCGTAAAACATACTTTTTTTAGAATTTGAAAATGCCAAAGGCACCCGGGTACCTCGTCACTCACATAAGGGTTAATTAACATATACAGTTCTCTTTTTGTCATTTTCTCGTCAAATTCGATGTTGTGTTCTTGCAGCTACATTTGCATTACGTTTTTACGTGCACTGAAATTTGGCGGCTTATTCACCTGCTTGCTGTGGTACGGTGCGTTGTCCATGACAATGATACCGTTGGGTGGAAGATTCCGTATCAATTTCTCTTCGATCCATTTTGTAAAATTTGATGCATCCATTTCGTCATGGTAATCACCGGTTGTTGACTTACATTTATAAAGGAGCTCGGCACCTTGTACGAAACCATTCTCATTGCCTGCGTGTACCACAATCCAGCGCTGACCAGGAGAGTGATTAGTTCGAATACTGGAATCACTACTATTTTGCCAACATTTCGAGACAGTGTAATGTGAATGTATCCAGGTTTCGTCGATGAAGTTCACTGGTTTTTTTTCGGCACCACATTCGTCATTTTCTTTCAATCGCCTTAAATATTTTGCTCTCCAGGCTGCTATTTCAGGTCTTTGCACCAAAAAATCGCGTTTACGTTTACATTTCTTAAACCTGTACCCCAAAGAATTTATTAGTATATTTCTTAGGGCGTCTTTTTGTCCGGGAAAGTTCAGCTCCTGCTTGGCTATTCTCAAAATCTTTTTTAATGTAGGTATTTCTTTTCTGGTGGTATAAAAACTTTCAACTAAAGAGCGTATGGCGCATAAATCAAAACTATCTAGATCAATTTTCTTTTTGTATTTTTTACGCTTCTTCCCTGGTGTCGAGAGCATAATAGTGTCCGTGGTAACTGAAGCTGACGTACTAGGTTGTGGGTCTTCTTCGAAGGACGTCATCTCTTCCTGAACATTTGCCTCTCTAGTTGATTCTGACAAAACTTGTAACTTTTTTGCTTCACTTTTTATTTTCATTATGGTCGTTTTAGATAAACCAGTTGCTGCACATGCCCTTTTTGTTGCTTGTTCAACCGGGATACTGAAACAGCCTTGTTGTTTTTCATTGTCAAAGAATTTAATTACTTTGAGCGCTAAATTCCGCTCGGCACTATGTATAGTCTTACCCATCTTGTAAGTAGTCTATTGTAATAATAGTAATATTTCACCAAACAGAGAAACAATAAACAATAATGCGATTACGAAAGCGAGATTAATACACGTGCGTCGGCGCTTGCGTTGGCAACGGTACTGGATAGACGATAACGGGCGGAGGTGCGGGGAAGCGCGAGGGGAAGCGCATTCCAGCGAGGTTCGCAGATATTTCCGACGTGTTGTACTTGTGGAATGTTATCCCATTTTCCTTTTGGTAACGAGTTTTACATATTAAGCACACTCATTATTACCAAAATAATTCTTATTATGTAACTAAAATCAAACATAATCAAACCACATAAAATACTTTAATTTTTTGTTTAAAAGTTCATAATACAGAGATACGATTTAAATAACACAACAGACTTTGGCATATTAAGTCAATTTTAGTTCCCGGTAGGGCGCTTCAAATCGGCATAAGCATTTTGTATGGTATAGCCAGTCCAGCGTACTTGTATATATAGAGGTCAGTGGATTACGTACATATGCTATTAACTACTCTGAGGATATAACTTTCATTCCTCTCTTCAATTTTCGATGTTCACACATTAATATATTATAGATAATCCCTCGAAGCGCTGTAATCTGCAGATATTATTATACGTGTTACAACACTTCCGATGCAAACTAATACCGTATCGGTAAACAACACTCATTAGTAAGTAAGCTTAGCTTGCACTGTAAATATGGATTAATTGTAATTGAACTTGCAAACTATTGGTGCCCAACGAGGACTAATAATTTTCTGCTCACTAGATGTCGCTAGTTGACACTGAGGTAAAGTTTTTTGTTACACAATGTAATTTAATTGAGAAGTTGTTTTTTAATAAAAGCTTATCAGTTTCTAGAGTATTATATTAAAACACAAAATAATGCGTCAGTGGTTTGTTCTTAAATTTTTTGCACATTTTTAACTTTTTTTTAACTTTTCTATTTTTATGAATATCTGTGGTTTTGTTTATTTGTTTTTAATGTTAATTATATAAAATATAGCTAATAGTACAGAAAGAAACAATAACTTTTACATTTTTCGAACAAATTAACTTCCCCGCTATGAAATCTGTCAAATATTATACCTCACTTTCTAGTGGCGCCGCCCTGATGGCAGAAAAAGTCGTGTCATTAAACAACGTGTATCGGTGTACGTGGTTGTGACTACAGATAATCGAATTTAGGTTTTATGTGTATGATGCTTATGTCGGAAATACATTAAGGACGCGTTTGCAAAATTGATAGGTATAGAATCGAACTATTACATTGACACGGGTCACACACACAAGTGTACGCACGGTTAGCTGCGGGTTTGGGAATCGTAATCAAGTAAAAACATTTTGATAATTTGAAAGATAGATTTTTTTCTCATTTCTTACACCTACAAAAATATATTACATACGAAATACGAATGGTGGCTGTGGACTTTAGGCTGGTTTTGTTAGTTATGATAAGACTTTAGCTTCGGACTTGGTGAAGTGACTTGAAGGTATACTTCGGTGACAGCAACTGGAACTCCTCGACGAGTAGTACTAGGTGTGCCGAGTTTGGGCTCGTTTTGTTAGTCATGATGAGAGCTTACCTCCGGACTTGATAGAGTGATCTGATGGTGTACTTCGGTGACTTCTGCTGGAATTCCTGGACGAGTAGAACTAGGTGTGCCGAGTTTGGGCTCGTTTTGTTAGTTATGGATAGACCTAACCTCCGGGCTTGATGGAGAGACCTGATGGTGTACTTTGGTGACTACTGCTGGAATTCCTGGACAAGTAGAACTAGGTGTGCCGAGTTTGGGCTCGTTTTGTTAGTTATTATGAGACCTAACGTCCAGGCTTGATGGAGGGAATTGATGGTGTACTTCGGTGACTACTGCTGGAATTCCTGGACGAGTAGAACTTGGTGTGCCGAGTTTGGGCTCGTTTTGTTAGTCATGATGAGAGCTTACCTCCGGACTTGATAGTGACCTGATGGTGTACTTCGGTGACTACTGCTGGAATTCCTGGACGAGTAGAACTAGGTGTGCCGAGTTTGGGCTCGTTT
Organism: Parnassius orleans; assembly: GCA_029286625.1. NCBI lineage: Eukaryota > Metazoa > Arthropoda > Insecta > Lepidoptera > Papilionidae > Parnassius > Parnassius orleans. The sequence continues at coordinate 1,400,098 of JAGSMP010000097.1, forward strand.
TGTTAGTCATGATGAGAGCTTACCTCCGGACTTGATAGAGTGACCTGATGGTGTACTTCGGTGACTACTGCTGGAATTCCTGGACGAGTAGAACTAGGTGTGCCGAGTTTGGGCTCGTTTTGTTAGTCATGATGAGAGCTTACCTCCGGACTTGATAGAGTGACCTGATGTTGTACTTCGGTGACTACTGCTGGAATTCCTGGACGAGTAGAACTAGGTGTGCCGAGTTTGGGCTCGTTTTGTTAGTCATGATGAGAGCTTATCTCCGGACTTGATAGAGTGACCTGATGGTGTACTTCGGTGACAACTGCTGGAATTCCTGGACGAGTAGAACTAGGTGTGCCGAGTTTGGGCTCGTTTTCTTAGTTATTATGATACCTAACCTCCAGGCTTGATGGAGAGAATTGATGGTGTACTTAGGTGCTTACTGCTGGAACTCCTGGACGAGTAGAACTATGTGTGCCGAGTTTGGGCTCGTTTTGTTAGTTATGATAAGAACTTACCCCCGGACTTGATGGAGTAACAGACACACCTAGTTCTACTCGTCCAGGAGTTCCAGTAATAGTCACCGAAGTACACCATCAGGTCTCTCCATCAAGTCCGGAGGTAAAGTCTCATCATAACTAACAAAACGAGCTCAAACTTGGCACACCTAGTTCTACTCGTCCAGGAGTTCCAGTAATGGTCACCGAAGTACACCATCAGGTCTCCCCATCAAGTCCGGAGGTAAAGTCTCATCATAACTAACAAAACGAGCCCAAACTCGGCACATCTAGTTCTACTCGACTAGGAGTTCCAGTAGCAGTCGCCGATGAACACTTTCAGATCACTCCATAAAGTCCAAGACGAATAGGCATTTATATAATTATTTATATATATAAATCCCACTTACTTTCAGCGAAACAAAATATTATAACAAAAATGTGTGATTATAAAAATAATAATATTATTTTGCCTTGTCAAGTACCTATGTATCAAATTCGAATGTTTTGTGTATGTACAGCGATCTTTTTCCGCTGCTGAAATCAGGCAGGCGATACAGTATCCACTCATGACGGCGACCGAGCGCGGACTGAGGTTTCATCGAAATTTTTGTACAATAAATCAAAACCGGCACCAAAAATAAAATAACCCTTATTGCAATCCATTATGATTCATCCGTATTAGCAAAATATGTGAAAAAATAAGCATCAGTTTTTATTTTTTTTACGACTATTTGTGACATTTTGATAAAAAGTAAACACCACTATTTTTTATTGAATATGTCTGCCTACTTATAGTATTTTTAGAAATCTTAATATATGTTGATAATAGAACAAAAATGTACCGAAACATGAGCCGGTATCTAATGATTTCTTATATTTACGCGAACACTACACATTGAATTAAACTACTTTTACGGATTATATCGCGTTTAATTAACTTATTTTATTAATTCCCGACGTTTCGGGTGCTTTACAGCACCATGGTCACGGGGACTGAGGTGATTGACGTCCCAATGTCAAAGTTAATACGGAGTACCTTCAGCTTTTTTAATTATTAATTTTGGTCCGATCTACGCAGAATGAACTAACTGTGTCTTGAAGTCTTGCAGTGGTATGCTTGGGTTTAGTTTTAATTTTATTAATTACAGGATCCCAAGCAGGTGGTAGTACCAGCCTCCTCTCTATTGAAATTAGGATGTTTTTAATTTCAATAGCTTCACGTATCATCCTTGGCAGGAATCGATGTTCTTTCGCGAGAATCTGTGGTTTATCAAATCTAATGTAATGGCGGGGGCCGTCTAGGATATGGGCCACAGCATCCACATACCATCAGGTGGACTGTGCGCTCGTTTGTCAGCCTTATTCTATAAAAAAGGTGATCTTACTGTCCGTCACATAGACATAGTGTTTGCTAGCGCATATCGCCATCCCGAAAGCAATCCAGCGTCCCCAGTGACGTTCATGTCATAAGCAGTTAGATCGAGATAAGCTCGAAGCTGCTCCGATCTTCACGGCATGGTCAAATAACGAAGAGGTTAAATTCGAACTAAGAGGGCAAACAAATTGGTTTCGGGGCATAATGAGGCAAATCTACAAAGTGTCGATGCTTTGGTCAAGATGATTCAAGCGCAGGGCGGTTTACGGTGGTAAGCTGAAATTAAGCCAGGACTCGGTCTTGGGATGAGCTCCTAGGAATCCATATCAAGTGGTGCTGGCCGAGTTTTTAGTTTCGTGTTAATTTCTAGTCGTAATGAAATCCTCAGGCGGTGGAGATAGTTTAATTATGCCTAGATAATAGATCATGGTATTATTATTTTAGTAGGTGATACTCTGGTCGTAAAGAGGATCTAATTTTCTGGTCTTTAAGTACCCAATGACAGATTCATTGTACGGGGTGACACGGGTATTGTTGATAGAATTGATTTTATTTTATAATTATATTTTCTTTAAGTCTTTGTGTGCATATATTGTGTTTATAAGTACACACATATAATATAAGTTTAATCTCAAATTATCATATAAGTTTTCCGTGCTAATTATTTTTTTCCTTCTTTCTGTACTTAGTTGTTTCAAGCTTATCAGGTATTCACAATTGTGGGAGGTTCCATTCAATATAAAGAAAGGCTGATAAAAAGAAATATATTAAATAATAATAATATCGCAAGTTCAAAGTTCACAAGTTGCTCTAATAAAGCAACAAAGAGTATATCACTACGTTTTAAAGCAAGCGAAATAATAGATAATATTGCTAATATTGCTTAGAATATTGCTTTGTATTTTGTTCGTTTAACTTTTTTTGTCATATTTTCCGTACGTTGAAGGCATAAGAATCTTAGCTAATACATCCATGAACGTGATCAAAATGCCTGTGATCTTAGTTACCTAAGACGTTTTGTGTGGCAAAATAATGCGCGTATATTCATATTTTACCTGCCTTTACAGCAAAATACACACATGATTTATTATGTGCATATCTATGGCATATTCGCAGAACATTTCGAATGATATAATTTTCATTCCTCTCTTAAATTTTCGATGTTCACGTATTATATTAATATGCTTATCTTGTTCTTCTATACATATAATAAAAATGTAAATAGCGGACGTCTGTACATTTTATATTTTTGTAATAAGTGATTGAGAGGTACTAAAAATAAGTAATTAAATACATTTCTACCATTTTTAGAATTTTCTGTCCGCCTGTCTGTCTGTTTGTTTGTTAACGTATCACGTATAAAGTACTAATTTATATCATAAGAATCGTTAAGTAAATTATAAAGTGTATCTTCGTATTACATTTAGTCTTTATTTTATTAAAATCAGTTCATTGCATCAAAAGTTATGATAAATATTCTATAGGTAGAATTTGTTCAATGGTGGCGTTGGTTGAATCATCAAGTGCATTTTAAACTAATATCATATCATAAATCATAATTAAATGATGTAAAAAAATGTTCTATAATGATATAATAATATCTAAAACGCAGTAAACAAAAGTATTAAAGAACGTAATAAATATATACAAAAATATATTAACCTTATTAACTAAAAATCTAAAGTACAATAGTTAACCAATTTCGTCGATAGAGGTTCGTGGTGTTGTGCAAATGTAATACAAAAAGGCAGGTTGTGGTTTTTTCATGTAGATGAGTTTTCATATTTGCTGCTAATCTTTATATTACTCGCTGCCCTACTGCGTGTTGACAAACTCATTTATTCTTTACCGCCGAGTAATCTATGTGGTAAATCAAATTTTAAAAGAACTATTAACAATTTCATTGGTTTCGGCGAGGATCCAACTTTCTTTTTTGCTTTTTCTTAGAATTGATGTTCAGCGCCATCTCTCTTTAAATCTATACATATAATAAAAATGGTGTTAACATGTTGTGTCTGTTTCTGTACATTGTATAGTATATTTAGGCTTATAGGCTTTTATAGTATTAGGTAAATGGTTGTAAACCCTTATAGTCATGTAGTAGGGACCATTTTTAAATATTGTGAGATGTGCGGTAGGAGCAACCAGGTTATAACCACGGTGACGTGCGCCGTATCGATTGGGTCTATCTCCAATTCGTTGAAAATAATACGGATTTTTCCTAACAAAGCGGCATAATTCAAAAATGTATATGCACGTTACAGTTAATAAGTTGTATCTAGGGAACAACCTCCGACATGAGTCTCTTGGAGCTGTGAATGTGACGATTCTAAGGCAACGTATTTGGAGCACGGATACCGCGTGCACCTCTGTAGAATTGCTCCAGAATATGATGCTATATCTTATCCAGGCAGCGGCGTGGCTATGGTACGCAGTAAGCACACACTGCTCGTTTGTATCCTTACGTAGCTCTCGCAGGGCATAGCAAAAGCTGCTCAACTTACTTACTACGCTCTCTATATGATTTTTCCATGAAAAAGTTGAGTCTATTTTTATCCCGAGGAGCGAAAATGTGCGAACTTTCTCAATATTTATACCTTGGTAAGATATAGCGAGTGGGACTTCTGATCTCCGATATGGGCGAAACTGCATTATTTTTGTCTTTTCAAAATTTAATGATAAACCTAATACGTCCAATTCATCCACAATTTTGCTAAGGCAGTGAGCTATTTTTTTAACAAAAAAATGTCACTAGTTTCAACTAGTGACATTTTTTTGTTCACAAGTAATTATAACTGTCGCGTCATCTGCAAACAAAACGACTCTATGTGGTACTACTGAAGAGAGTTCGTTAAGGGTGCGTTTGCAAATCGGGCGAAATTATGCTGTTTTTCGGTACATTTTGTGACAAAACTAAATCAAATCAAACATAGCTAATTGCTACCACGTATAGAATGGTTCTTCATCTTCAAATGGTGGTGACTTTTTTGTTGAAAATAATAGTTTTTTATATTGTAAATACGATCTTCCCTAGCCATTTTCTACAAAATTAACGATACCGGTTCATGTTTAGGTAAATTTTTGTTCTATTATCAACATATATTAAGATTTCTAAAAATACTATAAGTAGGCAGACATATTCAATAAAAAATAGTGGTGTTTACTTTTTATCAAAATGTAACAAATAGTCGTAAAAAAAATAAAAACTGATGCTTAGTTTTTCATATTTTCAATCATAATGGATTGCAATAAGGGTTATTTTATTTTTGGTGCCTGTTTTGATTTATTGTACAAAAATTTCGATGAAACCTCAGTCCGCGCTCGGCCGCCGTCATGAGTGGATTTTTGTCCACTTTCAGTTTGGTCCATTCCATTCCAGTAATGGTCACCGAAGTACACCATCAGGTCTCACCATCAAGTCCGGAGGTAAAGTCTCATCATAACTAACAAAACGAGCCCAAACTTGGTACACCTAGTTCTACTCGTCCAGGAGTTCCAGTAATGTTCACCGAAGTACACCATCAGGTCTCCCCATCAAGTCCGGAGGTAAAGTCTCATCATAACTAACAAAACGAGCCCAAACTTGGCACACCTAGTTCTACTCGTCCAGGAGTTCCAGTAATGGTCACCGAAGTACACCATCAGGTCTCTCCATCAAGTCCGGAGGTAAAGTCTCATCATAACTAACAAAACGAGCCCAAACTTGCACACCTAGTTCTACTCGTCCAGGAGTTCCAGTAATGGTCACCGAAGTACACCATCAGGTCTCTCATCAAGTCCGGAGGTAAAGTCTCATCATAACTAACAAAACAGGCCCAAACTTGGCACCTAGTTCTACTCGTCCAGGAGTTCCAGTAATGGTCACCGAAGTACACCATCAGGTCTCTCCATCAAGTCCGGAGGTAAAGTCTCATCATAACTAACAAAACGAGCCCAAACTTGGCACACCTAGTTCTACTCGTCCAGGAGTTCCAGTAGCAGTCACCGATGAACACTTTCAGATCACTCCATAAAGTCCAAGACGAATAGGCATTTATATAATTATTTATATATATAAATCCCACTTACTTTCAGCGAAACAAAATATTATAACAAAAATGTGTGATTATAAAAATAATAATATTATTTTGCCTTGTCAAGTACCTATGTATCAAATTCGAATATTTTGTGTATGTACAGCGATCTTTTTCGGCTGCTGCAATCAGGCAGGCGATACGAGGCGAACTCGGCACACCTAGTTCTAATCGACCAGGAATTCCAGTAATGGTCACCGAAGTACACCATCAGGTCTCTCCATCAAGTCCGGAGGTAAGCTCTCATCATGACTAACAAAACGAAGACTAACAAAGTCCACAGCCACCATCTCACTGCTAGTAGTGGGCTTCTAGTGCCTAGCAGTCTCTGGAGCAGCTATTTGTATTTCGTATGTAATATATTTTTGTAGGTATAAGAAATGAGAAAAAAAATCAATCTTTCAAATTATCAAAATGTTTTTACTTGATTACGATTCCCACACCCGCAGCTAACCGTGCGTACACTTGTGTGTGTGACCCGTGTCAATGTAATAGTTCGATTCTATACCTAGCAATTTTGCAAACGCGTCCTTAATATAACGATAGAGAATAAGATAACGATAGAGAACAACAAGCATCCTAGGACGCTACCCTGCGGTATAGATCCTTTTACTGTGGCAGTGGACGAGTTTATTTCATTTATCACTCTTCTATTTTCATTGAAATGGGATTATATTGCTGTATTTTTCAAAAAAATTATATCTTGTACTACAAATTATTCTCTCAAAAAATTTTGAAATTACAGACAGTAATGCGATGGGACGATAATTAGACACATTAGTTTTATCGCCTTTTTTAAAAACAGGTTTTATCACGGCTAATTTTAGATTTTTCGGAAAAGCACCATCCTCATACGATTGATTTATAAGAAAAGTTAAGGGTTTTACAAACTCATCTACGCAATATATCAGTAAGGTAGCTGGGATTTCATCATATCCACAAGAGTTGTTTCTTTTAAGTCGCATTATTGTTCTTTTTACATCAGCCTCTGTAACACTACCCAGAAATAGTGAATTTGGCAAGGATACTCGAGATGGCTGTTTATTTAGAGAGCAACAATTTTTTGAATTAATAGTTATATAATAATTATTAAATAAAGTTGCAACTTTACTGGGAGATGTATTTAATCCGTCATTACGTAAACAAATGTTTTCATGTTTTACACTTTTAGATTTTTTAGTTTTTTCATTAATCATAGCCCACATAGTTTTATATTTATTACGTGACGTTTGCAGTCTTTTTATGTAAGATTTTCTTTTTTCTGCGGCTATTATTCTTTTTAGTATTTTGCTGTAAATTTTTAAATAAGATTTTAAGGCTTCGTTATTGTAGTAGTTCGTAAGATAACGTAAAAAACGTTTGTTATGACAACATTTTTAATGCCTTTTGTGGCCCATTTTGTCTTTACTTTATTTTGTTATTCATAAAATTTTCGTGGAATATGCTCATCTAAAATAGACGTGATTTGGTTCTGAAATTTATTATAGTTTGTATTTATATCACTCGTTGGAGTAATTATGTTACTCCAATTAATTTCATTTAGTTTAATTCTGAAAATTTTCATATTATTGTCATTAAAAAGTCGTTTGTTTATTTAATAAGTAATATCTTTTCTATTTATGTTCTCTTTTACTGGTATTTGTCCAATTAATGTGTGATGGTCTAATAAGTCATAATTTTGTATAAAAGCCGTCATGTATGTATTTTTAGCAATTATAAATTGGTCAATGCACAATTTACTGTTTTGGGTCTCACGTGTAGGGGTTTCTATAAGACAGCGTAACCCGAATGATTTTAAAAGATTGATAAGTCTTCGAGATATTTTTGTGTCCTTTGTAATGTCAATATTGTTGCGCGCCACTATTAATGTATTGCACATGGCAACACTAGTTAACACTAGCGCCCTCTAGTATCGAGTAGCAGAACTAGGAGAGCCAAGATCCTTCTAGAAATTTCGGGACCGATATGTACTCGAACATTCTATATGTTTCTACAGTAGAAGGTTCTGGAAAGTATCTGAGGCGCTATATAAGGCCGGTATGGACCACGACCGAGTCAGTATTGAATTGGCGATACAAGCGAAGACTTCGAAGCGATACAAATAGTAAAATTGTGTTTTGTTATTAGTGTGGTTTAAAGTTGTAATTAGTGTTGTGTAATTAAAGTGTCAATTTTAGTAATTCACTCGGCAGTTTTTAATTGTCTCGAACCCCAAGCTCGTAACGATTGGTGTCAGAAGTGGGATCTGTGAGGATGCTTATGACAGACCAGCTCAACAATGAGTGGAAAGACAGCCTACGACATGCACAGCAGGAAGATTCGGACATCAAGCCGATTCTAGAATGGATGAAGGCCAGTGCTCCTAAGCCCAAGTGGAGCGACGTTTCAGCGATGAGTTTGACCACGAAAAGCTATTGGGCCCAATGGGACAGCTTGCTGATTCAGGATGGAGTCCTGTGCCGTAAATGGGAAAATGGTCAGGGAGACAGTTGTCATTTGCAAATGGTTGTCCCTAAAGCTAAAGTACCGGATGTTCTACAGCTGTACCATAATGGTTGTTCAGGAGGCCACCTGGGAGTTAAACGAACTCTACTGAAGATCCGAGAACGGTTTTACTGGGTCCACTGTCGTGACGATGTCTGGAATGGTGTCGCAAATGTACAAGTTGTGCGGCTGTAAAGGGACCTCAAACTCGTAGTAGAGGTGCATTGAAATTGTACAATGTTGGTGCACCATGGGGAGAGGATAGCTATTGACGTTGCGGGGGCCGTTTCCGGAAAGTGAAAGTGGTAACAAGTATTTCATGGTTGTGATGGATTACTTCACTAAGTGGCCAGAAGTCTTCGCCATTCCAAATCAAGAAGCTTTAACAGTTGCAGATAAACTAGTTCATGAAGTCTTCTGTCGTTTTGGAGTACCTTTAGAGATTCACAGCGATCAAGGAAGGAATTTTGAGTCTCAAATATTCCAGGAAACTTGCCGAGTTATGGGTACTCATAAAACAAGAACAACTTTTTACCACCCACAATCTGATGGAATGGTAGAACGATTTAATCAGACATTGGAGAGGTACCTAGCAAAAGTTGTGGAAAAACGGCAACGAGACTGGGACAGACACATACAACCGTTTTTGTTGTCATATCGAAGCGCTGTTCACGAAAGTACATCAGTGACACCAGCTTTAGCAAATTTTGGGAGAAAATTACGGCTGCCTGCAGACCTGATCACCGAAATACCAACTGATGCCCAACGCAGTATAACCGATTATGCAAATGACTTGCGGAACAAAATGAATGACATTTATGAGCACGTCAGACAATCGGGACAGCAAACGTCTGTGGCGTATCTATTTATTTACTCACACATTTTAAATATCTATTTACATATATCAATAACTCATTATACAGTTACGTTTATCATACACAATTTATAGTATTTATATATATATATATTAATTTACTACACACTGCGTACTTATTTATTATAATTTATATTAGTATTTTATATTATCAAGTCCCGCACGTTGAAGGCGCTCTCGTAGAACCGGTTCCCCGGTCGGTCGACCGGCCGCCGTGCATAGTTCATCAGAGTACTTGCCAGTTAGCAACAAGACCTTATACGCGTAAACGCATGTCGCTCTTAGCTCCGCCGCTCAATTGTTAACGTACAATTTTGATCCGTAAATATAAGTAGTGTAAGACTGTTATTCCATAAGTTAATTTTTATTACTGAACTATTAATATTATAATTTCGTTACTAATTTGCTATCGTTCTGTTCTCCTTCTAATCTAAATAATTGTGTGTGTGTATATTGTAATAAACTGAGTTATTCGTGAAATTGTGAACATTATTTAATTTACCTGGTTGTTACATAAACATTACACATCCAATACTTCACTGGTGACCCCTAAGGAACACTAAAATGAGTGATAGCAGTGATTCAGTAAAAACCGCGGGATCAACGGAAAAGGCAGATAAAGTGACCATGCGGCGTGCTCAACGCGTGCGCGTCCCTACAGAAAGCGAACGCGACAAAATGGCGGACGCACGTAAAATTAACATTAAAGTGCCTCCATTTTCTCCAGATGACCCGGAGATCTGGTTTGCACTACTCGAAAGCCAATTTGAGAACGCTAATATAAGTGATGACGCTACAAAATTTACAACTGTAGTAATAAATTTAGATGTTATATATGCTAAAGCGGTGAAAGATATCATCATAAATCCTCCGGCGTATAACCGTTACAACAAAATAAAGACGGAGCTAATTAGGCGTCTATCCGCGTCTCACGAGAAGAAGGTTAAACAGTTACTTACGCACGAAGAGCTCGGGGATCGGAAACCTTCACAGTTTCTTCGGCATCTGATGTACCTAGCAGGGCATTCCGTGCCGGAAGAATTTATTAGAACGATATGGAGTAATCGTCTTCCACACAATATTCAGACGGTACTGGCATCCCAACCGACCCACTCCCTGGAGCAATTGGTTGACCTTGCAGACCGCATACAGAAATCACAACACCCTGTAACGTGAGCGGTCGCGTCTTCCAGTGCTGCAGTGGCTCAACCTGCCAATGAAATCGCTGAGCTGAAGAAGATGGTGGAGCGTCTCGCGCTAAAGCTAGATGAGCACACGCGCAAACCGAAGGTGCAGCAACCGATCCAGACCACAACGACGTCGATCGACCTCACGTCAGCGTACACGGTCTAACTCTAACTATCGGAAGTATCCATTATGCTGGTACCACTCAAAGCATGGTGCAAATGGGTGGTGTGTTAAGCCTTGTGATTATCAGCCGGCGGGAAACTACGCGGGCAAGCGCTAATGGCGACGGACGACTGCCCAGCCTCGATGAGTCGCCTTTTCGTCAAGGACCACGTGACGAAGACAGAGTTTCTGGTGGACACCGGCAGCGACCTGTGTGTTTTCCCCACAACGCACTTAAGGGACGACGACAAGTGAACTACCAGCTTTCAGCAGCAGATGGAAGTATAATTAACACATATGGTTATATTAATCTTAAACTTAATTTAGGTTTACGTAGAGATTTTCCATGGCAGTTTATAGTAGCTGATGTCACAAAAGCTATCATAGGTGTTGATTTTCTTTCACAGTATAATCTTGTTGTAGATGTTCGCAACAAACGCCTAATAGATAGTACTACTTCTTTGTCTGTAAATTCAATTACTAATGTTGTGTGTAATGCTTATTCTGTCAAGGTGCTGATTGGCGAATCCAAGTACCACGCGATCCTAAAGAAATATCCGGAAATCACAAGACCTTCAGGTACACTCACAACACACACACTAAGCACCACATCCGCACCACACCAGGACCACCTATCTCTTGTTCACCTCGTAGGCTGGCACCCGATAAGTTGCTGATTGCCAAACGAGAGTTTGACATCATGTTAAGCAATGGCACAGCACGCCCATCGGAAAGTCCGTGGTCGTCACCCCTTCATATGGTGCCTAAAGAGGATAACGGGTGGCGTCCATGCGGTGACTACCGACGACTTAACGCACGGACCATACTGGACAGGTATCCCATTCGTCATATCCATGACTTTGCCCACGCTATTTCTGGTTGCAAGATCTTTTCAACTATTGACCTTGTAAAAGCATACAATCAGATTCCCATTTTTGAGGAGGACATTGCAAAAACAGCCATTACTACACCCTTTGGCCTGTATGAGTTCCCATTCATGGGATTCGGTTTGCGCAACTCTGGGCAAACTTTTCAAAGGTTTGTGGATGAGATGACCAGAGGCCTCGATTTCTGCTACTGTTTTCTCGATGATTTCCTTGTCTTTTCGAAAACAGAAGCAGAACATCGAGACCACCTTCACCAGCTGTTTAACCGAATGAAGGAATACGGTATCCTCATAAACTCGGCAAAATGTGTCTTCGGAGCTAGCGAGGTGTCATTTTTAGGACACCATATCTCAGAAGCCGGTTCTAAGCCTTTGAACACAAAAGTCGAGGCCATACAAAATTTTCCACCTCCGAAAACCATACGCCAGCTAAGGAGATTCCTGGGCATGGTTAATTTTACCGGTGCTTTCTACCAAATGCAGCTAGGATTCAGCTGCCGCTTAATGCTTTGCTTTCCGGTTTGGTCAAGGCGTCTCAACCAATCGATCTCACCGGGGAAGCATTAGCTTCCTTCAATGAGTGCAAGAACAGCCTTTCCCAAGCTGCACTACTCGCACACCCTGACTGCAACGCCAAACTTGCTCTGGTAACAGATGCATCAGATTTGGCTTTGGGTGCATTTTTGCAGCAGTTTAAGGATGGCTTTTGGCAACCTCTTGCTTTCTTTTCGTGCAAGCTTAGTCCTTCCCAAATGAAGTATTCACCATACGATCGTGAGCTTTTGGCGATATGAAAGCATAAAATACTTTCGGCACATGCTAGAGGCCAGGCACTTTGTAGCATATACTGACCATAAGCCGCTCAGTTACGCTTTTCATGATAGGAAAGTCAACTGTTCGCCTCGTCAGTACCGCTACCTCGATTACATCTCGCAGTTCACGACCGACATCCGCCACATTTCGGGCAAGGATAATGTCGTGGCTGACACCTTCTCGAATCGAGGAACTGCAGATGCCAATCGATCTAGAACTACTTGCAAAATCCCAAGCCTCTGATGCCGAGCTACCGATATCTTGAGCAGTGAATCATCACTTTCACTGCGTATTGAACATTGAGCTTCGAACAGTAGCTCGAAACTATATTGTGACGTGAGCACACCGTTACCTAGACCATTTGTGACAAAGCCCTTCCGTAAACAACTCTTCGATAGTCTTCATAATCTCAGCCACCCAGGCGTCAGCGCCTCAACTAAACTTGTAGCAGAGCGATTCGTTTGGCCTGGGATGCGTAAAGACTGTCGAGTGGTCACGAAACTGTCTGGCGTGTCAACGTGCAAGGTGCATCGCCACGTGTCATCTCCCTTCGGCACGTTCGATCTACCCGGCACGTTTTCTTTTATCCATGTGGACATAATAGGCCTTCTGTCCACATCACAGGGAAATCGATACTGCCTCACCATCGTGGACCGTTTCACACGCTGGCCCGAAGTCTCACCAATGGTCGATATGACAGCTGAGACCGTTGGAAAGGCTCTGATATCGTGGATATCCAGATTTGGATGTCCAACAGATATCGTAACTGATCATGACCGACGGTTTGAATCCACCCTTTTTCATTATCTAGGAAAAATGATTGGATTCAAACATCGAAATACTACCGCGTATCACCAGCGTGTAACGGTATGGTGGAACGGTTTCACCGGCAGCTAAAGGCAGCAATAATGTGCACGCCGATAGCAACTGGGTGAACACATTGCCTTTAGTACTGTTGGGTATTAGGTCCTCTTATGAAGAGCTTCAAGCTTCGTCGGCAGAGTTGGTATACGGAGAGCCCTTACGTCTCCCAGGGCAATTTTCCAACCTTTGCTCTGGATAATACCGATGTATCAGATTTTACCACTTGCCTTCGACAGCTCACCCAGAAGCTATCACCGACACCCGCAACACGTCACAGTAAAACAACATCTTTATACATAAAGATTTAAAAGCTTCAACACACGTATTTTTACGAGACGATGCCTTGAGAGGTGCATTGCCACCTCCATATTCTGACCTTACGAAGTGCTCGAACACGGGGATAAAACATTTAAAATATGGGTTAAAGAAAGCTGTAACAGTAACGATAGACCGTCTTAAACCAGCCTATATACTGACACCCCTCACCTAATTCCATCCCTACTTTTTATCCTCAACCTCCCTAAAGGGACAACTATCCCTAAACCGTCAAATTAACGATCCAGCAACACCTGTCAAGGAAAACGTAAAACGTACGCTTCGGGCGCGTTGTACATTCCTGATTTTATCGCCCGTAGTGACGGTCTCCGGGGAGTGATGTGGCGTATCTATTTATTTACTCACATTTAAATATCTATTTACATATATCAATAACTCATTATACTGTTACGTTTATCATACACAATTTATAGTATTTATATATATATATATATATATTAATTTACTACACACTGCGTACTTATTTATTATAATTTATATTAGTATTTTATATTATCAAGTCCCGCACGTTGAAGGCGCTCTCGTAGAACCGGTTCCCCGGTCGGTCGACCGGCCGCCGTGCATAGTTCATCAGAGTACTTGCCAGTTAGCAACAAGACCTTATACGCGTAAGCGCATGTCGCTCTTAGCTCCGCCGCTCAATTGTTAACGTACAATTTTGATCCGTAAATATAAGTAGTGTAAGACTGTTATTCCATAAGTTAATTTTTATTACTGAACTATTAATATTGTAATTTCGTTACTAATTTGCTATCGTTCTGTTCTCCTTCTAATCTAAATAATTGTGTGTGTGTATATTGTAATAAACTGAGTTATTCGTGAAATTGTGAACATTATTTAATTTACCTGGTTGTTACATAAACATTACACATCCAATACTTCACGTCTGAAAAGATGAAAACACGGTATGACCGCAAAATGAACAACAAAGGGTTTGACGAAGGTTCACTAGTGTGGTTACACAATCCAGTTCGCAGCAAAGGGAAATCTCCTAAGCTTCAAGCTAAATGGGACGGACCGTACCGGATTGTGACAAGGATCAATGACGTAACCTACCGGATACAGAAAGGTGCAAGAGGTACTCCTAAGATCGTCCATGTGGATCGACTGGCGCGTTATTATGGGGCCAATAATGCTCGGGACGAGTATGTCTTAGGAGGGGGCAGTGTTGCGCGCCACTATTAATGTCTTGCACATGGCAACACTAGTTACCACTAGCGCCCTCTAGTATCGAGTAGCAGAACTAGGAGAGTCAAGATCCTTCTAGAAATTTCGGGACCGATATGTACTCGAACATTCTATATGTTTCTACAGTAGAAGGTTCTGGAAAGTATCTGAGGCGCTATATAAGGCCGGTATAGACCACGACCGAGTCAGTATTGAATTGGCGATACAAGCGAAGACTTCGAAGCGATACAAATAATAAAATTGTGTTTTGTTATTAGTGTGGTTTAAAGTTGTAATTAGTGTGGTGTAATTAAAGTGTTAATTTTAGTAACTCACTCGGCAGTTTTTAATTGTCTCGAACCCCAAGCTCGTAACAATATTTATATCACCCGCTATGATAATTTTTTTGTTTTGAGAATGTTTGGATAAGTGGTGTAATAAAGCTTGCATTTGAACGAAAAATGTTTCTATTTCCCTCTCACAGCGATAAATGGCCACAATCAATAAGTTGGATTCAGTAATCTCCAACGCACCCAATTGTACGGTAAATTCTACTGTGAATGAATGAATGTCTAAACGTTCTTTAGTTTTCATATTTTCTCTAACAAAGATACCAACCCCACCGTGTATATGTTTTTGTCGTAAATGCTTTGCACGTAGTTCGTAGCCCTCTAATGTGTAAAAATGATAGTTAATAGGTAATAACCAATGTTCGCTCACGATTAATAGATCTATATTAACTTCCATTAATAATAAGTTTAAGTCGTCAATTTTGTTGGAAAGACATTGAATGTATGATATATAATTTTGTAGTATTTAGGGGCGAAAGGAAAACTTTTCTGGGTCAGTTTTATTTTCTTAACACGTTATTACTGTTAGATCAGAAATATTTTCCATTCGTCGATTTTCACTCAATGTTACATCGTCAAATGTTGTTATAAATTCGTCAATGTCGTGCAAATAGGTCTTTAATCCGCGTTTATTTAATTTTCCATTATATATTAAGAACATATGAGTGGAATACTCTAAATTTTTATTAGTCTAAAATGTAACAGTATTCAAAATTAATATTATCGGAGTATAATAAGTTATTAAAGGTTTCAATTCTTCTATTATAAATATTTGATTGGTAGCAAAATTTAAAAGTGGGCAGGCATATCAAAATATTTGTGTGCTGAACGGTCAAAAGAGCCTTTCTTATATTTAAAACTAATTCATTATAATTTTTGGAAACATTAAAATCAGTTTCACCTACAATTAAAATACAAAAGTCATTAAGGGTGTAATCTTCAAGTTTTGTTTGTAGACCACTTAATAGTTGGTTAATACCACCTCTTGTTATGCGGTAGTGGCAGATGTTTTGCGTCTCGAAGTGGTTTCTCAGTGTGGTCGCCGTTTTATTGCTGCGAATGTTGCTGATGATGCATAGTTTCCTATTCGGAGGATACTTGCAAGTTTCTTCACTATTCTTAGTTTTTGAGGCTACGGATTCGGCGTAAAAACGGTTTCTATCATTTACAATTTTTTCAGGTTGAGTAGCAGGCAACGTTTCTTTAAGCTTTATTTGTTCAACACATTCGGAACTATGGCGTGTATCAGGCTTTAAACTTTTCCTTTTTTGTTTTTTGGGTTTACTTAAAGGTGTTGAGTTATATGAATTATTAGCTGTTTTTCTCAATTGTACGTCATCGATACTAACAGTTTTGTAGTTTTATAATTTTTTCTTGTTCTAATTTTTTTTTGTTAAGTTTCCTAATCGTTATGTTGAAATTCTCCACCTCTTTGTTTGCTATGATTAGTTCTGTTCCTAGCCTTAAAACTTCTTCTTTTAACTCTTGTATCATCAAGCAGTTTCTTAAGTCGTCATCTGGTAGACTGCGGGAGGTTTTTTTTGTAAATTTAATGAATGAGAGTGTGTATTAGTAGACATAAATGAGTCTGAAAAATCTGGAAGCGATTCTGGTAGTTTTTTATTTTTCTGACGAAAGATGACAAATTCTGCGTACTAATCATCCACGTCTAGTGCACCAAAAGAGTTAGTTCTAGGTATATTTATATTTAGTTGATCTAAATTATTTACACCAAAAGAGTTAGTTCTAGGTATATTTATATTTAGTTTTTGGTATTTACAAAAATCGCATAGGCAATTTTTTGTAAGAAGAAAAATTTTTCTCCTATTCTTGTGCAGTCTAAGTGAAAGAATTTCTTACAGTTGGGACATTCAATAAAGTCTCTTTTTGTTATTTCTTCCTTGCATTTAAAACAATTTTTCGACATTTTGTAGTCTTTCCTTTGTTTTGTAAAATCAATTTAAATAATTTTTATTTTTTATTTATTTATCGCCATCTATTGTGTTGTAGCTGCACTATTATTATACTTGTCCAACAAAGGCATGCTTTTTATCTTGTCATCGATGGTCAATCAACCGTTGAGTTTGTTTTAGTCCATTGCTTTTCCGGTAGATGGCGGTTTACAACGTCATCTAATTCACTTTGAGGAGATAAAATCATTTGAATGGTCAGCTGACTTGTGTTTACAAATTTAAATAGCAAACGTTTCACCAATTGCGTAAAAATAGCAAATTCAAGCTTTTATGGGTTAATTTTTCACTTACGATATGAGTTGTAGAAAGACTAGATTGGGGCACTTATTATTTCTCTTTCACTTGAACACTATGTACCTACTTTTATTACGGTGTTATTTGTCTTATCAATACTGATTGATTTTCACACAATATACACTGGTTTTTACTGGGATAACATTTCCACCGCTCTATTGTATCTAATTTTATATGGAACGCACTGATTTACTGTATTTAGATCACTACTTCAACGTCACGTCTAAAGTGAACATCTTTTTTTTAAAAGAAATCGTTAAGTAAATCATGAAGCGTATCTTCGAGTTACATTTAATGTTTGTTTTATTAAAATTGGTTAATTCTATCGAAAGTTATGATAATTATTTTGAAATGTAGGTTCGAATTTGTTCAATGGTGCCATAAAATCTCAGAAATAGTAATAAAAAGATTAGTGTGTAAAAAAACGGTCTATAAGTAATAATATATATTTATACTTAAAACACAGTAAACAAAAACAAAAGATGTGTTCCTTAAATTAAAAAAAAAAGGATGTTTTCTCACAAAGAACCTAATAGATGGCGTTGAATCGTACTGAGACTCACTGAAGAAATTTATGTCCACCTAAGCTATGTAACGGAACCCGACTAATAGTAACAAATACAAGTAATGTAGTGTATTTTAATCCTGGAATCCCTCTTATACCAAATAATTTTCCTTTCAGTATTAAGCGTGTTCAGTTCCCAGTCAGCGTGTATTATGCGATGACCGTAAATGAAGCGCAACGTCAAACTTTACACGTTGTAGCAGTGGACCTCTGTACTGACTGTTTTGCACATGGCCAACTCTATGTTGCTTTTTCCCGCGTTAGTAGCCCTCGTAACCTTTTTGTGTACGCCCCGGCTAAGTCTAATTCTAACGTCGGTTACATAGAAGCTCTATCATAAACGACTTAGAACTTTGAGGATAACGATTTATTTTGTTACCACTTATTGATACAGTAATGATATAGGTATATCGTTTAATATTCTCTTACCTAAACGTCAAATTCTTTAAGTAAAACCTATATACGCGAGCTACGCCGCGGGCACAGCTAGTATATTATATAATCTTTCGAAGCGCGCTAATCTGCAGATATTATTATACATGTTACAACACTTCCGATACAAACTAATACCGTCTCGGTAAACAACACTCATTGGTAAGTAAACATAGCTTAGCTTGCACTGTAAATATGGATTAATTGTAATTGAACTTGCAAACTATTGGTGCCAAATTAAACAACGGGTATCGGTGTACGTGGTTGTGACTACAGATAATCGAATTTAGGTTTTATGTGTATGTTGCTTATGTCGGAAATACATTAAGAGGTTATTGTTAAAAATAATATTAGTGTGAGAGCGAATATATACAACGTACAACGTAGGCAACTAACCTTTACGAGCAAAATTATACTTAAAAAAAGTTTAAACCGACTTCTAAGAACTAAAATAATAAAATATTTTCCACATATAATACATTCTCAAGTAGGTACTCCGAAGTCGATTTTTACTTTTAATTTAAAGTTTAACAATGGATGCTATTTTCATGTTTCATGACGGCTCCGTGGCGCAGTGGCTTAGCAATGAGTTGCTGCGCTAAGGGCCGCGGGTTCGAATCCCGCACGGAACAAGTATTTGTATGGTCTACAAATAATTGTTCCCGGTCTGGATGTTTGTCCTTGTGAAATTTATGTGTGTAAACTGCCCCCACGATACAGGAAAAAATCCTAGTGTGGAGGTAACGTTTTTAAAAAAAAAAATGTTTAAGGATTTCCACAACAGAGCCACCTATTGGGTACATCTATAGTTAAGAACCATCTATGCATCCATCCTAGTGACCCCATAAGTACCCCATAAAAATCTCATCAAGATTGGTCAAGTCGTTCAGGAGGAGAAGAATTACGAACATGCGCACCGGAATTTTATGTATACGTAATGATGATAAAAATTTCTACAATAGATAGACATATTGTTAACTAATATATATATACTTATATGGAAATAAACATTAATATTATAAAAATTACATTACTTAAGCTTTGAAGGCCTATTGTCTGAGATCTAAGTGGTTATTTACAAGTATTTAGTTATTTGTATTGAAGAATATATTTTTGATAACAATTACGTTAAATTACCTTTAAATAAGTTAATAATTGAAACTCCCTTTGTGACATTTTCTTTTTACAAATAAAAGTGACAAACAGCAAGTGGTACTGGCTGGAAGGACTCCATTTCTACCTAGGAGGCCGTTTAGGTAGGCACCTCCCCCTTACCTACTTCTTTATAATCTGTACAAAGTAGTTTACATAAAGTCAAGAAAGCTACGCCATCGCTTTAACACGTTCTTACTGCCATGTTAGTTGACTTGGGCACCTTCAAGAAAAACGCCTACACCTTTAAAAATGCCGGTAACTCACCTGTAATTTCTCACAAATAATACGCAAGGCTAAGAATATCTTTTGTATTAGGTTTTATCTCTCATTATGTTAAACTGAATTTTACCATAAAACCCGCTACAATCTTAACACGCTGTGGATGATTTTAACAAGGCTTCTGGTTCGGATGTTGCTCCCGGCTACTATGCGTCCTGTAACAAGGGTAGAAGTTACCCCGTGTTTGGGGACGCCGATATTAAATATTGAAGGAAGTTTTGTTATGAATAGATTTATGCTAAAACCAGTTTAGTAATTTAATATTAGGTTTTTTTAAAAATAAATCTAATATTAAATAGGTGGCAGGACTTTTTATCTGCCTTGGGGGTCTGGGTAGACTGGCCGCTGAAATAAGTAAGATGGTGGTACGTACCACCATTTTACTTATTTCTGCGGTCAAGCGGTAGTGCCTGATCTAAATGTTTTTATATTACTTACAGGTGGGATCAACTCTTCGGTAGACAACATTTATGACATACTTAACTTTTTCGTTAATTTTGTAATAGCATTGTGATAAAAAGCTGCCTATGTATGAAAGAATGATGTATATTAAATATTTTTTATGTATTATAATTGTTTAAGGTTAAAAGAATTATTATTAAAAAGAATGATGAAAAAAAGTATAATTTCGTTCATTTTTACAGCCTCATTGATATGTATAATATAACTCCTAATAATTTATTGGAATAGTATTTTGTATGCGCTTACTAGCGACTAAAACATACATTATTATATTATATATTTGAGATTGAAAGGTTGAATTGTGAAAATTGACACGCTTAGTAATTATTGGATGTGTTCAGAACAACATAATAACACTTTCAAAGATTTTTTTTATAAAGTTTTGCATTAACGAACATTGATGATTCGAACTTTTTTCAAAACTTTGTTCTATCCGGGGCAGGTCTAAATATAAACCTAGTTATAAAAATATTTTCGCATTTTGTTATTGCTTGTTATACCCTAATACATATATTTAAAACCTCTGTATGCAGTTAAGTATGTCATAAATGTAATAAATATCTTTATTTTGTTTTCAAAGCAAACATATTTATATTATAATATAATGTATAGTTAATCCGCAGCTCAGCATCCGCCATCAGCATTTTGTTTGCACACTCACGTGCCTTGTTTATTGAGACAACATTTATTTTATTTTATTTTATTTATATATTTATTTGTTACATCATTATAATATTATTACAGTTATATTTACCAGTGCGATGCTGTAACTAACCTACATGCAAGACACGTGAAAAGTTGCTAATTTAAGAAATTACAATTTTGAACGCATTTGTATGTTGCAATTATGAATTTCGTCTGACTGTATGTAAATATCTCAATATCTTGTGAGATGATATTAATATATCGTTATGGCACGTGAGAATAAACGTACGTAAATATTAGCTGGTAACACAGCAAAAGAGTTTAAGTACTAAGTCCGAGTTGCATTTTTTTTGCAAAATTTAAGTGACAAACGAACTTATAGTCCACCGGATGGTAAGTGGCTACCGCAATCTGTGGACACCTGCTCCCAGTTTCAAAGAAACAGTGCTACAGATGTGTTGTCACCTTGAGACGGAGTACCTCAAAGCCTGTAATTGTACTGGCTCTCTATACACTTCAGACCGGAACACAGCAGAGCAAGCACTGCTGTTTAACGGTAGAAATAGGTAGAAGTGTGGATCTACCCAGAAATACTTCTTGGTAGAAACGTTTTAAAAATACTACTTTGATGTGTAAGCTTTGTTCTTTAATTGTTAAAAATATTGTTATTTAAATAATTTTAAAATTTAAAAAAAAATTATTACCTCCTAGGAAGTTGAGGTTATATAACTGGTAGCACTAAAAGAAAAAAGAAGGTGAAATATCTGGTTTGAAATATCTGGTTGTGAACAAATTAATAATTTATTCTTGAAATAAAATACTACGGCCTGCAGGAGAGTTGTGGTAAGCCACAGTGGTTTTTTTTGCAAACGTCATCGCCATTACACGGTCAGCGGCATTTTGCTACAAATTACAAAAAAAAAACTGTGGTTGCCAACCTGCCTACCAAGCATGGCAACTGGCAATTATCTGTAATGAATGATAATGAATGATCTTTAACATTAGAGTTATAAACTCGCCAATATCAGAGATCTGATGGTAAGAGGCTTTTTTACATGGAGAAATGCCTACGCATACCCGCCTCGCAATGACGCAATGACGGGTTATGTCTAACTCGCACCGACTAAAACTCATGGTGTACAACCTCCCCGTATATTAGCAGGGTCACAGGAACGCTTTCGCACACATCCACGGCCCCACTGGCGCCGGCGGCCCCATAGCAGCCAATCCCCAGAGATTTCCTTCTCAGGTAAGGCGACCAGGAACACAAGGCATGCCATCATCCGCGGCCTTTAATAATTCTACCTGTGCAGTGGATACCCCCGAGCCCGATGAACGGAGGCCACGGGGCCAGGAAAAAGCGAGCACTCGGAAGCATCAGCTTTCTTGACCCCAGCGGCGGATCTCGCCGCGCAATACCGACACTCCTTTCGCCAATGGACACCTACGACCAAACAAAAACGCTGTATCCGTTTATCTTCAAGTGGACAGTTAGCCCGACTGTTAGCCAAATATTATAAACAAAAAATTATTAATAGAAAAATTATTTTACTAGGAGATAGCATTTCTTTTTTGCCTAGGAGTTCCTCTGTGTTGGTAACACTTTCATACCAACTTCTGCAGCCTAGCAGCCCTGCGTGCATTGCTGTGTTCTGGTCTGAAGAGTATACGGAGCCAGTATAATTACAAGAAAATATGAAAACGAGAATTGAATTTTATATAAACAAGTGGTAACATTAAAAATTTTGTACAACCGACTTCAATATAAATTATTAAGGAAGGAACAACTACTGGTCAGACCTTGAATAAATTTGTATAGGACCACATGAGAAGCACCAGCTTTCAAATAAAAAGAATCATCAAAATCGGTTCACCTAGAAAAATGTTATGTGGTGACACATATTTAAAAAACATACAGTCGAATTGAGTATCTCCTCCTTTTTGAAGTCGGTTAAAAAGTCATATCATTTATTCATGATTTCTTTTTTCAATGAATGGGTGATGTAATTTGTAAATCATCATTTTATTTATTGATTGATTGATATTTTTTTTCCAATTAATGGATAAACGAAAGTTGTTGGAACGAAGTTCCTTTCGCAGTATATTATTATTGATAAACGTATTATATTATTGATTAACAAAAAATGAAGCGTCATTTAAAATATATAATATTTCTTTCATGGCAAGATAAGAAAAAGTACGAGGGAGATGAATATTATTCCATTTCACTTCCTTATAGCCGCTAAAGCCGTCTACATTACGTCAGAAAGGGTCGTGACGGAAAAATCTTACACTTTTTCTCGCCTAGCCCCCCATCCGCCAAATTCGTACCGTCAGTTAAGGAACTTCGTTCCAAAAATTTATTAACTAAGTTCCGCGAAATAAAATAAAATGATGACAGTTTTTATTAATATTATGGATTTCGATTTCCGCAAAGTAACGCTTGATTCTAATAGTGGTTATTATTAATAGCATGCAAATAACCCAATGATCTCGATAAAAGGCAGTTATTTCGATACTAGAGACATACACTTAAATTTTATTTATATGTATAGACTCATACTACGGTACTTAATTGTGCGTGTTTATTTAGGCTTATCTGTAACTAAGCGCAGTGAAAGCTTTTGTTCGACGTGTAATATGATCATTGGTTTGACATAAATTGTTATAGCTTACAACTTTGTTTAACTTGGTTACTGTAATCCTGGAGATTATTGAACCGGTAGCATCTGCGTTCTTGCCCTTGTTTTAGTTCGTTAATTTTATTGGTATTATAACAGCTAGATCAGTATAATATTAAGTTATTGCGTTATTCCATTTCAACCTACAAAATTCACTGCTAAACACAGGCCCATAGATTGGCTTATAAGGGCGATATTTTTTTTTTATAGGATAGGGGACAAACGAGCACACAGTCCACCTGATGGTAAGTGGTTGCTGTGACCCATAGAAATCTACATCTATCCTCAAAAAAGAATCAAAATGCAGATGCGTTGTCACCCTGGAGGACTAACATGGAATGCCTCTTTTCCAGTAAAAAGGGTGTCCGGTTCTCTACACTCACCGTACGAAACACAGCAGTGTTAAGCTGCTATTTTACGCTGGTATTCTGTGAGAGCGTGGTCCTTCCCCGGTCGAGCCGACCCATTCGTGCTACAACTATACTACTAATATAGCTGCAGCATGGCTCTACCATGTATAAATATTAAATATTATCATTATACCACGTATAATTATAATATTTGCAATAGTTGCCACGCTTGGTAGGCGGGTTGGGAACCACAGTTTTTTATTATTTTGAGTTTATGTCAGGAAGATGTTGCTGCCAATCTCCTGTTTTAGTTTCCCTCTGTCGCCTTTTACGACACTTGCCGGATGATAGTGGAAGTAGATAATGTTACACCACCACCACACGACAAGCTAAGATATCTTCTTGGTCATAGAATTATTACGTATACGTCTTCGTACGCAATACGTAATCTTTATTATATCGATTATTTAAAATTAATCAATAAAATAGTGATTTGCACAATTTGATTGCAAACGCCAGAAACTGGTATCACTGAATGGCGTGTATGTGTGCGTGTGACGAGCGTAGGCACATTCGACTCGCGCCCACTAACATAATGA
This sequence comes from Parnassius orleans, assembly GCA_029286625.1. NCBI lineage: Eukaryota > Metazoa > Arthropoda > Insecta > Lepidoptera > Papilionidae > Parnassius > Parnassius orleans. Next base: position 1,424,590 of record JAGSMP010000097.1, read on the forward strand.
CCTTGCTTCACTTTAACGCTCGTGTTTTGTACTAGACTGCGCTTCTACACGTAATAATTCTATGTTCTTGGTACTTTCCATACTCGCCTCATACGACATACGACGATATGGGATATATTCTTATATCGCACACACCGGTAAATATAAAGTATACATTAAGTTTAGCTTGTTCTCAATAGTATTTCCTGTGAAAGAATAAAACTAACAACTTTTTAATATGAAAGTAAAGATGACAAACAAACACACAGTTTTATTCGTGGTAAGTGGATGCTGTGACTTATAGACATCTACATCTACCCTCAATTAAAAATCAATAATCACAATGTGGATTGATAATGGTGAGGTCGTTATTCACTATAATGTAGTAAAAATATTTTCATTACAGCCCATTAAAGTCCACAGCTGACCATAGACGTAGATAGAAAAACTTAAATTAAAAAAAAAACACGCTGAAGTAAACCGCTTTGATAGAACTGAGTTATTACACACAATCATTTGTTCTTCTAATAATGCTAAAATAGAACAAAGATATTATTCTTTATAATAAGACAATATTCTTTAAACTTAACGCTGTTTGAATACTTTTTAGCGCGACTGCTCATCATGTAATCCCGGGTTCAAATCCCGGGTAGGGCCAAAATAACAAGTTATTGGGTTTTTCTGTTAAGAAATTCTCAACACCATTCTGGAGTCGAGAAAGTTGGCGGTGTTTGCCCCTCGTGCGTCGTAAAGCACGCGTCGGTCATGCGCCTGATCTCTCTCCGGTCGTGTCGGAATGCCGTCCCATCGGACTATGAGAGTAAGGGGCATAGAGAATGCACCTGTGTTAGCGCACACCAGACTGTGCTGTAATCCTGTCCTGCGCAGATAGCTAGTCTCCGATGAGATTATTCGCCATGACCGAAATTCGGTCTGGAGGATTAGTAAAACAAAAAGAATATCAGGTTCATCATTCCTTTACAACTGAGGCACTTAACATTTTATTGACTAAACACAGTCAATTACCAGACCGCGTAAGGGCAGTCGTATGATGCCGCTTAACGTGGGCTTGCAAATCAGACAGTATTTGTACCCATGCGCAGCACCATTCCACATGTCCCTTGTCCTTCCCTTTCCACTCCTTTAGAACACAGTCAGTACAGAACTGTCCAGCGTCGTTCATTTCATCCACGTAGGGTGCGGGAGTAGGTGATATCGCCACCCAACCAAGAGCAGGTATACTTTCAGATATCGCCGATAGGTTGTTGAAGAAAGAAGAGTTTAAAAAGTTTAAAATACTTACATTACCTTCCTATATATATATATATATATATATATATATATATATATATATATATATATATATATATATATATATATATATATATATATATATATATATGAAATTTTAATATTGACCAAAAATGCTCACCTCTTCACAAAGCAACATAATGATCGTGGTGAATTATTCAATTGCATGTCGACGTAATATTTGCATACCGACAAATCAGTGAAACATGCATGTTCACACTATGTTATAAGATCTAAAAATGTACCATGTTTTATGCAAATAAATATTATTTTTATTATATTATTATTATTAGATACTCGATTTTTCTTTCAAAACTGTTTTATGGCAGAAATTTTGTCGCTAGTCAGAGATGACAGTTGCATCTCTTCGACTTGCGACGACTTGCTCCTAGATGCCGGCAATTGTATGTAGCGAAGCTGTGCCCTGATAAAAATGACTATGTCAACCTTACCGTAAGAAACGTAAAGTAATAGTCATAGGTACTATCACTCGTCTATCTCATCAGTTCATAAGCATCTACGCTGAACATGGACCTCTTAAATAGAGAGTCGATTTGCGACGGATTAGTGATGGCAATATCAGACCGATCGCAATATTAGACCGCAGCTTTGACGCCGTTTCCTGTCGCCGGTATAGACCGACGGGTCTTTGGGTCATTTTTGCTGTTATACATTAAAGAATAATAATAGTATTTCTTGCGAGTCTTGATCATTTCTCTCAATCTGTCTTTCTCTTCTTTATATTTCTGGAATAAGTCTTCATCCATTGGGTTGACTTTAGTTTGCTGCCACAAATAATTACGTATATTTATTGAATTGATAATTTCTTTGTTAATCCAGTCTTTTCTGGGGTTGATTTAAAATTTTGATCTTATCTTGCTTATTCTCTTCCGCTAGTTGAGTAATAAACTGTTCTAAGTAAAGGAAATCATTTGCATTGCACTTTTATAAATATTTTTACCTACCTATAATTGTTACCTACAAATAATTGTTCCGGGTCTGGATGTTTGTCATTGTGCAATTTATGTTTGTAATCTCCACAAACATAAATTGCACAACGATACAGGAGAAAATCCTAGTGTGGAGGTTACGTTTAAAAAAAAGATTTTTATATATATTTTTTTAATTTCTTGTATAGACTGAACATATTCCCCATAGATTGCCTCTTATGGAGATATTTGTCATATTTTCCACACTCGGCAGGTTGTTTTGCAACCGCAGTTTCTTATTATTTTGAGTTATTTTCAGGAAGATGATGTTGCCTATCCTATATTTCTATCTATCATTTTTCATTTCCCTCTGTCGCCTATTACGACACCCACGGGATAATATTATGTATTGGATTCACCGCGAACTTTTCTCTCTAGCATTAATTGAATTGGGGTTTATTCAATAAGTTAATCTTATCAAATAACATATTATAATTTCACACGTTAATAGAACATGTCGCGTGCTAGCTACGAGCGATACTTTCCCCCACCCCACCTTCACCCCCATGGTTAATAAAATTTATCAGGGGGGCTTGTTTAATCTGTAAATGACAATGCCTACCTATCTCATTACTACAGATAAGATCGTACACAAAAGCACTTTATATAATTTGGAATAGTTTCTACAAGTGACAGTTCCAATTAACAAATTTAGTCTAAGATACAGTAAGTAATTACAAATAAAGTATTTTCGATAATTGACTCGAATAGAAAGATGTTAAGTTGGAAATTATTAGAGTCCCTTAATGACAAAGTTTATTGTCCAACATAAGCCGGGGAAGTCTCCCCTTCTCAACTTTTAGGACATAGTGAATACGTGGTAGAGCCATGCTGCAGCTATATTAATTGTATAGTTGTAGCACGAATGGGTCGGCTGGACCGGGGAAGGACGACGCTCTTATGAGAGCGTGTATTCTATGGAATACCAGCGTGAAATAGCAGCTTAACGCCGCTTTGTTTCGTATGGTGAGTGTAGAGAACCGGAGATCCTTTTTACTGGAAACGAGGCATTCCATCTTAGTCCTCACGGGTGACAACGCATCTGCATTTTGATTCGTAATCGAAGATAGATATAGCTGTCTATGGGCCACAGTAACCACTTACCATCAGGTGGACTGTGTGCTCGTTTGTCACCCTTATCCTATTAAAAAAAAATAAAAAAAAATGGATTTTTGATTTCTAGACGGCTCCGTGGCGTAGCGGAGTTTGAATCCCGCACGGAACAAGAATTTGTATGTCCTACAAATAATTGTTCTGGATCTGGATGTTTGTTCTTGTGCAATTTATGTTCGTAAACTACCTACAAGGTATAGGAGGAAATCCTGGGTTTAAAAAAAACATAACGTAATCCGGGGAGGCTTTTAAGACATTTAAGACATTGTAAGAGCCCAATTTTATTACTTTCTTAATCAAGGACTTTCGATTTTTTTTATTTACCTATATCTTAGCGCTAGTTATTTTACTTTGACTCAAGTTTTCTCTCATTATTGAGAGGGATTTTTCGTACAGGAAGGAGTGTAGCGGATTGCATCTCCTCGTAAGCTTTTTGATTTCTTTGTTTAACCATTATTTAACAAATAATAAAAAAAAAAATATTTTCTCCCAATTATAGGTACAATAAACGTTTTTAACATTTTCTACTGCCAAACTGCACTTCAGTTTGTCGGCAGTAGTTCTCGTCTTACATGCTTATGTTTATGTAATCTTAAGTATAATTTTTTATACATATATTAGGTCCTTACATATGAAATTAGCATTTTGTCGTACTGACCACTTTGATCTGAAATATCTCCTCTTTGGTTAAGAATTCCAAATTCAAATTTATAAATTCATTTAGCTGGTACATTTATGTTTTGAAAACAGTCATTCATTTGTTTTTTCCTCATTATTTTTTTTCTTTGGCGTCGCTTATTACCGCACAATGGAAAACATGAAATATCGGTATATTTACGAGTACGAGTTCTACCGTGGCACCAGTGCTGCAGAAACAGCTCGAAGGATTAATGATATGTATGGCGCTGGTATCGCAAAAGAAAGCACGGTACGTTTTTGGTTTCAACGTTTTCGTTCTGGAAATTTCGACCTTTAGAACCAACCTCGTGGACGGCCGGAGAGAAAGGCTATTGTGGAAGCGAATCCATCACAAAGCACTTCAGAGATAGCTGCAGGCTTCGGGGTAAGTGATAAAACTGTATTAATTCACATGAAGCAAATCGGGAAAGTAAAAAAAAACTTGAACGATGGGTACCTCATGAATTGAGTGAATCGAACTTGCAAACACGCGCCGACTGCTGTGTTACTTTGCTCAACCGACACAATAATGAAGGGATTTTAAATCGAATCATTACTTATGATGAAAAGTGGATACTGTACGATAATCGGAAGCGCTCGTCGCAATGGCTGAACTCTGGAGACCCAGCCAAATCCTGCCCTAAACGAAAATTGACTCAGAAAAAGTTACTTGTGAGTGTTTGGTGGACTAGCGCCGGTGTCGTTCACTACAGCTTTCTAAAATCTGGCCAAACGATTACGGCAGTTATCTATTGTCAGCAACTGCAAACCATGAAGAAAAAACTAGCTGCTAAACAACCGAGATTGGTCAATCGCTCTAGGGCACTGCTGCTTCACGACAACGCGAGACCACACACTGCACAATAAACAACCACTAAGTTAGATGAGCTACAATTGGAATGTCTGCGACATCCACCGTACTCCCCGGACCTTGCTCCAACAAATTACCATTTTTTCCGGAATGTGGACAACTTCTTACAAGGAAAAAAATTCAACTCCGATGCGGCAGTCCAGTTCGCCTTCAAAGAGTTTATTGATTCTCGCCCCCGTGGTTTTTTTTAGTAAAGGGATCAATGAAATACCTATGAAATGGCAAAAGTGCATAGATAACAACGGTGCATACTTTGATTAATTAAATATATTTAACAAAAAAAATTGACTTTATATTCCTCCCGTACAAAACGCCAATTTCATATGTAAGGACCTAATATTAACATCTATTTTATTATTTTATTTATACATATTTAGTACAAAGTTTGTTATGAAGTCTATATCAGCCAAATATTAAAATTGGTTCATTAGTTACTGTCCAGCGTCGTTCATTTCATTCACGTAGGGTGCGGGAGTAGGTGATATCGCCACCCAACCAAGAGCAGGTACTTTCAGATATCGCCGATAGGTTGTTGAAGAAAGAAGAGTTTAAAAGTTAAAATTCTTACATTACCTTCCCTATATACATATGAAATTTTAATATTGACCAAAAAAAATGCTCACCTCTTCATAAAGCAACATAATGATTGTGGTGGTACAAGAAGGTATCTGTGGAAATTATCTGTGCCCCAGGCAGCCACAACTTGTTTTGCTAGAAATAGTTATAGCATGTGCGTTCGACTATTTAATTTAATTCCGAACCGATTTGCCATTATCAACACCCTTCGCAGACGGATTAGTGATGGCAATATCAGACCGATCGCAATATTAGACCGCAGCTTTGACTCCGTTTCCTGTCGCCGGTATAGACCGACGGGTCTTCGGGTCATTTTTGCTTTTATACATTAAAGAATAATAATAGTATTTCTTGAGAGTCTTGATTATTTTTGGAATAAGTCTTCATCCTTTGGGTTGACTTTAGTTTGCTGCCACAAATAATTACGTATATTTATTGAATTGATAATTTCTTTGTTAATCCAGTCTTTTCTGGGGTTGATTTAAAATTTTGATCTTATCTTGCTTATTCTCTTCCGCTAGTTGAGTAATAAACCGTTCTAAGTGAAGGAAATCATTTGCATTGCACTTTTATAAATATTTTTACCTACCTATAATTGTTACCTACAAATAATTGTTCTGGGTCTGGATGTTTGTCATTGTGCAATTTATACAGGAGAAAATCCTAGTGTGGAGGATACGTTTAAAAAAAAGATTGTTATAATTCAGAGCCCTGTATCTTTTTTTTATTTCTTGTATAGACTGAACATATTCCCCATAGATTGCCTCTTATGGAGATATTTGTCATATTTTCCACACTCGGCAGGTGGTTTTGCAACCGCAGTTTCTTATTATTTTGAGTTATTTTCAGGAAGATGATGTTGCCTATCCTATATTTCTATCTATCATTTTCATTTCCTCTGTCGCCTATTACGACACCCACGGGATAATATTATGTATTGGATTCACCGCGAACTTTTCTCTAGCATTAATTGAATTGGGGTTTATTCAATAAGTTAATCTTATCAAATAACATATTATAATTTCACGTTAATAGTACATGTCGCGTGCTAGCTACGAGCGATACTTTCCCCCACCCCACCTTCACCCCCATGGTTAATAAAATTTATCAGGGGGGCTTGCTTAATCTGTAAATGACAAGGCCTACCTATCTTATTACTACAGATAAGATCGTACACAAAAGCACTTTATATAATTTGGAATAGTTTCTACAAGTGACAGTTCCAATTAACAAATTTAGTCTAAAATACACTAAGTAATTACAAATAAAGTATTTTCGATAATTGACTCGAATCGAAAGATGTTAAGTTTGAAATTATTAGAGTCCCTTAATGACAAAGTTTATTGTCCAACATAAGCCGGGGAAGTCTCCCCTTCTCAACTTTTAGGACATAGTGAATACGTGGTAGAGCCATGCTGCAGCTATATTAATTGTATAGTTGTAGCACGAATGGGTCGGCTGGACCGGGGAAGGACGACGCTCTTATGAGAGCGTGTATTCTATGGAATACCAGCGTGAAATAGCAGCTTAACGCCGCTTTGTTTCGTATGGTGAGTGTAGAGAACCGGAGATCCTTTTTACTGGAAACGAGGCATTCCATCTTAGTCCTCACGGGTGACAACGCATCTGCATTTTGATTCGTAATCGAAGATAGATATAGCTGTCTATGGGCCACAGTAACCACTTACCATCAAGTGGACTGTGTGCTCGTTTGTCACCCTTATCCTATTAAAAACAAATTTAAAAAAATTGGAGTTTTGATTTCTAGACGGCTCCGTGGCGTAGCGGCGTTGGAATCCCGCACGGAACAGGAATTTGTATGTCCTACAAATAATTGTTCTGGATCTGGATGTTTGTTCTTGTGCAATTTATGTTCGTAAACTACCTACAAGGTATAGGAGGAAATCCTGGGTTTAAAAAAAACATAACGTAATCCGGGGAGGCTTTTAAGACATTTAAGACATTGTAAGAGCCCAATTCTATTACTTTCTTAATCAAGGACTTTCGATTTTTTTTATTTACCTATATCTTAGCGCTAGTTATTTTACTTTGACTCAAGTTTTCTCTCATTATTGAGAGGGATTTTTCGTACAGGAAGGAGTGTGGCGGATTGCATCTCCTCGTAAGCTTTTTTATTTCTTTGTTTAACCATTATTTAACAAATAATAAAAAAAAATATTTTCTCCCAATTATAGGTACAATAAACGTTTTTAACATTTTCTACTGCCAAACTGCACTTCAGTTTGTCGGCAGTAGTTCTCGTCTTACATGCTTATGTTTATGTAATCTTAAGTATAATTTTTTATACATATATTAGGTCCTTACATATAAATTAGCATTTTGTCGTACTGACCACTTTGATCTGAAATATCTCCTCTTTGGTTAAGAATTCCAAATTCAAATTTATAAATTCATTTAGCTGGTACATTTATGTTTTGAAAACAGTCATTCATTTGTTTTTTCCTCATTATTTTTTTTCTTTGGCGTCGCTTATTACCGCACAATGGAAAACATGAAATATCGGTATATTTACGAGTACGAGTTCTACCGTGGCACCAGTGCTGCAGAAACAGCTCAAAGGATTAATGATATGTACGGCGCTGGTATCGCAAAAGAAAGCAAGTTACGTTTTTGGTTTCAACGTTGTCGTTCTGGAAATTTTGACCTTCAGAACCAACCCCGTGGACGGCCGGAGAGAAAGGCTATTGTGGAAGCGGATCCATCACAAAGCACTTCAGAGATAGCTGCAGGCTTCGGGGTAAGTGATAAAACTGTATTAATTCATGAAGCAAATCAGGAAAGTAAAAAACTTGAACGATGGGTACCTCATGAATTGAGTGAATCGAACTTGCAAACACGCGCCGACTGCTGTGTTACTTTGCTCAACCGACACAATAATGAAGGATTTTAAATCGAATCATTACTTATGATGAAAAGTGGATACTGTACGATAATCGGAAGCGCTCGTCGCAATGGCTGAACTCTGGAGACCCAGCCAAATCCTGCCCTAAACGAAAATGACTCAGAAAAGTTACTTGTGAGTGTTTGGTGGACTAGCGCCGGTGTCGTTCACTACAGCTTTCTAAAATCTGGCCAAACGATTGGCAGTTATCTATTGTCAGCAACTGCAAACCATGAAGAAAAACTAGCTGCTAAACAACCGAGATTGGTCAATCGCTCTAGGCACTGCTGCTTCACGACAACGCGAGACCACACTGCACAATAAACAACCACTAAGTTAGATGAGCTACAATTGGAATGTCTGCGACATCCACCGTACTCCCGGACCTTGCTCCAACAAATTACCATTTTTCCGGAATGTGGACAACTTCTTACAAGGAAAAAATTCAACTCCGATGCGGCAGTCCAGTTCGCCTTCAAAGAGTTTATTGATTCTCGCCCCGTGGTTTTTTAGTAAAGGGATCAATGAAATACCTATGAACTGGCAAAAGTGCATAGATAACAACGGTGCATACTTTGATTAATTAAATATATTTTACAAAAAAAAAATTACTTTATATTCCTCCCGTACAAAACGCCAATTTCATTTGTAAGGACCTAATATTAACATCTATCTTATTATTTTATTTATACATATTTAGTAGTATAAATAAAATAATAAAATAAATAAGTTGTTATAAGTCTATATCAGCTAAATATTAAAATTGGTTCATTAGTTTTTGAATTGTTTTTTTTACATACATATACACTAATTCAACACACACTCAAACAGCAGAAAGTCTGGAGGTAGCTCGTTATGTAATTGCGGAATAACCCATTGTCTCGTGCGCATACCGAAGAAATTTTTGATTTTAGTTACTACATACTTTCCTTTTCTAGTGGATTGACGAGTTAGGTAGCCATATTCTCTTTCTTCTTTAAACTCATTTTTATTAAACTGTTCCATTATCAACTTTATTTTCACTTTTTTGTCTAAAGGTACAATTTTGAAAAGTTTGTCATATTCTTTATTACACGCAATTTTCACTTTGTTATCACATAGTATCTTTAATAACCTTGTGTTGTGTAAACGGAAGTTATTTATTATTCAGAACGTGTTAATTCTACAAATTAAATTAACCTTATCTAAAAGTACTTTTTTTGTAGAAGCCAAAGGCAAACAAGCACACAGTTCACCTGATTGTAAAAGTAAATACTGTAGCCCATAGATATACCAATATCTATTTCTTATTTAAAATCAAAATGCAGACGCGTTGTCACCCCTGAGAACTAAGATAGAATGCCTGGTTGCAAGTTAAAAGGGTGTCCGGTTCTCAGCGACGAGCAGCCCATTAGACTGCCTCGTTGGTCATGAGTTCCCGTTGATCCTACGCCTGATCTCTCTCCGGTTTGTCGGATTGTCGTCGACACACCTGTGTATCCGTCGGGACTTGCCGTCACGACTGAAATTCGGTCTGGAGGACATTATTATTATAACTGCAGACCATGGAAATGTTGTCGACCTAGAAATCCTAGGCAGAAAAAGACCTTTCAAAGTTTAAGTAAAACCTTTTCTTTTTCATCATCATCATCATCATCCCTTCATTCAGCCCTTCACAGGTCCACTACTGAACATAGGCTTGCCCCAAGGAATACCACAAAGCACGGTCCTGAACCACCTGCATCCATCGACTTCCTGCATGTCTTACCTGGTTGTCACTCCATCTAGTGGGGGGTTGCCCTACACTTCACCTACCGATACGAGGCTGCCACTCGGGAACCTTTTTCCCCATTGGTTGTCGGTTCTTCGAGCTATATGGCCGGCCCATTGCCACTTCAGCTTATTAATCCGTTGGGATATGTCGGTTACTCTGGTTCTACTTTTTTCTTTTTAATAGAAGTTAATTGTTATAAATTAATTTATTATATAAACACCACATTAATATTACATAAAACGTAATATATATATATATATATATATATTGTTATTGTATATATATAATATATATTGTTATTGTTTATATATAATATATATATATATATATATATATATATATATATATATATATATATATATATATATATATATATATATATATATTTCGTTAAAACGTGCTATGAAATAAATATTTTACAAACATTGTATTATAACAGTACATCATGTCTTGCTACGACTATATAAATATAGCATACAAAACTTTTGTACATTACTAATCATGATCAAAATCCTAATGCTATAGAAATTATTTTTACTTAGCCATTCGTGTAATATTGATTTAAATAATGTTTGTAATATAAGCAGAACCATATTTGAAAGTTGGTTCTATGAATTATTTAAATTGCAAATTCATTCATTGTTTTAATTCACAGAGCACATTCATCTATTAAATATTACCACAGTACCTACACACATTTTCGAACGGTACCAACACAAACTAAAATGTTGTTATACTGCACATCTGCAAGTAAATATTGCCTAAAGCGGGGAGATTATAACTGGGGATTAATTGTAATTGATTGCATTAAACGTCGTGTTGTGGCGGCTTTAGAGAATCTAGCAGCCATTTTGTCCTGTGAGGGTCGTAAGATCAAAGGATATGTCAGAAATATCTTGTGCCTATCTTAAGAGAGGTCCAAGTCCAACATTGGACTTTTATGGACTTTTAAGGGCTAGTGAAGACGTAGAAGAACAATAATTAAAACTCCAATGTATACCTTGATCAAATTTATATGTGACAACATGAAAAGCACCAGCTTTCAAATAAAAAAAATAATCATCGAAATCGGTTCACCTCGAAAAAAGTTATGAGGTAACACACATAAAAAAAACATACAGTCGATGGCCTAAAGGTCTAGATACCAGGCCATAAACTCCAAAAAAAAAACATACAGTCGAATTGAGTACTCTTTTTGAAGTCGGTAGAAAAGAATAAGTAATAAATATATGTATTCAGGTGATACTTTGCAGAAATCCATTAAATGAAAGATGTTGATTAATTAGCTTAATAAAATAAAATGATATGTCTTACCTAGTTTGAAGAGCACATCCCGCCCTCCCTCAATTATAGGGATAGTGCACGAATTATTTTCTTACATCATTCTTAAGTCATATTTTTAAGAATGTAAACTATAACTGTTTTATAAAGAAAAGTCAAAGGCCATGGGAGGATACAGCCTTCATCTTATTTTCAATAAGGCAACTTTTATCACTATCATTCACTATCAATAAAGCCCATCACAAGTCCACTGCTCAACATAGGCCTCCCCATAGATTACCACAAAGTACAGTCCTGAGCCACTTGCATCCATCGTCTGCTTGCGTGTTTCATCAGGTCATCACTTCATCTAGTGAGGAGACGCCCAACACTGCGCTTACCAGTACGAGGCTGCTACTCAAGAACCTCTCATTGCCACTTCAGCTTACTAATCCGCAATTTTTATCTATACGTATAAATAAAATTGCAGTGTCTGTCTGTAATATTGAAATAACTGGCTTCTATTAAGCTCAGGGGGTTATTTGCACGCTATTAAGACATAAACAACAACTTTAAAATTTTGTCTGTCTGTCTGTCCAGGCTAATCTTCGGAATAGTCGAACCGATTATGATGAAACTTTACGAACAGATAGAGAGCGATGACCGTTACAGCCTATAAAGTCCACTGCTGAACATAGACCTCCCCCATAAATTGCCTCATAGGGGGTATATTTGCCATAGTTGCCACTCTTGGCAAGCGGGTTGGCAACCGTGGTTTTAATTTAAATTTTATTGTTATTTTATTTTAATTTATTATTTTAAGTCGTTATTAGGATGACGCTGCTGCCCATCTCTTTATTTGTTCCCTCTTTCGCCTCTTGTGACACCCACGATGATATGGGGTAGTGGATATTCTTACACTGTCGCTACACGGATGATATCTAAACAACACCATATTAATAGATCCTATCACGGTGAAGCCGGGGCGAGGCGCTAGTGTTATAATAAAAATATTGACTTAATTCACGGGAAACTACAATAGTTGATGAGGATTTCGCTTGAATGGGTAGAGTACAAAATTATTTGTAATCACATCACGTGCTCCTTCGCTATGATACCAGCTAATATTGTCTCAATAAACAAGGCGCGTGAGTGTGCAAACAAAACGCTGATGGCGGATGCTGAGCTGCGGATTAACTGTAATAGAGCGCGTTAATTGAAGCCGCCTGAGGAGGCTTCCTCTGAGGCTCGCTCTCGATATTGATCTCATTGTCATAATCAATTTAGACATGGCGTTATTAAATTAAATACACCTTGATTTGTAATTATCCTTTTTACCCGACTGCTCTGAAAGGAGGGTAATGTTTCTCGAGACTATTATTACACTCTGATATTTTAGTACGCTCTGTAGCTTAAACAGCTTGATATATATTTTAAAATATGAGGTGTCGTTAGTTCGTCTCAATTGTGGGAGTGACATACGGCATATAATCGGCATATAATATTTATAAATTGCATTTTAAAATACAAAAAAAAAAATAGGGGAAGTTTTACGCAGTCGGGGTTTTTAAATAACTGTTTTAACTATTTTGCTTGTTAAATAAATATCACCATTTTACTGAAAATATTTCATCGTACTTTAGTACAATGCTCTTCTTTATTCCTTCTTTATTATTTATGAGAGTTGTGCGCTTCTCATATCTGTATATTATTGTGCTTAGAATTTCACCTGCAAAGCTCTAGGGTAGGATCATTGTTAAGAACTTTTATTCATATAATTTTTTTAATTTTCGTCCTGTCATCCTTTGCATTCACAGACCATACAACTCCCTAACGAGAGTTTGCTTTGCATCTTTTGTATTTAAAGTCTAATGTCATCATCTAGTGTTTTTAATTTTTGTTTATTATTAAAAGTATTGAGTTATTGGAACTATCCTCTGCAATTCATTTATTCACACATTACAGCCTATCAGAGTCCACTGCTGAACATCAACTTCCCCATAGATTGCTTCACAAGTCCACATAGATGCCACGCTTGACAGGCGAGTTGACAGTTTTTTAAGTTCATCCATCTCCTGGTTTGTTTCACTCTGTCGCTTCTTACGATGCCGACGGAACGATGAGGTATTGGATATTCTTACACCTGATAGATAATTTTGTCGATTAATAGATATAATAAGTCCAAGCTGCTGTTGTCTCTACAGGTACAGTGCGACAGAAATACATCGTTAAAAACCTAAACTTTGAATTTCTTGCATCACAGAGAGAATGGTGTCTGATTCTCTACACTCACCATACGAAACACAACAGCATTAAGCTGCTATTTTACGCTGGTAGTCTGTGAGAGGGTATTCCTTCCTCGGTCCAGCAGACTCATTCGTGCTAGAACTATAATATAGCCGCAGCAAGGCTCTACCACTAAATCGCTTAAAAACTATTCTTTAAATTTTTTGCAGCCCAGATATCTCCTTGAATTAATAAATAAGAAATCAATTGATTGATTGATCGTATTATTGAAACATAAAAATGCTTAATGTTATTTTCACCTAAGCGTCCGTCCGAACCAATGCTGTATTTCAGTTCGAAGTAAGAGTGAGCCGGTGTAAATACTGGGTATAAGTGCTGGCTTTGAGGCTGGGATAATTTGCCAGCATTTGTCTTCTATCCGATTAAAATACCGAAATGAATAGATGTTAGGGCTGACTTTGTATAAAAAGGTAATAAATTGTGTACATAACATAACATAAACACTCACGCCTGTCACCCAGAAGGGAGGCAGAGACTATGGACTTCCATTTGGCACGATCCTGACACACCTCTCTCGCCTCCTCCACATCCATATACCTACGCATACACGCTCGTCGGTTAAGGGTACTCTTAAGAAATTGTGTGATAAGAGAAAAGTGTGCTTTGCTAGATGTTGTGGGGTTAAGAAAGGAATACTTCGGTGGTTTGGATATGTAGAATGAATGAATGAGGAAAGAGTGACAAAGCAAATTTATGCTGCAGAAGTGAGTGGCAGAGTCGGCCAGGGACGCTGTAGACGGAACTTTATTGACCAATATTACGTGGTAGAGCCATGCTGCAGCTATATTGTGGTTGCAGCAAAATGGGTCGGCTCGACCGGGGTAGGACCAAGCTCTCACAGAATACCTAATATGAATGTAGAGAACCGGAGACCCTTTTTACTGGAAACGAGGCATTCCATCTTAGTCCTCAGGGGTGACAACGCATCTGCATTTTGATTCTCAATCGAGGACAAATGTAGCCACAGCATCCACTTACCATCAGGTTAACTGTGTGCTCGTTTGTCACCCTTATTCTATAAAAAAAAAACTTTTCTTACTTTTATCCGACTACGGCGATGCTAAAAGGCGGGTTGTTTTTCTTTTCTTTAATACATTTTCATATTTGATGCTCATACTTATATAACTAGGCGAAATAGCTCTTAAACAAATGTTAACTTTCTTACAAAAAAATATTCTTTAAAATATATTTCCCATAAAACATTGTAATGTAGTTTCTTAGTCTATTTGTAAAAAGTAAAAGTGCAAGAGAATAATATTCTCCTTCAATTAAATAGTAAAGTAACAGCCTATATATGGCTCACTGCTGGCCTATGGCACTGTATAGGCCAGGCGTTCTCATATTTCTGAGAGGGTTTTCTTGAAGCAGGGAGGAATCCATCGCGCTTTAAAACAAAGGTGCAAACTTTGTATGAAAAATGTTGGATTTAGACATACAGCTCAAACCGCTGGACGGAGCAGTGTGAAATTGGGACCATAGCTTCCTTTTATAACGTAGGCATCCAATTGTTAAGGATAATAAAGGATTTTGGAAAGTAAATCATGATTACTGGTACTTATATACAAAATTCGTTGAATCACGAGCGTTAATCATCTGCAAGTTCATCTCAGCTTTGTAATGACTCTTCCTGCTCCGTTAAGTTACTGTCTGCACTACAGAATTCGATGCGGTCTTGAACTCTACTGCTAAGTGCTCTTGTGCTGCACACTCTCAGTGATCACTCTCGAAAATACTTATCTTCTTCTCGACTCACCGCAGCTACATGGCAACTTATTTGGCACTTGCACTTTCGACGACAGCATGGACGGTATTATTGAACTCCAGTCTGAGCAGTGATAGCGCTGTCACTCCGCCACAATGACGCATACTACCGAACAATTGAAGAGGCCTAAATCACGCTATCAAAGTTTTACGAACGACTTATTATAAATGAATGTCATGTCCTGCACACTGACAGGATTATGAATTGTGTGTGCAAACATAGGTGAACTCTCTGTTCCGTTAATCTTATAATCCGAGTCCGACATGACCGGAGAGGAATAAGGAAGGAAATAAGGCCGACTTCTTAACCCCGGGCTGCTAGTGAGAATTACTTAGCAGCAAATAAAAACAAAATAACTGATTTTGGCCGGATTCGAGATTCAAGCCCGGGACCGGTGCGTTGCTAGTAGCTACGATCACACTAAGATACTTCGTACGTTCAGTTCATTCAGATGGACGTCTCCCCAGATGCACGCATGCCCGACGAAAGTATTCCCCCTTTTCCACTGACGGCCAAAAATGTGTTTAGAAAATCTACAATTGAATTCATGTAAATACTGTTATAAATTAAACCGTGTAGTTGCGGTGTAAGGATATCCTCTACTCCATATCGCCAGTGTGTGTCGTAAGAGGCAAAAGATGGAAGCAAACCGCAGGAACAGAAACAGCAGCAAAAAACTGCGGCTGCCAACTCGCATGGCAAGCGTGGTAACTATTGCAAATTTATTTATTTACCACTTAAACAATATGTACTGCGTCGTGAACATGATAAAAATATACTAATAAATTTAAGTAAAATTAAAATAAGTAATCAAATGAACATTTTAGTGCGTAATTTTCTTTCTATATAATAAATCTATTAAATGTAAAAAAATACTCTTAAGAAACACATAAATAGACAAATTTAAGAGGTATCTTCTTCATTGCGAAAAAAAAATCGAGGTCATTCTTACCGAGTATTAAACAATTCAATGGCAATTATTAGAGAAAACTGTATCAAAAAATATCTTTTTCATATTTGCATAGCAGCATATCAAATATCCCCCCTACAAGGCAATCTACGGGGGAGGCCTATGTACAGCAGTGGAATTTTGATAGCCTGTAAAAATAAAGGCTGATATAAATTAATTATACGTATCAGGGCTCTAGATACTCTAGAACATTAGTAAGTCGCGTTATTGAAGCGGTAATTGTACTCGCGACATTCCCCTTAGCTTAGCTTTTTCAGCCTTTAACTAAGCTTTTCAGTAATTAGTGCAACATGAGCTTAATGACTCGCATAAACGCGACCTTTTTTCACCTTATGATTTCGGAAACGGGTATACAATTTTTATTAGTCGTAATTCTGTGTACATGCAACAAAACACGAATGTGTTGTAATTTGCAACGAATAAGTATATAAAGTTGCATGTTTATGAAACAAATGTGACATTGCAAGTTGTTAAAATTTTATTTAAATGTTAATTATGTCGTGCCTTATTCAGAAAGAAACATGACTGGATTAAGTGAGTCTAGTTTCTGTGATGTTAATGCTGTTAGCCTATGCGGCTCTTACAGCTTCATCGGATTCAGGACTCAGCTCAGCTATAAAAATGAGGGTGGGGGTGGATTAAAATCGATAATCTAGGGGTGGGATTTACTGTGTTCAGTGATGACATCATCATCACATCAACATCAAATACTCTTTGATGCCGCCGAAAACCACAACATAACATGGGTGAGTTGTCTAACCGCCGTCCGAACAGCCGGGGGTAGCGGACCCCGGTTCTGACGGCTAACTCGTATCTTTCGATGTTCTGGGCGGTGAGAACCGCCCAGGGGGATTAAGTGATTTTAGTATGTTCATAAGTCTGAGATCCGGCTAGTGTTGTATGTTTTCACATGGAAGAGTCATGCTGCAGCATATAATGGATGTAGCATGAATAGGTCGACTCGATTACAAATAAAAATACTTTTGATAGTCACTCTTATGTTTGATTTACTACTGGTTTGGAAAATACCTCTGTCCTGGGAAGAATCAGCAAGAAACCCAGCGAGACATTTTTTTTTCAAAAAGGAATAGTTAACAATTCTGTTTTTATTATGTTACACGATCAACTACACAAAACAAATTAGAAATAGCTTCGTAGCGATCACCTCATTCCCAGGGGTTATCTTTATCCATAAATTCCTTAATTATAATAATAATAATATTTATTGTAAATTGATACAGTGTTATAGTTGAGACCTCCTTTTAAGTTTTTAAAATACTTGTGCCAGAAGGCCACACGCTACCATAGCCTTATAAGCTTATTACCAATAATTTATTTCTTCTTAAATAATGAAAAAAATAATCTTAATAATAAATAATTAGTCATAATCATTAATCAGTTAATAAGTAGTCAATTCTTGCGAATAAGCCTGATATTGTGCTGATGGACCGTGCACAGCCAAGGATATTTTTGGTCGACATTACCATTCGTCGAGAACCTCGTGAAAGCCGAAACAGATAAGCGAACAAAATATCTGGACCTGACTCACGAGGTGACCGACATGTGGGGTGGACTGCCGACCGAAATTATACCTGTAGTCGTTTCTGCGAACGGGTTAATCCTAGTCAGCCTCTCGGTGGTATGGAGTATGGATGTATTACGTCCTTACATATGAAATTAGCGTTTTGTACGGGAGGAATATAAAGTCAATTTTTTTTTGTAAAATATATTTAATTAATCAAAGTATGCACCGTTGTTATCTATGCACTTTTGCTATCTCATAGGTAGTTCATTGATCCCTTTACTAAAACAACCATGGGGGCGAGAATCAATAAACTCTTTGAAGGCGGTTTGGACTGCCGCATCGGAGTTGAATTTGTTTCCTTGTAAGAAGTTGTCCAAATTCCGGAAAAAATGGTAATCTGTTAGAGCAAGGTCCGGGGAGTACGGTGGATGTCCAGACATTCCAATTGTGTGGTCTTGCGTTGTCGTGAAGCAGCAGTGGCCTAGAGCGATTGACCAATCTCGGTTGTTTAGCAGCTAGTTCTTCCTTCATAGTTTGCAGTTGCTGACAATAGATATCTGCCGTAATCATTTGGCCTGATATTAGAAAGCTGTAGTGAACGACACCGGCGCTAGTCCACCAAACACTCACAAGTAACTTTTTCTGAGTCAATTTTCGTTTAGGGCAGGATTTGGCTGGGTCTCCAGGGTTCAGCCATTGCGATGAGCGCTTCCGATTATCGTACAGTATCCACTTTTCATCACAAGTAATGATTCAATTTAAAATCCCTTCACTATTGTGTCGGTTGAGCAAAGTAACACAGCAGTCGACGCGTGTTTGCAAGTTCGATTCACTCAATTCATGAGGTACCCATCGTTCAAGTTTTTTTACTTTTCCGATTTGCTTCAAGTGGATTAATACAGTTTTATCACTTACCCCGAAGCCTGCAGCTATCTCTGAAGTGCTTTGTGATAGATCCTCTTCCACAATAGCCTTTAATTCTTCATTTTCCACTTTGGTCTCCGGCCGTCCACGGGGTTGGTTCTGAAGGTCGAAATTTTCAGAACGAAAACGTTGAAACCAAAAACGTACCGTGCTTTCTTTTGCGACACCAGCGCCGTACAAATAATTAATCCTTCGAGCTTCGTAAACATGTTTTCCATTGTGCGGTAATAAGCGACGCCAAAGAAAAAAATAATGACGAAAAAACAAATGAATGACTGTTTTCAAAACTCAAGTGTACCAGCTAAATGAATATATAAATTTGAATTTGGAATTCTTAACCAAAGAGGAGATATTTCAGATCAAAGTGGTCAGTACGACAAAACGCTAATTTCATATGGACCTAATATTTTGATAGTTATCTATTATTATGTTTATTCTATTATATAAGATTTTAACTTGAGCTGAATATTGACGCCTTGCAAAAGCAGAATTCATTTTTTAGTAATCACGACTATATCCTTTCTTCTTTTATTTTGAGTGTTATGATCATATACTAAGGTTTTATGAAATTTTAGAATAGAATTTTAGGGCAAGGAAATGTCCGCCGCGCTGCCCCAATGCGTGTTGGCGAACTTCACATGTCTTCGAAATATCTTACAAGTCCTAAGAAATTAATTTTTTATAAGTGTGGATGAAGTTTCTACAATAATAGGTGTATTTCTTCCTTCTTAGTCTTTACTCTATATATATATCTTTGATGTTATTTCTGTCCAACTTACACTCTACAGTTTTGGACAAGTTAAGTACCATCTCAATTAAGTCTTCTTTCGTCTCTTCATTTTTTAGGAACATTCTTTAGCTCCAAATTTGATTTGCGACTGGATATCTGCAAATCTTCAATTTTATTCTCTAGAACCGTTATATAATCTCTGTCTTTTTGTTCTTCTTTCTCTAGTTTCTCTATTTTCTTCCTAAAGTCCTCATTCTTTGTCATGAGCAACTCAATTAGGTTTTCAATTTTATTATTGGTTCCCTTAATTTCTGACAAAACTTGACTAATTTTATTAATTTCTTTATTGTCTTCTGACATCACAGATAACACCAGGTTTTTTATATCATCTTTAAAGGCGTTAAAATCGGATAAAAAGTCATGGTCTTTTCTCCTCTTAACGCGTGTGCAGACAAAGTTAGGTGGAGTCTTCTCCATAAGGTCATTCATATTTGATTCTGACAAGGACTTTTCCAGACATTCAGCCATTTTAAATAAGTGTATTTGTAAAATTAATGCAAAACAATTTAGTTACAGGTTTATTTTGAAGATCATTGAGTTGCATGTACTAGGCAAGCAGAAATTCTAAATAGTTATAAAATATTGTAATCCGTAGTGTAATGCAAATCTAATATCAATCAAATCAGTCCAGTAGCGAGTGGTCTTGTTAAAATTGGTGGCAATCAATGATTTCATATAAAATTTTGTTCGTCCTCTCACCAATGGTGGATTCAATCTACGTCGTGAATATGCTCCTTCTTACGTATGCACTATTAGTTGGTTTAAAATAAGAAATAAAATATAGTTTTAAACGAAAATAACACAAATAAATAATATTTTTCGGAAAAAATTTAGCAAAAACGTGTGACGTTGACGTATGAAAAATAAGGATACTATCATGGAAATACATGTACTTCGTACAAACTGGAACCCGCCCTCACTAATGACATAAAAATACAAGAAAATGACCTTGAAATTTTTCTGTACCCCTCAGTCTCTTTCTCATTAGGGTGAACACAAAATACAAGAATTTGGGATATTATGGAAAAAAACAGTTTATTTTTATCATATTCATTTATAAAATATTAATTTCATTGAAAATATTAGGGTTCCATTGAAAAGCATGATATTAGAAAAATTCACAAAGACGAAGCTGCGGGCGGAAGTTATACACAAAACTTTAATCATGAATTCAGACCATCATCCTGAGCAAAAATATAAAATAATTTTTGTCCGGAAATGAAAAAAAAATTGACTTCCCATACAAAATGTATCGGTCACGTGACCAATTTTGTATGGGAAGTCAAAAAAAAATTTAATATCCGCAAAGAAATTCCTTCAGTACCTTGCTCAGGATGATGATCATGATGAGTTCATGGTTAAAGTTTTCGGGAGGCTGTCTTTACATCCCTTATAAAGTAACATTAGGAAATAATAAAAATAAAATAATAATCGTTTTTATTTACATTTATCATTACAATAGTAATAGTATCCACAAATTTGAAAGATACAATAATAATAATTAGAAGCGAAGGTTTTTACAACAACACAATTTTTTATACATGACTGAATAAAATAGTTTTGTGAAGTTTTTGGCGCTTTGTACGAACATCACTCAACTTTTGATCCATACAATTTTTTAGATGCGTTCTGAGACGCATGGTCAAAAAAGAGTTTGAAACTAATTTTCAAATTCTGGATTCATGAAATTTTGAGCAATTTATGCGCAACTGTGGTGTAGTGTTGAATAATAATATTGATTAATACATTTTTAATATTAGGTTGACTCAGACTATTCATATTTGATGCCCTTTTAAATATTTTATCCGCAAAAAGGACTATTTTGTACACCTCCGCAGATGGAAAATACAATTTACCTCTATTTACAAATGTTGTAAAGGATTGATATTTATTTACATTCAAAACGTGTAAATGATCGGTTTGTGTATGATCTGCAGCAATTAGCAAATTTTTACAATCTTTACATTTCAGCCGTTTGACAATATTTTTTATTATATATCCGGTAGTATAATAAAGAATATTTTTCTGATAATCCGTATGGGTGTTTTGTGATTCTAAAGCCTGCAAGTGGTTTTCAATTTCATCATCAGTATCTGCATCATCAGTATTATGATGATATTAAAATGTCATTGCTATTTTGGATGTTATAATATCGATGTTCATATTTTCCTTTTCCGTTTCAAAAATGTCTCGAAGTGAAGACCGTGTTTTTTTTTACAAACAGGAACATTTACATTTTCTTTTGTAGCATCACGCAGCGGCCAAGATTCCTGAAAAGACACGAATATCTGATTTTCCAACACTGAACAACAATATATTTATTACGCATTAAGGTAACAATTTAATAATAATAATAATAATTTATTTCAGGCAATATTTACATTACATGATGTTAATGAATGTAAATAGAAGCCTATAGATAAATACCTTATTGACTAACATACATATTTATTATAAAAATTTAAAAACACGTTAATGGCTAATTCGGTAAATTAAAAGAGCACTTACATAACTGCAAGATGGCATGCCTAACATAGTGTCCCATGTTCATTTAGAAGCTGCGCTAGTTGCATATTCTTCATTTGACTGCAAATATAATTAAGTAAGTATTAAATTAAACCTGCGACAGTGTCTTCTCATCGTCACTTAAAAAATATACATACTTTTATTAAAATATTCGACTCTTCATTACCCTGAACCGTATCAGGTAAATCTGATAGTTGATTTTCTTTGTTTACTTGTGTCTGAAATGAACAATATAAATTTGGTAAACAAAAATATAAAAATCATACTCGTAGGAAGTAAATTAGAACTACATTTAAAAATATTGAAAAAAAAATGTAGGAGACATTATATCTGAACATTTATTTATAACGACAGCGCTTATAATAAAATTATCAACAAAATGAATTACCTGAGGCCGCAATTTTGATTAAATATGTGTAAATTTTCATTTAAAAAATTAAATACAATTAAAAAATTTGAAAAATGTTGTGCAATAATAGCTTGTAAATATTTAAAAAAATTATAGCCTAGTGGTATAACATAAGCTGTTCCAATTTTCTAGGTAACAGAATGCATTTTTCTTTCTTTCTCAAAAAAAAATATCAAGAGAAAAATGTTGTAATTTCAAATTACTTTTCTTCCCTTGGAAACAAAACATCTCATTGAAATAAGTAATAACAAGTACCTTACCAAAGTTCATACCTGTATCAGAGAACAATCTGCTATTTCATTTAAAAATGGTGTGACTCTCAGTCGTTTTCCCGTAATCATGTAATCGGTTGATTTGAAATGGAGGTTACAAATCTTTGCTTTTTCAAAAAGGGTCTTTTTAGTTCCACATTATTTAACCATTTATTACCTTCTGTTAGATTGGAAGGAAACCTGCAAAAAATAAGTTATAAAAAATATAAATTTATTTTAATTTTGATGTTTGAGAAAATACCATTCGAGAAAACCTTTTCCGTTTCTAATTAAAATGAAAATACATTCACAATGTATGGTCACCCTAGTCGTAGTTATAATACAAACATGAAACGTTAATTATTAAGCAAATAACGAAGTAAAATTGAAAATACCGAACCAAAATTAACATCTAAACCAAAATAACCATTTGTCTATCCAGAAATAACAGCAATTAAAGTCGAAATATCACTAAACAATTTCACATGACGCGCAGTATTTGCATAGTGTTTTGTACTTACGAATGAAATATAATATTACATCCTGGATGCCACTCATGTTTTTCATTCTCAATGGACTTTTGAAGACGGAACGTGTTTTAGAATGGCACGAAGGCCCAGAAGCCATGCAAAAATATTTAAAAAAAAAAAAATAACATGATGAAAAAAATTAATGAATGACAGGTACTTGCTTCGGCAGTACATATACTAAAATTGGAACGATGAATGAATGACAGGCTGTCATTTATTTGACTTTTGCAGATTGCTGTCGTTCGTTTGCTCTTGCTACATATTGTACTATGCGATTTTGGATTTTCTGATACCCTTACAACTTTTGCATTTTCCACGGACTTCGATACCTTCCCCTTACGATTACTTTGACCTGGGTTATACGGATACCGATTTAGTGCTTTTTGATTGGGATCTAAGACGTCATTGCTCTTGTTGGAAAGCGTTATGGAGCCTTCTACGAGATTGATTTGTATAAACTAACATATTATGTGTTAATACGCTTCAGCGTTATCGGCTTGACCAAGCGTGGTGATTAATGCTCATGCCTTCTCTGTATGAGAAGAGGCCTTTGCCCAGCAGTGGGGTAGTATTTTGCTGGTATTAGGTATTATTTACTTGTCCTTGTCTGTTCATCAGACTTTTAGATTTCGATGGCTAAAAGCGTCGTCTGTCAAGCCGACTCCTGGAGTCTGGTCCCGCTTGTATTCTTTAAAATTCAGCATCGGCGCGATATTACGAGAATATAACTGCTGTTTGTGGACATGTAACATTGAAGAGGGATTTATTTCTGAGTGATTGTAACTCTCTCAGCAATTAAGAAACAATTTGATTTTAATTAGCGTATAGTTTTGAGGTTATGACAGCTGTCAGACCTTACCTGACAGCTGTCCTTATAATCTGACCTGACCATATAACCTAAAAACATATTTACTTAATAGCATTTTTTCCTGGCCTCTAAATGAAAAGATGACAAGTTATTATGTTATTATAAACAATAACTGTTTTTATACAACACTAATTGTTTTTGTACAACTCTAGTTGTAGGTAGACGCGACCTGTAAAACGAATCAAGTGACAGGTCAATCAATGTATAGAAAGTGGGCATGATACTTTATACCTACCCAATAAGAATACGATAAGACAAGAGCTTAGAGAACGTGTCGACACATTTATGGAGGCGCTTTCTCTTTAGCCCAAAGTCCCAAAGACAACGGTACGCATTACGTTTAACGTTAAACGTTAAATTATTAACAGTTAACTCTGAGAAAATAATATAATAGCTTGAGAAAACTTAAACAACACGCAATGATCATGAGCTATGATGATCCCAGTAAGAATACTAGGTCATAGTCATGAAATTATTGTATTGTCATTGGTTCATAATACGTCTGCAAAAGTTTAAATTATACAGGCATCTGGACGTAGTCACCGTCGAGTATTTGGAAAATAAGCAAATTGCAATTATTAACAATTTCCATTGGTGCTGGTAAGGTAGCCAGCGTGCTATAGAATTTATGACGAACGCTTAGCCCCTTAGCTAGTACTCCTTTAAGTTTTATTATATTGTTTATTATAACATTATTTATTATTAACGGCTATCATAATACCATTTTTTAAATACAATAAGGGTCCCAAACGAGCACACAGTTCATCTGATGGTAAGTGGGTACTGTGGCCCATAGACATCTACATTTATCCTCAATTAAGAATCAAAACACAGATGCGTTGTCACCCCTGAGGACTAATGTGATGGATGGAATGCCTCGTTTCCAGTGAAAAGGTCTCCGGTTCTCTAAACTCACCATATGAAACACAGCAGCATTAAGCTGTTATTTTACGCAGGTATTCTGTGAGAGTGTGGTTCTTCCCCGGTTCAGTCCACCTATTCGTGCTACCGGTAGCGAAGCCTCCATAGAAGCCGAGAAGCTGGGCTTGCCTATCAAAGTGCTCAATCAATAATATCAACTAATAAAATAACTCGTAAACTGTTTCAAACTATTTCAAATTTCCCGCGCGTTTCTCTGTCGCTGTCGCTGACCTGTTCTACACAGGCCATAGATTACCTACTGTATATACACAGGCCTTATAACGTCAACACGCGGCAAAACTGCGCTTTTATTATTTAGGTTGTCATAAAAATTTGTCGTCTTTCTCGCACGCGTGGGCTTTTACCGGGCTTTCGAGAAGACGATCGCTCCCTTTCTAACCTGTGGTAAAATGTTCTATAATGAAATATAACTACGATTGTTTATATAGCAATTTGTGCGTAGCAAAAAGCCCGGCTTTTAGTGTGAAGTTAGTCATTAGTCAAGGGCGGGCGATACCTTTGCAAGTTCACTTCACATTTCAATGTTTACTCAGTGTGTTTACTTGAGCGAATAAATATTGCGAGTTGAAAATTTATGCTTTTTTATAGATTTTTAGTGAAAATGGAGGATAATAGTGTTCCTTGTGATAAATTGAAGTGTGTTAAAGTTTTAATCGGCGAGGAAAAGGTAAAATCGAAAAAGAGAAAAGCTAAATTTTTATAAAACTGCTAAAAACAACAAAACCATATCTTGGGCTTGCCCTAGTTTGGAACCCTAGCTTCGCCACTGCGTGCTACAACCATTAGCTGCAGTATGCCTCTACCACGTATAATGTTTTAAACCTTAGATACTAAGTTTCTTATAAAAAAACACTTAACACTTTCACGTTCAATTCCATAGAGAATTAGACGCAATATAAAGAATCCAAACATAGTTGAACTGGTGATGTTACTCAGTTTAGTGCAGTGCTTATCATTATCGTTGGAGAAATTGTAATAACAGTTAAAATAACGGGCAATATAAAGCCGCTTATAACTTTCTCTATAACTATTATACTGAAGTTACACAATGTTGTAACAATGAGGTCAACGATCAATGAACAATGGTTGAACAAAAGGCTTTATAGAGCTTACTGAGAGATAAGCCTATTTTGTGAACAGCGGCTACTGACAAAGAACGAATGAAGAGGATCAATATTCCTCTCTACAAAAATATAAATAAAATTAAAGTATCTGTCTGTAATCATAAATTGACTGCCTTTTATTGAGCTGATGGGTTTATTTGTATGACATTAAGACATGACCATTTTAAACATTTTTGTGTCTGTCTGTCTGTCCGGGCTAATCTTCGGAATGGCTGAACCTTGTAATGAAACTTCACAAACAGATAGAGAGCAATGCCGGGAGTGATGTAGACTATATTTTATCTGCAAAACTTGGGGATTTCTTTGAGAAATCGTAAAATAGATAAAATAATTGGTCTTTGATAATCTTAAATCTAAATAAAGCCACATCAATAGATCCTACCAAAGCCGGGGCAGTCGCTAGTAATACAATATCATTTAATTAAAACAGATACTTAGTCTTAAAAAGTTATTTTATTCTTATAATACTATATGGATTACGAATGCAAAATAGACGATGGCTTGGAAACGGTCTCATGTCCTCGCGAGAGCACTGCGAGGGTACTGCGGCAGATAATACCGCCCGGGATGTGCTAAGTAGTATAGCGATGGAGGTTTAAACATTTTTTTTAACGTTATCCGATACAGACTATCAAAGTCCACTATTGAACATAGGCCTCCCCCATAGGTTGCTTTAATGGAGATTATTTGCCATAGTTACATGCTTGGCAGTCGATTTGGCAACCGCAGTTTTTTCATCATTCATCTCCTCGTCTGTTTCACTCTGTTGTCTCTTACGGCACACACGGGACGGTATGGAGTATTCTTACACCGCCACAAAACGGTAAAATCAATTACCCTACAGCGGAGGGTATGTTTGAGGATTATCACACGTTAAAATGCCTGAAGTGGAGGTCGTGTTTAGACAAATGTATCGTGAGGTTCTCTGTAAAAGGGGCAATGATCTGCGACCTAGCGGCTGGCAGCAACGGAATATGTAAATACGAAGATAATGCGTCAATGTCGTGAACCATTCCTAACACAAGCATTTAAATCTTACTAGGAGTGGTTAAAGGGAATATTAATAATATTAATAGCATTGCTAGTATTTTTTTTTAAATTATAATAAATAATAATAATAATTTTGTGACGGAACCCTGAAAATATACCAGTGTTCTTTTCATTTCACATTTTCATACCTTATTCAGGTAACATAAAAGTACCACTAACCTAAAAATATGAAAGCAAAACTATACAGAAAGTAAATTGACAAAAGTACGCCTGTTTCAATTTTCATACATTCAACTGGAATGTACTTGTGTGGTGAAGTTCTGTCAGCTGCACAGCGGTGTACTCCATGCACATTGTACTGCATGAATATGTATTCAAAGCTTTTCGACCTATTTTCATGCATTCAGATCGAGACCCTATACAGAAAGGCTTTTTTATTATGGTTTTATGAATTCATACGGTTGTGTAGGACCTTATTCTTAAAAAAAACAATAGAATAGAATAATTTTTATTCATACATAATCCTTAGGGAAAGTAATATTTTTCGGTTCGAAAATACCTCTGTCCTGGGAAGAAGCAGCAAGAAACCCAGCTATTCCAGCTTTCACTGCTTTCTTGGCTTGAAAACCTTTTGAATACTACGGGAAATGTCAGTAAAGTCTCCGATAGATGACGACTACATCTTACTTACGCCAATGATGATTTGACGCCAATCTACGACTTTTTTGTCACCAGGGCGGTGCCACTTCGGAATGAGGTGAAATATTTGACATATTTCATAGCGGTGGAATTTAATTTGTTCGTAAAATGTAAGTTATATGTTTCTTTCTGAAATATTAGTAAATTTCATACTAATTAGATTAGAAATGGTTAAACCAACTACAGATATTCATTGAAGTAGAAAAATTCAAAAATGTGCAAAAATGAAAGACCAAGCTGACTGAAGAGGCATTGTTTTGTTATTTACATACTCTAGAAACAGATAATTTTTATTTAAAACGCAATTTGTCACTTATAATGAAATTGTAACAAGTTTGATAAAGGAACACATAGCTGATGTGAAGAATAGATGCCCCGGGAAGTCTGCAGTCTGTGAACACGAACAGGATCGCCCCCGTCACTACATTAGATTTGATAGACCACAAATCTTCGCTAAAGAACGCCGATTGCTTCCAAAGATGATTCGAGAAGCTATTGAAATCAAAAAACATCCTAATTACAATAGAAAAGATGGCTGGGCGCCACCATTTGCTTGGGATCTTAAAATCACTACCAACCAACTACTCAAATTAATACCAACCGCAATTCTTCAATATACGTTAAGCTAATTCTGCGTAGATCGGACCATAAATTAATAATTTAAACTGAAAGTAGCCGCGGTTAACTACGACAATGGGACTTCGAACACCTAAGTGACCATGGGCGCTGTAAATTACTTGAAAAGTCGGGAATATAAAATAAGTAAATATACGCGATAAAATCCGTAAATTTCGTTTTATTTAAATGTGTAGTGTTTGCGTAAACATTAGAAATCATTATCGCAAATATCGCCCTATGAGAAAATCTTTGGGGAGATGTGCGTTCAGCAGTAGACTTTATGATAAGCTGTAGTGATGAATGAATGAATAGATCAGTATAATATTAGCTTGATGATTTCCAGTGTATTTTGTTGTACATACGTTCACATATTGATAAACAGCATTTACTATATTTAGTTGACTTCGGAATTTCGCTTAGGGCTAATCTATTCGGATTTCTTATAAGCCTATGATTAACATCAGAGGACTTTTTTAAATAAATCTGTATGCTGCTTCATAAATTTACATATCTACATACATAAACGCTCACGCCTGTCACCCAGAGGGGTAGGCTGAGACTACGGACTTCCTTTTGGCACGATCCTGACACACTTCTCTCGCCTCCTTTACATCCATATATCTACGCATACACGCTCGTCGGTTAAGGGTACTCCTAATCTGGCCCATTTTCGATATATCGCCAATTTGGCCGATAAACCTTCGTCTAGGGCGTCCCTTCCTGACTCTTCCGATAAATTTACATATCTCAAAAATGTATAACGATGGCAGAGCTAGTAAACAAAGAGTTTTGAATATTGACTTACAGAATTCTCTTGTTGGGATTACTTAACTTACTTCTTTTAATGGATTAAAGTAGTACATTTTTGAGAAAATAAATTTGTAAAACAGTATACAGATTTATTTAAAAAGTCTCTCTGAAAATACCCGACGAAATCAAAACACTACATACCTAATATGAATTTGTTTGAAAAGAGACTGTACTATTGGTTAATTGACGAAATATTTTATGATAATAATGAATTTCTGATATTTTAAGCTACATTCTGACATTTATTTATTTATTTATTCTTTATTGTATTCCTTAATATAAAAGAATACAAAGGGCGGACTTAATGCCTTGAGGCATTCTCTACCAGTCAACCCATGGAGTGGTGAGAATTTGACGTAGGTGTGGCAATATAGAATAAAAACAAAATAAAAATGACAATTAATTACGTTATGTATACATTTTACTAATATATACAATAAATAAACTATAGAAATATCCCCTAATGATACATATATACAAATATATACATACATACATAAACATACATATATAAATAGTACATAATATAAATAACTATGAATATATACGTCTAACAATATAAATGACATGGATGTTTCATGTAAGAAGTGTTGTCTTTAATAGATGATTACGCACCAACTTTTTAAAAGCAAACTTATTGGGAGCTTTTCTGATGTCATCGGGCAAGGAGTTCCAAAGGCGTGTAGCCTGAACTGTAAAGGAGTTACCATAGAACTCGGTGAAGTGAACTGGAATACATATTTTGTTGTTAGAAGAAGAACGTAGAACCCTATCATGAGATGAGGAGAGATAGTGAAATTTACTCTTAAGATAAAACGGCGAAAATGGGTCATTTAGTATGGAAAAAAGAACAAGTAATATTCTGGAAATACGCCTCTGCCGGATTGTAAGCCAATTAAGCTTAGATCTATATTGCGAAATATGGTCATACCTACGAAGCCCGAAAATAAATCTTATACAGTTATTGAGAAGGCGTTCCAGCTTGTTCAGAAGATCCTGGGACAGATCCGGGTAACACACATCTGCTTAACATTGTAAGACATTGTGAAAATATGATTTGAATAAAAATGATTAATTTGTTAATTTAGCCACCTTCATGTGGAGGGTGGTTTGTAAGTTCGTTTGTCTAATGATTTGATATATTTACGCGAATACTACATATTAAATGAAACTAATTTTATTGCACTGGAAAGCACCCAAAACGTCGGAAATTAATAAGTTACAATGAAACGCTATAAGATCCTTAAAATTAGTTTCATTTCGTCTGTCGTTTCAGTTTTAAAAATAAAAAAAAAGAGTTATTTGAATGTGACATGATGAGAGTATAAATAAATATAAGGTCTTTTGGAGAGTTATAGTAAATGATGTACCTCTCAAATGATTGACTACGCTTCTGAATTTTAATGAATCAATCTAATAACAAAAGCTACTTAATTTGTCAATGGCAATTCAGATCACCCGTTAATTCCATGTGGGATAACTCGGTGCATGCTTGCGAAACTCGGTCTAAAAGCCACCAGTTGTGGAGCAGGCACAAATAAGTCGAGCGCAAAACTTAGATGAAGTTAGGCGTCGTCTTTAACCATCAGTTTCCTGAAATTATAGCTCATTTCCGTCGAGAAATATCTTCATTATACTTGCTTACTTATGCTTAAAATATATACAACTGCATAATATACTTGTGCTTATAACATCTTTTAATTAGTGGCACATAAAGGAAACGCAATACATTCTATTTTTAACCGACTTAAAAAAGGGAGGCAGTTTTATATCCGACGCGTAAGTTTTATTCATGTACCTACTAGCGATCCGTCCCGGCATCGCTCGGGTGATTTCTGGATCTCAACAACAGCGACACCTACCGGGTCCAATTGTGAATCTAAGCCATTCAGGGACTCACCCAAATACTCACAGAAAATGTATGCAAATTGGTCTAGCCGTTTAGGAGGAGTTCATTGACAAACACACGTACAATTTAATTTCTCGGAAACGCTTGAACCGATTTTAATTATAGTGTTTTTATTTTAAATTACATAGGCTACTTCTGAAGAGTGGTCATATTTTAATTCTTAGAAAAAATTCTACCCCAAGAGTAGAAAATAGGAGATTAAGTTTTTATTCTGAACTATATTTAGATAACATTCTTTCTTTAACATTGTTACTTGAAATTGTTAAATTGCTTAGTCCACTCAAAAGGTTTTAAAAAAATCAACCACTGGACCTGGGCCTCTTACTATCAATGATCTTGGTCTGATTTTACCGCTGGTATATGCAAGATAAAGTCGTGGTAGCTTAGGGGCTAAGCGCTCGCTGTGTATTTCACAGTACGCAAGCAAATCGGGTTCGATTATTGCCGACACAAATGAAATTATTAATTGCAATTTAAAGTGCTGACTTAGCACGCGATCGGCGGTGAAGGAAAACATCGTTAGAAAACCTGCATTGTCAGAAATTAATACTAAATATTCGAAGACATGTGAAGTCCGCCAACACGCACTGGTGCAACCAACTACGCTGCTGTGTAGTTAAAATTTCCTTGCCCAAAATCCTCTCAGAAATAGAGAGGCCTATGCCCAGGAGTGGGGCGTTATATCTACACGTGGTAGAGCCACGCTGCAGCTATATTATGGTTGTAGTACAAATGTGTCAGCTCGACCGGGGAAGGACCATGCTCTCACATAATACCAGCGTAAAATGGCAGCTTAATGGTGCTGTGTTTCTTATGGTGAGTATAGAGAACCGTCATCTTGGTCTTCAGCGGTGACAACGCATCTGCATTTTGGAATCCTTTCGCAATCCTTCAGGTGGACTGTGTGCTCGTTAGTCACCCTTATTCTATAAAAAATATGCAAGACAATAATCCCTCACACATTCACGAAATAATATGAAGTGATGGATTTCATTTCGCCGCACAGTATTTAATGAGAGGTTATGTTACAGTAGCAACTTATCAAAGTCCACCGCTGAATATAAGCCTCCCCCATAGATTGCCTTATATGGGGAACATTTGCCATAGATGCCACGATCGGCAGGCGAGTTGGCAATCGCACTTATATGTGTCCCATTGCTATGCACAGATCGCCTCCCATTTCTAAGAGATTTATCGATTAATTAGTCCGACACGCTGATTTTACATTTGTAGCGGAATTAACATTTCCTTGAAATATTTGATTCCTTAGAAAGTTGCTAAGATGATTGCTGCCACATAGATATTTAGGCCGTATAGTTAGAGGTATTGTTGTAGAGTTAGACGTTAAAGGGTTGCTTACCATTTAAAACTAATACACTAATATGCTTATACAGTTAACACTTACGTCAAGAGCCGGCGCTAACTCAGTCGTAGTTTGAGATGAATCTGCTTCCTCTGTAGCCTTCAGTTCGTCATTATGAATTATCTTCTTTGGGCGGCTACGAGGTTCATTTGTGATATCATAATTTCGTCAACGAAAGCGATTGTTTATTATTTCTTAATTGTTGGAACGAAGTTCCTTATCGGACGGTACGGATTTGGCGGATGGGGGCTAGGCAACAAAAAGTGTAAGATTTTTCCGTCACGACCCTTTCTATAGTGTTTTGTTTTAAATGACGCTTCATTTTCATAGCCGCTAGTAATTCATTTATTTGTATTTGTTAATAATATAATACGTTTATCAATAATAATATACTACGAAAAGAACTTCGTTCCAACCGAGTGTTCCACGACACTCACGCATGTTTTTATTAGGAAGACGCTGCTGCCTCTCCTGGTTCAGTTTCCCTTTTACGGCACCCCGGAATGATATTGGACGATGGAGATGCTAACATCGGCACTACACAGTAAGGTTATGTGTACCTACATTTTTTTTTATTTTTTATTTTTTCTTTACTTATTATTATTTATTTTAAAAAACATTACCCCCACACTAGGATTTTCTCCTGTATCGTGGGGGCAGTTTACAAACATAAATTGCACGAAGACAAACATCCAGACCCGGAACAATTATTTGTAGGCCATACAAATACTTGTTACGTGCGGGATTCGAACCCGCGGCCCCCAGCGCCACAACTCATTGCTAAGCCACTGCGCCAAGGAGCCGTCATAATCTAGCATGCAGTAAAATTTATAATAGTTTTACTGCATGCTAGATTATAATATAACGAAATTATACCGCAGTTATAATTTATAACTAAACTAAAGCAATGTAACCGGGAATTAAAACATTCGCAATGGCGCAATTTAAGCGAACGTTAATAATACGAAGTGCTAAGAGGATAATACTCGCAGATATTCACGCTCGTTAACTCGAGCTAGGAAAAAACCCAAATGACCAGCTAGATAGTTACGGCTATCATATTTTTACAATGTAATGCATTTTTGTTGTAACTCGTATGAAAAAGCTAAAATAATTTAAGTCCATTTTGTCCTACTTTTTCTTGTTTTGGGACGATATTAAAAATTGCATGCTCATCACATCTATAATCGAATAAGGATCAAAATGTAGATGTGTCCTCGCCCTTGAGGGCTTAGATGGACTGCCTCATTGCCACAGCACACAGCACTCACTTATCATCGCTTGGTAATCTGCAGGCGTCTGTTTTGCCGACCGAATACAATCGAGTTTTCGAGGCAAGACTATATAAGCTTTTGTTACGCTATGACAGAGCGATTTACTATCTAGGACAGTGAATCTTAACCTTTTAGGAATGAGGGATCATTTAACCGATTTTTTTTTATCTTGTCATGGACCACCATCTTTTAAATATGATGTAATATAAAGGTTAATTTTGAGTTTGTTCTATAAATAAAACACATACAAAAAATATTGAAAGGGGTATCATTGTGCACCCCTTTTTTAAGGTAGCAACACATTGTTTTGTACAATGTATCGGCAGTATCTGCATACATGATTACTCTTTTTACGATTACTTTTTTTACAACTTTCATCATCATCATCATCATTACAGCCCTTCACAAGTCCACTGCTGAACATAGGCTTCCCCAAGGAATGCCACAAAGCACGGTCCTGAGCCACCTGCATCCATCGACTTCCTGCATGTCTTACCAGGTCGTCACTCCATCTAGTGGTCCTGTCCATCCAAAGGTTGTCTAGAAGAGATCGCTCTTAGCGATAAGACCGCCCATTGTACCACATTTCTTTCTCTTATTTTTGTTAATATATATGTTTTTTTTGGCGTACAGTAAAATGTTATCTATCTATCTATCTATCTACATCATCTCCAGGAAAGTTGTATACTTTTCTAAATGTGAGAGAATTATATGATGCCATCGCGGGCCGCTTTGTGTGCCTCTAGGGACCACCAGCAGTCCACGGACCACCGGTTAAGAACCATTGATCTAGGGCTTCATCGCCACTTGCCACCAGGTGGGATTGTGGTCAAGCACTGTTTGTAATAAGTAAAAAAAACTTAAAGATGCACTATATGCATTTTTGTCACATTTATACATATATAATATATATAAACACTCACGCCTGTCACCCAGAGGGGTAGGCAGAGACTACGGACTTCCATTTGGCACGATCCTGACACACTTCTCTCGCCTCCTTTACATCCATATATCTACGCATACACGCTCACATTTACTTACAATAATATAATATTTTTTTATCAAAATAACGGTTTATTAAAGTCGTGTTCCTAGAAAATCTAAACAGAACTGTTAACCGGTAAAAACACATAACACTTTTTCGATTAGGTTAATAATTCATTACAGCCTATAAACTCCACTGCTAAACATAGGCCTCCCCCTAATATTACCTTATGGGGAGGATTTTGCCACTGTTGTCAAGCTTGCTTGTCAAGGTAGGTTGGCAACTGTGGTCAAAGCACTTTGGACAGTTTATTAGTGAACGTTTTTCTTCGATGCAAATCCGAGTGTCTTTAGGTTAGGCTTCATATATTATATGATTTACCATGAGGCGGTATATTAGTGACGCATTAGCTGAAATAATTACAAAACGAATCTGCAAAAGGACGATTATAATCTGTTAATATTTCTAGACTTAGTAAAAAAGATGTACGATGTCCTGCTTTCTGTTGTGTGACTCGCTGCGGTCGGTAGCCTCTGAATAATACACTTGCTAGAATTATAAATTTTACGCATGCAAAGGAAAATGTATCATTTGCGGAACAACGACAAGAGATAAACTGGATTGCGGGAATAACATAACAGGATGGAAGTGGAATTTATGTATATTTAATGCACTAAACAGCTTTTTGATTTACGTTGCCTCTCATCTTTAATTATTTTTGATTTTATTTATAAATTTTTTGCTATTTCTTGAACCCCAGTGTCCCCGAAGGAGGGTTTTGTATGTTTCTCTGTGACCTTCTTTATTCTAAGTGAAATGACGAATTTTGTAGATTAAGGTGTGTTCATTTATGGCTTCTAAGTGTTCATCATTCATCATTACAGCTCTTCACAAGTTCACTGCTGAACATAGGCCTCCCCTAAGGAATGCCACAAAGCACGGTCCTCAGACATCTGCATCCATCGAATTTTTGCATGTGTTACCAGGTCGTCACTCTATCTTGTGGGGGGACCGCCCTACACTTCAGCTACCGGTACGGGGCTGCCACTCGAGAATTTTTCTTACCCATCGGTTGTCGGTTCTTCGAGCTATATGGCCGGCCTATTGCCACTTCAGCTTACTAATCCGTTCGGAATGTTATAGGCATTTAATTATGTAAATGCTACATAAAAATAAAAGTGGAACTGCGTCTACGATAAAGTCGTCTACAAAAAAAGAACATAATATTTAAGTGCTTATTTTAAGCACATTGTTACGAACTGTCATCTTATCAATTTGTATAATATACTAACGATCCGCCCCGGTTTCATATGGGTTATTTTTGGATCTCGACAACAGCTCTCTACCGGGTCCAATTGTGAATCTATACCATCCAAGGACCTACTCAAACTCAAAAAAATTCATAAGAATCGATCGAGCCAGTTTCGAGTTTTAGCGAGACTAACGGACAGCAATTGATTTTTATATAGATATTATAATATAATGTATATGTGTTTATAATATATATAATATATATATATATATATATATACATATATACATACATAACTTATATATAAGTACATACATACGTACAATACAGTTTATCAAAAGGTCACTGTTGAACATAGGCCTCCCCCTAGCAGACGCAATTTTTCATTATTTTCGAGTTATTATCATTCCATTCTCTTACGGCACGTTAGTTCTCACCATCACCACACCATATCACAGCACTACGCTGCTATCATGACCATTTTTTTATATAATATGGATGACAAACGGGCACACAGTCCACCTGATGGTAAGTGGCCACGGGCCACTTACCATCAGGTGGACTGTGCCCATGGTTATCTACATTTATCCTCGATTAAGAATCAAAACGCGGATGCGTTGTCACCCCTGAGAACTAAGATGGAATGCTTCGTATTAATTTAAAAGGATCTCCGGTTCTCTACACTCACCATACGAAACACAGCAACATTAAACTGCTATTTTACGCTGGTATTCTGTGAGAGCGCGGTCCTTCCCCGGTCGAGTCGACCCACTCGTGTTACG
The DNA here is from genome assembly GCA_029286625.1 of Parnassius orleans. Taxonomy (NCBI): domain Eukaryota; kingdom Metazoa; phylum Arthropoda; class Insecta; order Lepidoptera; family Papilionidae; genus Parnassius; species Parnassius orleans. The sequence continues at coordinate 1,461,632 of JAGSMP010000097.1, forward strand.
AGTACAACCATAATATTGTAGCTACAGTGTGGCTCTACCACGTAAAGAATACCTACTACCCTTAATCATCCCGTGGGTGTCGTAAGTGGCGACAAAGCGAAACAAATCAGATGGGCAGCACCGTTTTTCTAATAACGACTAAAATAAAAAAACTGCGGTTGCCACTTCGCATACCAATGGTTGCAACTATGGCAAACATCCCCCATATGAAGCCATAACAGAAACAGAAACAGAAACTTTTTTATTCAATATAGATTATAAATAATACTTATTGAAAGTCACTGTTTTGTTTAATTACCACTGGTTCGAAAAAAAACCTCTGTCCTGGGAAGAACCAGCAAGAAACCCAGCGAGACTTTCTTTTTAAAATAACAGCTTACAATCATGTATGTTACACAATTAACCACACAAAACAAATTAGAAATAGCTTGGTAGCGAACACTCATTCCAGGGTTATTATCATCCATAAATTCCTTAATATTATAATAACCCTTTTTATACAAACTATGTTTGATAAAGTTTTTGAATTTTGAGCAGGTCGAATTTTGTATATTTTCTGGGATTTTGTTGTAAAAGCGTATACATCGCCCCAAGAATGAATTAATCACTCGGTGGAGTCGAGTAACTGGTACTACTAGCTTGTGTTAAAATCTATGGGGAGGCCTATATTCAGCCGTGGACTTTGATAGGCTGCAACTGTAACATAACCTCTTATTAAATACTGTGCGGAGAAATAGAATCTATCACTCTGCAAAATCTTTTTCTTCGAAAGGACTTTCGTGAATGTGTGTGGGATTAATCTCTTGCATATTTTTCATAAAATAATGGTGACAAACGAGCACACAGTCCATCTGATGGTAAGTGGATGCTGTGGCCCATACACATCTACATCTTTCCTCAATTAAGAATAAAAATGCAGACGAGACCCTTTTTGTCTTCGCTTCTCTACACTCAACATACGAAACACGGCTTTCACGTTGCTTTTCACAATTCTGCTGTTTCACGCTGGTATTCTGTGAGAACGTGGTCCTACTCCGGTCGAGCGTGGTTCTAAGAAATTACTTCGCCGTTATTAGATCTCGGGTTGCAGCTTTTTGGTCCCGCATCCGTGATTCCGAAAACGAGATCCTCAGGGTGTGCTACGAGTGCCCAGAGAATCCCATGCTAAAATATTGGCGTGCCGTGCATCGCGACAATAACTGTAAATAGATTGTACGAACCCGCTTTTGGGGTAACTTTAGTATTAACTTATGATTTCAGTTGAATTGTCTTTTATTTATTTTATTTATTGTATCATTATAACTATATTTTCATTTTGTTTTAACATTTAGTGAAATGGGTGTAAAAAGCCTGAAATAAATGACTATTATTATTATTATTAGACTAAATATAATTAAAACTGACAGAAAATTATTGACTTAAAAATTGAGGTTTCTAACAATTGTAGTCATGTCTCATCCAGACGTTATTAATAAAATAAATGCTAATATAATAAAGGTTAATTAAAGCTTTATTTAATTATCATAGCCAAGATTAATATTCCTTCGGTAGTGTTAAAATTTTAATATTTCTTTTTACTTTCGAAGCGTTTTATCTTGAATCTTTGTTTTATTTTAAAGTAGCATATCCGCAACTTGCGCATCGTTAAATTATTTCTTAAGTCGCAGCGGAAAGCGCGGTTTTCGCTTAATCTATTTTAATTTCTTTGAAAAAAGTTAATAAGCTTTCTGTATCTTTTTTTTTATAGAACTAGTGTCAAAGGAACTTTTACAGTCTACAGATATGTTGTCAGTTCTGAGATCTGAAATAGAATTCCTCACAACTTGTAATGATACTGATTCTCTATACCCTTCAAGGATCACAGCAATGTACACCCTTCTATCCAATGAAATCCATTGATTTGGAGACGGGCAGCAGCGTTTTCCTGACGACAACTCGAAAATTATAAAAACTGCGTTTGTCAAACCGCCTGTCAAGCGTGGCAATTATGTCAAATGTCCCCCCTATTAGTTAATTTATGAGGAAGGTCAATGTTCTGCAGAGGGCTCCGATAGGCTGTAATGGATGGAAAGATTGTTGACATTTTAATTTGAATTTAATCGATATAAATTATAAATAATTTTTTTGTAATACTGCATAAGGCAAATAAAATGTAAATAAATATAAGTAGGTTGTTACTAATTTTGGAATTAATTTGCCCATTATTCCTCCTCCCGGAAATTTGACTGAACTTGAGTGGAATAGATTAGATTAGAATATAATAAAATAGAATAAAATAGGATAGAATAGGATAAAATAGGATAGAATGGTATAAAATAGGGTAGAATGGGATAGAATAGGATAGAATAATAGAATGGAATGTTTTTATTCAGTACAGATTACAAGAACTCTTATTGAAAGTCAATGTTATTACCTCTGGCTTAGAAAATCCTCCTTCCTTGGAAAAATCTACCAAAGACACCCAGCGGAACTTTTTTAAAACATATATGGCCAAATACTCAAATGCTACTCAATTTCAATAATAAAATAGCATTCCGTAATAACAAAATAGTAAATAATGCAAGATTCTCACACTCACACTTAGGTGAATATGCACCTCTTCACACTTTTCACTATAAATAAAATACGTGGCAAACGCATGGCTTTAAACGAAGACGTCATAAATAACACAGATTAGAAGAGATGTATGGACATATGTTATTTGTTTGACAGTTTTTTTTTCGGATTCGTTCTATCGGTCGGGACTCGGAACAATTTGTTTGCTTTCTATACAGGGTATTTTTGAAACGCTCCCGAAAACGAAGACAGATGATAGTACTAAGGATACCTATGATGATGGGTCACAAAGAAATTCGATCCCGAGGAAAAAAAAATCATGTTTTCACAACATTTTATTAACTTTATTCACGCTCCATCATGTTTTTACAGTTAATTGAAACGATATTTCACAAAAAAATCATGAAAATACTGAAACATAAAACCAGCAGTGAAACTTAAAAAAGAAAATCAGCTGACAATAGAGTCAATATCCTCGCGGGCGCCGAACTACGAAAGATCGGTACGAAACAATGCATTAGGTATACTACCCACTCTACCCTTCCTTTTCACACACACGCTGCTCCGTGTCGCCTCGCGCTGTGGAATTTACACATGCTTCAAGGACGTTACAATGTGCGCATTTGTTTTGGCGGGATGATTAATAATTTTAGTTTTTCTGACAGTTCCATGTTGACTATCACAAGCGATAGTTCAATTGTTTTGTTTATTAAATTATTGTCGTTATTACTTGTTATGTATTAATTAATGATATTGTTCTTGTTGTTACGTTTTGTGTTTTTTGTTTTGTTTTAATAATCCCTAACGCGTAGGTAGGTTTATAGTGCTCGTGAATACGGCAACATGTTAATGTGCCTTGAAGAATCTCATAAGGCCACGGAGGATCGGTAAGCTGTTTCATACCTAATTTTTTTAAAATAACTTAGTACTGAACTGATCGGAATAGGTACATAACTGAATACATCAGAATAATAAACATACCTACACAATGGATAAAAAAGCATGACTCTAACCTTGTTAACATTTTATTTAAGTATTTTTTCATTAGCGGGGAATCGAACCAGTTATTTGGTTTATTTAACCTAATTTTTTTTAAATAACTTAGTACTGAACTGATCTGAATAGGTACATAACTGAATACATCAGAATAATAAACATACCTACACAATGGATAAAAAAGCATGACCTTGTTTACATTTTATTTAAGTATTTTTTTCATTAGCGGGGAATCGAACCAGTTATTTGGTTTATTTAACTTGTGAATTCGAATTAAAGTGGCTACGTGGAGACAAGCACAGTGGCAAAATAGTAGGTTAAGTAGATAAGTTAGGTATTTAGACAAGTGTTGTAAATTATTAGGTATTGTGGTACCATCGCTAGTTGCGGGCCGCGCGAATTCGGCGTTCGCGCGTACATTGACCCCTAGTCAGCTGATTGTAATTCAGTAATTCCACTGCTGGTTTTATGTTTCAGTATTTTCATGATTTTTTTTTGTGAAATATCGTTTCAAATAACTGTAATAACATGATGGAGCGTGAATAAAGTTAATAAAACGTTGTGAAAAGATGATTTTTTTTCCTCGCGATCGAATTTTTTTGTGACCCATCATCATAGGTATCCTTAGTGCTATCATCTGTCTTCGTTTTCGGGAGCGTTTCAAAAATACCCTGTATATGTTTGTTCGAGTAGCCACAATTTTAGTTTTTAGTAGTCATTTAATAGTGTATAATGTAATGTAATGTAATTTAAGGGAATATTGTTGTTTGTTTATTTGTTTGTTTATTTCATAATTCCGGATAATTCCGATCACTATTATAGATATTTTTTAATTTCTCGTTTTTTTTAGCATTGTTTTTTTTGATAACCATGATGACAACTATTAAAGCGTCCCCGTATTGTGCACCCTTTCGAGAGACACTCAAGTTACATAAACTCATTCCTATAATAATTACTGAATTTTAAGTTAGCGTCTTCTGGAAAGAATGCGCAATGCCAACAATAAGTGTCCGCGGAAGACCAGCGTCTTGACATGCTCTTTGCGAGCATGTCATGACAAATGCTGAGTGGAAGCCTGTTTTGGTACAGTATTTATGTACGAGTATATATATAATTTACTGCTAATCGATTGTAAATGTGCATGCACTGCTGTGTCAATAAAGTTTATTTTCTTTCGTCTTTCTTTCTTTCAAAGTCGATTGAACTTAAAGTGATAGAGACAGCACGAGATTTAACATTCTGTAGAATCACAGATTACCCCCTAATAGATTCCGCATACAGGGCCACAAACGCGCGCAACAAAATATGCTTGCTGTAGCTAGCATATGAAGTGACGCTAAGAATCACAACATCAGTGTCAGAGTTCTTGACAATTTAAAAATAGTTTTGTATCCAAAATACATTACAAATGGCTTCCTGTGCAGTGAAATGGTGTGGCAAGTCAGCTAAGACATCCAGTTATCAAAAAGATGGCATAACATTTCATCGGTAAGTAAATTCTATTCTTATCACGTTAACCTATTTCAAATGCACCGGAGATCAATTTATACTGGTAAGATAATGGTGCAAAGTGATAACAAATAAGCACCCGTTGATGTCTTTTTGAAATGTCCCTTTCACTCATTACGTAAATTTTACAATAGTTGTCTTTGTCTAACAACAGCACGTGTATCGATAGTGTTGTGATTTTTAAGTCAATATTTGTTAGGTCATCGTTTAATTATTATTTTTTTGAAGTCATATTATTTTATAAAAATAGTGACGTATCATTGGAAAAGGAAAAAGATGTGGATCGACGCAACTTGTCGAGGGGACGAATGGTTTCCCACCAAAAATAGTGTGCTATGCTCAAGACACTTCACAGAAGACAATCTTCATATTATGAAAAACCGTAGAAGGCAATTGGATTCCGCTGTACCAACTCTATACTTGACAGTTTTGGTATGGACCTTAATATTTTTTTTAAAGATTAGTACCAATGTAAATTACACAATAATAGCATTAAGTGGTTGAGTGAAACATGATATTCTAATATTTAGGTGAATGTTTAACAAAATATAAAACTCAAACTATTTTTAACGGATTTACAAATCATAAAACATGTAAAAGTTATGATGTGATTATTGTTTTGACTTGGTATTCTAGTGTTACATGAACTTCAGTAATATCTTATTATTATTATTATTATTAAGTACATCTAAATTTGGAAGACGTGCCGTATGGTGTATTAATTAATAATACTACTTTTAGGCACCCGTCCCTACCATAGGTGCAAGTGCAGATATTGCAGCTAAAAAGAAATTCCTGTGGCCGGCACATCGTTGAAAAAAGCGGTATGATTATAATAATAATTAATTATATGATTATAATTTGTATAAATGAATAATAAACGTATTATAAGTACCTAAATAATTATTGGTAATATTTTAAACGAAACGAATACGTATTTCAGATTACTGGTTTACCGCTGAAAGACGCAAAAAACCTGCCAACACCTAAAAATCAGAGCCATTGCTTAGAAACGCCTACAAAACAAAAAAGAAAATTTTCTCCTATACCTGATACGCCATCTGCATTTCATACTCCAGTTAAAAAACATCTTTGTAGAAGAATCATCGCATTATACAACGTAATGAACAAAAAAAATAAAAAGTTAAGTGATTCCAACAGAAGACTAAAAAGGCAAATAGTTTCTTTGAAGTCATTATTGGCAGAATTAGAAAACAAAAATTTATTAACAGCCGAAAACAATGACGCATTAAGTTCCTTAGGGATCAAATGTGGTGAAATTATGCGTCGTCAAATATTGAAAGGAAAATCAGGCAAAATTGTTAGAAAAAAATATTCGCCACAGTTGAAAGCTTTTGCACTCACCTTAAATTTTTACTCAACTAAGGCTTATAATTATGTACGCAAAACATTTAATACTTGTTTTCCCTCTGTAAAACACTAGGAAAGTGGTACAGATCTGTAGATGGTCGTCCAGGTTTCACGAAGGAAGCTTTTGATGCGCAACATAGACAAATCTGCCAATTCATTGCTGTATTGTTTTCGATGCAATGAAAATAGAGAGGAAAGTAGAAAAGACATACGGTTATGTAGATTACGGTGGAAGTGTGGATTCAGACTGTAGAGAAGAATGTACCACTAGTTTTTCTAGTTGTTTCATTACACGGTAAATGGAAAGTGCCTATTGGGTATTTTTTTATTAATAAAGTGACAGCTGACCAAAAAAAATTTTTGCTTACTCAAGCTATTGACTTATGCTTTGAAGCTGGATTGGTAGTCAAAGCTGTGACCTTTGATGGCTATCCAGCCAATATAGCAATGGCCAAGAAACTCGGCTGCGATTTAAATCCGAATAATTTGAAAACTGTTTTTAAAGCGCAAAATAATGAAATAGCTATCTTTCTCACATGATAAAATTAGTTAGAAATAGTTTTGAACATTACAGGCAATTTAAAGACGCTGAAGACAATAATATAAAATGGAGTCATATTGAGATGTTACACCAGTTACAAGAAGACGAGAAGTTTCACGCAGCTAACAAGCTACGATCTGAACACTTGTTTTAAAAAAATAATATTATGAAAGTAAAGTTTGCCACTCAATTGTTTAGCAGAAGTGTATCAATAGCTCTCCAATTTTGTAAAAACACCTTGATGATAGCTCAGTTTCAAGGAATAGATGGAACAGCTAATTTTTTGTTAATCTTAAACGACTTATTTGATATCTTAGATTCGAAAGTGCATGGATATGGACTGAAAAGGGCATTAAACGCTGAAAACTCTGAAGTTATTTAATCAAAACTCGAAATGTGCAAAAGAGTGTTGATGAATTTAACAACTAATTTCAAAAATAGGCAGACACGATTAATTGATACACCGAGATTTACCGGATTTTTAGGACTCTGTATATGTATTGCGCTGTCCTTATATATCGTTTCACCGTATCAGCCAAGACCACATTGAACTGTTTTTCTGCAATATGAGATCACATGGAGGGGCTAATAACAACCCAACGCCAAAACAGTTTTATGAAATTTATAGAAAAATGGTTGTACACATGGAACTGCAAGAACTCAATACCGGTAATTTATAGCATTAGAAAATATTGCCATATTAAACTGTTCTTCAGCTATAAAACGTATAATATGACGACTGAAAGGGGTGAAACTTGCGAGACTGAGGAATGCGTTGATGAAACTTTTATTGATTCCTTGCCGTTATCTCAGTTTTCAGAAAGCATAATAGAATATCTCGCTGGCGTTGTTGTACATTACTTAATAAAGAAAATCAAGTGTAATAAGTGCGTTAAAGCTTTAATATCCCTGGATGAAAAAAAAACCAGTTTGATTTACGCAAGAGATGCAGGAGGACTATTGTTCCCGTCCAACATGGTCACCAAAATTTGCAGACGATCTGAACAAGTCATTCGAAGTTCAATCGATTCAAATCAAGGTTCTCAAATATATTATAAAGACAAATTCGGTTTTGTAACACAAACATTAAGCAGTTTTGTTAATGAGAATATTTTTCCTGAAATAAAAAATCACCAATTCGATCATGAAAGTTGTAATCATGTCATTGATTTAGCTAAGAGTGTCATGGAAAAATACATAGATATAAGATTACTCTACTTATCCAGGAAGACAGATCCTATGAATTCTGTGAGACAATTTTATACTAAGCTTATCCATTTTAAAAATCAGTGAAATATATATTTATAAATTAAATGTACAAATATATATACATTGTTTTATTTTTTAATAAATATCAAATAAAAATTGATCAATATATTTATTTATCAATAATCAATAAATTCCAAATTTATCGATCAACGTCCCAACCCTGTTCCATCACTATGGTTTGGTGCATTCTAAGTTTGACCTTTAAATATCCAATCACAGCGCATTTGACACGTCCCCCGCAATCCTTACATACCGCCAAATTTGGTGAACTCGAAACAGAACAAATATTCAATGATGCGGTATCTATTAGGGGGTAATCTGTGGGTAGAATCTACTAGTTAATCTGTGGATTTGACGGCATCTTAAAATTGAGTAGCGTTTGAGTGTATGGGCGTAATTTGCAATAAAATGTGTTGCACTATTAAATATTTTCATATTTATACTACTGGTAACTGGTATTACTAACGGCTTGTTTCTAGTATTTGCAGAATGCACATCCCTATTTCTAATTGAACAATTTTTGTTTTTGTGTTCATACATACATTAAGTTTCGTAAATATACTAGAATTCTGACTGAATTAAAAATTCCCGGAAATTAAAAATGTGTGTGTACTCATGTACGCACGTAAGAAGTTATACTTCTTTAGCGTAACAAAACAAAAATAACTAAAATAAAACACGTTCTATAGATTCATAATATATATTTGAATAAATACCTTAAATATAGTTATCAGTTCTCACGAAAACTTGACAGTTGACAGACAATTACCAACTGAAGTTATCGTTTTTAGGAGTCGGTGTGCGTGCGCATCGTAAAAAATTCAGTCTCATCATTTTTCTCAAACGCGCCAAAAGAAGTATAACTTCAAAAACCTTGATCTGGCAGAACAGTTCATCTTTCTTCGGTTAAATACAATGCCGAGTCTGGATACAACATTTTTAAGTCAGGCAACCTTTTACCAATGAATCGGTTCTCGGTTAGACAATTACTTGATCGTAAATTCTGTTTCACTTCAATGAATTTCCTTAAACAAAGCAATTAATTGATAAAATTTTTTGGAACGAACTTCCTTATCGCACGGTACGAAATTGACGGATGGGGGCTAGGCGAGAAAAATTGTAAGATTTTTCCGTCACGACCCCCTTTCTATAGTGAGAGCGAGATGGAATAATATGCATCTCCCTCGCACTTTTCCTTATCTTGCCATGAAAGAAATATTATTTTAAATGACGCTTCATTTTAATAGACGCTAGTAATTAATTAATTTGTATTTGTTAATCAATAATATAATACGTTTATCAATAATAATATACCTACTACGAAAGGAACTTCATTCCAACCGAGTGTTCCACGACACTCACGCATGTTTTTTCTTTTGTGCACACTTTCTGCTAAAAGTTCTTGTATTTAAATGATAAAAAAAATTAAAATTAATTCTGTCTTTGCTATTGCGAATTCCAGTTTTCTATATGGTATAAAGTGTTTACCTTAGACCAGCAAAGAAAAAAGACAAAGCGCTGCGTACATTTTAAATGATGCAAAAGCTAAGCTAAAACAATGCTCAATTCATTGTAAAAACCACACTCACGCACACTATACATCTAAATTATTTGCGACCAGCAACATGGTTTTAGGTGCATATGTGTGCGTGCTAATAAGGTAATAAGAAGAAAGAAAATGTGCGTGAGTGCGTGTTAATAAGTTTAGTATGGTTTCGGCATCACTTAACATGTAGGCAGCGCTCCGTCTATCTTTCTTTGTTGGTCTGGGCTGCCAATATCAATTATGTATTTTTTTAAAATAATTATTGTTTTGATTCTAAATTTAAAATTATAACAAAACTTTTTAATAAAATACGTAACATACAGCATGTAATACATCCTTATTTTTTTTTGTTTTTAATCCAAAGTATAATATGGAATTATAATATGCTATTATGCGATGCATTGTGGTATAACCACCTCGTTTACGCTTGACGTAAAATACTCAGAACGGTGATAGGTGAAGCTTCAATGGTGCAAGACGTCTGGAACTGCGACGCCGATCCGACTGCCGAGCGCAGCGGTTAAGGCAAACCGTCCGTACCTACTTTTCCACAATGTAAAAGGCTCATATCCAGCAGTGGACTGTTACGAGTACAAAAGAAAAGAAGAATTTCCCATAAAACGGTCAATAGTTATTAGATAGTATGTTTTTATTTCAATTGTTTTTTTTTATATTTGATTTTGTAATGCTATCCAACAGCGAGTTTTCACTTTCACTCACTTGTTTCCAAACTGTTGTTCCTGGCGAAGCTTGGTTGTCGCGATTGTAAATTAATAATAATAATGTCCTCCAGACCGAATTTCAGTCACGGCTTCCAATCTCAATGGAGACTGGCCATCTGCTCAGGGCATGTGGTTATAGTACCCAAGTGTATGCGCAAGCACAGTTGCACTCTATTCGCTCACTCTCATAGTCCGATGGGATGGTAATCCGACACGATCGGAGAGAGATCAGGCGCAGAACCTACAACTCTACGTGCTTTCCGAGGCACGGAGTTTAACCTGGTATTGAGAATTTCTTGACAGCAAAGCCCAATAACTGATTTTGACCCGATCCGGGATTCGAACCCAGGACCTCATGATCTGCAACTGAGTTTACGACCACTAGACCAACGAGGCAGTCATAGTAATTGTAAATTAATAACGATATTTTAACATTTGTTGAAGATGATGTCTAGACAGATTTAATAGTTTCAATTTAAAGTATTTCACGCAACACTACAAGTTTTATTTTTGCTTTCGTTTAGCGCGGAATAAATTTTTAACTTGAAAGACACATAAAAATATCAAGTTAATAGGTTATGAAGAGCTTAATGGATTCTTAAATAACTTTGGTTGTAAAATTTTTCAAAAAGTTTTTAGCTTTAAATATAATAATGTATAAAAAGTTTTATAATAAATATAAAACTTTTATACATTACGAAAAATAATGTAGGTACATTCGTATACACAGCACATGAATATGCAATATTAATTTACCCTACCCTACCCTTTTCGTATAATAGCGGAGTCATTGACAAATAGAATAGAATATGTTTATCAATATATTAGATTGTTACTTATTGAATCAATGTTTTAATTTAGCACTGGTTCGGAAAATAGTTCTATGCTCTTATTTAAGTTTAAGGTTCTTCGTTGAGACTAGCCGTCGTGTCGAATATTCAAATTTTGTACTTTTTGTTGTAAAAGCGCATATTGCAATCTTGCAATAACGTAGACCAAATATATTGAGAGGCAAGCAAGCTTACAATCTTACAAGCAAGCAAATTCGTATTCATCCATTCTTTTGTGTCGATGGTAGATCAGTATATCATCGACACAAAAGAAGTGTTATCTTTCTTTACCACAATGGTTACATCATATGTTTTAGTTTGTATATCATTGTATCTCATCTCATTGCATCTCAAAGATTCATAGCTTTGAAAGTAAAGTTCCACTCTATATACTCGTACTTCTCACTACTGGGCACAGGTCTTGACTAAATTCGGAGACGGATCAGTTAGTACAACGGGCTGTTTGGCGGAATTCACAGGTCTTCGAAATATTGTTTCTCAGACGTGCAGGTTTCCAGCACATAAAATAGCAGATGCCAGCGGGGATCGAATTTAGGTTGTTTGCGTTCAGTGAAATTTCAAGCAAGCACAGCCTGTGAGCTACCACAAGCCTGGAGCTCGCAGACTGTGAAGGCACAGAAATCACTCAAAGCTAAACATCAGTGAGCGATTGGCCGACTTCTTGAAACTACAAATTGATTTTAATGAAGCAATTTATTTGCCGTGCTGTTGCCGTGTGTAAATAATAATACAACTGCATTGTCAAACCGCTTGCTAAGCCTGGCATCTATGGAAAGTATCCCCCATATGATACCTATGGATCTATGGAGAAGGCCTATGTTCAACGTGGACATTTGATGGGCTGTAATGATGATGATGATGATATAAATATTTAGAATTGTTGCTCTTTGAAAATGATGGAAGATTTTCCACTATGTAACGAGTACTTTAAACCTTTACAAACGATTTGCATTAATTGAAACATACGTAAGTTTTTGTTACCATATTATTGTGAACAGGTTGTTTTTAATTGTTTAAATAACGCTTTTAAATTTATTTTACAACTGTACAATATTTTGAAGTCGTTAAAAATTTCAAACAAATATTTTAAGTATATTATTCTCGAAAAATTGGGGTCATTGTAGAAGCGTGCGTCGCGACCCTGCCAGCCCTTTTCAGGGCTGCAATTCTACAACTGCGCACCCATGCTAACGAGGTTAGGGCGTCCCCAGGCGACGCACCAGCTGGTCCCCGTTGGTGTGGAATGCAGCGCGCAAAGCAACGATGGGGACCGCCACCGTCACGCACAGCCCGACACGGCGGAAGGTGGAGGACAGAGTGCAGAGTTGGCACATGGAATGGAAACATGAAAGATAAGACGAATGAGTTGATTGAAATAATGAAAGAAAGAGAATTAGATGTCGTGTGTATGTCAGAGACCAAACGGAAGGGCAGTGGTACTGAAGAGCTCCTGGTGGGGCGTTAGCTCTATGGTCCGAGTCCCGAGGCGAGCGCCCGCCAGGGAGTGGGGTGCTGCTGTCGTCTCGGTTGGTCGATGTTATGACTGAATATAAGATTGTGAACTCAAGACTACTCTGGGTTCGCTTTAAATTGGGACTGACGAGTTATTCCTTTTGGCTGTTTATGCGCCGGTAGCTTCGTCGTCAGGGCTGAGCTGGAGGAGTTTTGGGAGAATGTAAAGAAGTTCTAGATTTGGCTAGGAAAACGAAAGAATTGTTGTATGTGGTGATTTGAATGGATGGGTTGGTACCGCTCGACCAGGGTACGAGTCGGTGCTTGGAAAGTTGGCGATAAAAGAGTTAATGATGCTGGCAAGCTTATACTAGCGGTATGCAAGGAAAGGGTCTTCTTGTGACAAACACTATGTTTAATCACAAGAAAATCCATATGTATACTAGAAAGTAAGAATGAGAAGTATGATCGATTTGTTCCTGGTGGATGACCGACTGCGAAAACAGGTGATGGATACGCGAGTGTTCAGGGTGCTGACCTAGGAACGGATCACTATCTAGTGATCACTAGATTTAGGGTTTGTTCGCGGGTTGGCGCTACCGGACGGCGGTAACAGAACCGCAATCGGTCTGTCGCATCCGAAGTTGGAAGCTTCAGGAAGCGGATACTAGGGACAAATATCATGCGAGGGTAGCCAGCTTGACACCATCGATGGCAGAAATGAATGTGGAGAGAACATGGCAGAACCTTAGGGATGGAATGGTAAGTGCAGCGGAAGAAGTATGTGGAACAATAAAAGAGGCAGTAGTAAAGAAGAGATGCATGGTGGAATGATGAAGTGAAAGAAGCTGTAAAGAAAGAAGAAAGCATGGTTAGACTACTTGGCCTCTAGTAATGATAAGGATATGAGAGAGAAGATGAAAGAAAGATATAAGCTGCAGAAAGTTCACACGAAAGCATTGATTGAGGAAATGCGTGAAAAGTGTAGAATGGAAGCGGACAAAGGTTGTCGCACAACTTTAGGGAGAACTCCAAACTCTTCTGGAAAGAGTTGGAAGGACCCGAAGTGGTGCGACAGCCTTAAGAATGAACAAAGTGCTTTCGAGAACTAATGACGTCCTCACAGAAAAATCGGACGTCATGCAGCGATGGAGCGAATTTTATAGAAATGTATGCGTGTGATGATCTTAGTGAGGATCCGGGGATGACTCCGTGACTGGTACGCCAGACCTGGACCTCGATGACGCTGAGGTCATCAGTATGAAAGAGATTGAACGTGCGATTCGAAGTTTGAAATGTGGTAAGGCCGCGGACTAGACAGAGTTACTGCTGAAATGATCAAGTATGGTGGGCCTCGCGTCTGGGACAGCTTTCATCTGCTGTGCAATTTGTGCTGGCGGACGGGGGACGTCCCGGATGATTGGCGATCCGCAGTCATTGTGCCTTTATATAAAGGTAAAGGTTCACATTTTGACTGCGGGTGCTATCGGGCGATCAGCCTGACCAGTTTAGCAAGTAAAGTATACTCGAGGTTTTGACGCGTAGGATGCAAGAGAAATCGGAAGATTTCTATGGGAGGCTCAATGCGGATTTAGACCTGGAAGAGGATGCACGGATCAAATATTTTCTCTCCGCATGATCGCGGAGAAGCTTCTGGCTGCTAACCAGAAGATTTTCTGTGCTTTTGTGGATCTTGAGAAAGCATTTGATAAGGTTGTAAGGAAGAAAATGTGGAATTGTTGCCGGGGTACGGTGTGGATGGTCGATTGCTAAGGGCTGTGCAGGCACTTTACCGACTATAAAGCCTGTGTGCAGGTAGGGCATGACCTGTCACCCATGTTTAGCGTCCAAACGGGAGTAAAACAGGGTTGTGTCATGTCTTCCTGGCTGTTCATACTATATCTCGACAGCTGTTTACAGAAGCTGAAAGATAGCTGTCTGGGTGTGAATTGGGTGACATAAAAGTAAATTGTCTGCTGTATGCTGATGATGCAGTGCTTATTGCACCATCAGAGGCAGAACTGCAGGCATTAGTCACGCGTATGAAGAGAATGTGAAATTAAAGGTCTCCGTTTGAATGCCAATAAAACTAAGGTTCTGGTATTTGAAAGGGACGAAGAGAACAAGTGTGAAATATGGGTAAATCAAGAATGTCTAGAACAGGTAAATGAAATTGTATACTTGGGAGTGCTTTTAGCCGGGATGGAAGATGTGATTTAGATGTGGACAGGCGTGTCGCTGCCGGGAACAAAGTCAATGGTGCCTTGACTGCTTTAGTCAAAAGGCAAGGCGTAGTGAAGAGCACGCCTTGCAATACATAACGCAGTGTTGGTACCAACTTTGTTATATGGCAGCGAAACCTGGGTATGCCAGAAGAAGCATAAAGCAAGTTGAATGCAGTGGAGATGCGATCTCTTCGTAAAATGTGCGGCGTTACCATGGCCGACCGAAAGCGAAACGAAGAGATTCGCAATATGGCAGGTTTGAAGATGACCTTATCACAAAATTGATAAGGGCGTGCTTCGATGGTTTGGGCACGTTGAGCGAATGAGTGAAGACCGAATGGTGAAGAAAATATATAGCGCGAAAGTTAACATTAAAGGTGTCGAGGTAGACCGAGACTAACTCGAAGACCATGTGAGCAAACTGCTCGAAGAGGGAGGTCAAAGTACTCGGATACCTAGACGTGCATGCATGAAGAAGATTATGAATCTGAAAGAAGCGAAAGAGATATGTAAGGATCGTGACACTTGGCGATCTGTTCTCTCTGGCTACCCCGTCAGGGATTGTGCGTGAAGATAAGTAAGTAAGTAAGTATTCTCGAAAAATATTGCACGGAACTTTGATTTTATGATCTGTAATATCTTCGCTGAATACGCAGTATGACATAATATGATCTTTAATAGGCTTTCTAATGTTTAGCCATGTTTAAACCACAGACGGATTATAGCAATTGAGCCAACGCACCGAATAAGAATAGAATATGAGAAATATAAAATAAAAGAATATAATACATGTACAACGGAACGGAACAAAACCCACAAATAAATTAAAGACAAAAGTTATCGAAAGATTTTTTATTTACGACTAATTGATTGAGAGATCTAAATTCAATTAAGTGAATTCATTTCACGGTCAATAAATTTCAGTGTTATTATTTCGAGCATAAGCAATCGAATTGTAGACCGAGGCAAAGATGTATGAAAAAGGTTTTTTCATTAAATGAATTAGAAAAGGGTTCTTGACATTTGTTTATTAAACTAGCCGTCCTACACACATTATTTGATTCATCATCATTATCGTCATGATTCTTACAGCCCATCACTAGTCTGTCCAAAGACTACTTAACAAGTTTAAAGGTTAAAACAGTAATTTAAAAAAACTGACTTGACTGAAAAGAGAAAAACTTTATACCCTATGTCACTCTCACTAGGCGAATCTAATAGCACCTCATATGCAATCCATCAAGCCGTTTAGGCTACAGAGCATGCTAAAGAAACAGACATATATACATACATACATACTTTCGAAAAACATTACCCTCGTTACATTAAATACGTTATTCAGATTAGACACTGATCAAATATTGTTTTATTCGTGCCGAATCACCATTTAAATCCTGTAACATTGATAATAATGTCAGTGGATTTGAATAGGCATTATTATTTCAATTTAAATAAGTAAAGTTAAGTAAAGTAACAGCCTATATACGTTCCACTGCTGGGCACAGGCCTCCCCTCATTTCTGAGAGAGTTTTAGTGCAAGGAAATGTCTGCTGCGCTGCCCCAATTCTTGTTGACGAACTTCACATATCTTAAAAAATTTTCTTATTTCTCAGACAAGTAGGTTACCTCACGATGTTTTCCTTCACCGCCGAGCACGTGGTAAATCAGAAACAGAACTGTAAGCGCCGTGGTAGCTCAGGGGCTAACCCGGGTCCGATCCCCGCGAAATTAGAAATTAATTTAATTTGATATTATTTTAGGCTTATATTATATTTAAACCGCAGTTTTAGCGGTGTAAGAATATCTACTCCCATATCGTCTATTAGGTGACGTCAGAGGCGACAGAGGGAAAACAGACAGAGCAGCACCATCATCCTGATAACAGCTCAAAATTACAAAAAACTGCCGTTGCCAAGCATGGCAAAAAAGTAAAATCACATATAAGGCAATCTATTTGGGAGGTCTTTGTTCAGCGGTAGTCTTTTATATAACTATACCTGTAATGGATGAATAATTGCCTCATTGGTCTAGTGGTCTTAACTGCGATTGCTGATCATGAGGTCCCGAGCTCGAAGTCCGGGTCAGTTCAAAATAAGTTATAAGGTTTTTCTGTCAAAAAATTCTACGTAGCAGCCCGGAGTCGATAAGTTGGCGGTGTTTCACCCCCGTGACTCGGAAAGCACGTAAAGCCTTTGGTGCTGCGCCTGATCTCACTCCGGCGGTGTCGAATTACCGCGAGTGCATCTGTGCTTGCGGATACGCTCGGGCACTATAATCTTGTCCTGCGCAAATGGCTAGTCTACGTTGAGACTGGTCGCCGTGACAGAAATTCTCTCTCTCGGTCTGAAGGACATTAATGGATGGATGAATTGGTTGATTTATACCCTTATACTCAGCAGAATTTGGAATGACTATTTTGATGCTTTTTTGTGTGGATTAGCATGCAGATAACCTCATAACGATCTTTTTAACACAGTGCAACCGCTAAATCGGCGCTTGAAATTTAGCTTTAGCCACAGTATAAATAAATGGTTTTGAAAATTCCAACCGTATTAAAACAGGTGGTACTCAATGTACTACTCTATTCTCTTTGTTTCGAAACTAGACGTGTTATGATAAAATAGTTTTATAAGCTTCGTAGCACTGAATCCCTATGAGCACCAGTTTAAATTAAATATTCTCTCTTTAAGCTTTTTAACTCATTCAAATATTTGTGACAATGAAAGTCATAATGAAACATTGTTGTAAAGGGGTTCCGAAACAGTCAAGCGGCTTGAAGCTAATACGTAAATTTTTGATTGAACTGCATGTAAATCATTAAAAATTATATTTTTAATAAAAAGTAAAGCTAACTTCAAAGAACTAACGTCCCGAGATAGGCAGGTTATGCCGGACTCCTACTCTCCTCTCTCCGGCTCTCCGGCTACAGATTGAGGTATTTGCCGTTCTTTCCCGCTCCTTCTCCACAGTCTCCTTCACCATGCCCTCTCGCATCCAACCATAGCTTTAATAAGGGCTGGGAGCGGGAGGTCATCCTCTACTACAGCTACGAGGTCACAACGCAACTCAGCCCAAGCCGGGCACTCCTCAAACGTATGCTGTACTATGTCCTCATCGCTAACACAGCGGTGGCACTTAGTTGCCGGCTCTCTTCTGGCAATACTGCACAGGTACTTTGTACGCTTTTACAACAAATACCAGAAAATGTTTAAAGTTTGTCAGTAAGCAAATTTAAAAGGTTTATTTAAGAAAAATTGTACACTAACCGGCGAAGTACGAGTCGGACTCGCGCATGAAGGGTTCCGTACCATCGTAATACACGTTTCTAGTAGGGGAGCCCCTTTTAATTTTTAATTAATTTTAATTTTATTACTTTACTATTTTATTTTTTCACATTCTGTGAAAATTTCAACTGTCTACCTATTACAGATCATGAGATACAGCCCGCTGACAGACAGACAGACAGACGGACGGACGGACGGACGGACGGACGGACAGCGGAGGCTTAGTAATAGGGTCCCGTTGGATATTCTTTGGATACGGAACCCTAAAAAAGGTTATTATAATATCTAGGAATACATGAATGAAAATAACTCCTGGGTATGCGGTAGTCGCCACCATCCTGGTTCTATTAAAATTCATTTAAAAATTGTACAAAATTTTTGTAGTTATATAATAATAATAACAAAGCCCTTTATTCCGATCTAATAACATTTAACATTAAAACTAAAAATAAAATAATCTACTAACTACAAAATGTCTCTTAGTTCGGCGTGCCTATTGGCAAAGGCCTCCTCCAACGATTTCCATTGTTGTCTATCTTGAGCAACCCTTCTCCAGTTTGGTCCTGCTGTAAGTTTTATTTCATCTTCCCACCTTGTGTGCTGCCTTCCTCGTCTTCTTTTGCTGTCCCTTGGGTACCATTCCGTTACTCTCCTGCTCCACTTTCCCACTTTGTCACGCATCATATGTCCTGACCATCTCCACTTCTGTTGATCGATTCGTTTGAGTATGTCGGTAAGTTGTGTTAAATTCCTTAGGTCAATATTTCTGATCTTATCCTGTCTTTTATAGCCGGTCATACTCTCTCCATTGCTCTCTGTGCTACTGCAAGTTTTCTCTTAATGCCTTTGTGAGGGTCCAAGTTTCGCATCCGTATGTTAGACAAGGTAAAATGCAAGTATTAAATGTTTTCTTTTATTGACATGCTTAAGTCTTTGGACTTCACGATCTCTTTTAATGACCAGTATTTTTTCCAACCTGTTGCGATCCTGAGGTTAATTTCTTTCGTCATTTGATCTTCTATGGAAATTACTTGACCCAGGTATATGTAATCTTTCACATATTCTAGAGAATCGCCGTTTATTGTGATGTTAAATTTTGTGCTGTTTTTCATTATTTTTGTTTTGTTAGTGTTCATTTTTAGTCCAACTTTTATGCTTTCTTCATTTAAATTATTTATCATATATTCGAGATTTTCGAGACGTTCTTCAATTAATACCAGGTCGTCGGCAAATCTTAAATGGTGTAGTTTTGACCCGTTTATATTGATGCCATACTTATCCCAGTATAAGTTGCGGAAGATATTTTCTAACACAGCAGAGAACAATTTTGGGGATAAAGGGTCTCCCTGCCTCACGCCTCTTTGTATGCTAAATTCATCTCCCAAAGTTTCCAACTGAATTCTGGCCTTACTGTCTGCGTAGATGTTCTTTATGATTTTAGTATACACGCTTGGTATTCCTTGTTGATTTAGACTTTCCCAAATGTATTCATGGTTTAAGCTATCGAAGGCCTTGGCATAGTCTATAAAAGCTACATAAATGTTTTTATTGTATTCGTTATATTTTTCTAGTACCTGTTTGATCGTATGGATATGGTCAATTGTTGAAAATCCTTTCCTAAAACCTGCTTGTTCGACTGGCTGTTGTTCATCTAACAGTTTGCTAATTCTGTCTAGCATTACTTTTGCAAAAACTTTGTATACGTTTGACATAAGGCTTATCGGTGTATACTTTTCTATGTTTTCCTTATCGCCTTTTTTGTATAATAGGATTACGTGAGATTTAGTCCATTGTTTTGGAATTTGGCTACTTGTTAAGATTTCGTTAAAAATCTTTGTAAGAATTGGAGTCAGTTCTTCTATATTTCCCCTCATAAGTTCGTTGGTAATTTTGTCTGGTCCCGGGGACTTCTCCATCTTTGGCTCTTAATTGCCTTTTCGACTTCACAATAGGATATCCGGCACAGGCTCTGATTTTCCTTCATCAGATTGTTGAGTGAGCACTCTGCTGTGGTGACCTGTTGTTCTTTGGTGCTGGTTGGCATACAGTTGACGGTAGAAACTTGTGGCTAGATCTTTGATTTTCTGTCGTGTCGTAGTAGTATTCGACCTATCCTTTAGTTTGGGTATCCATTCTTTGCCTACTTCTCGCAGTTCTTTCAGAGCTTTTTTCACACCCCCCTTGTTTTGGATGTAGTGCTCGAATGTTTTCAACCTCTTGACCTTGCGATCTTTGCGTATACTTTCTCTTATTCTTTTGCTTAAATCTGCAACTAGCTTTATATTTTCTTTTTTTCCTTGGATAGATATAAGCTCCTTTCTTTCTCCTATTAGTTGCAAGGTATGCTCACTTAGTTGATACTTATTAGGTTTTTGTGTGTTATTTTTTGAGATATACAAGCTTTGTAATTCGTTTTCTAGTATATCATATTTCAGTGTTGTTTCTATTTTATCGCTTGTTATATGTTTGTTTGTTTCTTTGAACGGGTTGCACTTTATCAAGCAAGGTTGACTTGGCAATTTAATCATATTATTTTCAATATGATTGCGAGATATTTTTGTTTGGAATTTTTTAAGAGAGCAGCGTACCATACGATGGTTTGTATTAAAGTTCAAATTGCTTATAACATTATGTTTAAAAAAAAGTGTGTGTTGTAGTTATATAATTATGTTTAAAAAAAATCCCGCTAGATTTCTTGCTGGTTCTTCCTAGGACAGAGGTATTTTCAGAACCAGTGGTAAGTAAAAAAATGACTTTCAATAAATACTTGTATTAATCTATATCGAATAAAAATCATTCTATTCTATGCTATTCTAAAAATCTTTGATTAATTTTATACTGGAATGTTGTCAAAATATGAATTCCAGAGGCAGGAACAGGAAGTTTTTCGCTAAGTGTGGTCATGAACTTTTGACATGTTTTTCTTCTCCATTAACAACCTTTAATAGCTTTAGTAAAAAAAGACGTAAACATACTGTTAATACTAAGAACAACACAAATTTTTAATGTTCGACTTCAGAGTTGGAAAT
The DNA here is from genome assembly GCA_029286625.1 of Parnassius orleans. NCBI lineage: Eukaryota > Metazoa > Arthropoda > Insecta > Lepidoptera > Papilionidae > Parnassius > Parnassius orleans. The sequence continues at coordinate 1,482,983 of JAGSMP010000097.1, forward strand.
TAATTTCTGGGACAAAATAATGCCTATTACAAAAGCCCAAAACTGTTTAATTTTTGTCGATAAACAAGCTTAGATATTTCATTAAACAAAAAGTGTAAAATATACATGATTTTCAATAACCCCTTGGGATGACGTGATCGCTATTATGCTAAAAATTATATTAAAAAAATCCCATTGGCTTTCTTGTTGTTTATTACCACGATAAAGGTATTTTCTGAACGAGTGGTAAAAAAAGAAATTATTTGATTATTATAATTAAGAAAGTATTGACGGCTCCGTGGCGCAGTTGCTTAGCAATGAGTTGCTGCGCTGGGGGCAGTGGGTTCGAATCCCGCATGGAACAAGTATTTGTATGGCCTGCAAATAATTGTTCCGGGTCTGGATGTTTGTTCTTGTGCAATTTATGTTTGTAAACTGCCTCCATGATACAGGAGAAAATCCTAGTGTGGGGGTAACGTTTTTAAAAAAAAAGAGTAAAGTCTACTCTAATTCTATCTACCTTTCGCCGAAAATGCCGCAAGTGGCTAATTCAGCAGTAGTCCCTATTATACGTGTTAGAGTTATGCTGCAGCCTGCTCGCTTGTCACCCATATTCTATAAAAAAAGAACATCAGTGTTGCTAGTGGAACTCAGTGTACTTTTACCTATTTTTAGTTAGAGTCAATTTATCTTAAAAGACGTGTGTATTTCATCACTTGCCCAAGACCGAGTATGTTTAATACGAACAGTCTGTGTTAAATAGCAGGAGTAATGAATGGGTCTCCCGTTACAACTGAGTCACAGACCGTTTTATCACAACTAATTAGGTTGTTTCAGTTTAAGTCACGCCATATATTTTTAACCTTGTATCTTCTTGTGACCTTTTACTTTATTTTTATCGTCCCAATTTTGGGTAGAGGCCTCCTCTTATTTTTTGAAGGATTATAGAGAGATAAGTCCGGCGACCTGCTCAAGTGCTTCACATGTCATCGAAATATTTTATCCCTCAGACATTCAGTTATCCTCGCGATTTTTAAATTCTTCATTATCGTGGTAATTCAGCACTTAAACACCCGGGAATCCATCAGCGTACTGACGCGTGAACCCAGGTAGCTCTGGGTACCACTCTAGATACCTGGGTCTGGCTCGCAGAGCATACTGTATTCCAATATGGGTTGACGCTATTAAAACCTTTGCGGAAGTGGAAAAGGCTCTCAAAGAATAACTCAATATGAAACTACGTATAACCCAGTGGTCTGTGCGCAATCGTCTCATAAACATCAGTTGTGTTTGTTGCGATATATTCCCATTAAGAATATTCCCAATTTACCTTCCATGGCTCAATCATTTTACATAAGTAATGTGCAATAATGTATATTTTGATAAATTAATAATTCCTTCCTCCTTTTTCTTTTAAATTTCAAATACGATAATTAATTATCAGCACTTGAGTTATAGTTTAAGAGCCAGTGAGCGGCAGACTTACGGCATTTCAATAAGCTTCACGTTTTTTTCAGTTAATCTCTCTGGACTCTTTAGTTTGACCGGCGCGGCGGTTGATATAGAGACGCTCAGGTGTGAAAGGTGTAAAAATGGCCGAAAAAAACGTGAAAGTAATAAGTCTGCCGCTTTGACATCTTGAAATATTCAATAAAAGTTACCGAAAAATAACATTGGCAGACACCTTTGGCGGTCCCAAGGTCATGGAAGGTTGACAAGTACAATTTCTCTTTATAATTTACATTTCAATAAAGCTGCATAGCAATTTATATAATATGTTGTTGATAATATTATTTGACATATACATTTTGCATGGCAGACAGCATATTGAGGTTTTATCACCCAGGTAGACAATGAACTTCAATGGCGTCCATAAGCGCGCACTCGCTCTAATCCAGTCTTTTTTTAGGGTTCCGTAGTTATACAACAAGGAACCCTTGTAGTTTCACCATGTCCGTCCGTCCGTCCGCGGTTTTTCTTAGAGACCCTAGGTGCTACAAATCTGTAATTTCGCATAGTTATACATATTGACCACGCCTAGAAAACTGTGAAATAAAATCTTAAAAAACATTTTTATTTTGGGTACTTCCCATACAAGTAAATGGAGGATGATTTTTTTACCCGTCTATTCCATCATGTGGGGTATCGTTGGATAGGTCTTTCAAAAACACTGGGGGTGTGTAACGTAATGTAACGTAACGGATTAGTAAGCTGAAGTGCCAATGGGCCGGCCATATAGCTCGAAGAACCGACAACCGATGGGGAAAGAAAAGTCTCCCATTAACACCATATAGTGGGTTTTGGAGGAATGCATGGCTCTAGATATATCCTCATACATTTCCTCCAGCTTCTCATCGGGATGTGCCGAGGTTGGTGCGTAAAGCTGTATGACCTTCAGCGAATACCGTTTGGTGATTCTGAGTATAAGGTACGCAACCCTGGTCGACACACTCAATATTTACAACGTTGTTAACGAGAGACTTGTGGACGATAAATCCGACACCTCCTTGGGACAGATGGTCGCCCTCCCGGTGATAGAACAAGTTGCCAGATTCGAGGATTACCTTGTCCTCCCCCTTTCTTCGGACCTCATATAATCCTATAATATTCCAGCGCAACTTGTCTATCTCTTTTTCCAGCTCCAGGATCTTCTCGTCAGTCCTCAGGGTGCGTGCGTTATATGTTGCCAGGTCGAGTCGTCTTAGGTGGTAAGCGAACCTCCACCGGAGATTCTTAGCACCCCCTGCCCCGCCGTTACCATGGTCGCCACCGTAGCCAGGAATAGCGGGGCCGCCGGGGACTGGGGGCCGTCTCTTCGTAAGTTCAATCATGGCGGGTATATTTTCATTTCATGCATTTCATGTACCTCAGGTAATAGGGATTAACTCAAAAACGTTAAGCTTATTGAAATACCGTAAGTCTGCCGCTCACTGGCTCTTAGACCATTATATCAGCCAAAACTAAATTATATTTGATTTCTTTATGGAATAAGTTATTAATTCTTCACTGAATTATTTCTCTCTTTAAATCCATTTGATACAACGGCTGTTAAGGACAATTGACTCGATCAAGCTTCATTTGCAATCATTTGCACCCTCCATTCAGGGGCCATAACATAATGCTGGAATTTAAAAGTTAAAGTTGAATTCTATTAGTCTTTTATTTAACAAAAATTTTGAGATGTAAAAGGTCTCTGACTTTTCTTTTTGTTTTAATCTTATTATATTTTAATTTCTTAAGTCATTATTTTAAGAGAAAAAATATTTCTTTGGGGGCCATTTAAACCATTTATCGTAAGAATGGATTTTTTTTAAATGAGGACTGCTCGTGACTGTCAGTGGTACGAGTATCGAATATCGATATATTAAGAGTGTTGCGGAATTGCTGGAGCTTTATGCTCTTAAATTTTGTGTGTTGTACTGAAGATCGTCCTTAATACTGATGCTTCTTCGACAACGGGGAGCAGAAGTGTGCTGTTGTTCTTCAAGGCAACAAGGCCTATTTGAAGAACTACACACCGATTTCCTTCCTGGACAAGTCTACGTGCTGTTTTCGGGAGTCATAACGAATCATCTCGTACGCAGACTTGACGACTTCCAGCCTCCCGTACAAGCCGGTTTCCGAATAGAATTTAGTACCACAGACCTTACTTACCGTACCCTTGTCAAATTTTACAGGTGACTGAAGAGTAACTGCCTCTTTGTCTTGTCATGTGGAACACGAGAAAGCTTTTAGTTCCATCGAAGACGTCAAACGCGTGATAGAATACGTAATAAAGATATTTGCGGTAGAATAGGACCTGGTAAGACATGCAAGAAGTCAATGGATATGCAGGTGGCAAGGATCGTGTTAAATGACATTAATTGGAAAAGACATATGTTCAGCTGTGGACTTGGGAAGGGCTGTGATATGATGATAATTGTAAGCCTTGGTAAAAATTAAAAAGTTTACGTGCATGTTATAGCATGGAAGGACAAAACCCTAAAAATCTAAATGTCTGAGAAATATGGTAACGCTTGTTAGTTTCGTAGTTATCGTAAACGAAGTTTTTTTTTATGTTTACGCATATAGTTTACTTATGAGAGAGGTTAGAAATTCGAAAAAAAAACAGTTAAATGAAACTAATTTTACGGATTTTATCGCGTTGAATTTTGACTTTTTAATTACCAAGGTTTCGGGTGTTTTACAGCACCTGTGGTTACTTCGGGAAGTCTGCAGTCTGTGAAAATGTTCAAGATCAAAAATAAAAGTTGGTAAAAAATTACTTTGCGTACAACCGCTAGATAAAATAAAATGGTGTGTCATACCCAGTTTGAAGAGCACGTCCCGCCCTCCCTCAATTGCGTGCACTATCCCCATCACTACTACTTCCAACACCACTAAACTAGGAAAGACACACCACAGACGACAATACGACACGTGTTTCGTTTCTACCCGAGGCATCTTCAGATGTAGTAGACTCTGCGGTCGCTGACCGCTAAGTGAGAGGCCTCGTGAATGACTCCTACCAAGGATCATTCGCGAGGCTATTGAAATTAGAAAACATCCTGCTACCATTTGCTAGGGATTGGGATTGCCTAATTGGGATTTCCTAATTGGGATCCTCTAATTAATAAAATTAAATCCAAACTCAAGCATACCACTGCAACTTCAAGATACTGAGAAGCACCCGAATCTTTGGGAATTAGAAAAAAAAATTAACGTGATAAAACCCGTAAAATTTGTTTCGTTTAACGTGTAGTGTTCGCGTTAATATAAGTAATTATTAAAAACGGTTGAAATATGAACGTGCTATTGATATGGCGGTGTAAGAATATCCACCACCACCCCATATCATTCCGTGGGTGTCATAAGAGGTGAGCATCTTCCTGAAAACATCTTAAATATATAAAACTGTGTTTGCCAACCCAACTGCCAAACATGGCAACTATGGCAAAATCTTTCCTACGGGGCAATCTATGGGGGAGATGGGATATAAGGGTCTTCCAGGCATACATAAGCCACATTCTTCTTCCTTCTATATTCTTCTAGGCCTATCACTATTGATAGTGGACTTCAATAGACTATAACGGTAACGGTAACGGTAATGTATAGATGGATGGATTTAAATGAGTTGCTATAACGCAATGCGTAAAAGTTTGAGGGGCAGTATAACCAACCGGAAGAGGAAGCGCGCTGCACTCAACATCCGCTCGGTAATCACTTCCTCGATTACGAGTTCTATGAATCGCAGATGGTAGTTTATAATGTGAAAATATGATGAAGCGAGCGCAATATTAAACTTTCATGTGTAAATATTTGGTTACTGAGTTCCGGAGTATTAATAAAAAACTGCGTAAAAACCACGATTTTCACATATACGTTAATTGTAAGTTCAACAAATTAATTGGTAAAAATGGTAAAAGATAAAAGTAATTGCGCCAGGATAATATATTAAAATAATTGGCTATGGTAATGTTATGAGCATACGCGGCATGGTCGGTGTTCGCTCTAGAACTGTCGTATTAGCTATTGCGATATTAAAGCTAAATAATTTGGGTCAGCGTGTAAATACTAATTGCACGAGCTCTGACGTAAATGCACTCTACTTCGTTCACTACGATTTTCTCGTGTATCGTGGGGGCAGACCTAGAACAATGGTTTTTCAATGTCTTGCTTGTCACCCTTGTCCTATAAATAAACATCTATAAAATTTAAGTAAAAAATATTACGAGAATTTATGAGGTCCCTCAACACATTAAACAGTGCAGAGCATTCTCCACTGCTTCAAAATCCTCTTTTTAATAGAATAAAGGTGACAGATAAGCACACAGTCTACCTTATGTTAAGTGAATGTTGTGGTCCATAAACATCTACATTCATCCTCAAAAAAGAATCAAAATGCAGATGCGTTATCACCCATTGAGGACTAAGATGGAATTTACTTTTAGAAATTAGAGATCTGTTCAGAGCTTTATCACGTGCTCGGCGCTGAAGGAAAATATCACGAGGAAACCTGCATGTGTGGAATAAAAATATTTTTAGGACATGTGAAGTCTGACATCACGCGCTACAGCAGCGGGACGGGCCCATCGGACCGAAACCCTCTCAGAAATGAGAGAAGGCCTTAACTTTGCCCTACTACAGACCGATGTTCGTTCACGGCGGCCAGTCTCAGCGGAGTCTAGCTATCTGCGAAGGAAACGATTATATAGTGCCCAGGTGTGCGAACACAGGTGCACTCTATTTCCTCCTGACCAACGAGGCAATCTTTAACTATGACGTATGCCTCGTTAACAGTAAAAAGGTTTTCCAACTGTCGTCACTCACCATACTTATCTTACCACATTCAACACAAGCAGTATTATACTGGTACTCAGTGCGAGCTTGATCCTTTTGTGTGTGTTTGTGCGCTCGTTCGACACCTTTACTTTTTTAACAATTTTCAAAAATTTATTTTAATTTTTCAAACGAGCATACAGTCCACCTGATGGTAAGTAGATGCTGTGGCCCTTATACATCTACTTCTATCCTCGATTAAGAATCAAAATGCAGATGCCTTGTTATCCCTGAGGTCTAAGCTGTAGTGCCTCATTCCCAATAAAAAAGGCTCTCCGGTTCTCCACACTCACCATACGAAACACATCAACATTAAGCTGCTATTTTATGCTGGTATTATGTGAGAGCGTGGTCCTTCCCTGATCGAGAAGATTCATACGTGCTAAAACTAAAATCATAATATATTTGCAATATCCACTTACCATCAGGTTGACTGTAGGCTCGTTTGTCACTCTCATTCTATAAGTCTCTTTAACTCACAACTTAACTTTAATTGACATAAAAGTCAAAAATGCTTTTTTTAATAAATAAAACATTAATTATAGTAATTCAGCACAACAAAGGAATATGCGGAATCGCTAGCAAGGCGAGGTGAAAGCTTCGTACATTACGTCGTGAATTTTATGAGCGCTCTGCATTCATGATTTTAATAGCGGTTCTTAGTTGCATTGTTTCATAAACAAAGAAATTGAAAACTGACTAACGCGTCTGATTATACTATAACATAAAACGACATGTCTGTCTGTTCCATATTGGTCTGGGAATTATAGGTCCCATGTTTATGTGGAATTATAACAAAACAAAGTTTATTTGTTTTTTATTGTTTGTTGAAATAACAGCATTTTGAAACTCTTTTTGTAACAAGCAATATGTTAGAAAAATATACTTTATAAGTATATTTATATAACATATTTTAAGCAATATGTTAGAAAAATATACTTTATAAGTATTTATATTTAAAACCACGGGAAGAAATGTGGTGATGGATTCTCTTACGCCGCCAAAACACGTAAAGGCAGTTCTTATGAGCTTTTATAAGTACGAATATAAAATACATGTGAAAGGTTGAAAAGAAAAGAAAATATGATTATTTGCTTCTTTTTCTTTAGCCCAAATATCCTCAGCTATACGTGAGTCTCTCCTGTTATAGAGAGAATTTGACTTAATTGTCACGTTTGGCAGGCGTATTGACGATAGCAAGTCTCGCATATTTGACGCTGTTGTGCGTCGCCGCGCCGTTCTGAAAATCTTCAGTTTGTCAATCAACAAGTTTATAAACATTATTAAAAAAACAGTGTATAAAAAGGGTTATATGATATTAAGAAATACATGAATGAAAATAACTCCTGGGAATGAGGTGATCTGCCACGCTGAGTCTATTATAATAATTCATATAGGAAAATAAATGTACAATACTATTGTAAAATTACATATTATGTTTATAAAAAGTCTCGCTTGGTTTTTTGCTGGTTCTCCCGGGACAGAGTTATTTTGCGAACCAGTGGTAAATAAATATAAAATGACTTTCGATGAGAATTACATAATACATTATCTATATTGAATTAAAAAATATTATTTTCAAGTAAAAGAGGTACATCCCGTACAGTATATCAGAAGCCATAAGATTTTTCTAGCATTTTCTATAGTCGCCTTTTACAACAACCTCATGGACGAAATTGGGTGATGGATATGTAGTAAAAAAATAACTGCAAACAATTATATATAATTTACAAAAACATGAACTTGCTTTTCACTCACTATTTATTCAATTGTATCATTCTAAACACTATATTTTTAATTACCAATGGAGAATTTCAATTGTATCATTCTAAACACTATATTTTTAAATTATAAGTATATTTATATAACATATTTATATGTTATAAAATATACTTTATAAGTATATTTTTATAAGATATTGCTAAAACTATATGGGATACGTAATAGAACGCGGGAATCAAAAAGTTAAAATTAAACGCGATAAAATCCGTGAAATTAGTTCCATTTAATGTATGGAATATTTAAATGTAGGTATTCTACATAACACGGTACGTATGCACATATTTTAATGTTTTGTTTATGCAAATATTTGGATATGTGGGTGTGTGTGTGCCTGTAATATTGTGTAAATAGTGTATGGTAAAGGATGTGAAGGGGCTTTGCATGTGACTTTGAAGAATGTGCCAGCTGTGTTACTTATCTAGCATGTCAAAGGAAATCACTAAAAAATATTGGGTTTGGGATTGTGCAGGCGAAGTCACGGGCCACTTCTTTCACAAATTTCCAACTAAACCCATTTTTTGGCTAAACGTGATCCGAGTAGCTCGCTGCGTTTTGAACTCTGCCTACCCCCTCAGAGCTTACAGGCGTGACGATAAGTATATGTATATATGTGTTTATACGGACTGCCTTGTTAGTCTAGTGGTCGTACACGCAACTGCTGATAACGAGTTCCAGGGTTCGAATTCCGGATCATGCCAAAAAATTCAGTAATTGAGTTTTTCTGTCAAAAAATTCTCAGAAGCTGTCCGGAGTCGGTAAGTTGTGGGGTTTCGCCGTTGGTCCTGCGCTTGATCTCTCTCCGGTTGAGTCAGTTTACCATCCCATCGGACTAGTAGGAATGAGAGGGAATAGAGAATGCACCTGTGCTTGCGCATTTACTCGGGCACTATAATCCTATCCTGCGCAGATGCCTAGTCTCCTTTGAGGCTGACCGCTGTGACCGAAATTCGATCTGGATGACATTATTATTATTATTATGTCTGTATAAAACGGCAGTATGTCAAACTTAGACGTAATTAGCAGCTGAATCATGTTCTTCTGCATCAGCCCGTATCGGTTTTTATATAAATTTTTGATGGTTGATAATAAACCACTAATCACTAGTCCAAGCAAAGTACGGACAAGCAAAATACTAGGAGAGTTTTTGGCCCACACAGTATACCCTAGAATTATACTAACATTAACAGAATATTGAAGAAAAATATTACTTCTAATCCATCCATAATTTCTATTACAATACCAAAAAAAGAAAACATATTTAATAATAATATTTAACAAAAAAAAACTAACAGCAAATGTTATTATTCAGTGTATTCAGTGCAAGACTTTGTATCTTTTAATATAATGTATTAAGTTCGTTAGAAACTAAAGTTAGAAAACTACAGTATAAGCTAAATTAGCATACTATATGAAGGCAGAATTTACAAGGATTAACTAACAAAATGTAACACCCACCTGATTCTCTTTTGCAGATAATTATATAGTTACATGGTAGAACCGTACTGTAGCTATATTATAGTTGTCGCATGAATGAGTCGGCTCGACAGGGAAGAACCACGCTCTAAGAAAATATCAACGTAAAATAGCAGCTTAATACTGCTGTGTTTCTTTTGGTGAGTGTAGAGAACCGGAGACCCATTATACTGGATACGAGGCATTCCATCCTAGTCCTCAGGGGTGACAACGATTTTGATTCGTAATTGAGGATAGATGTAGGTGTCTGTCAGCCACTTACCATCAGGTAGAAAAAGACCACCAAATATAGGATTATATTTTACTAGACCGATATACGATCATCATCATCATTTCATCATCATTACAGCCCTTCACAAGTCCACTGCTGAACATAGGCCTCGGAATGCCACAAAGCACGGTCCCGGGCCACCTGCATCCATTGAATTCCTGCATGTCTTACCAGGTCGTCACTCCATCTAGTGGGGGGACGCCCTACACTTCGCCTGCCGGTACGAGGCTGCCACTCAAGAACCTTTCTTCCCCATCGGTTGTCGGTTCTTCGAGCTATATGGCCGGCCCATTGCCACTTCAGCTTACTAATCCTTTGGGCTATGTCGGTTACTCTGGTTCTACTGCGGATATCCTCATTTCTAAGTTTATCACGCAGAGAAACCCCGACATAGCCCTCTCCATAGCTCGCTGAGCGACCTTGAGCTTCCTCATACGGCCAGCAGTGAAGGACCACGTCTCAGTTCCGTATGTCATCACTGGCAACACGCACTGGTTAAACAATTTAGTTTTGAGGGTTTGAGGTGTGCCTGACGAGAAGATGGGTCGTAATCTCCCGAACGCTGCCCAGCCGAGTTGAATCCGTCGATTGACCTCTCGGTCGAAGTTGGACTTACCTAGTCGGACTATTTGTCCCAGGTAAACATATTCGTCAACAACTTCGAGCTTAGTGCTCCCAACAACTACCGGCATAGGTGTGACATGGACATTAAACATGATTTTGTTTTGTCCATGTTCATCTGAGACCTATCCGTTGGGAGACACTATTGAGGTCATTGAGCATAGTCTTAGGTCCTCCAGCGATTCTGCCATAAGGACTATATCGTCGGCAAATCGAAGGTGAGTGATGTACTCGCCATTGATGTTAATACCGTATCCTTTCCAGTCCAGTAGCTTGAAAACGTCTTCCAATGCAGCGGTGAAGAGTTTCGGGATATTACGTCACCCTGTCTTACACCTCTCTGCAGTTGGATAGGTTTCGTACTCTGGTTCTGTACTCGGATAGCCATCGTAGCCCTACTGTACAAACACTTCAGCACCTCGATATACCGACAGTCCACTTGGCACCGCTGAAGGACTGCAGCACCGCCCAAATTTCGACGGAATCAAGGCTTTCTCATAGTCCACATACGCAAGGCAAAGTGGCAGGTTGTACTCGTCGGTCTTCTGTACAATTTGCCGAAGGGTATGTATGTGGTCTATGGTGCTAAAGCCTTTTCGAAACCGGCTTGTTCGGGAGGCTGGAAGTCGTCGAGTCTGCATGCGAGACGATTCGTAATGACTCTCGAAAACAGCACGTAGACGCGGCTCAGAAGGAAATCGGTCTGTAGTTCTTCAAAGAGCGTTGTCGCCTTTCTTGAAGAACAAGACCACCGCACTTCTGCTCCACGCCTCCGGTGTAATGCCACCATCGAGGACGGAATTAAAGAGCTTCTGAAGGACTTCAAGTACCGGTTTTCCACCCGCTTTCAGAAGCTCCGCTGTAATTCCATCCTCGCCTGGGGCCTTGCCGTTTTTAAGGTGCTGGAGAGCCATTCTAATCTCGCTCAGATCTCGATATACGATGCAATATTACAAATCAAACTCATAATTTTTTTTAGAAATATTTAAGATACACTTATTAGTATTTGGTATGGAGATGTTTCTACGAGGCTGGTTGATATCGGAAAAAAGGCCTGATACTCGGTATTACATCTATTTGTATGGTACTGGAAAAAGTTTCTCGAATGGTAATCTCGTAATGGCAAGCGAAGTGTAGGGCGGCTCTACATTTGATGGAGTGACGACCTGGTAAAATGTGCAGGAAACCGTGCTTTGTGGCGTTCCTTGGGGCAGGCCTGTTCAGCAGTAGACGTGTGAAGGGCTATAATAATGATGATGATGATGATGATATGGGTACTATTGCTAAGTTGTGGTTAATCGCCACTTATTTAAATAATCATGGATTATCTAGGATCATAATCGAAGCTAGTAAAAATATTATAAAAGGTTAGACAAAGTTTTCGTAGGCCGGCTTTTGTATAATTTAGACGCTACAATGGTCAACGGCAACGGAAATAAGTAACTGATACTAGTAGTTCAGCTGATGAAACATATATAGACTAACGACTCGCCCTGGCTACGCCTGGGAATTGGGGTTATTTAGATTTAAGATTTATTTATTTATTATTATATTCACTTACTACTATCATTACAGGATTGCCCTAAGATAATCAATAAAGACTAAAAATTTTATAAATTTTTCAACGTCTCCAAAAATTTTCAAGTTTTGCGGACAAAATATAGCATTGATCACTCCTCCTATTGTTCCTATCTGTTCATGAAATTTCACTACAATCGGATCAGCCATTCTGATGATTAGCCCGGGCAGACAGACAGGCAAAATTTTTGAAACTAGTAATTCATATTTTAAAGGCTAGCTAATAACCCCTTCAGCTTAATAAAAGGCAGGTATTTCGATACTACTGACAGACAATTCAATTTTATTTATATGTATCTATAGATAAGCCAGAAAATGTATGTGTTGTGAAATTTAAAAACAAGTTTGATATGATCGGACTTTCCGTTTTGAGGAAAAGACGACCTATGTTTTTCCGTCACAAAACGGAATGAAATTTTAATCTGAAATGATCGCTACAAACCAAAGCGCCGCCAGCTTCCGCGGAATTTATTCATACTGCCACTGCGGTGACTTTATAATGAGAGACATGCTCGTTGTGAATCTTTGTCCGCTGTCAGGTTCTGTAACAGTAGTGACTTATTTAGCTATTATTTATTTATTTATTTAATATTCTTTATTGCACATCATACAAAACATGCAGAGATTATATATACAAAAAAGTATATTATTGTTGTATATAAAAACAACAACGTGAAAATGCGCAGATTTTTTATTACATTAATTTGAAATCAGGAAGATTCTGCTGTCCCCTGTTAAGTTTTCCTCTGTTGCCTCATACGACATCCTCCGGATGACTTTGGGTAGTGGTTTTTCTTACACGTGAAGAGCCGTGGTAGCTCAGATGGTTAGCGCTCGCTGTAAGTTTCACAGTACGCGAGCAACCCGGGTTCGATCCCCGCCGGCACCAATGAAATAGTTAATTGCAATTTAATTGCTGATTTACCACGTGCTCGGCGGTGAAGGAAAACATCGTGAGGAAACCTGCATGTCTGAGAAATCAAAAAAAATATTTCGAAGACATGTGAAGTTTGCCTACACGCATTGGGGCAGCGCGGCGGACATTTCCTTGCCCTAAAACCATCTCAGAAATGAGAGGAGGCCTGCGCCCAGCCGTGGGACGTATATAGGCTGTAACTTTACTTTTTTTTTCTTACACCACCCCCACACGGCTTATACATTTACGTAATATGATATCATCATCATTATCACAGCCCTTCACAAGACTGAACATAACATTCAACATTCTCCAAGGATAACCACAAAACACGGTCTTGAGCGTACACACGAAATTTTAATGGTCACTGAGACAAGTCATTTGTACAATTCGACTTATATCAGGATGCGCCAGGGGTCGCTTCCTGCCATTATCTTAAATAATCTGTTTCGCCTCGGGTTGTTGTTGCATGTCATAACCTTGTGGGCAACACCCTGTCGGCGTAGTCACGTTCCAACTGTGGGCGCACGCACACGCGTCATTTTTGTTTATGACGCGTGTGCGTGCACACGTGCATTGATTCACATCGACTTCCTGTATATCTAACTAGGTCATCACTTTATCTGTAGGGGGTCCACTCTACACTTCGCTTACCAGTACGAGGCTGTTACTCGACAACCTTTCTTACCCACCGGTTGACAGTTCTTCGAGCCATATGGCAGGGGCCCATATAGAGTAACCATCATATTCGAACGGAATAGTAAGCTAAAGTTGCCACTTGACTTAACTGGTTCTACTGCGGATATCGTCATAACGAATTCTTAATATGTTTTATGTTATTATATACGGTTTAACGCTTTGTTAAACTGAACCCTAAATCTAATAAAGACACAGGACAAATGTGAGCAGGGTGCGCCATTAAAACAATAAATGGAGAGTAGACTAAAACGTTACAGTGTAACACGCGACGCTGTCGCTGCTAGCTCAAGTAATTTTAATTATGCGTTACAATAAATAGTGGTATGCAACACTTTTTTTGAATTAAGCGTTAAACTAGATTTTGGAAAAAATCTTTATTCTTTACTAAATTCTATGTGGTAGAGCTACGCTGCAGATATTATGCTTGTACCACAAATGGGTCGGCTCGACCGGGGTAGGACCACGCTCTCATAGAATAAAGTTAAAAGTAAAGTAAAGTTACAGCCTATATACGTCCTACTGCTGGGCACGGGCCTCCTCTCATCTGGGATTTCTGGGAGGGTTTTAGGGCAAGGAAATGTCTGCCGCGCTGCCCCAATGCGTGTTGGTATTCAAGAATTAAAGCACCGACTTCATTAGCCATTATGTGGAAATTATTTGTTCTTTGAATTTGGCTTACAATTTTTATCAAAAGTTTCTGTTACAAATCTGTCTGCTTAAAAAAAACGTTACCTCCACAATAGGATTTTCTCCTGTATCGTGGGGGCAGTTTATTTCACAAGGACAAACATCCAGACCCGGAACAATTATTTGTAGGCCATACAAATACTTGTTCCGTGCGGGATTCAAACCCGCGGCCCTCTACATCAGCTTGTGTTACGTGACAAAGCTAACTTGTTTTGGATTTTGGAATTCTAAATATAAATAATATAATGAATTAATATAACTATGAGAGTGAAGGCATAGAGAGTGCGATTGTGCTTGGGCATACCCTCAGGCACTATAATCTTGTTCTGCGTACATGGCTCCTGGAAGTCTCCGTTGAGACTGGCCGCCATGACCGAAACTCGGAGGAGGACAATAGCTTACATAATATATTATGTTTTATAAATAAATAGACTTAACCGAATAAGTCCTGTTGTTTTAGAGAAAAAAAAAACAATCAGTAACAATTCTACATACATAGCTTGTAGAAACTAATTTGTATTTTGTTCCCGACGACAAAAAGTGATTGAAAAATAGTGATTAAAAAACAATATTTAAAGTGTAATTAGGAAAAGTATTAGTGATAAGCCTAAGCGAAGGTGCAATAGTGTAATTTTACAACATGTTTACAACCCTTAGTATTATAGTGTAGTGTAGCCCTCACCATAGTATATATTAGTGTTAAGGTAGAATAAGTTCGAATCAGTATAGTTAAAGTTATAGAAGCATCAACACGTCTCCTAATTCACACAAGACCCTTCCTATATTACATGGCGACCCTGCCAGGTGGTGCGCTGCTACAATGCACGCGCACCGCCGGGCCTACATAAACAGAGAAAAATTAAAAAGTAATAATAATAATGGAAATCATCATGGATTGACCATTTAAAAAATATATTATAACGGAATGGAAGCAATACCGGATGTGACGAAAAATAAATAAATATGAACACAAGCAGAGGCCATAATAATAATTTTACAGAAGCTGACTGAAAAATAAAAAAAATTATAATGTATATGAAGGATGTAATATAATGTAAATGTATAATAGTAATATGAAGGCAACTAAGAAAGATTTTTTTATATATATAAAAAAAAAATAAAGACCAAAATTCAAGAAACAGCAGATTAATTTAAAAAGGAAAGAAGCGGTTGTACTCTTGCAAGCTTCGTCCATAAGAATATGAAAATTGAGCCAAAAAGAACAAAGAAGAAAATTTGAGGTAACATCGAATCAGCATATTTTTTGTCATTTCTTTTTAAGATTTCTTTAAAAAGTTTTATCTATTATAAAAAAAGTTATGTTTTTAATATTTTGTATTTAATATATGATAATACTTCACGATTTAATTGATATTTTAATATATTTAATACTGTATCTAAAAAAATCAATATTAAAAATTAAGTTACGTTTTAAGCACTCTTGTATGTTGGCACAAGACGATTTTATATTCAATTTTATACAGTTATTGTTTATTGTTATATATTCTTTTTATTACTGTGTCCTGCAAAAACGAATAAAATAATATAGCAGATTACATTTTTACGTACTTAAATTTACCATGGTTTATCATCAATTAATTTTTCGTATAGTTAAAATAATACTAATGATATATTTCGCTGTTTTTTTTTTCTGTAGTAAAGGAAACAGTTTCTTTTTGTATGGAGAATGGGCCCACCAAAAACTGTGACGACTCGTTATGAAATGTATGTAGATTTATTCCTTATAATCTGTAGATTACTATAGTAATATTAGTTGTACCATATATAAAGGGAATACTGAGAAAATAACAATCAAACGGCAATCTCACTATAACCTAAAATCCCATACGGGCGACTGTCTAATAGTTTTTATTGATATCCTATGTTATAATAGTGCACTGTGTATAATAAAAAGTATAAAAAAGTTGTAGGTTCTTCGAAATCTTAAGTACTACTTGGTGGATGGATTTTTTTTAGTAGTACCGGAGTAAACAGTACGAATAAACAGACGCGGTGATGTATTTTAAATGGTAGTATTCAATTTTGAAAAGGGGTTTAAACATTCGCTATTGTTAAAAGTTTTTTTTTCTTCTCTAAAGGCAATGAACCTTAAATTTATATGCTAACCTACAAAAAATTAAAATTATTCTTTTGAATGTTAAAATAAATTAATGTTTTGTTATATAAACTTGGTAGTAGTGGCAGTAATTTTTCAATAATGTTGTGTATACGAAAAAATAAACATCATATTTCTAGCAAAAGTAATTTATAAAAAAAAAAGCTAATGTATTTTTCGATGTATGTAAAACTAATAAAACTATTCACGATGTAACTATCTTAACTTCTGTACAAATTCAAAAATATTTAAAACTATCACTTTGAGGTACATTTTACTTTACTTGCATTCATATTATAACAGTTTGTACAAGTTATCTAAAAATTAGGTGTGAATCACACTGTGTGGTCATAGTTCTATGTAATCGCAAACGTTTCCATATACGTACTTTAGTAATTAAAACAAAGGTGTCTCAAATCGCTTGCGCTGCTAGCAGTGGGATTGCAATTTGTATTTTGATCTGTCTCTTGTTATGTGATTATTTTATTGTTATTGAAAATGATTACGTTGCTTTGACTTCTTTGTTCTGTATCTTAATATGAAATGCAATAATTTATTTTTGGTTTAATAATATTGATTAAACTTTCATATCATAAGGTTTTAACTATTGTGTATGTCCGAACTAGATGATATATCTTGATGACTAAGTATACGAATGAATAATAACGTTAATGTTTGCGAAAGTTAAAACATAATATTATGCCGGATTATGTCAATTATACTAAGCTGTGACTACGCATTTTCACGTGCTAGAGGGTTCGGCCAACCACCCTACCCAAGCCAAGATAAATATTATATATACATAATTAGAATGTAAGACTTTATTTAAGATTAACTGTTTGCTATATAAAAAAAAAATTATATTTTTTTGTCGGTGGGAGGTGTAGTGTAGCCCTCACCATAGTATATATTAGTGTTAAGGTAGAATAAGTTCGAATCAGTATAATTAAAGTTGTAGAAGCAA
Organism: Parnassius orleans; assembly: GCA_029286625.1. Lineage (NCBI taxonomy): Eukaryota > Metazoa > Arthropoda > Insecta > Lepidoptera > Papilionidae > Parnassius > Parnassius orleans. Next base: position 1,500,387 of record JAGSMP010000097.1, read on the forward strand.
CAACACGTCTCCTAATTCACACAAGACCCTTCCTATATTACAATAGTATAGAGCATCGTTTTGTAATAGTTAAGAAAATAACTCTTATTTGTACAACAAAAAGTCGGCCAATCAGAGCGCGACACGTTATAGAACAATCGGGCATTGCTTAATATTAAAACCCGAAAATAATGAAAATAATCTTTATGCTCTAAAAGAATTGTAAACATAGTATTTAATTAGATTAAGGTTTATAGATTAAGGAAATAAAAGAATATTTAGCGTGATGTAATTTATTTCCCACCTATAGTAAAATTAAAGAATTAATGTAACCAAATATTGTGAAAATTTCATTGAGTTATTAATTATTATGTACTACGTAGAGTCGTAGAGAGCCGTGGTAGCTCAGATGGTTAGCGCTCGCTGTAAGTTTCACAGTACGCGAGCAAATCGGGTTCGATCCCCGCCGGCACCAATGAAATTGTTAATTGCAATTTTAGGTGCTGATTTACCACGTGCTCGGCGGTGAAGGAAAACATCGTGAGGAAACCTGCATGTCTGAGAAATCTAAATTAAAAAAAAAAATATTTCGAAGACATGTGAAGTTCGCCAACACGCATTGGGGCAGCGCGGCGGACATTTCCTTGCCCTAAAACCCTCTCAGAAATGAGAGGAGGCCTGTGCCCAGCAGGGACGTATATAGGCTGTAACTTTTATGTACTACGTACAAGAGGCGACACTGCACCTAAGTTACGTTGTCCCATCAACTGCGGCGATATCGCCGCACTTTACTCAGTCGCTCGGTAGGCGCTAGTGAGTTGACACAAGCTGTGTTCAATATATTAAAAAAAATCTTGATAAAGTATGCCATGGTGTGTTTTAGATATTGCACAAATAATTCAAGAAATGTTAGCAAATACCAAGAAATAACTTTTCATCGGTGAGTAAGATACTTAATTTATAAAAAAGTATTATAGATTAATAATCAAAGAAATTATTCTTAAGACGCCATCTCGGGTCATGGAATATAGATTATGAAATTAATTTGTTCAGATGCGACGTTTCTGTTGGTACTTAAGTGTGAGAAAAATTGTGCATATGTTTTTTTTTGTAGAAACAAATAGAAGTATTCATAATTAGGCTAAATTTGATATTTAAATTTGCTGATTATTCTTTACTTTATTTTAGGTTTCACGTCCAAGCCATGAAAACAGGAAAAGTGGAATAAATTCGTCCATTTTAACTCTTGCGTTCCCAGCATTTATGAACGACTCTTATTCTAATCTAAATAAATATATATGTAGTTTATATGTTATATCAATTAGTTTTGTTAAACACATACATTTAGTATGTTTCTTATATTTTACATCGGTACGTTTTAAAATATTCAAATAAAATATCATTAAAATGTAATTCTGATATAATATTATGTAATATTATATTAAATTAGCACATATTATATGCAAAATAAATGACAAATTTTAAAAGTTGTACCTGATATAATTTACATAATAATTAACAATACAATTTATTATTACATATTGATCATTCTGCCTACGCATAATCTATGATAAAACCTATCATGCGCATGCGCTACACTACCTGCGCGAAGACATGAGTGGCGTACATTTTTGTATGAAATAGTTGTTCCAGTACGTAAGTACATATTACTTGAATGGAAAATTTGGGATATTTTTGTTAATAACTTTTACATTGTTAATATATTAAGAAACCTTTATAATGTTCTAATAGACAACTAAATTACTGATCTAACAATGTATACTACATTAACGTAAGAATTAATGGTATATAGAAAACTTGTGAATTATGACAATTATACAGTGAAAATATTAAACAATAAAGAGGCAAAACAGACAATGGCAAGCGGCTCACTTTAAAGTAAAGCTCCGTCTACCTTAGCGCCTCGGGGCCCGGTAACATTGTAGTAGCATACTAGCATACTAACTGATAGCAGCTAGTAACCAGTGATAATAGAAACAGATAGTACTAGTAGCAGTAACTTACTTACCGAACAACTTGAAGAAATAGTCAACTGAAGAAATCATCTGAAGAATATAGTGACCAATCGATAGTGAACAACCGATATAGAACAACCGTAGTTGACCAACCGTATTCAACAACCGTGGTCGACAACCAATAGTCAGAAGATTTCCGCCGAACAGTTGAGCAATCGAACCGCTGGCCACTGCCTTGCCATTTGTATTCTACAGTTCGTGCATTTTGATTGGGCGTCAGTGCACAGTACCCCAGCGGCACCTACAAAGACGGCAGTAGAACTATCCACCGGAACCTATAGGTGTAGGACGTGAGCGACTCGCGGAGTATCTTCGACAACATTTACTCCCGAGTTTCGCCCGTCCGGCACATATTTGTTCACATTATTTCGCCTGGGGTAAAAGTTGTAAAATTTAATGAAACCTATGTGCGGTTGCCTAATAGGGACTTATAATGATATAAACTCAACTCAATGATAAAAATTTGTACGAGCGTAAGATTGATATTTTTTTATATTATAGCTGGCAACATGATAATAGCGATAATATTTATTTTAAAAATAATACACTTATAAAAAAGAACCTCGTTATACACACTATTTTTATTTTTGTATTCACTTTTTTATATGTCGTAGAGCCTCACTGCAGCTATATTATGGATGAATCAGCTCGACCGGGGTACGGCCACGCTCTCAAAGAATATTAGAATAAAAGTAGCAGCTTAATGCTGCTGTGTTTCGAATGGTGAGTGTAGAGAACCGAAGACCCTTTATACTGCAAACGAGGCATTCAATAGTAGTCCTCCGGGGTGACAACGAATCTGCATTTTGATTCTTAGTCGAGGACAAATGTAGATGTCTATGGGTTACAGTATCCACTTACTATCAGGTGGACTGTGCTCCTTTATCACCCTGATTCTATAAAAAATATTATTAATATTATAAATGTCATATTGTTTAACGATTGAATAAGATTCGAAAATTCTGTGCACGTATCATCGCACCAAAACACTCTTTATTATTAAAAGCCTTTTTGTTAATTGTAGTCACACAAATTTTATCGATTTAGGTAAAAAATTAATACTCAAACTTTTACCAAACTTTATGTTACTTTTATGACTGATTTACTTATTTAGTTTTGAAACACTTGTCTAAAGTAATAATTTTTTTGCTTAGTGATTACCTTAAGTATTGTTAAGTTTCTATTTTGAATTTGTTTATTGATTTCGATAAGTTTAATTGGCCAAACGATGAACAAATCAACTATGATTTGTTCATCGTTTGTATTATATCACCATTAAATAAAAATAATATAAAGGTGATAAAGAAAAATAATTGTTATACTCGTTATGACTGATTTAACTGTTGTTGACTGTGATTAATATCGAAATAATTCTGTAGTCTAATGAATAATAAGTTAGTAGTCATAAAATAGTTTTCTTTAAAGGATTTTTTTTGTTAATGTGAATCACACTACAAAAGACTGTAGTTACTGTTTTGTTACAACTTTTTCAATAGGTTAATAAATGATTCTATTTTCAACAACGTGTTTTCATTACAAATATTTTCAAAAGGAGTTCAAATATAAAAGAATGGAGTGGTATCCTACCTTGCAGTATTACGAGTACGTATCCATGATTGGTCGTCGAAGTCGAGTCGCAATATTTGAACAACTATTACTGGGTTCGTTGCTTTGGTGGATTTGGGAATATAATAAATTTGTCACGTAATGCAAGTTACGTGCGGTCAAATGTTAAATAAAAAAAATGTAAGAGATAAATATGGTTTAAAAAACACATGTGTGCTGATCACACGCGGTAAAAGTGACCGTCAGAAAAAGAAACCGAGATAATAGTAATCACTGTATACTGTATTCTATCTCATCTCGCAGGCTGAATCTTATAGACGTATGTTGTCTCTTTTTCTACCGACTTCAAAAAAGAGGAGGTACTCAGTTCGACTGTATGCTTTTTTTATGTGTGTTACCTCATAACTTTTTTCTGGGTGAACCGATTTCGATGATTCATTTTTCATTTGAAAGCTGGTGCTTCTCATATGGTCTCATATAAATTTGATCAAGGTCTGACTAATAGTTTTTGAGTTGTTTCTAATAATTTATATTAAGTCGTTTGTACAAAATTTTAAATTTTTAATGTCGCTTTTCGTTTCATCGACTTTCAAATCACAACGACTTAAAGAAGTTTTCACTTCAACATATCAAATACTACAGTTTGTACTATAGTCGGTAGTGAAAAGTTGGTAGGTTTGTAATTTACTAGGTGGTAAGAGTCCTTTCTGCCTATGATATAGTCTGTAGGTATCAACCTCTTACCCAAATCTACCGCCAAATAGCAGTGCTCACACTGCTGTGTTTTGGTCTGGAAGGCATAGAGAGCCAATGTAATTGCAGGCTATGAGATATTTCAACTATTCTTTATAGGTGACGAAGGATCTTTAGTCTACTTTGTTCAATGGTGGCCATGGACTGCATTAGCTACTTACCATCAGGTGAGTTATAAGTACGTTTGGCACTTAAGCTGTATAAAGAAGTCTTTTATTGCAAATTTCAAACTAACTTTAAACTGATTTTGTAACTCAATCCTTTAAATTAAATTCCTTACTTATTTTTTTATAGCAAGAAAGTTTTTGAAGTTTGCGCACGCACACTGACACTTAAAAGCGACAACTTCAGTGGGTAATTGTCTCTCAAGTTTTTTTGTTTTGTTAAGCTAAAGAAGTATAACTTCCTACGTGCGTACGTAAGTACACACACACTCTTTTAACTCGAAAGTCGTTACTAAATTATAAGAAAGGCTTTCTTTAAATACTGGAAGAGCGCTTTGTATTTGGGCGACTGGTAACAAACTTTTTATTAAAAACAAAAATAGAGACTATCAACTAATGAATTAATGAAACTTTTTATGGTGAATAGCACAGAGTACTATAATATACACCTCTGAAAGTGAATAGCCACTAAAACTGTAGACTTATACTGTCCGTGAGATGATGAGGAGATGTTGCATCCTTTGCATTTTCTATCGCATTTACCACGCATTAAGCACTCCTGCTCTGAGAAATTGTTCGGATTGTTTTCAGCCGCCAAAATTTACCAACACATATCGCGACAAAACTTAGATCTGGATGCGTGGCGGTCCGCTACTGTGCGATTTTCTAGGACTTTTCTTCCTCGCACGACTACTTTGTGTAATCGTTTACCACCGGCAATTTTTCCGGACCGATACGACTTAGGGACCTTCAAGAAACGAGCTTACTCCTTTTTAAAAGTCAAATTCAGATATATTAAGCGAAGTAGCAGGAGAAATAACAAGAGTATTTGTCAGTAGACACAGTTATGGACACAGAACAGAGCACTTCATATCCCGTAGAGTTTCTAAATTCTCTAGAGTTGTCAGGTGTGCCCTCACATAAGCTTCAATTAAAATTAGGCGTCCCAGTCATGCTAATACGAAATTTAGATGCTCCTCGGTTATGTAACGGGACAAGGCTGCGTGTGACACATCTTGGACGGAACATAATCGGTGCTACAATTTTGACAGGCGTAGGAAAAGGTGAAAATGTTATACCACGGATCCCTATAATTCCCACAGATCTTCCTTTTCAATTCAAAAGGTTGCAGTTCCTATTAAGCTCAGTTTTGCAATGACAATTAATAAAGCGCAAGGGCAAACGTTACAGGTAGCGGGGGTCAACTTAGAAAAACCGTGCTTCTCTCATGGTCAGCTGTATGTAGCATGTTCGTGTGTGTCAAATGCCCAGAATCTCCACATTCTTTCCCCGTGGAATGGAAAAACATATAACATTGTGTACAGTAGCGTCTTAAAATAGTGTTCAGTTAGTTTTTTTTCCAAAATTCCCACAATCAATTAATCAGAATTCCCACAGATCTTCCCTTTCAATTCAAAATTTCCTATTTAGCTCAGTTTCTTTTCAATTCCAAATGCTGCCTCTGACGGACCTATTAAGCTCAGTTTTTTTTCAACTCAAAAGGCTGCATCTCTGACGGATCTTTTATTTGGCTCAGTTTCCTTTCAATTCAGAAAACTGCATCTCTGACGAATCAATTTAGCTCAGTTTCTTTTCAAAAGTCTGCATCCCTGACGGATAATTATGCTCAGTTTCCTTTAATTAAAAAAATATCCCATTTCCATTTGGAATAAACAGGCTATTTTCATGCTTTCCTATACGCTGCGTTTCAAAACATTTAAATAGGCTGACGAATCAATTTTGCTCAGTTTCCTTTTAATAGCTGCATCTCTGACAAATCTATAAAACTCAGTTTTCTTTCAATTCAAAAAGCAATGGATAGTTCATTTCCCAGTGACCATGCGGGCGAAGCCGCGGGTAACAGCTAGTCTTTTAATATAATGTATTAAGTTCGTTAGAAACTAAAGTTAGAAAACTACAGTATAGGTTAAATTAGCATACTATATGAAGGGAGAATTTACAAGGATTAACTAACAAAATGTAACACCCACCTGATTCTCTTTTGCAGATAATTATAAAGTTACATGGTAGAGCCTTACTGCAGCTATATTATAGTTGTTGCACGAATGAGTCGGCTCGACAGGGAAGAACCACGCTCTAAGAAAATACCAGAGTAAAATAGCAGCTTAATACTGCTGTGTTTCTTTTGGTGAGTGTAGAGAACCGGAGACCCATTATACTGGATACGAGGCATTCCATCCTAGTCCTCAGGGGTGACAACGCATCTGCATTTTGATTCGTAATTGAGGATAGATGTAGGTGTCTATCAGTCACTTACCATGAGAAAAAGACCACCAAATATAGAATTATATTTTACTAGACGGATATACGATGCAATATTACAAATCAAAGTCATAAATTTTTTTTAGAAATATTTAAGATACACTTATTAGTATTTGGTATGGAGATGTTTCTACGAGGCCGGTTGATGTCGGAAAAAAGGCCTGATACATGGTATTACACCTATTTGTATGGTACTGGAAAAAGTTTCTCGAATGGCAAGCGAAGTGTAGGCCGGCTCTACATTTGATGGAGTGACGACCTGGTAAAATGTGCAGGAAAGCGTGCTTTGTGGCGTTCCTTGGGGCAGGCCTGTTCAGCAGTGGACGCGTGAAGGGCTATAATAATGATGATGATGATGATGATGATGATGATGATGATATGGGTTCTATTGCTAAGTTGGGGATAGGTTAATCGCCACTTATTTAAATAAGCATGGATTATCTAGGATCATAATCGAAGCTAGTAAAAATACAATAAAAGGTTAGACAAAGTTTTCGTAGGTCAGCTTTTGTATAATTTAGACGCTACAATGGTCAACTGCAACGAAAATAAGTAACTGATACTAGTAGTTCAGCTGATGAAACATTTATAGACTAACGACCCGCCCTGGCTACGCCTGGGAATTGAGGTTATTTATATTTAAGATTTATTTATTTATTATTATATCCACTTACTACTATCATTACAGGATTGCCCTAAGATAATCAATAAAGACTAAAATTTTATAAATTTTACAACGTCTCCAAAAATTTCCAAGTTTTGCGAACAAAATATAGCCTCGATCACTCCTCGTATTGCTCCCTATCTGTTCATGAAGTTTCACTACAATCGGTTCAGCCCTTCTGATGATTAGCCCGGGCAGACAGACAGGCAAAATTTTTGAAACTAGTAATTCATATTTTAAAGGCATGCTAATAACCCCTTCAGCTTAATAAAAGGCAGTTATTTCGATACTACTGACAGACAATTCAACTTTATTTATATGTATCTATAGATAAGCCAGAAAATGTATGTGTTGTGGAATTTAAAAACAAGTTTGATATGACCGGACTTTCGACGAAATTGTTAATTGCAATTTTAAGTGCTGATTTACCACGTGCCCGGCGGTGAAGGAAAACATCGCGAGGAAACCTGCATGTCTGAGAAATCAAAAAAAAAAATATTTCGAAGACATGTGAAGTTCGCCAACACGCATTGGGGCCATAAAACCCTCTCAGAAATGAGAGGAGGCCTGTGCCCAGCAGTGGGACGTATATAGGCTGTAACTTTACTTTTTTTTTTCTTACACCACCCCCACACGGTATATAAATTTACGTAATATGATATCATCATCCTCACCATCATTATCATAGCCCTTCACAAGACTTTTTAATGGTCACTGAGACAAGTCATTTGTACAATTCGACTTATATCAGGACTGGATGCGCCAGGGGTCGCTTCCTGCCATTATCTTAAATAATCTGTTTCGCCTCGGGAGTTGCATGTCATAACCTTGTGGGCAACACCCTGTCGGCGTAGTCGCGTTTCAACTGTGGGCGCACGCACACGCGTCATTTTTGTTTATGACGCGTGTGCGTGCACACGTGCATTGATTCATATCGACTTCCTGTATATCTAACTAGGTCGTCACTTTATCTGTAGGGGGTCCACCCTACACTTCGCTCACCGGTACGAGGCTGTTACTCGATAACCTTTCTTACCCACCGGTTGACAGTTCTTCGAGCCATATGGCAGGGGCCCATATAGAGTAACCATCATATTGGAACGGAATAGTAAGCTAAAGTTGCCAATTGACTTAACTGGTTCTACTGCGGATATCGTCATAACGAATTGTTAATATGTTTTATGTTATTATATACGGTTTAACGCTTTGCTAAACTGAACCCTAAATCTAACAAAGACAGGACAAATGTGAGCAGGGTGCGCCATTAAAACAATAAATGGAGGGTAGACTAAAACGTTACAGTGTAACACGCGACGCTCTCGCTGCTCGCTCAAGTAATTTTAATTATGCGTTACAATAAATAGTGGTATGCAACAGTCTTTTTGAAGTAAGCGTTAAACTATATTTTGTAAAAAAATCTTTATTAAATTCTATGTGGTAGAGCTACGCTGCAGATATTATGCTTATATCACAAATGGGTCGGCTCGACCGGGGAAGGACCACGCTCTCATAGAATACCAGCGTGAAATAGCAGCTTAATGCTGCTGTGTTTCGTATGGTGAGTGTAGAGAACCGGAGACCCTTAGTATTGGAAATGAGGCATTTCATCTTAGCCCTCATGGGTGACAACGCATCTGCATTTCGATTCTTAATTAAAGAAAGATGTAGGTGCCTATGAGCCACAGCATCCACTTACCATCAGGTGGACTGTGTGCTCGTTTGTTACACTTACTCTATAAAAAATGTTTGTATGCTATGAACCGTTTTTGTATACTATTAAAATTTATTTTTATTCCTATCCCTACCCTTGGCAAGTGCATGTGTATAAATCAACTCTATTTTAGCTGACCTCAAAAAAAGTCGAAGGTTTACACTTCGGTTGTATGTCTTTTTTGTATGTATATTTTTCATTATCTTCATCAAAAAGCTTCAGGGATGGTGCCATATAAAATAATATGCCATTTAGAAATCTTTCCCTAAGAGTAGCGAAATAGGGGATGAAGTTATAATGTAACTATTTACACGACGCAATACCGGATGTGACGAAAAATAAATAAATATGAACACAAGAAGAGGCCACAATAATAATTTTACAGAAGCAGACTGAAAAATAAAAAAAATTATAATGTATATGAAGGATGTAATATAATGTAAATGTATAATAGTAATATGAAGGCAACTAAAAAATATTTTTTATATATAAAAAAAAATTAAGACCAAAATTCAAGAAACGGCAGATTAATTTAAAAAGGAAAGAAGTGGTTGTACTCTTGCAAGCTTCGTCCAAAAGAATATGAAAATTGAGCCAAAAAGAACAAAGAAGAAAATTTGAGGTAACATCGAATCAGCATATTTTTTGTCATTTCTTTTTAAGATTTCTTTAAAAAGTTTTATCTATTATAAAAAAAAGTTATGTTTTTAATATTTTGTATTTAATATATGATAATACTTCACGATTTAATTGATATTTTAATATATTTAATACTGTATCTAAAAAAAATCATAATGCAATATTAAAAATTAAGTTACGTTTTGAGCACTCTTGTATGTTGGCACAAGACGATTTTATATTCAATTTTATTCAGTTATTGTTTATTGTTTTATATTATTTTTATTACTGTGTCCTGCAAAAACGAATAAAATAATATAGTAGATTACATTTTTACGTACTTAAATTTACCATGGTTTATCATCAATTAATTTTTCGTATAGTTAAAATAATACTAATGATATATTTCGCTGTTATTTTTTTTCTGTAGTAAAAGAGACAGTTTCTTTTTGTATGGAGAATGGGCCCACCAAAAACTGTGATGACTCGTAATGAAATGTATGTAGATTTATTCCTTATAATCTCTAGATTACTATAGTAATATTAGTTGTACCATATATAAAGGGAATACTGAGAAAATAACAATCAAACGGCAATCTCACTATAACCTAAAATCCCATACGGGCGACTGTCTAATAGTTTTTATTGATATCCTATGTTATAATAGTGCACTGTGAATAATAAAAAGTATAAAAAAGTTGTAGGTTCTTCGAAATCTTAAGTACTACTTGGTGGATGGATTTTTTTTAGTAGTACCGGAGTAAACAGTCCGAATAAACAGACGCGGTGATGTATTTTAAATGGTAGTATTCAATTTTGAAAAGGGGTTTAAACATTCGCTATTGTTAAAAGTTTTTTTTTCTTCTCTAAAGGCAATGAACCGTAAATTTATATGCTAACCTACAAAAAATTAAAATTATTCTTTTGAATGTTAAAATAAATTAATGTTTTGTTATATAAACTTGGTAGTAGTGGCAGTAATTTTTCAATAATGTTGTGTATACGAAAAATAAACATCATATTTCTAGCAAAAGTAATTTATAAAAAAAGCTAATGTATTTTCGATGTATGTAAAACTAATAAAACTATTCACGATGTAACTATCTTAACTTCTGTACAAATTCAAAATATTTAAAACTATCACTTTGAGGTACATTTTACTTTACTTGCATTCATATTATAACAGTTTGTACAAGTTATCTAAAAATTAGTGTGAATCACACTGTGTGGTCATAGTTCTATGTAATCGCAAACGTTTCCATATACGTACTTTAGTAATTAAAACAAAGGTGTCTCAAATCGCTTGCGCTGCTAGCAGTGGGATTGCAATTTGTATTTTGATCTGTCTCTTGTTATGTGATTATTTTATTGTTATTGAAAATGATTACGTTGCTTTGACTTCTTTGTTCTGTATCTTAATATGAAATGCAATAATTTATTTTGGTTTAATATTGATTAAACTTTCATATCATAAGGTTTTAACTATTGTGTATGTCTGAACTAGATGATATATCTTGATGACTAAGTATACGAATGAATAATAACGTTAATGTTTGCGAAAGTTAAAACATAATATTATGCCGGATTATGTCAATTATACTAAGCTGTGACTACGCATTTTCACGTGCTAGAGGGTTCGGCCAACCACCCTACCCAAGCCAAGATAAATATTATATATACATAATTAGAATGTAAGACTTTATTTAAGATTAACTGTTTGCTATATAAAAAAAAATTTATATTTTTTGTCGGTGGGAGGTGTAGTGTAGCCCTCACCATAGTATATATTAGTGTTAAGGTAGAATAAGTTCGAATCAGTATAATTAAAGTTGTAGAAGCAACAACACGTCTCCTAATTCACACAAGACCCTTCCTATATTACAATAGTATAGAGCATCGTTTTGTAATAGTTAAGAAAATAACTCTTATTTGTACAACAAAAGTCGGCCAATCAGAGCGCGACACGTTATAGAACAATCGGGCATTGCTTAATATTAAAACCCGAAAATAATGAAAATAATTTTTATGCTCTAAAAGAACTGTAAACATAGTATTTAATTAGATTAAGGTTTATAGATTAAGGAAATAAAAGAATATTTAGCGTGATGTAATTTATTTCCCACCTATAGTAAAATTAAAGAATCAATGTAACCAAATATTGTGAAAATTTCATTGAGTTATTAATTATTATGTACTACGTAGAGTCGTAGAGAGCCGTGGTAGCTCAGATGGTTAGCGCTCGCTGTAAGTTTCACAGTACGCGAGCAAATCGGGTTCGATCCCCGCCGGCACCAATGAAATTGTTAATTGCAATTTTAAGTGCTGATTTACCACGTGCTCGGCGGTGAAGGAAAACATCGTGAGGAAACCTGCATGTCTGAGAAATCTAAATTAAAAAAAAAAATATTTCGAAGACATGTGAAGTTCGCCAACACGCATTGGGGCAGCGCGGCGGACATTTCCTTGCCCTAAAACCCTCTCAGAAATGAGAGGAGGCCTGTGCCCAGCAGTGGGACGTATATAGGCTGTAACTTTTATGTACTACGTACAAGAGGCGACACTGCACTAAGTTACGTTGTCCCATTCAACTGCGGCGATATCGCCGCACTTTACTCAGTCGCTCGGTAGGCGCTAGTGAGTTGACACAAGCTGTGTTCAATATATTAAAAAAAATCTTGATAAAGTATGCCATGGTGTGTTTTAGATATTGCACAAATAATTCAAGAAATGTTAGCAAATACCAAGAAATAACTTTTCATCGGTGAGTAAGATACTTAATTTATAAAAAAGTATTATAGATTAATAATCAAAGAAATTATTCTTAAGACGCCATCTCGGGTCATGGAATATAGATTATGAAATTAATTTGTTCAGATGCGACGTTTCTGTTGGTACTTAAGTGTGAGAAAAATTGTGCATATGTTTTTTTTTTGTAGAAACAAATAGAAGTATTCATAATTAGGCTAAATTTCTGATATTTAAATTTGCTGATTATTCTTTTACTTTATTTTTAGGTTTCCACGTCCAAGCCATGAAAACAGGGAAAAGTGGAATAAATTCGTCCATTTTTAACTCTTGCGTTCCCAGCATTTATGAACGACTCTTATTCTAATCTAAATAAATATATATGTAGTTTATATGTTATATCAATTAGTTTTGTTAAACACATACATTTAGTATGTTTCTTATATTTTACATCGGTACGTTTTAAAATATTCAAATAAAAATATCATTAAAATGTAATTCTGATATAATATTATGTAATATTATATTAAATTAGCACATATTATATGCAAAATAAATGACAAATTTTAAAAGTTGTACCTGATATAATTTACATAATAATTAACAATACAATTTATTATTACATATTGATCATTCTGCCTACGCATAATCTATGATAAAAACCTACCGCGCATGCGCCACACTACTCTGCGCGAAGACATGAGTGGCGTACATTTTTTTGTATGAAATAGTTGTTCCAGTACGTAAGTACATATTACTTGAATGGAAAATTTGGGATATTTTTGTTAATAACTTTTTACATTGTTAATATATTAAGAAACCTTTATAATGTTCTAATAGACAACTAAATTACCGATCTAACAATGTATACTACATTAACGTAAGAATTAATGGTATATAGAAAACTTGTGAATTATGACAATTATATAGTGAAAATATTAAACAATAAAGAGGCAAAACAGACAATGGCAAGCGGCTCACTTTAAAGTAAAGCACCGGTCTACCTTAGCGCCTCGGGGCCCGGTAACATTGTAGTAGCATACTAGCATACTAACTGATTACAGCAGCTAGTAACCAGTGATAATAGAAACAGATAGTACTAGTAGCAGTAACTTACTTACCGAACAACTTGAAGAAATAGTCAACTGAAGAAATCATCTGAAGAATATAGTGACCAATCGATAGTGAACAACCGATATAGAACAACCGTAGTTGGCCAACCGTATTCAACAACCGTGGTCGACAACCAATAGTCAGAAGATTTCCGCCAAACAGTTGAGCAATCGAACCGCTGGCCACTGTATTCTACAGTTCGTGCATTTTGATTGGGCGTCAATGCACAGTACCCCAGCCGCACCCACAAAGACGGCATTAGAAGTATCCACCGGAACCTATAGGTGTAGGACGTGAGCGACTCGCGGAGTATCTTCGACAACATTTACTCCCGAGTTTCGCCCGTCCGGCACATATTTGTTCACATTATTTCGCCTGGGGTAAAAGTTGTAAAATTTAATGAAACCTATGTGCGGTTGCCTAATAGGGACTTATAATGATATAAACTCAACTCAATGATAAAAATTTGTACGAGCGTAAGATTGATATTTTTTTATATTATAACTGGCAACATGATAATAGCGATAATATTTATTTTAAAAATAATACACTTATAAAAAAGAACCTCGTTATACACACTATTTTTATTTTTGTATTCACTTTTTTATATGTCGTAGAGCCACACTGCAGCTATATTATGGTTGTAGCACGAATGAATCAGCTCGACCGGGGTACGGCCACGCTCTCAAAGAATACTAGCATAAAAGTAGCAGCTTAATGCTGCTGTGTTTCGAATGGTGAGTGTAGAGAACCGAAGACCCTTTATACTGCAAACGAGGCATTCAATAGTAGTCCTCGGGGTGACAACGAATCTGCATTTTGATTCTTAGTGGAGGATAAATGTAGATGTCTATGGGCTACAGTATCCACTTACTATCAGGTGGACTGTGTGCTCCTTTATCACCCTGATTCTATAAAAAATATTATTAAAATTATAAATGTTATATTGTTTAACGATTGAATAAGATTCGAAAATTCTGTGCACGTATCATCGCATCAAAACACTCTTTATTATTAAAAGACTTTTAGTTAATGTGGTCACACAAATTTTATCGATTTAAGTAAAAAATTAATACTCAAACTTTTACCAAACTTTATGTTACTTTAATGACTGATTTACTTATTTAATTTTGAAACACTTGTCTAAAGTAATAATTTCTTTGTTTAGTGATTACCTTAAGTATTGTTAAGTTCCTATTTTGAATTTGTTTATTGATTTCGATGAACAAATCAACTATGATTTGTTCATCGTTTGTATTATATTACCATTAGGTGATAAAGAAAAATAATTGTTATACTCGTTATGACTGATTTAACTGTTGTTGACTGTGATTAATATCGAAATAATTCTGTAGTCTAATGAATAATAAGTTAGCAGTCATAAAATAGTTTTCTTTAAAGGATTTTTTTTGTTAATGTGAATCACACTACAAAAGACTGTAGTTACTGTTTTGTTACTAAGTTAAGAACTTTTTCAATAGTTTAATAAATGATTCTATTTTCAACAACGTGTTTTCATTACAAATATTTTCAAAAGGAGTTCAAATATAAAAGAATGGAGTGGTATCCTTGCAGTATTACGAGTACGTATCCATGATTGGTCGTCGAAGTCGAGTCGCAATATTTGAACAACTATTACTGGGTTCGTTGCTTTGGTGGATTTGGGAATATAATAAATTTGTCACGTAATGCAAGTTACGTGCGGTCAAATGTTAAATAAAAAAAATGTAAGAGATAAATATGGTTTAAAAAACACATGTGTGCTGATCACACGCGGTAAAAGTGACCGTCAGAAAAAGAAACCGAGATAATAGTAATCACTGTATACTGTATTCTATCTCATCTCGCAGGCTGAATCTTATAGACGTATGTTGTCTCTTTTTCTACCGACTTCAAAAAAGAGGAGGTACTCAATTCGACTGTATGCTTTTTTTATGTGTGTTACCTCATAACTTTTTTCTGGGTGAACCGATTTCGATGATTCATTTTTCATTTGAAAGCTGGTGCTTCTCATGTGGTCTCATATAAATTTGATCAAGGTCTGACCAATAGTTTTTGAGTTATTTCTAATAATTTATATTGAAGTCGGTTGTACAAAATTTTAAATTTTTAATGTCGCTTTTTCGTTTCATCGACTTTCAAATCACAACGACTCTAAAGAAGTTTTCACTTCAACATATCAAATACTACAGTTTGTACTATAGTCGGTAGTGAAAAAGTTGGTAGGTTTGTAATTTACTAGGTGGTAAGAGTCCTTTTCTGCCTATGATATAGTCTGGGTAGGTATCAACCTCTTACCCAAATCTACCGCCAAATAACAGTGCTCACACTGCTGTGTTTCGGTCTGGAAGGCATAGAGAGCCAATATAATTGCAGGTTGTGAGATATTCCAACTATTCTTTATAGGTGACGAAGCATCTTTAGTCTACTTTGTTCAATGGTGACCATGGACTGCATTATGTACTTACCATCAGGTGAGTTTTAAGTAAGTTTGGCACTTAAGCTTATAAAGAAAAGTCTTTTATTGCAAATTTCAAACTAACTTTAAACTGATTTTGTAACTCAATCCTTTAAATTAAATTCCTTACTTACTTTTTTATAGCAAGAAAGTTTTTGAAGTTATACTTCTTTTGGAGCGTTTGGGAAAAATGATGAGAGTGAATTTTTACGATGCGCGCGCACACCATCACCTAGAAATGACACCATGAAATTGTTACGATGCGCGCGCACACTGACACTTAAAAGCGACAACTTCAGTGGGTAATTGTCTCTCAAGTTTTTTTTTGTTTTGTTACGCTAAAGAAGTATAACTTCCTACGTGCGTACATAAGTACACACTCACTTTTAAACTCGAAAGTCGTTACTAAATTATTTATAAGAAAGGCTTTCTTTAAATACTGGAAGAGCGCTTTGTATTTGGGCGACTGGTAACAAACTTTTATTAAAAATAAAAATAGAGACTATCAATGAAATTAGTTATTAATGAAACTTTTATGTATGTAGTAATTAATGAAACTTTTATGGTGAATAGCACAGAGTACTATAATATACACCTCTGAAAGTGAATAGCCACTAAAACTGTAGACTTATACAGCCGTGAGATGATTAGGAGATGTTGCATCCCTTTGCATTTTCTATCGTATTTACCATGCATTAAGCACTTCTGCTCTGAGAAATTGTTCGGATTGTTTCCAGCCGCCAAAATTTACCAACACATATCGCGACAAAACTTAGATCTGGATGCGTGGCGGTCCACTACTGTGCGATTTTCTAGGACTTTTCTTCCTCGCACGACTACTTTGTGTAATCGTTTACCACCGGCAATTTTTCCGGACCGATACGACTTAGGGACCTTCAAGAAACGAGCTTACTCCTTTTTAAAAGTCCCGCAACGTATCTGATATTTCCCAGATGTTGCAGTTGTTCATGGGTTGTGGTCAACATAATGTGTGACACAACAACGCAGTGTGGTTCAAATATTGCGACTCGACTTCGACGGCCAATCATGGATATGAACTCGTAGTTCTGCAATGTAGGATACCACTCAATTCTTTTATACTTATTTGAACTCCTTTTGAAAATATTTGTAATGAAAATATGTTGTTGAAAATGGAATCATTTATTCAACAATTGAGAAAGTTGTAACAAAACAGTAACTACAGTTTTGTGTAGTGTGATCCACATTGACAAACAAAAAATAATCTGACAAATAAAACTATTTAGTTATCTCGAAACTATCAAATCACCCATGGTTACTGGGGGAGACTGAGGTGTTTGACGTCCCGATGTTTTAGTGAACGAAGGCTACCTTCAACTTTTAATTATTAATTTTTGATCCGATCTACGCAGAACGAGCTTACAGTATCTTGAGTTAGAAGAGTAAGCTTGGGTTTGGATTTAAATGTATTAATTATGGGATCCCAAGCAGATGGTAACACCCAGCCATCTTCTCTATTGAAATTAGGATGTTCTTTAATTTAAATAGCCTCGCGAATCATCTTTGGTAGGAATCGGTGTTTTTGCGAGGATTTGTGGTCAGTCACCTCAGTCCCCTCAGTCCCCGTGAACATGAGTGTTGTAAAGTGCCAGAAACGTTGGAAATTAAAAAAGTTAAAATTAAACGCGATAAAATCCGTAAAATTTATTTCATTCTGTGAGACTTCAACTAACTAAAAGGTAATATTCTGAAAAATCGCAATTTTACTTAAACATTAATCAGTCATAACATTAGACTTTTAAACAATATTCTAAGAACAAAAAAAAATGGTTTAGGAGTGTAAGCTTTTTTAATTCCAAATTAAAGGGATTATTCTTTAACTTTTTAAAAACTATCTGTTTAAGTGTTTGTCGTTATGTGTGTACAGGAGTGTACTTTTACAGACTGATAAAGGAAGAAGACAGATGTGTGCGTGAGTGCGCGTCAAGAAGTTGAAGTGTGTTGTCTGAGTGGAGGAACAGGCAATTGCTAATACACTACATAAAACATTTAAAGCGCTCATAACATCGCGCAAATCTTATTCCAACCCATTTTAATATTAAAGAGTGTTTTGGTGCAATGATACATCCACAGAATTTTCGAATCCTTTTTCAGTCGTTAAACGATATTACATTTTAAATTTTAATAATATATTTGTTTTTTATAATACCAGGATGGTAAACGAGCACACAGTCCACCTCATAGTAAGTGGATACTGTGGCCCATAGACATCTACATTTATCCTCGATTAAGAATCAAAATGCAGATTCGTTGTCACCCCTGAGGACTAATATTGAATGCTTCATTTCCAGTATAAAGGGTCTCCGGTTCTCTACACTCACCATTCGAAATACAGCAGCATTAAGCTACTACTTTTATGCTAGTATTCTTTGAGAGCGTGGCCGTACCCGGTCGAGCTGATTCATTCGTGCTACAACCATAATATAGCTGCTGTGTTCTACGACGTATAAAAAGTGAATACAAAAATAAATATAGTGTATAATAGAGTATAATGAGGCTCTTTTTTATAAGTGTATTATTTTTATAATAAATATTATCGCTATTATCATGTTGCCAGTTATAATATAAAATAATATCAATCTTACGCTCGTACAATTTTCTATCATTGAGTTGAGTTTACATCATTATAAGCCCCTATTAGGCAACCGAACATAGGTTTTATTAAATTTTACAACTCTTAACCCAGGCGAAATAATGTGAACAAATACAAATTGGTTTCTACAAGCTATGTATGTAGAATTGTTACTGATTTTTCTCTCTCTAAAATAACAGAACTTATTCGGTTAAGTTTATTTATTTATAAAACATAATATATTATGATTTCTTATATTTACGCGAACACTACACATTGAATAAAACTACTATTATGGATTATATCGCGTTTCATAACTTATTTTATTAATTCCCGACGTTTCGGGTGCTTTACAGCACCCATGGTCACGGGGACTGAGGGATTGACGTCCCGATGTCAGAGTTAACCCAGAGTACCTAAATAATAATATAATTAAAAAGCTTAGGTAACAACTAGAGTGTAGTGTAAATAGTTACATTAAATGAAACTATTTTTACGGATTCTATCGCGTTTAATTTTACTTTTTATTTCCCGACGCTTCGGGTGCTTTACAGCACTCATGGTAACGGGGGGGACTGAGGTGTTTGACGTCCCGATGTCATAGTTAGCTCGGCTACCTTCAGTTTTTGAATATTAATTTTTGGTCCGATCTACGCTATGTAATCTAGTTACATTATAACTTCTTCCTCTATTTCGCTACTCTTAGGGAAAGATTTTGTAAACGGCATATTATATTATATTGCACCATCCCTGTCTTGTATAACACCTTGTTTCATTACAGCCCTTCACAAGTCCACTGCTGAACATAGGCCTCCCCACGGAATGCCACAAAGCACGGTCCTGAGCCACCTTACAACATAACACCTTGTAACATGTCCAAATAATTACCACCCATTAATCGTCTTTCAATGAAGAACGGGCCTACAATTATGTTATTAAAAATTCCGGCCCAATCATTTGCACTAAATCGCACTTGATGATAACTGTCTTTTATAGCGTGTGGGTTGCATACTGCCCAGTAATGTTCGTTACGACTATTATAAAGCCCTATACGCGTAAATAGGGCTTCGTCAGTCCACATAATGTTAGTATTATCAATGTTTGATAACAACCATTCACAAAAATGTTTGCGAGATGGACCATCGTTATTATTCAGTGCTTGCAATTTGTAATGAAATGAGTGATATCTAGAAGAATTCAGTAGCTTCCACACGTAGTATTGGCTAACTCTGAATTCTCGAATGATGCGGTCATTAGTGCCAGCGCGGGGGTTTCGCTCGAAAAACTCGATCGCTGCGTTTCCGACAGCCGGGCTTATTACTGAATGACCACCTCGAGCACTTCCATGTGACGGAGTGGTGAACTGTCCAAAGTCTAACAGCATTTGGTTTGTTGCCAAAATTGTACTCCAATTGGGTGGTGCACGCGCGTCATTTCCTTGTCTTTACAAACGGGTAAAAGACTCACTTTTGTACATTCTAAATGACAAGTAATACTATCTACGAAAATTTAAAAATAGGACACTCAGTACGTAATGAGGTCACGGTCAAGTCAACACTGTCGGCCAGCCAGGTGAACGTACCTAGCGGAACGTAATGTAATGGAAGGGAAAGGGCGGGGAGACGCGTTTGTCTTTACCGAGTCAAAACAACTATTAGGTACCAAGCGAAAGCGCCGAACGCCACCGACTTCTTCCGAACTTAATACTCGCCATACGAATGTGTGCGTCCGTATAAAATAGTAGGCGCTTCATATTTATGAATGACAATCAATAAAAATAATGCATTTCTACACATTTTGAATATAAAGGATAAAATATTTCAGTTTTTTTCTTGTTTATTTTTTTTCATCATTCGCTTATATTAACTATTCTGAACCTCCTCTGCAAATTTGTCCGGTAATTGCAAAATACCCCTGTATATAATCTCTGCATGTTTTATATGGTGTGCAATAAAGAATATTAAATACATAAATAAATAATAGCAAAATAAGTCACTACTG
This sequence comes from Parnassius orleans, assembly GCA_029286625.1. Lineage (NCBI taxonomy): Eukaryota > Metazoa > Arthropoda > Insecta > Lepidoptera > Papilionidae > Parnassius > Parnassius orleans. The sequence continues at coordinate 1,521,089 of JAGSMP010000097.1, forward strand.
TTACAGAACCTGACAGCGGACAAAGATTCACAACGAGCATGTCTCTCATTATAAAGTCACCGCAGTGGCAGTATGAATAAATTCCGCGGAAACTGGCGAGGCTTTGGTTCGTAGCGATCATTTCAGATTAAAATTTCATTCCGTTTCTGACGGAAAAACTTAGGTCGCCTTTACCTCCAAACGAAAAGTCTTGTCATAACAAACTTGTTTTTAAATTTCACAACACATACATTTGCTGGCTTATCTATACATACATATAAATAATAGTCAGTAATATCGAAATACCTGCCTTTTATTAATATGAAGGTGTTATTTGCATGCTTCTAAAACATGAATTACTATTTTCAAAATTTTGGTCTGTCTGTCTGCCCGGAATAATCTTCGAAATGGCTGAACCGATTGTAATGAAATTTCATCAACAGATAGGTAGAGAAGTGATCAAGGCTATATTTTATCCGAAAAACTGGATTTTTTTAAAGACATTCAAACATTTATAAAATATTTAGTCTTTAATGATTATCTTAGGGCAATCCTGTAATGATAGTAGTAAGTGGATATAATAATAAATAAATAAATCTTAAATCTAAATAACCCCAATTCCCAGGCGTAGCCAGGGCGGGTCGTTAGTATATAAATATTTCTACAGCTGAACTGCTAGTGTCAGTTACTTATTAACGTTGCCGTTGACCATTGTAGCATCTAAATTATACAAAAGCTGACCTACGAAACTTTTGTCTAACTTCTTATTGTATTTTTACTAACTTCGATTATGATCCTAGATAATCCATGCTTATTTAAATAAATGGCGATTAACCTATTAAATATTATTAATATTAACATTATTAAATATTATGGGAGGTAGCGCCTTCATATCAATTTTAGTCAGTCTAGGAGAACTACCAACCACAATAGCCTGACATTTTGATGAATTAACCCTAGTACCAAATCTGTTTGACCAATTAGGAATACAATTGAGATCATTGTTGAGCTTCTCAATAATTTTAGGTAAGTATAAAACACAACTTAGCAATAGTACCCATATCATTATAATCATCATCATCATCATTATTATAGCCCTTCACACGTCCACTGCTGAACAGGCCTCCCCCAAGGAACGCCAGCGCGGTTTCCTGCACAAGTTACCAGGTCGTTACTCTATCAAGTATAGAGCCGCCCTACACTTCGCTTGCCATTACGAGATTACCACTCGAGAAACTTTTTCCAGTACCATATAAATAGATGTAATACCGTGTATCAGGCCTTTTTTCCAACATCAAGCGGCCTCGTAGAAACATCTCCATTAAACTACTATTAAGTGTATCTAAAATATTTCCTTTATCCTAGCAGTGGACTTAAAAACGTTACTTAATTATTGAGAACTTGTTAATATCAATGTCATTAACTCCGCGTTTGAAAGTTTCAAAATTAAAAGAGTTAGATCCGTAATATTACATTGAATATCAGTCTAGTAAAATGTAGTGCTATATGTGGTGCTCTTTTTTTATAGAATAAGGGTGACAAACGAGCACACAGTCCACCTGATGGTACGTGTGTGTTGAGGCCCCTAGACACAAAATACAGATGCATTGTCACGCCTAAGGGCTATGATAGAATGCCTCGTTTCCAGTAAAAAGGATCTCCGGTGCTCTACACTCACCATAAGAAACACAGCATTATTAAGCTGCTATTTTACGCTGGTGTTTTGTGAGAGCGTGGTCCTTTCCCTGTCAAGCTGACTCATTCGTGCGACAACTAAAAATTACGGATGAATCATAAATAAAATTTTTCTTAAATATTCTGTTAAAGTTAATATAACTCTAGTGTATATTGTGTTGGTTCTGTCGGGCCAAAACGTAGTATTTTGCTTGTTCGTAGTAATTTGCTTGGACTAGTGATGAGTACTGGTTTATTATCAACCATCAAAATTTATGTAAAAACCGATACGGGCTGATGCAGAAGAACGTTTAGAAAGTTTTATACAGACATAATAATAATAATAATGTCATCCAGATCGAATTTCGGTCACAGCGGCCAGCCTCAAAGGAGACTAGCCATCCGCGCAGGATAGGATTATAGTGCCCGAGTGAATGCGCAAGCACAGGTGCATTCTCTATTCCCTCTCATTCCTACTAGTTCGATGGGATGGTAAACTAACTCAACCGTAGATAGATCAAGCGCAGGACCAACGGCTTACCGTGCTTTTCAAGGCACGGGGGTGAAACCCCACAACTTACCGACTCCGGACAGCTTCTGAGAATTTCCTGACAGAAAACTCCATTTCTGACTTTTTTGGCATGATCCGGAATTCGAAATGTAGCTCGTGATCAGCAGTTGCATTTACGACCACACATACATACATATACATATTGTTACGCCTGTAAGCTCCGAGGGGATAGGCAGAGTCCAAAACGCAGCGAGCTCCTCGGACCACGTGTAGCCAAAAAAATGGGTTTAGTTGGAAATTTGTGAAAGAGGTGGCCCCTGACTAGCCCGTCGCCTACACATTCCCAAACCAAATATTCTTTTAGTGATTTTATTTGATATGCTAGATAAGTAGCACAGCTGGCATTCTTCAAAGTCACATTCAATGCCTCTTCACATCCTTTACCACACACTACTTACACAACATCACAGACACACACACACACCCATATATCCAAATATTTGCAAAAACAAAACATTAAAATATGTGCATACGCACCGTGTTATGTCTTTAAATATTCCATACATTAAATGAAACCAATTTCACGGATTTTGTCGCGTTTAATTTAAACTTTTTGATTCCCGACGGTCTATTACGTATTCCGTACAGTTCTAGCAATATGTTATAAAAATATTTTTATAATATAATTGGCATTAATAGATTATGTAAATATTTACTTAGCTTTATAGAGTTACAAAATTCTGTTATTTCAACAAACAATAAAAAAAAAACAAAGAAAAGACTTTTGTTATAAATCCACATAAACATGGGACCTATAAATCCCTGACCAATATGGGACAGACAGACATGTCGTTTTATGTTATAGTATCATCAGACGCGTTAGTCAGTTTGCAATTTCTTTGTTTATGAAACAATGCAAATAAGAACCGCTATTAAAATCATGAATGCAGAGCGCTCATAAAATTCACGATGTAATATAAAAAGCTTTCACCTCGCCTTGCTAGCGATTCCGCATATTCCTTTGTTGTGGTTAGCTGAATTACTATAATTTAAAATTGGTTGAATAAAAATGCATTTTTGACTTTTATGTCAATTAAAGTTAAAATATTAGTTAAAGAGACGTATTTAGGATGTGAAAATGATCAAAGATCATTTTTATAGAGTAAGAGTGACAAACGAGCATACAGTCCACCTAATGGTAAGTGGATACTGTGGCCCATAGACATTTACATTTATCCTCAATTAAGAATCAAAACGAAGATGCGTTGTCACCCCTGAGGACGAAGATGGAATGCCTCGTTTCCAGTAAAAAGGGTCTCCGGTTCCCCTTACTCACCATACGGTGCTGTTTTACGCTGGTATACTGTGAAAGCGTGATCCTTCCCCGGTCGAATTGACCCACTCGTGCTACAACTATAATATAGCTGCAACATGGCTCTACCACGTGTTAAAAGATTTATGTTAATAATAAACTGGTGTAGTTTTAAGAGCACTTCCCTCCCTCGCACAATTGTGTGCACTATCACTGCCACCACGAAACTAAACACCACCACCTATTTATTATCTATTTCTGCAATATAACACCTGGTTCAATTAATTATTATAGAGACATTATTTTCTTGAGGTTATTTACACTTGGTAGAGCCACTCTGCAACTGTTTTATGGTTGTAGTTGTAGGGTGTTTGGCTCGACCGAGAAAAGAAACATGCTCACAGAATATCAGAGTAATATGACAGCTTAATGCTGATGAGTTTCGTATGGTAAGTGTTGAGAACAGGAGAACCTCCTTACTAGGAATGATGCACTCCACCTTAGTCCTCAGGGGTGATAACGCATCTGCATTTTGACTCTTAATCGAGGATAAGTGTATATGTCTATGGGCCACAGCATCCACTTACCATCAGGTGGACTACGTGCTCGTTTTTCACCCTTATTTAAAAAAAGTAAGGGAGTCAAATGAGCGTACACCGCACAGTGTGCCAGCACAATACTGCTGTGTTGAGTGTGGTGAGATAAGTATGGTGGGTGACGACAATCGGAGACCCTTTTTACTGTTAACATTGGCATATCATCAAAATGAAGGAATTCCCCGTTGGTCTAGTGATCGTAAACGTGATTGCTGATCATGAGGTCCCGGCTTCAAATCCCGGGTCGGGCCAAAATCAGCTATTGGGTTTTCTGTCAAGTAATTCTCAGTAGCAGCCTGGAGTCAAGAAATTAGCGATGTTAAACCCCCGTGTCTCGGAAAGCACGTAAATTCTTTGGTTTTGCGCCTGATCTCTCTCCGGTTGTGTGGAATTACCGACCCATTGTACCATGTCATCATCATCATCATCATTACAGCCCTTCACAAGTCCACTGCTGAACATAGGCCTCCCCCACGGAATACCACAAAGCACGGTCCCGAGCCACCTGCATCCATTGACTTCCTGCATGTCTTACCAGGTCGTCACTCCATCTAGTGGGGGGACACCCTACACTTCGCCTGCCGGTACGAGGCTGCCACTCGAGAACCTTTCTTCCCCAACGGTTGTCGGTTCTTCGAGCTATATGGCCGGCCCATTGCCACTTCCGCTTACTAAGCCTTTGGGCTATGTCGGTTACTCTGGTTCTACTGCGGATATCTTCATTTCTAAGTTTATCACGCAGAGAAACCCCAAGTATAGCCCTCTCCATAGCTCGCTGAGCGACCTTGAGCTTTCTCATACGGCCAGCAGTGAAGGACCACGTCTCAGTTCCATATGTCATCACTGGCAACACGCACTGGTTGTACAATTTAGTTTTGAGGTTTTGAGGTATGCCTGACGAGAAAATGGGTCGTAATCTCCCGAACGCTGCCCAGCCGAGCTGAATCCGTCAATTGACCTCTCGGTCGAAGTTGGACTTACCTAGTCGGACTATTTATCCCAGGTAAACATATTCGTCAACAACTTCGAACTTAGTGCTCCCAACAACTACCGGCATGGGTGTGACATGGACATTAAACATGATCTTTGTTTTGTCCATGTTCATCTTAAGACCTATTCGTTGGGAGGCACTATTGAGGTCATTGAGCATAGTGCTTAGGTCCTCCAGCGATTCTGCCACAAGGACTATATCGTCGGCAAATCGAAGGTGAGTGATGTACTCGCCATTGACGTTAATACTGTATCCTTTCCAGTCCAGTAGCTTGAAAACGTCTTCCAATGCAGCGGTGAAGAGTTTCGGGGATATTACGTCACCCTGTCTTACACCTCTCTGCAGTTGGATAGGTTTCGTACTCTGGTTCTGTACTCGGATAGCCATCGTGGCCCTACTGTACAAACACTTCAGCACCTCGATATACCGACAGTCCACTTGGCACCGCTGAAGGGACTGCAGCACCGCCCAAATTTCGACGGAATCAAAGGCTTTCTCATAGTCCACATACGCAAGACATAGTGGCAAATTGTACTCCTCGGTCTTTTGTACAATTTGCCGTAGGTATATATGTGGTCTATGGTGCTAAAGCCTTTTCGGAAACCGGCTTGTTCGGAAGGCTGGAAGTCGTCGAGTCTGCATGCGAGACGATTCGGAATGACTCTCGAAAACAGCACGTAGACGCGGCTCAGAAGGGAAATCGTAGTTCTCCAAGAGAGCGTTGTCGCCTTTCTTGAAGAACAAGATCACTGCACTTCTGCTCCACGCCTCCGGTGTAATGCCACCATGGAGGACGGAATTAAAGAGCTTCTGAAGGACTTCAAGTACCCGTTTTCCACCCGCTTTCAGAAGCTCCGCTGTAATTCCATTGTGGCGGGTGGAAGGAAAAGGGGAGATCTCCCGCCGGGCAAGGTGTTCTGCCCGGGGAGCGGCCAACGCTCCGAGTGGTAGTTTCGGAGCTATTGTATATATACTGTTTTTAATTCGAAACTTTGATAGCGCGATTTAGGCTTCGATGTATTTCGCTTGTGGCGCGACGACAGCGCCGCCACACCATCCTCGCCTGGGGCCTTGCCATTTTTAAGGTGCTGGAGAGCCATTCTAATCTCGCTCAGACTGACGTCCGGGATATCATCGGAATAGTGTCGGATAAGACTTGCTCTTGGATCGTTACTCACACTTGCGTGTTGCTCCAACGATGACGTGTACAGCTGCCCATAGAACCTCTTAATCTCACTCAAAATCTCAGGTGTCCCGAAAACGATGCTGCCACATTCGGTCTACAGCTTCGACAGTTGGCTCTTTCTGGCAGACAGATCTCTGGCAAAGACTTTGGAGCCCTGGTTCCGCTCGATCGCTTCTTCAATACGAGCTGTATTGAAGTTGCGCAAGTCCCGCCGCATGCATTTTGAGATCTGTCTGTTCAGTTGCCTGTATGCTGTCAAATCTGCTGAAGACTGCAGCTTCATCTCCCGTCTAACAACCATGAGATTAAGAGTGTGATCGGAGAGTTTTTGTGTTCTTCTGCGACGGGTCTTACAGAACTTAGCTCCGACCGCATGGACAGTTTCCACAAGCTTGTCATTTATATCGTCCACTTCATTGCAATCTTCTAGGCACTGAAAACGATTTTGTAACTCGAGCTGAAAGTTTTCGGGGCTTTGGATTAGAGCACGAGGGGGACGGAGCGTTGACTTCATTAGACGTGACCTCTCCAACTTTACGTTTAGATTCAGTGTGCCTCTCACCATTCAGTGATCGCTGCCAGTTTTCACCCTCACGATCACTGAGACATCACTGAACAGTTGTCGTCTGGTTGTCATAATGAAATCAACCTCATTTTTTGTCGAACAGGTCCACTTTCTGTGGGGCCGCTTTTTGAAGAAAGAGTTCATCATAAAGAGTCCCTCTTTCTCCATAAAGTCGGCCAGCTACTGGCCCCTTGGGTTCTGTTGCCCTATTCCGAATTTCCCTACTTTCATCTCACCGCTCTCTCTTGTGCCTAGTTTTGCGTTGAAGTCTCCCATTAACACCGTATAGTGGGTTTTGGAAAAAATGCATGGTTCTAGAGATATCCTCATACATTTCCTCCACCTCCTCATCGGGGTGTGCCGAGTTTGGTGCGTAAACCTGTATGACCTTCAGCGAATACCGTTTGGTGATTCTGAGTATAAGGTACGCAACCCTCGTGGACAAACTCCCAATCTTTACAACGTTGTTAACGAGAGACTTGTGGACGATAAATCCGACACCTCCTTGGGACAGATGGTCGCCCTCCCGGTGATAAAATAAGTTGCCGGGTTCGAGGATTACTGTGTCCTCGCCCTCTCTTCGGACCTCGGATAGTCCTATTATATTCCAGCGTAACTTATTTATCTCTTGTTCCAGCTCCAGAATCTTCTCGTCAGTCCTCAGGGTGCGTGCGTTATATGTTGCCAGGTCGAGTCGTCGTAGGTGGCAACCGAACCTCCACCGGAGATTCTTAGCACCCCCTGCCCCGCCGTTACCATGGTCGCCACCGTAGCCAGGAATAGCGGGGCCGCCGGAGACTGGAGGCCGTTTATTTGTGTCGTTGCTCATGGGGGGTATATTGCCATAGTTGCCACGCTTGGGGAGCGGGTTGGCAACCGCAGTTTTTTATTGCTTTTTGCTTTTATCAGAAAGATGCCGCTGCCCATCTTCTGTATCAGTTTCCTTCGTCGCCTTTTACGACACCCACGGGAAGATATGAGGTAGTAGGTATTCTTACCCGCCACTACACGGGGTACCATGAGAGTGAGGGAATAGAAAGTGCACCTGTGTTTGCGCACACACTCGGACACTATAATCCTGTCCTGCGCTGATGTCGGAGACGATATAACGGAGACTAGCTGTCATGATCGAAATTCAGTCTGGAGTAGGAAGTTAAAGCCTACTCTCATTTCTGAAAGGGTTTCAGTCCAATGGGTCCACCGCGCTGCTGTAGAGCGTGATGTCAATCTTCACATGTCCGGAAAATATTTTTATTTCAAAAATACAGCTTTCCTCGTGATATTTTCCTTCACCGCCGAGCACGTGATAAAGCTCTGAACAGATTTCTAATTTCTAAAAGAAAATTCCATCTTAGTCCTCAGTGGGTGACAACGCATCTGCATTTTGATTCTTAATTGAGGATAAATGTTGATGTCTATGGACCACAATATTCACTTAACATAAGGTGGACTGTGTGCTCGTCTGTCACCATTATTCTATTAAAAGAGGATTTTGAAGCAGTTGAGAGTGCTCTGCACTCTTTAATGTGTTGACGGACCTCATAAATTCTCTATAATAAGGAATATGCCAAAAGAACGTATGGCTTCCGATAGATAATGGCATGCCCAGGTTTTGCCATAGTTGTCATGCTTGGCAAGCTGGTTGGCAACCGCAGTATTTTTTTATTTTTAGTCGATATTAGCAAGACGTTGCTGCCCATCTCCTGATTTGTTTCCCTCTGGTGACAGAGGTGACCCTTACGACACCCACGGGATGATATGGAGTAGTGGATAGTGGGTATGAATAAATAAAGACATTTTACCGCCACTACACGATAAAACGTATTTATTTATTTAAACCTTATTTATACAACAGTACCCCTACTTCATTCTATTATACATACATATACATTATATCATACATAAATATAGTAAATATTTAATTGAAAAAAAACGAAGGAAACAGGAGCAGTATTAGAATAAGAAAACAACAAACTGTGTGAGATAGTAGTTGAGCAAGCCTTACAAAGGATGCCTTCGTCGTTGTTATGAGTATGTAATTTCCAAATTTGTTCCAAAATCTTATGCCATGATAGATATAATATAGTAGTACACACACACCCACACACACATATAATTTTTGTATGTATATATATATATATAATACATACAAAAATTACAATTATATAAATATGTTATTAAAGCAAGTAAGTTAGGCGTCCCTGCTGTACGCGCATGGAGTATTTCTATAATATATGGGCTGGTGCTGCGAAATGCTACCAGCTTTGGACTAAATGGAAAAGCGTGAGCTTAGAGGCTTATTGTTGACCTGAGTCAGGCGTTACGTAGGCAGCCTTTCGGCTTTCTACAGGATGCATTTCTTATGCTATAAAAAAAGTGCGCTAAACCATCTTCGGCTGCATCACCACTTACCACCAGGTGGGGTAGTAGTCAAGCACTGGCTATGAATAGTTAAATAAAAATCGTTTCAAAATCTTACGGCATGATTTAATATAATAGAATAGAATTAGGTGGGAGGACTTCTGTTCTAGCTAGCTAACCTATAAGATACCTAGGTATCTTATAGGTTATTATCACCGTCGCACCCATTTCCTCTGCCAAGCAGCAGTTCATCCAGTACTTTATTACGGTTTTAAGGTAAATAGAACCAGCTTAATTGCAAAGTGGAAAGTATTCACTGTGGTAGAGCCTACGGGAGCGTTTCATGGCTGTAGCCCGAACGGGTCGCTCTACCGAAAAAGAACCCCGCTCACACAGAATACCAGTGTGAAATATTAGCATACCACTGCTGTATTTTAAACGTTGTGACGAAAACCGAAGACCCTTTCTACTGGTTAGAAGCATTCCCTCCGACTCTTTAGGGGTTGATAGTGCATCAGCATTTTGATTCTTAATCGAGGATAAATGTAGATGTAAATGGGCCAGAGCATCTTCCTACCATCAGTACGTTATTAACCTTACTTCTATAAAAATCGTTTTTGTACGTGGTAGAGCCATGCTGCAGTGTAGCTGCATAGTAAATTGTATAGTTGTACCACGAATGGGTCGGCTCGACCGGGGAAAGACCACAATCTCACAGAATACCAGCGTAAAATAGCAGCTCAACGCTGCTGTGTTTCGTATGGTAAGTGCAGAGAACCGAAGTCCTTTTTTACTGGAAAGAGGCATTCCATCTTAGTCCTCACGGCTGACAACGCATCTGCATTTTGATTCACAACAACGAGGATTGATGTAGATGTCTATGGGCCACAGCAACCACTTACCATCAGGTGGAATGTGTGCTCGCTTGTCACCCTAATCCTATAAAAAAATATATCATCTTAGACATCAAGGTCGAGAACACATCTTTAGATTATTTGTTTCAAGACAGTTACCAGTGTCCATAGACTGCATATACATATAATCAAATACAGCCGCGATAGCTCAGGTGCTAAGCGGTTTTCGTATTTTTTTACTTTTTTATAAAATTGTAGTGACAAACGAACTAACATTCCTCCTGATCGCTAGTTTCTACAGCAGCCCTAACACCTAAAACCAACTTCAAATAAAGAAGTCTATAGATGCATTGTCACCTCTGAGGACTAAGATGAAATATCTAACAAGCTGTTATTATACTGATTTTCTATACCTATAAGAACGGAACACCTGCTGTGTTCCGTTCTTAAGGGTACAGGGTAGCGCTGCGCACAGGGTAGAACATAATCAGACGGACCCCATAGCTGAAAAAGAGTCCTATCACATAAAAATTTCAGACAACACGAGCAACCGAGATTCGATCTCCACCGGCACTAAAATTGTTAATTGTTATTGATTTATCACCTGCTTGGCGGTGAAAGAAAACACCGCGAGGAAACCAGAAACCTGTCAGAGGAATAAACTATTTCGAAGACAAGTGAAGTCCACCAACATGCACTGAAACAGTTCGGCGCACCAAGGGATCCATGACCCAGCCCCAGTGCTCAGCATTGTGACGTATACAGGCTGCAAATTTTACTTATAAATAAAATAAATAATTAATTCTTTCAAGTGTTTTTTACAAAATAAGAGTGACAAGCGAGCACCCACCCCACTTGATGGTAAGTGAATACTGTGGCCCATAGACATCTACATCTATCCTCGATTAAGAATCCAAATGCAGATGTGTTGTAACCCCTTAGGAATAAGATGGAATGCCTCCTATCCAGTAAAAAGGCTCCGTGGCGCAGTGACTTATCAATAAGTTGTAGCGCTAAGGACCGCGGGTTTGAATCCCGCACGGAACAAGTATTTGCATGGCCTATAAATAATTGTTCCGTGTTTGGATGTTTGTCCTTGTGAAATAAATGTATGTAAACTGCCCCCACCATACAGGAGAAAATCCTGGTGTGGAGGTAAGGTTTTAAAAGTATATAAAACACTTAAAAAGTGTTTCCGTTTCTCTACACTCACTATACGAAATACAGCAACATTGAGCTGCTATTTTACGCTGGTATTCTGTAAGAGCGTGGTCCTACCCCGGTCAAGCCGACCCATTCGTGCTACAACCATAATACAGATGCAGCATGGCTCTACCACGTTCAAACGATTAAATTCTAGATTCAACATAAATATTTTTCGTATTATTTATGTTATAAACACAACCGCAAGGGTCATAGGCGGCTCGTGATTTAGGGAGTACGGTAAATCACAACCGCCTCAAGTAAACATTGGCCTAAGGTGCACTGCCATCCCCGAAACAACATTTGCATCTCATGTATATGTTGTTTCGGGGATGGCAGGATATCTTTACCTACTTAAATGTCCACCTTATTCGTTTTTGGAGTGGTGGGATATAATGATATCAGTGTTGGGCGAGACCTCACACTGATGTCATTTATTTCCCAAATGATGGGAATTAAACTTATTTCTTGGAGGATATATATATTTGAATGTCCCGGGACAGTAAGTGTGACAGAGGCGGTGCTGCTACTGACCGACTTGTTAAGGGAGGCGCCGCGTACTCGTGCCACCAAACTTAACTTCATACATGAGGAAGTATACATATTCATATGTTCTCAGAGAGTTCACATAGGCAGCATTATTTAGAATATGTTATAATAATTAAAACAGCGCATTAGGTCATTAGAGCCTGTTAAATTAGTGATAAGTTTCGCTGAATAAATAAATAAATATATTAAATACTTAAAAACCCAAATTTTCGTGAATAAACCGATTATAGTTCGATAGTCATTAAGGTCTAAAAATCAATCTAAAAATAAATCTAAAATCTTTAAAAAAAAAGTTTGTAATATGAGTGAGATAAATAAGATGTGTCAGCCAGAGAGAACTGCGTCTCGGTGAGAAAGAGCAAGGCCGGCTTAGCCGTTTTGAGATAATGGTGGACAGCGTTTGCATAAAGTCCCATTAGGTTGAAGAAATCCACAGCGAGCGTGGAATGGTCTGCCGTAGTGATTTCTCCGTTTGCTTCGTGTAGAATGTGTACAGAGCGGAGTTGTGCCCCCCTCCGCGAATACACGCGAATACGCGGGGCAGCCTGAGCATCCACGCCCAAGAGGAAGATAGTTTGAGCGTGGATGCCCAATGAGCGATTATCAGAATTATCGATGCTGGTACCCTCCTGGGGTAGATTTTTATTTAACACCGCTTTCGTGTTTTTTCAACTGAACTATATTATAAATTATAACATAGTTTATTTACAAAATACGTAACTATAATTTATAATATAACGCCGCCAGAGGGGCGCCGAAGTGGTGCTAGCCTAGGGCGCTGTCGACATTTAATCCGCCTCTGCCCATAGAAGTCCTTAGAGTTTTTGCTCACACATCTTCGGGGCCCTTGTGGCCTGGGAGCCCCGTATCATTGATACGGCTGATACGGCGGTAGCTACGCCCCTGCTGTCGAGCACATGTTAAACCAGGACTTAAAATTGCAAACATCAATCTTATGGGTACCGACAGGGATCGAACCTTAGTTGCTCACGCATTGTGAAATTTTCGCTAAGCGTTCAGCCCTTGAACAATCATGGTTACAGTTTTCATTTTCGTATTAGTTTTTTCTATGCAGGGCAACATAGGCAGTTTTCATGAAACGTGAGAAAAGCTTAGATTTTGACAGTATCCTGTTGCGACGCAGATGAAACAATTTATACCCCAAATAAATAGAGTAATTTTACATACTACTCCTTTCAGATTTAAATGTGCACAATACTCAGTCAGCTTTTTTATGATGATATTATAAAGTTGATTATGCTGAGATAAAAAAGCAGCTGCGCGATGCGAGTTCACAATCTCGGGGTCAGATGCTTTTCAACGATCAACTGTGTCTCCCCTCCTTCCCTGTACTGGAAATTATTACAGTCTTTATTCAAACAAGCCTGGCAATTCTACCGAAAACCTTTACTGTACTAATAATTCTTAATTAGCATTATCATCATCATTACAGCCTACAAAGTCTACTGCTGTTGTCTATACGAAATCGCTCTGACCCATCTCTTGGTTTGTTTCCCTCTGTCGCTATAGGGAACCACACCTCTCTTACGACACTCACGGGACGATATGATGTAGTGGTTATTCTTCACTTCAGACATAAGTTTGTTCCGGTACTCGGCTACGTTTTCCCGAGAAATGTTGGCACGGCCGGTGTATAGAGCATTACCAGTGCTGTATTCCGCATAGCAATGAATATTACCGGTTTGCAACATATTGTTACGAGCTTGGGGTTCGAGACAATTAAAAACTGCCGAGTGAATTACCAAATTTGACACTTTAATTACACAACACTAATTACAACTTTAAACCACACTAATAACAAAACACAATTTTACTACAGATCGCTTAAGTTCGCAGTTGTATCGCTTCAAATTCTTCGCTGGTATCGCCAATTCAATACTCACTCGGTCGTGGTCTATACCGGCCTTATATCCTCAGATACTTTCCAGAACCTTCTACTGTAGAAACATATAGAATGTTTGAGTACATATCGGTCCCGAAATTTCTAGAAGGATCTTGACTCTTCTAGTTCTGCTACTCGATACTAGACGGCGCTAGTGGTAACTAGTGTTGCCATGTGCAAGACATTAATAGTGGCGCGCAACACTGCCCCCTCCTAAGACATGCTCGTCCCGAGCATTATTGGCCCCATAATAACGCGCCAGTCGATCCACATGGACGATCTTAGGAGTACCTCTTGCACCTTTCTGTATCCCGTAGGTTACGTCATTGATCCTTGTCACAATCCGGTACGGTCCGTCCCATTTAGCTTGAAGCTTAGGAGATTTCCCTTTGCTGCGAACTGGATTGTGTAACCACACTAGTGAACCTTCGTCAAACCCTTTGTTGTTCATTTTGCGGTCATACCGTGTTTTCATCTTTTCAGACGTTTGCTGTCCCGATTGTCTGACGTGCTCATAAATGTCATTCATTTTGTTCCGCAAGTCATTTGCATAATCGGTTATACTGCGTGGGGCATGAGGTGGTATTCCGGTGATCAGGTCTGCAGGCAGCCGTAATTCTCTCCCAAAGTTTGCGAAAGCTGGTGTCACTGATATACTTTCGTGAACAGCGCTTCGATATGACAACAAAAACGGTTGTATGTGCCTGTCCCAGTCTCGTTGCCGTTTTTCCACAACTTTTGCTAGGTACCTCTCCAATGTTTGATTAAATCGTTCTACCATTCCATCAGATTGTGGGTGGTAAGAAGTTGTTCTTGTTTTATGAGTATCCATAACTCGGCAAGTTTCGTGGAATATTTGAGACTCATAATTCCTTCCTTGATCGCTGTGAATCTCTAAAGGTACTCCAAAACGACAGAAGACTTCATGAACTAGTTTATCTGCAACTGTTGAAGCTTCTTGATTTGGAATGGCGAAGACTTCTGGCCACTTAGTGAAGTAATCCATCACAACCATGAAATACTTGTTACCACTTTCACTTTCCGGAAATGGCCCCGCAACATCAACGACTATCCCCTCCCATGGTGCACCAACATTGTACAATTTCAATGCACCTCTACTACGAGTTTGTGGTCCCTTTACAGCCGTACAACTTGTACATTTGCGACACCAGTCCTCGACATCGTCACGACAGTAGACCCAGTAAAACCTTTCTCGGATCTTCAGTAGAGTTCGTTTAACCCCCCAGGTTGCCTCCTGAACAACCATTATGGTACAGCTGTAGAACATCCGGTACTTTAGCTTTGGGGACAACCATTTGCAAATGACAATTGTCTCCCCCCGAACATTTTCCCATTTTCGGCACAGGACTCCATCCCGAATCAGCAAGCTGTCCCATTGGGCCCAATAGCTTTTCGTGGTCGAACTCATCACTGAGACGTCACTCCACTTGGGCTTAGGAGCACTGGCCTTCATCCATTCCAGAATCAGCTTGATGTCCGGATCTTCCTGCTGTGCATGTTGTAGGCTGTCCTTCCACTCATAGCTGAGCTAGTCTGTCCTGAGCATCCTCACAGACACCACTTCCTTACCCTCTTGCTTAGTACAATGCTTGCAATCTTCAGGACAAGGTCTTCTTAACAATGCATCTTGCGTTGCTGTGCTGGGCGGTGCTGATAGCCGCACTGCCCCCTCGAGATAGTTCACCTTCCCTTTCTACAGTTCGCTTAGGGCAGCTGGATCGAAGATGGCCCCTTTCCCCACAGCCGTAGCACCTAGGGCTGTATCCTTTATTGCGGTCGCGAACTGTAGCTGCTGCAACCTCCCTGACGCAATGGGAACGATGATCCTGTCGCACGGCTTCCACCTCCTGTGCATGGGCCAACGCGTCCTTAAGCGTCTCGTGGTGCCCGAGCCTCACAGCAGCTCTGACTTCAAGGTCGCGGATGCCGTCGATGAATGTCTGCACCAGGTTCCCTACAATGAGCGCAGGTACAGACTGGTATGCTTTTCGAACCAGCTTCTCCACCTCAAGGGCCCACTGCTGCAGGTTTTCGTTGCTGTGTTGCACGCGATCTTTGAGCTGCGCACGAAAGACGAGTTCTAGGTGAGCGTCACTATATCTCGCCTCCAATGCTTCAAGGAGCTGCTCGTAAGTCACTTCCTTACCGAGAGCTTCCAGAACAGTTAAGGCCTGGTCACGCAGGCCTAGGGTAAGAGCAGTCATGGCCTGACTTTTATTCCAGCCGTTCGCCTTCATGACAGCCTCGAATTGGATTTTGTAGGCCGACCAGGAAGAAGTCCCGTCGAACGGCGGCACTTTGAATCCGCGTAGCCAAGGTGTTGTAGCTACCACGGGAGCTGTAACTCCATCCCCAAGTTTGAGGTCGTCCAGCGTTTTCTTCACGTCAGCCATCACGTTGTCAACCCGATTGTTCACTTGGTCGATTCGGGTTTCAGCTTCCGACAGGCGGGTGTCATGTTGAGCAACCCTATCCTTCACCTCCCTTATCTCTTTCTCGAAGGTAGCGTGAAGGTCCTTCATGAGGAGCATCTGCTCTTCCTTATAGCGTTTGAGCTGCTCTTCCAAACAACGGGCTTGTTCCTCCTGTCCGCGCTGCAGCTGCTTTTCCAACCGACGCGCCTGTTCCTCCTGTTGGCGGGCCTGTTCCTCCTGTTGGCGGGCCTGTTCCTCCTGTCCACGCTGCAGCTGCTCTTCCAACCGACGGGCCTGTTCCTCCTGTCGGCGGGCCTGTTCCTCCTGTCGGCGAGCCTGTTCCTCCTACTGGCGAGCCTGCTCCTGCAGCATCATCATCAGAGCACCTAAGTCAGGTGCTGCAGATGCAGGATCTGGTGACGGGTCGGCCTCCGTGGTCGGCAGCTGGCCCTCCGACGTTTGCGGCGTTGCATTACCAAATCGTCTCTGGTCCGTCTCTTGCTGGCGTTGACTTCGGGTACGGATACCCTCCGTGTCGTCCTTTGGTAAAATCGGCATGATCTGATCCCACTTCTGACACCAATTGTTACGAGCTTGGGGTTCGTGACAATTAAAAACTGCCGAGTGAATTACCAAATTTGACACTTTAATTACACAACACTAATTACAACTTTAAACCACACTAATAACAAAACACAATTTTACTACAGATCGCTTAAGTTCGCAGTTGTATCGCTTCAAAGTCTTCGCTGGTAGCGCCAATTCAATACTCACTCGGTCGTGGTCTATACCGGCCTTATATAGCGCTTTAGATACTTTCCAGAACCTTCTACTGTAGAAACATATAAAATGTTCGAGTACATATCGGTCCCGAAATTTCTAGAAGGATCTTGACTCTCCTAGTTCTGCTACTCGATACTAGAGGGCGCTAGTGGTAACTAGTGTTGCCATGTGCAAGACATTAATAGTGGCGCGCAAAAATATCATTGATATGCAGAAGAAAGAGCGTTGGTGAAAGCACGCAGCCTTGTGGAACCTTGTGGCGTTAATAGGCTTGTAATCGGAGCATGCACCGTCTACTACGACTTTGATGCTCCGATCAGCCAGAAAACCAGTGATCCAATTGCACGAATTCTCGGGAAGCCCATAGGAAGGAAGCTTCGAAAGAAGCGCTTTGTGACAGACCCGATCGAAGGCCTTCGCTATATCCAAACTAACGGTCAATGCCTTCCCCTTAGACTCGATCGCCTGCGCCCATCTATGTGTAAGGTAAACAAGAAGATCACCAGTTGAGCGACCCCGACGAAAACCGTACTGCCGGTCACTAATCAGCTGGTGTTCCTCAAGGTACCGCATGAGCTGGCAGACCAGTGAGTCATCCTCCCTGTGCAGAGATGGTAGTGATGGTTTACAGAAATTCCCTTGAACAGCCTTCCGAATGCACGGGTTCCCGAAGGAAGGCGAACTAATTTCTCGCCAATTCTGCCAATGTGCTCATACTTTGCCTTGGCAATAACTCTTTTGAAGAACCTGGAAGCGAAGTTATACTTTTTTTAAGCATGCTGGTGTTTACATCCCGAGTCGCAGAAGCCTCAGCCCAGGCCTGATAACACTCCTGCTTACTACGTAATACAATCTTACAGGAGTGACCAAACCAAGGCTGAGATCTGCCTCCGATGGGTACCATAGATGATGGAATAAATAGTTCCATCCCCTGTAGCACCACATCAGTGACAGAGTCAGCCACAGCGCTGGGATCATCCGTCAAAAAGCAAACCCGCCCCCATGGGTAGGATGCAAAGAAAGACCGCATTCCGTCCCAATCCGCCGACCTGTAATGCCAAACACGGCGGCAGCCTGCAGAACGCAACCGCGAGGGGAGCATGCGTGGCACCATACTCCGGATCAGACAATGGTCCAAAGAGCCGAGAGGGGCATCGACGGAAACCTGATATGCGTCCGGATGAGAAGTCAGCAGAAGGTCCAACAGGGAAGGTGTATGATCCTCCACATCTGGAATCCGCGTAGGAGAAGTAACCAGTTGTGTCAGATCATATGCCAAGGCAAAGTCATAAACAGATCTCCCCGCATGATCGTTTAAACGTGAACCGAGCCATTCGGCATGGTGGGCGTTAAATCGCCAAGTATCCCGATCTTTACGGATGGGATTTGTTGTAGCAAGAAATCTGTAGCCATTTGGACGTGGTCAATGAGTCGGTCTGTGTCGGCATTACCGCTATGGGACCTATACAGGCAACCGTAGACGCGGGGATGGTCGTCGCTGTCTACGCGCAGCCAAATGATGGACGTAAACGCAAGGTCGTGGTACCGCACCGGTTCGAGCCGGCCCACCCATGCTACAGCAGAAGCTGCAGCGTGGCTCTACCACTGTTATCGGGACGTTCATAAATCAGTGGCCTGTACATAATATGAGGTTGCGATCATAACTATTTTTAACTAAACTAGGAATAAACTATAAATTACTTGTTTGGGGATCTGGTTTCTATGTTTATATAGATATTAAAAGGTCCATAACATTCAGACGCTTCAAGTTTCAACTAATATGATCAATATTGGTATTATATCATTTGAAATTGGCACATTCATTCTCCACAGGATTATATTTGCAATATTTTGTGGTTGTGTGTCACACGCAGACATAACTCGGATATTACGTTCGTAGGAAAAAGTGTTTTGGTAGCAAATAATTTATTTTCGTTCTATTCCTCAGCTTTGTGGATGTGATATAAATAGAAATAGAAACTATTTTATTCAATATATATTATAAATAATACTTATTGAAAGTCACTCTTATTTTTAATTTACCACTGGTTCGGAAAATACCTTTGTCGTAAGAAGAACCAGCAAGGAACCCAGCGGGACTTTTTTTTGAAGAAAAGAACAATTTACAATCATTAAAGTTACACAATAATTAATAACACAAAACAAATTAGAAATACCTTGGTAGCGAGCACCTCATTCCCAGGCGTTATTATCATCCACAAAATCCTTAATATTATAATAACCCTTTTTATACAATATTTGCTTAATGAAGTTTTTAAACTTGGCGAAAGTCAGATTTTGTATACGCCTGCTCTCTTTGATCGTGTCGGTTTGTCGTCCCATCGGACTATCGGAGTGTGGGAATAGAAAGTGTATCTGTGCTTGCGCATACACTTGAGCTTAGTATTAGTTAGACTGTGCTTGGGCACTATAATCCTACCCTGCGCAGATGGATTCCACTTGGGACTGGCCGCTGTGACTGAAATTCGGTCTGGAGGGTAGCTATATTATGGTTGCAGCACGAATGGATTGACTCGACCGGGGAAGGACTGCACTCGCACAGAATTCTATGGTGAAATAGTAGCATAGTGCTGCTGTGTTTCGTATAGTAAATGTAAAGAACCAGCAGCCTTTTTAATTGGTAAGGAACATCTTTTCAGGGGTGACAATGCATGCATTTGGTTTCTTAATCGAGGATAAATGTAGGGTTTTGTAGATCTCCATTGGCTACAGCATTTATAATCCGTGCGCTCTAAGTTTTCCGGTGACGGTGTGACGTCACTAAAGCGATAGGGTTAGCAAAAAACATTTACACATTTACAAAAAATTATTAGTAAATAAAATCACAACAATTAGGCAGCAATTGTCACATTAATTATAATATTTTAGTCACTAAAATCCATAGTTTCAATACCAGGTATGTCACTCTCAGTGTCACTAGAACTTATTTTCGTATCACACTCAGAGTCTGCCCCCACTGAAATTATGAGGTCTCTTGGGTGTAAATCCTTCAATCGATCGTTTTCCCAATATTGTTGTCTCAGTTTATCAACGTGGTTTATTTCCCTTTTCAAATCATCTGCAGAAATACTTGCTGACGCCTTGCGTGTTAACTTTTCAATTTCTTTTTCTGATTATGATACGTTTTTTTCGGCCACGCGCTGTTTCGTTATGTTCCAGATATATTCTATCGGATTTAAATCACATTGGTACGGCTGAAGCCGCAATACTTCGTGCTCGTGGCTTTTAGTGATTTCGTCTATCACATATTTTTTGGGTGGCGCGTTCTGCTTTATAAGGTGGTATAGTTGAGGTTTAGTACAACGTTCTTCAAATTCAATATTTCGTTCGTGCAACCAATTTTGCATAGTTTCCTTCAGTGAGTTTGATGTTGGCAGTTTGTCAATTTGTTTACTATGATAGGGAGCGTTGTCGAGTACAATAATCGAACTAGGCGCCAGGTTTGGCAATAGTTTCTTATTTAACCACTTGGTGAAATTTCTATTATCCATTTCATCATGGTAGTCTTCACTTTTGCTTTTACATTTATACAGTAAATCTGCATTTGGAACAAAGCCGTTCTCACATTATACAACGCTGGCCATTTTAATTTTTAGTAGGCTTTCATCAATAGAGTTTTGCCAACATTTTGTCACGGTGTAGTGCCTATGGGTCCAAGTTTCGTACAAGTAAAACAATGGTTTTTATCCGCTCCAAGTTCATAATTTTCTCGAAGTCGTCGTAAATATCTTGCCCTCCAAGCAGCAATTTCTGATTTCTGTATCAAAAAATCACGAACCTTTTTACATTTTTGAACTTATGATGAACATTTATTTCCAGCCCAGGCCAGCTTGTCCTTTAATATGATCCGCAGAGTCGTTTTTTGACCAGGAAAATTTAAATCTTCCTTCGCAACGGTTAGAATTTTCGTTTTTGTCGTGGTGTCGAAAGTTTAACAGTTACACTCGTACCAGGTTCAGATGACGCTGACGTAATTTTTCCACTTCTTGTTTTATGTTCCTTAATGCGTTTCATAGCTTGATCCACGGGTATTATAGGAGAACGGTTCTCTTTTCATTTTCAAAAAAGTCATCACCTCTAACACAATATTACGAACATCACTACGTAAAGTCTTTCTAACACAGACAGAAAAAAACTAACAGATATTGAGAAAACTGAAAAATATTAGGTGTCAATTAAGTAAAATCACACGAGTCACACGAGCAGACTGAGCGTGTTGCTAACAGTGCGGAGAGGGCGACTCAGCGGTGCGGTAGGCGGTTGGGGGAGGTGACGCGTATTCCACGCACCGGCAAACTTAGAGCGCACGGGTTATACACAGCGTCAGGTGAACTCTGTGCTCGTTTATCACCCTTAATTCTATAAAAAAATCTCCTCAGTAATGACTAGAACTTAAAAAAAATCAGCGTCTAAGTATGCAGTTTTACTCGTCCACATAAAATTGTATAAAACGTACTTAAGAATCTCAATAGCTAAAGTATCGTTTCATTTTCTTAACGAAGATAAAAATTAATATAAAAGTGAATTAAGTCCGCTGCAAAAGGAGGGTGTTAATGCACTAAGATTATGAAGTTGAAAATAATTTCTTGAGTGTTGAAACTTCTGCTACAATTACTTTAAAATTATTACTATTGGGTTTTAAAATATAATATTTTTATTACCTTCTTGTTAGGAAAATAACTTAGTCCAGAAAAGAATCTGCTTGTGAATCAGCTGGATGTTTTTTTAAATAAAATTATCATAATATAAGACAGTTATTTATATGAATTATTACAGAAACAACTTGATCCTCAGGTGAGTCCTCAGGGTTTATTTTAATTCATGAATTCCTTAATCTGTTCATATAGGGGCTATTTGCATGCATAACCATTTATATAATTTTTTTGTCTATCTGTGTGTTCGGGGTAATCAATGAAATGGCTAAACCGATTGTTGTAACACTCGACGAACAGATAGAGAAATGCGGGGAGGGATCTAGGCTACATTATATCCAAAAAAACTTGCATATTAAAAAAAATACAAGAATTTGATGGAATAAATCGTAGATGCACAGACCGCGGCCCGCCGGTCGAATACTGGTGGCCCGCCGACAGCAAAAATCATACATTCGAAAAATATTGAATTATATTCCAGAATAAAACCAAAAAAAAATATGTTCGAAAAGTAATTTGAATCTCACGCGCGCGCTCTTAAGTGCGCTTATCGGTGCGCCGTGCATGCGTCGGTAATAGCGGTCGGTAATGTTCGTGCTGATCTCGGTTAAATTCGTTTTCTTGAGGAACCGCCGCGGCCGGCGGCGCGGCGACGACGGCAGCGCGGTGGCGGCTTATCCACGGGTTATATTGTTAGAGCAAGCGAGATAGCAATAGTCCCGAATTCCCGATTGCTCGCGTAGGTAGATACACGAAGCTTCTAGAGTCGGTTTCGTGATTTCTCCAGACAGTTTTCGACTCTATACGCGCGGTATAAAAGTCACGCTAACCGCAGCGACCGACAGTTCGGTTTTAATTTGAGTGAAGTGTCAATAGTTCTAGTGTAGATTTTAACTCGACTAGCCGGTGTCATATATTTTAATCCACATTCAACGTAGATTTCCCGTCAAGTGCCGTGTATAATTGTGTTGTGAAATCGTAAGTAAAACTCTGTTATTAATAAGAGTTTCCCTACCTATTTAATCAATTATTTTTGGTAATTTAAAAAAGGATGGGTAATTTAAGTAGGTACTGTAATTGTTTTTAGGTGCTGTGTTAATTCTAGCCAGGATTAGAACGCAACATGGACAAGCCAGGACCTAGTAAAAAACGTAAGGTTAAAGATGAAAATCGGCAGTTTCAAGAAATTTGGACTGAGAAATACTTTTTGTATGGTCGCATAACAAAGTCGTTTGTTTAATTTGCAAGAATTCTGTTGCGATTGTAAAGGAATATAATGTAAAAGGCACTATGAAACGCAGCATCCTACTTTTACCAAGTTTACAGGCGAATTAAGGAAGCAAAAATGTTGTCTTTAAAACGGAGCTTATTGGTCAGCAAGCTATGTTTACAAAACCCATTCAAGATTCAGAAACAGCTACAGAAGTTAGTTATGAAATTTCTCAAATGATAGCAAAGCGGAGTCGCCCTTCAATGATGGGAATTTTGTAAAGAATGTATAGAAATTGCCGCTAAGAAAATGTGTCCAGAAGCAGCAAAAAGTTTGAGAAAATTCAACTGAATCGTATGACTATCCAAAGACGAATTATGTCTTTGTCAGGTAATATTGCGGAACAATTAAATGAAAAACTAAGATCATTGAATTTTTCATTAGCACTCGACGAATCCACTGATATTAGTTCCACAGCTCAACTGATATTCATACGAGGTGTTACTCAAGATTTTGAAGTCTTAGAAGAGTTATTAGGAATGTGTTCATTGAAAGGTCAAACCAGAGGAGTTGATATACTCAATGTACTTTTGGATGAGTGTTCAAAACTGATTTGGACTTATCAAAATTATCGGAGTTGCGACTGACGGTGCTCCTTCGATGATTGGTGTCAATTCTGGGCTAGTTACTTTGCTGAAAAAGCATCTGCAAGAAAAAAAACATAAACGCTGAAGATCTCATGCAGTTTCACTGTATTATACATCAAGAAGCCCTCTGTTCTAAAAAAATTGAATTTCAAAATGTCATGAAAGTGGTAGTTTCGACTGTAAATTTCATAAAATCACGAGGACTCAATCACAGGCAATTCAGACAATTCCTTGATGACATCGAAAGCGAATATGGAGATTTACTGTATTATACAGAACTAAGGTGGCTAAGTCGTGGATTGACACTGGAACGATTTCTAAATTTAGTAGAAGAAATTGGAATATTTCTGGCGGAAAAGCAAAGGGATGTCCCGGAACTTAAAAATCCTGATTGGTTGTGTGATTTGACTTTTTTAGTTGATATTACAAATCATTTGAATGTCTTGAACACACGGCTTCAAGGCAAAAATCAACTGATATCCCAGCTCCACGCTCATGTATCATCCTTTCAATGCAAGCTGACACTTTTCAGATCGCAATTGAATTCTGGAAATTACAATCATTTTCCGAATTATAAGAAAATGGCTGAAAAATTCAACAAAACTGCGATTAATTTCAGTTATGTAGAAAAGCTAGATATTTGATTCAATCTTTTCAAGACAGATTTTCGGAGTTTAAAAAAGTGAAACCTCTGTTGGACATATTCAGCAATCCTTTCACGATTTCAGTTGAAAATGCGCCAGAGTCAATGCAGTTAGAAATTATCGACATTCAAAACGACCAAGATTTACGCAACAAATTCAACGAAGAAGACTGACTTGCTGAACTTTTACCGCTGCATTGATAAAAATACGTACAAAGAGTTGCGCATAAACGCTCTGAAATGTGCCAGCTTATTTGGTTCTACCTATATATGTGAACAAACCTTTTCAATACTAAATAATAATAAAACAAAAAATTGAAACCGCCTTGCAAATGAAAGTTTGGAAGCAGTTTTACGTGTTGCTACAAGTAAATTTGAGCCAAATATAAAAAAGATTGTAAGCACTATGCAGTGCCACGCTTCAAATTAATAAATTCTTTTTCAATTTTAATACATTATTATCAATTCTTTATTGTCTTTTATTACCTATACTTCTGGCGGCCCGCCATCAGTTCATAATTTGCCCGAGTGGCCCCTAGTCTTAATAAGTCTGTGCATCACTGGAATAAATGGTCCTAAATCTAAACATCCTATCCTATCCAGGCGAAACCGGAGCAGGTCGCTTGTATATAATATATACAAAGAGAAATTATAACTTTGATCTTGTTAAATGATAGCTAAGTAAATAATTAAAATAGTAATGAGTTAACCGAAATCCAGACCTTTGCTATCTCCATGCACAAAATGAACATAAGCTATGCTAAAGTTCTAGTAATCTATTCTTGTTAACAGATAATAAAGTGGCAACGTCACCGTAAGCTGCTTCATATAAATAATTTCACAGTTGCTGGCAGGTAACATTAGCGGCGTCCATTTCAGCTGCGACGTAATGTTCATTATTTCGATTTTAACGTCGTAGTTTCAGTTGCATATAGCTTTTATAATTAAGATTTGAACGCGGTATATCCATATAGCTCGCAATGCACAAGGGAACGTCAAGCGTGATTATTTAGTTCAAAAACCACTCTCACCTATAACTATTAAATTTTCATATTATAATATCATCATCGCAACATGAATTTGGTTTCCATTATGGCGAAATTTGATTTGTTTCTTCTTAAACTTAATATACCTAAACATGTTTTTATTCTGATATCAGAAACCCAATTACATTTTAGAATTGATGACAATCTCATAAATATAACGGATACACACACTTTTGGTTAGATAGAAGAGAGAGAAAAGATGGAGCAGTAGCAATGTATATTGCACATGACATTAACAATGTTATATCAAAAGCCAACAAGTTCAACTCATTGGTAGAGGCATTGTGGTATACGCTATGGATATTTAGATTTAATTTTGTCTTCTCTTTATCGTGGTCCCTCAAAAGTTTTAAAAAGTACTGATGAAACGTTATTTAACACTATAGAAAAGGCAGACTAATTATTGTAGGTGATTTCAACTTACCTATATAAAGTGGCCTCTCGGTAATTTAACCGGATACGACAAACTATGCGAAAGTTTTGTAACAATGTATTCAAACAGTAATCTCAATTAGTTCGTTACACAAATCACAAAGAAACGTAACAATGAAGAATCCCTACTGGGTCTGATACTTTTTTTTATATAAAAATTAAGAACAAACGAGCATGTGGCTCACAGCGGTTATTCATGTCATATTACTATGCAAATAACTCCTCAGCTCAATATAAGGCGTATTGCGATATTATAGACAGACGCTTCAATTTTATTTATATGTATAAAAGAGTAACTAAGATTATAAAACTCGATATCTCGATGTGCGGGCGTATAATTTTTGCATAATTGAGTTCACTTTGATCACATCGTCCTGCATAACACATCTCGTCTTATAATAACATTTCTTGTTCCATAACAACTAAATAATTAGGGTTTTGTTTTGTGTGTCCCTTGTTTAATACGCTGTATTCTAAATTCACTGAATTACTTATGTGGGAAACAACATGGCCGAATGGGCACGAACTGTTTACAGTAATGCAGAAGAGATCGAGATCTGAGATCAGAAAGGCGGATAAATTATTTAGAAAACACAATTTGAAAGGTTACGGTAACAAAATCGGATCTCAATTGGCAAAGATATCGCGTAACATACATACAAAAAATATACAGTCGAATTGTGAACGCCCTCCTTTTTTGAAGTCCAAGTAAAGAAGTACGCGAGCGACCCGGGTTCGACCCAATGAAATTGTCAACAAATATTACTATGGCCTAAAAATAATGAGGGTAACGATATTTTTTTCATAATACTACGCATATCATTAACAAAACCTTGACACATGAATGTTTAATATTGCGTTCGCTTAATCATATTTTCACATTTATAGACTAACAGCTGCAAATAATAAAACTAAAGTAACCGAGGAAGTGATTACCGAGCGGATGTTGAGTGCAGCGCGCTTCCGCTTCCAGTTGGTTATACTGCCTCTCAAACTTTTACACATTGCGCTATAGCTACTCATTTAAATCCATTCATCCATCCATTACCGTTACCGTTACCGTTACAGCCTTTTAAAGTCCACTGCTGAACATAGGTCTCCCCCATAGATTGCCTCATAGGAAGGATTTTGCCATAGTTGTCATGCTTGGCAAGTGGCTTGGCAACCACAATTTTATATATTTTGAAATGTTTTCGGGAAGATGCTGCTACCAATCCCCTTGTTTCAGTTCCGCTCTGTCACCTCTTACGACACCTGTGGCGATGATGTCGTCGCGGCACAAGCGAAACGCGTCGAAGCCTAAATGGCGCTATCAAAGTTTTGAAGTACCGAATAACTTGAACGGCGGGAGATCTCCCCTTTTCTTCCACGGCCAAATTGGTAACACCGAAGTGATATTGAACCATGCAACCACTAACCTTCGGAAGCTACAACTTCTAGCCTTCATCATTATCTTCAAGAGCCCCTACCATTCACTCCTGAGAATCTTCTTCTGCTGTCTTCAGCTCCTGCAAGCCAGTCCAACTTGTCTTCATCTCGACTCACCACAGAATTATAAGGCAGACTTCTGGCACTTGCTCCGGCCTATCGTTCTTACCGGCATCACTTGCAAGTGTGTATTACGGCATACATTACACACCGGCATATCGTTCGCACCGGTAATCGGACTGCACTATCGACCTCCAATCTGAGCATGATGTGGCGGCGCTTTCATCGCACCACAAGCGAAACGCACCGAATCCTAAAGTATATATACGTGAGTGGTCTGAAAAGTTTCCGACCTATCAAAGATACAAAACATTTTTTCTTAAAATTAATTTTTATTTTTCTACATAGTCTCCTTGTAACTCTACACACTTTTCCCAGCGATAATCCCATCTCTCTTACCCGCCCAAATAGTACTCGGCGTTTTCTCTGCAAAATAATTGTTCCCGAAGGTGATTGACTCCTCATTTGACGTAAATCTCTGTCCTCCGAGCGCAATTTTTAGATGAGGGAACGAAAAGAAGTCACTTGGGGCTAGATATAGTGAGTAAGGCGGATGGTCAAGCAGTTCAAACCGTAATTCGTGGATTTTCATCATGGCAACCGCTGAGGTGTGGGACGGCGCGTTGTCATGGTGAAACAGGATTTTCTTTTTCTCCAAATGAGGCCGTGTGTCCACAATTTCTGCCTTCAGTTTGTCAAGTAATGATGCGTATTATGCTCTTGTAATGGTTTTTGTTTTTTGAAGATAATCGATTAAGATAACTCCATGACTATCCCAAAAAACAGACGCCATCACTTTCCCAGCCGAAAAAACAGTTTTTGCTTTTTTTGAAGCCGATTCCCCCTTTGCAGTCCACTGTATTGGCTGTATTTTTATTTCGGGCGTATAATGGTGTATCCAAGTTTCATCTACAGTAATTAATCGGCGCCAAAACTCGGATTTATTGCACCTAAACTGCGCCAACAGAGCGTTGGAAATGTTCATTCGAACACGTTTTTGGTCTAACGTGAGCAAACGCGGCACCCAACGCGCTAAGAGCTTTCTCATACCTAAATATTGATTTAATATGTGACAAACACGTTCTTTGGACATTTTCATACCCTCTCCTATCTCTCTCATTTTAATTCGGCGGTCGTCTAGCACTCTTTGGTAAACTTTAGCGATGTTATCTTCAGTAGTTGCAGTTTTCGGATGACCCGAATGTTCATCGTCTCCCAAGCTCTCATAGCCAAGTTTAAATTCAGCTACCCAAAATTTCACTGTAATAAATGATGGTGCAGAGTCCCCATACACATCTTTGATTTGCGTAGGCGTATTGCCTTTCAAAAACAAAGATTTAATGACAGCTCGATACTCAATTTTTTGGATTTTCACAAAAACACTCACATTGACTCACTCAAACGACTATCAAATAACAACTACGCATCCAAAATGGCTGAAACTTGGTGCGTAACTGTTAAAACATGCACAACTACATTCACTAGATTTTGTTGACGAGTGCTGCCATCTTCACGTTGAGTTCAGAAACTTTTCAGACCATCCTGGTAGAACAGCTCTGAACAAACACATGGAGCATTGGCTGCTCCCCGGCCGAATAACTTGCCCGGTGGAAGATCTCCCCTTTTCCTTCCGGGTAAACACCCACGGGACGATATGGGGTGGTGGAAATTCTTACACCGCCAATACACCACCAATACACCGCCACTATATGGCTCATTTTAATAGCATGTTCACATTTCAGCTGTTTTTAATGATTTCTTATATATATATTAACTAAATGCAATGATCATAAAATAATTTGTTTACAATAACTACGAAACAAACGAACGTTATTATAATTCTCAGATATCTAGATTTTTTAAAGTTTTGTCCTTCCATGCTACGCATGCACGTAAACTTTTAAATTTTTACGAAGGCTTACAAATATCATCATTTATAATCCTTCCCAAGTCCACAGGTGAATAAAGGCCTTTCCCAATTAATGTCATTTAACACCATTCTAGCCACCTGCATGTCCATCGACTTCTTGCATGTCTTATCAGGTTCTATTCTACTGCGGATATCTTTTTTTTAATAGGATAGGGTGACAAACTAGCACACAGTCACACACTATCCTCAATAAAGAATCAAAATGCAGATGCGTTGTCACCCGTGAGGACTAAGATGGAATGCCTCTTTTCCAGTAAAAAGGGTCTCCGGTTCTCTACACTCACCATACGAAACACAGCAGTGTTTAGCTGCTATTTTACGCTGATATTCTGTGAGAGTGTGGTCCTTCCCCGGTCGAGCCGACCCATTCGTGCTACAACTATACTACTAATATAGCTGAAGCATGGCTCTACCATGAAAAAAAATGCGTGATAGAATACGTAAAAAAATAAACTTTATTACGTATTCTATCACGCATTTGACGTCTTCGATGGAACTAAAAGCTTTCTCGTATTCCACATAAGCAAGACAAAGAAACAGTTACTCGTCTGTGGTACAAAAATCTTTTCGGAAGCCGGCTTCTTCGGGAGGCTGGAAATCGTCAAGTCTGCGTACGAGACGATTCATTATGACTCCCGAAAACAGCACGTGGACTTGTCCGGGAAGGAAATCGGTGTGTAGTTCTTTAAAAAGGCCTTGTTGCCTTGAAGAACAAGAGCACACTTCTACTCCCCGTCGTCGGAGAAGTGCCACTAAAAAAAAAAGTAAAGTTACAGCCTATATACGTCCCACTGCTGGGCACAGGCCTCCTCTCATTTCTGAGAGGGTTTTAGGGCAAGGAAATTTCGCCGCGCTGCCCCAATGCGTGTTGGCGAACTTCACATGTCTTCGAAATATTTTTTTAATTTAGATTTCAGACATGCAGGTTACCTCACGATGTTTTCCTTCACCGCCGAGCACGTGGTAAATCAGCACTTAAATTGCAATTAACAATTTCATTGGTGCCGGCGGAATCGAACCTGTTGTTTCGCGTACGTGAAACTTACAGCGAGCGTTAACCATCTGAGCTACCACGGCTCTATTAAAGACAAAATTTACGAGCATAAAGCTCCAGCAACACCGCAACACTCTTAATCTATCGATATTCAATACCACAGACAGTCACGAGCAGTCCTCATTTAAAAAAAAATCCATTGTTCCGATAAATGGTTTAAATGGCCTTAAAAATATTTTTTCTCTTACAATAATGACTTAAGAAATTAAAATATAATAAGATTAAAACAAAAAGAAAACCCAGAGACCTTTTACATCTCAAAATTTTTGTTAAATAAAAGACTAATAGAATTCGACTTTAGCTTTTAAATTCCAGCATTATGTCCCCCGAATGGAGAGTGCAAGTGATTGCAAATGGAGCATGATCGAGTCAATTGTCCTTAATAGCCGTCGTATCAAATGGATTTAAAAGTAAAAGATTATTTAGTGAAGAAGTAATTACTTATTCTATTAGGAAATTAAATATAATAACATCGTAATTTGGTTTTGGCTGATATAACTCAAGTGCTGATCATTATCGTATTATCGTATTTGAAATTTAAAAGAAAGAGGAGGAAGGAATTATTAATTCATCAAAATAGAGATTATTGCACATTACTTATTTAAAATGATTGAGCCATGGAAGGTAAATTGGGAATATTCGTAATGGGTATATGTCGCAACAAACACAACTGATGTTTACGAGACGACTGCGCACAGACCACTGGGTTATACGTAGTTTCATATTGAGTTATGCTTTGGAGCCTTTTCCATTTCCGCAAAGGTTTTAGAAGCGCCACCCATATTGGAATACAGTATGCTCTGCGAGCCAGACCCAGGTATCTAGAGTGGTACCCAGAGCTACCTGGGTTTACGCGTCAGTACGCTGACGGATTCCCGGGTTTTTAAGTACTGAATTATCACGATAATGAAGAATTTAAAAATCGCGAGGATGACTGAATGTATGAGGGATAAAATATTTCGATGACATGTGAAGCACTTGAGCAGATCGCCGGACTAATCTCTCCTAACCCTCCAAAACATAAGAGGAGGCCTCTACCCAAAATTTGGACGATAAAAATAAACTAAAAGTATATATTTGTCACAAAAAGATACAAGGTTAAAAATATATAGCGTGACTTAAACAGAAACAAACTAATTAGTTGTGATAAAACTGTCTGTGACTCAGTTGTAACGGGAGACCTATTCATTACTCCTGCTACGCAGATTATACGTATTAAACATACAGGGTCCTGGGCAAGTGATGAAACACACGTATTTACTATAAATAAATTAAATTGACTATAACTAAAAATAGGTAAAAGTACGCTGTGTTCCACTAGCAACACTGATGTTCTTTTTATAGAATATGGGTGACAAGCGAGCACACAGTCCACCTGATAGTAAGCCCATAGACATCTACATCTTTCCTCGATTAAGAATCAAACTGTAGATGCGTTGTCACCCCTGAAGATGGAATGGCTCGTTTTCAGTAAAGGTTTCGCGGGTTTTCTACACTCACCATACGAACGACGGCATCATTAAGCTACTATTTCACGCTGATGTTCTATGAGGACGTGGTCCTTCCCTGGTCGAGCCAACCGATTCTTGCAACAACCGATATAGCTGCAACATAACTCTACCATTTATAATAGACACTGCTGCTGATTTAGCCACTTGCGGCATTTTTGCCGAAAGGTAGATAGAGATAGCGTAGATGGTAGATACTGTAATTTTACTTTTTTAATTATTTTTATTGAAAATAATTTCTTTATTTACAACTCGTTCGGAAAATACCTCTATTGTGGGAATAATCAGCAAGAAAGCCAACGGTTTTTTTAAATATAATTTTTTAAGCATAGTAGCGATCACGTCGTCCCAAGAAGTTATTGACAATCGTGTATTTTTTGTTTAATAAAATTTCTAAGCTTGCTCGACAAAACTTAAACAGGTTTTGGGCTTTTGTAATAGGCGTTATTTTGTCGGAGAAATTAATTTCCAACTCTAAAGTCGAATATTACAAATTTGTGTTTGTTCTTAGTATTAACAGTATGTTTATCTCTTTTTTTATTAAAGCTATAAAGGTTATTAATGGAGAAGAAAAACATGTCAAAAGTTCATGACTTTCTGATCTGATTACTAATTCTGTGGAGTCTAGTAACTGGCATTACAAGACCTTTTTTGTTCCTAATGTTTAAAATATAAACATGTTTATTCTTATCAAAACCATTTATGTTTTTATATACACACATTACACTTTCGTAAATATATTGCGATGCTAAAGTTAATATTATGTTTATTTCTTTAAATTTTTCTCTGAAGGACTCTTTACAATTTAAGTTATAATTCGCCCGTACGGTCCTCTTTTGAAAATAAATATGGCTTCAGTGTCAGTTGTGTTACCTCATAGCACAAAATTCCATAAGACATTACGCTATGAAAGTAACTAAAATAAACTTATCTAGCTATCTTAACATTAGCCACCAGCCCCGACTTAGCCTGGATAGGATCTATTAATGCTGCATATTTTAGCTTTAAAATAATCAATAACCATTTATTTTATCAATTTTTCGTCTGTTTTCAAAAAAAAAGATCTTCAAGTTTTTCGGATAAAAAATAGCCTTGTTCCTTTCTGGCATTGCCCTCTACCTGTTCGTAAAGTTTAATAACAATCGTTTCAGCCATTCCGAAGATTAGATATTCTTATTCTTGCCATTCTTTCCACTGTACCTTCAGTTATTCTAATGCGTACAAAATACTCAGATCCTTTCATGCTTATGAATAAATTAAACGCAGTCGCTGCCTCAGCTTTATTTAAACCTAATATAAGTCATCTTGCATCGCCAATGAATTATGCATGCACATTAAATTAATTAATCGTGGACATGCTGTTTCTGAATTAGTTGTGTATTATTCATACCATATTGTGACGAATCCAGAAAATGATGTCACGTGGCCATGACGTCATGAAGACAATGATAGTTTGTGCTGGCAAGGGCAAAAGTATTGAACTGCACCAAAAAACGTCAAAACCATTCGAAGACTCATTCAAATTCAAAATTCATTCTTACCTCTTTACAGGCGGCAATTGAAACTCTTCAATAGGGATTTTACACCAAACGGACAATAGGGCCAAGCGGCATTTCTGGCCGCATTTGGGCCTTGGCCCTAAAGGCGTTAGAACTAGCCGAACCGACTCTGTTAAAAAAGCGACTGGCCCATCCGAGGGTAGGAAGCAGGACTCTCGAGGATGTTCATTCAGTCTTGTCAGACTGGGTGAGCAGGCGCCACGGATCATTGACCTTCCGGAGCATTGGTGCTTTGGTAAGTACCTGTGCAGTATTGCCAGAAGAGAGCCGACAACTGAGTGCTACCACTGTGGTAGCGATGAGAACATGGCACAGCATATGTTTTGAGGAGTGCCCGGCTTGGGATGAGTTGCGTTGTGACGTAGTATGGGACGACCTCCCGCTCCCAGCCTTAATTAAGGCTATGGTTGGGTTGCGAGAGAGCATGGTGCGCCGATGTTACCTTCTCCAAGCAGGTAATGTCGCAGAAGGAGACTGCGGAGAAGGAGCGGGAAAGAACGGCAAATACATGCATATCAGGCTTTCCTCCACCTCCCGTAATTGAGGCCTTGGTGTCGGATAGGGGGGTTGTCCGTCGTCTTATAGCACGGCCTCCAGGTGGTGCATACGTCGTTTCCCGTGCGCTGTCATATGCAGGAGGGGTGGAGAACTCCAGCTTCACTCCACGGCCCCGCCAAAAAGCGAAGTGATGAACACCGTGAGGTTTTAACCAGTAGGAGTCCGGCATAACCTGCCTATCGCGGGAGCGTTAGTTCTTTGAAGTCAGCTTTACTTTTTATTAAAAATATAATTTTTAATGATTAACATACAACTCAAGCAAACATTTACGTTTTAGCTTCAACCTCTTTACGACACACACAATGTTTCATTATGACTTTCATTGTCACAAATATTTGAATGAGTTAAAAGAGCTTAAAGCGCATAACTAGGAGAATATTCAATTTAAACTGGTGCTGTGTTAAGTTCATTGGGCTTCAGTGCTACGAAGCTTATAAAACTATTTTATCATAACACGTCTAGTTTCGAAACAAAGAGAATAGAGTAGTGCATTAACTACCACCTGTTTTAATACGGTTGGAATTTTCAAAACCATTTAATCATACTGTGGCTAAAGCCGCATTTCAAGCGCCGATTTAACACCTGCTCGCTGTTAAAAAGATTGTTATGAGGTCATGTACACAAAAAGAGTTTCAAATTAGTCATTCCAAATTCTGCTGAGTATAAGGGTAAAAATCATCCAATTTCATCCATCAATCCATCCATACATTAATGTCCCCAGACCGAATTTCTGTCACGGCGACCACTAGCCATTTGCGCAGAGTGCAGGATTATAGTGCCCGAGTGTATCCGCAAGCACAGGGGCACTCCCGGTAATCCGACACAGCCGGAGAGAGATCAGGCGCAGGACCAACTGCTTTACGTGCTTTCCGAGTCACGGGGGTGAAACACCGCCAACTTATCGACTCCGGGCTGCTACGGAGAATTTTTTGACAGAAAAACCTTATAACTGATTTCGACCTGACCCGGACTTCGAGCCCGGGACCTCATGATCATCAATTGCGGTTACGACCACTAGAACAACGAGGCAGTCGTTCATCCATTATACAGGGTTATTTTTCAAAGAGTAGCCAAATTTTAAACTTAAGTTCAAATATATAAGTAATTATATACCGTTATTGCAGTTTTTGAAAATACGAGTAAATAAGGCTTCTACTTTTATTTGAAATTATCCCAAATTGAATGTTATTTATGGGCAACAACGTTTTTGCCTACCGATCCACCCTTACGAATGTGTGCGTGCGCAGTAAAATCAGTTAAAATAATGCATTACCACGCATTTTGAATTTAAAAGATAAAATGGACAGAATTATTTTTTGCTATTAGGAAGCTATTAGGAATAACCCTGTATATATATATATATATATATATATATATATATATATATATATATGTGTGTGTGTGTGTGTGTGTGTGTGTGTGTATGTATATGTGTATGCGTAGATATATGGATGTAAAGGAGGCGAGAGAAGTGTGTCATGATCGTGCCAAATGGAAGTCCGTAGTATCTGCCTACTCCTCTGGGTGACAGGCGTGAGTGTTTATGTTTTGTTATGTTATATATAAGAGAATATTGAAATTAGGTAGGAATTTACGAAATTCCACCACACAAAAGTGGGGTGCGTTAATTAAAAAAAATCACAATTTCAAACTATAGCTCTTATATATATAAAACTTGTGCAGAATATTCTTTTTGGCATGATAAAAATTACCAAGAACGGATTTTATGAAATTCCACCCACAAAGGGCAGTGCAGAACGTTAAATTGAAAATTTGAACTTTTAATGTCGCTTCCCGCCGTCTGTACGCTTAGATCTTTTAAACTACGTAACAAATTTTGATAGGGTTTTCATCAATAGACAGAATGATTCAAGAGGAAGGTATAAATGTATAATTATATTATATACTAGCTGATACCCGCGACTTCGTCCGCGTTGCTTGATATATTAACAAAGTTTTCGTATGTGCGAAGGAAAAAACATCAAAAAGATCGCAAGCAAAAATATACTTTGCTTACAAAATCGTTGTTTCTTAAAACTTTAAAAATTAAAATATCGCAATAAGTTTTTCTTAGATAAAGGCCAAGTGTCTAAGAAATAAAACATAGAAAACCTAATTGTAATCTATCCAGTAGTTTTTCCGTGATACGCGCACAACTGCAAACCTCTATCATTTTATTTATATAGATAATTCTTCTGTTCGTGTGTATGTAACTGAACTCCCACCACCTAA
The DNA here is from genome assembly GCA_029286625.1 of Parnassius orleans. NCBI lineage: Eukaryota > Metazoa > Arthropoda > Insecta > Lepidoptera > Papilionidae > Parnassius > Parnassius orleans. Next base: position 1,556,971 of record JAGSMP010000097.1, read on the forward strand.
ACGGCTGGGCCGATTTTAATGAAATTTTGTGTGTGTGATTAAGTTGTTTCGACAGTTTAGACGATTCACAATAGACCTGGTAGGTGGCGCTGTTGACGAGATCCAGAAATCACCCGTGCGAAACGCACACACACACTACATACCTAATTATCTTAGGAATAGCATACCGTACACGCTCATTGCGGTAAACTAGCGAAACCTGTTTGTCGTCATGTCGCTAATACAATGAATAGGTTGTTAGTTGTTATCATGCTTAATTTTACCAATTTTACGATGGTAGTTATTAAAAATATTATATTATTTATGCGTATAGACGTCTGTAAGCATCAATACAAACCGTTTTGCGGTTTAATGGTGCTGAATAGTAACTATGCACTATTGTAATATGTTTTATGTACCATTAAATTTAAAAAAAAGTATCGCCGGTATTTTATTTTTTTATACGATAGGGTGACAAACGAGCACACAGTCCACCTGATGGTAAGTGGTTGCTGTGACCCATAGACATCTACATCTATCCTTGATTACGAATATAATGCAGATGCGTTGTCACCCGTGAGGACTAAGATGGAATGCCTCTTTCCAGTAAAAGGGTCTCCGGTTCTCTACACTCACCATACGAAACACAGCAGTGTTAAGCTGCTATTTTACGCTGGTATTCTGCGAGAGCGTGGTCCTTCCCCGGTCGAGCCGACCCATTCGTGCTACAACTATACTACTAATATAGCTGCAGCATGGCTCTACCATATATATGTGATTTTACCATTGTTGCCGCGCTTGGCAACGGCAGTTTTTTGTAATTTTGAGCTGTCATTAAGATGATGTGCTGCTCATTTCCTGTTTCAGTTTCCCTCTGTTGCCTCTTACGACAACCACTAGACGATATAGGGGAGTAGATATTCTTATACCGCCAATACTACGGCTTAAATATAATATAAGCCTAAATTGAGATCAAATTAAATTAATTTCTAATTTATTCAAATTGAAATAATTCCTATTCAAATGAACCACTGACATTATTAACAATGTTACAGGTTTTAAATGGTGATTCGGCACGAATAAAACAATATTTGATCAGTCTCTGATCTGAATAACGAATTTAATGTTACGAGGGTAATGTTTTTCGAGAGTATATATGTATGTCTGTTTCTTTAGCACGCTCTGTAGCCTAAACGGCTTGATGGATTGCATATGAGGTGCTGTTAGATTCGCCTAGTGAGAGTGACATAGGGTATAAAGTTTTTCTCTTTTCAGTCAAGTCAGTTTTTTTTAAATTACTGTTTTAACCTTTAAACTTGTTTAGTAGTCTTTGGACAGACTAGTGATGGGCTGTAAGAATCATGACGATAATGATGATGAATCAAATAATGTGTGTAGGACGGCTCGTTTAATAAACAAATGTCAAGAACCCTTTTCTAGTTCATTTAATGAAAAAACCTTTTTCATACATCATTGCCTCGGTCTACAATTCGATTGACTTCAATTTGCAATTGATGTCGCTCTTATGCTCGAAAGAATAACACTGAAATTTATTGACCGTGAAATGAGTTCACTTAATTGAATTTAGATCTCTCGATCAATTAGTCGTAAATAAAAAATCTTTCGATAACTTTTGTCTTTAATTTATTTGTGGGTTTTATTCCGTCATTATATTATACCAACTGTTCCCTGCGACTTCGCCCGCGTAGAATTCATTACGATTGGATTTCATGGGTTTTAATTTTTTTGCGCGGAAACCTAATTCTTTTTCTAAAATAAAAGTAGCCTAATCTCCTCCTTTTAACATCAGCTATCTGCCAGTGAAAGTACCGTCAAAATCGGTCCAGCCGTTTCGGAGATTAGCCGGAACAAACAGACAGACAAGCAAAAATTTTAAAAATTGTTTTTTTTTGTTATAAGTACCGTATATACTTTCTTATGCATTTATTAAAAAGCTGCTATTTTGAAATTAGGTAACACTTCTTTTGTGTCGATGATATATTGATCTACCATCGACACAAAATAATGGATGAATACGAATATGGTGCATCCCGCAAGGCTTGTAAGAATGCAAGCTTGCTTGCCTTTCATTATATTTCGTCTACGTTATTGCAAGATTGCAATATGCGCTTTTACAACAAAAAGTAAAAAATACCGAATTTTGGTCACGGCGGATAGTCTCAAAGAAGACTAGAACCTTAAACTTAAATAAGAGCACAGAACTATTTTCCGAACCTGGGTTATATTAAGATATTGATTCAACAAGTAACAATGTAATATATTGATAAACATAATATTCTATTCTATACGTCATTAGCCGCGTCCACACCGGGCGCACGGGCTCGCGCGGCAGGTTCGTGAGCCAAATGCTCGGTCTGTGTGGACGTGCCTCGGGGTCCTTTGAGCGCACGTTGCCTCGGCTGAGAGTGCCTCGGGGCCGTCAGCTGTCGGTAAACGGGACGCGCTAAAAGGTGCTTCTGTGCTAGAGCCGCTGTTAGTTCGATCTGGACGGTGGTTTCGGCTTGCGAGGCTATTGTACACATGTGTTGTTGTTTGTTATGTAGCTGTTACGGAAAAGTTTCATCATCATGAACACTGAAAAGCAGTCGATTTATCTAATTGAATTGTACAGTGCATACAAGATGTTGTGGGATCCCAAAGATCCTAAATATTTGAAAAACTCAGCGCGAATACAATTGTAGAAATGCAATGTCAAATCCTTTAGTAATTTATTTCCGTATTGATTGCGATGCTCATAAAGTTTTTTTAATCCACAAGCGTCCTGGTCTTTTTTAAAACGCGACTGTTTCCTTTTCCTTATACAATAAGCTACTATGGCAGTAACTGCAGCAGAAATTACACAACTCTCCATTTTGGATGCTTGGAGGCTTCTGTTTGCTCGGCCTGGCTCGCGAGGCTCACCTCTGTGTTTTCGGGCAAATTTGCGCAAAACAAGCTCGCGAGCCCGTGCGCCCGGTGTTGACCCGGCTAACGACTCCGCTATTATATGAAAATCATCAAAATTATTGTAGGGTAAATTAATTTGCATATTCATGTGCTGTGTATAGTACTCGTACGTCCATGTATGATGTACCTACACTACTTTTCATAATGTCTAAAAAGTTTTTATAATAAAATTTAAAGCTAAAAACTTTTTGAAATATTTTACAGCCAAAATTATTTAAGAATCCAATAAGCTCTTCATAAACTGTTAACTTGATATTTTATGTGTCTTTCAAGTTAAAAATTTATTCCGCGCTAAACGAAAGCAAAAATAAAACTTGTGTTGTGTGAAATACTTTGAATTGAAACTATTAAATCTGTCTAGACATCATCTTCAACAAGTTTTAAAATATCATTATTAATTTACAATTACTATGACAGCATCGTTGGTCTAGTGGTCGTAAACGCAGTCGCAGATCATGAGGTCCTGGGTTCGAATCTCGGGTCGGGTCAAAATCAGTTATTAGGCTTTTCTGTCAAGAAATTCTCAGTATCAGCCCGGAGTCAATTTGGCGGTGCCGGTTGGTGGTTCAACGTTGCTCTCCGGTCGTGTCGGATTACCATCCCATTGGACTATGAGAGTGCACCTGTGCTTGCGCTTACACTTGGGTACTATAACCACATTACCTGAGCAGATGGCCAGTCTCCATTGAGACTGGCAGCCGTGACCGAAATTCGGTCTGGAGGATATAATTATTATTAATTTACAATCGCGACAACCAAGCTTCGCCAGGAACATTAGTTTGGAAACAAGTGAGTGAAAGTGAAAACTCGCTGTTAGGTAGCATTTCAAAATCAAATACCAAAAAATAAACAATTGAAATAAAAACATACTATGCAATAACTATTGACCGTATTACGGGAAATTCTTCTTTTCTTTTTTACTCGTAACAGTCCTCTGCTGGATATGAGCCTTTTACATTGTGGGAAAGTACGGAAGATTTGCCCTAGCCGCTGCGCTTGGCAGTCGGATCGGCGTCGCAGTACCGGACGTCTCGCACCATTGAAGCTGCACCTGTTACCGTTCTGGGTATTTTACGTCAAGCATAAACGAGGTGGTTATAACACAATGCATCGCATAATAGTAGCATAATTCCATATTATACTTTGGATTAAAAAAAAATTAGGACGTGTTACATGCTGTATGTTATGTATTTTATTAAAAAGTTTTGTGTAATATTGGAAAGGTGTTGAATGAAAAGGACACGTGCTGTTCAGTTCAAGACTTTAATTATACTGCTTAAACTTATTCTACCTTAAAATTAATGTATACTGTCGTGGAAGCTACATTACAACTCCCACCGATAAAAAAAAAAAAAAATTTATTCTAAACGTAATTAATGAATAATCTTAATGAAAACTTAGTGGAAATTAAGTCTAAGTGTTATAAAAACTATAATCTAATATACCGAGAGAGTATACCGAGATTTAGCAGGGCGTTTAGTCAACAAACCCTCTAGCACGTAAAATATGGCGTATTCACAGAATTATATGACATAATCAGGCATAATTATGTATAACATAATATTGTGTTTTGACTTTCGCGAACATTTACAATATAATTTATTCGTATTCATCAAAAAATGTCATCTAATCCGGACATTTATAATACATAGTACTTTTCCCTTATATGTTTCTTCTTCATTATAATTTTCATTTCATTCTTTATTTTTTCAACTTCATTTGTTTTTTATTTTTACATTTGGTTAACCATTAGGTATTTATTTTACCTCTCTGCATTTTAGCTATTATTTATTTATTAGATAATTGTGCAGTTTATTTATTGTTGTTTTGCTGCTATCAGAAAGATGCTGCTGCCCATCTTCTGTATCAGTTTCCCTTTGTCGCCTCTTACGACACCCACGGGAAGATATGGGGTAGTGGGTATTCTTACCCGCCACTACACGGGTTACATAACATAACTTGTACAACGTTATTATTACATAATGATAAAGAATAGCTTTAAATTTCTTATATATACAGAATTTTAGATAGTTACGTTACTTTTACCAGGATCGAAAAAGATTGCTAGAAGTATGATATTTCCTATATCGTTTACAGAAAATAATTTAATAATCACTATAACACCTATCAACTTTACACAACAAAAGATTAATTAATTTAAATATTCAAAAGAACAATTTTAATTTTTAAGTAGGTTAGGTATTATATAACTTTAAGGTTCACTACCTTTATAAAAGAAAAGAAAAACTAACACTTATTAATAATACCGAATTGTTTTTAACCCTTTTCAAATTGAATACTTACATTTAAATAAAATTTACTACAGAAAAACAAATGAAGAAATGTTATTTTAACAATAAAATGTGAAAAATAAATTTATGATAAACCATGATAAATTTAAGTACATAAAAATGTATTCTATTGTAGGTATTATTTCATTCATTTCTGATTTAAAATTATTGCATTATGATTTTTTACATACAGTAATAAAAATATTAAAATATCAATAAAATCGTGAAGTATCTGATTAATAAATTCAACTTTATCATAATATATTAAATACAAAATATCTAATAAATAACTTTAAAAAAATATATAACAGGAAAAACAACATAATAAAATCTTTAACTAATGACGTTTTAAATAGAATTTAAAATCACACTGGTGGGATGTTACTTAATTTCTTCTTTGTTCTTTTGGCCTCATTTTCATATTCTTCTGGATGAAGGTCACAAAAGTACAACCGCTTCTTTCCTTTTTAAATTAATCTGCCGTTTCTTGAAGTTTGGTCATTAAATAAAAAATCACTTTTTATTTTCCTCATAATTTCTTAGCTGCCTTCATAGTACTTTCACACATATACATTATATTACTTCATATACGACATTATACTTTTTAATTTTTCAGTCAGCTTCTGTAAAATTATTATTGTGGCCTCTTCTTTGTATCCATATTTATTTATTTTTCGTCACATCCGGTATTGCGTCCATTCCGTTAAAATATTATTAAAATAATATTTATATTTTACTTTACCTTTTAACTAGGCCCGGCGGTGTGCGTGCATTGTCGCAGCGCACCGTCTGGCAGGGTCGCCATGTAATGTCGGAAGGGTGTTGAATGAAAAGGACACGTGCTGTTCATTTCAAGACTTTAATTATACTGCTTAAACTTACTTTTTTTTGCGCCCAATGCAAGGCACCCTCCGGAAGCGGGGGAGGGAGGTGGTGAATGCTCATAGCATGCCACGCAGCCGGCTGCGTGGTTATGTGGGACTCACTTTGAAGAAGTGCCTTACCCACTAAACACCACCTGGGAACGGCTTTGGCCTGAATGGCCTTTTCGCCGAATCTGATGCGACCCCCTTAAGGGATAAGGGGGCGCAGTTAAACTTATTCTACGTTAACACTAATATATACTGTCGTGGGGGCTACACTACACTATAATTACACACACTATAATGTTAAATTTAGAATTGAAATAATAATTAAAAAAATACATAATTGATATTGGCAGCTTAGACCAACAAAGAAAGATAGACGGAGCACTGCATACATTTTAAGTGATGCTGAAACCATACTAAACTTATTGACACGCACTCACGCACACATCTTTCTTCTTTATTTCCTTATTAGCACGCACACATATGCACCTAAAATCATGTTGCTGGTCGCAAATAATTTAGTTGTATAGTGTACATGAGTGCGGGTTTTTACAATGAATTGAGCATTGTTTTAGCTTAGCTTTTGCATAACTTGAAATGTACGCAGCGCTTCGTCTTTTTTGCTGCTCTGTGGTTGGCAGTAAAAAACATTATACCGCATAGAAAACTGGAATTCGCAATGGCAAAGACAGATTTAATTTAAATTTTTTTATCATTTAAATACTGTTAAAAGAACTTTTAGCAGAAAGCGTGCACAAAAGAAAAATTTAATTGATTTCATGAATTAATTAAATTTTTCTTTAATATAAAGCAATTGCTTTGTTTAAGGAAATTCATTGAAGTGAAACAGAATTTACGATCAAGTAATTGTCTAACCGAGAACCGCTTCATTCGTAAAGGGTTGCCAGACTTAAAAACATTGAAGCCAGACCCGGAATTGTATTTATAAAATTGTATTTATGAACTGTTCTGTCAGATCAAGTTTTTATTTTTTATTTTCGGGAGTTTTTAATTTAGGCAGACAAATGTAGTATATTTACGAAATTTAATGTATGTATGAACACAAAAACAAAAATTGTTTAATTAGAAATAGTGATGTGCATTATTTATATACTGGAAACAAGCAGTTAGTAATACCAGTAACCAGTCAATATGAAAATATTTATTAGTACAACATATTTTATTGCATATGTTTTAAAAATGTTTTAAAAAGTTCCGCTGGGTGTCTTTGGTAGTATTTCTTCAAGTCCTGTCAAATTTCCGTGAGGAGGAATAATGAGTAAATTAATTCCTAAATTAATAACAATTTACATTTATTTACATTTTATTTGAGTAATGCACAATATTATAAAAAACATAATTATTTATAATTTATATCAATTAAATTCAAATTAAAATGGCAACAATCCGTCCATCCATTACAACCTATAAAAGGCCACTGCAGAACATTGACTTTCCCCATAAATTGACTAATTAGGGGGGATTTTCATTTGTCATTATTGCCATGCTTGGCAGGCGGTTTAGCAAAAGCAGTTTTTTATTATTTTCGAGTTTTTGTCAGGAAGATGCTGCTGCCCTAAATAAATGGATTTCATTGGATATCAGGGTGTACCCTGCAGTGATCCTTGAAGGGTATAGAGAATTAGTATTATTACTGGTTGTGAGGAATTCTATTTTAGACCTCAGAGCTGACAACATATCTGTAGCCTTTTTCGTTTAAAATAGGTTGTAGTTGTCTATTGGACATAGCCACTTTACTATACTATCAGGTAGAATGTAAAAATTCCTTTGACACTAGTTTTATAAAAAAAAAGATAGAGAAAGCTTATTTACTTTTTTCAAAGAAATTAAAATAGATTAAGCGAAAACCGCGACCTCAGCGACTTATGAAATAATTTAACGATGCGCAAGTTGCGGATTTGCTACTTTAAAATAAAACAAAGATCCAAGATAAAACGCTTAGAAAGTAAAAAGAAATATTAAAATTTTAACACCACCGAAGGAATATTAATCTTGGCTATGGTAATTAAATAAAGTTTTCATTCAACTTTATTATATTAACATTTATTTTATTAATAACGTCTGGGCGAGATATGACTACAATTGTTGGAGACCTCAATTTTTAAGTCAATAATTTTTAGTCAGTTTTAAATGTTCAGACCCACGCTCGACTGGAGTAGGACCACGCTCTCATAGAAAACCAGCGTGAAACAGCAGAATAATGCCGTGTTTCGTATGGTGAGTGTAGAGAACCGGAGACCCTTTTTACTGGAAACGAGGCATCCCATCTTAGTCCTCAGGGGTGACAACGCGTCTGCATTATTATTCTTAATTGAGGATAGATGTAGATGCCTATATCCACTTACCATCAGGTGGACTGTGTGCTCGCTTGTCAACCTTTATTTAAAAAAAAGTATTTCATGTAAGAGAATCCACTACCCTAATATCATACCGTGGGTGTATGTAATAAGTAGCGACAGAAGGAAATTATTCATGAACACAGCATATCCCTAATAACAACCCGAAAATAATAAAAAACTGCATCTGCGAACTCGGATGCCAAACATGGCAACTATGGCTAATATCCTCCTATGAGGCAATCTTTGAGGGAGACCAATGTTCAACAGTGAGCTTTTGATAGACTGTAATGTATATATGTACATATGTACGCATATATAATTTATCTATACAAATAAATAAAATTGAAGTGTCTGTTTGTAATGTTAAAATAACAGCTTTTTACCAAATGCATATGAAGGTATATACTATATACGGTCCTTACAACAAAATAACAATTTTAAAATTTTTTGTCTGTCTGTCTCTCTGTCTGTCTGTTCCGGCTAATCTCCGAAATGGCTGGACCGATTTTGACGAGATTTACTGGCAGATAGCTGATGTTATAAGGAGTAACTTAGCCTACTTTTATTTTACGAAAAGAATTAGAGTTCCGCGCAAAAAAATTAAAACTCATAAAATCCAATCATAATAAATTCCACGCGTATGAACAGCTAGTGTATAAATAAATCTATATAAATAAATAAAATTGAAGTGTCTGTTTGTAATGTTAAAATAACAGCTTTTTACCAAATGCATATGAAGGTATATACTATATACGGTCCTTACAACAAAATAACAATTTTAAAATTTTTTGTCTGTCTGTCTCTCTGTCTGTCTGTTCCGGCTAATCTCCGAAATGGCTGGACCGATTTTGACGAGACTTACTGGCAGATAGCTGATGTTATAAGGAGTAACTTAGCCTACTTTTATTTTAGGAAAAGAATTAGAGTTCCGCGCAAAAAAATTAAAACCCATAAAATCCAATCATAATAAATTCCACGCGTATGAACAGCTAGTGTATAAATAAATCTATACAAATAAATAAAATTGAAGTGTCTGTTTGTAATGTCAAAATAACAGCTTTTTACTAAATGCATATTAAAGTATATACGGTAATTATAACAAAAAAAAAAACAACTTAGAAAAAATTGTATGTCTGTCTGTCGGTCTGTCTGTTTGTCTGTTTGTTCCGGCTAATATCCGAAATGGCTGGAGCAATTTTAACGGGCCTTTCACTGGCAGATAGTTGATGTTATATGGAGTAACATAGGCTACTTTTATTTTAGAAAAATACTTAGGGTTACGCGAAAAAAAATTAAAACCCAACCGTAACAAATTCCACGCGGAAGAAGTCTCGGGGAACAGCTAGTATATACGTATATACATATTATACACATGTATATTATATACTAGCTGGTACCCGGCGCGTTGCTGCCGCAGATGAAATGATTGTTGAAATATTGTTTTAAATTTGGAAGAGTTATATTGTTTAACTAGCTTTTTACCCGTAGCTTCGCTTGCGTGGGCTTCAATTTAGAAACATCATTAATACTCCGTGCCAAAATTAGCAAAATTGGATCACTTGCAGTGTCACGTCGGTACAATATGTGTCTATATTGGACGCAAATGATTGAAATTTGCCAATACAATATTCTACAGAAACACATAAGTGAGTTTATCAGAATTGCCTTAATATCATACCTCTAGCAACACCTTTTTTATATCGAACATGTCTTCCCATATGTCTTTATGAAGGGTAAATTGTCCTGGAAACAGAAATGCGTTATTGTTATTTACATTCATAATTAAAGTTAATATAAAAACAAACTTTGACAAAATAATGTTAAATTCATGGTCTTTACACACGGCATAGTGTTTATTTGCGATATTTGATTCAAATCATTGGCCCAATTGAATATTGATTGGGACCATAAAATAAATGCCGGTATTTTTTACATTCGAGTAGACTTTGAAATTTCATAAATGTAGTTCTATTTACGTTACACGTGTGAGCAGAACTATATTCGTGAACGGGAGTAGAAATATACAGAAGATGGGCAGCAGCGTCATCCTGATAACAGCTCATAATTATAAAAAGATGCAGTTGGCAACCCACCTACCAAGCGTGGCAACTACGGCAAATATCCAACTTATTTGGCAATCTATGGCAGAAATCGAATTGCTAAACGGGAGTAGAAATATATTTGCCATGTAGAGGCGGCGAAAAAGAAACCAATACCCCATTTCGTCTCGTGGGTGTCGTAAGAGGCGACAGAGGGAAACTGAAACAGGAGATGGGTAGCAGCATCTTCCCGATAACAGCTCAAAGTAATAAAAAAAATGCAGTTGCCAACCCGCTTGCCAAGCGTGGCTACTAATGCAAATATCCGGCAGTGAATAGCAATATTAAAATTAAAAAAGTAGCAGCCTACATACATCCCACTACTTGGCGCAGGCCGCAGCGAGTTTTAGGACAAAAAAGAGTTGACTTAGTTGACTCCAACGCGGTATGACTGACTTCACATAAACCTAAAAATAATTTGCGAAATATTTTTTAACTTAATGATTTCTTATATTTACGTGAACACTACACATTTAAATAAAACTAGTTTTACGGATTTTATGGCGTATATTAACTTATTTTATATTCCCGACGTTTCGAGTACTTTACAGCACTCATGGTCACGGGGGGACTGAGGTGTATGACGTCCCAATGTCATAGTTAACCACGGCTACCTCCAGATTAGAAATTAATAATATCCAAGTAAAACTAGTTTTATTTAAATATTTTTTAACTTCTCATATATGCAGGTTTCCTCGCGATGTTTTCCTACACCACCGAGAACGTGGTATATCCACACTTCAATTATAATATGAGTGGTGTCGGTGAGGATTTAGTTAATTTGTGGGGGTTGAGTCGCTCGCATCCGTAGGCTTCAACCACCTAATCCTAGGCTCACCCTACACGTGTCCCCCGGGTGGTGCTAAACAAACGACAAAGCCGAAAGAACAGACTTGGCTCCTCGCCGTGTGGTAGCGGCGTAAAAAATACCACCAACTACTTTCGCATCATGAGGCACAAAAGAAAAGAAATGACCCCGAGTTCCCGGCGCCCCTTTAATGGGGCAGGGGTGCCAAGAATCTCCGGGAGGAAAACCGGCGACGAGGTTTGCCACCCGTCAAGTTCTGTCTCCCGGAGGGGCGAAAAGTGGATTGCGGAAGCCCATCTGGCTACACTGAATGTATATGGAGCAATAAATAATCAGATGGATGAAGTATGCGATATGATGTATGATAGAGGAATAGATGTATATGAGTAAATGAGACGAACGGAAGGAAAGGATGCACTACACATGGCATGTATACCGCGTACTGGTCTGGGGTAGACGAGACCAAGCGGGCATGCCAGGGAGTCGGTATCATCCTTTCAGAAAGAATGGGTCAGTGTGAAAGAGTATGAATGTGTAAGCCGAGACTGCTCTGGATACGAATGAAAGTGGCTTAAAGAAGTTGTTTGTTCTAGGGTCTACGCCCCAGACATGTCTAAGCCCACTTATATCCGAGAGCAGTTTTGGGAGTGGTAAGGATGGTGCTAATGAAATGCAAGGGTAATGAAAATATTGTTATATTAGGAGATTTTAATGGAAGGGTTATGTGAAGAGGCTTGGTTGTGAAAGGATATTGGAACGTTTGGTGATAAAAGCATAAATGAGAATGGTGAAAGCCTCCTCACCGTATGTGTGGAAAAGAATCTTTTTGTGACGAACACTTTCTTTCGTCATAAGAAGATTCACATGTATACATGGGAAAGAGGTGGTGATAGAAGCATGATAGATTTCATAATTGTGGATGAAAGAATGAGAAGCGCAGTGGTAGATACAAGGGTTTACCGGGGGCCAACGTAGGGACGGATCATTACATGGTCTTATGCCGAATTAATGGTCTATTCAGACGTTGGCGGCATCGGCCATCTGTGTCTATCACTGCGTAACAGCGTATAAGAACAGAGAGGTTACAAGATGAAGGTGTGAAAGAGAAGTTCAAATGTAGACTGAGAGAAAATATAAGCTGTATGAATGAATTGTGTATGAATGATTTAGACTTGGAGACTGTGTGGTATAATGTCAAGAAAGTTTTGGTGGATGCAGCTACCAAAGTATGTGGTGTAACTAAGAGAACGAATGAAAGGAAAAATAACACTTTACGGTGGGATGATGAGGTACGGATGGAAGTTGAAGCAAAGAAGAGAGCATGGCTGGATTTACTAGCAACCAAGGCTAGTCATTCTAGCGGTATGAATAATGATATTGAAAGAAAAAAGGCAGTCTTAAGACATTTAAATAAGAGAGTAAAAGAAGTAGTTGAAAGGAAAAAGCAAGAAAGAACGGATAAGAATGATAGAAGAATATCGGATAACTTCAAGGCAAATATTAAAATGTTCTGAAAACTCTGCCTAGAATTAATGCTATACGAGACCAGAATGGCTGTATTCTGAATGACGAAGTTTCGAGTTTAAGGAGATGGAAGGAATACTATGAAAGCGTGTTTATGAGTGATGAGACGTTTGAATTAAATAAAATAAAAATTCCGAAAGAAGAGGAAAGAGATAGAGAGATAGGTATAGATGAAATAATGAAAGCAATGAAAAGTATGAAAGCAGGTAAGGCAGCCGGATATGATAGAGTATCACTCGAAATGCTAAGGGCTGGAGAGGGAGTGGTGGCAGACCTGCTGTACACCTTGTTTAATTTGTGTTGGGAACTTAAGCGGGTACCGGGAGACTGGTGCAAAGCCGTGATAGTCCCAATATATGAGGGAAAAGGTTCGCAGCAGGACTGTAAAATCTACCGTGGTATCAGCCTTCTTAGCATTGTGGGAAAACTATGCTAAGGTGCTAATTGAAAGAGTGATGGTAAAATTTGGGATGTGCAAGCGGGATTTAGAAAGGGAATGGGATGTACGGATCAGGTCTTTTCCATGCGCATGATCGCGGAGAAGGTTTTGGCCAAAAACCAAAAGGTTTTTTGTGCGTTCGTGGACTTGGAAAAGGCTTATGATAGAGTGGACAGGGATGTGTTATGGCAAACACTGAACTCATTTGGGTTGAGCGCTGGGTTGATACAGGCATTGAAGTTTCTGTATAGGGACTCCAGTGCTTGTGTCAGGATCAACGGGGCCTACTCGGACTGGTTTGGCATCCATAAAGGTGTCAGATAGGGCTGTATGGCTTCCCCGTGGCTGTTCAACCTATTTATGGACAGTTGTTTGAAAAATTTGAAAGTTGAAGAATGCGGGTTAAGAATGGGTGAGTTAACCGTCAAATGCCTCTTGTACGCCGATGATCAAGTCATACTTGCGTCGTCGGCGGCCGAGTTGCAAATGATGGTTACAGTAATGAACAGGTCATTAAAAGAAAGGGGAATGAAAGTGAACGCAAGTAAGACGAAAGTTATGGTTTTTGAAAGAGAAGGAAGTAAAACGATATGTGAAATAAGAATAGAAGGGGAATTGGTCGAGCAAGTAGATCATCATCATCATCATCATCATCATTACAGCCCTTCACAAGTCCACTGCTGAACATAGGCATCCCCCAAGGAATGCCAAAAAGCACGGTCCTGAGCCACCTGCATCCATCGACTTCCTGCATGTCTTACCAGGTCGTCACTCCATCTAGTGGGGGGACGCCCTACAGTTCGTCCGCCGGTACGAGGCCGCCACTCGAGAACGTTTTTTCCCCATCGGTTGTCGGTTCTTCAAGCTATATGGCCAGCCCAGTCAGGCAGTAGATGAGTTTGTGTATTTGGGATGTGTATTTAGCAGGGATGGTAGATATGATAAGGATATAGAATGACGAGTGAACGCAGAAAATAGAGTAAATAGGGCTCTACACTCTATTGTGGAAAGTCAGAATGTGTCCGAAAAGGCACGTATGGCAATTCACAATGCTGTGGTAGTCCCTACTTTAATGTATGGTATTGAAAGTTGGGTGTGGCAGAAGAAGCACGAGAGTAGAATATATGCTGTAGAAATGCGGTCATTAAGGAGTATGTTAGGGCTGAATCTAAATGATAGAGTAAGAAATTGAGTGATAAGAGAAGAGTGTTTTGCAAGATAATGTTGTGACCAGGATTAAGAAAGGAATACTTCGGTGGTTTGGTCATGTAGAAAGAATGAATGAGGAAAGAGTGACAAAGCAAATTTATTTTGCAGAGGTGAACGGCAGAGTCTGGAAGGGACGCCCTAGGCGAAAATTTATCGACCAAATTGGCGATATATTGAAAATGGGCCAAATTAAGAGTACCCTTAACCGACGAGCGTGTATGCGTAGGTATATGGATGTGGAGGAGGCGAGAGACGTCTGTCAGGATCGTGCCAAATGGAAGTCCACATAGTATTTGCCTACCCCTCTGGGTGACAGACGTGAGTGTTTATGTATGTATATATGTATGTATGAAATTGACGTTTGGATCGGTTAGATTACCGGCTTTTAAAGATATTCAAGATTCTATAAAAATAAACCTGTGTCTAAAATTTGCTGTCTTTGATATTTAAAGTACTTATTTGCAAGAGCCTGTTCAGATACTCATGTGAGTTATGAAACTGGGACTGTCACAATAATCTTAATATTATGTCTGAAAATATAAAAGCTGTCTTAATATATGACAAACTGTTTTACAAGTCTCATTAAATGTAAAAAGTAAAAAAGCAACTTACATACGTCTTACAACTGTGCACAGGGCTCCTAATTACCCATATTGCGAAATAGTGGTTTTCACATGTCCACTAATTTTTTTAAAACTAATCAGACATCAAGGTTTAAGTTATTCTTCATCACTTCACTGAGCACGTGGAAAATAAGCAAATAAAATTCGCGGGAATCGTAAACTTTTTGTTCCTGTGCTATGAAATCTTACTGCGAGCTACATGGCTCTCGTACTTGTTTAAATAAAACTAATAAAAACTGAAAAGAAGCTTTTGCACGATTGTGGACCACATCTAGCTAGTAATTAGTCATTCAACGATATCACGAACTTGATACAAAAAGAAGTTGGTGAAATATTGCTATGCCGATAGAGTAGACACCCAACATATTCAACTAAAGACCTTCTCTCTTAATCACAGTTTTGTGTACACAGTTTTGTTAGTAATTTTGCTAAAAGTGACAATTATGATAAATCATTCCGACAGTGGCCACTGGTCTGGATATTTTAAGTCTGACAATTTTTGAAGCTGCAAGAATTTCAATAGAATTCTCTTTAATTTCATCAGTTACTTATTATTAGTTTGTTTAGCAGTAAGTAGATGGCGCTATTATTAGATTAAAATTATGAAAACTAAAACTGTACCAGCGAAAATGAGTTGAGGTGCAACTGGGTAGCCCAATCGCACAACAAAGCCGCAAACATTTATATAATACATAAATTAGGCATAAAATGATGTAGATTCTATTAAAAATTCTGCTTCTGTCAAAAATACGCTATTAGCGCTACTAGCGGTGTGTAATAAAAATATTTTACGATATGAAAATATCAAAAAATAGCAATGTTGTGTTTAGTTATTAATATTGCCAAACGATCTCTATTCATTGATTTGGTTAAGCTATATCATGAAATACCACTATTTATGCAATGATCGACTACTTTATGATATTATTAATTTTAAGATCTGGCCAATACATATATAAAATATCTTTATTTGAACTGTGGTGTTTTTAACATAATAGTATAAGCGGGTAGGGAAAGATTTGTTAGTCTGCATTGAGCGATTAAACTGCCTGCTACGTAATCCGTATTTTATTGTAAATTTAATCCTGAATCAGTACAATTTGGCGACGATATAGTAATTCACGCGTATTAAATTTGTTTCAACTAGCAGAGATATAAATTAAGTCGTTTGGATAAAAATGGCAAATGGCGGAAACGTTATTATTGGCGGCAGTCTTATTTTCGGCCACCGCGTACAGGAGTGAAATATTTTCAAAAGTCGTTTTCAGCAGTACTGTACTGCGAATAACATCACCGAGGAATCGGATAAGTCTGGTGTGAAACGACGGGCCCTGTTACTAAGTGCACTGGTGGAAGATACGTATCGGGTGGCAAGAGATCTCGCCTTCCCAACTGAATTAGAAAACATAGAGTACAAAGTACTACTAGAAAAGTTAAGTGTACATTTTGTCACAAAAAATGTTCATTTGCGGAGAGATACAAGTTTTATCGAGCGGAGCAGCGACCTGGCGAGGACTTGGCGGAGTGGGCCGCGCGGGTGCGTAGCCTGTCTCAGTACTGCGGCTTCACTTTTGAGCTGGAGACGGCATTGAGAGACCGTTTCGTCCTGGGTTTGGAAAACGTAAAGGAGAAAGAAAAGTTATTTGCTGAGAGTATCAAGGATTTGACCTTCAGCAAGGCCCTGGAGCTGGCACAGAGTGTGCGGTGTGCGAGACTCGCTATGCAGAGACACATGAAGATCAGATGCGGGAACAACTAGGCGTTCCCGCATCTGATCTTCATGTGTTATATGTTCGCGATGCATTCCCGTGGTGTAAATAAGTGCAGTGTTTGTGGTTACTCTAATTATAGCAAAGATCAGTGTCGATTTGCGAATTATTCATGTAAGAAGTGCCATAAAAAAGGACATCTTCGTAGAATGTGTAAATCTTTAACTAAACCTAATAACTATATCGCGGAGAATGACGATGACATCGTTCAAGATATTTATGATCTATTTACTATTAAGTGTAATAACGGCGAGCCGATGCGGCATATGGTTTTAATAGGTGAGACTGGCTTGGTTTGTGAAATTGATAGTGGTAGTGCAGTGTCGATATAACCATTTAGAGTTTATGAAAACTATTTTAAGAATATTTATAACCTAAATAAATGCAAAGTAATACTAAATTGCTATAATGGTAGCAAAATTTCTCCTGTAGGTTTTATAACGGTACCCGTTACGTACGAGTCACGTATTAAACGCATTAGGTTATTTATTATTCAAACAAATAATAAGCAACCACCACTATTAGGGCAGGACTTCATAAGCGCTTTTAATTTACAGTTATGTACAGCGAATTGCAACAACTTGACCATCAACACAAATTATGACAGTATATTAAGAGAAAAATATACCAAGCTATTTTCAAATGAATTAGGAACATTTAATAAGTTTAAAATTCACTTAAAATTGAAATCGGACGCCAAGATAAATTTTTTTAAACTACGTCTTGTACCTTTAGCTTTAAAACCTAAAGTGGAAAAAGAGTTCAATCGTTTACTAGACTTAGGTATCTTAGAAAAAGTGAATCACTGAAGGGTGGCCACGCCCATTGTCCCAGTTTTAAGATCAGACGGGGATATTAGAATATGTGGCGAACTTTCAGCTACATTGAATAAAGTTTTATTCATGGATAACTATCCGTTGCCGCGCATTGAGGACTTCTTTGTTAAACTTCACGGGGGGAACAATTTTCAAAATTGGATCTTTCTACAGCATACAATCAATTGGTTTTAGATGACACGAAAGAATTAACCTGTATAAAGACCCATAAAGGATTATTTAGGTACACCAGATTAGTGTTTGGTTTATGTTGTGCACGGAGCATTTTTCAACAAACTATGGAGAATTTTCTTGCTGGTATAGAGGGTACTGCTATATTTCTTGATGATATTTTGGTTACGGGCCCCACAAAAGCAGTACATATGGAACGTCTAGAGCAAGTGTTAAGTAGGTTACAGGATGCAGGGTTACGGTTAAAAGAAAATGTGAACTATTTAAAGACTCTGTTGAATATTTAGGTTTTATTATCGATAAAACGGGTCTCCGGAAATCAAAACAAAAAGTAGATGCTATATTAAAATGCTGTAGACCTAAAAATGTAAGCGAGTTAAAATCAGTTCTAGGCATGATTAAATATTATAGATGTTTTGTACCGAACACATCTGCATTACTTAGGCCTTTGCATTCCTTACTTAAAAAGGGAGAAAAATGGAACTGGAGTAAGGAGCATGACGAGGCGTTCGAATTGATAAAGAAAGAACTAGCGTCTGACCGAGTGCTGGCTCACTACAACGCGTCGCTGCCGATGATTGTGACGGTAGACGCGGGCCCGAGCTGTATCGGCTCGGTGCTCGCGCAGCGTCAGGCAGACGGCACGGAACGCGTCGTAGCCTATGCCTCGCGTTCACTCACTCGGGCGGAATGCAATTACGCTCAAATTCAAAAGGAAGCCACCGCTATTATATTTGCAATTAAAAAATTCCACCACAATTTGTATGGCCGAACGGTACCGTTTATCCTAAGGACGGATCATAAGCCCTTACTAACCATTTTCGGAAACAAAAAAGGGTATACCTGACATGGCGGCTAATCGGCTTCAACGTCACGCGATCTTTTTATCTGCCTATAATTTCACATTAGAGTATGTTAGAAGTGACAGCAATGTGGCTGATTTCTTATCGCGATCTGTAAATCAATTACAGAACGAAATTGTTAATGAGTTCTCGGATCTTAATAAACATTGTATATTAATTTTATAAATAACTCAGTTTGAAAACCAATAACTGTGGAAGATATAAAAAAAGAAACATCCCGAGTTAATCTTTTAATAAAAGTGTTAGAGTTTATGCATAACGGGTGGCCTCGAAAAGTGTCAGATCCGTTATTAAGGCCATATTTTCTTTGTCGGTCAGAGTTAGCCCTAAAAAATGGTTGTATTCTGCGGGACCACAAAGTAATTATACCGTCAATATTCCGCGAGCAGCTATTAAACGAACTACATTCTTCACACTTTGGCGTGGTAAAAACAAAAGAGCAGGCCAGAGCCCGGATGTGGTGGCCACATATAGACAGGCATATTGAGGAAAAAATAGGGTCGTGTTCAGTGTGTAATAAGTTTCGATGCGCACCTCCGCGCACACCTCTCGCTTCCTTGCCCTACCCGGCACAGGTATGGGATCGTTTGCAATTGACTATCGGCGTGGGAATTCGTATTTTAACATAAAAACTCACGCCTGTCACCCAGAGGGGTAGGCAGAGATTATGGACTTCCATTTGGCACGATCCTGACACACCTCTCTCGCCTCCTCCACATCCATATACCTACGCATACACGCTCGTCGGTTAAGGGTACTCTTAGTTTGGCCCATTTTCAATATATCGCCAATTTGGTCGATAAATTTTCGCCTAGGGCGTCCCTTCCAGACTCTGCCGTTCACCTCTGCAAAAGAAATTTGCTTTGTCACTCTTTCCTCATTCATTCTTTCTACATGACCAAACCACCGAAGCATTTCTTTCTTAATCCTGGTTACAACATTATCTTGCTAAACGCTCTTCTCTTATCACACCATTTCTTACTCTATCATTTAGATTCAGCCCTAACATACTCCTTAATGACCGCATTTCTACAGCATTTATTCTACTCTCGTGCTTCTTCTGCCACACCCAACTTTCACTACCATACATTAAAGTAGGGACTAACACAGCATTAAGAATTACCATACGTGCCTTTTCGGACACATTCTGACTTTCCACAATAGAGTCATCATCATCATCATTACAGCCCTTCACAAGTCCACTGCTGAACATAGGCCTCCCCCACGGAATGCCACAAAGCACGGTCCCGAGCCACCTGCATCCATTGACTTCCTGCATGTCTTACCAGGTCGTCACTCCATCTAGTGGGGGGACGCCCTACACTTCGCCTGCCGGTACGAGGCTGCCACTCGAGAACCTTTCTTCCCCATCGGTTGTCGGTTCTTCGAGCTATATGGCCGGCCCATTGCCACTTCAGCTTACTAATCCTTTGGGCTATGTCGGTTACTCTGGTTCTACTGCGGATATCCTCATTTCTAAGTTTATCACGCAGAGAAACCCCGAGCATAGCCCTCTCCATAGCTTGCTGAGCGACCTTGAGCTTCCTCATACGGCCAGCAGTGAAGGACCACGTCTCAGTTCCGCATGTCATCACTGGCAACACGCACTGGTAGTACAATTTAGTTTTGAGGTTTTGAGGTATGCCTGACGAGAAGATGGGTCGTAATCTCCGAACGCTGCCCAGCCGAGTTGAATCCGTCGATTGACCTCTCGGTCGAAGTTGGACTTACCTAGTCGGACTATTTGTCCCAGATAAACATATTCCTCAACAATTGAGCTTAGTGCTCCCAACAACTACCGGCATAGTGACATGGACATTAAACATGATTTTTGTTTTGTCCATGTTCATCTTGAGACCTATCCGTTGGGAGACACTATTGAGGTCATTGAGCATAGTGCTTAGGTCCTCCAGCGATTCTGCCATAAGGACTATATCGTCGGCAAATCGAAGGTGAGTGATGTACTCGCCATTGATGTTAATACCGTATCCTTTCCAGTCCAGTAGCTTGAAAACGTCTTCCAATGCAGCGGTGAAGAGTTTCGGGATATCACGTCACCCTGTCTTACACCTCTCTGCAGTTGGATAGGTTTCGTACTCTGGTTCTGTACTCGGATAGCCATCGTAGCCCTACTGTACAAACACTTCAGCACCTTGATATACCGACAGTCCACTTGGCACCGCTGAAGGGACTGCAGCACCGCCCAAATTTCGACGGAATCAAAGGCTTTCTCATAGTCCACATACGCAAGGCAAAGTGGCAGATTGTACTCGTCGGTCTTCTGTACAATTTGCCGAAGAGTATGTATGTGGTCTATGGTGCTAAAGCCTTTTCGGAAACCGGCTTGTTCGGGAGGCTGGAAGTCGTCAAGTCTGCATGCGAGACGATTCGTAATGACTCGAAAACAGCACGTAGACGCGGCTCAGAAGGAAATCGGTCTGTAGTTCTTCAAGAGAGCGTTGTCACCTTTCTTGAAGAACAAGACCACCGCACTTCTGCTCCACGCCTCCGTGTAATGCCACCATGGAGGACGGAATTAAAACTTCTGAAGGACTTCAAGTACCGGTTTTCCACCCGCTTTCAGAAGCTCCGCTGTAATTCCATCCTCGCCTGGGGCCTTGCCGTTTTTAAGGTGCTGGAGAGCCATTCTAATCTCGCTCAGACTGACGGCCGGGATATCATCGGAATAGTGTCGGATAAGACTTGCTCTTGGATCGTTACTCACACTTGCGTGTGGCTCCAACGTTGACGTGTACAGCTGCCCATAGAACCTCTCAATCTCACTCAAAATCTCAGGTGTCCCGGAAACGATGCTGCCACAATCGGTCTTCAGCTTCGACAGTTGGCTCTTTCTGGCAGACAGATCTCTGGTAAAGACTTTGGAGCCCTGGTTCCGCTCGATCGCTTCTTCAATACGAGCTGTATTGAAGTTGCGCAAGTCCCGCCGCATGCATTTGGAGATCTGTCTGTTCAGTTGCCTGTATGCTGTCAAATCTGCTGAAGACTGCAGCTTCATCTCCCGTCTAACAACCATGAGATTAAGAGCGTGATCGGAGAGTTTTTGTGTTCTTCTGCGACGGGTCTTACAGAACTTAGCTCCGACCGCATGGACAGTTTCCACAAGCTTGTCATTCATATCGTCCACTTCATTGCAAACTTCTAGGCACTGAAAACGATTTTGTAATTCGAGCTGAAAGTTTTCGGTTTACAATGAGTGTAGAGCCCTATTTACTCTATTTTCTGCGTTCACTCGTCGTTCTATATCCTTATCATATCTACCATCCCTGCTAAATACACATCCCAAATACACAAACTCATCTACTGCCTGACTGGGCTGGCCATATAGCTTGATGAACCGACAATCGATGGGGAAAAAACGTTCTCGAGTGGCGGCCTCGTACAGGCAGACGAAGTGTAGGGCGTCCCCCCACTACATGGAGTGACGACCTGGTAAGACATGCAGGAAGTCGATGGATGCAGGTGGCTCAGTACCGTGCTTTTTGGCATTCCTTGGGGGAGGCCTATGTTCAGCAGTGGACTTGTGAAGGGCTGTAATGATGATGATGATGATGATGATGTACTTGCTCGACCAATTCCACTTCTATTCTTATTTCACATATCGTTTCACTTCCTTCTCTTTCAAAAACCATAAATTTCATCTTACTTGCGTTCACTTTCATTCCCCTTTCTTTTAATGACCTGTTCATTACTGTAACCATCATTTGCAACTCGGCCGCCGACGACGCAAGTATGACTTGATCATCGGCGTACAAGAGGCATTTGACGGTTAACTCACCCATTCTTAACCCGCATTCTTCAACTTTCAAATTTTCCAAACAACTGTCCATAAATAGGTTGAACAGCCACGGGGAAGCCATACAGCCCTATCTGACACCTTTATGGATGCCAAACCAGTCCGAGTAGGCCCTGTTGATCCTGACACAAGCACTGAGTCCCTACAGAAACTTCAATGCCTGTATCAACCCAGCGCTCAACCCAAATGAGTTCAGTGTTTGCCATAACACATCCCTGTCCACTCTATCATAAGCCTTTCCAAGTCCACGAACGCAAAAAAACCTTTTGGTTTTGGCCAAACCTTCTCCGCGATCATGCGCATGGAAAAGACCTGATCCGTACATCCCATTCCCTTTCTAAATCCCGCTTGCACATCCCAAATTTTACCATCACTCTTTCAATTAGCACCTTAGCATAGTTTTCCCACAATGCTAAGAAGGCTGATACCACGGTAGATTTTACAGTCCTGCTGCGAACCTTTTCCCTCATATATTGGGACTATCACGGCTTTGCACCAGTCTCCCGGTACCCGCTTAAGTTCCCAACACAAATTAAACAAGGTGTACAGCAGGTCTGCCACCACTCCCTCTCCAGCCCTTAGCATTTCGAGTGATACTCTATCAAATCCGGCTGCCTTATCTGCTTTCATACTTTTCATTGCTCTCATTATTTCATCTATACCTATCTCTCTATCTCTTTCCTCTTCTTTCGGAATTTCTATTTCATTTAATTCAAACGTCTCATCACTCATAAACACGCTTTCATAGTATTCCTTCCATCTCCTTAAACTCGAAACTTCGTCATTCAGTATACAGCCATTCTGGTCAGGTATAGCATTAATTCTAGGCTGTTTTCAATGTCCCCTGGCAGTTCTTACGAGTTTTCAGAACATTTTAATATTTTCCTGGAAGATATCCGATATTCTTCTATCATTCTTATCCGTTCTTTCTTGCTTTTTCCTTTCAACTACTTCTTTCACTCTCTTATTTAGATGTCTAAAGACTGCCTTTTTTCTTTCAATATCATTATTCATATCGCTAGAATGACTTGCCTTGGTTGCTAGTAAATCTAGCCATGCTCTCTTCTTTGCTTCAACTTCCATCCGTACCTCATCATCCCACCGTAAAGTGTTATTTTTCCTTTCATTCCTTCTCTTAGTTACACCACATACTTTGGTAGCTGCATCCACCAAACCTTTCTTGACATTATACCACACAGTCTCCAAGTCTAAATCATTCATACACAATTCATTCATACCGCTTATATTTTCTGTCAGTCTACATTTGAACTTCTCTTTCACACCTTCATCTTATAACCTCTCTGTTCTTATACGCTGTTACGCAGTGGTAGACACAGATGGCCGATGCCGCCAACGTCTGAATAGACCATTAATTCGGCATAAGACCAAGTAATGATCCGTCCCTACGTTGGACCCCCGGTAAACCCTTGTATCTACCACTGCGCTTCTCATTCTTTCATCCACAATTATGAAATCTGTCATGCTTCTATCACCACCTCTTTCCCATGTATACATGTGAATCTTCTTATGACGAAAGAAAGTGTTCGTCATAAAATATTCTTTCCACATACGGTGAGGAGGCTTTCACCATTCTCATTTATGCTTTCATCACCAAACGTTCCAATATCCTTTCACAACCAAGCCTCTTCACGCCAACCCTTCCATTAAAATCTCCTAATATAACAATATTTTCATTACCCTTGCATTTCATTAGCACCATCCTTACCATCTCCCAAGACTGCTCTCGGATATAAGTGAGCTTAGAAATGTCTGGGGCGTAGACCTCTAGAACAAACAACTTCTTTAAGCCCACTTTCATTCGTATCCATAGCAGTCTGGGGCTTACACATTCATACTCTTTCACACAATGACCCATTCTTTCTGAAAGGATGATACCGGCTCTCTGGCATGCGCGCTCTGTCTATTCCACACCAGACCAGTACGCGGTACACATGCCATGTGTAGTGGCATCCTTTCCCTTCCGTTTCGTCTCATTTACACATAACACATCTATTCCTCTATCATACATTATATCGCATACTTCATCCATCTTATTATTCATTGCTCCGCAATCCACTTTTCGCCTCCGGGAGACAGAACTTGACGGGTGGCAAACCTCGTCGCCGGTTTTCCTCCCGGAGATTCTTGGCACCCCTGCCCCATTAAAGGGGCGCCGGGAACTCGGGGTCATTTCTTTTCTTTTGTGCCTCATGATGCGAAAGTAGTTAGTGGTATTTTTTACGCCGCTACCACACGGCGAGGAGCCAAGTCCGTTCTTTCGGCTTTGTCGCTTGTTTAGACTCAACCCCCACAAATTAACTAAATTTCATAGTAAATAAGTAACCCAAATTCGATCCTCACCGACACCACTCATATTATAATTGAAATGTGGATATACCACGTTCTCGGTGGTGTAGGAAAACATCGCGAGGAAACCTGCATATATGAGAAGTTAAAAAATATTTAAATAAAACTAGTTTTACTTAGATATTATTAATTTCTAATCTGGAGGTAGCCGTGGTTAACTATGACATTGGGAAGTCATACACCTCAGTCCCCCCCGTGACCACAAGTGCTGTAAAGTACTCGAAACGTCGGGAATATAAAATAAGTTAATATACGCGATAAAATCCATAAAACTAGTTTTATTTAAATGTGTAGTGTTCGCGTATATACATATAAGAAATCATTAAGTTAAAAAATATTTCGCAAATTATTTTCAGGTTTATGTGAAGTCGGTCATACGTAAGGATATTGTGAGCCTCTCTGTTGAGCGAACTGTAGAGATGGCTTGTGTCGAGCTCGAGCACCTCATTGTTGTAAGTGTTTACAGACCCCCATGTGCTACTTATGACTATTTTGAAAGAATTGTGGAAGAAGTTTTGCTCAAACTTAGTAAACAGAACAAGTCTGTTGTAATATGTGGAGACTTTAACATCAATCTCCTTGAAACTTCTTCCATTAGTATTAAGTTTAGCTCATTGTTTAAATCGTATAATCTTGTTAATTTATTCTTAGAACCAACACGTATTGCTGAGCCTAGTGCAACCTGTATAGATAATATTTTTACAGATATTAAGCCCTTGTATAAATCAATTAAAACAAAATTTAAGTGCAGATCACTGTGGACAGTTGGTATCATTGCCTTACATACACAAAAACAGAAAAATAAGAAAGTTGTGTTTGTTCCAATAAATGACCATCGCTTGGAGGATTAAGTAATATAATAAAAGACTTCCATCACTTTCATTTAAAAATAGTGCTAATTATTTGTATGGTATGTTATTTAAAATTATAACTTTGAATTTAGTAGAATATTTACTTCTAAAACTTTCTCTTTAACAGTCGCAAACCATTTAATGAATGGGCGACAGTAGGAATTTATAAAAGTAGGCGAAAGTTATATGAGCTTTATAATGAAAGATCATATAATACTAGTGTTATATTTAGAGATTATGTAAAAACATATTCTAAAATATTTAAAAAAGTGTGATACACAGCTAAGGCTTTACATTTAAGTAACAAAATTAAAACTGCATCCAACAAAATTAAAATGACCTGGAGAATAATAAATAGTGAAACGGGCAAGGTCAAACCGCGCAACTAGGATTTTCAATTGAATATTAACAACAGTTTAACTCGATCTGATCAAGAAGTTGCTATGGCTTTTGAGAAACATTTTACTGATGTTCCTTTTTTGACAACAAAATCATTAAATTCTTCTCCTACTGTCACCGAATCATTGCTTAAACAAAATGTAAAGGCTTGTTCAAATACTTTTAAATTCCATAGAGTATTGCCAAAAGATATCGTTAAATATTTTAAAACAATTGATGTTAAGAAAACGGCAGACTTATGGGGAATTTCCGCTAAAGTTGTTTTATCTATAATAGATATAATAGCACCTTATCTAGCCACTATATTTAATACAAGCGTCGAATCTGGTGTGTTTCCTGATTTAATGAGACATAGTAAAGTCATACCTTTATTTAAATCTGGTAGTACATTAGACCCCGCCAATTTTAGACCAATTTCTGTACTATCAACATTTAGTAAAATTTTTGAAAAAATAATTTTAGATCAGATCTTAAGTTTCTTTAATATTAATAAATTGCTACATAAAAATCAATTCGGTTTTACAAAGGGTCGCTCGACAACTGACGCTGGAGTTGAGCTTATTAAACATATTTTTTGTGCATGGGAGAATTCGGAGGATGCTTTGGGTATATTTTGTGACCTTTCCAAGGCCTTCGACTGTGTTCACCATGAGACATTAATCAAGGCTACAGTACTATGGTGTCAAGAACACAGCGCTTAAACTTATTATTTCATATTTAAGTAATAGAATGCAGAAAGTTGTTATCAATGGTAAAAGTTCTTCCGGGTCACCTGTACTAATGGGTGTCCCTCAGGGCTCGATTCTCGGCCCCTTACTATTTCTGGTATATATTAATGACTTAACTTCCCTTGTAGGGGATAATCATGATATAGTATTATTTGCTGATGATACTTCCTTGATTTTTTAATTTAAACGTCAATCATTTAAATGTGACGAAGTGAATAATGCTATATCAAAATTAGTGCATTGGTTTAACGTTAATAATCTACATTTGAACGGAAATAAAACTAAATGTATTAAATTTACAACAACGAATGTTAAAAATCTGGGTACCAATGTGTTTTTAAATGGGGAAGAACTGAGCCCTGTTGAATCCACTGTTTTTCTTGGCATCACTCTCGACGCAAAGCTTCAGTGGGGCCCCCATATATCCAAACTAGCAAACAGACTAAGTTCTGCAGCCTATGCTGTAAAAAAGATTAGAGGTCTCACTAGTGTCGAGACAGCTAGACTAGTTTATTTCAGTTATTTCCATAGCATAATGTCTTATGGAATTTTGCTATGGGGAAATGCGGCTGATTCAGAAACTATTTTGTTTTACAGAAGAGGCCATTAGAGCTATTTACAACCTAAAACCGAGAGAGTCTCTTAGAGATAAATTTAAAGAAATAAATATATTAACTTTGGCCTCTCAGTATATTTACGAAAATTTAATGTATGTTCACAAAACAAAGGTAGTTTTAGTAAAAAAGTGATATACATTCTGTAAACACTAGGAACAAACACAAGCTAGTGATACCAGTATCTCGACTCCACAGAGTCAGTAATTCATTCTTGGGGCAATGTATGCGCTATTACAACAAGGTCCCGGAAAGTGTACAGGCTCTCCCTATTACCAAGTTTAGATGTTTTGTTAAGCTGAAACTGTATAAAAGGGTTATTATAGTATAAATGAATATATGATTGATAATAACCCTGGGAATGAGGTGGTCACTACCAAGCAGTTTCTAAAATAAATTTTGTACTTAAATAGTTTGTACAACCATTAATGTAAAATTTACTTTAAAAAGTCCCGCTGGGTTTCTTGCTGGTTCTTCCCAGGACAGAGGTTTTTTTCGAACCAGTGGTAAAGTAAAAATGACTTTCAATAAGAATTACACATGTAATCTATATTGAATAAAAAATTATTCTATTCTATTCTATTCCATACCGCGTTGGAGTCAACTAAGTCAACTCTTTTTTGTCCTAAAACTCGCTGCGGCCTGCGCCAAGTAGTGGGATGTATGTAGGCTGCTACTTTTTTAATTTTAATATTGCTATTCACTGCCGGATATTTGCATTGGTAGCCACGCTTGGCAAGCGAGTTGGCAACTGCAGTTTTTTTATTACTTTGAGCTGTTATCAAGAAGATGCTGCCACCCATCTCCTGTTTCAGTTTCCCTCTGTCGCCTCTTACGACACCCACGAGACGAAATGGGGTAATGGTTTCTTTTTCGCCGCCTCTACATGGCTAATATATTTCTACTCCCGTTTATCAATTCGATTTCTCCCATAGATTGCCAAATAAGTTGGATATTTGCCGTAGTTGCCACGCTTGGTAGGTGGGTTGCCAACTGCATCTTTTTATAATTATGAGCTGTTATCAGGATGACGCTGCTGCCCATCTTCTGTATATTTCTACTCCCGTTCACGAATATAGTTCTGCTCACACGTGTAACGTAAATAGAACTACATTTATGAAATTTCAAAGTCTACTCGAATGTAAAACATACCGGCATTTATTTTATGGTCCCAATCAATATTCAATTGGGCCAATTATTTGAATCAAATATCGCAAATAAACACTATGCCGTGTGTAAAGACCATGAATTTAACATTATTTTGTCAAGGTTTGTTTTTATATTAACTTTAATTATGAATGTAAATGACAGTAACGCATTTCTGTTTGAAGGACAATTTACCTTTCATAAAGACATATCGGAAGACATGTTCGATATGAAAAAGGTGTTGTTAGACGTATGATATTAAGGCAATTCTGATAAACTCACTTATGTGTTTCTGTAGAATATTGTATTGGCAAATTTCAATCATTTGCGTCCAATATAGACACATATTGTACCGACGTGACACTACAAGTGATCCAATTTTGCTAATTTTGGCACGGAGTATTAATGATGTTTCTAAATTGAAGCCCACGCGAGCGAAGCTACGGATAAAAAGCTAGTTAAACAATATAACTCTTCCAAATTTAAAACAATATTTCAACAATCATTTCATCTGCGGCAGCAACGCGCCGGGTACCAGCTAGTATATAATATACATGTGTATAATATGTATATACGTATATACTAGCTGTTCCCCGAGACTTCTACCGCGTGGAATTTGTTACGGTTGGGTTTTAATTTTTTTTCGCGTAACCCTAAGAATTTTTCTTAAATAAAAGTAGCCAAGTTACTCCATATAACATCAACTATCTGCCTGTGAAAAGCCCGTTAAAATTGCTCCAGCCATTTCGGAGATTAGCCCGAACAAACAGAAAGACAGACAGACCGACAGACAGACTGACATATCGACAGACCGACAGACAGACATACAATTTTTTCTAAGTTGTTTTTTTTGTTATAAGTACCGTATATACTTTCACATGCATTAGTAAAAAGCTGTTATTTTGACGTTACAAACAGACACTTCAATTTTATTTATTTGTATAGATTTATATATACATTAGCTGTTCGTACGCGTGGAATTTATTATGATTGGATTTTATGGGTTTTAATATTTTTGCGCGGAACTAATTCTTTTTCTAAAATAAAAGTAGGCTAAGTTACTCCTTATAACATCAGCTATCTGCCAGTAAGTCTCGTCAAAATCGGTCCAGCCAATTCGGAGATTAGCCGGAACAGACAGATAGAGAGACAGACAGACAAAAAATTTTAAAATTGTTATTTTGTTGTAAGGACCGTATATAGTATATACCTTCATATACGTTTGGTAAAAAGCTGTTATTTTAACATTACAAACAAACACTTCAATTTTATTTATTTGTATAGATAAAATATATATACGTACATATGTACATACGGACAACAGTCTATCAAAAGCTCACTGTTGAACATAGGTCTCCCTCAAAGATTGCCTCATAGGAGGATATTAGCCATAGTTGCCATGTTTGGCATCCGAGTTCGCAGACGCAGTTTTTTATTATTTTCGGGTTGTTATTAGGGATATGCTGTGTTCATGAATAATTTCCTTCTGTCGCTACTTATTACATACACCCACGGTATGATATTAGGGTAGTGGATTCTCTTACATGAATTCACCACAACTGAGAGATTTACGGTGGCATCTACATATGCGGTTTTTTTTGCAACTTGTGGCACCGCATCCCCAGCCGTAGCATAATCATCCGATGAGGGAACAGCCTCACGTCATAGCCGTTTGAGTTCGGCGCCATCAAATATGCTTGAGCGCAAGATGTACCAAACTCGGTCTGCCAGGTTTTGCTCGGTGATTGTTATAGATGGCTCCAGCTCAGCAAATAAGCGATACATCCTAGCCCGGTACGCAAAACCTCTAATTTCTCCCCCTTTCACCCTAAAATACGCCCGCAATGCGTTTGCGTTCACGGCTTTTGTCCTACGCATGCGGCGTACTCCACCAGTGGCGGGTGCCGCTTGCCGAGTCCGAGAGGACCCTGCCGACACCAAGCCATCTGGTGGGGATGATGGATGCGAGGTGCTGCTGGGTAGTTGTGCAGCACCTCGCTCTCGGCTGGCGGCCCGCATGCTATCGCGTCCAGCGCCAGCTCCGGACGCACCCTGGCGACCTCCAAGCAGCGACCTTATGCGTGTTCCTTTGTGTGCCATCATCCATTTTATGAGCGTCAATTAACGGGATACGCCCAGACCCGGCACAGTTTCATGCTTCGGCCATATGCACAAGCGGGCCTTTGCACCTTCAAGTTTGCCGAGGCACGGCGACAGTCAGTCAGCACCTTGCCTTTGTAACACCAAGGCAAGGTGCTGACTGACTACGCCTACGTAGCAGTTTTGTGTCATGTATTGATATTATATTATGTACATTTATATTGCACCACCTACCTTATATTCATTGTTTTATTCCTTTACAGCTTTGGTGGTCTGGAAGAGATCGCTATGTAGCAATATGGCCGCCAAATTGTACACATAATCTGCTTTTTGTTATGTTATTTGTATATTTGTTTGTGGTGTACAATAAAGTATATTCATTCATTCAGTCAGTTTTGTCACTTAACTGTTACGTTAGCGGGCGATGGGGTCGTCACTTCCCTACGTCTATCAAAGGCAAGGTGCTGACTGACTGCGCCGACGTGGCAGTTTTGTCACTTAACTGTTACGTCAGCGGACGATGGGGTCGTCATTATTATTATCATTATAAGCAAGGAATACATTACTCTCTAAGTAGTAAGGATCGATATTTCCAGGCGAGTCTACTCTAATAAAAATACATAAATACGACAATTTCGTTTTTGCGCTTTGTTGTACACTTTATTCCTATCGGCCTTTTTATGTACAACACGATCTTTATTTGGCGCGGTCGCGGTGCACAGAAACACAGTCTTCCCATCTCAATGGAGCTATTGCGCCTGATGTGTGAAAAAAACATACTTGAAGCCGCGCGTGACGTGAGATGGACGAGAATTTATTGCACGGAATAAAGATAGAGTAAGCGCCAAATTTATTTTATTCAATAACTCGAAAAAGGTAATTAGTTTCTAAAAATCCCTAAGGACAGTACTATATAATGTACTAGCGGTCGCCCGCGGCTGCGCCCGCGTGGATGTCGGTAACCGCTGCAAAAAGCCTACCCAGGAAAGACACGGTCAGCAAACAAAATGATTCCCAGGTCAATTCACAGACACCGACACTAACATCGACGAAGCAGTCACTATCCGCAGGCTGAACAGATTTTCTTTCTGTGGATGTTATTTGTTAAGTCCCGGAGTGCAACCTGTTGTTTTAGGATAGAAAACTTAAGGTATTATTGTAGAGCTTCTCTATACACAACATTTGACGTTATATTATTTTCTGGTAACAAAATATACTGATGGTCGGGAGCCCCGACCCGTGATAGGGCAACGTAAAGTTGCCCATGCGTAAACATTCTTTTCGTAAATCAATTCCTACTAATTTGAATGTTTGGCCCTGGGATTTGTTTATCGTGAGTGAAAGAAATTTTACTGGAAATTGGAGCCTTTTGAAGGGTATAGGCAAATCAGTAGGGATCATGGGTATTCTTGGTATATGAGCTAATTCACCAGCTGCAGGGCCGGTGATAATCTTCGCAACTATTAAATTATCTTTTAGCCCTTTATAAGAAGTCTCGTGCCATTACACATGTTGGGGGTCTTAAATTTCTGAGAAGCATTATCGGCGTGCCAACTTTTAACGACAGTTCATGAGGTGGAAGCCAGGGGGTTCAGAGAATTTAAAATTCCTGGGGTAGTGCACTGCGTCCTCGATGTTAGTGACGGTGTCTATGGATTTATAGCATAACTTCACCCGGTACTTTCTGCATAATTAAATTGTTTATTTCGTTGACTGTTTCATTCCTGGGAGAAACTATTGCTCTACACACAGCCAACGAAAATCATTTTGATGTAAGTTTTCGATGTCAAGATATATAGCATCTATCAGACTATCTAAATTATAGACTATTTGCCCTAGAGACTCATCCAAAGTAACCGCATAATCGGTGCCCAAATTTAAAGATGGAAAAATTCCTTCTCCAGTTTCAGCAGCTGTTGTGGAAAATTGCTATGCGTATTTCCATGTAGATGAGCTCTCATATTAGTACGCAAATTCAAATGTTGAACAGATGTCCAAAGGTGAGACGATTTTAAACATGCCTTCATAATATCTGCTCGCGTACCTCTGTTGACGACAGGAAGCGTTTGTCAAAATCTCCAGCAAATAAAAGTGATACCACCCATGACATTAGCAGAGCTTCGGAGGTCTTTTAAAGTACGGTCCACGGCCTCCACATGAGCTCTATGACTCATGGTGCATTCATCCCATATTACCAACGACGCGTCTTGCAGCAACTTACCAAGAGGCCCATTTTTCCGAATAGAGCACGTAGACCGTTGATCTAAAGATACGGATAGCGGGGTTTAAACGTAGAGTGAGCAGTTTTCCTTCGTTCAAGAGTTGCAGCAATTCCTGACGAAGCAACTGCAATCGCTATCTTCCTGATTGCCGTATCTTGCAAGTATCAAAATTGCGAGAAAAGTCTTTCCGGTGCCTCCTGGTGCGTCCAAAAAAATAATCTCCCATGTTATTGTTCACGCTGTCCACAATAGTCTCATAAGCATGTCTTTGATCTGGTACTAATTTTGGCACATTGTCATTAACAAACGCTGTTAGATCATTGCTGTTATACTGTTGTACCATTGTGTCAATAGTATTATTCTGGGTACGAACGGGAGAAGGTAATCCAAAATCACTTAAATTTTTGTCGTTTAGTTCTAGAGTTTGTTTTCTATTTCAATTAATACTTCATTATAAATGACTTCAGTGAAGGGTGAAGTGTTATCCTGATTTTGTTGTCTGATACGATGTCTAATATGTTCACAGAACTGATCTTTGAAAGTATCCCATAACTTCAATGGTTCCGATGGTTGACAAAATAAAAGTATGACTACGAACAACTCCCTTAGTATTTTTGGACAATGTGATAACGAAGCTTCGCTTAAAGTGTTACCCCAATGATCATCGTTTTCAAGTAAACCTCGGTCACGGCAAGCTGCTTGATACGTCTCTTTGACAATACCGTTTACAGTTTTAAGGTATGCAAATGAGGTCGGACCGCGTACGTGGTGCAGTAGAATCCTAAGATAAAACACTCTGATTGGGATGGATGTATCCGTAGACTCTACCTAAAGTGGCATCTTTTTTATCCCCGGATGTCCAACTACATCTTCACCACGCTTCCTTCTAGTGAATGTATTATTTGCCCATGTATAGTATTGCGGGACTTCATGATACAGAAGAGTTTTCGCGAATTCATCTTCATTACAGAGCAAAAAATGCCAGTAATGTGGTATTGCGTGGGTTTTGGACAACTTGATGAGCTGTCCCTGGTGTAAAATACCCTTTGACCGTTCTCTAGATGAACGGCCAAATGCATACAGTAGTATGCCGCTCGTGAATGGAAATTCAAATAAGCGCCAGACAGCTTCAGATGTGCTTATGTACCTGCCATTTAAATAGTTTTCGACCTCATCGTGTGGGTTTCTAAGGCTAAAAGTTGCCTGATCTGAACCTTTATTTATATACTTACATATATATTTAATGGCTTGGACAGGTGGCAATACTCCACGTTTATATGAGCGTTAAAAGTCTTACATAGTAGCGGGAGTATGGAACAATCCACCTATATCTATCGTCACCATGTTGCCTCTGATTTGTAGCGTAGTGCTCCGACCGCCATTTCTGTATCGCGCCTACGATAAACTGGATACCCATCCTCTCCGGTCTGGGTATCGTTCATGAAACGGCGAGGGTATTTTTGTGCAGACACCGTTCTTCATGCATGGTGCAGCTAAATTATGTTCTCCGCAGGGTCCATGTACCATATTTTTAGTTATAATGTCGTGTAGTACCGGATCAATTTGTTGATCGGGTAGCTCCGCAACTATGACACTGTCGATCTCATCTGGTTGTATTTTAGTTTCTAGCCAGAACAGCAAATGACAATGAGGTAAACCGCGCTTTTGCCACTCCACACTTGCCATATAACATTTTACTTTACCGAATATCTGTTCTTTGACAAATAATTTGATGAATTTCTTCATCTTTAAATGAAATACGTAAATTATGTCATGACGGTCGAAAGACCGTTGTCCTGGTAACAGCTCGGCTTTTATTTCAGGCCATTCGGGGTTACATGTAAAAGTGACAAATAAGTCAGGTCTACCATAATTTCGAACGTACGTCATCGCGTCCTGCGTTTTCTCGTGCATGAAACGCGGAGAACCGTAAATGACGATGGCAATATGACATGTTGACCGATATTTGATGGGTCAACATTTGCGTCATGATTTAAGGCATCTCTGAGATGAATGTAGTCATCAGCCCTCAGTCTTTGTTGATTCCGACAAATATAATTTAATCTTTCCGATATCATTTTCGCCATCATGTCAACACAATATTGACTAAATAAGTCTCTGTAATAATGTAACGGATTAAAGAGTTAGTTCTAATCATTAATCTAAATGCATAAAATTGCATACACGAAACAGTTTTATTACGCGCAGAACCCTGCTGAGGGATAGTCAAATAATAACCGTCTTCTCCTGTCACAAACATTATAGGATACTGTAGTGGATCATAGGACCGATGTAGCTCAGAAACTCTTTTGAGCTGCCCGTCTCTACCGTGTAAGACTATATCCCTGGGACCTTTGTCTTCATCGACCAAGAGAACAGCTACCTCATTTACAGTAGGAGCATTATATCTGCCTCTGTGTGCTGTCTGTAGAGTGCGATCTGAATGAATAATTAACTTTAAATTATCTGAGGAGTTAAGTTCTAAGTTTTGTTTAAAAAATTCGTAAGTACACGTTATGATTATTTAAAGCGGTCTGTAATTCGTGAATTAAATCCATTTTTAAGGTTTGTGCGATGCTTGATCGCAACGATAACTGGTCTGCATCCGAAATAAAATATATTTGCAAGAACTGTGGGTTTTGGCCTGATGGTGGTAAAAGGCTACCAATCAGATGATACACTTGTCCTTCAATTTTAAAAGTGGGCATAAAATTTCCTTCCTGATTTCTTTTGCATAAACAGAAGTCATTTGAAAAGACTATTGTATTTACGTATGTTTGTTAAAAATGCCCAGATAATGGATGGTTATTAGTCAAAAGATTTTTTATTGGTTGTGGCGGCTCCTGCAGGTTAGGAAGACAAACTTTACCTGAAGCACAGCACATACCATTAGGTTCGTCCGCCCATTTCTTGGCAGAGCAGTTAGAGCAGATCTTATTCATGACTCCGATTTGGACGGACGCTTGTTGTGCATAATCAAACTGCGGATCATATCTGAAAGCCAGTCTGTTGCTGTTAGCTAAAATTCGATTGCGAACTCTATTTGTGGACAACTGCTGTCTCTCTGCCTGAGCTCTAAGTCGCTGCAAACGCTCGACACTCGACTCTCTTTCGCGCAACTGAGAGGTCCTTATATTTTGTTCATGAAGACGTTGGGAACGCTCCAGGCTCGACTCTTGAGCGCGTAGCTCAGAGGTTCTCAAGCTTTGTACGGCAAGGCGTTGCGAACGCTCGACACTCGACTCTCGTTCGCGTAAGTCAGAGGTCCTTACATTTTGTTCATGAAGACATTGGGAACGCTCCAGCCTCGACTCTTGAGCGCGTAGCTCAGAGGTTCTCAAGCTTTGTACGGCAAGGCGTTGCGAACGCTCGACACTCGACTCTCGTTCGCGTAAGTCAGAGGTTCTTACATTTTGTTCATGAAGACGTTGGGAACGCTCCAGCCTCGACTCTCGTGCACGTAACTCAGAGGTTCTCAGATTTTGTTTTGCAAGGCGTTGTGAACGTTCGACACTCGACTCTCGTGCGCGTACCTGAGAGTTTCTCTGATTTTGTTCAGCAAGGCGTTGTGAACGTTCAGGTGAAGATTCTCCCATACGACGTATTTTTGCTGCCCGTGCTTGAGAACTATGTTTGGTTGAGACCTGGCTCTCTTAGGCATTTTCAAATGTTTAAGATAATGTTATTAGCGTGTAATATTCTAGCTCTAAAAAGAACTGTTGGTTAGCCCTGAAAAGAACTGTTGGTAAGCCCTGAAAAGAACTGTTGGTTAGCCCTGAAAAGAACTGTTGTTTAGCTCTAAGAAGAACTGTTGTTTAGCTCTAAGAAGAACTGTTGTTTAGCTCTGAGAAGAACTTTTGCGTAGGTGTAGTTTAAATAACGAAACCTAAAAAAAATCGCACGAAAATTATTAGACTTCACGCACGACCTGTTATAGATTGTCAATGTTAAGTAAAATGCTTAATAATCATCTTAAAGTGATTAGGTAAGTGTCTCATCAAAACCGCGGTGTCAGCATCAAGGGACACTACTGCCCAGCGCTCCTCGGGAGCGCCAGTCCGATCTCAAACGCCGAATCGTTACCATCTCTTGCTTTCGTGTCTGCCAGTTCATAATTCTAGTTCATAATTCTAGTTCATAATTCTAGTTCACATTTCGTAATTAAACGTTTATTTGTGCAGCTTATTTAAAAGTCTTTTTTTAAAAACCCTACCGAGGGAACCCGTATAACATTTGGTGGCAGCGGTGGGATACGAAAATCCCCTACCCAACTACGCTCCGAAGAACTTACTACGTCATAATAGCGTTCCTAAAGTGAAGTGCCAAAGTGCTAAAGTGCCAAAGTGCTAAAGTGTTTGTACAAAATCATTAATTATCATCTCTCCATCCTCCGTTGAAACGGAGGTCTCCAGCAACCACTGTTCCACGGTCCGCAGTCCACAGTGATCTGTGGAAACGATGCTGATCATCATCATAGCAGCTACGTTCCTGTGAGTGATTAAAAACAACCTACTATTCCTTGTGCGAATACCAAACTATCTCATTGCGCGTCCAACTTAGAGCTGATAAGACTCGCGCTCGACTTTGTTTTGACTACGCGCTGCGGCGACTCACCTACAAACGTCTATAGTGTATAAGTAAGCTAGCATAAGGAGGACCTGACCTTTTGTATATCACTCTTATTCTTTTTTTTTTTTTTGTTTTGTTGTTTTTTGTTTTGTTGTTTTGTTTTCTGTGTTACTAAACCATGACTTCTAAATCTGAAGATGGCGCTAGCGGCTCTAAAGCCCCAAATTAGAAATCGACGAAAAATCGAACTCAGTATTCTTTTTGTTCATCAAACCCTTCGACGGATCGCGAGAAAAATTAAATCCGTTCATTACTAACTGTCAAAGCGCTTTGAAATTGCTACAAAATCGCAAAACCTATTCTGTTCAAATTTATACTAAGTCAATTAGTTGACAAAGCCGAGAGCACGTGTAGTATTAAAGACTTCGATTCTTTCGAACAGTTCACTGATTTCATTAAACAACAATTTGGTGAGAGGAAACATTATGCTCACCTACTCACGGAGCTCAAGACTGTAAACAGAGCCCGACCGAGACAGTTAATCAGTTTGCACTAAAAATTGAAACGTGCCTAGCAAAATTACTAACGGAAATAAATATTTCATACCAACCAAAGAAAAACAGAACTAGCAGGACGTGTCGCTGCCATACAGGATCTCTCTCTCACACTTTTATAACAGGACTCAATCCTCGCATCTCACAAGTAGTCAGATGTCGTAACCCTGACTCACTGAACTCTGCTGTAAGTTTCGCGGTAGAAGAAAAAATTATTTCCAGCATATACAAAGAAGGTCAAACCCGAACGTGAACTTTTACAATGATAAAACAAAAAATACAAACTCTCGCCGCGAATCTCAACCAATTTCGCGCAATTACCGTCCTGACTATTCCAAACCAATCAATACCAACGACATGATCTGTCGTTATTGTAAAAATATAGGACACAGTATTGAAAATTGTCGCAAAAGACAATATAACAATAGCAGAAATCAGCCCTCTGCTTCCAACTCCTACGGTCGCCAACCAAACCTTGCCCAAAATCCTAATTCAAACCCAACGCGCAGGGTCCTTAACGTAAACCTAGATAACGAAGAGGGCGTTGACGAAGTTGATCGCAACGATTTAAACGAGTAAAATTTCCCGATATGCGTCGCACGGGAAATTATTCCTACTATTTCAAAGACGATGCCTCTATTACTACTAAACTTACCAAACCCACTGTTTCCACCGAATCTCTAAATCAATTACTAAATCCACTGTTTCCACTGAATCTCTAAATCAATTACTAAATCCACTGTTTCCACTGAATCTCTAAATCAATTACTAAATCCACTGTTTCCACTGAATCTCCTAAATCAATTACTAAATCCACTGTTTCCTGAATCTCCTAAATCAATTAAAAACCCACTGAATCCTCTGCATCACATACCAAATCTACTAAATCCACAGATCTAATTACTAAATCTACCAAATCCACTCTATCGCAAAAATCTTATACTAAATCTTCTAAATCCACTGCTTCCATCCCAGTTCCAAATCCAGACGATTCTTCTCCCAACTCCTTACAAAACCTGAAAAATAAAAATAATATGAAATGATATAAAATTAATAAGAATACTGAAAAAGTACTTACCTTATGTCATTATCCAAACTTCAGTAGCCGACAGACCTCTGTCCTTCCTAGTTGACACTGGTTCTTGCGTAAGCCTCCTAAAATTAGATTCCATGACCACTATCCGGAATTAAGTGATGAAATAATACTCCTTAAAGGAATCGACCCTGGAAGTGAAACAACCTCAACATTAGGAGTTTTAAACTACAAATATTTCAAAATCTAACAAACCTTACAGTCACAAATTCGTTGTAAAAAATATTAGCCTCAGTTATGACGGTATTATAGGTACCGATCTGTTAAAGAACCTAGGTTGTCAAATAGACTATCACCAAGAGTGCTGCAAACAGACGAGAACTGTATTAAATTAAAATTCACTGAACCTTTATACAATATCGCCTCGTTCGGAAACCGTTATTGAGTGCACTGTAAATAATCCTAATATAAAAGAAGGTGTTATACTAGACCAACACATCTCTGCCTCGTTACTAATCGCAAATTGCATTGTTAAAGTAAAGATAATAATCGTGTCAACATTACAGTTGTAAACATTTCCGAAAATCCGTCGTCCTTCAATCTAACCTTAACCTAGCGATAGAACCTTTAAATAGTCAAAATTATCCTAATTACGATGAACCAAAGCCTCAACCTAACGCTACTACGCGAACTAAAAGGTCCTCGAACAACTTAGAATATCTCACCTCAATGAAGAGGAATCCAATGCCTTACTACAAATTTGTAAAGACTTCTCCGACATCTTCCACCTTCCAGACGAACAACTTACCTATACTAAAGCCACTGAACATAACATAAGAACGACCACAGACATTCCTATTCAAACCAAATCCTATAGATTCCTGAATGCCACAAAAGGAAGTAGAAAATCAATTAAATAAGATGTTGGAACAAAAATAGTGATACCTTCAAATTCACCCTGGTCATCACCCATTTGGGTCGTGCCTAAAAATTAGATGCTTCAGGAAAGCGAAAATGGAAGTTGTTATAGATTACAGAAAACTCAACGACATTACCATCGGAGAAACTTATCCTATCCCAAATTACAGAAATTCTAGATCAATTGGGGAAAGTCAATATTTCACAACTTTAGATTTGGCCTCAGGCTTCCATCAAATTCCAGTATCTGAGCAAGACGCCCCTAAAACTGCTTTCTCCGTACCTCAAGGGCATTTCAATTCACAAGAATGCCGTTTGGGCTAAAAATGCCCGTCAACTTTTCAGAAACTCATGAATACATGCCTATGTGGACTACAAGGCTCACGCTGCTTCGTATACTTAGACGATATCGTCGTGTACTCACCTGACCTTCAAGTCACATCCAAAATCTATCCTGTGTGTTCAATAGACTCAGAGTTATAACCTTAAACTCAACCAGATAAGTGTGAATTTCTGTGCAAAGAAGTCGCTTATTTTGGTCACGTCATTAACAAAGACGGTGTACAAGCAGATCCAAAAGATCGTAGCCATCACGGAATTTCCCGTACCAAAATGTCCCAAAGACATTAAATCTTTTCTCGGACTCACATCCTACTATAGACGCTTTATTCCAGACTTTTCCAAACTAGCGAAACCACTAACTTCTCTCTGAAAAGGATACACCTTTTAATTGGAAAAACGAACAGCAACTTGCTTTCGAAACGTTACAGAAAAACTAGTAACGTCACCTGTCCTTGCTTACCTGATTTTACAAACTCTTCATCCTCACTTGTGACGCCTCAAACTTCGCTGTTTCTGCTATTCTATCACAAGGTCCTATAGGAAAAGACCGCCCAATTGCATATGCGTCACGAACCCTTAATAAAGCCGAATGTAACTACAGCGTTACTGAGAAAGAATGCTTAGCTATCGTCTTTGGAACTAAAGCTTTTCGTCCCTACCTTTATGGGAATCGATTCACAATAGTTACAGACCACAAGCCCTTACAATGGCTTTTCAACTGTAAAGACCCTGGATCCAGACTAATTCGCTGGCGACTCAAATTAGAAGAGTTCGACTATGAAATCATACATAAGAAAGGAAAAATAAATACGAATGCAGATGCTCTGTCTCGATTTCCAGTTAATCCTATTCAAGATGAACCTCCTACAATTCCTGACTCTCCCCAACAAAACATCGACTCCGAACTTGAAAATCTCTTACAAGACCCTCTGTTAGACTTACCTTCTCCTATTCCATTCTCCTTTGAAAACGAAGACCTGCTCAACCAGGATCTTAACACTGATTCTAATACTATACCTACTAATCCACCGAATCCTGCACAACCGACATTATCTCCAGAACTGCTTGACCTAGAACCCAACTTACCTTATCTTGACCTCAGTCCTGACAGCGCAGACCTCAACCTTGACTTTGACTCACTCCAGATCCCTTCGCCAGAAACGCAACCAAATCTAAACAACGACAACTACTCGCAATTTCTGAAAACAAATCCGAATAAAGGAAGCAACAATACAATCCTAAAGGAACATAACGAAAACCTTTTGAAAACAAATTGCAAAATCATATTAATTCCTACATCTATAGACTTAGACGAATCCAATCCCTATATTTCTGATATAATCCCTTCTCCGAAAACGTTGATGAAATTTATAGCTCTGAAAAATTACACCGATTTCTAAAAA
This sequence comes from Parnassius orleans, assembly GCA_029286625.1. Classification (NCBI taxonomy): domain Eukaryota; kingdom Metazoa; phylum Arthropoda; class Insecta; order Lepidoptera; family Papilionidae; genus Parnassius; species Parnassius orleans. Next base: position 1,598,838 of record JAGSMP010000097.1, read on the forward strand.
CTAATTACGAAAATAAGACGGTTTACCTCATCTTCACTAAAGTTCATCATTTTGATGAATCATCCTATCCTGCTATTTTCGATACTCTCAAACAAGTGAGACGAAATCTTGAAATCAGAACAAACAACCGAGATTGCCATTTCCGACTTCAGAAATCCGTTTGATCATCATTCATATACTAAAATTTACAATATTCTTACTCATATTTTTAATAATACAAAAATTCAAATTCATATTTACCTAAATAAAATAATATATCCTACCTTAAGTGAAAGACCTAAAATATTGCGTGAAAACCACGATATCCCTGCATCTGGACATTTGGGATGTGTACGGATGTATAACAGAATTCGAGAACAATTTTATTGGAAAGGCATGAGAAGCGACATAGACGACTATGTCAAGAAATGTAAACTTTGTCAAGAAAATAAAGCACTAAGAAAATTAAACAAAGCCCTATGGAAATCACAACTACATCCACATCACCATTTCAAAGGGTGGCACTAGATATAGTAGGACCCTTACCTGAATCCGGCACCGCCAAACTCAAATATATTCTAACCTTACAAGATGACCTAACGAAATATTCAACTGCTTATCCTATACGCAGTACAACTGCTGAAGAATCTTGTGACTGTCTTATCCACTTTATTTCTCTCTTTGAATTCCTAAGTCTATTCTTACCGATCAAGGTACCAACTTCACATCCGACTTATTCAAAACAACGTGTCGGTTTCTCAAGATTAAACAACTTTGGTCATCGCCTTATCATCCTCAGACACAAGGAGCCCTTGAACGAAGTCATTCAACTCTCAAGGAATATTTAAAATCATTTGTTAATCAAAACCAAGATAACTGGCCTACCTATGTATATACAGCTATGCTAACATATAACACAACAACGCATTCTACTACGAAATTCACTCCTTACGAACTAGTCTTCGGTCACAAACCTTTTATTCCCAACTCTATATACGAAAACGAACCTAGCGCAACATACTCGGACTACATAAGAATGTTACAACATAAACTCAAATATACTAGAGAACAAGCTCTAGAAAACATACTAAAATCCAAAGAATCTTCTAAATCTATTATGATTCTCACACCAGATCACCACCACGATACAAGGATGGTGACTACGTCTACCTTAAAAATCATCTGAGACTCAAAAAGGCCTTATCACCTGTTTGGAAAGGGCCATATAAAATTATAAAGGTAAATAATAATAATACAGCCACACTCTTAATTAATAGACGTCACGTGACGCACCACTTCGATGAAATGAAACCAGCGGAAGTCAGAGATCTTGTATCGCAGTAATACTAGTTATAGAAAGTATCAATCAGTAATATATTTATCTAACCTCGTTCATTCTATTTCAGCACATTGAACAACGCACACCAGGACTTTATCAAGTCACTTCCTTCTAGTTCTGGCATCTACTTCGACCCTATAGGTTCCTTAAGTTTAGTTGATAGTCACCTTAGTATAGTTATCCCATATGATATTTTCTTTATTAACCCACATATTATAAATCTCCGTCAAATTCTTGATAAATCTAAACAAGTATGTGATAATGATAAAATTTTCGATTATTTAGAATGTACAAATCTTTTTGAACCATTAAATACGCGTTTCAATGATATAGCTCACGATAACGAAGCTATTTTTCACCTTACATCTCGCCAGTCGAGAAGATCTGCACTTCTAGGTTTCGTAGGCACTCTATCTAAAAACTATTTGGCACTATGGATGAAGACGATGCCATTCGATATTACAATGCCATTAATGAGGTAGAAACAGACCAAAAGAATCTAGCCCTTTTAATGAAGGAAAATATATTGGTCACCACCTCTTTACTTAAATCGGTTAATGAAACTCTATCCACAATCAAAGAAAATGAAAAACACCTGAAAAATGCAATTGACGCGATATCTCAAGATATTCTAAATCTGACATACGTCTCAAGAGAATTAGGTATTAGGTCTCGCATGCTAGAATTAACGTCTATGATAGAAAATAGCCTACTAGCCTTATCTTTCAAGGTTGAAGACATAATTAACTCTATCATGTTTAGTAAGTCTAACATCCTATATCCCACTATCTTAACACCTAAAGAACTCTACACCGAACTGGTAGATAATTACAGATTCTTACCTGAATCCAAACAACTTCCGGTTCCTTTAAATCTTGATAACATTCATACTATTTTGAATATATCTGAAATATCTAGTTACTTCAATAAAGAAAAAGTAGTGTTTATAGTAAAAATTCCTCTAATTAATCCTTTACAATTAAATGTATATCATAACTTACCCTCTCTGGTCCCTCATGATAAAAATAATCCAAGGTCGTATTCGACCATCATCCCATCTTCTAAGTACATAGGTATAAGTAAAGATAAGTCAATGTATTGTAAATTAGATAAGCTAGATTACTGTAGAATAATTAATAATAATCATTACCTTTGTGAAACATCAATATTGTACTCCTCCTCTGCTACACCTTCCTGTGAAACGGAAATTATTACAAAGGTACTTACCTCGATACCGCCGATTTGTAAAACTAAATTCATTCACGGCCACGTCAGCATTTGGCAGCCACTACGCCATAATAGATGGTTATTTGTAATATCTGAAAAAACTAAAATAAACATTGAATGTAATAACTCTCAATCTAACGAATTAGAAATTAATGGAAATGGTTTACTATACTTACCTGCTGAATGTATCGCCTATTGTAAAGATACTCGTTTAATACCTCATGAAAACCGTGAAATCCAAATGAAAACTATTGTCTCTAATTTTAATATTTTAAACGACTCTTGTTGTAATGTAATAGCATATAATAATATTGTATCAAACTTACCTGTTGTTAACCTTAAGAATGTAAATTTAGATTCGTTAGCTTATGATAATCCTGAAATTCTGAAAGTCTTAATAATATTATTGAAAACCACATATTGTTCTGTATCAAAGGTATTATTCTAGCATTATGATTGTAACTGTAATCTTTATCGTATTGTTTATTACCTATAAGTTGTATAAAACTGGCATACACAAAAGACTAAGGAAATCTAAAGAAAATAATACTCCTGAAAATGATAACCACGAATTAGATGAAATTAGCACTTCAAATATCAATACGGGACCCTCTTAGAATTGGCTAGAATATAATTCATTTACTTTTAAAATAGGTAAACTTCACTTAAGAAAAAAGGTGTAGTTTACACTAAATCGGGGGGCTGTTATAGATTGTCAATGTTAAGTAAAATGCTTAATAATCATCTTAAAGTGATTAGGTAAGTGTCTCATCAAAACCGCGGTGTCAGCATCAAGGGACACTACTGCCCAGCGCTCCTCGGGAGCGCCAGTCCGATCTCAAACGCCGAATCGTTACCATCTCTTGCTTTCGTGTCTGCCAGTTCATAATTCTAGTTCACATTTCGTAATTAAACGTTTATTTGTGCAGCTTATTTAAAAGTCTTTTTTTAAAAACCCTACCGAGGGAACCCGTATAACAGACCGCTGCGTAGGGAGCCGACCGCGCGACTGTGCCGCGCGGGTACCTTACTCATAGATCTAAACTCCCCCTCCCACACGCTCACCGGGCCTTGGTAACGCCTACTTCGCAACGGGCTGTGCAGCAGAAATCGTAATATTTTAATTTCGCTATAACTTCAGAACCAAACGTCCAATTTTAATCATTCAAAGACCAAATATTATCTACATTAACTGTACTTAGTGATGAAATAATTTATTTTGATAAGGATTAATAGCATGAGTAAAATAAACGCGTTTAAATGTAGTCCAAAAATCAAGATTTTTCAATAAAAATGGATATTGTGCCTCCTCGACATAGATAGGTATAGTGTGTCGCGGACTTTTGTAGATATTTATAAGATCTACAATTACTTAGAACATTTATGGTTCTATCTTTAATAGTTTAGGCAGGGTACGCAAAATAAGTAACTTTTTGGTTGATTTTTACACCTTGTGTCCGAAAACCCTAATATCTTACGGAGCCCTATTTTGTTCAAAATTAAATATAGCCTATATTACTCGTGGATAATGTAGCTTTCGAATGGTGAAAATTTTAAAATCGGTCCAGTAGTTTATGAGCCTATTCATTACAATCAAACAAACAAACAAACAAACAAACAAAGTTTTCCTCTTTATAATATTAGTGTAGATGTAGATAAGTGATATCATTTATTAAATTTTTTGGTTGATAATATGCACGACGACCAGAACAAATCGGTTCTGGATGAAAATAAGAGGTAATTTTGTGATTTTTTTTCTATCGAGAAAATTTTATTCTAATATGTTTTTAACCAATGACGTCCCTCGCAATTACTATGAAATATCCATATTAATAACTTTTTGTTATTTTGTACTTGATTTAGCTATGTAAAAATCGGATCTACGATTGGCAATTTGTGTTTGTACGCCCTCTTAAATATTGTTTTGAGAGCGTTGTATTAGCATTTGCATAATTAAATGCCTGTGACACTTCGAACGGATTAGTAAGCTGAAATGGCAATGGGCCGACCATACAACTCGAAGAACCGACAACCGATGGCTTTGTGGCATTCTTTGGGGGAGGTTCAGCAGTAGACTTGTGAAGGGCTGTAATGATGAATGATGAACACTTAGAAGCCAAAAATGAACACACATTAATCTACAAAAGTCATTTGGCTTATAAAAAAGAAGGTCACAGAGAAATATACAGAACCCTCCTTCGGGGATACTGGGGAGCAATAAACAGCAAAAAATTTATAAATGAAATTGAAAATAATGAATGATAAGAGACAACATAAATCAAAAAGCTGTTAAGTGCATTAAATATACATACATTCCACTTCCACCCTGTTAAGTTATTCTTGCAATCCACGTTATCTCCTGTCGACGTTCCGCAAAAGATACATTTTCCTTTGCATGCGTAAAATTTATAATGCTAGCAAGTGTATTATTCAGAGGCTACCGACCACAGCGAGTTACCGTGTACAACAGAAAACAGGACATCGTACATCTATTTTATTAAGGCTAGTAATATTAACAGATTATAATGGTTCTTTTGCACATTCGTTTTTTATTTATTTCAGCCATTGCTTCACTACTATATCGCCTGATGGTAAATCATGTAATATATGAAGACTAACCTTGAAAACACTCGGATTTGTATCGGAAAAAACGATCACTAATAAACTGTCCAAAGTGCTTTAACTGCGGGTGCCAACCCACCTACCAAGCATGACAACAGTGGAAAAATCCTCTCTATAAGGCAATATTAGGGGTAGGCCTATGTTTAGCAGTGGAGTTTATAGGCTGTAATGAATTATTAACCTAATCCAAAAAGTGTTATGTGTTTTTACCGGTAAACAGTTCTGTCTGGATTTTCTAGGAATGCGACTTTAATAAACCGTTATTTTGATAAGAAATATTATATTATTGTAATTCAATATGACAAAAATGCACACAGTGCATCTTTAAGTTTTCTGTTTTACTTATTATAAGCTAGGGCTTGACCACAATTCCACCTGGTGGTAAGTGATGATGAAGACCTTGATCAGTAGTTCTTAACCGGTGGTCCGTGGACCACTGTTGGTGGAATTCTGTCACATTTAGAAAAGTATATAACTTTCCTGGAGATGACGTATGCAGATACTGAAAATGTTATACAAAACAATGTGTTGCTACCTTAAAAAGGAGTGCACAATGACACCCCTTTCGAAATTTTTTTTTGTATGTATTTTATTTATAGAACAAACTCAAAAACTAATCTTTCTATTATATAAATAAAAAAATTGAATCAAAAAAAGCATTACTTTGTTCATGATGCAAAAAATATTTTGAATTTGTTACTCTGTTAAACTATACTTGTTAAAAGACGTAGAAACAATAAAGAGATGGAATTGCAAAATATGCAAAGAAAACTCAAAAGCGATTGATACAGAGCCTTCTTTCGTTACAACGAGGAAAAAGTCATAGTCGACATCAAAAACATATCATGCCATTCTGAAGACTCACATGTACTTACCCAACATAAAATACTATACGACGTTTTAATTTTAACTTTTTTAATTTCCAACGTTTCGGACACTTTACAGCACCCATGTTGGGGACTGAGGTGTTTGACGTCCCGATGTCATAGTAAGCCCGGCTACCTTCAGTTTTTGAATATAAATTTTTGGTCCGATCTACGCAGAATGAGTTTATACTATCTTGAAGTTTTGCAGTAGTATGCTTGGGTTTGGATTAAATTTTATTAATCATGAGATCCCATGCAGATGGCAGCACCCATCCATCTTCTCTATTGAAATTAGGGTGTTTTTTAATTTCAATAGCCTCGCGAATCATCCTTGGTAGGAATCGGTGTTCTTTTGCGAGGATTTGTGGTCTATCAAATCAATTGTAATGGCGGGTACGATCTTGAACATGTTTACAGACTGCAGAATTCCCAAAACGTCGGTGTTTCAAGTCAATATGTTCAATATGTTCTTTTACGCGGGTTTTTATGGATATTTTTTTTAAGTTTACTGCGTAACGGGCCTCCCCGAGTCCGTTACGCGGAGGCCATGGGATCGAGCGCACAGTAGCACACGCTTTCCCGACCCCAACGGCAGATCTGGTCTCTGGCTCCGCCGCCAACCAAGTTTCGGCCGCGGAGGGTAGGGAGAGTTGCGCCTCGCAATACCGACACTCCTCTCCCCCGCGGCCCCACCACCACCGCATCAAATAACGGTGCGGCCCCGTCAGAGTCGCGGAAGATAGGGCGAGTGGCGCATCGCCATACCAACACTCCTCTTCCTCCGCGACTCCACCTCGGCTGCACCCCTCTCGCCGCACCCCACCGACACACATCCGAAGTGGGCTCGTCAAGCCCATTCGGAGTGGCCACCTCTGGCCGGCCCTACACGGGAACCCGTTCGGGGGATAGGCTATCTAACATTAGGTTACATCTCTCAGCTAGCCTTAAATATTGATTTCTGTTAAGCAAATCGGAAGCAAAAGCGCTCCCGAACTGCTTAATCTGCGTGCGCTGACGTATTGGTTAGTGAAACGTAAATACTATGTTCTACAAAAATATAGATCTTTCTTGCATCTAAAAAAAAGTCCGCGATATCATAGTCCTATTTATTATACAGAAGCCACATTAAGATATTTTGTGACAAAAAATATTGAAAATTAAAAAGTGATTTATGAGCGTTATTATTAGGCATAGCATATTAATCCTTACGAATGAAATTTACTAACACGTCAAGACAATTTTATGAATATGAAGTATGCTTTTTATAACATTTAATTTGGACGCATAGTTTAAGAGATAAAAAAAAATTAAATAATTCAACACTCGGCTCGGCGCGCGAACGACGCCTGGGCATCCGATGAGATCCAAAAGAGAATAATAAGCGAGGTGTCATAACACGCGGCTCAGAGCGTGATATACGCGGGTGATACCGCGGGGAACAGCTAGTTCAGTATAAAGTGTTTCCTATTATACATATAAGCCTCCTCTGTGTGCGGTGCTTTGAAAAATTACAAATATACTATCAAATAAATAAAATTAATTATATTGAATAAAATTATCAATTCTTAACAATCCACGATTTCATATCTTACTGATTTATATTAAACTAGCTGTTCCCCGCGACTTCGACCGCGTGTAATTTAGGGTTTTAATTTTGTTGCGCGGAACCCTAATTATTTTCTAAACTATAAGTAGCCTAAGTTACTCTAAGTTACTAACATGAGCTATCTACCAGTGAAAGTCCCGTCAAAATCGGTATAGCTGTTTCGGAGATTAGCCGGAACAAACAGACAGACAAACAGACACAAAATTTTTAAAAATTGTGTTTTTGTTATAAGTACTGTATATACTTTCATATGCAAACATTACAAACAGACACTTCAATTTTATTTATTTGTATAGATTAGTCTATTTTACAGACCACCTTGAGAGTCAATAAATTTTTGTTTCCTTGTTCGATAAAATGATTTTACCTATAGAATTCATTGTATAGGTAAAATCATTTAACAAAAATTGATTGACTTCAGTAGACGTCGCTATTACAAAGCAGTTTTAGTCGAAAGCAAATATTCTTTTGATTTAATACACTAAAATTTAGGCTCTGCATGTCTAAATATAAGGATTGTAACATTTATTTGCTATAAAATTAAACTTTTATGTTTTACTTTATACCGCACTTGTGGCTTAAAATTATCAAATTAAATAAATCATTTGCTGTGAACTGTTTTTGTTTTATATTTCATTTCATTTAAAGGTTTCACTTTTACCGCGTGTGAACTGCACACATGTTTTTTTTTAATTCTCAGATATGCAGGTTTTTAACTGTTTTCCTTTACCGCGAGCGCGTGGTAAGTCAGCACCTTAAATTGCAATTAATATTTTCATTGGTGCCGGCAATAATCGAACCCAGTTTGCTTGCGTACTGTGAAATATTTTAAGAATTTTACGTGATAGAGCCATGCTGCAGCTATATTAATAGTATAGCTGTAGCACGAATGGGTCGGCTCGACCGGGGAAGGACCACGCTCTCACAGAATACCAGCGTAAAATAGCAGCTTAATGCTGCTGTGTTTCGTATGGTGAGTGTAGAGAACCGGAGACCCTTTTTACTGGAAAAGAGGCATTCTATCTTAGTCCTCACGGCTGACAACGCATCTGCATTTAAATTCGCAAACGAAGATAGATGTAGATGTCTATGGGCCACAGCAACCACTTACCATCAGGTGGACTGTGTGCTCGTTTGTCACCCTTATTCTATAAAAAAAAAATATACATTGAGCTAAGCTACCACGACTTTATCTTGCATATACCAGCGGTAAAATCAGACCCAGACCAATGATAGTAAGAGGCCCAGGCCCAGTGGTGGATTTTTTTATAAACTTTTGAGTGGGCTAAGCAGTTTAACAATCTCAAAGTAACAATGTTAAAGAAAGAATGTTGTTTTAATAATCATAATCATAAACACTCACGCCTGTCGCCCAGAGGGGTTTTTAGAGACTACGGACTTCCATTTGGCACGATCCTGACGTACATGCTCGTCGGTTATGGGTACACTTTATCTGGTCCATCTTCAATATATCGCCAACTTGGTCGATAAACTTTCGTCTGGGGCGTCTCTTCCCGACTCTGCCCGACTCTGCCGTTCACTTCTGCAAACTTTCGTCTGGCTGCGTCAATACCTACGCGGGTGAAGGCATCGCCCTGACATCAAAGGCGTTTCACAACTGTAAGGTCTAAGCTGTGTTATAACGGTAGATTGGCTAAGTAAATTAAAATAATAGTTCACGAGTCAAGCGAATAATGACGAGTATGTAAAAACTGATACGAATACACACGAACATTCCTTTGACTGGTGCTAAAAACCGACATCGAGTAGAGCAGGCGAATACTCGGGCCGAGTAGCGAGAACATCCTAACAAGACGTTTACATATTTGTGACGTGAACTATTATTTAATTGTTTCATATTTAAGCAACAGAACGCAAAAAGTTGTCATTAATAGTATGAGCTCGATAGTACAAATGGGCGTGCCTCAAGGCTCAATTCTCGGCACCTTTCTGTTTCTTGTATATATTAATGACTTACCTTACATAGTAGGGGATAACCATAATATAGTATTATTTGCTCATGACACTTCATTAATTTTCAAATTAAAACGACAATTTTTAAAATATGACAAAGTAAATAATGCTATATCTAAATTAGTAAATTGGTTTAATGTTAATAACTTGCATTTAAATAGCACTAAAACGAAATGTATGAAGTTCATGACTCCAAATGTCAGACAATTAAATACTAATGTAATTTTAAATGGGGAGGAACTGAGTCTTGTCGATACCACCATTTTTCTTGGAATAACACTAGACGCGAAGCTTCAATGGAGCCCCTATATATCAAAGTTAGCAAGCAGACTTAGTTCTGCAGCATATGCTGTAAAAAAGATAGGAAATCTTACCAGTGTGGAAAAAGCTAGACTTGTTTACTTTAGCTATTTCTATAGCATAATGTCGTATGGTATTTTGCTATGGAGACACGCGACTGACACTGAAATTATATTTATTTTACAGAAGAGGGCCATAAGAGCAATCTATGATTTAAAACCTAAAGAGCCGCTCCGACAAAAATTTAAGGAAATTAATATATTAACTTTTGCCTCTCAAAACATTTATGAAAATGTAATATACGTACACAAAAATAAAAGTAGTTATACAAAAATAAGTGATATTCATTCTGTAAATAGTAGGAACAAACACAAGCTAGTAGTACCAGTTACTCGACTCCATCGAGTCAGTAATTCTATTCTTGGGGCGATGTATACGCTTTTACAACAAAATCCCAGAAAATATACAAAATTCGACCTGCTCAAAATTCAAAAACTTTATTAAACATAGTTTGTATAGAAAGGGTTATTATAATATTAAGGAATTTATGGATGATAATAACCCCTGGAAATGAGGTGTTCGCTACCAAGCTATTTCTAATTTGTTTTGTGTGGTTAATTGTGTAACATACATGATTGTAAGCTGTTATTTAAAAAAAAACAGTCCCGCTGGATTTCTTGCTGGTTCTTCCCAGGACAGAGGTTTTCTTTCGAACCAGTGGTAATTAAAAAAAAAAGAGTGACTTTCAATAAGTATTATTTATAATCTACATTGAATAAAAAAGTTTCTGTTTCTGTTTCTGTTTCTGTACTCGTGCCTGTTCGTATGTAGTCGGCGAGTATGTAAATGTTGCATAAGAAATCATTATACAAACATACAAACGAACTAAAACCAGCCACCACCTAAAGGTGGCTAAATTAACAAATTAATCATTTTTATTCAAATCAAAAATCAGCGAAAGCAAAGCAAGCTGGGTTTTTCCCAGGACAGAGTTATTTTCCGAACCATTTGTAAAAAAATGACTTTCTAATAATCCATATTGAATAAAAAATATTCTATTTTACTCTATAAAACCGTTTATTTTTTAAAGAATAAGGTCCAACATAACCGTATAAATTCATAAAGTCACAATAAAAATACTTTCTGTATAGGGTCTCAATATGAATGCATGAAAATAGGTCGAAAAGCTTTGAATACATATTCATGCAGTACAATGTGCATGGAGTATACCGCTGTGCAGCTGATAGAACTTCACCACACAAGTACATTCCAGATGAATGTATGAAAATAGAAACAGGCGTACTTTTGTCAATTTACTTTGTGTATAGTTTTGCTTTCATATTTTTAGGTTAGTGGTACTTTTATGTTACTTGAATAAGGTATGAAAATGTGAAATGAAAAGAACACTGGTATATTTTCAGGGTCCCGTCACAAAATTATTATTATTATTTATTATAATTAAAAAATATTTGCAATGCTACTAACATTACTAATATTCCCTTTAACCACTCCTGGTTAGCTTAAAATGCTCGTGTTAGGAAAGGTTTACGACAGTGCTTACGCATTATCTTCGTCTTTACATATTCTGTAGCTGCCAGACACTAGGTCGCAGATCATTGCTCCTTTTACAGAGAGGGTACCTCACGATACATTTGTCTAAACACAACCTCCACTTCAGGCTATGCCCTTTTTAACGTGTGGTAATCCTCAAACACACACTCCGCTGTAGGGTAATTGATTTTACCGTTTTGTGTCGGTGTGAGAATATTCCACTACCCCATATCGTACCGTGTGTGTCCTAAGAGACGACAGAGTGGAACAAACTAGGAGATGGGCAGCAGCGTCTTCCTAGTAACAACTATACGTGTTAGAGCCATTCTGCAGCTGTTATAGTAGTAAAATTGTAGCATGAATGGGTCGGCTCGACCGGGAAGGACCACGCTCTCACAGAATACCAGCGTAAAATAGCAGATTGACCCTGCTGTGGACTAAGATACAACGCCTCGTTTCCAGTAAAAGCGGTCTCCGGTTCTCTACACTCACCATACGAAACACAGCAGCATTAAGCTGCTATTTTACGCTGGTATTCTGTGAGAGCGTGGTCCTTCCCCAGTCGAGTCAATCCATTCGTGCTACAACTATACTACTGATATAGCTGCAGCCTGGCTCTACCACGTAAAATATGTTTTGTGTTACCAACTTGACTGCCAAGCATGTAACTATGGCAAATATTCCCCATATAAGGCAACATATGGTGGAAGTCTATAGTATATATAGGCTAACAGTGGGCTTTGCTAGTCTGTATCGGGTAGTGGTAAAAAAATTTGAACGGACTTCATCGCTATACTGTTTAGCACATCCCGGGGGCGATATTATCTACCGCAACACCCTCGCAGTGCTCTCGCGATGACATGAGACTATTTCCAAGCCATCGGCTATTTTGCATTCGTGATCCATATAGTATACTAAGAATAAAATAACTTTTTAAGACTAAGTTCCTGTTTTAATTAAATGATATTGGTATTACTAGCGACTGTCTCGGCTTTGGTAGGATCATCAAAGACATTTATTTTATCAATTTTACGTTCTCTCAAAAAAAAAAACTCAAGTTTTCGAATAAAATACAGCCTACATCATTTCTGGCATTGCTCTCTATCTGTTCGTAAAGTTTCATCATAATCGGTTCAGCCATTCGGAAGATTAGCCCGGACAGACAGACAGACAAAATATTAAAAATATTAACATGACTTAATGGCATGCGAATAAACCCCTTCAGCTTTTTAAAAGGCAGTCTTTTTTGATATTACAGACAGACACTTTAATTTTATTTATATGTATAGAGAGGAATATTGATCCTCTTCATTCGTTCTTAGTCAGTAGCCGCTGTTCACAATATAGGCTTATCTCTCAGTAAGCTCTATAAAGCCTTTTGTTCAACCTTTGTTCATTGATCGTTGACCTCATTGTTATAACATTGTGTAACTTCAATAGGATAGTTATAGAGAAAGTTATAAGCGGTTTTGTATTGCCAGTTATTTTAACTGTTATTGCAATTTCTCTAATGATAATAATAAACACAAGTATATTAAACTCTGTAACATCAGCAGTTTAACTATGTTTGGATTTTGTATATTACATCTAATTCTCTGTGGCATTGAACGTGAAAGTGTTCAGTGTTTTTAACACGATTTTATTAGGTTGGTATATATCTGTGTATCTATGTAACGGTATTATTTATCATACCCTTCAAAACGTCGGATTGATTTGAAACTTCGCACACTTATCAAGGACTGATTACAATGCATTAATTTAAATAGTTTGTCCCATTATGCTTGCCAGGATTCTCAGGATTTGTGAATAATTCATAAAACAACTACGATTTCTGCCAGTTCAATCTACTGTAAGCCGCGTAAAAGAACTTCGTTCCAAAAATAACATGCTTTTGTAGTTAGCCGCACTAAAAAATATAAAATAAATAATAGTTTAAAAAAAAAAACGCTTTTGTAGATAACCGAACTAAAAAGTAGAAAATATTTACAACAAATGACATCAAGCACCCCACGCTTTTTTACAATTAAATTAATTTTTTATGTTAATCACTATTTTTATTTTAAAGTTATTGAAAATTATTTTCTACTTTTTAGTTCGGTTATCTACAAAAGCGTTTTTAGTTTTTTTAAACGATTATTTATTCCTGTAAGAAACTTAGTATCTAAGCTTTAAAACATTAGTAATATACCGTACAAATATACCTTTCCGTATTATACGTGGTAGAGGCATGCTGTAGATAATATAGTTGTAGCACGAATGGGTCTGCTCGACCGGGGAAGGACCACGCTCTCACAGAATACCAGCGTAAAATGGCAGCTTAATGCTGCTGTATTTCATATGGTGAGTGTAGAGAGAGAGTTTTCACTGGAAACGAGGCATTCCATCCATCATATTAGTCCTCAGGGGTGACAAAGCATCTGCATTTTGATTCTTAAGCGAGGATAAATGTATATGTCTATGGGCCACATTACATACTTACCATCAGGTGAACTGTGTGCCCGTTTGGCACCCTTATTATATTAAAAATGGTATCATGATAACCATAAGTAATGAATAATCTTATAATTAACAATATAATAAAACTTAAAGGCGTGCTAGCTGAGGGGCTAAGCGTTCGCCATACATTTTATAGCACGCTGGCAAACTTAACAGCACCAATGGTAATCCAGATGCCTGTATAATTTAAACTTTTGCAGTATTATGAACCAATGACAATACAATAATTTCATGACTATGACTTAGTATTCTTACTTGGATCATCATAGCTAATGATCAATGCGTGTTGTTTTAGTTTTGCACAAATCGAACGCGAAACGAGAGTGGTTAAGCTTTACCGTCGACTTTACAAGGTCACGCTCCCGCTCTCATTAAATTCGATATATTATATTTAAACCACAATAGTAGGTGAAAAAAAGTCCATTAATATTAAAGGGAAACACTAATGAATAACTGATGCTTTTATTTAAGTTTTGCAATATAATACATATTATAAAAAGTCCAAGGTAAAATTTTATCTTTAGAATCATGCAACGTTGGTTAATTTTTATATCATCCTTGTCCATTTTCCCGTTTTTTTTTCTTAAGTACTAACAATGTTTTCTCAAGTTAACAATTAATAATTACGTTGAACGTTATGCGTACCGTTGCCTTTGGGACTTTGGGCTATGAAAGCGCCTCCATAAATGTATCGACACGTTCGCAAAGCTCTTGTCTCGTCGTATACTTATTGGGTATAAATTAATATTTCTAAGTAATACCAGTTACTCGAATCCACAGAGTAAATTTGTTCATTCCTATGGCAATGTTTACGCTTTTACAACAAAATCCTAAATAATATACAAAATTTGTCACCATGAAGTTCAAAAACTTGATAAACAAAGATTGTATAAAAATTATTTTATTATTATAATTAAGGAATTTATGGATGATAATAATCTCTAGGAATGAAGTGATCGCTACCAAGCTATTTCTAATTTATTTTGTGTAGTTAACTTTGTAACGTAATAAATACATGGTTTTTAAACGTTTTTTTCAAAAAACGGGTGTCTTGCTGAATTTTCCCAGGACAGAGGTATTTTCCAAACCAGTGGTAAATCAAACATAAAAGTGATTTTCAAGAAGTATTTTTATTTGTAATCAAGTCGCCCCATTCGTGCTACATCCATTATATGCTGCAGCATGACTCTACCATATGAAAACATACATCACTAGCCGGCTTTCGGACTCATAAACATACTATATTCACATAATCCAGTCATGTTTTTTTCTGAATAAACGTGTCATGTCTTACCAGGTGATCACTCCATCTATTGAGGGGACCACCCTATAAGGCACGATATAATTAATATTTAAATAAAATTTTAACAATTTGCAATGTCGCATTTGTTTCATAAAAATGCAACTTTATAGACTACTTCGTTGTAAATTAAAACACATTCGTATTTCGTTGCATGTACACAGAATTACGACAAATAAAAATTGTATAACCGTTTACGAAATCATACGGTTAAAAAAGGTCGCGTTTATGCGAGTCATTAAGCTCATGTTGTACTAAGTACTGCAAAAGCTAAATTATTATAGAGGGGAACGTCGTGTCGCGAGTACAATTACCGCTTCAATAACGCGACTTACTAATGTTCTAGAGCCCTGATACATATAATTAACTAGCTGATACCTGCTCGCTTCGCTGGGCGCACGGATGTAAAATATTAAGAAACTTTTTTTTGATTGGACTATCGTAAAATCCGTTTTGATTGAGCGTCTACATTACGAAATGAGTAACTATACTAAATTTCAAGTCAATCGGGTGTATAGTTTTAGAGATCTCGTGATGAGTCAATCAGTGATATTTTACACACATATATATATATATATATATATCCACCTAAGGTGTCTAAGAACTCTATTAAAGATCAAGTGGCAGGACCATGTTCCTAACTCTGAGGTACTGCGTCGCTCTGGGATGTACGGTATGGAAGCTCTTTTAATGCTACGCCAGCTCAGATGGTGTGGGCATGTCCTTCGCATGGATGACCGACGTTTACCAAAAGCTGTTATCTACTCAGAGATGGCGGAAGGTAAACGAAAGCACGGTGGTCAGCATTTGCGCTATAGGGATGTGTTCAAAAGACTCCTTAACGCTTGCGCTATCGACCCCGCGTGTTGGGAAGAGCTTGCAGCAGAAAGGTCATCTTGGCGGTCGACAAGACTAGACGCAAAACGCCAATGCCATGCCAAAATGACAGATGGCTAGTCTTCGTTGAGGCTGGCTGCTGTGACCGAAATTCGGTCTGGAGGACATTATTATTATTATCATACTTTACTAATTAGATGAATCAATCAATTAACATTTCTTAATATTAATTGATAACTTTAAGAGGATATCTCCAGCGGAGGATAAAACCAAAAATTTTCAGGGAATAGGTAATTTTCAGAACGTTTTCTGTTGCGCTGTGCGCGTATGAGCGAACTAGATAACCAAGAGAGACAAGTGCAACTAATGCCTGGTTACTATATTCAAACAACGGTTGTTGGTAACATATGCAATTCGTTGCCACAAATATACCGTTCAGAACATGTATATACATGGTAGAGCCATGCTGCAGCTATAATATTTTAGTTCTAGCACGAATGGAATGTATTTTATATTATAGAATTCAAATACCACATTGTGCCCAGCTCTGACAGAAGCATATCTGATGGCTGATAGTTATTTACGTGGTAGAGCTACGCTGCAGCTATATTATAGTTGCAAAATGGGTCGGCTCGACCGGGGAAGGTCCACACTCTCACAGAACACCAGCGTAAAATATCAGCTTAATGCTGCTGTGTTTCGTATGGTGAGTGCGGAGAACTGGCTGTGAGAGAGAGAGATGGCTGCAAGAAATTTGAAGAATAGGTTTTTAACAATATATTTCAGTTGCGCTGTGCCTGAATGACCGAACTAGACAACTAATGCTCAAATACTCAAATGCTGCTCAATTTTAAGATGCCGATAAGTCTCGTGCTGTCTCTATTACTTTAAGTCATAGTGACTGTCACACCACGAGACTTACCGACAAATTGAAATTGGAACTATGAAACTAAAATAACTAGAATATGAATATGAACTAGAAATATGAACTATTTCCTATGAAAAATTGACAAATTCATCTTTCTGTACTTCTCTGTTTCCTCCTCCAAAACCTTATCGTTTTGTTTTTTTTTCAAAACCAATTTAACAACGGTTGTGGCTATGTCCGTATAATTTTCCTTGATTTTACAAATATTCGTTTAATATGTTTGATCGATGTCTTACAACGGCGGTATAGTCGAGCAGTTTGAGCTAATTTAGAAGGTTCTTAGTTTTTAAAATAATCACTTTATGGAAAAAAAAAACAAAACATAGGAACACACCAGTGGTAAATATAAAATGTATCGTAAAAATATTGGTCAAGGGTCCATTATCTAGGGAGAAACAAAAGAATTCGTTTGTATAGCCTATAGACTAAACACTGTTCGGATATCTTCTTAATATTGTAGCTTCTCATGGATGAGCATGTATTTCTTTTGAAAACTAGTTTAGGTAACCAGAAAATCTTCGGTATTAGACACATAAAATCAAACTATACAATGGGTTGACTGGTAGAGAATGCCTCAAGGCATTAAGTCCGCCCTTTGTATTCTTTTATATTAAGGAATGCAATAAAGAATAACTAAATAAATAAATACAATAGGCAATTTTATCGCTCTGAAAGTGTTTTCGTGAAGTTTATAACAGAGGACTGACCGTGTGATGGTTGTGTAAGAATATCACTTCCCCATATCGTTCCGTGGGCGTCGTGAGAGGCGATAGAGTGAACAGAGTGAAACAAACCAGGAAATGGAAGAAACTTTAAAAAACTGTGAACTCGACTGTCAAACGTGTCCTCTAAGCCAAGTAACTTGTGGGGCAATCTATGGGAAAGCTAATGTTCAGAAGTGGACTCTGATAGGCTATAATGGATGATTAGCAGAGGATCGTTCCAATAACTCAATACTTTTAATAATAAACAAAATTAAAAACACTAGATGATAACATTCGACAATAAATACAAAAGGTGCATAACCATACAACTCTCTAACGAGAATATTAGAGTGTGTGAATGTAGAGGATGACAAGGCGAAAATTAAAAAAAGTATATGAATAAAAGTTCTTCACAATGATGATAACCTAGAGTTTTGGAGGTGAAATTTTAAGCACAAATTCAAATTTTATGCAGAATGACGGTGATAGAGCCACGCAGCAGCTTTTGCTGTTGCACGTATGGGCAGGCTCGAGCCGGGTTAGTACCACGACCTCACAGAATACCGGCGTGAAGTGGAAGCTCTGCTTTTGCGTTTCGTCTGGTGAGTGCAGGTGACCGAGGCCCAATTCTCCCCATCAACACGGTAGCGGAATTAAATTTTAGACTACCCCAGGAGGTACCAGCACCTCTGGAGAATCCCTCGCTGAGCATCCACGACCATGCTACTCCACTCCTGAGCGTGGGTGCTCAGGCTGCCCCGCGTATTCTGGGGGCAAAATTCCGCTCAAAACAATAACTGCTCAGGGCAAACTGAGCAACAAGACCAAGGCGACCCTGCCACGCTATCCGTGGTTTCTGCAACATCAGGGACTTCACTCGAACCTAAACGCCGTCCACTACCATCTCGAGACGGCGAAGCCAGCCTTGCTCTTTCTGACCGAGACGCAAGTGTCCTCTCCGGCTGATACTTCGTATCTCTCTACCCGGGGTACAAATTGGAACACTCCTTTGTGCCTCAGGCTGGAGTTGCGTGTACGTCAGAGAGGACATCTGTTCTCGACGCCTCGGCAGTCTTGAAGGTTCGGACCTGTCCATCCTTTGGCTACGCGTAGATAGCGACGACCATCCGCGCGTCTACGGGTGCCTCTATAGGTCCCATAGCGGTAATGCCGAAACAGACCGACTCATCGACCACGTCCAAATGGCTACAGATTCCTTGCTACAACAGGCCCCATCCGCAGAGATCGTGATCCTTGGCGATTTTAACGCCCACCACGCCGAATGGCGGTTCACGTTTAACCGATCATGCGGGGAGATCTGTTTATGACTTTGCCTGGCATATAGTCTGACACAACTGGTTACTTCGCCTACGCGGATTCCAGATGTGAAAGATCATACACCTTCCCTGTTGGACCTTCTGCTGACCTCTCATCCGGCCGGATATCAGATTTCCGTCGATGCCCCTCTCGGCTCTTCGGACCATTGTCTTGTCCGGAGTGTGGTGCCACTCACGCTCCCCTCGCGGTTGCGTTCTGCAGGTTGCCGCCGTGTTTGGCATTACAGGTCGGCGGATTGGAACGGAATGCGGTCTTTCTTTGAATCCTACCCATGGGGGCGGGTTTGCTTCCCGCCGGATGATCCCAGCGCTGTTGCTGACTCTGTCACTGATGTGGTGCTACAGGGAATGGAACTATTTATTCCATCATCTGTGGTACCATCGGAGGCAGATCGCAGCCTGGTTTGGTCGCTCCTGTAAGACTGTATTACGCGGTAAGCAGGGTGCTATCAGGCCTGGGCTGAGGCTTCGGCGGCTCGGGATGTAAACACCAGCATGCTTAAAAGAAGTATAACTTCGCCTCCAGGTCCTTCAAAGTGTTATTGCCAAGGCAAAGTCAGAGCACATAGGCAGAATTGGCGAAACTAGTTCGCCTTCCTTCGGGAACCCGTGCATTCTGGTCTCTCGCCAAGGCTGTCCAAGGAATTTCTGTAAGCCATCACTACCATCTCTGCACAGGAGGACGACTCACTGGCCCACGCCGCAAAAGCCGACCTTTTAGGCTCACTTTTGCGTCCAACTCGACTCTTGATGACGGGGAACACACCGCCGACCATCCCGCGGTGTGAGTGCTCCATGCCGAATGTGCGGTTCTCACAGCGCTCGGTCCGCAAAGCACTCCTCTCCTGGACATCCACAAGTCAGTGGGCCTGACAGAATCCCAATTGTGCTGAGGACGTGTGCTCAGGTTGGCACCGGTTCTAACGCGTCTTTTCGGTACTCCTACTCCCTAGGCGTAGTCCCGAAATCATGGAAGACGGCTTTTGTCCACCCGACCCTAAAAAAAGGCGACCGCTCAGACCCGTCTAACTACAGGCCTATCGCCATCACCTTGTTCTCCAAAATAATGGAATCCATTATAAACTGCCAGCTCATGCGGTACCTTGAGGATCACCAGCTGATTAGTGACCACCAATACGGTTTTCGTCGGGGTCGATCAGCTGGTGATCTTCTGGTCTACCTGACTCATAGATGGGCGGAGGCAGTAGAGTTCAAGGGGGAGGCATTGGCCGTTAGTTTGGACATTGCGAAGGCCTTCGATCGGGTTTGGCACAAAGCGCTTCTTTCAACTCCTACCTATGGGCTTCCCGAGAAATTGTGCAATTGGATCACCAGCTTTCTTGCAGATCGGAGCATCAAGGTCGTTGTAGACGGTGCATGCTCCGACTACAACCTATTAACGCTGGTGTTCCACAAGGCTGCGTGCTATCACCAACGCTGTTTCTTCTGCATATCAATGATATGTTGCAAACCGGTAGCATTCATTGCTATGCGGATGATAGCACTGGTGATGCTCTATACGCCGGCCGTGCGAATATTTCTCGGGAAAACGTCGCCGAGTACCGGAACAAACTTGTGTCTGAAGTCAGTCTTTGCTGAACAAAGTCTCGAATTGGGGCGACTAAATCTAGTCAGTTTAATCCTCAGAAGACACAAGTTTGCGCGTTTACCGCTAAAAAGAACCCTTTGTCGTATCTCCTCAGTTTCAAGGCACTCCCCTTGTTGCCTCAGCCAGTATCGGAATCCTCGGC
This sequence comes from Parnassius orleans, assembly GCA_029286625.1. Taxonomy (NCBI): domain Eukaryota; kingdom Metazoa; phylum Arthropoda; class Insecta; order Lepidoptera; family Papilionidae; genus Parnassius; species Parnassius orleans. Next base: position 1,619,655 of record JAGSMP010000097.1, read on the forward strand.
GTCGACATATCGAGTGACGTGCAGTTTCGCGGTCACTTGGAAGAAGGCCAAATTGGCCTCTAAAAGCTTGGCGTGCTCAGCAGAGCAGGACAGTATTTCATGCCGGCACAACGCCTGCAACTTTACAAGGCGCAGGTTCGGCCTCATGGAATACTGTTCCCATCTCTGAGCTGGGGCTCCCCAGTGCCAGCTCCTTCCACTTGACCGCATCCAGCGCAGAGCGGCTCGAATCGTCGACGACCGAGTCCTTTCCGATCGGCTCGATTCATTGGCGCTGCGAAGAGATGTTGCATCTCTTTGCATTTTCTTTCGCATTTACCACGGGGTGCTCTGAGGAATTGTTCGGATTAATCCCAGCCGCCACATTTCACGAACGCACATCGCGGCAGAACTCCGATACCATCCACACCATCTGGATAATTGGCGGTCCACCACTGTGCGATTTAGAAGATGTTTTCTTCCTCGCACAACTCCCTTGTGGAATAGTTTACCACCAGCGATTTTTCCGGACCGATGACTTAGGGACCTTCAAGAAAGAGCCTACTCCTTTTAAGGCGGCAACGCATCTGCAATTCCTCTGGTTCCCCTGGTGTTGCAGTTGTTCATGGGCGGCGGTAGTCACTTACCATCAGGTGAGCCGCATGCTCGTTTGCCCCCTCTCCTATAAAAAAAAAAAAAAAGATGAGAAGTACACAACTATAGAATAAAGAAGGAATAAAGAAGAGTATTGTATAGAAGTACGATGAAGTACTTTCAGTGAAAGTGTGTTATTTATTTCAACAAGCAAAATGGTTGTAACAGTCGTTTAAAAAACCCGACTGCGTAAAACTTTATGGGAAACTGTTTTTTTTTGCAATTTCATATTATACAGCCTATGTCACTCCCACAGTTGCGACGAATGTAACGACACCTCATATGTTAAAATCTATGAAGCTGTTTAATCTAAAAAAAGGGTAAAATGATTATTCCAATTATAAATTAAGGTATATTTAATTTAATAACGCCATATCTAAATTGATTATGACAGTGAGATCAATATCGAGAGCGAGCCTCAGAGGAAGCCACCTCAGGCGGCTTCAATTAACGCGCTCTATTACAGTTAATCCGCAGCTTAGCATCCGCCATCAGCGTTTTGTTTGCACACTCACGCGCCTTGTTTATTGAGACAATATTAGCTGGTATCATAGCGAAGGAGCACGTGATGTGATTACAAATAATTTTGTACTCTAGCTATTCAAGTGAAATCCTCGTTAACAATTGTAGTTTCCCGTGAAATAAATCAATATTTTTAGTGGTGGCATGAAATTTGCTTTGTGTCAAAAAAACGTCCTTTGTGGCATTTCTTGAAGTAGGCCGTGATGATGATAAAGAATTGTCATTAGTGTTTTTATTTTAACACTAGTTTTTAATCCCCGGCTTTGCGTGGATAGGATCTATTAATGTGGCGTTATTTAGATATAACATAATCAAAGTCAGAGATATTTTATAAATTTTTCATTTTTTCAAAAAAAATTAAAGTTTTTCATATAAAATATAGGCTAGATCCTTCCTGGCATCGCTCTCTATCTGTTCGTAAAGTTTAATCATAGTCGGTTCAGCCATTCCGAAGATTAGCCCGGACAGACAGACAGACAGACAAAATTTTTAAAAGTGGTTGTTTGTAAGAAGCCAGTTATTTCAATATTACAGACAGACACTGCAATTTTATTTATACGTATAGATAAAAATTGCGGATTAGTAAGCTGAAGTGGCAATGAGAGGTTCTTGAGTAGCAGCTTCGTACTGGTAAGCGCAGTGTTGGGTGTCCCCTCACTAGATGAAGTGATGACCTGATGAAACACGTAGGCAGTCGATGGATGCAGGTGGCTCAGGACTGTACTTTGTGGCAATCTATGGGGAGGCCTATGTTTAGCAGTGGACTTGTGATGGGCTGTAAAGATAGTGAATGATAGTGATAAAAGTTGCCTTATTGAAAATAAGATGAAGGCTGTATACTCCAATGGCCTTTGACTTTTCTTTATTATTCATAATTACAGTTATCGTTAACATTCTTAAAAATATGACTTATGAAAGTTGTATAAAATGAATTCGTGCACTATCCCTATAATTGAGGGAGGGCGGGAGGTGCGCAAACTAGGTAAGACACATCATTTTATTTTATTACGCGAATCTTAGCTAATTAATTTATCAACATCTTTAATTTAATGGATTTCTGCAAAGTATCGCATGAATACATATATAAGTTACTTATTCTTCTTCTTCTACGTCTTCATTATCCCTTAAAAGTCCATAAAAGTCCACTGCCAGACTTGTACCTCTCTTAAGATAGGCACAAGATATTTCTGACATATCCTTTGATCTTACGACCCTCACAGGACAAAATGGGGTGCTGGTTTCTCTTAAGCCGTGGCGTCTCTTAACACGACGTTTAACGCATTCAATTACAATTAATCCCCAGTTATAATCTCCCTGTTTTAGGCAATATTTACTTGCAGATGCGCAGTATAACAGCATTTTAGTTTGTGTTGGAACCGTTTGAAAATGGGTGTAGGTACTGTGGTAATATTTAATAGATGAATTTTCAATTTAAATAATTCATAGAACCATCTTTCAAATATGGTTCTGCTTATATTACAAAGATTATTTAAATCAAAATTACACGAATGGCTAAGTAAAAATAATTTCTATAGCATTAAGGATTTTGATCATGATTAGTAATGTACAAAAGTTTTGTATACTATATTTATACAGGGTTATTTTTCAAAGAGTAGCCAAATTTTAAACTTAAGTTCAAATATATAAAAACTATTGGTAAATCCAATTGGGCATGCCCTAAGCGCATTAAAAAAATTACGTATAACATGATTATACGGATTTTTTTAAAGTAGTTTAAATACACGCAAGTTTTCACTAATAACCTTATTATACTTCCAATTTTCCGATAATTTTATGTCAAACTTCAATTTAAAAAAAGTTTGGAAAATTCTTAAGTGCACGACTCATAATGCTCATATGATCATCATATCATCATTCAGGTCACTTCATAAACTCCAAGATGTATTTAAGTATAAATATTATATCCTACTTACTTTTAGTACGTACTACTATTATTTATTCTGTGCTTTTAAAATATTGTAATAAAATCACTGATTATTATTATAATCAAGTTTGTAAGAAATTTGGTTTTTCGAATATTGTGTATTTATAAATACACAATATTTTGGGTTGTTTGCAGCGACTCAAAAATATCGTTGTATACAGCGATCTTTTTGAGCCGCTGCAAACAACCGATACAGTGTCCACTCACGACGGCGATTGACGCTGAACTAACTGAGCGAGTGAGACAGTCTCTATTTAATAAAAAATATTCATACAAGACTGCTAAAACACCAAATATTTCGACATTTCACAGCCGAAAAATTAATTATAACTAAACAAAATAAAAATAAACTGCTATTTATAACTATAATTTGGCTTCCCACATGACAGATGAAGAATTTTAAAAATAGAATGAGTTGAACAATTGATATTTTCAAAAGTTATCGTGTTTACGAAGCCATAAGCCACTAAAACCCCTTTTTATGTAAAAATAGCAATTAATCGATTTAAAAAAAAATTATAAGTTCATTTATCTTTCTGACAATGTGCTTTTTATATCACTTATATGTACAATATGACTGCTAGATACGATTTCATGCGACAAAACGTTGGAATCTTAATTTTTAGGCCCTAGTAGAACATACCTGCACGCTTAGCGCTTACGGCATGCAATAATGATATACCGTTATTGCAGTTTTTGAAAATACGAATAAATAAGTCTTCTAAATTTATTTGCAATTATCCCAAATTGAGTTTTTGCCTACCGATCGACCCCTATAAATGTGTGCGTGCGCAGTAAAATCAGTTAAAATAATGCATTACCACGCATTTATAATTTAAAAGATAAAAAGGACAGAATTTTTGAGATTTTCTTAAATTAATTTTTCTTCACCATTTGCCTATATTACTCATTTATTTATTTATTTATTTATTGGCCATTTCGTTACATCACATAACATTGGTACGTCACACATTACAATTCAAATGATATACGATTACATTAGATTATTAAAATTACAAATTAAAATACATCTACATTTACATTTAAATTATTTTACATGTCAAGCAAGTCAGAAAATGAACATTTCATATATTCTTCTATATTATAGAAAGCTTGATTCAAAAAAAATGTTTTTGTCACTTGTCGAAACGTGTTTAATGGAAGTCTTGTTATTCCTAAAGGCAATTTATTGTACATTTAGATTTTTAATGGAAAACCTTGCTTGGACGCTTTTACTAATCTGGTTATTGGAACAACTAATTTTTCGCGATTTCTTGTATTGTAGTTGTGTACGTGCATCTTAATTGGTAGTTCACTTTTTTGCTGGTGCACTTCCAGAAGCGAACTATAAATATACAACGACACGACAGTCATGATTTTCGCTTTTTGGAAATAGGCTCTAGCTGATGTCAATCTTTGCAATCCATGTATAATTCTAATCGACCTTTTTTGACAAATCAGTACTCTTTCAATTTGTGGAGCATTTCCCCATATCGTGATTGCGTAGCTAATTATTGAGTGACAATATGCAAAATAGACGGACATTAGAGTTTTCCTGTCAATAATGGGCTTAAGCTTAAATAAGGCGTAATTTGCACTGGCTAACTTTTTACAAACATTATCTATATGGGTTTCATAATTTAAAGTGGAATCGAGAGTACACCCTAAAATGTGACTTCACTATTTGTAACTTTATTTGTTTTTTTGCTTGCATAATTAATTATGGTACTTTTTTCTGCATTCAAAATTATTCCGGCAATGTTTCCTGTGCTTCATTACCTTTTGGAATAATTATGTGTATCGTCACGTATCCTTCTTTACCCATTTAAGTTATTCTACAGTCATGTGACTTATGCCCTATTACCTCTTGGTATACGGATATTAAATGTAGGTTAGTCTTATAAACTCTTCGTTTTTTTTTCTGTGTAGATGTAAGTTGTGCCGAATTACCTCATATGGAAAACAGAATCAATTGGTCTAAGCGACATAAAACCAGATAAAACAACGTCGAATCAAATAAATAAAAAAAGCCAACAATGCTTTTATTTTTGTTGCTTTTAGAGCTGTTTCCATTTTTACGCTATGACAATTAATAAAAAAGTTATGTCAATTTTCCTGCAATTTCAAACTTTAAAGTACTCTACTGTACAATTTGGTTATTGTTGCTTATACCCTATTACCTTTTAACCGTCGATATACATAATTGCATTTTAAACCCAAAAAGAGGAAAAGATGTGGGAATATAGGGAGTTCATGGCTGAGCGAGATTACTATTTATTATATAGGCGACTTTAATAGATTTTCGGTCGATTCATAGTCTAAAGTTTTCAGATATTTTGTGAGAACAGATTTACAACTAGATTTAGGTAAAGGATAGAAATTTAGGATATTATTAAGTTTATTATTTTATTATATACAATATTAAAAACTATAATAAAAAAAAAAAAAAACTAAAACTAGTAATTTAATTATCAAACAGTCCTACTCCACGCGGTATCGTGCCAAGAACGCTGGCTGCGTTTCCCCGCTGAATGGCTATACTTAGCCTTTGAGCGAGAAAAGAGCCAGCCCTCTTATCACCAGCAGCAACAACCAGCCGCGGATGGAGTTCCTTTAAGAACTTCATCGCACGTGGACCCCACGGACCGATAGTCTCTACAGCAAATGGCACAAATATGTAGTCATCTCTCAGAGACTCATATTTGCGCCACTTACTCAGTTCAGCTGCCTCTGATGCCGCTCCGGCTCTGAACGAGGTACCCCTGAGATGAGAGACCGCCAAAGTGTCTACGCAAGTAGCATCCCACACTAGGGCTTTACCTCTCCCAAGGGACCAATGTCATACCGTCGGGTCTCCTGCCATCATCTCTAAATATTCCACAAGGCTCTAAAACCGAGGAACATTTATAGAGACAAGAGTCCTTCGGATGACATCGTTCATATAACTGGAATACACACCAGTCTATAATTCCCAATTTCAGTAGTTTCTCCTTTTTTGAACAGTGGCATTCTGTGTTCTGAACCGTCTCTGCAAATTTGGCCGGTAATTGCAAAATAACCCTGTATAGTCGTAGCAAGACATACTATGTTCTGTTATAATACATAATACATAAATACATAAACACTCACGCCTGTCACCCAGAGGGGTAGGCAGAGACTACGGACTTCCATATGGCACACTCCATCCTGACATACTTCTCTCGCCTCCTTTACATCCATATATCTACGCAAACATGCTCGTCGGTTAAGGGTACTCCTAATCTGGCCCATTTTCAATATATCGCCAATTTGGTCGATAAACCTTCGTCTAGGGCGTCCCTTCCCCACTCTTCCGTTCACTTCTGCAACATAAATTTGCTTTGTAACTCTTTCCTCGTTCATTCTTTCTACATGACCAAACCACCGAAGCATTCCTTTGTTAATCCTGGTCACAACGTCATCTTGCAAACCACACTTTTCTCTTATCATACTATTTCTCACCCTGTCATTCAGATTCAACCCTAGCATACTCCTTAATGACCGCATTTCTACAGCATTTATTCTACCTCGTGCTTCTGCCACACCCAACTTTCACTACATACATTAAAGTAGGGATTCACAGCATTATGAACCATACGTGCCTTGACACATTCTGACTATTCATAATAGCATGTAGAGCCCCATTCACTCTATTTAATTATTTTATTATTTGTTATAATACAATGTTTGTAAAATATGTAATAAAAGTTTGTAAATAAAGTTAATATAATTGTGGTGTTTATATTATATATTATAAATTAAATTATAACAATTTACTTCTATTAAAAAGAAAAAGTTTTACTTAGTGAAAGGTCTTTTTTCTGCCTAGAATTTCTAGGTCGGTAACATTTCCATGGTCTGCAGTTATAATAATAATGTCCTCCAGATATAATTTCAGTGGTGACGGCCAGTCCCGACAGATACACAGGTGTGTCGACGACAACGCGACCAACCGGAAAGGAATCAGACGCAGGAACAACGGGAACTCATGATCCGCAGTCGCACTTACCACCACTGCACCAACGAGGCAGTCTAAGGGGCTGCTCGTCGCTGGGAACCGGACACCCTTTTAACTTGCAACCAGGCATTCTATCTTAGTTCTCAGGGGTTACAACGCATCTGCATTTTGATTCTTAATTAAAGATAGATATTGGTGTCTATGGGTCACAGCATTCACTTACAATCAGGTGGCCTGTGTGCTTGTTTGTCACTCTTACTTCTACAAAAAAAAAACAGTTTTAGATAAGGTCAGACGAATGCTTTAGTATTTGTCTATATTTGTAGAATTAACACGTCCTCAATAATAAATCACTTCCGTTTGTTTGTAAGTTTTCGACATGATCAGCCAGTATTAACATCAGCATTTTCAACCTTTTTGTGATTTCTTTCGTAAGACTGACACAGTTTTTATTATTTATTAAATGATGGTTAAACAAAGAACTCAATAGCCTTAGTGATACAAAACTGAGTAATACAAAACAAAAAAGGAGATTATGGGTTTAGTTATGTATTATGTGTGTGTGTGTGTGTGCGTGCGTGCGTGTGTGTGTGTGTGTGTGCGCGTGTCTGTGTATGTATGTGTGAGTAATTGTGCGTGCGCGTGTGTGTGCGTGAGTTGGGATTAACATACGACGGATGAAAAGGGTAATAGGGCATAAGCGACATTTTGGTCTAAAATGAGTCTTGAATGCCATCCTACTTAAAATTTTCCACTTTTTCAAATGCGCTTAGTCCCATGGCTCTACAATGACTTTTTTGTTGCTTATGTCCAAGCAAAAAACTGCGTTTTCGAAGTGTTATTTCGGTATAACCGACCGAGTTTTAGGCCTTTTTTACCCTTAAGGCGCTTTTACCCCTGTAAAAATAGCATCACTTTTGGTTTAAAGTTGGTTATGTATTTTACTTCTCACTGGTGTAGAGATTCTGGACGCTTACGGCTCTTTACCATTAGCATCTGTTTTGAAAGTTGGAACTAATGCCTCTTTACCTTTGTCGTCAAAAATATTAAGCGTCGGTTATACCTTACTACTATTTACAAGTTTACCATACAGTTGTCGCTAATACGCAATTACTAAAATCAAATTTGATATTAAAATGTCGGTTATAACCTACTACCATTTACTATTTTAATACAACTCTGTCGTTTACACCGTATTACTTTACAGTGATCATTTATTAATTGGTGCTTACGCCAATTTCTGTCACTTTGTTACAATCAAGTAGCTATTTAGCGAGTCGCTTATTCCAAATGCCGTGTAGTGGCGGTTAAGAATATCCACTACCCCATATCTTCTCGTGGGTATCGTAAAAGGCGACAGTAGGAAACAGGCAGGAGATGGGCAGCAGCATCTTCCTGATAACAGCAATATTACAATAAAAAACTGCGGTTGCCTACCCATTCGCCAAACGTAGCAACTATGGAAAATATCCCCCCTTGATGAAAATTACGAAGAGGCGGCCCCCAGCCCCCGGCAGCCCCGCTTTTCCTTGCTACGGTGGCGACCATGATAACGGCGGGGCAGGGGGTGCTAAGAATCTCCGGTGGAGGTTCGGTTACCACCTAAGACGACTCGACCTGGCAACATACAACGCACGCACCCTGTCGACTGACGAGATTATCCTGGAGTTAGAAGAAGAGATAGAAAAGTTACGCTGGCATATTATAGGATTATCCGAAGTCTGACGAGAGGGGGAGGACACGGTGATCCTCGAATCCGGCAACTTGTTCTGTCACCGGGAGTGCGATTATCTGTCCCAAGGAGGTGTCGGATTTATCGTCCACAAGTCTCTCGTTAACAACGTTGTAAAGATTATGAGTGTGTCGACCAAACGGCAAGACAAAATCCAAAGCCCTTTGATGTTGAGCAGTTAATTCACAAAGATTTTAAGAGATGGGACCTACTCGCAGACAAGTATTTCGTGGGAAATCTTGTGGGTAAAATAAGTAAAATACGAGTCGCCACTTTCAAAAAGAATCATATATCAGCAACGGTTAAATTCTCTATGAATCCGGACACACGTGTCCCGTATTGAAATCGCGTCCAAAACAAAGTACTGAAAATAAACATAATGATTTATTAAAGCTTTGCTAAGACCAAGTTATACCTCAACAGTTTCAGGCAGAGTACTTAGCTTTAACTTTCAATAAAAAAGTGAAAGCTACTTTAACCAATACTGACATCGAAGATAATGTTGACCAATAGTTAACTTATCTGTAACACTATTTGTGATGATTGTGCCTTTTTTTTCTTCAGGTTTTTGTGTACCAAATACCTACTTTAATTAATCTTCAGAAGATACCTCATAAAGACTGATTAAGTAATTAATTGATTTTAATATTGATCTCGATTAGATGATAAGTTAGTCATTGTAAACAATAGACCTGTCGATTTGTTCGAAAAACACTAAGTATTAATAGTTTATTTACCCCAAAGTAATAATAGTTCTTTTAACCTTCCTATCCTTTATAATTATTTTTACCAAAAAAACTTTCATCATAGTAGCTAAATAAATACATGGTGAATGACTGAATAGTTACAGCGCATGACAATGCACGGTGCTTAGTTGTAAGTGAAAATAAATATTTCAAGATAATTTTATTATTGTTGCCTAAAAGGCTATTATTGTTGTGTCAAAGATTGTAGGTACATAGTGCTATGTTATACTAAGTTTTAGAAATCCTTTATTTTTGGAAGTACATTATATTATTTCATTAAGTTACGTCTTCTTTTTTTTGTTCCAAGCAGATACTAGGTACATCGTGAAAACTACTTTTTCTATTATAATTGTTAATAAATAGTGAAAAAACGTATTTTTGTTTTCATTTAATCACATCAAGAATTAGGTCAGAGCATAATTATATAATAGGAATGTAGGTTATTAATCTAGTACGAACGATGATGATGATGGGTAACACTAACACCCTTTAAATATATGCAGTTACTTAAGTCTTATTTTAAAGGAGAATCATGTTGTTTGTTTAATTCACATTACTATTTGTCCATTTGATGCCGTATGTTGGATGTTCTCGTTTTCCTATTGGTATAGAAATCTTACAGTGTCGCTAATGTCTAACATCCTCACGTTTTCTTTGCTAGGCAATGTTTCCTGTGCTTCATTACCTTTTGGAATAATTATGTGAATCGTCACGTATCCTTCTTTACCCATTTAAGTTATTCTACAGTCATGTGACTTATGCCCTATTACCTCTTGGTATACGGATATTAAATGTAGCTTAGTCTTATAAACTCTTCGTTTTTTTTTCTGTGTAGATGTAAGTTGTGCCGAATTACCTCATATGGAAAACAGAATCAATTGGTCTAAGCGACATAAAACCAGATAAAACAACGTCGAATCAAATAAATAAAAAAAGCCAACAATGCTTTTATTTTTGTTGCTTTTAGAGCTGTTTCCATTTTTACGCTATGACAATTAATAAAAAAGTTATGTCAATTTTCCTGCAATTTCAAACTCTACTGTACAATTTGGTTATTGTTGCTTATACCCTATTACCTTTTAACCGTCGATATACATAATTGCATTTTAAACCAAAATGAGGAAACGATGTGGGAATATAGGGAGTTCATGGCTGAGCGAGATTACTTCTTATTATATAGGCGACTTTAATAGATTTTCGGTCGATTCATAGTCTAAAGTTTTCAGATATTTTGTGAGAACAGATTTACAACTAGATTTAGGTAAAGGATAGAAATTTAGGATATTATTTAGTTTATTATTTTATTATATACAATATTAAAACTATAATTAAAAAAAAAAAAAACTAAAACTAGTAATTTAATTATCAAACAGTCCTACTCCACGCGGTATCGTGCCAAGAACGCTGGCTGCGTTTCCGCTGAATGGCTATACTTAGCCTTTGAGCGAGAAAAGAGCCAGCCCTCTTATCACCAGCAGCAACAACCAGCCGCGGATGGAGTTCCTTTAAGAACTTCATCGCACGTGGACCCCACGGACCGATAGTCTCTACAGCAAATGGCACAAATATATAGTCATCTCTCAGAGACTCATATTTGCGCCACTTACTCAGTTCAGCTGCCTCTGATGCCGCTCCGGCTCTGAACGAGGTACCCCTGAGATGAGAGACCGCCAAAGTGTCACGCAAGTAGCATCCCACACTAGAGCTTTACCTCTCCCAAGGACCAATGTCATACCGTCGGGTCTCCTGCCATCATCTCTAAATATTCCACAAGGCTCTAAAACCGAGGGAACATTTATAGAGACAAGAGTCCTTCGGATGACATCGTTCAAAGAACCGTGCCGTGAAAACCTACCAGCACTTTTCTTACAAGAAAGTCCGTGGAGCCCAAACTTGTCGACGCTACTCCCACAGGGGCACTGATGGGGTTGACAAATCGCCGCTCCTAGTCGGATTCCTACAGCGATGCGCAGCTTTCCCCATCAAGTAATGTGCCGAGATTACTTGATGGTAAAGCGTGTAACCAGTGACTAGATTCCTTAGTCGAAAAGTCGAAACAGCTAGAAGGCGTGCCTTATCTTGTTCACTATGGAAATTATGAAACAAATCTTTCTGCACCTCTGTACCAACGGAATATCCCACTGTTTTTGTTGGTTAACTCCAATGAAATATTTTCGCGGGACAGAGCGTTTGCCATGTCTGCCCTGCCTCCGTAACAAAGCAAGTCTACTTTATTATTTAAAATTATGTTACATAAATTACTGACACTATGCACGGAAGCAAGGAAAGCAGGCAATGCAACGCTAGAAAGATTTCACACCAATACCACCAAATTTTATAGGTAAAGTAGCTTGAGTCCAGGCTGTTGTATTTAAAGTTAAATTTAGAATTTTTCTATAGCTATTTTAAGATTATTATCAATATCTTTTAAAATATCCGAACATTTCCAGACTGGACTCGAGCGGAGTAAGTATGTAAATCTAGGTACAAGGAGACAATATTTTAAGATAGTAAGCGCAATGTGGGGGCTTAATTTATACAATTTATCAACGTGGTTTAAAACTGATCAAATTTTGTTTTTAAAACAGGTTTAATACTATCGAAAACAACGGGCACCTAGCAGGTATAGTGATTCCGTACTGACAGTTTTATTCCTGGAGAAATATGATTGAAATTTTGAATTAAAGTGTCTCTGTGAGAAGTAGATAAATTATTGGAAAAAAATATTTCACATTTATTACTATTTGGTTCAAGACCAATATTTTTAAAATTTCGAAAAATATGAGTAAGATCGCTGAGGACGTCATCTGCTCTACCTCCCAGTGTACCGTCGTCCAGGTGGGTTCAATTCCCAAGCTGAAAAGTGCTGGGCCTAGTGGGCCACCCTGCTGAACACCGACTGCAGAATCGATAACATGGTTTTCGTAAAACAAGTTAGTATTTTGACTGTAACATTGCCAAACGTAATGATAAATTTCGGGGGTATTGTTAGCCGCTTCTTTCAGCAGGGTTACCCTATCGATAGAGTTAAAAGCATTCCTTAGGTCAACCTTCACAAGAACATCTGCATCAGAGTTTGTTAAAATGTACGCACTGAATGTACCGCCGCCTCACAGCCACCTCTAGTGCCAAAGCCTAGTTGAGTAGGCTGAAATTTTGTCTTTAGGTTAGAGATTATGTGCCTGCAAGCTAATTTTGAAGTTAAGCGTCGAAATGTGGAACCAATGGCAATAGGACGGATACCGTTATCCTTTTTGAAGGCATAATCTTGCCCCATATAAGAATGGAATGAAATTTGGATTAACATTACCAGAAAGCATAAAGTTACATAATTTTGTAATGTCATTAAAGTACTCCGCCGGCGTCACCGGCAGAAGCGCTTACAAGATCTTTAAGATGTTGAGGCGTAATTCCGTCAATGCCGCCAGCAGAGCCATTCGAAAATGACATAATTGCTTCTAAAGTGTCTTTTCAGAAATTTGTAAAGGTTGAATAGAAGTCTTGGGAGGCAGCGGTAAACCCTGAGAAGGATTGACCGAAGGATGCTTCTGACGAAGGCTTTCAAGAGTTTCGACATTACGAGGCCAGGATGTCGTCTGAGAATAAAATACGGGATGCATTTTTAAGTCGCCATCCATTACTTTCGACTCAACTACTTTTTAAATCAAAATTAGGACGTGGTCGAGATAAATGAGTATTAATTGGGTAATCTAAATTTTGAAAAGATGTCTCTTTTAGTTGAGACGTAATTGATTTATTTATTGTTTTATCAAAATGAAAATGGGAATACGCGAGTAAATAATTTTGCCAACTCTTTTCACTATTAATGAAACAATTTTAGAATAGTGCATGACAATGCTTTAGCAAGCTGCATCCTCGCACCTCTAGGAATTCTTTTAACCACTGGTACATTACGATGATAATTGTAAATTTGCTCCGAAAAAAGGGAAAAATTTGTGTCATTAGAGGAATTACTAATAGAGTTATGAATTTCTACTGTAGGCTGTGAAGCCGAAATACTTTACTATGGCATCGTTTGATATGTATATTTAATCCCTTTACCTTTAAACAGCCTACCGTCGGTACAATTTTGACACTGTAGGAAATCCGGCTGTGAATGTAGCGGAGCGGAGATATTCATTAAAAAATTTAAACAGATCTCTACAGCACTCAAAAGTCTTTATATTACATGACTTCATATTGACATGAAATCTGCTGTACCCGCATCTTTCCTGAAACATAATCGTTTACGGCCTAAATAAAAGCACTTTACTCTATAAATGAAATATTATCACATTACTTCCCTGGATTTATTCCATATTGATAAAAATTGTATGTAGTTGTTATGCTTTGACAGTTGACAACGACGCAGCAGAAATATTTTCCTTTATAAATGAGTATTATGTCTGAAATCATAAAATAATTATTACAATAACTGTCTTATATATTTACTGATCTTTTTGTTGAAATTTGTAAGCCAGAATTGGCCTCTAAATAACAAAATAAAATAAGTTAAATATACGTAGCTTTTGACAGTTGAAAAATTTTGACATATTTATACTACTATTTATACTATTGTATATTGTGTTATGTAAATAAATTTGGAATAAAAATGTTTATTATACAAGTACGGTCCTAGAAAACAGAAGTAATTGTGTGAGGTAACAGAATGGAAGGATTGGGTGCGACATATAGTACCGTTTCTGCGTTTGTCCTTTAGTAGCTCCGGATCGTATTTACATTGAGAATGTTTCATTAGGACAGTTTGTAAGATGAATGTTTGTCTCACTGTTAGAACATCCCACTTTTTGTAGAGGTCCGCAGTTGGTAAGCGGAACGGGAGACCTGCACTAACTTTTAGGATGGCCCTTTTGAACTCTTTATACCTCGATTAGGTGTGTTTTAGCAGCACCTCCCCATGAACTGATGCATTAATCTATAAGTGATTGGCATAGAGCGTAATAGACCATCTTGATGATTCGGTAGTCAGCTACGTTTTTAAGAGACTTGAAGATGTAAATGAGCTTGCGTAACCTAGTGACAAGTATATCAATGTGTGGCTTGAAAGTCAGGGTTTGGTCTATTATGATTCCGAGATATTTAATCTTGTCAGTTCTTTGTATAGCGAGACAATGGCAAATAGTTGGCTCAGAGTTGCAAACTTGGGCTGTGATGAAGAGGGAGGGAGGAGGGTTTTGGCTCGACCTAAGTGTGAAGGTTACGTATTTTGTTTTGGCAATATTTAATGTCAACACATTTCTTTGTAACCAGAGGCAGCAATTAGTTAAACCGCTTTGTGCAGAATCAAAGACCTCCCTTCAACTATTACCACTGAAAAATAATGCAGTACCGTCGGCAAATGAGAATATTTTCCCTTTGTGTAGCTGAAGCTGGCATAAGTCATTGACATATACCAGGAACAGCGTTGGCAAACCAAATTCGACAGTTAACTCGTCACTTATTTTATTCTCTATTCGACTCTCTGCTTTCTTCCACTTAGATAATTTGCTATTAATTGCAGAGGTAACAACTCTCACACTAATTTTTTCCAGCTTAGTTATAAGGTTCGGGATGAGGGCGAAAATTGGGCTCTTTGTCTTAAAAGTTGGGAGGCTTCCCTGGCTTACGTTGGACAATAAACTTTGTAAATAAGGGACTCTAATATTTACAAACTTAACATCTTTGGATTCGAGTCAATTATCAAAAATACATTATGTATAATTACTTACTTTATTTTAGACTAAATTTGTTAATTGAAACTGTCACTTGTAGAAACTATTTCAAATTATATACAGTGCTTTTGTGTACGATCTTATCTGTAGTAATAAGATAGGTAGTCCTTGTCATTAGCAGATTAAACAAGCCCCCCTGATAAATTTTATTAACCATGGGGGTGAAGGTGGGGTGGGGGAAAGTATCGTTCGTAGCTAGTACGCGACATGTACTATTAACGTGTATTATAATATGTTCTTTGATAAGATTAACTTATTAAATAAATGCCAATTTAATTAATGCTAGAGAGAAAAGTTCGCGGTGAATCCAATACATAATATTATCCCGTGGGTGTCGTAACAGACGACAGAGGGAAATGAAAAATGATAGATAGAAATAAAGGATAAGCAATTCAGCATCTTCCTGAAAATAAAAAAATAAAAAGAAACTGCGGTAGCAAAACCACCTGAAGAGTGTGGTAAATATCCCCCATAAGAGGCAATCTATGGGGGATATAGTGGGGTCTTAATTCAGTATAGACCGGCGACAGGAAACGGCGTCAAAGCTGCGGTCTAATATTGCCATAACTAATCCGTCTGCGAAAGGTTAGGTAGTTGATAACATACTACCTAGCAATCATCCATAATAGAATAGATAGCCCGACGATGTTAAGTAGAGTGGGGTTATTGGCTCCGAAGCGGCTGGGCTGTGATGTGGGGGGGACGTTGGCACCGCGGCGGCTGCCGCGTCTTCTGTGGCGGCCGCCGGCACGCACCAGGTGCGGCGCTCACGCGCCCACTACTCGCGCTATACGGCTTATTGGAGATATGCTCGTACATGATTACATGAGACTGACTTATTTGCTGATAGCTTTGGGCAACTATGTAACAAAGCCCTTCTATTTTTGAGATCCAATTTTGACATATTGTAATATATTAATTTAATCTTAGATAGTTAATTTGACAATGACATTTTGGTTAATCTATTTGCATGTAATCTATTTGACATCTAATCTATTTGGCATGTTTTTTTAATTTTTAATTTTTAAATTTTTTAAATTTTTATTTCATTTGATCTATTGGACATGTATTCTTAATTTATTTGACCTTTTTGACATGTATCTTGTATTATTACTTATTATTTAAAACTGTAATTTTGCAATTGGATCACCAGTTTTCTGGCTGATCGGAGCATCAAGGTCGTAGTAGACGGTGCGTGCTCCGATTACAAGACTATTAACGCTGGTGTTCCACAAGGCTGCGTGCTATCACCATCGCTGTTTCTTCTGCATATCAATGATATGTTGCAAACCGGTAACATTCATTGCTATGCGGATGACAGCACTGGTGATGCTCTATACACCGGCCATGCCAATATTTCTCGGGAAAACGTCGCCGAGTACCGGAACAAACTTGTGTCTGAAGTCGAGACTTTGTTGGACAAAGTCTCGGATTGAAACGACTAAATCTAGTCCAGTTCAATCCCCAGAAGACACAAGTTTGCGCGTTTACCGCTAAAGGAACCCTTTGTCGTATCACCTCAGTTTCAAGGCACTCCTTGTTGCCTCAGCCAGTATCGGAATCCTCGGCGTTGACATATCGAGTGACGTGCAGTTTCGTGGTCACTTGGAAGAAGGCAAAATTAGCCTCTAAAAGCTTGGCGTGTTCAGTAGAGCGGGCAGTATTTCATGCCGGCACACCGCCTGCAACTTTACAAGGCGCAGGTTCGGCCTCACATGGAATACTGTTCCCATCTCTGGGCAGGGGCTCCCCAGTGCCAGCTCCTTCCACTTGACCGCATTCAGCGCAGAGCGGATCGAATCGTCGACGACCGAGTTCTTTCCGATCGGCTTGACTCACTAGCACTGCGTAGAGATGTTGCATCTCTTTGCGTATTTTATCGCATGTACCACGGGAGTGCTCTGAGGAATTGTTCGGACTAATTCCAGCCGCTCAATTTGACCATCGCACATCGCGACAAAACTCGCGATACCATCCATACCATCTGGATGATTGGCGGTCCACCACTGTGCGATTTAGAAGATGTTTTCTTCCTCGCACAACTTCCTTGTGGAACCGATTACCACCAGCGATTTTCCGGACCGATACGACTTAGGGACCTTCAAGGAAAGAGCCTACTCCTTTTAAAAGGCCGGCAACGCATCTGCAATTCCCTGGTGTTGCAGTTGTTCATGGGCGGCGGTAGTCACTAACATCAGGTGAACCGCAGGCTCGTTTGCCCCCTCTCCTATAAAAAAAAAAAAAAATAAAAAAAAAAAAAATTAGCATGCTGGCGTTTTGGGCATACTGTAAGCCAGCATGTACACTGTTTAATTAAATTAAAGGTGTTGATGAGATGGGTGATGAAATGGCAAATTGACTCTGTATATAAGAGGTCTATGCTCAGCGTACATTGCTTATGAACTGATGAGATAGACGAGTGATAGTACCTATGACTATTACTTCACTTATCTTACGGTAAGTTTGACATATTGATTTTTAACGGGGCACAGTTTCGCTAGGTACAATTTTTTTTTTAATTTAATGATACATAAAACATATTACAATAGTGCATAGTTATTATTCAGCACCATTAAACCGCAAAACGGTTTGTATTGGTGCTTGCAGACGTCTATACGCATAAATAATATATTATTTTTAATAACTACCATCGTAAAATTGGTAAAATTAAGCATGATAACAACTAACAACCTATTCATTGTATTAGCGACATGACGACAATCAGGTTTCGCTAGTTTACCGCGATGAGCGTGTACGGTATGCTATTCCTAATATAATTAGGTATGTAGTGTGTGTGCGCGTTTCATATACATATACAGAATGATTTCTATAGCAATTTTTTTTTAAATAATTATTTAATAAACTAATTTTATACATATATATTTAATATCATTTGAGGATTTATTAAGGAAGACTTAATTCAGGTTTCCTAGTATATAATGTTTAAATTTATATTTTAAGTTTTTTTCTGTCAATTCGTTCTTAAGGTTTTCTGGAAGATCGTTTAGAATAGAAGCTAATATATTAACAGTTGTCCTGTCTCCATAAAAGTTATTTGATTTTATTTTTGCTACAGATTTTTTATTACTTTGTCGTGTTTTATCACAATATTTTACCATTTTTAATGAAGGAATCGTATTAAAATCTTCAATCATGATATGATATTCAAGTTTTTTATTTATAGGTATGACGTTACAGTATTTAAAAAGACCAATATAATTATTTTCTTTATATTTTTGTTTTACCTTGTCATCTACAATGAGCTTTAAGAATTTTAATTGCAAATTAAAGATCCTTCTTATGTATGTTTTGAATGTACGACCATAACTTGTTATTCCATATGATATTATCGAATCTACTAGCGCATGGTACATTGATAGTAGTACTGAATATGGTACTTTATTCTTGATAATGTAGAATGTTGCAAGCAATGACCTTAGCTTATTACAAATCGTATCAATATGAGGACCCCAGTTAAATCTGTTGTCTATGATTAAGCCTAGGTACTTTTGATTTGTAACTTGTTCTATAGGTGTACATATGCATTATTGAATAAGGCCATGCATACATTCGTGTGTATGCACAATCATTGATATTGGACTATATACTGTGTTATGACTCGACCTAATATGCATGCCGAAGAGATGCAATTGTTATCTCCAACCAGCGACAAAATTTCTGACATACAACAGTTTCGAAAGAAAAGTTGAGTCTCTTCTTTCTTCAACAACCTATCGGCGATTTCTAAAAGTATTCCCGTGGCTCAGTTGTAAAGGAATGATGAACCTGATATTCTTTTTGTTTTACTAATCCTCCAGATCGAATTTCGATCATGGCAAATAATCTCATCGGAGACTAGCTATCTGCGTAGGACAGGATTACAGTACACTCGTGTGTGCGCTAACACAGGTACATTATCTATTCCCCTTACTCTCATAGTCCGATGGGACGGCATTCCGACACGACCGGAGAGAGATCAGGCGCATGACCGACGCGTGCTTTACGACGCACGAGGGGCAAACACCGCCAACTTTTTTGACTCCGGAATGGTGTTGAGAATTTCTTGACAGAAAAACTCAATAACTGGTTATTTTGGCCCTACACGGGATATGAACCTGGGACCACATGATGAGCAGTCGAGCTAAATAGTATTCAAACAGCGTTAAGTTTAAAGAATTTTCTTAAATTACTATAAAAATAATATATTTGTTCTATTTTAGCATTATTAGAAGGACAAATGATTATTAGAACAACAAATTATTGTGTGTAATAACTCAGTTTTATCAAAGCGGTTCACTTCAGCGTGTATTTTTTTAATTTAATTTTTCTATCTAGACCTATGGTCAGCTATGGACTTTGATAGGCTGAAATTGATAATGAAAATATTTTACTACATTATAGTGAATAACGACCTAACCTTTATCAATCCACATGGTGATAATTGATTCTTAATCGAGGGTAGATGTAGATGTATATGAGTCACAGCATCAACTTACCATGAATAAAACTGTGTGTTTGTTTGTCATCTTTACTTTCATATAAAAAAGTTGTTAATTGGAACGAAATTCTTCAATTATCTCCAGGATTACAGTAACCAAGTTATACAAAGCTGTAAGCTATAACAATTTATGTCAAACCAATGATCATATTACACGTCGAACAAAAGCTTTCACTGCGCTTAGTTACAGATAAGCCTAAATAAACACGCAGAATTAAGTACCGCTGTATGAGTCTATACATATAAATAAAATTTAAGTTTATGTCTGTAATATAGAGATAACTGCCTTTTATCGAGATCATTGGGTTATTTGCAGGCTATTAAAACAACATAATAACCATTTATAGAACCAGGCGTTACTTTGCGGAAATCCATAATATTAATAAAAACTATCATCATTTTATTTTATTTCGCGGAACTTAGCTAATTCATTTTTAACATTTTTGGTTGCAAATATTTTTTCTTACCGGGATAATCTTTGAAATGGCGGAAATTATTGTAATGAAACTTCACGAACAGATATAGAACAATGTAAGGAGTGATTTAAATAGCTTAAATCATTTTATACAAAGAACTTGGAGAATTTCTTTTTTTTATACATAGTATAAGGTTGACAAATGAACACACTGTACACCTGATGGTAAGTAGATGCTATGGCCCATAGACATCTACATCTATCCTCAATTAAGAATCACAATGCAGATGTGTCGTTTCCAGGGAAAAGGGTCTCTGGTTCTCTACACTCACCATACGAAACACAGCAGTATTAAGCTGCTATTTTACGCTGTGCAGAGCTGTGAAAGCGTGGTCCGTCCCCGGTCAAGCCGACCGATTCGTGCGACAACCATAAAAGCTGTAGCATGGCTCTACCACGTTTAACATCTTTTTTGTGCAATGGACAAATGGATAGAAATTAAACGGTCATTGATGATTATTTAAAGAAAACTAAATGAGACCAAATTAATAAATCTCATCCAGGCGAAGCCGGGGCGGGTCGCTAAAAAGTATGTACATAATATTTGACTGTCTCATTGGTCTATCGGTCGTACACGCGATTGCTGATCATGAGATCCCGGGTTCGAATCCCGGGTCGGGTCATAATCATTAATTGGGTTTTTCTCTCTCCGGTCATGTGAAATTACCATCCCATCGGACTATACGAGTGAGGGAATAGAGAGTGCAACTATGCTTGCGCATACACTCGGGCACTATAATACTATCCTGCGCAGATCTGTTGAGACAGAACACCGTGACCGAAATTCGGTCTGGAGGACATTATTAGTCTAATTTTGTTTCACACCTTCATATTAATAATGTTCTAGAGCAACAATAACATCCTGTCAATGATACAATTATTTTTAAACTTATACGTACTCGTACATACACACCACGCGCTATGCCTGCGAGCTACATCCGCTATTTATCAGGGGCATGTTAAATCTGTAAAGGGGTTGTGAGATGAGATTCCGTATCTTTTTTATTTGTTATAGGTGTGTCCTACTCTCGACACGTCAAGGTCAAGCAGTTTTCTGTTCTTAAAATGCCTCTATCTTAACCATATTGCACCTGTACGATAATATGAGTAGCCGTGTATCAAGAAAACACTCTAATTAATCCATCTTATATTTTCTAAAAATATTTTATATTGCTACTTTGAAAAACAAAACGGTTTGAAAAAAAAATTTAAATTTAACTCCCGAAAAAATTGACGTATCGAGACCGGTTTTTTTATTAGCTTCAGAATTACATCAACTGGTTTCCTATTTCATATCAATAGCCTAGTATACGTAGTTTGTTAATAAAATTATTTTCAACTTTTATAAGTTCTTCTTCTTCTTCTTCTTTTAAATTATGGCTTCTCTTGATAGAATTCTGCCAGTGTCAAGTCAGTCTTTTATAAGTTATAATGCTATTAAAAAATTAAAGGCGCTGTCATATTTTTTTTTGCATTTGATAGACAAAAGATAAATGTACCATACATCCTATATCGATTTTATACTTTGTGTAATCGATTTATTTTGGTAAACATTATTGTTTTTCCCTGTAGGTAACACTACCTGTTAAAATAATAGAGCGTTAAATTTAATACACGTAAATAATATATTTTAAAAGTGAGGAATACAATTTATTTTTTTCATCAAAATTAAATGAAACGCTCATGAAGCGTGCACTTTTGGATTTTCCAAACTATTTTATCATCAATTCATCTATTAATTGGAAAAAAAATCATGAATAAATAATATTATGATTTACACATTACATCATCCATTCATTAGAAAAAAATCATGAATAAGTGATATGATTTTTTTATATAAAATTCAATTCTCGTTTTCACCCTTATTTTATAAAAAACGTGGCTACTGCAGCACGTAGACATCTGCAACCACATTTAAACAAATAAAAGAGACACATTCTACAGATGCGTTGTCACCTCTGTTAAATAAATCGATATTTTTAGTGGTGCTGGTGTGTCTTTCCTAGTGTAGTTGTTTTGAGAGTAGTGGTGCTGGGATTAGTGGTGACGGGATAGGATAGTGCATGAAATTTGTTTTGTGTCAAAAAAAAAACGTGATTTGTGGCATTTCATTAGAAGTAGGCCAAGATGATGATAAAAAAATTTCATTAATATTTTTATTTTAACACTAGTTATTAAGCCCCGGCTTTGCGTGGATAGGATCTACTGATGTGGCGTTATTTAGATATAACATAATCAAAGACAAAATATTCCATCAGGTGAGCGCACAACTCTCAGACGCTCAACACGGGTTTCGACCAGGAAGGAGTATAACCAGTAACCTTCTCTGTCAGATGGCTCATCTGGTACCGAGTGGAGACAAGGGGGTACAAACGGATGCGGCCTATTTTGACTTTAAAAAAGCATTTGACCTAGTATTATCATAACGTGTTACTTAAAAAGCTAGCAGGTTTTGGTTTTACCCCACATTTACTGCACTTTTTTGCTAGTTACATCTCCGACAGGCAGAAATATGTGGAAGTCAGAAGTCAGAGCCATATTTCACGTGGGCAGGGTTAAGTCAGGGCAGTAACCTTGGCCCTTTGGAGTTCTTGCTGATGATAAACGACCTACCAGAAGTGGTGAAAGACGCTAAGTGTTTATTGTTTGCTGACGACCTCAAATTATCCCTTGCGGTAAAAAATAGACAGGGTTGTGAGTTGGAGCAAAGACAATCTCTTGCAATTTAACAGCTCTAAGTGTGTGTTAATTACTTTTTCTCGCGCGCACACTCCTATTTTAAATAACTATCACATTGACGGGCTGCCGATGACAAGGGTCAGAGAAGTTAAAGATTTAGAAGTAACTTTTAACACAGAGCTTAATTTTCATGATCACATCACGGGTATCTGTAAAAAAGGTTATAGAAATCATCGTGACGGGGAAAGTGCACGCAATTGAGGGAGGGTGGAGGTGCTCCTCAAACTAGGTGAGACACATCATTTAATTTTATTACGCGGATATTGGCAAAGTAAATTTTCCCAACTTTAATATTATAAGCGTGTTAAAAATGACTACTACTAAGATTAATGATCACTGATATTATGTCTTTGGTGATTTTTTCAAAAAAGGGTATTTTGAAACAGAACTGAAGTAGTATATAATATCTTTATTATAAAGAACGAAATTAAAAGTCCATGGAAACCTTGTAAGTCTTTTATTGAATACCTAGTAGTATTTGTAAATTTGATGTAACAATGGTCCTGCAGTGGGTCAACGCCTTCCATTCGCACATCTTCATCAGAATCCATGCTAGAGTCTTCATCAGAAGACTCGGATGTGTCGCTTGTAATATTAATTATAAATTTATCCATTTCCATATCCATCAGTCTGTCTGATTCGAAATATTTGTCTTCAATTTTTCTACATGTAGACATACATTGAGCCTTTCTTCTGTCGTTATTGTTCTGAACGCCACGCCGCCTAAATAATTGAAGCTATATTGCTTAATCAAAAAATTTCTTTCTCCGGTTAATACATTTTCCTTGCGTCACAATTTTAGAAGATGAATCTGCTGCTACCTTACCCTCTTGAGTAATCTGAGTGACGGTGCGTTCAGAAACGCCTAAAACAAAATAAAAACAATGCTTTATATACATTATTATTACCGTAAAATGGGGTGAATAGGCACAACTTTCAACTTCTACACTGTTTTTCTTACATATATTGTATACTTAAGCTGATAATAAAACACTTCAATGTTGTGAGTCTTGTTGTAGTTTATCAAATACTAATGAGCGAATAATAATTCAAACGAGAAAAAACATGCAAATTCATTGTATTTTAGAAAAAAGTAGTCTGTTTCTATATACCGGGAATCCGGGGTTAATAGATACGACATAGGGGTGAATAGAGAAAAAATGCTAGGGTTGTCAAATTTGCTTTTGTTGTATACTTACTACATACATCAAAATTTGTCATTATAAAAAATAATTAGTAAATAAATGTGATATTTATACAATAATATAACTTAAAAATATCAGAGTAATGTAATTTAATTGCTTTGCAGCGTAAGCATTACCGACATGAAGCCATTAAATAAATAAAAGCCACTGTTTACGTAGTTATGAACATATTTAAAAGAAATGAAAATAAAATAAAATGTTTCAAAGTTTTTTAAACTATATACCACTAATTATATTACTACGTGTTTTGATTAATAACCTTTGGTTATTTTAAGTAGTAGGTAACTAGGCGAGATCAAAAATCACTATTACATATTTATTAAATTATGTAAGCACTAAACATGAAAATAGCATCCATTATTAAACTTTAATTAAAAGTAAAAATCAACTTCGGTGTACCTACTTCAGAATGTATATGTGAAAAATATTTTATTACTTTTAGTTCTTAGAAGTCGGTTTATACTTTTTTTTAAGTTTAATTTCACTCGTAAAGGTTAATTGCGTACGTTGTACGTTGTATATATCCACTCTCACACTAATATTATTTTTTATAATAACCTCTTAATGTATTTCCGACGTATACGACATACACATAAAACCTAAATGCGATTATCTGTAGTCGCAACCACGTACACTGATACCCTTTGTTTAATTTGGCACCAATAGTTTGCAAGTTCAATTACAATTAATCCATATTTACAGTGCAAGCTAAGCTATGTTTACTTACCAATGAGTGTTGTTTACCGAGACGGTATTAGTTTGCATCGGAAGTGTTGTAACATGGATAATAATATCTGCAGATTACCGCGCTTCGAGAGATTATATAATATATAAGCATATTAATATAATACGTGAACATCGAAAATTTTAGAGAGGAATATTTTACCGAGCCAGAAGAGGCCGTGATAGCTTTTAACCGGCACGTGAAAATCTCGTATACCCTCAGACCAATGGTCCTTATGTTTGAACGAATGAAAGTATTTAAAATGTAATGGAGAGTAAATATGTTATGTACTTTGAATAGCATAACCATTATTAGTTTAGGTTTATAAATTGTTTTATTTATGATATCTCGAAAACTTTAGTGTACCCTACGTAGTTTTAAATAGAATTTTATAAATTAAAATACATAGGCGAATCGAATAGCCAGTATTATACAGTACAGCGAGCAACCTGCGTTCTATGCCCACCGGCGCCAATGAAATTATGATCGCAATAAAAAGGATTTTCCCCGGTGATGCCTCGTTGGAGGCGAAAATCAATTCGAGAAAGGTCTTAATGATGCCTCATTTAGAGGCAAAACACGTCGATCATTAAATACAAAAGGGCTACAAATAAAAAAAAAATATCAAATTTTTGTTTTATTCCAAAAATGTGAACTAAATCGATGATGTTTTAGGGTGCATCAAATACACCCATCATTTTACCTTAAATCATTACCAAAAAACAAGACTGCCCTTTTTGCATTTGTGTATTTTGCTGACTAACTTCAGTGCAAAACGGCCATTTTTTCAGTTGCGACCTGACAGTCATCAATAGTTAAGTGAAAAAGGCTCTCAATTAAAAAAAAACAAGAAAATTGTTATTAAGCAAAAGTGCCACATTTTGGGAAGTGACCGTTTTTCATAAAAAATCTTTTGAATATTTCTAAATGCTTCTATTTTATATAGAACTATATTATATGAGTAAACTGTTATTTATTTCATGCTAAAGTGTTGTTTTAGAAATGTGACTGTATTGAATGTATTTTTATATTATTTTATTTTTATATATATTTGTATATTTATGAGTATGTTATTTTATTTTTAAACAAAATGGCCGTATTTCATTTTAGTTCTTTTTGTATTAAATGCGTTGGTGATTTTCGTATTATTTTTTATTCCGTTTCATTTGTGCGTATAAGTTTTTAAATACTTTGTTGTTTTTAAATTTCAATATCAGTCTCATTCCACTGCAGGCCTGCACAACAGTGCAACCTAACCTAGGCCTTTTGCTGTAGAGTTTGTCATTCAACTATCATAATATCCTACCATTCGGTATGGGGTCGAAGCCGCTCGTTGATAATCAGCCACCTAATATTCACAATTACATACAGCCACTTAGCGTTAGCACTCCGCCACCCAGCGTTGATAGTCGACCCCTAGCGAAGATGCTCGGTTACTATCCCGAAAAATGTAGGGCTTAGCAATGAACAAGTGAGTATAGCCATAACAATGATCACAATAGATAATATTAGTCGCAGTGAAACTAGTATTGTTAGACCTGCATAGCTGCTCGCACATTAAAAAATCCCTAACTATAAATTAACCCAGAATCATGGAAGGGAAACAGAGCCAAGTTTCTAATAACAAGTTTAAAAAACAGTGGTGACGGGTGATTTAGAAGTTCAGAGGCAATTTATTAACAACTATATGACAAAAATTGTGCTGAAGTGCTTTAATATTTCTCTTGGTAGCACTCGTAATATTATAATATTAGTTATACTTACGTTTTGCTACAAAATAATGAACGCATCAGAGCATATTTTTTTTATAAATACCCTCACAATTTAGGATTGTCATAAGAACTGCAGTTAAGGAGAATTGTCGTTCTACAAGATTTCAGAATCATGGAAGGGAAACAGAGCCAAGTTTCTAATAACAAGTTTAAAAAACAGTGGTGACGGGTGATTTAGAAGTTCAGAGGCAATTTATTAACAACTATATGACAAAAATTGTGCTGAAGTGCTTTAATATTTCTCTTGGTAGCACTCGTAATATTATAATATTAGTTATACTTACGTTTTGCTACAAAATAATGAACGCATCAGAGCATATTTTTTTTATAAATACCCTCACAATTTAGGATTGTCATAAGAACTGCAGTTAAGGAGAATTGTCGTTCTACAAGATTTCAAATTAAGATTGACGTACTTTCTGTAAATACTAGGAACAAGCACCAGCTATTAATATCAGTTACTCAACTACAAAGATTCAGTAATTCCTTCATGGCATAATTTGTAGTCCCAACAAAGTCTAATTATATAAAGCTGCAGCGTGGCCCTACCACTGGTATATATTATGTTTGTATAACGAATGGGTTATCTCGACCGGGTAAGGACCACACTCTCTAAGAATATGAGAGTAAAATAGCAGTTTTATGCTGTTGTGTTTCATATGGTAATTGTAGAGAACCGAAGACCCTTTTTACTGGTAGCGAGGTATTTTATCCTAGCCTTAAGGGTTGACAACGCATCTACATTTCACCTCTTATTCGAATATGGATGTACGGGTGTCTACAGGCCACAGCATGCACATAACATAGGATGGGGCGTGTGCTCGTGTTTCATCCTTTTTCTAAGAATGAAAAATATGCAGGAGCTATCTATCAACAAGCTTAAACATTTTAATAAGCAAAGTTGCTTTACAAGGGTACTCTATTAAAGAATATATGTTTGATAATTAGCACTGAAAATGAGGTGATCTCTACCATGCTGTTTCTAAATGTTTTCATATTTAATTGTACACAACATATTTATTATTAATAAATATTTAAAAAGACCCACTGGGTTCCTTGCTGATAATTCTTAGGACAGAGGACTTTTCCGAGCATTAATGACTTTCAACTAATAAGTATTTTTGTATGTAAACTTTGAATGAAAGGTTTTATATTCCATTAAAATTGATCTAATATTTTGTAGAAATTTAATTCTGTTATCTAATACATAAAAATTAATTTTTGTTTGTTCGTATTTTATGCGCTGCCATACCGTTCATCAGATTGTGGTAAAATTTTGTCAACTTATTGCTTGCACATAGGCATAGTACAATTAACGTGTAGTACTGACAAATTTATTTGAAAGTTATAAGCTTCTTCCTTCTTTCCTGCGACTTCCTCTAACGCATGCCTGAGCAACCATAGCGCAACTAAAACTAGTTCGGCAACAGCGCATGCCTCTAGCGAACGCTGATCCGTCACCGGTGGGTTCGCATGCAACATTTCGTGCATTTTAGGAAACAAAATGGCAGAAGCCAAAGTTAAAACATTAGAATTTATCGATGATTATCGAACATATCAAGTATTGTGGCACCACAAGCATAAATATTACCCAAATAAAATAAAAAGAAACGACGCGTTGATTTCTCCGAGTCAAAAAAATAAATATGATGTAAAACCGGTTAAAAACAAGATAAAGAGCTTGAGGTCATACTTCTCAAAGGCATATCAAAAAGTTACGATGAAAAGGAGTGGGTCCGGAACAAGCGCATGGGTATAGACGATAAGCTGCATGCGTCTTATGGCACAGCGCTTGACGCAAGACGAACTGAAAGTTGAAACGCAAAATGAACATGAAAGCTAAATTGAAAGCGCACTGGTGTAGACATAGCTATACATCACTCAACTTCAATGAACGTATTATCATTCCTAATTAAACAATTTAACTCTTCCAAATTTAAAATTATATTTTGACAATAATTATTTCTTCTGCGGTAGCAACGCGACGGATACCAGCTAGTATATAAGAATAAAATATATTTTTTTTAAGAATGATTAATTTGAATACTTACTGTTTAGAGTAGATGTCTATGTAGAAAGGCGCGCCTTAGCTAAGAATAAAAAGGGGTGGAGTTATTTTCAAGGAGCCAAGGGACGGAGGCACTGGTGGGGCGGAAGTGCGCGCCAATATTTGACGACGGTGAAACCATCTACCCATCCATCCATTACAGCCTATAAAAGTCCACTGCTGTACATATATGATAAATCTAGTCCAGTTTAATCCTCAGAAGACACAAGTTTGCGCGTTTACCGCTAAAAAGAACCCTTTGTCGTATCTCCTCAGTTTCAAGGCACTCCCCTTGTTGCCTCAGCCAGTATCGGAATCCTCGGCGTCGACATATCGAGTGACGTGCAGTTTCGTGGTCACTTGGAAGAGAAGGCCAAATTGGGCTCTAAATAGCTTGGCGTGCTCAGCAGAGCGGGACAGTATTTCATGCCGGCACACCGCCTGCAACTTTACAAGGCGCAGGTTTGGCCTCACATGGAATACTGTTCCCATCTCTGGGCTGGGGCTCCCCAGTGCCATCTCCTTCCAGCTGACCGCATCCAGTGCAGAGCGGCTCGAATCGTCGACGACCGAGTCCTTTCCGATCGGCTCGATTCACTGGCGCTGCGAAGAGATGTTGCATCCCTTTGCATTTTCTTTCGCATTTACCACGGGTAGTGCTCTGAGGAATTGGTCGGATTAATCCCAGCCGCCAAATTTCACGAACGCACATCGCGGCAAAACTCTCGATACCATCCACACCATCTGGATGCTTGGCGGTCCATCACTGTACGTTTCACTAAGAGTTTTCTTCCGCGTACGACCTTTCTGTGGAATAATTTACCACCGGCGATTAAGTTTATGCGATACAAGCATAGGTATTGCTAAAATACTTTAAATTTTATTTGAGAAGGCTTACTATTTCTCTGTAGTTATCATGAAACTATAAATTCGGTAATTTGTAAGTAATAAATATATTAACATCATTATGTCAACTACCTACAAACAATATATTAGCCCCTATAGCTCGAAGAATCATCAACCGACAGGGATGAAAGGTTCTCGAGTGGCAGCCTCGTACGGGTAGGCGAAGTTTAGGTTGACCCGCCATTAGATGGAGGGACGACCTGGATGGAGTAATGCATTATATCAAAGTAAAAGTAAAATATTTTTATTCAAAATTAGCTTTTACAAAGAACGGTTTGAAAGTCAAAAGCTACGCCATCGCTTCAATAAAAGAAAAGGAAGAGAGAGAAGCGGCAAGAAACTCGCAATAAAATATATATGTTACAGTCAAAACTCATAACCGGTCAAAACCACTTTAGACTGCAAAAAAATCAGGCAAAAGTAGTTTTGACTAAGGACGTTTGTCAATACCACTTTAACTGATTTTTGCAGTCAAAAGTAGTTTTGACTAAGGCCGTTGGTCAAATTCACTTTTAACTGCAAAAATACTGGGTAATAGTGATTTTGACCAACAATGTTAGTCAAAACTTCTTTTGACTTTTACTTTTTGAATTTCTGAAATTAAAAACTTTAATTTATTCAATATTATATTTTATATCATTATAATGTACGCGGTTTTAGGGTGGCCCAAGGGCTACCCCAGCCGCGCCTTAACCTACTGTTACATATATTGCTAGTTTTGACCGATAGTCTGAAGTTTAAATCAGACAACACCACTTTTGACTAAGAACGTTGGTTAACACCACTTTTGACTACAAAAATCAGTTAAAAATGTTTTTGACTAAGGTCAAAACCATTTTTGCCTGATTTTTGTAGTCAAAAGTGGTTTTGACCGGTTATGAGTTTTGACTATGACATATACATTATAAAGTAAAAAAAAAGTAAGGAAGCTCATTGTATCCACGCATTCTTCTTTTAAAAACATCATCTTGTTTATAATATCCTCTCTTCATAAGAGTGCTTTTACATGCACTTTGAATTTATGTAAATGCAAATCAGTAATATTACAGGGAATCTTGTTATAAATAGTTATACGTATGTGAGTCTCAATTATACTCTATATGAGGTCTCCATTGTAATCGAGAGTCAATTGTTATTTTCATACCAAGAAATATTGTGGAATCTACTAACTCAAGTATTTTATCGTTCAATTGAATATGAGTAGGAACTCGCCTTATATTTAGCAAATGAAATTTAATGCAATTCGTTTTATTGGCATTCAAAATAAGTTGTTATTGATAGGTTCAAGTGGTTCAGGACAGTGTTTTGTGGAATTCCTTGAAGGAGGCCTTTGTCCAGCGGTAGACTTGCAAAGTGCTCTAATGATGATAATGGTGATATCAATTAACTTCCCAATAGGAACAGGCAGTTTTACATTTAATTGACAGCTAAATTGAATACAATAGACATTATATCGCTGGCTATGTTGAGAACACATGCGGTTGTGAATGCTGCTGCTACGTGATTTCTAATTAATGCATCAGGTCGAAATAATAGGTGATTATTCTTGCCGTTTAACGTATTAGCAAGCATAGAGTATATAATCACTACATTTTACTAGCAACTTTGAAAATATTTCTGGTCATAAGAAAGATTCTGAAGTTAAACAGATAAAATTAAACCTCTGTATTCTATGTTCAAAATTATGACAACTTTAAACTTTTTTTTTTATAGGATAAGGGTGACAAACGAGCACACAGTGCAACTGATGGTAAGTGGTTGCTGCGGCCCATATACATCTACATCTATCTTCGTTTGTGAATTTAAATGCAGATACGTTGTCACCCGTGAAGACTAAGATGGAATGCCTCATTTCCAGTAAACAGGGTCTCCGGTTCTCTACACTCACCATACGAAACACAGCAGCGTTAAGCTGCTATTTTACGCTGGTATTCTGTGAGAGCGTGGTCCTTCCCTGGTCGAGCCGACCCATTCGTGCTACAACTATACTACTGTTATAACTGCAGCAAAAAAAACTTTCAATTTTGTTTTCAATTTGTTTTGTATTTTGACTGGAAACTTCGAAAGTTCGAATAAGTTCTGAGTACATGTTCCAATGTGGGGATAAACGCGGCACAAACGATTCATAGCATCAAAGCTGCGTTTGAAAAGACGTCTGAAGAATTCCACGTTCGGATTTGATTTCTTCGCTATAGAAGACCAGCCAGTTTCAGGTCGATTACGACAGAGGTAGTGAGATTGATAGTGAAAGTCGATCTGTTTTAAGTCCTTAAAAAAATTAATAAACATACAAATAATCTTGGGAATTAGCAATATTATTTAACTTTAGCAAATTTTTTATTTATTTTTCAGGTTAACAATATAACAAATATCACACATGCTTTTAGCAGCAGTTAACATATTCAAGACTTAAATCTAAATGTTGCCACACTTATAGGTAATCATGGCATGCATAGATTTTTTTTTAGGATTTAGGACTCCTTTTCTACCTAGATATCCGTTGGGGTAAGTACCGCCCTCCTATCTATTTCTGCCTTTCTGCCGCCAAATAGCAGTGCTTGCAATGCCGTGTACCAGTCTGAAGGGTAAAGAGATCCAGTATAATTACAAGGTTGTGGGGGTTCCATATTAACCCTTAGAGGCAATACGATTCTGTTTTCCTTTGTTTGGAAGTTGGTAGCAGGTGCCCCTGGGCTGCAGTAACCATTAAACGTCAGGTGAACAGTAAGTTCGCTTGTCATTTAAAAAAAATATTTTTGATTATAAAAATGAAAATTATGCTAAACAAGAATAAGTACAATACAAAATAGTTAAAATTAATTATAATATATACTGTCCCTAAGCTGGGTTAGAAAATTGAGCTTGAATTACAAGATTTTTAAATTTATTTATTTTCTCTGATAAAATATCGACATCGATGAGTTGACGTTTTGAATAATATAATAGGAATATGATCTATATACAAATAAATAAAATTGAAGTGTATGTTTGTAATGTCAACATAACAGTTTTTTACTAAATGTATATGAAGGTATATACGGTACTTATAACAAATAAACAATTTAAAAAAAAATTGTGTGTCTATCTGTCTGTCTGTCTGTTTGTTCCGGCTAATCTCCGAAACGGCTGTACCGATCTAGACCTGACTTTCACTGGCAGGAAACTGATGTAATAATATTAATATTATATTGTTTTAATCTATTTAAAGGTGAGTGAAGCCCTAGGTTAGTTTTTGAGGTCTAGTGCTAAGATATAGCGTATACAAGAAATAAATCCTCGACTTCAGAAGCTTTGGAAATTATTTTATTTTTTAGATCTTTTAAGTCAGTAAAATTTTATTTTACTGACCACATCATCCACTTAGGTTAACTCTGTGCTCGTCCTTTAATACTGTCGCTCATAAATTATTAATTCAAGGTGTCATTTTAAATCAAATTATAAACATTACAGAAAATGAAGTGCGTAATCAACATTTTCACACACCTATGCTGGTAGTTGTTGGGAGCACTAAGCTCTAAGTTGTTGACGAGTATGTTTACCTGGGACAAATATTCCGACTTGGTAAGCCCAACTTCGACCTCGACGGATTCAACTCGGCTGGCAAGCGTTCGGGAAATTACGACACACCTCGTCAGGTATACCTCAAAACTTGAAAACGAGATTGTACAACCAGTGCGTGTTGCCAGTGATGACTTATGGATCTGAGACGTGGTCCTTCACTGCTGGCTGTATGAGGAAGCTCATGGTCGCTCAGCGAGCTATGCTCGGGGTTACTCTGCGTAATAAACTTAGAATTGAGGATATCCGTAGTAGAACCAGAGTGACCGACATAGCCCAAAGGATTAGTAAGCTGAAGTGGCAAAGAACCGGCCATATAGCTCGAAGAACCAACAACCGATGGGGAAAAAAGGTTCTCCCCACTAGATGGAGTGACGACCTGGTAAAACATGCCAGAAGTCAATGGATGCAGGTGGCTTAGGACCGTGCTTTGTGGCATTCCTTGGGGGAGGCCTATGTTCAGCAGTGGATTCGTAAAGGGCTGTAATGATCATGATGATGAATCAACATTTTTATTATGTTGTATTTCCCATTGTTGTTTGTCAAATATTTTATTAAGTACAAAGCTTGTAATTTGTTACTAAGTTGACTTACAAAGTTATCGGAATGGGAATTAACTTTGCGTTTGTGAGGAAACTTGTGATCATTGAACTGATAAGTGCATTAACGTTATAGCAATAAAACAGGGGAATAAGATGAGTAAACACTTCACTTCTTCGGATAATGTTAGCAGTAGTAGTTATTACTTACTTTCGTACTTTTATGCGTAATAAAAATAAAATATATGTATTATATAATAAGTATGAAGTTAGGAAAACAAAGAATAAAGCAGATAGTCCACAACCGAGCCGTTGCCTTATTTGCACGAGTTTTCTGTTATTCAATAATGTTTTAGAATTTGACAGCTCAGTAGCGAAGAGGTTGAGTAATAAGGTGCGGCGTTGAAGGTCGATTTTTATGTTCATTGCGTCCATCATTGAGCGTGTAGTAACGATGTAAGAATATCCACTATCCCATATCATCCCGTGGGTGTCGTAAGAGGTGACAGAGCGAAAATTAAAGAGAAGATAAGCAGCAGCATCTTCCTGATAACAACTCAAAATAACATAAAACTGCGGTTGCCATACCTGCCAGCGTGGCAACTATGGCAAATCCTGCCTACATGGCAATCTATTGCAGAGTTCTATGTTCATATATTATTTTTTTATAGGAGAGGGGACAAACGAGCATACGGTTCACCTGAAGGTAAGTGACTACCACCGCCCATGCACAACTGCCACACCAGGGGAATTGCAGGTGCGTTGCCGGCCTTTTAAAAAGGAGTAAGCTCTTTTCTTGAAGGTCCTTAAGTCGTATCGGTCCGGAAAATCGCCGGTGATCATTACTTGTGATGAAAATCGCCGTGGACAGCCGGAGACCAAAGTGGAAAATAAAGAATTAAAGGCTATTGTGGAAGCGGATCCATCACAAAGCACTTCAGAGATAGCTGCAGGCTTCGGGGTAAGTGATAAAACTGTATTAATCCACTTGAAGCAAACCGGGAAAGTAAAAAAACTTGAACGATGGGTACCTCATGAATTGAGTGAATCGAACTTGCAAACACGCGTCGACTGCTGTGTTACTTTGCTCAACCAACACAATAATGAAGGGATTTTAAATCGAATCATTACTTGTGGTGAAAAGTGGATACTGTACAATAATCGAAAGCACTAGTCGCAATGGTAGAACCCTGGAGACCCAGCCAAATCCTGCCATAAACGAAAATTGACTCAGAAAAAGTTACTTGTGAGTGTTTGGTAGACTAGCGCCGGTATCGTTCACTACAGCTTTCTAAAATCTGGCCAAACGATTACGGCAGATATCTATTGTCAGCAACTGCAAACCATGAAGGAAGAACTATCTGCTAAACAACCGAGATTGGTCCATCGCTCTTGGCCACTGCTGCTTCACGACAATGCAAGACCACACACTGCACAACAAACAAACACTAAGTTAGATGACCTACAATTGGAATGTCTGCGACATCCACCGTACTTCCCGGACCTTGCTCCAACAGATTACCATTTTTTCCGGAATTTGGACAACTTCTTACAAGGAAAAAAATTCAACTCTGATGCGGCAGTCCAAACTGCCTTCAAAGAGTTTATTGATTCTCGCCCCCATGGTTTTTTTTAGTAAAGGGATCAATGAACTACCTATGAGATGGCAAAAGTGCATAGATAACGACGGTGCATACTTTCATTAATTATATATATTTTCCAAAAAAACATGACTTTATATTCCTCCCGTACAAAACGCCAATTTCATATGTAAGGACCTAATATGTATAACAAAGTTTTTAACTTATTATAAGTAGTGCTTGGTGCAGTAGTGCTGGTGCTTCACTACAACCTTAATTGGTGGTAAATGGTGATGAGGTCACTTACCACTAGGTGGGATGCAAGGTAAATCGCACTGTCTTTTCACTTTTGTATATTATATTTAAAAGCCTGTTCACTCTTGTATCGATGACGCCCAGGTTGTAATCGGATTGAAAGACAGATTATTCCACTCCTTCGCTGTATGCATTGCGTAAGACAAAGCAAACCGTTCGGTTCGAATATGTGGAATATTGACAATGAAGGGGTAAAGACCTGCCGGCCGCCTGATAATCCGATAGTGGAAGGGGAAGGGAGGAAGGACATGCAATTCCTTTGAACACTCTGAATGCGTCCTATAGAATAAACGTTCAAAAACTTCGATAGCGACACTTAGGCTTCGGTTGTTGTTTGAACTGCATATATGTG
This sequence comes from Parnassius orleans, assembly GCA_029286625.1. Lineage (NCBI taxonomy): Eukaryota > Metazoa > Arthropoda > Insecta > Lepidoptera > Papilionidae > Parnassius > Parnassius orleans. Next base: position 1,655,651 of record JAGSMP010000097.1, read on the forward strand.
TCATTATGGCGCGGAAACAGCGCCGCCTTTTGATGTTATAATATTAATTCAGTAAAATGATTTTCTTTCGGAATTTTTCCCATTGCCAGGCACAGGCCTCCTCTTATTTCTGAGAAGGTTTTAGGGCAAGGAAGTATCCACCGCGCTGCCCCAATGCGTGTTGGCGGACTTCACGTGCCTTCGAAATATATTTTTTTCTTATTTCTCAGACATGCGGGTTTCCTCACGATCTTTTCCTTCACCGCCGAGCAGGCGGTAAATCAGCACTTAAAATTTAAATTTACAATTTCATTGGTGCCGTCGGGGAACCCGGGTTGCTCGCGTACCGTGAAATTTACAGTGAGAGTTTAGCCTCTGAGCTACCACGGCTCAGCCCAGCGTGCCCTGCGTGATAAGTGTAGACAAATCTTTAAAGTTATGCATCCCGGCTAAAGTAATCTTAAAAAGGACTATTTCCGTCAGTTGATTTAATAAAAAAATGTGATGGTGGTGATATTTTCATTACAAATTATAATCATATTATTGTGCTAATATTTATAGTCTTCGATTAAACAATATTCAACAATCCCTGACATTTTGCTCTCTTTAATTTTTAAATTACAAACGTTACTTAAACGTTACACTAGGATTATCCTGTATCGTGGGGGCAGTTTACATACATAAATTACACAAGGACAAACATTCAGACCCGGTACAACTATTTGTAGGCCATACAAATACGCGTTCCGAGCGGGATTCGAACCCGCGGCCCTTAGCGCTGCAACTTATTGCTAAGCCACTGGGCCACGGAGCCGTCAAATATGATAAATATCGACCTTGAACTGACCTTGAATAAAAACATAAAATGTCAACCACCTAGGAAATATACATATAGTGAATTAAATCAGACACTATGTATTATTCAAAAGTCACGCGTCAGTGGCACTCTCCGCGACCGCACGCTCTCCGACAAAGCGTGCGATCCTACAAAGGAATAAAGGAAACAGGAACTTTGTTGACAGTTAAATATTCAATTTAAATGTCAACAAAATCCGGAACTGCCAGTTGCGACATGGATATTAAACTTTAGAATTAAAATGAAACTTCACGTTTCCTAAACAAATAAAAACATTTGTGTTTGAAACTCATTTGACAAACACATTCGGTCTTATTTCAAAACAAAACAAAACAAAACTTTACATTGATGATTTTACGTTTGAGTTATCAATAATTCTTTTACAATTTTCTTCTTTTTTTTATAAAACTAAAGTGATAAACAAGCGAACTAACAGTCTACGTGATGGTAAGTGGCCATTGCAGTTCTGGGGCATCTGCAGCCAACTGCAAATTAAGAAGGAATTAATCACATCGTACGCCGTTCAGCTCGTAACATCAGCTCCGTAAAGTGTAAATATAAAATCAATAAATTTCGCATTAATATTGAAGTGCTGTTGCATTATAACATATCTAGAATATTAATACTTTAAAGTGTGTAAAAGTAAGTGCATCATTCGAGCAAAATAATGAGACTCAATAATAAACGCAATTTATTGGAATAAAAGTGCAAACCACAAGAGTGTATTAGTTGAGGTTAGTGTTGAAAAGATCCCAGACACACTACCGCTCAAGAAAACTGAACATCTAACATTCAATAGAATACAATAGAAGCTGCTTTTCATCGACTTTGTAAAGGTAAGTTGGCTTGTTGCGTCGAGCGTGTGGCTTATGATGATTCAGAGGACCCCAGATTGATTTCCCTAGTAGGAAACTTTTCTTAAATTTTATTGTTTTTATACTAATTAATTAAAACGTCAAATGTCTTCTAAAATAAAATTAGAATGTTGTCTATGGCTTCTTAATTCCAGTGAAGTAACGTCACATATGCAAAAAGCGATATCACTACAAACTGCATTTCTATATCTAAAACATGTTACAATGAGTTAACCGAGAAGAAAAGTACATGGCTGTGTCCAACTTGCGCCAGACCTAAAAGCAACAATACAAACACGCCAATAAGAAGCCCGCTCACTCACACGGTGCTTGATGAACAGCTCGACCAGACTTGCAACGTTACTCGTCGCGTATAGGATAGTGAACGGAAGATTACTGAATCATCAACAGCTGAACTAGCACTAATTGACGTTCGGGCAATCGTTAGGGAATAAATGAGACTGCTGGACGTGTTTAAGAAAAACATTCTGGAAGAATTTATACTAAAAACTAACAAAGTCCTTACTTCAATAAATTTTCTTGAAGACCAATACGAAAGCATTAAAAAGACTCGTCAGCCAAAAATGATGTATTTAAGTTATTACAGGTTGAAAATAAAACTTTACATTCTACAATAACAAAAAAAAACTAAAAATACAACTACTTTACAATCTGGAGCTAGCAATCTAGAAATTCAATGTATTCTCGAACATCGGTCTGAAAATATTATCTCCATAGTAAAACAACTGGCCGCAACTGTTAAGTGCAATTTATCTGATACTGACGTACAAAGTTGCGGTAGAATAATGAAAATTAACAAGAACATCTCCCAACCACGCTAACTAACTAATGTCTCACCATTAGACATTAGTTTAAAAAGTAGATCTACAAATATGTTTCCTATGACTAAGGCTAAGCGTTTGCACATTGCACATTGGTGCAAATTATCTATCTTGCGTAGTGGAAATTGACTTTCAGTGACATTGAGGAATACGTTGGATAATACCAAATCTAAAACTTTTCCACTTTTATTTTTGATGGCGTTGAATTGTTTGAGATCGTACAAAGCAAAGAAATCTGTCTGGCTACTTTTAAGGAGGCAATTAATATGGTTGCTTGGAGATGCGTACTGATTATTGTCAGGTTGCATTGTCCAAGTGATAGAACTCATATGGAAATCGCCAAGCAATTGAATAAAATTATTAACTACGCCCAAATCACTATTATTTATGGATTCAGTAGCATTATTAATGAAAGCTTGCAATGTCACGAGCGACCAGCGGAGGAATGTATACTGCGCACACGTGTAGATATTCTTTGACAGTACCTGAATTAAGTTCTACTGAGACCCATAGATTCTCACGCGGACTTTCCCACTCAATTTCTGCGTGAATTAATACCATATTTTTTCACTGCTATTAAAACCACCACCGATTTTCTTATGCTTACAAAGTTCAGATGTACATAATATCTGTCGTCGAAGATTTCTGTTAAAAAATAATATCATAACATGAGTTAAGAATCTGATTTCTATTAAGTTTGTACGTAGCCCTCGAACATTTTAATAATAACATGTAAAAGCATTGAATTTAAAAATAAAAATTATATAACACAACACGCTTATAAATATGATTAAGTTACGATAAATGTACAAGCGATTCAGAGTTTTTTATTAGTTTATAGTCTGATGATTTACATTTCCGCATAAAAACTCGACCGTTCTTTATCCAAACGAATTCGTATTTGAGTTCCTTAGCTTTGGTGCATGTCTTTGCATGCAGTGCTTTTGTTGCCGGTGGCAGGTGTTCAACAACGTATATAGGACATTTGTTTCCTCCAATGCCTATATGGCTGGTGTTTAATTTCTCCTCCTTGCATTTTGCTTGTTTGTTGAATGCTAGTAGCTGCATGAAAAATATCTCTGATCCTTGGGGTGCTGAATTTGACTAATACAGAGCGTGGTTGGGAGATGTTCTTGTTAATTTTCATTACTCTACCGCAACTTTGTATGTCAGTATCAGATAAATTGCACTTAACAGTTGCGGCCAGTTATTTTAGTGTGGAGATAATATTTTCAGACCGATGTTGGAGAATACATTGAATTTCTAGATTGTTATTATTAGTTTTTTTGTTATTGTAGAATGTAAAGTTTTATTTTCAACCTGTAATAACTTAAATACATCATTTTTGGCTGACGAGTCTTTTTAATGCTTTCGTATTGGTCTTCAAGAAAATTTATTGAAGTAAGGACTTTGTTAGTTTTTAGTATAAATTCTTCCAGAATGTTTTTCTTAAACACGTCCAGCAGTCTCATTTATTCCCTAACGATTGCCCGAACGTCAATTAGTGCTAGTTCAGCTGTTGATGATTCAGTAATCTTCCGTTCACTATCCTATACGCGACAAGTAACGTTGCAAGTCTGGTCGAGCTGTTCATCAAGCACAGTGTGAGTGAGCGAGTTTCTTATTGGCGTGTTTGTATTGTTGCTTTTAGGTCTGGCGCAACTTGGACACAGCCATGTACTTTTGTTCTAGGTTAACTTCATTGTAACATGTTTTAGTTATCGAAATACAGTTTGTAGTGATATCGCTTTTTGCATATGCGACGTTATTACTACACTGGAATTAGGAATTTACATTCATTTTTATTAATTACATTACATTCTAATTTATTTTTAGAAGACATTTTACGTTTTAATTAATTTGTGTAAAAACAATAAAATTTAAGAAAAGTTTCCTATAAGTGGGGATCAATCTGGGGTCCTCTGAATCATAAGTCACACGCTCGACGCAACAAGACAACTTATCTTTACAAAGTCGATGAAAAGCAGCTTCTACTGTATTCTATTGAATGTTAGATGTTCAGTTTTCTTGAGCGGTAGTGTGTCTGGGATCTTTTCAACACTAACCTCAACTAATACACTCTTGTGGTTTGCACTTTTATTCCAATAAATTGCGTTTATTATTGAGTCTCATTACTCGTATTTTGCTCGAATTTGCCATCAAAAAGGAAAGTGGAAAAGTTTTAGATTTGGTACTATCCAACGTATTCCTCAATGTCACTGAAAGTCAATTTCCACTACGCAAGGTAGATAATTTGCACCAATGTGCAATGTGCAAACGCTTAGCCTTAGTTATAGGCTAAGGCCTATAACTAAGGCTAAGCGTTTGCACAATTATTATAAAGCTGACTATGATTGCATTATAGCATATCTTAATGGAATTGATTGGCTGCAAACTCTGGGCTCATTTAATAATATAAATGAAATGGTATCTAGGTTTTATGAAATGTTACTGGTGGCAATAGATAAATTCGTCCTCATTTCATGTATAGTTATTCTATTTCACGATGAAAGTTTCGCCTTGATTGTAGTAGTGACGTGTACCGACAGGCGCGTTTGTGTGTGTAACTGCGATTCGTTCGACTCGCGATCGTGACTAAGCGCTCCTGAGGCCTACGCACACTAACACAATGTGTTACATAATGGACGGCTAACAACAACCAAAGTCAAACCTTCATCGTGAAATAGAATAACTATAAATCAATAAAATCATATCCTAATTGGTTTACGCCTGCCCTAATTAAGCTTATTAAACGTAAAAATTAATTACATTAAAATTTTAATTATATAATAACACACTAGATAAAATTGAATTTGCACACTAGATAAAATATTGCTCATCTAAGGAAAGTCTCACACAGTCTTTCCTTAGATAAGCAATTTTTTTTAAACTCAAAAACAATGCCACTACCAATATATATTACCCACTGAGGAAGATATTGGCCATAATCCGAAATATTTTTGGACGCATATGAAAAATATGCGACGTAAAGCTTCAAATTACCCTAATAAAATGTCTCTAAATAATCAACAGGCAAATTATAGGCAAGAAATATGTGATTTGTTTGCAATTCACTTCTCAACGATATTTAATAAACTATGCTATAAATCATTCTTCTCTGCCATTAATTTCGAAATCCAAATATTATTAAGGCAAGATTTACTTCTGCAAGGGAGAAATTGAGAAAAGACTAAAAAGACTTGATACATCTAAAGGTGCAGGCCCAGACAATGTTCCTTATATATTTATATATAAGTGTAGAACCGCGCTAACTACTCCGATGACCATTATATTTAACGCCTCCTTGAATTCTGGTATTTTCCCTGAAAAGTGTAAAGAATCATGGATCGTACCAATTTATAAAGGTGAAAATCCCACGAGTATTCCAAATTATAGACCTATTTCCATTTTATCCACTATGTCAAAATTCTTTGAGAGCTTAGTCTACCAATTAGTCTTCAAAGGCTTAGTAAGAGGTATCAGCTCGCAGCACGATGGATTCTACTCTGGTAGATGTACTATTACTAATTTATTCCCTTATGTTACCGATTTGATCGAGAATGTTGATAATATACTACAAGTAGATGCTATATACACAGACTTCTCTAAGGCCTTAGACAAAGTAAATCATACATTACTTACAAATAAACTGAGAATACTTGGAAGTAGTGAGACATTATTAGCCTGGTGCTCATCATACCTTTACGGTAGATCTTCTACCATGGTGATAGATGGTTATTGCTCCCGGCCATATATTATTTATTTCGGAGTACCGCGAGTGTCTAATTTAGGTCCAGTATTTTTTAATATTTTTATAGACGACATTATCTCGGTCTTTCAGCACTCGAAGTTCTATTTGTTTGCGGATGATCTCAAAATATTTAAAAAAAATTAAACAACTCTGACGTATAGAACTGTTACAAGAAGATCTTAACCGCCTAATCTAATGGTGTAACAACAACAACCAAATGTCCCTCAATTGCAATAAATGTAAATTAATTAGGTATACAAGGAAAATAAATTCTGCACAGTCAATATTATATCGGCACTGATAAATTGACTGTAGTTCAAGCAATTTATGACCTAGGCGTTATACTTGACAGCGAACTAAGATTCACCACCCACATCGATAATGTAATTACCTCAGCTACAAATATACTGGGTTTTGTGCTGAGAAAATTCAAAGAGGCATTCCTCTACTACGATAAAACTGTTTAATAGCCTGGTAAGGAGCAAACTAGAATACTGCAGCCTAATTTGGAGTCCTCGCTATAAAATCCATAGTGCTAGAATTGAAAGAATACAAAAGAGTCATCTTGCTGCGTCATCTTGCGTACCACTCGAATTGCAATCAAACCCACAATTCCTATGAGAAACGACTGAAACAATATAATGTCACATCACTGGAGTCACGTAGAAAAATATCAGATATAATATTCCTACATAAAATGTTTAATAACAATATTGATTGTCCTGCAATAGTACAACTATTTAACTTTAATGTGCCAATAAGGCTGCCCAGGAAACCGTGCGCCCTATTTTATGTAGCATTATACCGATCGAACTTGGGAAAATATTCCCCGTTAGCGAGACGGGCACGCACCTATAACGAACTGTCCTCGAATATATCTGGCCTCGATATTATTTGCGATAGTTTACCTATTTTTAAATCTAAATTATTACTTTCTTTAAATACAATACTAATTAATTCTGTATAATATTTAAATAAAATTTTATAAATGTAATGCAATCTGTGCAATATAATAATATATGTATATAATATTATTATTATGCATACATTTAATAGGCATTTTTTTATTGTAATATAATGATAGAATATTGGTCCATTTTATTCTTTTTTATAATCTTAATTTATTTTTTAAATTTAACATCCCTAATTATTTTCAAAGTTTTTTAACACTTAGTGTCATTGAATAAAATTAATGCATGTTGTGATTACCTTTAAAAAGAAGTAAAATTATTATGAGTGTTCAAATATCACGTACATATTATATGTAATACTGTTGTTATTTCTGTTGGTGGTCCTAATAAAATAAATAAATAAATAAACTAAATGACATTCCTGAGATTGACACCCTTGAAGACTAAAGTGGAATAACAACCAGCTTGTAATTATACTGGCTCTCTATACCTTTCAGTGCGAAACAGAGCAGTGCACGCATTGCTATTTGGCGACAAAAGTGGTTTATTTTCTCACCAAAATATTACATAATTATTGTACACAATGTTAAAATATTGCGCCTCAACGTTATGCTGTGGGAGACTGTGCCAAAGTTAGGCTTTATGCCTATTTCAGGACGCAAGGTTTTCGTTTTTTGGTGGTAATTACTTTTATCATGTTGACGGCTCTGTGGCGCAGTGGCTTGTGGTGCGTGCGTGCGTGCGTACGTACGTGCGTGCTTGCGTGCGTGGCGCGCGTGCACTCGCGCGCGCGTGCGTGTGTGTGTGTTGGTTTGTTGCTGGTTTGAATCGGGTTAGAGACATAGACATCTCTCTGTCTGGTTTGTAATTATGAATTTCTCTTAGTTGAATGGTAAAATGCGCTCTGACGCACACCGATGCGCTTTATGAGGTCCGAACGAAACCTCAAATATCATGTTAGCAGTTTTGGACAATAATGTCTCATTGCACTTATTAAATACTAGCTTTTACCCGCGACTTCGTTTGCATAGAACTTAAATATTTGGAAAATCTAAAGTGCACGCCTCATAAGCTTCATTTAATTTTGATGAAAAAAATGAATTAACAAAATAAATCGATTACACAAAGTATAAAATCGATATAGGCTGTATGGTAGATTTTTCCTTTCTCTATCAATGGTTAAGAAAAAATAAAATCAAATGGAAATTATTAGTTAGAAGGTACATTAATAAAAAAATAAAAAAAACATTTTATTAACAAACTACGCGTACTAGGCTATTGATATGAAATAGGGAACCAGGAAACCGGTCCCGATACGTCAATTTTTCGGCAGTTATCGTGACCACATACAAAAACAGCGTACAGACATCCGGAAGTCCACGTAATTTTTTTTATCAAACCGTTTTTTTTTTCAAAGTAGCAATATAATATAAAAAATGGTTTTTTAGAAAATATAAGATGGATTAGGGACTTGAAGCAAAATTAAATGTTAAAAATCATTTTTGCATCAAAACTATAAAAGATAAAGAGCTTTATAAAAATGTTATATATTAAGACCTTTATTGTATAAATTTCTTAACTACGAAAGTTTTGTTTGAAACATTCTTAAGTCTCATATACTTTATAGGATAATGACTATGGGAGCCGCAAAACTTCCGAAACGTCGGAAATTAAAAGATAAATTAAACGCGACAAAATCCTTAGTTTTATTCAAGCCTAGCGAATTGCCCCAGCTTCGGCTGAATATGATCTATATGTGGCGTTATTTAGATTTATGATAATTTAAGACCATTTATTTTTTAAATAGTTTTTTCAAAAAATTTACTTCAAGTTTTTTGGATAAAATCTCATCAAAAAAAAAAGATCACTCCTGACATTGTTCTCTATCTGTTCGAAAAGTTTCATTACAATCGGTTTAGCCATTCCAAAGATTACCCTGGACAGACAGACAAACACAGACGGTCAGACAAAAATTTTAAAAGTGGTTTTTCATTACTTATTTGCATGCAAATAACCCTTGCTTTAATAATAGGCAGTTATTTCGTTATTACAGACAGACACTTTAATTTTATTTATATGTATAAATGATCAATTCCGTTATTTAGACGACTTTGGAGAGAGGTACATACATAAACTCTCACGCCTGTCACCCAAAGGGGTAGGCAGAGACTACGGACTACCATACACTTTGGCACGATCCTGACACACCTTTCTCGAATTACTTGATATTTTGAAATTAGTCCAATGCTGAACATGGACCTCTATTTTTAAGAATAATGATGGCAAACGAGCGCACAGTCCACCTGATGGTAAGTGGGTGCTGTGGCCTATAAATACCTACATTTATCCTCAACAAAGAATCAAAATGCAGATGCGTTGTTAACCCTGAGAACTGAGATGGAATGCCTCATTTCCAGTAAAAAGGGTCTCCGGTTTTCTACACTAACCATAAGAAACAAGCAGCATTAAGCTGCTATTTTTCGCTGGTATTTAGTAAGAGCGTGGTTCTACCCTGGTCGAGCCCACCCATTAGTGGTAAAACCATAATAATATAGCAGTAGCGTGGCTCTACCACGTAGAAATCTTAGTCCTCAGTGGTGACAACGCATCTGTAGATTTTTTTACTTATAGTTGCAGGTGCTTACAGGCTGCAGTAGCCACTTACCATCACGTGGACTGTAAGTTAATTTGTCACTTCAGTTTTATAAAAAAATGTGTTAGAGTTTAAAAAGTTGCAACATTGAACATTCTAAGATTATTAGACTTTAGAAAATGTATATCTCCATTTATCACATGTCAGTAACTTTCCAATATCGTGTCGCGAGAATGATGTCGTCTAGACACATTTCGAGGTTAGTAATTGCATTGCACTATTGACATATTGATTTAAACCATAGTGAGATCGAGATCAGTTTTTTTTTATATAAACTATAAAGAATTTTATATATTTTTAATTACTTTTGTATTTGAATCTTTATAAAAAAGACGAAGTTACTTTGTCATCATCATTATAGCCTATATAAGTCCACTGCTGGAAGCCTCCCCATAGAGGATATTTGCCATAGTTTCACCATTTAGCAGGCGGGTGTTTTATTAGCTTGAGTTTTTATCAGAAACATGAAGAAATGTTAGAGTCACGCTGCAGTTATATTATGGTTGTAGCACGAATGGGTCAGCTTGACCAGGGAAGGACCACGCTCTTACAGAATACCAGCGTAAAAATAGCAGCGTAATGCTACTGTGTTTCGTATGTTGAGTGTAGAGAATCGGAGACCCTTATTAATAGATTTAAGACCTCCCACCTTAGTCCTCAAGGGTGACAATGCATATGCAATTTGATTCTTAATTGAAGATACTCGTAAATGTAGGTGTTTATGGACCACAAGCATCCACTTACCATCAGGTGGACTCTGTGCTCGTTCGTCACTCTTATTCTATAAAAAAAAATTAAAAATCGGTTTACAAGTGGCGAAGATATCGCGTAACATATGTACATACAAAAATGGGTGTGTGTAATAGTGTACACACGTAAGAAGTGAAACTTCTTTATGATATCATTTTCTACTATTTACAACTTAACAAAAATTGGTTAAGTAAGGTTTAAGCAAAAAAAAAAAATATTTCGTATTAAATTAAAGCTATTTTATTGTCATAGACATGCATACAAATAATATGATCAATAAATTTTATTACTGCTGCTACTTTACTACTGCTCTTATGATTATTATTGTAGTTCAAAAATTATGATCGAATTATTATTAACATTGTTATCAATATTATATACTTTTGTAATTAATGGCTTATGGTAGCTAAAATAAACATATATTATGTTTTACATTCTACGGAATCTAGTAGCCTAGTGAAAACTGCGTCAATTGTAGTGCCGGATCTTGTTGTTGATATGTCTAGACTGTTTTGCATTGATCAATTCAAATTATCCCTCAAAAATTTAACTAGCTTCGCAGATTTATCCAACGCAAAATTGACATTAAAATCTCCACTTAAAATCATAGGTATTTCATCATTATTGTTACGGAGAAAGGTGGTACCTCCTGTTGTGTACGGTAACAATGAATGGCGAAGAAAATTAATAATATCATTTACCTTCTGATTAGGAGATATATACAATGCAACAATCAAAATGTTTTGCCCATTTTCCATTTGGCATTGAGCCATACATAAATCACCAACCGATGATACCAGTGACCCGTGGAAGTCAGGACAGGTAACAGAGAAATCTATAGATGAAGTTACAATATTAACAACATCACTAGAATTATGAAATATTCCTACACCTCCTGCTCTAGTATTCAACCGATTAAATTTTGCGATGCATTTGAAGTTAGGAATGTTTATTTCATTTTCATTGTTCAGCCAAGTTTCAGATAAAAGTAAAACATTTGAATTTTTTACAATTGAATGTCGGTATGAGCTCTAAGACTTTGATAATTGAAAGTAAAAATGACAAACCTTTTCTGCAGTTAATTATCTCAATCAAATATTTATTTATAGTTTCTAATTTATTCAGAGAGAGATGTTTAAATTCTGTTTGTAAATCGATGGTAGATGATGACGTTCTTCGACCATGGTAAAATATTTTATCATTATTCGGAGTCGTTACATGCAATCCTTCAATACTCGTTACACGGGACAAAGCAACATGTAACAACGATTGACGTTGATGTTTCTCATATTCATATTTAACAGTGGTAGAGCCGCGCTGCAGCTTCTGCTGTAGCATGGATGGGCCGGCTCGAACCGGGGCGGTACCACGACCTCACAGAATACCAACGTAAAGTAGGAGCTTTGCTTCTGCGTTTCGCTTGGTTAGTGCAGGTGGCCGGAGGCCCAATCCCCCCCCCCCCATAACATGGTAGCGGAATTTAAAAGAAAGAACTACCCAGAGGGTACCAGCACCCCTGGTAATGGAGAATCCTCACTGAGCATCCACGGTCAAGCCACCTCTCCTGAGCGTGCTCAGGCTGCCCCGCGTATTCTGGGGCGAACCTGCCTATACTAACACTGCACGGGCAAACAGAGCAATAAAACCATGGCGACCCCGCCACGCTATCCGTGGACTTCTGCAACATCAGGGACTTCACTCGAACCTTAACGCCGTCCACTACCATCTAGAGACGGCGAAGCTCGGCCTTGTTTTTGACCGAGACGCAGGTGTCCTCTCCGGCTGATACTGTATTTTCCCACCAAAAGGCAAATTAGAACACTTTGTGCCCCGGGCTGGAGTTTGCGTATACGTCAGAGAGATATCTGTTCTCGACACCTCGGCAGTCCTGAAGGTACGGACCGGTCTATCTTTTGGCTGCGCGTAGACAGCAACTACCATCCCCGCGTCTACGGGTGCCTGTAAAGGTCCCATAGCGGTGATGCCGACACAGACCGACTCATCGACCACGTCCAAATGGCTACAGATTTCTTGCTACAACAGATCCCATCGGTAGAGATCGTGATACTTGGCGATTTTAACGCCCACCACGCCGAATGGCTCTGTTCACGTTTATTCGATCATGCGGGGAGATCTGTCTATGACTTTGCCTTGGCATGGTCTGACACAACTGATTACTTCGCTCACACGGATTCCAGATGTGGAGGATCATACACCTTCCTGTTGACCTTCTGCTGACCTCTCATCCGGACGGATATCAGGTTTCCGTCGATGCCCCTCTTGGCTCTTCGACCATTGTCTGATCCGGAGTGTGGTGCCACCACGCCTCCTCGCGGTTGCGTTCTGCAGGTTGCCGCCGTGTTTGGCATTACAGGTCGGCGGATTGGGATGGAATGCGTCTTTCTTTGCATCCTACCCATGGGCGGGTTTGCTTCTCGCCGGATGATCCCAGCGTTGTTGTTGACTCTGTCACCGATGTGGTGCTACAGGAATGGAACCATTTATTCCATCATCTGTGGTACCCATCGGTGGCAGATCGCAGCCTTGGTTTGGTCGCTCCTGTAAGACTGCATTACGCAGTAAGCAGGAGTGTTATCAGGCCTGGGCTGAGGCTTCGGCGGCTCGGGATGTAAACACCAGCATGCTTAAAAAGAAGTATAACTTCGCCTCCAGGTCCTTCAAAGAGTTATTGCCAAGGCAAAGTCAGAGCACATAGGCAGAATTGGCGAGAAACTAGTTCGCCTTCCTTCGGGAACCCGTGCATTCTGGTCTCGCCAAGGCTGTCCAAGGAAATTTCTGTAGCCATCACTACCATCTCTGCACAGGAGGATGACTCACTGGCCCACGACGCAAAAGAGAAAGCCGACCTTTAGGCTCCCTTTTGCGTCCAACTCGACTCTTGATGACAGGGGAACACACCGCCGACCATCCCGCAGTGTGAGTGCTCTATGCTTGATGTGCGATTCACACAGTGCTCAGTACGCAAAACACTCCTCTCCTGGACATCCACAAGTCGAGTGGCCTGATGGAATCCCGCCCATTGTGCTGAGGACGCGCTCCAGAGTTGGCACCGGTTCTAACGCGTCTTTTCGGTACTCCTACTCCTAGGCGTTGTCCCGAATTCATGGAAGACAGCTGTGCACCTGATCCCTAAAAAGGTAACCGCTCTGATCCGTGCAATTACAGGTCTATCGCCATCACCTCCTTGTTCTCGCAAATAATGGAGTCAATTATTAACTGCCAGCTCATGCGGTACCTTGAGGAGCACCAGCTGATTAGTGACTGCCAGTACGGTTTCCGTCGGGGTCGCTCAGCTGGTGATCTTCTTGTTTACCTAACACATAGATGGGCGCAGGCGATCGAGTCCAAGGGGGAGGCATTGGCCGTTAGTTTGATATAGCGAAGCCTTCGATCGGTCGGCACAAAGCGCTTCTTTCGAAGCCTTCCCATGGGCTTCCTGAGAAATTGTGCAATTGGATCACCAGTTTTCTGGCTGATCGGAGCATCAAGGTCGTAGTAGACGGTGCGTGCCCGATTACAAGACTATTAACGCTGGTGTTCCACAAGGCTGCGTGCTATCACCAACGCTGTTTCTTCTGCAAACCGGTAACATTCATTGCTATGCGGATGACAGCACTGGTGATGCTCTATACACCGGCCATGCCAATATTTCTCGGGAAAACGTCGCCGAGTACCGGAACAAACTTGTCGGAAGTCGAGACTTTGTTGACAAAGTCTCGGATTGGGGCGACTAAATCTAGTCCAGTTCAATCCCCAGAAGACACAAGTTTGCGCGTTTACCGCTAAAAGGAACCCTTTGTCGTATCACCTCAGTTTCAAGGCACTCCTGTTGCCTCAGCCAGTATCGGAACTCGGCGTTGACATATCGAGGACGCAGTTTCGTGGTCACTTGGAAGAGAAGGCAAAATTAGCCTCTAAAAGCTTGGCGTGCTCAGTAGAGCGGGCAGTATTTCATGCCGGCACACCGCCTGCAACTTTACAAGGCGCAGGTTCGGCCTCACATGGAATACTGTTCCATCTCTGAGCAGGGGCTCCCAGTGCCAGCTCCTTCCACTTGACCGCATTCAGCGCAGAGCGGATCGAATCGTCGACGACCGAGTTCTTTCCGATCGGCTTGACTCACTAGCACTGCGTAGAGATGTTGCATCTCTTTGCGTATTTTATCGCATGTACCACGGGAGTGCTCTGAGGAATTGTTCGACTAATTCCAGCCGCTCAATTTGACCATCGCACATCGCGACAAAACTCGCGATACCATCCATACCATCTGGATGATTGGCGGTCCACCACTGTGCGATTTAGAAGATGTTTTCTTCCTCGCACAACTTCCTTGTGGAATCGATTATCACCAGCGATTTTCCGGACCGATACGACTTAGGACCTTCAAGGAAAGAGCCTACCCTTTTAAAAGGCCGGCAACGCATCTGCAATTCCCCTGGTGTTGCAGTTGTTCATGGGCGGCGGTAGTCACTTAACATCAGGTGAACCGCAGGCTCGTTTGCCCCCTCTCCTATAAAAAAAAAAAATCCGGGAATGTGCTTCCTTGTGATTTATGAATAGTAGTAGAACAAAAACAAACCAGCGGAATGTGAGAACGCTTAACAACTATAGTCTTGTTATTATTAAGTGGAATTGTTTAAGATCTTTGTACAATTGGCACAGCCATTCGATTGATATTATTTTCTGCTGCGTGACCGGCTGCTTTGCGTCTCAATTTTTTCTCAATTCGAGGTAATTCTGGAAACTCAAGCCATGCTATTTTAACTAATCCATCATTATCGGTTTCTACATGAGTTAACTTTCCAACAGCACCATTCGCTAATCCGTCGGATACATCGATATTTGTGGTAATCATATAATAAATACTTATTACAAATGTTGTTTGATAAGGCAATCCATTTGTATTAATTCATGAAATTTTGTTTTCGATAAAGGATTCATTAATTTTAATGTCATACATAGTCTATAATGGCGATTTTAGTAAAATTTTTTTACTAAAATCGCCATTATAGACTAAGCCAAATTTAAGCCAAATTTTTATAGTACCTTTGTTGATTATGCCATGCAAATAACTTGATTTATGGATTTTCTTGCGTTTAATGTGCACATTGATACAGTGATCATCAGATAGATTTCTAGGAAAAGTATGAACCATTGAATCAATAGATACTGGAAAATTAATTATTTGGCCATAAATACCATATTGACCGTTAACGTGTCTCAATCTCCTAATTTGCACGAATGGGATTCGCGGAGAAATCAATCTTTCAGATACTAAATCTAACGGTGGTAAATATTCTGGTTTTTCTGGAAATTTAAATCCATTATAAGAAGCCATCATAGGAATGTTATTCTTATTAAATGATTGTAAACAGGTGCTACATAGAACAATATCCTATATATTAAGAGGAACTATTCTTTTTAAGATTGTGTCATGTTGAAGGCATGCAGATCGTAAGTCATCTTTAAACCATAGTCTTTCACAAACTGAGCATACATGACCAAATGAATTTCGAACAATTTTTTTCTGAAATTCATCATGAGCCAGACGATGCCGATGAAATTCCGTGTAAGCCAGAGGAATAGTTTCATTTTGTGATCAAATCATCTGACTCAAACAAGTTCTCATTTTGACCTCTGTGTTCTTCAATTTGTTCTCTTATTGTTTGATTGTCTGTTAAGTCTCTGGATTTATTAGGATCGGGCATATTTCTAATGTTATTAGCTGTAACAATAGCACATATGTCATGATATAATCTATAAATATTATGTATTGTGATTTTGATTATAAGTAACTGAGAAAATCTCACCTGGTGACTGAATTTTAGCCTTTTTCCGGTCTCCATACTCTTGCGCACGCTCTGCTTCTGATTTTTTTCATTTCCGACGGTTCGCTAACGGAGTTTCCTTCTTTTTCCGGGCTCTATACTCTTGCATTCGCTGTGCAGCGGTTTTTGGATGTTCATGGTGGATTGAAGAAAGATCACTAGTTGCCTGAGTTTCATTCTTTTTCCGAGCTCTGTACTCTTTTGAAAACTCTGCTGTTGTTTTCACACGTATGTTATTTGTTGTTGTGATTGAAGTACTAATTTGCAAACAATGACGATGATGGACATCAACTTCAACTATTATTGTATCTAAATACTCTATGGAGTTTTAGGATTCTGTCATTATTGAATCTAAAAATCAGTTATCGATTAATAAAAAAATATATAATGAAATGAGACATAGAACAACATTACTATCTATTAGTTTAGTCTTCCTGTTGTTTTTTAACAACATGACGGTGTCTTTCCAAGTAATTATGTACGAAAGCATACACTCCAAATAGAGCAATATTATTACAACGCAATGTGAGTTTTCCGAGTAACTGCAGATGTGCGCCAAACACCAACTTGTATGTGGATTTCTTGCGATGTGAATACTTTTAATCCATTTTGTCTTAAGAAATGCAAAAAATTTCATTTCTTTTTACTTTTGCATTATACTTTACCCATTAACTTTTTTCAGATAAATCCAGTTCCAGTAAATCCAGTTGTAAAAACTGCATTATGATATTGCAAGAAAGTACTTATTAATACTACTCATTACATAAAAGTATATCGGTACAGGAGTATTTGCTTTTATGCGGTTGCAATTTTGAAGGCACATCAAAAATCTAATATCCATTCCGCATATCTCTGCGGAAATGGATATTAATTTGACATCTACTAAAAATAATATATTGATAACAATTATATATATATATATATATATATATATATATATATATATATATATATATATATATATATATATATATATATATATACTTATTGCAATCTAAATAGCATGTGGGCACTTTACTTAATACACTTAATACTACTCATTACATAAAAGTATATGGGTACAGGAGTATTTGCTTTTATGTGGTTGCAATTTTGAAGGCACATCAAACAGCTAATATCCATTCCGCATATCTCTGCGGAAATGGATATTAATTTGACATCTACTAAAAATAATATGTTTATATATAAATATATATATACTTATTGCAATCTAAATAGCATGTGGGCACTACACTTTTCATTTTTACTGGTTTCATTTAGATAAAAAATATTTTTAGTATCTTTTAGTAGACGACAAACTAATATCCATTTCCGCAGAGATAACAACACAGTATTTTGATTTGCTTTTAAAATTGCTACCACTAAAAAGGCAAATATTCATGTACCCATATACTTTTATGTAATGAGTAGTATAAATAAGTACTTTCTTGCAATTTCATACTAAATAATAATTCTCATCAATATATTATTTTTTATATACTTATTGCAATCTATACTATACTATGCTGAAAGTTTACAGAGCTGTCTAAGACAGAAACAAAACGATAACAGAAAGATGGGAATACAGGCTATGGATATTTAAGACAACAGTCTTATTTCATCTGTGATCGTTGCAAAATGTCCTTCTGATTCATAACAAAATCATAAATAGACATGTTATCATCAAGTTATTTTGTGCGTGTTTGGTGTTTGGGATGTATATAGTTCCCACACTGTTCTTGTCTCTCTGTGCTGCTTTTAAGAAAAATTCTTTTAAAATGATGTACTTTCTGACTCGGGGCTGCTACTGATTTTAGAATAAGAAAAAAAAGAAGCCTCTTGCAGCAGCTTCTCCCGACTCGGTATTCTAAACCAGGACATTATCAGCAACAGCGTTAACGATCAATAGACCAATGAGACAGTCAAGGCATACAAAGTGTATAGAAGGATTAAAGGCCTGACTCTAAAATGTGAAATTATATAATTCATTTTAGTTCTTTGAAGTCAGCTTTTACTTTTTAATAAGGCTTAACTTTTTACCCTTTTGAGTGGACTAAGTAATAACAGGAGTTCAAAATAGCAAGTTGAATGTCGTTTTAGAAGTTACTATATAGCGTGTATATGTAATATTATATTATTAATTCATTACAGCCCTTCACAAGTCCACTGCTGAACATACGCCTCCCCCACGGAATGCCACAAAGCACGGTCCCGAGCTACCTGCATCCATTGACTTCCTGCATGTCTTACAAGGTCGTCACTCCATCTAGTGGGGGGACGCCCTACACTTCGCTTGCCGGTACGAGGCTGCCACTCGAGAACCTTTCTTCCCCATCGGTTGTCAGTTCTTCGAGCTATATGGCCGGCCCATTGCCACTTCAGCTTACTAATCCTTTGGTCTATGTCGGTTACTCTGGTTCTACTGCGGATATCCTCATTTCTAAGTTTATCACGCAGAGAAACTCCGAGCATAGCCCTCTCCATAGCTCGCTGAGCAACCTTGAGCTTCCTCATATGGCCAGCAGTGAAGGACCACGTCTCAGTTCCATATGTCATCACTGGCAACACGCACTGGTTACAATTTAGTTTTGAGGTTTTGAGGTATGCCTGACGAGAAGATGGATCGTAATCTCCGAACGCTGCCCAGCCGAGTTGAATCTGTCGATTGACCTCTCGGTCGAAGTTGGACTTACCTAGTCGGACTATTTGTCCCAGGTAAACATATTCGTCAACAATCTCGAGCTTAGTGCTCCCAACAACTACCGGCATAGGTGTGACATGGACATTAAAGATGATTTTGTTTTGTCCATGTTCATCTTGAGACCTATCCGTTGGGAGACACTATTGAGTCATTGAGCATAGTGCTTAGGTCCTCCAGCGATTCTGCCATAAGGACTATATCGTCGGCAAATCGAAGGTGAGTGATGTACTCGCCATTGATGTTAATACCGTATCCTTTCCAGTCCAGTAGCTTGAAAACGTCTTCCAATGCAGCGGTGAAGAGTTTCGGGGATATTACGTCACCCTGTCTTACACCTCTCTGCAGTTGGATAGGTTTCGTACTCTGGTTCTGTACACGGATAGCCATCGTAGCCCTACTGTACAAACACTTCAGCACCTCGATATACCGACAGTCCACATATTATATTATAAATGGACATATTATTCCTTACATCATCTTGGCTTTAATCATATTTCTTTAATTACGGTAATGTTGTTTGTGATCTATACTCACTAATAAAATAAAGAATTAAAAGTGAATGAATAAATCGTTAAAAATTAAAAATGGTAATGGTGTTTGGGATCTATATTCACTAATCAATCAATACATGTAACAAATAATTAAAAATGAATTAATAAATCATTAAAAATTAATAATTTGTAAAAATGCATGATACTTACAATCAAAAAGTGAGGTTAACATAAAATAAATACCAAAATTACACCCACGTTTTGGATCTTTCAAAAGAAAAATATAATCACTCTCCCTTTCACTATTAATTCACTTGGATTCAAATAAGTCTTTCTATTTTATCACTTTATTATAAGAAATATTTTTTTTTAAAGTCACCACTGAATTTTGATAAGATGGTAAGCATCATGGCCAATCATGGCTCGCGTGTAATGGTGTGCGAAATCGATTATCAAAAATCGATGGATCGATTATCAAGATGATCGTTTGCAATCGATTATCATTTAGATAATCGATTATTAGGGAAAACCATATAAGTTCTGGTTACCTTACTTATAAAGGGAATCCCCGTTACTTAGTGATGGGTAGGTACTACTCAGTAAAGTATTCTATTATAGGGGAAATCCCGAATAATGTTTTTGGTATTGTTTTACGGTTTTATTTAGTTCATAAGTACATGAGACGTACACGATCTCAGACATATACAAATAGCTAGTACATGGGACGTACACGATTTCAGACGTATACAAACCCGCATCTGTACAAATTACATTTAAAATATTAGTGTACCCCATTCCGTTCAGAGAATTCTTTCCAAAGCAGGTCAAAAAGTTGACAAATGTAAGGAGTAACCGCATGCTGCAAAAGCATCTATTTTACATATTTTTTTTGACACTGATTTGAAATTAATAACTGCTTGATGTTAAATTTGAATAATATTGTTTTTTTTTAAATAAATAAGTGTTATAATTCTGTTATAACTCTTATTTTCTACTATTTTAATTTCGAACTAATAATCGAACAAATTCGATTAAAAATCGATTAATAATCGATAGCCTTAGTTCGCATTATCAATTAATCGATTAGATAAATAATCGAATCGGCACACCATTGGCACGTGACGATCGAGCGTAACAGAAAAGTGTGACGATTTTTTTTCTCCCATACGTCGATAAAGAAGTTTCACTTCCAAAAATCACCGTATTTTTGAATTGAGAACCTTCCCATTTTTGTTGTTTTTTTCCCTGTCTTTATTTATTTAGTGTATATTGTCCCGAACTAATATATTAGGCTTTAATTTTACTGACAAACAGTTGAAAAACTTATTGAGGAGTAGAACTATTAGTGTTTCACAAACATAAAGAACGAATCTACTTCAGAATACAAATTGTAAGTTATTATAAATTCATATTGACAGTAATTATTCTTTATTGGCTAATAGTTTTCTTACCTGTGGGTTAGTTATAGCATCGCACTCCATAATAGAACTGCAATGATGTTATAATTATTAAATAAAAATTAATAAGTAAAAACTAAAAAAAAATACAGCATCCGACAGTGGTCCGCTAACAAAGCTAAACTCCTAAATCGTTAATTGAAGTCGTCTAAAAGGTGAATCCTTATGTGCTTGATTAGTTCTTAAGTTATTCCGAGTAGATTACAATCGCCACGCGAACTCGGCTAAACCACACCGCTCATTGAAGATTTGGACGATTCATGTAGAAGCGGCAATAGCAGATAAAATGTATTTTTTTCAAATGCTAGCAATGCTATTAACATTACTGGTATCCCTTTAACCACTCCTGGTAAGATTAAAATGCTTGTGTTAGGAGTGGTTCACAACAGTAGTCGAATGGCGGATTCAAACCAGCGCCCTTTTGAGTTCGCAATCCGTACTCTGCCGTTAGGCTACTATCGCAGTCAAGTAATACTAAAATACGTTCATTTTAATCGTCGTTTGAATACTCTTCTTTCTCTTTTGCAAAAAACCACGAATGACATAAATCGCGGTCTTCGTATTATTTTAACAAAAAACAAATTATTACAATAGTCTCGCGAGGCGAGATGAGGGCTTTGCACGCCATGCCATAAATTTCATGGACAATTGGCATTTATTGTCTTAATAGCGGGAACTGTGTATTTTGTCATGATATATGATAACTTTTAATTATTTTACAACACAATACAATCCAATACTCTTTATTGTACACCAAGAAAAGATAAAAATAACAGAAAAAAAAAACACCTGAGGGAAATACAAAGGGCGGTCTTATTGCTATATAGCAATCTCTTCCAGACAACCCAGAAGAAGAAATAAATAAAAAATACGAAAAATAAAAGTTTTATATCAGTACAAACAGTGATTGCGCCGTTTTTTTACCGTCTTATTTATTTTATCATCATCATCATTACAGTCTTTCACAAGTCCACGGCTGAACATAGGTCTCCAATGGTTTTCCACTCGCTTTCAGAAGCTCCGCTATTATTCCATCCTCGCCTGGGGCCTTGCCTTTTTAAGGTGATGGAGAGCCATTCTAATTTCGCGCAGACTGACGTCCAGGATATCATCGGAATAGTGTAGGATAAGACTTGCTTTTGGATCGTTACTTATTTACTTATCAAATTATAAATTGCAACTTTAAATTTAACATGGTAGAGCCACGCTGCAGCTATATTATGATTGTAACACGAATAGGAGGGCTCAACCAGGAAAGGACCACGCTATCACGCTCTCACAGAATACCAGCTTAAAATAGAAGTTTAATGCTAAGCTATATTTCGTATTGTGAGTATACAGAAACGTAGACCCTTTTCACTGCTAACGAAGAAAGGTTCTCCGGTGGCAGCCACCTACCGGTAGGCGATGTGTAGGGCGTCCCACACTAGATGGAGTGACGACCTGGTAAGACATGCAGGAAGTTGATGGATGTAGGTGGCTCAGGGCCGTGCTTTGTGGCATTCCTTGGGGGAGGCCTATGTTCAGCAGTAAACTTGTTAAGGGCTGTAGTGATGATGATGAGACATTTTATCTTTGTCTCAGGCGTGACATCGCCTGTGTTTGCCCAAGATCCTGATCCTGGATGCGGCAGGAGCTCTTGGGTGATGTATATAATAAATTGATGTAGTCAAAATAAAAATCTTGACTTTAATTGTATTAATTGCGTATAATTCAAGAACTAAGGGATGAAACAGGATTTCTATATTAAAAGATAATTACAAATATACATAAAAGGTGAACTACTGTGTTAAGTTAAACTAAGATATCGTGTATTGAATAAGTCTAGAACCGTTATTTTAATTCGAATGTTTTGATTGGCCCGGGCTATTTGTCATTGTTGCGTTTCGATTTACGATAAAACGCAACAGCCTGCAAAACTTTGATGCCTAGTCGAGGAAATATTTTGATGTCTATAAACCTCAGGATCCATTTAGCATTATGTGGATTATGTCGACGTTAGTCACCCTTATTCAAATTGTAAATAAAAATTGGTGATATATTGAAAATGGGCCAAATTAAAGAGTACTCTTAACTGACGAGCATGCATGGATGTGAAAGACGCGAGAGACATACGTCAGGATGGTTTTAAAATGGAAGCCTCTGCCTAACCCTCTGAGTGACAAGCGTGAGAGTTTAATAAGTATATTTTTTGTTTTTTTAGTATTACGGTGACAAACGAGCGCGCAGTCCATCTGCTGGTAAGTGGATGCTGTGACCCATAGACATCTACATCTGTCCTGGATTAATAATCAAAATGCAAAGGCGTTGTAACCCCTGAGGACTAAAATGGAATGCCTCGGTTCCAGTAAGAAGGGCCTCAGATTCTCTACACTCCCCATACGAAACACAAAAGCATTAAGCTGCTATTTTACACTGGTGTTTTGTGAGAGCGCGATCCTTCTCCGGTCGAGCCGACTTAATCGTGCTACATCTATACAATATAGCGGCAGCGTGAATTTAACACGTAAGATTATATGTTATTTACCTAAAACAGCTTTTTCAAGTAGCATTGCGTGCACTAATGTGTTTCGCACTGTAAGGTACAGAGAGCTAGTATAATTACAGTCTGATAAGCAATCTATCTAAGTCCAGTAAGTCCTTGTAGGCAACCATGCTTTCTTTATTTAAAGTTGGTTTGAATTTAAAAATAATGGTGACCTGATTTCGACTACTGTGGAAACTACCGAATACCTTCGGAGTTTTCATCAATTAACTTATCATCACAAAAATAGTAGAAAAAGAAAAGCAAAAGACCTTCTGCCTCTCTCTATCATCTCTCTGCCCAAGAGAGACACTGTGTGCGCTGCTGCGTGTGTTTTTGTTTATTTACTAAGCCAAACTTACCACTAACATTACAGGCTCTTATGACCTAATGCGTTAGAGTAAACATTTTATAATATTATAATAATAATAATAATAAAGCTTTATTTCTCCACACATTTACAGAGTTAACAAAAAAAATAATACATAGGACTATTAGAAAGTATTTGTTGGTTTATGTAGTCCCTCTTGTGTAGAAGCCTCCTCCAACTTGAACCATTCTTCGCGGTTTTTGGCAATTTGCATCCATTCTTTTCCTGCTGTGTTATTAATGTCATCCACCCATATTTTCCTTTGCCGACCTACACTCCTCTTGCCAAATGGTTATGTGCTATGCTGAAGCTATGTGTCCTGCCCATTTCCATTTTTGTATTTGGCTATGCTGAAGTGCATCCGTTAATTTAGTTTTCTTGCAGATATCTTTATTTCTTGTTTTTTGTATTCTCCTTAGTTTAAGGTTGCTTTTCTCCTTAGTTTAAGGATCTCATGTTGGCAAGACAAAATTTTGTATTTCACTCTTTCAGTATACACCTATGTTTGGCTTGCATATGTTAGACTTGGGAAGATACACGAGTCCATTATGACCTTTTTCATTCTTATGTTGTAATTTCCTTTAAGAATTTCTTTTTGAGCCCTATATTTTTTCCACGCTATGTTTATTCCTGTGTCTATTTATTTTTCATTGCTGTTTAATTCGAAAGATATCAGTTTGCCTAAATATACATAGTCATCAACATATTCAATGGACTTTCCTTCTATTTTGATTGGTTTTTTTGGAGCTGTTTGTAATCATTTTTGTTTTTGATGTATTCATTTCAAGTCCTACTTGGCTCTGAAGCATGATTTCTAATTCAGTCGCAGATTCACTGAAGAAAGCTATGTCATCAGCAAATCGTAGATCTGTTAACCTTTTATTTAGTATCCATATACCTTTGTTTTTCCATTCTAGGTTTTGAGATATGTCTTCAAGGACGGCTATAAATAGTGTATTTGACAGAGGGTCACCTTGCCTCACTCTTTTCCCAATTTCGAACTTTTCTCCGTGTCTTTCTAGTTTTATTTTGCTTGTACTCTTAGCATATATAATGTTCTTTAGCACACTTATGTATTTTTCATTTATTATGTTTTTTCTCAAAGCCTTCCATATAGATGAGTGTGATATGCTGTCAAACGCCTTAGCATAATCTACAAATGCTATGTATCACGGCATGTTGTATTTTTTTTATTTTTCTATTATTTGTTCCATAGTGTGTATGTGATCCATTGTTGAGTAGCGTTGTCGGAAGCCTGCTTGCTCTATTGGTTGGTTTCTGTCTATGTCTGGGGCTATTCTACTTAGGATTATCGAAGAGAACAGTTTATAGATTGAAGATAGTAGACTAATTGGTCTATAATTGTTGATTATGATATAAATGTATTTCCTTTTTATAGAGCAGTATTATGTTGGAGCTGCACCATTGTTTTGGTATTTGTTCTTGTATGATTAAGTTGAATAGTTTCGTCAGGTGGTTTACTAGAATAGGTGACCCAAGTTTTAGAGCTTCATTTGTGATTTTATCTGGTCCTGGGCTTTTTTCAGACTTTAGTCTTTTTATATGTCTTTCTATCCCCTTCAGTTATAGGAGTTAAAGTTACTTCTTCTAGTTGAGATTCTCTTGTATGTTTAATTTCCAATTGTTCATCCTTTTGGGTTTCTCATCTTGGGATGTTCTTCTGTAAAGCTCTGAGTAGAAAGCTGTTGTTCGCTTTACTATATCTTCTCTGTTTCTTGTTTCCTCTTTTCCATCTTGTAGACCTTGTATCCAGTTTTTATGCGTTGACAGCTCTTTAAAGGCTCTCTTTCAACTTTTATATGTTGCCATATTTCTCTCTATGATTATTCTTCTATGTATTTCGTAATCTTGCCTGATTGCTCCGTTTGTTTTCTTGTATAATTCTTTTAATTCGTGTCTCATTTCTTTAGATTTGTCTCTTTTAGATAGGAGTTCTGTACGTTTCAAGAAATCAGTTCTTGTGTTTGTTCGGTAATAATTTTAGGTTTTTCGTTACTGGTTTTTAATGCTTTATTCTGTTTTAGACTATTTGTGATGGTTTTTTCCAGCTCTGAGGTCTTTCTGTGTTCCTCATTGTTTCTTTTAGTGTTGTTGTATTTTCTTTTAGCTTTTCTAGGTAAGTTTCTTTTTCTTTTGAAGTCTTTAGCATGTTATTTGGGGCTTTAAATGATATCCTGTTCATTTTTGGGGTCCGGAGATTCAGTGAACATCTGACCATTTTATGATCCGATGGGAAGTTTATATTGTTTAAAACCTCTAAATTTGTGATTGCTTTGAGGTTGTAACTAGTATGAAATCGATTTCGTTTTTTTTGTTGTTGTTTGGAGACAACCAGGTCCATTTGCGAGAGTGTCTCTTCTTAAAATATGTGTTCATCACTGATAGTTTGTTTTCATATGCGTATTGAATTAATCGTTCCCCTCGTGGATTTCGTTGACCGTATCCGTACCGTCCAATTATCATATGTTCTTCATGTTTCGGGTACCCGATTTTTGCATTTAAGTCTCCAATGACTAGTAGGGTCTTATCTGCTAGTTCTTGCACTTTTTGTAAAATCATGTAGAAACTTTCAATTTCTCCCTCACTGGAGCTCTCAGTGGAGGCGTAAACTTGAATAATAGACAGTGATACCTTGTTGAAGCTCATTTTTAACAAAGCGACTCTTTCTGATATGCCTACGAAGCTCACGATATTTTGTTTCAATGTTTTCTTTATTAAGAAACCTACGCCATGGTGTCCCAATGTCTCGCCAATATAACAGAAAATATAATTGTTATGTTCTTCTATACTGTACCCTAATCGTTTAATTTCGGCGAGCCCTATGATGTCCCAGTTAATTTTGGCTATTGCATTATCTAATTCTAATAGTCTTGTCATTGACGATAGTGATGTTACGTTATAGGTGCATATTTTCAAAATGTGTAATTCTTCCGATTCACAGTTTAGATTTTCAGATTTTCTGCTCTTAAAATCTAAACTGTGAATCGGTATATTCAATGGAGGGTTGTGGTCTTCACCCCCCACGGTGACCAGCCGGCTTGGGGTGCTGATTGTTTTTATTTTATTTTGTTGTGTTGTTTGATTTGTCTTATCCGGATTCCAGTTGAGAGAGGCAGTGTTTAGTTTTTTTGAAGTTTTTGGCTCAAACACCGATGATGCTCTACCTCGTGCCGCATAATTGAGTATGCTTGGTTTTACTATTCCTTGTGTATTATTTGTAGATGGCTCATCAATACGTTTGTCAGTAATCTGTTTCTTCTTCGTGTTTTGTGGCATTGTTTCTGGTGATTCTACCTTTTCTCTTTTCCTTTCCTCTCGGTTAGAATCTTTTGGGTTTTTTACTACTAACTTATCGTATTTCAGAAATGCTAAATTTCCCTTCTTTCTTTCTTCTTCGAGCATTGGTTAGAGTTTTTTTGCGAGTTTTTAGAACCTCTTTAGGAAAGTCTTCTTTAAGATAGATGCCTTTGGGCAGGTTAGATTTGTTCTTCTGAAAAAGATGTTTTTTCCATGTCGTTGGCAATGAGACCGCTACTGGTCGATTTTTATTTGAACGTTGCCCAATTCTATAGATTTTGGCTATCTCTTGACTGTCCAGGTGTACGCCCGTCTCTACTATTATTTCTTTCAAATAGTCTACTAATTCACATTCTGTTTTCTGTTTCTCTTCTATGCCGAAAAATACTAGATTGTTCTTTCTCTTTTCCTTTTCCATGGATTCTATTTTCTGTTCAAAATTTGTTATTTTCGTTTTTAAGGTTTTGTTTTCTTCCAAGAGTGATTTCATTTTTTCGTCGAGTATTTGCATGACATTATTGGTGACATTGGTGGTTATTGTCAAAGTTTGTTGGTTCAGCTTCTCGTCCAGTTTAGTAAGCGGCAATTCCATACTTTGATCCATATTTATTTTGGTAGAATTTACAATTTTTCTACTGAAAACACTAGAACTACCAAAATACAAGTTCCTTCGTTCATTCAATACTATTAGGTTGGCACTACTTTTGTGACAGTGTCAGATGGACGCACTTTTTTGTAGGTTATCTTTATAATAAATGTTCTTGATTGACTAAATACACTATATACACTATTTTCCACTGACATTTCTTCGTAATTTGGAGCTATAGTGGGTTTCTTCAGATATTTTTGCAGTTTTATGGTTAATTATCCAGTTTTAATAGCAATTGTGAATTATTTCGACGGAGCTGATTCGTGTACGTGTTTACGTCCACAACATCGGAACCGGAAGCCAGTAAAGTGTAAACATTTTACTATATTTTAATTATTGTAACATATTATAATATAAACCTGCCTTTGAGAATTCACTCTAAGAACTTATGAATATGTTTACTTTATTAGGTTAAGTAGTCTGGAGGCGCGAGTGCGCGGCGTCTTCCTTAGCAAGATTGTGTGGGTGCGCGGCACCGCCTCCGCCACACGTACTACTCCGGGACTTTATAGAATAGAATAGAATGTAAAAATACTAATTCAATATAGATTATTAATAATTCCCATCCAAAGTTGTTTTTTCACTTTTACCACTGGTTCGGAAAAAACCTCAGCCCTAGGAAGAACCAGTAAAAAACCCATCAGGACAAAAGTCCCGTAAGTATATATTTGAATGTGGAAATAAGGATAAGTGTGATGATTTATTCGTATAATCGTTTTATACCAGCAGCATTTAAACAATTTTGATACTGACTTACTTAATATATTTCTAAAAAATTGCGAAGATGGAATTTTTTTCTACCGCATAATTATACTGTGGGATTTACTATCGCCAGCTGTTTTTCCGGATCAATATAGCAAAGGGACCTTCAAGAAAAGAGCCTATCTTTTTCTAAAAGGCCGGAACTTGTTGAACGAAGTAGAACCATGCTCAAGCTGTATTATGGCTGCAACATGAATGAGTCGGCTCAAACGGGGAAAGACCACGCTCTTGCAAATTAGCGTCTTAAAATAGCCACATAATGCTGTTTTAGCTTCTCTCTTCAGGACTCTTCAAGAGTGACAACGTATCTACATTTTTATTCTTAATCAAGGATTAATGTAGATGCCTATGGTCCACAGCATCCTCTTACCGTCAAGTGGGCAGTGTGCTCGTTTGTCACACTATATCTATTAAAAATTAAAAGAGTTCAAGCATACATTATCAGGTGGACTGTGACGAGTACACACCGTTTATAATCCTACGTGTATAAAATAAACTGTCAAGAATATTCGAATTTGTCATAGACGTCAATCAAGTTGAAGAGATTTTGCTTGAATTTACAGTTGATTAAACATTTCAAAGAAATATCTATCAACTGTCACATTTATTCCCTAACGACTTTAAGTTTAAAATTTAAACTTTACAGTAAATATATCAACTTTCGGCAATCTATCTCGATTAGCTTAGACTCCTCTGGATTAAGCAAAATGGAAGTTCATTGTTAAATAAACTTTGTGTTAGCAAGGATTAGCTAGTCCTTAGGAGTCTAAACTGCAAATAGAGCAGTCTAATGTTTTGTATGCGTTGTCACTCCTGAGGACTAATATGGAATGCCTCGTCATCAATAAAAAGGGTCAATTCTCTACACTAACTTGCACTATTTTCTTTCGGTGGTAAGACTCTTTCTTTGCCTAGTAGTCTGTCTGGGTAGATACCACTCACGTACCTAATTCCGCCACAAAATAGCAGTGTTTGCATTGCTGTGTTCCGGTCTGAAGTGTATACAGAGCCAATTTGAGTGCCCGCCATTTTTCAACATTCCATATTAGCCCCCTGCTGCAGGTGTCCGTGGACTGCAGTGGCCACTCTCCAGTCTTCAAGGGTGGCAAGAAACTCTAATAATGTAATTAAGGTTACGCAAATTAAAATTTGTTGCAAGTGTTTATACAGTGACCTCATTCTATTTATGAACTATTAACTCTTAAGTCGATCCAATGCTTTAAGAAATACATTTTAAACATACATTTTTTGCCGAAAAGAATCTTTACCTTGAAAATATTTTATAATGATTATTTCGGAGTGCAAGTTAGCTAACTAACCCCAGAGTACTTCTCATCCAACACTATTCTGATGAGTGCTGTGTAGTGGCGGAAAGAATATCCACTACCACATATCACATGGATATCAAAAGAGACAAAAGAAGAAAACTAAAACGGAAAATAGGCAGCATATTTCTCCTAATAACAACTGAAAAAAAAAAGTGGTTACCAACGCGCCTGCCATGTGTAGCTCGATCAGGCAAGAATCACGCTCTCACAGAATAACAGCGTAAAAAAGCAGAATAATGCTGTGTTTTGTATGGGGAGGATAGAAAACCGGAGACCCTTTTTACTGGAAATGAGGCATTCTATCTAAGCCCTCAGCGGTCACAAAACATCAGCATATCGATTTTTAATCGAATATAAATGTAAATTTCTTTGGGCAACAACATCCACTTACCATCAAGTGGACTGTGTACTCATTTGTCTACCTTACTCTATAAAGAAAAACTTTGGCAAATATTTCCCCGATGGGGCAAGCCCATGTTCAACAATGGACTTTTCAAAGTTTGTTATAAATTAATAAATGAACTATTCCGATGATATAACAAAAACTATTTTCATAACCAATTTTGACATTAGTAGCTGCTTCTAGTACATTCAGTGTATACTTACGTGCATAAATTATGTAAATCAGTGCGTGCGCGCGTGCTTGAATGAACGTAATTGTATTTATCTAACAGCGTTTCACATATTGATTAAGTTTCGTATCTCATGCCTCACTTATGTTACCTACTCATTACCTATCAACTACTACCATATAATTAATCATATAGCTATATCAATAACTGGCCTACAGATCGTTATTGAGAGGAATATATAAAAATATTATTTGAAAAATTCATTTACGTCGCATGTTGCAGACCTAGCCCTAGCTGGCTTATAACTCTGAATACGAGTCCGTAGTTTATTTTATTACACACACACTTACTCCCTCTCACACACACACATACACACCACACACACACACACACACACACACACACACACACACACACACACACACACATACACACCACACACACACACACACACACACACACACACACACACACACACTTACTCTCTCTCACACACACACACCCACATATACATGCGCTCACGTGTAAATTAGTTTTTAGTTTTTTAAACTAGTTTTTTTTCTTTTTAATATAACTTTATTACAAAAACAGTATTACAAAAACAGCAATTATAAATCATATTCACGCACGAAGTGTACTAAAGTTAAAGGTATGTTGATAAATGTTACATTAAGGGACGAGAGTCTGGTGATTAGTCATACAGGTCTTTCATAGTACTAACACCAGACTCTCAAAAATTAAAATAGTTATACCATGCAAATAAAGTAAACATTATATTCATTGATATCATTGATAGAAATACTTGGGCCACTCAGAAAGTTTTGTGAATCTAAAAAAGTTCGATGGTTAAAGTCTTTATTATGAAATATTTCAAGGTACTCCACTATCGTATATACAAAGTTTCATGCGTCTGAACCAATTTTCGAAACACTTTTCGAATACGCCTCAGACACTTCTACGGCTTGCTTGAACGCTGGTTACTCATCTTAATGCAATGAAAACCGTATCTCTTTAGCTTATTATTTTATTTTTATCAGGGCAGTAAGGAGGCCCAAAAGTTGAAAGGGCTATAAAGAGGCTCAATAGCGTCGTGCTGTCCAGGAAATCCCTCGTTTTTATCGCTGAGTGCGAGAGCGCGTAGTGTTGTTAAAGGAGTAGCCCTCGAAGCCCTGCGTTTACATTTACACTTTCGTCAGACATTTGGTAGTGTACCATTACTTCGATTTCATGAGCTAATTAATACCAGATACCATCAAAGTGAAAAAAACTTGCAATCAAAATCTTCTATGCATTTCTCGATTGATTTACTTTGGTACGCCTTGGTTTATTTTGAAACAGCCATCGACTAGCGCTTTCTTTCTGGATCATATTGATAAATCCAAGATAAATCACAGGTGATAAGGTTGTGAAGCCGTGTGATGGCGGTTTAAGAATAACCACTACCCCATATCATCCCGTGGTTGTCGTAAGAGGGGACAGGGGGAAACTGAAGGAGATGCGCAGAAGCATCATCTTGATAGCAGCAGAATAAAAATTACTATCTGTGGTTGCCAACCCGCTTGCCAAGCGTGGCAACTATCGCAAATGAATCAATCGTCAGTTGACTTTTGAAAGGCTGTAATGTACAAGGTTGTAAATATGCCGAGAAGAGCCTGCTTCAATTTTATCGATTATGCCACGGCACCATTTCACGCGGGCTTGGTTCTGAGCATCGGTGATGTTCGTCACCCAACTCAAAATTATCCTCCTCACGCGAAGGTGTGCGTGTAAAATTCCATGTCTTTTCGATCCAATTTGCTATATGTGCTGAATATCTTCATATTAAAAATTAAATAATAGAAAAAATTCTTCCTTATGTTCCCTAAGTTAGTCGACCGTGCTTAATTAGTTGTATCAATAGTGCACGGTTGTTTTATGAGGGTTTATCCATAAATGCCATTTAAAGTCTATGACAAGTTTCGTTCGGTTTTAGGCGACATTTGAAATCGTAATAATTATCGCACGCAAATGCGAAGCAGATCCATTTTTCATTTAAACACGATATATAAATTAATCCCGTAAAAAACTATAAAGCGATTTTGAAATTGGAACATTCGAATTTTCACTGTAAATAATCGTATTTTCAACATATATTCTAACAAGCTGGCAAAATTAGTAAATATTCGCGATAAAATCCGTAAAATCTAGTTTTATTTAAATTTCTCATGTACTTTACAAATCCTTATGACAAGTGTTCAAACCGAGGTTTCCATCAGAATCAGTATTCGAACGTATAGAAATAACTTCACTTCAGAAAACTCGACAAAAATAATTTAATTTAAAGAAAGTTTTTTTTTTGCAAATTGTATGTGGTTCTATTACCTCTAACTGACACGCGCATCGGGAAAGCGGGGTCTTTGATTTTACTCTTACTCCCCGGCCAATGCAGAGGTAATAAAACCACATTTGAAAATTATTTTTTTATGGTCGAGTTTTCTGAAGTAAAGTTATTTATATACGTTTTAAAACTAATTCTGGTAACGCACTTAGAGAGGACCACAGAGTTTTTGATTCAACTACGAGTATGCACATATATAAAGATAGGTTACAATACAAAGTTTACGGTGAATTAATTCGGCCGTGATACACTGTTCAAAAGTCACGCGTCAGTGACACTTGCCGCAACCGCAGCACTCAACACGGCCTGCGGTGCAGTGGGAATAACGCTCACTTTAATTCATACAATTGTACGAAATCAAAGTATGTAGAGTTACAATCAATAAATTAACGTATATATTACGTAGTAGAGCCACGCTGCTTTATTATGGCTGCGTGCTTTTAAGAGGGTTGCTGGTATCTATAAACTACGATTGCCACTTACCATCATTAGGTTATATTGATTGTTATTTTCATAGATATAGATATTTGCCTTAGATGATTCGTTTGGCAGGCGGGTTGGCAACCACAGTTAATTATTATTTTGACTTGTTATCAGGAAGATGCTGCTGCCCATCTCCTGTTGCATTTCCCTCCGTCGTCTCTGAGTCACCCACTTGATGATAAAGGGTGGTGGATTATTTTACGGTGTCATTACAACGCAAAAGTATACCCCCTAAGAGGCAATCCATGGGTAGGCCTATATTCAGCAGTGAACTTTTGATAGGCTGTAATTAATGAGTGCAAGAATAAATTAGAAATGATTACAGCTTTTTCTGAACCTTTCAAATAATTTACAATTATTAAAACCACAAGTTATATGTATGGTAACTGTGCAAAATGATCTTAAATTAAATATTGAAAGTACCAATTTAAAATTCTTATCTTTAACAGTTGCACCAATTCATGTCAGTTCTAAGAATAATTGAACGAGATTGCTCCATCGGGCAACCACACACTCGACGAGTAGCCTTTGTTGTCGACATTTCATGCGGCTTGCCTCGTCGTTTGATATGCGTACAGAAAAGGAGTGGAATCACTTACAAGCGTCTGTCTTTCCCTTCGTTAACAAAGTATGTGTCTTCAAGGCAAGATTAATTTTATTGCGCTAAGACAGAGCGATTTACCACTTAGGACTCCGTATCCACTTATCACCAATTAATAATAATAATAAATAAATACATAATCGGTATATGGTAGAGCCATGCTAAAGCTATATTATGGTTGTAGCGCGAATGGGTTGGCTCAACCGGGGAAGAACCACGCTTTCTAAGAAAAACAACTTAAAATAGCAGCTTAATGCTGCTGTGTTTCGTATCGTAAGTGTAGAGAACCGGAGACCCTTTTTACTGGGAACGAGGCATTCCATCTTAGTCCTCAGGGATGACAACACATCTGCATTTTGATTCTTAATCGAGGAAAATGTAGATGTCTATGTGCCACAGTATTCACTCAGCATCAGGAGGAATGTGTGCTCGTTAAATACCCTTATTTAAAAAAAAATCGTTTATGTCCAATCACAATGGCTCACATGAGAGGGTATTTAATATTTAAATAAAACACTTACTTGGCCTTTATGAAAGAGCGGAATCTGTACTAGGATACCTTATGTTACAGTTCTCCGAACCCCCACACTCCAGTGTATTCTTGACAATTGAGTGTTTTTTTATAGAAGAGGGAACAAACGAGCATTCGGCTAACCTCATGGTAAGTGTCAACGACCACAACACCAGGGGAATTGCAGTAGCATTGCCGGGTTTTTAAAAAGGAGTAAGCTCGTTTCTTGAACTAATTAGAATTTAAATAAAATATTTATTAAAAAAATCTTGCAATTAAACACTGGCTTATAAAAAGTAAAAAAAAAAGTGCGTGAGTGTCGTGGTACACTCGGTTGGAGTTTAAGAATGTAGGACTTCTACATCGGTGAATATTGTAATTTTAATGCGCGGGGTCGAGGTGGTGACACTGAAAAATTTAAATACAGCTAGGTCTAAATGAGATTTGAGATATGATTTGTCGATGAAATTTATTATATTTTATAGCATTAAAAGCTCCGACACCGGTAACCGGACACATTGTATATATTAAGATAAAAGGCATTTATCAAATTGGTATAATGTTTTTATTGTTTAATCTGTGAATCGTTCACAGACCTATGTCCGAATGCCGTGACGGCAAACGACATGACCATAGAACACAATTACTCTCTACCAAGAGGACATGACGCTCTCTTATGCCGTCTAGCCCCTCTACGCCACCGCTCTCGACTCCCTTGTGTGTACGTATACTATACACTTCGTTTTTTCTCTGTGTGAGTTGTGTACTGAGTGTGCCTTTCTATTCGACTATAGTATATGACGGTACCAGCACCATTGCACGTGCGGCGGCGTCGGTGTAGTTAGACAGAATTCTTGTAAACAACACGTGCACCGCACACCTGCGCCAATGCACCTGCGGTGGCGCCCGTTCTGGTTGTATAAAACGGACGGAGCGGCCGCCGTTAGGGCAGTCTTGGCTCTGGCGTGGAACGGTGCGATTGTCGTATTCCGTTACTAGCTTATCCTTGACTCGTTGGATAATTAATTCGTGCAACCGAATTAATTATTATTCTTAACTACAAAATTAGTCTCGGTACAATTTATAGTTGTATTAAGTAATCTATTGTAAATTAACTTTATTTAAAAGAAAAGTCCCGCTGGGTTGCTTGCTGGTTCTTCCCGGGACAGAGGTTTTATCCGAACCGGTGGTAGTAGTACTATATTGAATAAAAGTGATTCTATTCTATTCTAAAAGCCTTTTCATGTGACTCTATACATCATAATAACATCATTCATAAGAAGTGGGAATAAAGCTTTCCATTTAAGTTCTCTATATTCCAAATGACCTTTCTACATATACTTGACCCCTTCACCGCTTGTTTACACACTTTGTATTTTTTTTCAATATTATTGTTTTTGGCACGTCATTATTTATTTATTTATTTCACTCCATATTTCTTTATTGGTTTTCATTAATTATGAATTCTACTATCAGCTATATGTTTCCATCTGGGTAACGGACAAATTTTTTTTAAAATGTGTAACTCTCTATGTACGGAACCCTCAACAAGTGAATATGATTTGCGCGGCGTTGCTTCTCTCTCATTACAACGTTGCTGCAGTGGCCGTATGAATAAATTCCGCGGAAGCTGACGGGGTTTCAGTTCGTAGCGATCATTTCAGATTAAAATTTCATTCCGTTTCTTACGGAAAAACTTTGATAGCCTTTTTGTCTCTAAATGGAAAGTCCTTTCGGAAAACAAACCTGTTTTATAATTATATTACAACTTAAACACGTACGATTTTCATTTACAAATAATGACAATTTTTGTAAAGAAAGCGTACACAACATAATTAATACTCAAGTTTTAGAAAGATAACCGTTATAGCTAAATTATTCATAGAGAAAGTTAGAAAACAGTGATTAGCAATACCATAATTAATGGCGATATTTGTATCTGGCCTAGCCAGATTGTTTGCTTATATAAGATACCATAAATAAATAAATAAATAAATAAAATGTTTATTTCTTTCACAAGGTTTGTCTTAAATCTAGAACATAGGTTGACTCATTCTTTTAAGTGCATTTGCACCTTTTCATATTTGTAGTACTTACGAGTATCAATAAAGAATTAGGTAACAGATACAATTAATCTTTATCTTAATTATGTTTTTTTTTATAGAATAAGGGTGACAAACGAGCACACAGTCCACCTGATGGTAAGTGGTTGCTGTGGCCCATAGACATCTACATCTATCTTCGTTTGCGAATTTAAATGCAGATGCGTTGTCAGCCGTGAGGACTAAGATAGAATGCCTCTTTTCCAGTAAATAGGGTCTCCGGTTCTCTACACTCACCATACGAAACACAGCAGCACTAAGCTGCTATTTTACGCTGGTATTCTGTTAGAGCGTTGTCCTTCCCCGGTCGAGCCGACCCATTCGTGCTACAAGTATACTATTAATATAGCTGCAGCATGGCTCTACCACGTAAATATATGTAAATTATGACTTATACTATATATATATATATATATGTAAGTATGTATGTTTGTATTGGTATATATATATGTGTGTGTGTGTGTAGTATGTATGTATTGTAGTTTTTTAAGCCTAACGGTCAACCTTTGTTTTATATTCCCTGCTCGTCACAGGATATAGTTGACAGATGCTGAAAATGATTTCTTGCGAATTGGGTATGAGTGCGTTTAACTGTGGCCACTTTATAATGTCTTCTTTTATGCAATATGCTCGGATCAAATTTTAATGACTTGTGTTTTTTTACTACAGTATGGACAATATAAATAGTTTTCTAATTGTTAGTACATCGGCAACGGAATACAGAGCTTGTGTTGCAAAACTGCGATTTTTAAAATACATCACCTTTAGTAACGCTCTTTGAGCCCGTTCCGCCACGAGAAATTTAGTTTTAGAGCCCCTGCCCAAACAGTCGGACAGTAAGTTAATATTGGTTGTGCTAATGCCATATGCACTTGATTGATAAGTTTCTTGTCGGCAACATGTCTCAGCATTTTAACAATCCACATCAGCTTGCGTGTTCTAGTCGCGACCAGATCAATATATAATTTTAAAAAAATAAAAAAATACGCGATTGCCAGGAGAGTCTTTGGTCTAGCATAATACCAAGGTATTTAGTTGATGATACTTTAGATATAGAGGGACAGCGACAGTTAGCATCTTTACCAAAATCATAGACATGTATTTTAATGTCGAAATCATTACTGGGGTAGATACTGTCTAAAATTGAAAAACACATGTAGTTTGTCTTTTCTGTATTTAGCGTCGGCAGTCATTTCCTGTAGTTTATTAGTATACTTATTTACTATAATATACTTATTTTGCTCTCGTGGTTAACGTCATCGAATCAGAGAGCTTATAAAATTTCTTACGCCGCTTACCCACTGTACCGTTGATAAAATGTTCGAAATCCATATACCAAATTTTTTTTTCGTTTGCACGTTCTTTATGAATGCATATCCAATGCCTCATTACAAGCGTTATTCATCTCTTGTCTAGCCTGAATAGTTATACAATATACTATTTAATATGTAAATTATTCTTCTTAATCATTTAGTACCTTTAACCAACGAGTATATCTGCATAGGGATATGGATGTGAAAGAAGCGAAAGAGAAGTGTGACACGATCGTGTTAAATGGAAGTCCGTAGTCTCTGCCTATCCTTCTGAGCAATAGGTGTAGGTGGGTGAGACTTTTTACACTATTTACTAAAACCCCTTTTTAATTTATTGAGCATAACTATTTATATATTTATATTAAAAAATAAAATATAACATATTTATTTAAAAAAATATTTTAACCACACGAGAACCACGGGGATTTATCTCTGTAGTACAGTCTATTTTATTTTAGATTTTCTTTAAAACGTTACCTGCATACTGCAGTTTACATACATTAATTTCATAAAGACAAACATGCAGACGCAGAACAATTATTTGTAGGCTATACAAATACTTGTTCCGTGCATGATTCAAACCCGCGGCCCTCAGCGCTGCAACTCATTGCTAAGCCATTGCGCTACAGATCCATTTAAAAAAATGTTTTCTACAGTCGTCATAGTCATGTGTACTATCTATAATTATGTTATATTAGAATATGACGTATCCAATTAATAATACGAGAAAAGTGACTAAGATTATACTAGGGTGGTCTGAAAAGTTTCCGGCCTCGACGTGAAGATGGCAGCACTCGTCAATAAAAGCTAGTAAATGTAGTTGTGCATCTTTTAACATTTACGCATCAAAATTTTAGCCACTTTGGACGCGTAGTTGTTACTTGAAAGTCGTTTGAGTGAGTCGATGTGAGTGTTTTTGTGAAAATTGAAAAAATTGAGTATCGAGCTGTTATTAAATTTTTGTTTTTGAAAGGCAATACGCCTACGTAAATCAAAGATGAGTTGGATTCTGTGTACAAGGACTCTGAACCATCATTTACCACAGTGAAATTTTGGGCAGCTGAATTTAAACGTGGCCGTGAGAGCATGGGAGACGATGAACGTTCGGGACGTCCAAAAACTGCAACTACTGACGTAACATCGCTAAAGTTCACCAAATGGTGCTAGACGACCGCCGAATTATAGTGAGAGAGATAGAAGAGGCTATGAAAATGTCAAAAGAACGTGTTTGTCATATATTAAACCAAGATTTAGGTATGAGAAAGCTGTCAGCGCGTTAGGTGCCGCGTTTGCTCACGTTAGACCAAAACGTGTTTGAATGAACATTTCTAATGCTCTGTTGGCGCAGTTTAGGTGCAATAAATCCGAGTTTTGGCGCCGATTAATTACTGTAGATGAAACTTGGATACACCATTATACGCCCGAAATAAAAATACAGTCAAAACAGTGTACTGCAAAGAGGGAACCGACTCCAAAAATAGCAAAAACTGTTTTTTCGGCTGGGAAAGTGATGGCGTCGGTTTTTTGGGATAGTCATGGAGTTATCTTAATCGATTATCTTCACAAGAGAAAAACTATTACAGGAGCATATTACGCATCATTACTTGACAAACTGAAGGCAGAAATTGCTGAAAAAGGAAATCCTGTTTCACCATGACAACGCGCCGTCTCACACCTCAAAATGGCAACGCGCCATCTCACACCTCGCCATGGCGAAAATCCACGAATTACGGTTTGAACTGTTTTACCATCCACCTTACTCACCAAATCTAGTCCCAAGCGACTTCTTTTTGTTCCGAAGGACTGAGATTTTCGTCTAATGAGGAGGCAATCACCTTTATGAACACTTATTTTGCAGAGAAAAACGCCGAGTACTATTTGGACGGGTTAGAGAGATGGGAGCATCGCTGGAAGAAGCATGTAGAGTTACAAGGAGACTATGTAGAAAAATAAAAACAAAATTTTAAGAAAAAAAGTCTAAGATACAAGACTTTTTTCTTAAAATTTATTTTTATTTTTGTCTGAAACTTTTCAGACCACCCACGTATACCTATGAATTAATTAGATTTTAGTTTAATTACTAAATAGCGTGTTTTCTATATTATTTTAGATACGAGTGAGAAACGAGCACACAGGCCACATGATGGTAAGTGGATGCTGTGGTCCATAAATATCTTCATTTCGATTAAGAATTAAATTGCAGAATGGAATAGAATAGAATTGAGTCATTTTTATTCAATATAGATTACAAGAATACTTATTGAAAATCATTTAAGCTTTAAATGGGTTCGGAAAAACAGATGTTTTTCCGAACCCATTTTGTGAACCAGAGGAACCTCGAAAGAACAACCAAGAAACCCAGCGGATTTTTTAAAATTAATTTACTATATAATATTTTATACAATTACATGAAAACATTTAGAAACACCGTGGTAACGATCACCTCATTCCCAGGGGTTATTATCGATCATGTATTTAAATGCGTTATAACCCTGAGGATCATGATGGAAAGCTTCGTTTCCAGTAAAAATTATCTCCAGAACTCTACATTCACCATACGAAACGTAGCAGCATTAAGCTGATATTTTACGCTGATATTCTGTGGCGTAGTCCTTCCCCGATCGAGCCAACCCATTCAAGATACCAACCATAATGTAGCAGCATGGTTCTACCACGTAAAAAAGTTTTCGTATGTAACTACTTTCTTGGGTTTATAAATAATTAAAAGTCAAAAAGATATCTTATAAGCAATGCAAATATAAAATAAAATAGTTTAACTAATCTTGTTTCCCCATACAAACTTTCAACCCCTTTTTCACCACCTTAGGGGTTGAATTTTCGAAAACCCTAGGACTCGTAATTGTTTATTTCTAATTGTTAACCTAAAAACAAAGTTTCAGGCTTCTAGCTCTAAAAATGACGGACTTCCATACAAACATTTAACCCCTTTTTTACCCCTTAGGGGGCAAAAATCGCCTTAGGGGGAAAAAATCCTTTATTAGCGGATGCCTACGTCATAAGAACTGTCTGTATGCCAAATTTCAGTGAAATCCGTTCAGTAGTTTCGGCTGTGCGTTGATAGATGGGTCAGTCAGGCTTGCCTTTTATATAATATACATAAGATTTTGAGTACAGTTATGAATATGCAAAGGGTGAATACGCATTTCACAAGGGATACGAGGCTTTGG
This sequence comes from Parnassius orleans, assembly GCA_029286625.1. Classification (NCBI taxonomy): domain Eukaryota; kingdom Metazoa; phylum Arthropoda; class Insecta; order Lepidoptera; family Papilionidae; genus Parnassius; species Parnassius orleans. The sequence goes on from JAGSMP010000097.1 coordinate 1,696,822, forward strand.
TCGCATATTTAACAAGCAGGTGTATTTTATTTCATTTTGAGTTGAAACAAACTTTCGAGTATACCTTTTATTTGTGTGAAACGGTCAAAAATATGAAAACATTATTTTGTCTGTAATTTGATAAAAATAATTAAAGTTTTACCGCGTTTGGTGTTCACAGTTGATATTATAATATCTATGTATTTGTATCATTTTTTTTATATAAGAGCTGGCAAATGAGCATGCGGCTCACCTAATAATAAGTGACTATCGCCGCCCATGAACTACTGCAACGCCAGAGGAATTGCAGATGCGTTGCCAGCCTTTTAAAAAAGAATAGGCTTTATGTAACTTCTGGATTGAAAGCAAAAAAGCTATATACCAAAATTTTGTATTTAGCTTCACTGTATTTGGAAGCTAAGCAGAGAAGCTAAATAAAATCTGCAACTGCAGACAGCTGTAGGAAAAGTAACGTCCTGTAATCGACGACGAGTATATCCTCAAAACTCTTCACCACTGCATTGGAAGAAGTTTTCAAGTTACATGACTAGAAAGATAGTCTTTAATACACAACGTACACAGTGTCATATGGTGGCAGCATAACAAAATCCATCACTTCATTTTGGCACGCAGGTGTGGTAAAGGGCAACTATTGGAAATGCCAGAAAGATCTTATGGTTCCAACAGAGACGGTGATGAAACAGGAGACTAAAAACGGTGACAAATATTAGGGTCAAATATGCAAGATATCTAAAACTACGATCGTCAATCCACCTACTATGCGTTACAATTAAGACAAATCCTCCTGACAACAATTTTTACCGGCAGATATAGAAGAAAATTATTATTAAAGAAAATTATTAGAATTTTTCACCAAAACATTGCCAGTGTTTTACCAAAGCAAGATTTAATAGACGTAACTATAGAGGAGTTAAGAGCAAAAAATAATGACCCGGATGTAATAAGTCTTTCCGAAACTTTCATAAGAAAAGGTTTTGAGAGTTATGTAAGAATATGTGGGTATGACATGGCCGCCAACTTCTGCAGAGAAAAACAAAGAGGTGGAACATGTATTTTAGTTAAGAAGGGTATAATGTTTAATGAATTATCGTTCATAAAAAATTATGCTACCCAGAATACGTTCGAGGCATGCGGCATAGAAATCATACATATTAAATTAATTACTATTTGTCTCTACAGAACTCCCCAATCCGACCCAACACAGTTCTTATTTAAGTTGAACACACTTTTGCATGACTTAACTGTAAAATACAAATCTAAAGTACATATAGTTATAGCTGGAGATTTTAATATAAACACATTAAAAAAAGGCAAAATCACAAACTATTTACAAGATTTGTCCTATAATTATAACTTGAAAATACATTTCAATGTTCCTACACGTAGGTCATCTTGTATCGATCATATATTAAGTAACATTCAAAATGCGACTGCAACATTGCTACCACTGTATCTTTCCGATCATGACACAGCACAGTTGTTAAGCTTTCCTATAAAATGTGAGCCACAACAACATGCTATATATTATGTTTACAAGAGAGACTATAACTTAGATAACATTAGGAAGTTTAAAGAATGCCTGAAAAGTTTGTCATGGTCGGAAGCATACATGGAAAATTATGCTAACACAGCATTCAGCCGATTTCATGAATTATTTTGCCTTTTCTACTATCTCTGTTTTCCGAAACAACAATCAAAATAAATTTACAAAATAAAAAACAAAATTGGATAAGCAAAGGCCTCAAAGTAAGCTGTAAAGCAAAACGAATGTTAAGATTTAAATATTATAAAAATAAAAGTAATGCCAACAGAATACGTTACCTATCATATTCTAAGCTCTTAAAAAAATGTGTATTTAACTTAAAAAAGAATGCTAATATTAAGTTTATAAATAAAAATGATAACAAATGTAAAGCAACATGGACCATTATCAAAAAAAATATCTAACCCATATGACAAGAAAAATATAGAAAAATTATAGCTAATAATAAAGTTCTTACGAATCCTGTAGATATAGCTTCTGCTTTTAACAATCATTTTATTGATTTGACCGTGAACCAACAACACACACTACAGCGAAAATGTAACTATTAACGGCGCGAATGTCAACTCTATGTTTCTTAGACCTATGTCTGAAAATGAGGTTACAAGGAAATAATGCTATTAAAAATACTAGCTCTGAAGTCTACGATGACAAATACAAAATAATAAAAATGTATAATTGAATTAATTGAAATCTTGACATATTTAATTAATTTTTCATTTTCTTGTGGAATCTTTCCAGATGCATTGAAACTATCAATAGTTAAGCCACTGTTTAAAAAGGAGAAATGTGATATTAATAATTATCGACCTATAACCCTAATATCCGTTATATCAAAATATATGAAAAATGCATGTATAAAAGACTTATTGAATTTTGTAATAAATATCACATTATATCAAACGAACAGTACGGCTTTCAAAAGATAAATCTACAACTTTTCAATTTTTCACTCATAAAATAGTACTGTCAAATATCAATAATAATAATTTTACCACGGGACTATTTTTGACCTATCTAAAGCCTTTGACCTAGTTTCACATGACCTATTGTTACAGAAATTGAAAAGATTGGAATTAGAGGACCACCACTTCAATCGATTACATCATATCTTTATAATAGGCAACAATGTGTTATTGTTACTAAAGCAGATGTAAATGGGGACATAATAACGTACTCGTCCGAATACCGAAACAATAAATATGGCGTTCCACAGGGAAGTGTTCTCGGTCCAATTCTGTTTTTATTGTACTTAAATGACATTATCAATATGACGAAGCATAAATGTATTCTATTTGCTGATGACATTTCCATAATCGTGACTTCCAATAAAAAAAAAATAATATGAGTGATCACGAAGCTGACATAAATAATACAAAAGATACTTTAATTAATTGGGTTGACATACATAATTTAAAAATTAATTTAGACAAATCTTTATATATACAATTTTATAAATGCACTAATAATAAACATAATCTTAAACTTAACATTCCAAAAATAAAAGTAGCTAGTCATACGAAATTTTTAGGTTTAATTATAGATGACGATATAAATTGGAAACCACATGTAAACGATGTCTCTATCAAAATAAATAAATTCGTGTATGCACCTAAACAAATAAAAAACATAACAAACATAAAAACCACTGTCATGTCCTACCATGCATACGTAGAATCTTTACTGCGGTATGGTCTTATAATGTGGGGCAACAGCACTGATCAAAATAAAGCATTTGTCGCGCAAAAAAAATGCATTAGAGCTATATGTGGGCTAAAACCGAATGAATTGTGTCAACCAGTGTTTAAAAAACTTGGCTTATTACCACTACCATCACTTTATATCTATGAAGTATGTATGTTTGTACAGAAGCACATAACGTTGTTTACAACGGTAGATGATTTAAATCCCCGCAGTCGTCGAGATCCATATAGACTTGTACTAAACGATAATCCTAAAATAAGAAAATATAATAAAAGTTGTTTATTTATGTGTGTTCAGTTATATAATAAGATACCTAATTACTTAAAATATTAAATACAAGATCATTTAAATTAAAACTATATCAGTGGCTAAATAATTGTAATTTCTATAGTGTTAAGGATTTTGTAGCCAAAATATTAATGTAAAAAAAAAATGCATGCTATGAATAACCGTAGCAAAACATACATACATACATACATATAATCACGCCTCTTTCCCGTAGGGGTAGGCAGAGACCACTTCTTTACACTTGCTACGATCCTTACATACTTGTTTCGCTTCGTCCACTTTCATTATTCCCTTCATACATGCTCTTCGGTTTAGGGTACTCTTGACCTGGCCTTTTTTCAAGACGTCTCTGATTTGGTCGAGAAACGTCCTCCTAGGCCTACCCCTTCCAACACTTTCATTCACACTCGCCTTATACACTTTTTTCGTCAATCGTTCTTCATTCATTCTCTCGACATGGCCAAACCATCTCAGCATACCTTTCTCAATTTTTGTCACTACATCTTATCTATACACTACATCATAAAACATGCTGATCTAAAACGTTTTGTAAAATCTATCATATACCATGTTTTATGCAAATAAAATATTATTATTATTATTAAAGGAAAAAGAAGCCACATAGTGGCAGTGAGATAGGCGGTATGAAGATAATCTAAAGTATAAGTTTAATCTCCATACTTGAAGGCGTCCAAGAGTGACGTCACTCATCGTCACGAACGAGCCGGCCGCGCCTTTGCGCTTTGAGCTCCGCACCCGATAACTAGTTTTAAATATTGTAATTAGTAACTCATTAAATGTACTACACATTATCGCAGAGTTTTACTTCAAAAACTCAAGAAATTGAAGACCAGTGTGATCAGGATAAGAAATAAAGAAATTTGTTCTAAGGAATAAGTAAACGATTTTATGGAATATAAACACTGCATTCAATTTTCTCAAATGTCTTAGAATAGACGCAAAATAAGCTCGCTTCTTTGGCAAATAGAAATTGGATAGACTTACGCTTACATCCATCAGTAGTATTGCGAAAAATTGAGTCTGACTAGGAAACATTACGTACAATATTAAATACCTTATTTATTGTGTTTACTTACAATTTACACTGTTTAAAAAACGAGAAATTTCTTTATTTGAAGCGTAATGTTTTTTTATGTCTCCTGATTTCCAAGAAACGAACCGATTTATATTATTCTCTTTTTATTAAATAGGCTATGGCAGGGGTGCCATGTATTTGTATGGCTTACAAATAATTTTTCCGGGTCTGGATGTTTGTCCTTGTGAAATTTATATATGTAAACTACCATCGACAGGAGAAACCACGATACAGGAGAAAATATTGGTGTGGAGGTGTTGTTTTTAAAGGAAAAGGAAAAAGAAAAAAGGCTCGTTTTAAATGGTACCCTTATTAACATTTTTGTTCATTTTAAAGGTATATCGAGTAGCTAGGCCACTCGATTATTACACGTTCTAGGGTCTGCATCAACCTGTAGCGGTCGACTGCTGGACATGGCCTCTCCTACATCCGTACAACTGGGTTTATCAAACCTGCAAGCTGTAAACATTTAATATGTTTTCATCTACCACATAAGTTTTAACATATACGAGCAGGAAATACCTTAAAGAAGCAGTGGAATCTAATAAATCAATATTATATGGAACTAATCACAACGAAGTACCATACTATGGTGTATCATAGTAGCGAAGAACCATAGTATCGTAGCTACGTAGTACTGTAGCGACGATGTACTAAGACTTTTATATTGAAACATTTTATTTTACTTGGACTTCATTATCATCATTATTATTACAGACCATGACAAGTCCACTGCTGACATGCCATGTTCACCACTTGTCATGGTCAACCAAGGAATGCCACAAAACACGGCCCAGAATAACCTGCATCCATTGACTTCCTACATTCTTATAAGGTTGCCACTCCATCTAGAGGAGGGCTGCATTACACTTCGCTTAACGATTTGAGGGTGCTACACACCTCTTCGTTATCGGTTGTCGGTTCTTCGAGTTATAAGGCCCATTACTACTTATACTTGATTTTGAAATCACTTAATTTTTTTTATAGGATAAGGGTGACAAACGAGCACACAGTCCACCTGATGGTAAGTGGTTGCTGTGGCCCATAGACAGCTACATCTATCTTCGATTACGAATCAAAATGCAGATGCGTTGTCAGCCGTGAGGACTAAGATAGAATGCCTCGTTTCCAGTAAAAAGGGTCTCCGGTTCTCTACACTCACCATACGAAACACAGCAGGATTAAGCTGCTATTTTACGCTGGTGTTCTGTGAGAGCGTGGTCCTTCCCCGGTTGAGCCAACCCATTCGTGCTACAACTATACAATTAATATAGCTGCAACATGGCTCTACCACGTATAAAAATATTTGTTAAATTTTAACGACCGTATCGTATGGTGACGGTGTAAGAGAATCTGTCAACGCATTTCAGTTTGTTGGTGTTGTAAGAACCATACATGAAAACGAATAAAGATATCACAGAATTCGACACATAGCGGTGTAAATATTTAGTGCTAAGAATTTCTGGTGGGAGTGCGGTTGCCACTTAAGACCACTTGACCTGGAAACATTTCGTTAATGCCAAGGGTAAAATACTCATTGCGGCGATGAAGAACAACTTCAAATTTGCAAGACGTCAGATACTGCGGTCATACAATCTGCCTTAACTGCGTGTCTTTTAAGGTAAATTATCACTATAAAAGGAGAGGCCCATGTCTATATGTGAACTTTAACGGGCCATTATAGAAAAAAAGTTATTTTAACGAATCATTGCACAATAGTATCTTAAAAGTGTAATGTCGTAGCAGTGTAGTGTCGTAGCTTCGTAGTCTCGTAGCGCCATAGTAGCGTAGCAAAGTTGTACTCATAGATTTAGTAACTAACTAATGTTAGAATAGATTGGCAATGCAAAAGAGAAAGAGCATAATTTACGCGTATGTTAGAGCGAGAAATATAGACTAGACAGACCATTCACGTACACGCTATCAGCAGTCATTCGTGAACAAAACAAATCCCGCTTGTATTTGCAAAATTTCAGGTTTTAAAGTGAAAATTAGTGTTTAATAGACGTAGTTAATTATAACTAGGTGCGTAGTACCTAAATATAACTCACCTCAGAAAGAAACACCACATTATTATACATTTTACTCGTAGGTACGATTGAAATGTTTAGCTGTCTAAATGCTGTCTTTTAGAGCAGGTACAAACAATTTGTACTTCAGTGGATAGGAAATATTATCACATTTTATAATAATAATCATCTGAATGTAAAGCAATAGAATTTAAAATAATTACAAATACACGAAATTCTGCTAATTTTAACCTCACTTTTGTAGAGATTGACATTATCGATAATATCTTATCGAAATGTTCTTAACAAGCAAAGCTATATACTTGCATGCAGCCTTATTCAACTTAGTAATATAATTTTTTTTTAATTTTTAGGTTACCGTAGCTAAATATTCTTCTAAACGTATGAAAAATTATTTTTTAATAGAATTAGCGTGACAAACGAGCACACAGTTCACCTGATAGTAAGTGCATGCTGTGACAGATTTTCACAAAATATTGATATTCGACAAAAATGGTTGAAAATAATAAATAGAAAAGAATTGGTTCCCAAAAGAAAATAGTTGACTATATGCAGCAAGTACTTTGAAGAAAAATGTTTTCTCATAGAGGTGCCCAAATGTAGTGGCGGTGTAAGAATATATCCACTACGCCATATCATCTCGTGGGTGTCGTAAGAGACGACAGAGAGAAACAAATCAGGAGATGGGCAGCAGCGGCTTCCTTATAACGACTAAAAATACAAAAACTGCGGTTGCCGACCGGCTTGCCAAGCGTAGCAACTATGGGCAATCAATGCGGAGGCCTATGTTCAACAGTGGACTTTAATAGGCTGTAACAGTAACATAGAGGTGCTTTAAGGGAAAAACTATAACACATCCAACCATAAACACTTATTAGTTAAATTACATATTATTGAAGCTTATTTTATGAATATTATAATTTATTTATTATAGATATGTACCCGAATAGCAATATGTATCTGAATATGTTTCGCAATATTCTAAAAATTGACATCGTAGTCTTGTTTAATACCTTTTTATTAAACAAGACTACGATGTCATTTTCTATCGCAATTTGGTTTTAGTTACTAACTTTTAATTTATGTACACATCATAACACGCATATAATTTTTTTAAGAACAGCGTTTCTTTCAGTGAATTTATACTAAATTTTTGAAAGTTTATGTATGAACTATGTGGTAGGACCCCATTTCTGTCTGGGAGGTCGTCTGGGTAGGTATCCTCTTACCTAGTACCGGTATAAATACAGGCTGTAAGGCATTCCATCTCAGTCCGTATAGGTAACAACGACCTTATTAGTTTGAAGTTAGTTGAAAGTTTCCATGTGCTGCAGTAGCCACTTACCATCGTCAGGTGGACTGTAAGTGCGTTTGATACTTCAGTTTTAGAAACATATTTTAACTAATAAATCCTCATAAATTTAACATTTTTATTTTCGGAATATCGAGAATATTCTGAATTACACCTTTTATTGGATCGCAGACACTATATTTCAATATTTATTTAATTAGTGTAGCCATTCAGCGAAGAAACGCAGCCAGCGTTCTTGGCACAATACCACAAGGAGTAGGAATGTATGATAATTGAAGTTTTTAGTCTGTTTTTCTTATATTATAGTTTTTTTAAATATTAATAAATACAAACAATATTATGTATTTCAATTGTTCATTATGTCCACAATAAGCCGCCATGTTAGTTTTTATGTGACTTCATGTAGCTTAAAACCCGCGAAAGGGCACAATGCTTTTAAAGATATCTAATTTGTCAATATCGTTTAGAAGATCTGAGGGAACAGATGAACATACATACATACGTTCTTTAATTGTAACCATCCTTTTGGCTTCGCTGTAGTTGGGTAAAAATATTTAATTACATAATCTGCGTCAAATCAGAAGACAAGAATATACCGCAATCGGTATCGATAATTATAGTTGAGGCAGGCAATGCATGGTGTAGCACTATTTGTCACCCACACATGCACATTACACGCACACTTGTGTCTTTTGATTTTGGTCTCGCCCTAATCACTCCATTGCCACTGTATACTATACTATATCTATGGTTGTACTAGATATTATAGTATCGTAGCTTCATAGTTATTTAGCTTCGTAGAATCGTAGCGCCGAGTGCGTAGCAAAATTGTACTAGATATTATAGAATCGTTGTGGCCTGCGGCTGGCCTGGTGAAATTGACTGGGGCCGGAGAGATGTCCTCTGCCCCTGCCCGTCACAGAATGGCAATGCGCCACTCGACCTATCTTCCGAGACTGTAGCGGGGTTGCACAGCTGATGTGGTGGTGTTGGGGTTGCGGGGGGAGAGGAGTGGTGGTGTCGTGAGACACCACTTTCCTAGTCCTCCGCGGCCGAAACTATATCGGCAGCAGAGTTATAAACTAGGTAGGAGTTATAGAGTAGGCACCCGGCTCCAGCGGAGGACCTGGTGCTTGAAATAGCACTGTGGAGGAAAGCACATTTGTGTTCCGGCGTGCTTTTCCTTAGGAGAAATAGTGGTAGGAGTTTTCTTCTACCCAAGAGGGGTTGCCTGGGTCCCATAGCCCTGCCCATAGGTGAAAAATGCTGGGATTTTAGTCGATGGGAGTCCGATACAACCCGTCCTTGCCCTCGCTAGGCTAGTACGCGTAAGCATTTCCTATGAGAAAAGGTGTTTGCAATGAAACGTTTAGCTTGAGTTGCACTTGGAACGATTTATTATTTTTAGACATATTCATACTCAGTTTTGTGGTTAAAAACATAAAATTCACATTTAAACAATATTTCAAAAAAAAGAAAAAAAACTACCCTCACTTGATGTATGATGTATTTCTTGTGGCATGCAAATTATATAAATAAATAATAAAAAAGTTATTATTAAAAACTTAAATTATCATACAGTCATACTCTCCGCGGTATAGTGTCAAGAACGCTGGCTGCTTTTCTTACAAATTTATAAAATATTGTAGAATTTATATTTCGTGCGTACAGATTACTCGGAAGTTGCGTTTGAAATAACATTCAGAAAGAAAGTATTATATTTCATCTTATACGTGTAACTTATGCTTTTTCGTAAAATATTGTTAGTTTAATTCAGTCTGTATGAAGTACTAGCGGATACCCGGCGTGTGCTACTACGCTAAAAAAAGAAATACATTTTGTTTATTTGTTGGAAAAAAAAGGAAATATTGTTTATTTATTACCTTTTTTTAAATAGTGTCTAATGCATTGTTTTAGTGGTCTAAAACCTTCTTCGCATTATTGCCTTTCTAATGAAACTGGTTTGGGGCACATCGTTTGGATGGTTTCAAAGTCTGTAACGGACATAAATAGAAACATGTTTTGTGTTTATATAGATAGACTAACGATTAAAAAATGCAAACGACTTAAAACTTTGCTGTACTTACATATTTTTCTTAAGTTTTAGTTTCACTTATCTTTGAATTGACGCGTCCATATCTTCACCAGTCCGTAATTAATCCACTGCTGGATATGGGCTATTATCCAGCGAATTAGGTTTTAAAGTATGTTATGATGATCGCTTGTTGTCGATGAGTTACTTAACTGTGGAAACTTTATTGTTAAATGAAAGATTAATATTAGATCCTAACATATGAAATTAGCGTTTTGTCGTACTGACCACTTTGATCTGAAATATCTCCTCTTTGGTTAAGAATTCCAAATTCAAATTTATAAATTCATTTAGCTGGTACATTTAAGTTTTGAAAACAGTCATTCATTTGTTTTTTCCTCATTATTTTTTTCTTTGGTGTCGCCTATTGCCGCACAATGGAAAACACGAAATATCGGTACATTTACGAGTACGAGCACTACCGTGGCACCAGTGCTGCAGAAACAGCTCGAAGGATTAATGATGTATACGGCGCTGGTGTCGCAAAAGAAAGCATAATACATACATAAACACTCACGCCTGTCACCCAGAGGGGTAGGCAGAGACTACGGACTTCCACTTGCCACGATCCTGGCACACCTCTCTCGCCTCCTTTACATCCATATATCTACGCATACACGCTCGTCGGTTAAGGGTACTCCTAATCTGGCCCATTTCCAATATATCGCCAATTTGGTCGATAAACCTTCGTCTAGGGCGTCCCTTTCCGACTCTGCCGTTCACTTCTGCAGCATAAATTTGCTTTGTCACTCTTTCTTCGTTCATTCTTTCTACATGACCAAACCACCGAAGCATTCCTTTCTTAATCCTGGTCACAACGTCATCTTGCAAACCACACTTTTCTCTTATCACATTATTTCTCACCCTGTCATTCAGATTCAGCCCTAGCATACTCCTTAATGACCGCATTTCTACAGCATTTATTCTACTCTCATGCTTCTTCTGCCAGACCCAACTTTCACTACCATACATTAAAGTAGGGACTAACACAGCATTGTGAATTGCCAAACGTGCCTTTTTTGACACATTCTGACTCTTCACAATAGCGTGTAGAGCCCCATTCACTCTATTTCCTGTGTTCACTCGTCGTTCTATATCCTTATCATATCTACCATCCCTACTAAATAAACATCCCAAATATACAAACTCATCCACTTGCTCAATCAACTCCCCTTCTATTCTTATTTCACATAACGTTTTACTTTCTTCTCTTTCAAAACCATCACTTTCGTCTTACTTGCGTTCACTTTCATACCTCTTTCTTTTAATGATCGGTTCATTAAAGTAACCATCATTTGCAACTCGGCCGCCGACGATGCAAATATGACTTGATCATCGGCGTACAAAAGGCATTTGACGGTTAACTCACCCATTCTCAACCCACATTCTTCAACTTTCAAAGTTTGCAAACAACTGTCCATAAATAGGTTAAACAGCCAGGGAAGCTACACAGCCCTGTCTGACACCTTTTGGATGCCAAACCAGTCCGAGTAGACCCTGTTGATCCTGACACAAGCACTAGAGTCCCTATAAAGAGACTTCAATGCCTGTATCAAACCAGCGCTCAAACCAAATGAGTTAAGTGTTTGCCATAACACATTCCTGTCCACTCTGTCATAAGCTTTTCCAAGTCCATGAAAGCACAAAAACTTTCTGGTTTTTGGCCAAAACTTCCGCAATCATGCGCATGGAAAATACTTGATCCGTACACCCCATTCCTTTCTAAATCCAGCTTGCACATCCCAAATTTTTCCATCAGTTTCTTCCATAACTCTTTCAATTAACACCTTAGCATACAGTTTACCCACAATGCTAAGCAAGCTGATACCACGGTAGTTTTACAGTCCTGCTGTGACCATTTTCCTTATATATTGGGACTATAACGGCTTTGCACCAGTCTTCCGGTACCCGCTTCAGTTCCCAACATAAATTAAACAAGGTGTACAGCAGGCCTGCCACCACTCCCTCTCCAGCCCTTAGCATTTGAGTGATACTCTATCATATCCGGCTGCCTTACCTGCTTTCATGCTTTTCATTGCTTTCACTATTTCATCTACACTTATCTCCCTACCTCTCTCCACTTCTTTCGGAATTTCTTTTCACTTAATTCAGACGACCCTTCACTCATAAACACGCTTTCAAAGTATTCCTTCCATCTCTTTAAATTGAAACTTCATCATTCAGCATACAGCCATTCTCGTCTCGTATAGCATTCATTCTAGGCTGTTTTGAATTTCCCTAGCAGTTCTTACGAGTTTCCAGAACATTTTAATATTTGCCTGAAGTTATCAGATATCCTTCTATCATTCTTATCCGATCTTTCTTGCTTTTCCTTTCAACAACTTCTTTTACTCTCTTATTTATAAGTCTAAAGTCTGCCTTTTTCTTTCAATCTCATCATTCATACCGCTAGAATTACCAGCTTTGGTTGCCAGTAAATCTAGCCATGCTCTCTTCTTTGCTTCAACTTCCATCCGAATCTCATCATCCCACCACAACGTATTATTTTTCCTTTCATTCGTTCTCTTACTTACACCACATACTTGGGTGGCTGCATCCACTAAAACTTTTTTAACATTATTCCATACAGTCTTCAGGTCTAAATCATTCATACATATTTCATTCAAACCATTTATATTCTCCCTCAGTTTACATTTATACTTCTCTTTCACACCTTCATCTTGTAACTTCTCTGTTCTTATACGCTGTAACGCAGTGGTAGACACAGATGTCCGATGCCGCCAACGCCTGAATAGACCATTAATTCGGCATAAGACCAGGTAATGATCCGTCCCTACGTTGGATCCCCGGTAAACTCTTGTATCTACCACTGCGCTCCGCATTCTTTCATCCACAATTATGTAATCTATCATGCTTCTATCATTACCTCTTTCCCATGTATACATGTGAATCCTCTTATATGAAAGAAAGTATTCGTCACAAAAGATTCTTTTCCTCACATACGGCGAGGAGGTCTTCACCATTCTCATTTACACTTTCGTCGCCAAACATTCCTAATATCCTTTCATAACCAGACCTCTTCACCTCAATCCTTCCATTAAAATCTCCTAACATAATGATATTTTCATTTCCCTTACATTTCATCAACACCATCCTTACCATGTCCCAAAACTGCTCTCGGATATAAGTGGGCTTAGACATGTCTGGGGCGTACACCCCTAGCACAAACAACTTCTTTAAGCCCACTTTCATTCAAAAAAAAAAAAAATCAAAAATCTTTATTCTCAAACCAGTAATACTTAAAATTAAATACATTATTGGAACATTCCTTTTAAGTTAGGAAACTTGTGTTAGGAGGCTCCGCTCTTCCCGTCCTTCATTTATATAAGTTAGTGTTTAGAACTTGGGTAACACATAGATTTTTGACTTGCAGTTAAACTTATGTAGTATTTTTACAATAAAATATCCGTTGGTGTTAGTTGTGTGATTGTGTAGTGTATGTGTATGTGGTGTGTGTATGTTGAGGTATGGTATATTTAGTAAATTATTGATTATGTGTAACAAGTTAAGTAATTTTGTCTAGAAGTGTTTCGGTTTCGTTGTAATTTAAAGTTTTCAACCATTCTATTGTTTTCTTTTAACTTCTATGCTATGCAATGGATATATGCTTAAGATTTTATTTATTTTATTATATAAGTATACTGCCCTTTTCTCATATTGTATTGAAGCAAATGTCGTTTTACAGCGATCAGTATATAGAACTAAGTCGTTTCTTCTTTTGTTTGTCTTGTCACGTTCATACCTAGTAGATTTGTGAATTTTAAGCAATAAGAATAAAATATATAACTTTCGAACTGACAAGACACCAGACAAATTATAAAGGTCAGTAGTGGGGAATCGGTATGGTTTGAAATAGCAGACCTTAAGCAGGGCTCTTTGAGCTCGCTCAACCTCAAGGAATCTTGTTTTAAAGCTCCTCCCATACTGGGATACAATAAGTAAGAACAGATTGAGCCAGTGCTGTATATACTTTGTTCAGTAATTCGTTGGTTGTTACATGTCTTAACTTTTGAAAATCCACATCAATTTTCTTATGCGGCCAGTTATTAATTCAATATGGTTATACCAAGACAGTCTCTGGTCAATAATAACACCTAAATATTTTGTTTTGTCCACTCTATCAATAACAGCACAGTCACAATTAAAAAGTAGGCTGTCTTGGCAAGTGTGTATTTTAATGCTGAAGTTAGCTGGTGGTTGAGTGTAATTACAAATAGCAAAACAAATATAATTTGTTTTATGCGTGTTTAATGAGAGTAGGTTGTTATTTAACCAGACAGCTATAGTATTAAGTCCCGATTCTGTACGCATTTTCACTTCCTCCCAAGTGTCTCCCGAAAAAGTAACAGCTGTATCGTCAGCATAGGAAAAGATGTGACCGTGAGGAATAGAAAGTTTGCACAGCTCATTAATATAAACCAAAAACAGCGTAGGCCCTAAGACGCTACCCTGAGGGACGCCGAAAATAACATTTTCTTCGTCACTCAACACAGCGTCCACATGAACACGCTGAGTGCGCTCATGTAGGTAGCTGAACATCAGGTTTAGCGAAGTATCCCTGAAGCCGATAAGCTCCAAAAACTTTAAAAGATCAGGAATAGAGACCGTTTCAAAAGCCTTTCTCAGGTCTAAAAATACTGTAATACACTTTTTGCCATTATCTAAATTCTTTACTATTAAAGAGCTTAATGTGAGAATAGCGTCTTCTGTGGAAAGCTGTTTTCTAAAGCCAAATTGTTGATTTGATAAAATATTATATTTATTTAAGTAGTTTAATAATTCATTCGTATCCACAGCAGCCTTGGGCTTACACATTCATACTCTTTCACACATTGACCCATTCTTTCTGAAAGGATGACACCAACTCCCTGGCATGCCCGCTCGGTCTCGTCTACACCAGACCAGTAAGCGGTATACATGCCATGTGCAGTGGCATCCTTTCCCTTTCGCTTCGTCTCATTTACACATAACACATCTATTCCTCTATCATTCATCATTTCGCATATTTCATCCATCTTATCATTCATTGCTCCACATACATTCAGCGTAGCCAGAACAGAACGTGACGGGTGGCGAACCTCGTCGCCGGTTTTACTCCCGGAGATTCTTCGCACCCCTGCCCCATTAAAGGGGCGCCGGGAACTCGGGGCCATTCCTTTAATGTGTTGGCTCATGGTGCGATCTAAGGGGGTGGTAGATTTTACGCCGCTACCATACGGCGAGGAGCCGAGTCTATCCTTTCGGCTTTGTCGCTCGTTTAGCACCACCCGGGGGACACGTGTAGGGTGGGCCTAGGGTTAGGTGGTCGAAGCCTACGGACGCGAGCGACTCATCCCCCAAGATCTCATCCCCAAAGAAAGCACGGTACTTTTTTGGTTTCAACGTTTACGTTCTGGAAATTTCGACCTTCAGAACCAACCCCGTGGACGGCCGGAGACCAAAGTGGAAAATGAAGAATTAAAGGCTATTGTGGAAGCGGATCCATCACAAAGCACTTCAGAGATAGCTGCAGGCTTCGAGGTAAGTGATAAAACTGTAATAATCCACTTGAAGAAAATGGGAAAGTAAAAAAACTTGAACGATGGGTACCTCATGAATTGAGTGAATCGAACTTGCAAACACGCGTCGACTGCTGTGTTACTTTGCTCAACCGACACAATAATGAAGGGATTTTAAATCGAATCATTACTTGTGATGAAAAATGGATACTGTACGATAATCGGAAGCGCTCGTCGCAATGGCTGAACCCTGGAGACCCAGCCAAATCCTGCCCTAAACGAAAATGTAGTCAGAAAAAGTTACTTGTGAGTGTTTGGTGGACTAGCGCCGGTGTCGTTCACTACAGCTTTCTAAAATCTGGCCAAACGATGACGACAGATATCTATTGTCAGCAACTGCAAACCATGAAGGAAACGCTGAACAACCGAGATTGGTCAATCGCTCTAGGCCACTGCTGCTTCACGACAACGCAAGACCACACACTGCACAACAAACAACCACTAAGTTAGATGAGCTACAATTGGAATGTCTGCGATATACACCGTACTCCCCGGACCTTGCTCCAACAGATTACCATTTTTTTCGGAATTTGGAGAACTTCTTACAAGGAAAAAAATTCAACTCCGATGCGGCAGTCCAAACCGCCTTCAAAGAGTTTATTGATTATCGCCCCCATGGTTTTTTTTTAGTAAAGGGATCAATGAACTACCTATGAGATGGCAAAAGAGCATAGATAACAACGGTGCATACTTTGATTAATTAAATATATTTGACAAAAAAAAAATGACTTTTTATTCCTCCCGTACAAAACGCTAATTTCGTATGTAAAGACCTAATATATGTTATGTATTAGACTTAAATTATGTATGTTCCCCTTGGAAATAAAATAAAAAAAAAAAATTTGGTAGAGACACGCTACAGCTATATTATGGATATAATGGGTCGGTTCGACCGAGATAGTACCACGCTCTCACAGAATACCAGCTTAAAATAGCAGCTTAATGCTGCTGTGTTTCGTATGGTGAGTGTAGAGAACCGGAGACCCTTTTTACTGGAAACAAGACATTCCATGCATTTTGATTCTTAATTGAAGTGAGATGTGTGTGGATGGTGTGACTCATAGACATCTATGGGCCACATCATACACTTACCATCAGGTGGACTGTGTGCTCATTCGTCACCTTTATTCTATAAAAAAGGAATGCGATAAGGAATGTGATAAACATTTTGTATTACATTTTTCCTCTCTTATTGAGTTTTATTGTGTGAAATTAAAAAAAACATCATCTATATACCTGAAGTATATAATCTTAATTTTATTCATTGTGAAATTTTCTCGTAAATATAAAAAATCGTATAGAAGTATACATCGTATTTTTTTTTTTTATATAGGATAGGATGACAAACGAGCATACAGTCCACCTGATGGTAAGTGGTTCTGTGACCCATAGACATCTACATCTATCTTCAATAAAGAATCAAAATGCAGATGCGTTGTCACCCGTGAGGACTAAGATGGAATGCCTCTTTGCCGTATATAAGGATACTTTTGAAAGTAGTTTAAATTTTACGAATGGTTCGGATAAAACCTCTGTCCTGGGAAGAACCAGCAAGAAACCCAGCGGGACGTTTTTAAAACATTAATTTACAATATAATATTTTATACAATTAAGTATGACAATATTTAGAAACAGTATGGTGGCGATCACCTCATTCCCAGGGTTTTTTTTTCATTTCATATATTCATTTGTTCATATGTTCATTCTATATATAAGTTGTTATTTTCTTAATTTCTTTGTGCTTTTTATAATGTAATTTTCGTATTTTATACTCGTTTTTTGCTAACATTAGCAACGTAAATTCACAGAACATTATGCTCATTACTTTGTTCATAATGTCGTGGTTTCAGTTCTGTGCGGTTATTAATGTTTACTAGTACAACAGTTCTCCTCAGTTTCAAATATAAAGTTATTAAAACCATCCAAATTGTTATGACTTATTTTAAATACATAATATTAATAAAATTAGGAGTTTTCTTCTTTGTTATTACAATGAATATTTTTATTCATTATTTAATAGAATAAGGGCGACAAACAAACCAGACCAGCACATTGATTTTACAAATTACAAAGCAACGTTTTACTTAGTACTATCGTAAAAGAAAAAAGGTGTGTAATATTTTCGTTATAGTGATTACAGCCCAACACTTGTCCATCATTGAATTTAGGCGTTTCCCAAAAATTTCCACAAAGCAGAGGACAGGACATCATTTCACCTAGAGGGCGAAAGTTTGTTGTCAGTGATGACCGTCGAAAACGAGTCGTGCTTCACTCTGTGCCTTATAAAAAACCCTTGCCCTCGGAACTATAGGTTCCATAACTAAAATGTCTACGGCAGTGCGAAAAGAACCGACAAGCCTAACGGATCAACCGGTAAGCCAAAGTGGCAATGAGCCGGCCATATATTATGCCATCCAGACCGAATTTGGCGCGGGACGGGATTAACGTGCTGTATGCGTAAGTGCACTCACTGGTCCAATGGGACGGTAACCGACACGACCGAAGAGAAATCAGGCGCAGGACCGACTGCTTTAGGTGCTTTCGGAGGGACTGGGGTGAAAAACCACCAAATTCCTGACTTCGGGCTGCTACTGAGAAGTCTTGACAGAAACCATAACTGATTTTGGCCTGACTTGAGACTTGATGACCTCAGAATAGAATAGAATAGAATAATTTTTATACAATATAGATCACATGTAATTCTTATTGAAAACCATTTTTCACTTTACCACTGGTTCGGAAAAAAACTTCTATCCTGGGAAGAACCAGTAAGAAACCCAGCGGGACTTTTTTTAAAGTAAATTAAACAAAATGGAAGGTTGTACAAACCATTAACAATATTTATTTTAGAAACAGTTTGAAAGCGACCACCTCATTTCCAGTGGTTATTATCATACATATATTCATTTATATTATAATAACCCTTTTTATACAGTTTTTGTTTAGTAAAACATTCAAACTTGGTATTAGAGAGATCTTGTATATTTTCTGGGAATTTGTTATAATAGCGTATACGTTGCGCTAAGAATGAATTACTGACTCTTTGGAGTCGAGAAACTGGTATCACTACACACGATTTTGTTTGTTCCTAGCGTTTACACAGTGTAAATCACTTTTTTTTAAAACTAAAACTACTTTTGTTTTTGTGAACATACATTAAATTTTCGTAATTATACTGAGAGGCCAAATTTATTATATTTATTTCTTTAAATTTTTCTCTGAGACTCTCTCGGTTTTAGGTTATAAATAGCTCTTACGGCCCTCTTCTGCAAAATAAAAATAGTTACTAAATCAGCCGCATTTCTCCATAGCAATTTCTCGTTAGACATTATGCTATGGAAATAACTAAAATAAACTAATCTAGCTGTCTCGACACTAATGAAACCTCTAATCTTTTTTACAGCATAACCTGCAAAGATTAGTCTGCTTGCTAGTTTGGATATAATAGGTCGGGGAAAAAGTTTCTTCGTATTTTCATTATATAAAATTGAAAGAAAAATCTCTTTGGTTGTACTGTTTGTATCTGGCTGGTTTAAATATCAATACATATAGGACATTAATAAAAAGAAAAAGTAAAAAAAACTTTCCCGCCATTTTTCAATTATTTTTGCCCGCCAAAATGAGTGAATCTAACGAAGAAATTCGATTCATTCTGTAGTTTTATGACAAAAAAGGGAAAAATTCGACTCAAGCCGCGAAAACAATATGTGACGTTTATGGACCTAATGCAGTGTCAATAAGAGTAGCACAAATTTGGTTCAAGAGTTTTCAGTCCGGGAATTTTGATGTCAAAGATGCAGCTCGCTCTGGTCGCCCTCATACGGATAAAGTCGATGCCATTTTTGCAAAAGTGGAGCAAGATCAGCATATTAGTAGTACGACATAGCCGAAAAATTGAGTAGTGACCATAAAACAGATTTGACTCATTTGAAAAGTCTGGCTATACAGAAAAGCTCGATATTTGAGTACCACATTAAATTTTAGTAGAGCCATGCTGCTGCTATGTATAGTTGTAGCACAAATGAGTCAGCTTGACCGAGGAAGGACCACGCTCTCACAGAATACCAGCGTAAAATAGCAGCTTAATGCTGCTGTGTTTCGTATGGTGAGTGTAGAGAACCGGAGACCCTTTTTACTGGAAAAGAGGCATTCTATAATGTAGATGTCTATGGGCCACAGCAACCACTTACCATCAGGTCGACTGTGTGCTCGTTTGTCACCCTTAATCTACAAAAAAAAAACACGAGCTCAATGAAAGAAACCTAATGAATCGTATACTCACTTGCAATTCTCTATTGAAACGTAATGAAACCGAAAGATTTTTGAAAAGATTGTTCACTGGTGATGAAAAATAGACTACCTACGACTAGAACGTGCGAAATAGATCATAGTCAAAGGGTAGTAAAGCTCTACAGACCGTAGCGAAACTCGGATCAACGCGCAATAAGGTGATGCTGTGTGTATGGTGGGATTGGAAGGGCATCGTTTATTATGAGCTTTTACCGCCGGGCAAACCCATCGATTCGGATCTCTACTGCCAACAATTAATGAGGCTCAAGCAAGAAATTGAGAAAAAACGACCGGAATTGATCAACAGAAAAGGAGTGATCTTTCATCATGATAACGCCAGACCACACACATCTTTGGCCCCTCAGCAAATGTTGAGAGAGTTTGGTTGGAAAGTGTTAAAGCATCAACCATATAGTCCTCACCTTGCACCCTCAGATTTTCACCTGTTTCGGTCTCTTCAGAATTCTTTGTGTAGTGTTAGGTTAACATCAAGAGAGGACTGTCAAAACGACTTGTCGCATTTTTTTAATCAAAAATCCCAAGATATCCACAGCAACGGGATTATGTCACTACTTACAAGATCTCAAAAAGTTATCGCACAAAATGGCTTATATATATTATAATTAAATGGAATTAAACTTTGAAAAAAATGTCTTGAATTTGTATATAAAATACGAAGAAACTTTTTCCGCAACCTTTTATTATGCGGCCCCATGAAGTTTTGCGTCGAGAGGGATACCAGGATACCAAGAAAAACAGTGGATTCAACAGGACTCAGTTCTTCCCCATTTAAAAAAACACATTGGTATTCGGATTTTAACATTCGGTTTTGTAAATTTAATATATTTATTTTTGTTGCCGTTTAAGTGCAGATTAATAACGATAAACCAATTCACTAACTTTGGTATAGCATTATTCACTTCCTCACATTTAAGTGATTCTCATTATCAACAATTGCGTTTACGACCACTAGATCTATGAGGCAGTCAATGCGGCCATATATATCTCTATATTTATAACTGTTGGTGCGTCTGTTAGTGATCGTATAGCTTCTGAACGGCTTTACTGATTGAGGTCATATTCACATAATATATTTTGTTTTACGATACGATGGTTTATAGTTATGCTAAGATCCAATAGATGGCACTGTAGTCAAGATATAAACATTTTTTATTAAACAAACGAGCACACAGTTCAATTAATGGTAAGTAGTTGCTGTGACTCATAGACATATCTATCCTCGATTAAGAATCAAAATGCAAATGCGTTGTCACCCCTGAGGACTAAGATGAAATCCCTCGTTTCCAGTAAAAAGAGTCTCACTCTCACCATACGAAACATAGCTACATTAACCTGCTGTTTTACGTTGCTATTCTGTGAGAGAGTAGTCATTCCCCAGTTGAGCCGATCCATACCACATTTTAAAATATTCTATATTTATAGACTAAAATAAGTTATATTCAGAAAATCAGAAAGCAATAGGTGGTGTTATAG
Source organism: Parnassius orleans (assembly GCA_029286625.1). Taxonomy (NCBI): domain Eukaryota; kingdom Metazoa; phylum Arthropoda; class Insecta; order Lepidoptera; family Papilionidae; genus Parnassius; species Parnassius orleans. Next base: position 1,718,250 of record JAGSMP010000097.1, read on the forward strand.
TCAAGTAATTAATGTTTTTTTTTGCACTGTAAAAAATGTGGTGCAATTTCGGAGTGAAGCTCATAGCATCACCTACCGAAAAGGCAGAACTAGTATATCTAGTATAAAGCTAGTATAACTAAGAGTTGGTAGGTCTGTTTTCATCTGAAAGCCTATCTGAGTTGGTAACATCCTCTTTCCTATTTCCACCGCATACAGCAATGCATCCACAGTTTACTTACAGCATAATTAATCTACACTAATATAATATTATAAAGAGGAAAGATTTGTTTGTTTGTTTGTTTGAATTGAATAGGCTCCGAAACTACTGGACCGATTTGAAAAATTCTTTCACCATTAGAATCCTACATTATCCTTGATGAACATAGGCGATATAATATCTTCAAAAAGTTAGGGATCCGTATGAAAACTTTGTTAATGTAGCCCAAGGTGTAAAAAATACCAAAAAATCCTTATATCGCGTACGCTGCGGAAGCTATTGACAATAGAGCAAAGTGATGTGCTACAGTTTTATAGAGGACATCAATATCTACAAAAATGTCCGCAATACCGTATGTTTAACTATTACAGTTATGTCACAATAACTACTTTTTCATGTTAAAATATACAATAGTAACGCCGGTACAGACTAGGCCACATTATTCGTACCTTGGTATTAATCCTTATAGTGTCTGTTTGTAATGTGAAAATAACAGCTTTTTACGAAACGCATATGAAAGTATATAGGGTACTAATAACAAAAAACAATGTTTAAAATTTTTGTCTGTCTGTCTGTCTGTTTGTTCCGGCTAATCTCCGAAACGGCTGGACCGATTTTGACGGAACTTTCACTGGCAGATAGCTGATGATATAAGGAGTAAGTTTTATTTTAGAAAAAGAATTAGGGTTCCGCGTAAAAATTAAAACCTATGAAATCGTAGTAAATTCCACGCGGGCGAAGTCGCGAGGGACAGCTAGTCATGATATAAAATAAGTAATTACAGGCTAATAAACTTGACTACGTTTAACAGAGTAGTGGCGGTGTAAGAATATCTACTACCAGATATCGTCCCAAGGGTGTCGTAAGAGGCGACAGAGGGAAACAAACCAGGAAATGGACAGCAGAGTCGTTCTAGAAACAACTAAAAATAAAAATTGCAGTTGCCAACCCGCCTGCCATCAATGGCAAAATTCCCTATGAGGGCCTATGTCCTACTGTGGACTTTTGATAGGAGGATAGGATTGGAAAGTTACGGAATGGAGGCATTTTACCTTAGCTTTTAAGGGTGACAAACAACATATTTGTACCATTAATTTCATTGTATTTAAAAATTAAAAATAATTCTACACATACTTAACTTAACACTTATCTTCTCTTTCCAGCTCGTAGGTCGTAAACCGCGATGTGTTACAGATGTTTTTATGTTTTATTTTTGTTTTAAACTCTCTCTTACTTCACTAATCTAGTGGAAAGATAAATTGCACACTTCATTTGAAATATCCATGCCACAATAATATTCTAAAGTTAAACACAACACGGAACGGAACAAGTATTTGTATGGAATACAAATTCCGGGTCTGGATGTTTGTCCTTGTGAAATTTATGTATATAAACTGCCCCCACGATACAGGAGAAAACCCTAGTGTGGAAGTAACGTTTTAAAAAAAAGAAAAAAAAAAAGAATAACAAGTCTAAAAAAATAGTTTTGTTTTTAGACAATACATTTGATAGTTTAAAGTTTCGTAAAAAAATTCATAATTTAATTCTTTAATAAGTAAAAGTAAAAATAAACTTTTTCAAAATACGTTATGGAATTTTCATTAAAAACATACTACTAGAAAAGCACACAAATATTATGTGAATAATATTATGTGATACTTATAACATTATACATATATCATTAGGGCTTCATGTTCAAAGCCATTTAAAATACCAAACTTAGAAATATAATCATGCATCACACAGGCAGCGGTTACATACATCTTGAGAGCACTTTAATTTAAACCAGAATTCATGTAAAACACTAAGAAGTTATCTGCGTAACACGCGAGTTATATAAATAATTAAAGCTAACGTTTTAAATTACAAGAAAATGTGTAGAAGTGTGATCTCGTGAAGTGGACGTATTATTTTATTCCACCAAAATTACAAAGGGTACTAAGTTCAGTACAAACGACATTCGAGGTTGTAGTGATTTGAGATCTCAACGCGTGCCAAGGTCCATAATCATGCCTATAGAAATATATAACGTTCAACGTCGTATAACTTCATCATCATCATCATTACAGCCCTTCACACGTCCACTGCTGAACATAGGCCTCCCCCAAGGAATGCCACAAAACACGGTCCTGAGCCACCTGCATCCATCGACTTCCTGAATAGTAAGCTGAAGTGGCAATGGGCCGGCCATATAGCTCGAAGAACCGACAACCGATGGGGAAAAAGGTTCTTGAGTGGCAGCCTCGTACCGGTAGGCGAAGTGTAGGGCGACCCCCCACTAGATGGAGTGTCGACCTGGTAAGACATGTGACATGGTAAGACATGCATGACAATCAATTAAAGATTTAAAAAATATTGCTGCGTTCTTTAATATTGCATTTATAAAATAGCAAATTTATGTTTAACCTAATTGTTCTTTATATGATATCTTATTTGTATATGGCACCATCTTTACCATCTCCCAAAACTGCTCTCGGATATAAGTGAGCTTAGACATGTCTGGAGCGTAGACCCCGAGAACAAACAACTTCTTTAAACCCACTTTCATTCGTATCCATAGCAGTCTCGGGCTTACACATTCATACTCATTAACACAATGACCCATTCTTACTGAAAGGATGATACCGACTCCCTGGCATGCCCGCTCGGTCTCGTCTACACCAGACCAGTACGCGGTATACATGCCATATGTAGTGGCATGCTTTCCCTTCCGTTTCGTCTCATTTACACATAACACATCTATTCCTCTATCATACATCATATCGCATACTTCATCCATCTAATCATTCATTGCTCCACATACATTGAGCGTAGCCAGACGGGCTTCCGCAATCCACTTTTCGCCCCTCCGGGAGACAGAACGTGACGGGTGGCGAACCTCGTCACCGGTTTTCCTCCCGGAATTTTTTTTGTTAACGAAACTAAATCTTTCCTTCCTACTTTTTGGCTTAGGACTACTAAATAACAAAAGTTTTAAAATTGTCTCTAAATTCAATATACACGCGAAATAACTATTTAAAAATTAGGTCACGGTCAGTAGGTTACGTAATCAGTTCACAATAACAACTGAATTTACAAAAAATCGAAACAAAACTTTTTTTTTTTATAGGATAGGTGTGACAAACGAGCATACAGTCCACCTGATGGTAAGTGGTTGCTGTGACCCATAGACATCTACATCTATCCTCAATTACGAATTTAAATGCAGATGCGTTGTCACCCGTGAGGACTAAGATGGAATGCCTCGTTTCCAGTAAAAAGGGTCTCCGGTTCTCTACACTCACCATACGAAACACAGCAGCGTTAAGCTGCCATTTTACGCTGGTATTCAGTGAGAGCGTGGTCCTTCCCCGGTCAAGCCGACCCATTCGTGCTACGACTATACTACTTATACAGCTGTAGCATGACTCTACCACGTAAATCCTCGAATCTATACATAATATAATAAATCTGTAGAAAAGTCGTGTCTGTAATTCTAATATATTCTTGAAAAAACAAGTCCAGGGGACTAACTAATGGGTTCTGAAGCCAAATAAGTAGTTTTTAGAATTTTTGTCTGTCTGTCTGTATGTCTGTCTGTCTTTCTGTCTGTCTGTCTGTCTGTCTGTCTGTCTGTCTGTCTGTGTATTCCAGATTCACGCAAAAACTAATGGGCCGATTTGCATGAAATTTTGTATGTAGGTAGTTAGTATCCCGGAGCAACTTATAGGCTACTTTTTATCCGATTACGGAACTTCTAAAAAAGAAGATTAAGTACTTTCCTTACATTAGATGTTAATTTTCTATTATATCTTAGTTATAGGCGGTATGACTGGTGTTTTTTCAAATAAATATCATATTTATAAATAAAGATTAAAATATAGTTATAGCCTTGGTAAAATAATTTGAAACTACACTGATTTATTATCAAAACAGCGCCATCTGTCATCAAATGGAAAAAGTAGTATATTTTGCCTTCAGTTACATAGTTATAAATTAAATAATATTTAAAATAATAATATTTAAATTAAATAACTTACAAAAATTTAAATAATTAGATTTTTAAAATTATTTAAAAATTCTAACGTTTAGTTTTTTAATATTTTTGTTATTTTATTTTAAAAGTGTAATAATTTCAATAGATAAAAATGACGTATATCAAAAATATGAAAATTGATAAGGTTTTTCTTAGAGTATTTATAATAGCTTGCTTATAAACACTAAGAGATTTTTATATTGTTGGCTTCTATCTCTGATATTATCTACTAGATAGTATAGTTTTGGCTTTAATTATTTCATCTAACAATAGCGCCATTTACTTACTTCTAAATAAACTAAAATGGTTAGTCATGCTACTGAATATACGATGTAAATAATTGAAAATTCGTTCTTGGCATCGTTGGATGTGTAATTACTAGGTAGGTAGATGTGGTCAACAATCATACAAAAGCTTAGTTTCAGTTTTTATGAATTGTATTTAAACAAATACGAGGGCCGTGTAGTTCGCCATGAGATTTCATCATGGCACGGGAGCAAAACGTGTACGATTCCCTCGAGGATGAATCTGTTGATTAATGTAACATATATGTAAGCTGCTACTTTTTACTTTTCATGGGGCAATATATGCAGTTTATATTTCATTCATATTTTCGGGTATGTTCTTTTTTGTTTTTACTCTACCGTAAATTTTAAGGGTTGCAAAGATGAGTAGAACTCATTATCGTCAGCCTATCAAAAGTCCACTGAAATTAACATAGGCTTCCCCCATAAATTGTCAAGTGGCTGGATATTTGCTATAGTTGCCACGCTTGGTAGGCGGGTTGGCCACCGCAGCTATTATTATTTTAATCTGTTTTCAGGAAGATATTATGCTGCCCATCTCCTGTATGTCTGTGTATGTCGCCTCTTACGATGGGACGGTATGAGGTGGCAGATTCTCTTTCACCGCCACAACAAGGCGAACATATTTCTACTCCCGTTCATGAGTTTAGTGCTTCCCACGTTCACTGTGAATAAAATTTATCAGGAATAAAACAAATTTTAAGGATTTTTTTGCGTTTAATTTTAACTTTTTTAATTTTCGATGTTTTGGGCGCTTTACAGCATGGGTGATGGGAGGACTGAGGGGTTTGACCACCTGATGTTATAGTAAGAATATAATAGAATAGAATAGAATAGATGCAGTAATATTAAATTGGTAAAAATTACTGGTTTGAATTTAATTTTATTAATTATGGGGCCCTCAGCAGATGGTAGCACTCAGCCTTCATCCCTATTAAAATTAGGATGTTTTTGAATTTCAATAGCCTCGCGAATCATCATTGGTAGGAATCGGTGTTCTAATGCAAAGATTTGTTGTCTATATAAATATAGCTATCACGCATGCCTCCAGGAGTACTTTGATCACATGAAACCTTGTGATGTCTTTTCACCTAAATGTGGTGGCTCCTACTATGTACCACTGCGTGGTGAAGGAGTCTAGCGAAACCACAAAAATGCGAGTGGTCTACGATGCAGGTTGTAAGACTACCAATGGCAACTCCTGAACGATGTTTTATTTACAGGACCCAAACTTCATCTGGATATAGTCAATATTCTATTGAAGTTTCGAATTCATTCTATTGCCTTCAAAGCTGACAATAAACAGATGTACCGCAACATTTTAGTCCGTGACACATATAGGGATTTTCAGCGTATCGTATGGGGCACTTCTCCTGACGAATCTATACGTGATTATCGTCTTCGTACTGTAACTTTCGGAGTTAGTTCCTCGCCTTACCTCGCACTTCGTACAATGCGACAGCTTGCGCTTGATGAAGCTACTCGCTTTCCACGTGGTTCTCAAGTCATAAAAGGTGACATATTCGTGGATGACGTAGTGTCAGGCGATAATACGGAGGCAGAAGCTCTTGCTCTACAACAGGAGTTAATAAGCTGCCGGCTTCACTCTTCGCAAGTGGCACAGTAACTCGCCTGCGTTACTCGCTGCGGTTCAGCCCACAAGTTCTCATGGTGAGCAACACCATAACGTACCTTTTGCGGAGATGGAAAATGACATGAAAACTAAAGTACTTGGTTTTCAGTGGAACCCAAATTCAGATTCATTTACTTTCAGTGTTCAAATTGCCTCCAACAAATGTACTAAGCGTTTGATTCTTTCAGAAATTGCAAAAATTTATGACCCACTTGGCCTTTTATCGCCAGTCACCATTTTTGCTAAACATTTAGTCCAGTTGTTGTGGATAGAGCGTGTAGATTGGGATGAACATCCACCCGAAGATATAATAAATTCATGGGCCAGTTTTACTAACGAGCTCCCACTCTTATCGAAAGTTATTTTTCCGCATCATGTATTTACCCACACTCATTCTGTATAACTTCAAAGCTTCTCAGATGCATCCGAGAAAGCGTATGCCACATGCGTCTATCTTCGCGTGCAGGGAGACATGGGTGCAGTGGACACTTACTTTCTTCTAGCTAAAACACGCGTGGCGCCTACTAAACTTATGTCCATACCACGTCTAGAGCTCATGGTGGCCCTATTATTACCTAGATTAATGAAAGCTACCTTAAATATTTATGGGAATCGCATACCTCGCGATCAGATATACGCGTGGTCAGATTCATTGGTGGTATTAGCGTGGTTGCGTTCTTCGCCACACGAGTGGAAAACCTTTGTTTCCAATCGCATAACAGAAATTATAAGTAATATTCAGTACTGTCATTGGCGGCATGCTTCCCGCCAATTTTTTACATCACATCATATGGTTCCACGGTCCTCACTTTTTACAAAAGGATGAGGCTACTTGGCCTGTTTCCAAAGCTAATCAGACACAAGAAGAAAAACGTAACATTGCAATTGTTTCCGATCCATGTATTTCTTCTTCCACCAATGAAGACGTAGAAATTATATCACGCTATTCATCCCTGAGTAAACTGGTTCGTGTTATTGCTTTATTATTCCGTTTCTATAAAAAATGTAATAAGGTCCAAATTTCTCTTTATAAACATATTTCAATTTACGTAGTTCAATTTTACTTTAAATCGACTTGTATTTCTTGTACAACGTTCCGTTTTTCGTGATGACATTTACAACTTTTCTAAGAAAAACTGCCGTCAAATCAATTAAGACGTTTAAATCCCTTTATTGACTCAATTGTCTTCGCGTAGGTGAGAGGATACATACGTCCCTTTTACCATATGATTCAAAACACCAATAAATCTTACCTAAGAAACATCCGTTAACGATTATTAATTACACTCACGTATCTCACTTGCATGCCGGTGCACAAAGTACCCAATACATACTTCTACTAAAATATTGGATCTTATCCGGTCGTGACGTCATACGGCAATGTATTCATCGCTGCGTCCGTTGTTTTCGAGCACGTCCCGTGCGCCCGCAGCCCAGCATAGGTCCATTGCCTGCCTCACGTTTGCGACCCGAACGTCCCTTTCTTAAAACTGCCGTAGCTTTCGCGGGTCCTTTCTACGTTCGAGCTTACCAAGTTCGAAATGCAAAAATAGTAAAATGTTACGTCTGTGTATTTGTATGTATGTGTGTTAAGGCCATACACCTCGAATTAGTTTCGGAACTTACAACAGAGGATTTCTTAGCGGTACTACGACGCTTTACGTCACGCCGAGGTCTGTGCAAGGATATTTATTCAGAATGCGGTAAGAATTTCATCGACACTGTGCAAGGCGCACTCCAGAACAAGACTCTTGAGGAAGGAATAACATGGCATTTTCAGCCACCGTATGCAAGTCATTTTGGTGGCCTTTTTGAAGCGGGCGTCAAAAGTTTTAAACACCATTTTCATCGGGTAGTAGATCCTCGTATCCTAACCTATGACGAGATGCATACTCTATTATGTCAAATAGAGGCAGTGCTAAACTCGCGTCCGCTTTGCGTATTGAGCTCCGATGCGCAGGATCCCCTCCCTTTAACTCTGTCTCACTTTCTGATAGGTGAACCGTTAACAGCTATCCCGACATTTCGCTTGTGGATGAAAATCCGGGTAGATTAGTCAGGTGGCGTTTGATACAACAATCGGTTCAACATTTCTGAAAAAAATGGAGCTTAGAGTATTTGCATGAAATTCAGCAACGTGGCAAATGGTTCACCAATCGTGGAAATCTGGTCCGTGAAGACATGATTGTGGTAGTATGCGATGACAATCTTCCACCTTTACAATAGCAACTTGCACGTGTACACCGCCTACATCCAGGCTCTGATGGGATTCCGCGTGTTATATCTCTCCAAATTGGGAAAACATATTTGAAGCGACCAGTTAATAAAATTTGTCCACTTCCTATAGAATAATAAATGTAAATAATGACTAATATTCCTTTTTTTACTTTCTTTAGAAATAACTTTAAATGTTTGTCAGTAATCTTAAGATATAGTTTAATATTTACTACTTTTAACTTTGATTTCTTATATTTAAGCGAACACTACACATTGAATAAAACTATTTTTACGGATTTTATCGCGTTTAATTTTACTAATTACCTACCTAAGGCTACCTTCAGTTTTTGAATATTATCGGATTAATATTCAAAACTGAAGGTAGCTGAGCTAACTATGACATTGGGACGTCAAACACCTCAGTCCCCTGTGACCATGGGTGCTGTAAAGCACCCGAAACGTCGGAATCAAAATTAGTAAAATTAAACGCGATAAAATCTGTAAAAATAGTTTTATTCAATACTTTTAACTTTGTTTATTCTCCTCACATTTTTATTTTATATCAAGGGTTAGATTGTATTAAAGATTTATTTAGATTTAATTAAAAGATACTGCGTACTTTTAAGGTGAGCGGCATGTTCCGCATATGATATCTTATTTTTTTTCATTAGTTTCGGTATAATTTTTATAACTAACAATAGTGCAATTTGAAAGGAAAACATTTCGTCTTACGTAAAATATTTCGAATTAATATTTTTTCTTACTGGCAAGAACTCTTTAATTTTGAAGCGAGCAACCTTTTTTTCAGCTCAACGACCACTAGTAACGGCCAACTTCCTCGTCAACGCAAGCAATATCGCTTTTGACGGTACACATTACGTGCGCGTTCCGTTATCGGCAGTAGATAACATCTCATTTCCCTGCTCCATCGAATACTAAGGCAGTTTTCCATACCTGACCTGTGGACAAAAGAAAATAGTGGACACATTTGGCCAGAAGATACATCACACCGGGCTCGGTAAATGTCGGGCAGCTCAGAAATTACCCAGGTGAGTGTTTGCCAGGTCTTATGTGTACATAACAGTAATACTATTTATAGTTGTTCTTATTTATACTACAAGAAAATTAGTTGGATATAAAACTTGCTAATTACAAATTTAATAACGTAGAATAAAACAAATTTTAAATGTTTGATAGTAATCATAATAGATTATTTTTAAGAATTAAAATTAAAGTGAATTAAGAATAAAAACACCGTTAACCTTGTAGTGGCGGTGTAAGAATATCGTCACGAAGGGTGTCGTAAGAGGCGACAGAGGGAAAATGAAACATGAGATGGGCAGCAGCATCTTCCTGATAACAACGCAAAATAATAAAACCGTGCGTGGCAACTATGGCAAAATCCCTTCAGAGGCAATCTATGAGGGAGGCCTATGTTTAACAGTGGACTTTTATAGGCTGTAATGGATGAATGGAAGAATAAAAAGACGACAAGAAAGAAGACAAAAACGGGTAGGACCGTTCCCAAAGGCTGCCGAATAAACTTAATTACGTATGTATGACTTTTTTTCTGCCTAGGAGACAGATACCATCCTCTATCTATTTCTACCGCCAAAAAGCAGTGCTTGCATTGCTGTGTTCCGCTCTAAAGGGTATTATAGAAAGCCAGTTTAATTACAGGCTGTGATGTATTCTACACCTAGGACTTATTCAGAGGTGACAACTCCTTTATTGCCTTCGTAATTTGAATTTAGAAGTAGATGTCCATGGACTGCAGTAACCACTTACCATCAGGTGTCGTTTGTTACATCTATTTCATAAATAAGAGTGTAAACAGTTAGATAAGTACTTACTTACATCACAATTATTAACTTACTGAAATTCAAAAACAATAGGGAACCCTTTGCTCTTACAAAAAGTTAAGTCGGATTGAAGGACAAACTTAACTTCACAGGGGAAAAGACCTTATCCCATACATCGGTTTACAATCATCGTCAAGTCCCAACTGCAAATGTAAGTTTGTAATCGCAAAAAAATTTTATGTGAGATAACTACAAATTTACGATTTTTGGATTTTTATTTTTGGTGAAGATACCTTGTTTCTTGCCAAATTTCATGTTTCTAGGTCAACGAGAAGTACCCCATAGGTTTTGATGAGTGAGTTTGTGAGCATTAAAATAACAAAATATTTGACATAAATGGCCGTATCTTTTCATTGCGTTGCTTCAGAAAAGTGTATTTTTCCCACCTCCAAATGACTATAGACTTTAGTGTTTGATATAATTTTAACTTTATACATAATCCCCATACCTGAGAAAAAGGGTCTTTACAAATGGACATATAGAATGACAGACTGACAACCAAGTGATCCTCTAAGGGTTCCGCTATTTTTTCTTTTGAGTTACAGGACCCTAAAAAGAAAGAGAAGAAAAAATGTCTAATCAAAGACAAAAGAATATGAAAATTGAAAACCAAACAATTGTTTACATCACTTTTATTGGCTGGGATTCAAAACCACTTTACAAACAACTCATTAGCAAATTGCCTCAACCCCCGAGTCATTCGACCGTTAAAATAAATTATTTCATTATATACAATATATTTGTCACGACAGGACTTAGAAAATAATATACTGGACCGAAGGCGGAATTAATTTTTTTCTGTAATTTATCTTAATTATGGCTTGAGACCGAGCCACGCCTTTTCGAGATGAAAGAAAAAATCTCTTTAAGGAGCTTCTTAGTTGAATTGATGTATAGTTGGTTCTTTTTATATTTAAACGAATCTACTGCGTAATAAACTAAGAAATGAGGATATCCGCAGTAGAACGAGAGTGACGGACATAGCCCATCGGAATAGTACGCTGAAGTGGCAATGGGCCGGCCATATAGCTCGAAGAAGCGACCTTTATTCACTCGAGACCTTTATGCCACTCGAGAACCTTTATTCCCCATCCCTTGGATGGGGAATAAAGGTTCTCGAGTGGCAGCCTCAAAGTGTAGGGCAACCCCCCACTAGATGGAGTGACGATCTGGTATGACATGCAGGAAATCGATGGATGCAGGTGGCTCAGGACCGTGCTTTGTGGCATTCCTTGGGGAAAGCCTATGTTCAGCAGTGGACTTGTGAAGGGCTGTAATGAATGAATGAATCAATTAAATTTTTCTACACAACGCAATTAAAAAGATCGCTATTTGTTATAAGATTATTAACTTATTTCAAAATAAGAACTTGAACTTGAGCATTGACATTTGAAACTGTTTCCACACGCTTGAACATTTATATAGTACGAGGCTCGAAAGACTCCCCTTTATTGATAAAGAAGCTTGGTTCTACACTGAGTACGACGTTGCATGCAAATTTTATTAAGACGTTTCGTTAACGTTATCTGCTATATCGCACAGCGATACGAAGCTCTACCCCTTATTAGTACCCATTGTGCCGTGTTTCGGAGCGAGCGATTTCGTAATAACGATCTCTCTTCGAGAACATTTAGATTACAAGCTTTATTTAAATATCTTAGTAACGCTTGCTTGAAACGGTATCTCTTAATCAGTCTAATAATCTTGGATGAATATACTGGTTGTGGTACATTCATCCAAGATAATTAAATTGATTAAACCGCGTTTCTGCTGCTAAAACTGCGACTTAATCATAGAATGTTTACTTGTTGTAATGTGTACATTATTCACTTTTTTTTATAGAATTAGGATGACAAACGGGCACAAAGTTCACCTGGTGGTAAATGGATGCTGTGGCCCATAGACATCTACATGTATCCTCGATTAAAAATCAAAATGCAAATGCATTGCCATTCCTGAGGACAAAGATGGAATTCCTTGGTTCCAGTTAAAAGGGTCTCCGGTTCTCTATACTCACCATACGGAACACAGCAGCATTAAGCTGCTATTTTACGCTGGTATTCTGTGAGAGAGTGGTCCTTCACCGTCCCTATCTTATGGTTTCTATCTTAAGGATAACTTTCATGTTCTTCATTTGATCGACTGTTGAACATCATGACAATCAAACCGTCTCAGGGATTCACAGCACAGGTCAAATTTTTTCAGATCCTCCTTTACGTTACATCTTTAGAACACCCTTCCCAATTATAATAAGAATGCAACCAATAAATACTCCTATAAAGTATTTTTACGACAATAATATTACCTGAGGGCAATGACTTTGTTTTACTTCTTTGTATGTTTTTTTTTAAATAGGTATATATATTTTAATATTTGTACTTACACTTTATAAATGTAAGATGTTGAGAGAAGTTGCATTAATTTTTTTTGCCACAAATTTATATATAAATGAAAGAATAATTCATTTAAATTATATTTAAATGAATTATTATATATAAATGAAAGAATAATTCATTTAAATTATATTTAAATGAATTATTCTTTCATTTTAAATTATATTTAAATGAATTATATGTGAAGTTCGCCATCACGCATTGGGGCAGCGCGGCGGACATTTCCTTGCCCTAAAACCCTCTCAGAAATGAGAGGAGGCCTGTGCCCAGCGGTGAGACGTATATAGGCTGTAACTTTAACTTTTCTTAACTTTATATTTAATTAATTTTTTTATTAACAATTCCATTTTTTAGTAATTATTAATAAAAAATAGTAAAATTTTCGAAAAAGAACGACTTGTGATTGGTTGTGACGTCATTACGTATATCCGTTGAGGCTGTGAGCCAATCGCAATCATGCTATACTTTTGTATTTTCTATATTCGTATCACCTAATTTCGTGTCATAACAAAACATATATAACCTGTACTAAGCGCGTGGGAGACGCTTAATACAGGTTATATATTATGTTTGGCCGCTTGCCGCCACCGCAAGGCGCTTGTGTGTGGGAGACGTTTTTGACAACGTAAGCATGAGCGTTTTATCATTTCACCATGCGGTGGCGTTACAAAAGCGATATAATGACGTCACTGCCGTTTGAATTTACATCTTAGAAAAACCATTTTTAATTGTAAAATTATATGAAAAATCAATTATATATTTTTTTAATTTTTCATAATAATTTTTAGAAAACTCTCAAAAAAAAAGAAAGAATAAAAAACATGCAACATCTCTTTTGTCATTTTTCAATAATTATTAATAATAACGTAAAAAGTAAGAAAACATTATGTACAATATGGCGTTGTGCTTATGTGGCGAAATAAATATTTTCTTTCTGTCTGTCTTTCTTTCTGTCTGTTGGTCTTTCTTCTTTCTTTCTTTCTTTCCTCTTTCTTTCTTTCTTCCTTCCTTCCTTCCTTCCTTTCTTTCTTTCTTTCTCTTTGTGTCTTTCTGTATACTATCTGCGCTATGTACCCTTATCTTTAAGGTGTTACATTTAAGCTTTTTAAATGAAAATTTAAAAAGATTTCACTATTTGTATGTTGAAAAGCTGTTGCATAGCTTTGTTTAGCTCCAGCATGAATCGGTCACGAGTGGAACCACGATCACACAGAATACTAGAGTAAAATTAGCAGGATTATGCGGTGTTTCGTATGGGGAGTGTCGAGAACCGAAGACCGTTGTTACTGGTAACAAGGCATTCCGTCTAGCTCCTCAAGGATGACAATGCACTTACATTTTGATTCTTAACCTTTCATGATCCGCGCTCCCTAAAAAAAAAATGGCCCTTTGTACCGGGGCCACTTGAAATAATCACGGCGCCCGGCACATAAGTCAACCTTTTTTTTGTCACCTTTGTTTGTTTACGTTTAAGAAGTTTGAGTTACAGTTCTTGAAAGCCGATAAGATTGTAGATGAATAGAAACAATAACAATGACATTGAGATGTTTATTTAGTTTTGTATTAAACAATTGAAAGATGTATTAACTAATTCCCCACAAATTGACTCATATTTGCCTGCGTTTTTATTATCCTACTTAGGAAATACGTTACTGCCCTTCTCCTGCTTTTTTTCCCTTGCCTTTCGCTCTATCGAAACTCACGGGATGATATTGTGTTAGGTGGTGTAATAGATCTTATGCTGTCACTTCTCGGCATAGCACGACAATATGAGTCATTAGAATAAAATAGAATAGTATCATTTTTATTTAATATTGATTACATGTAATTTTTTTGAAAGTCATTTTTACCATAAATGGAAACCTAGTCCCTAATATATCGATAATTACTAGAATCAGGAGTTACTTTGTGGAAATTAATTATATTAAAGATGTTAAAAATTCATTAGCTAAGATCCGAGTAAAAAATAAAATGATGTGTCTTACCTATGAAGAGCACATCTTCCTTTAACTGCGTGCACTATCCCTGTCACCACTAATCCCAACACCATTCTAACTTGATCTTTAAACTAGGTAAGACACTTAATTTTTAGCTTTTACGCGAATCTTAGCTAATTTTTCACAATTTTATCTAATTAATCGAATCACAACTGGCAGCTCCCGATTTTATTGACAGTTAAATTGAATACAATCGACGTTGAACCGCAGGCTCTGTCGGAGCACACGCGGTCGCGAGTGCCGGTGACACGTGATTTCTAAATAAAAAATGCATCAAGACCGAATATTTCACAGAAAAATAACCGAATATTCACTTTCAGTATTCTTTTTTTAAATTTGTGAAATCTGTTGAAAAAATTAATTATTCCATCCTAATATTTGTCACGTGTACTTTAATATTTTTTGTAGAATAAGTGTAACAAACGAGCACACAGTCCATCTGGTGGTAAGTGGATGCTGTGGCCGATAGACATCCTCATCTATCCTTGATTAAAAATTAAAATTCAGATGTGTTGTTACCGACGAGGGCTAAGATGGATGCTTCGTTTCCAGTAAAAAGGGTCTCCTGATCTCTACATTCACCATACGAAACGTAGCTGGTTTGTCACATGATGGTATTATTGAATTCAAGATGATATTTAATTTTTCGGAGTATTTCTTTATTAAATCGCCAAAAAGTTTTTACGACCTTTTGACCTTTTTGTATGTCTTTTCGTCCGATAAAAGTTGTTGTGTTTTAAAATTATACTTTGACGTGTCCATTATTACCGTAGCATTTCGTTTATCCGCGTCCGTTGCGTAAGTTGACGATTCTACGCTAAAACAACAAGTGATTTACAAAAAAATACTCCGAAAAATAAAATCTCGACGTTAATTCGATAACACCAGCATGTGCCAAACTTTTAGTGAGCCGGATCGATTCACCGACTTATAAGTTGGCTCAACACTTGGCAAAAATACTGTCACAACTGAGAGGACACACCAGAGCGTATACAAAGGATTCGTACCATTTTGTTAGTGAGATCAAAGACCTACATCTCGCTTACAATGAAACTGTGGTCAGTTTTGATGTTCAGTCACAATTTGCATATCTACTTATTGAAGAATGCATCTCAATTATAACCAGGAAGGTAGAAAAAAACAACATGCCAGCCGAATATACAATAGTACTCAAACACTGCCTCACATCTGGCTATCTACTGTGGAAGGAGTATACGGTGTGGCGATGGGCTCACCTGTATCTCCCATAGTCGCCGACATATTCTCAGAGGACTTTGAGGAGAAAGGCCTTCTCACTGTTCCTGTAAATCCAAGATTACAAGATTATTAAGCGGTGCGTAGACGAAACTTTCACAAATTTACCATCTGACAAAATAACTGCATTTTTACACCACTTTAACTCCATAAATTCTAAAATACAATTCACAATGGAGTTGGAGGCAAATAATTCTTTAGCTTTTCCAGATATATTAGTAATTTGGAATCCTGATAAGACCTTGAGCCACACTGTGTATAGAAACAAGACCCATACAGATAGATATATAAACGGTCATTCTCACCACCATCCTTCACAGTTAGCTACTGTGGAAAAATCTTTGTTTCAGAGAGCACGAAGGATCTGCGACAGTTAACACCTGGCCGCCGAGCTCCAACACGTCACACAAGTTTTGCACGACAGAAAGCTTCGAACCCCACCTACGTCACAGTGAATAAGTAAAGCCGGCTACAATCGAGAATCTGATGTGAAGAATCGATGCTACGGGAAGTCTGCAGTCTGTGAACACGTACAGGATCGCCTCCGTCACTACATCAGATTTGATAGACCACAAATCCTCGCTAAAGAATTCCTTCCAAGGGTGATTTGCAAGGCTATTCAGAAAAAGAAGACATCAAAAAACCATTCTAATTTCAATAGAAAAGATGGATGGGTGCAGCCGTCTGCTTGGGATCCAATAATTAACAAAATTAAATCCAAACCCAAGCATACCACTGCAATACTTCAAGATACTGTAAGCTCGTTCTGCGTAGATTGGACCAAAATATATATTATATATATGATTATACTTTCTTAAATCATACGAGTTAATACAGATATAATATATTTACTAAATACTAATATAGACATCAAGGTTATCTGTCCGTTGTGTATTAAACGGGATGTGATGAATTATTTATAAGCCATCCCTTGTTGCTTACCCCAAACAAACTACCGTCTAAAATGTTGCTGGCTAATATGCATTATTAATATAATGGTACATATTTTGTTTGTTCATGGTTATGAAAAACCATTTAAAAGAAGAAAAAAGAAGCCCATCACGGGACGCTCGGCAGATGTAAAATATTACAGTTGATGGATATTATGCAATAATGTAAACTTATAAAGAAATATGGAGTAAAATATATAAAAGTGTAAAAGAAAATATAATATTAAAAAGAAAAAAGTGTCAAGCATTACTATAGTAATAAAAACTTCAATTAAGTACACAACTCACACAGAAAAGCAACGAAGTGTATAATATACGCGCACGCACACACAAGGGAGTCGAGGGCGGTGGCGTAGAGGGAGCATGACGGCATAAGAGAGCGTCATGCTGTTTGGAGTGTGTGCTCGTTGGTCACCCTTATCATACAAAAAAGTGTAATTAACTAGCTTTTGCCCGCGACTTTGTCCGCGTAGATATTATACTTTAAACCATAGGCGATCCATCAATAACAGCACTTTCATAATAAATTCCATCACCCTTTTCAGGGATGATTTCCGTGATCAAAGCTGTCCTATTTGCTTCCCCGAGACTTAAACTATCTCGATACTAAATTTCCTAGTTTAAAAGACAAAGTTTATCTACTTTGAACATCAGAAGCGATTAAAGTATTTATTTTGATTTAATCCATTTGTTACTGTAAAATGTGCATTGGAAATAAAGTATCAAATTTAATTTTATTTATGGTTCACTATTTTGGTAATAATGGCTTACACATAAAAGATAGATATATACTACCCGGGCTTTTTTGTAGCACTATTTAAGAGAAACAATTCCACCATACATTATATTTGTGTAACTCTTACAGTTTTTGCACCGCACGCCAAAATAACTCGCAAATAACAGATTTTTTCCGACTTACTTAACACTTATCGTTATATTTTGATCAATTTACACAATATCTTTATTATTTATAGCCTATGTATTATTCTGATGTATGAGCTATATTATTGTAAGGTTTCATTAAAATACATTCAGTAGTTTTTGCGTGGAAGAGTAACAAACATCCATACATCCATACATCCTCACAAACTTTCACACTTATAATATGTATTAGTAGGATTAAGATATTTACAATAATAATTATTGTTCTCGAAGATTAAAACGTTAAAAGCAGTTTTATGTTGCTTTATTTTATTTTATCTGTAAATAAAAAAAAGCCTTTAAGGTTGACAGTTATTTGAATAGACTAATTCCATTTTTGAGGATGGTAACTTACTAATTTCCTCACTGATTAAATTCCTTTCTTTTCAAATAGTAGTTTAGGTCACAAATAAGACAACAGAAAAACATATCTACATATGTGTACATATCAATTTCGACATCATTATACCTAACCGCTGAACATGGGTATTCCCCATAGATTACTTAAAAGTACGATCTGAGCCACCTGCCTTCACGAACTACCTGCATGTTTCATCAGGTCTACACTACTTTTAGTTGAGCTACCACTTGTATTCTATGCATGTTCAGGCGCTATCAACTTGGGTTCGATCACCGCCGGCACTAATGAAATTGTTAATTGCAATTTCAAGTGCTGATTTACCACGTGCTCGTCGTAGAAGAAAAACATCCTGAGGAAACCTGCATGTTTGAGAAATTTAAAAATATATTTCGAAGAGATGAGGAGTCCGCCAACAAGCACAATAGACATTTCCTCGCCCTAAAACCCGCTCTGAAATGAGATGAGGCCAGTGGCCATCAGCGGAACGCATAAAAAGTAAAAAAGGGTCTTCGATTTTCTACACTCACCATACGAACGAAACATAGCAGGATTGGGTTGCTATTTTATGCTGGTTTTCTGAGAGCGTGGTTTCCCCAGTCCAGCCAACCCATTCGTGCTACAACTATAATATAATTATTGCAGTATGGCTCTTACACATATAAACCTCAACACTAAACCTTTACCACATTGGCGACAATCTCTTTTCTGTGGCAATGTTTGTCTATAGACCATTATGTGTTTGACAATAGACATTGGCAGTGTGAACGTAAACAATAAATATTTTATCTAATGTATTTGTTACACATATTACATATAAATTTTAGCTTTCTGCACTTCTTCTCGATATAAACTTTAACTATGCCAAACCTCAAATTCCTTCGTGAGTATAAAATACTTAATAAGGGGCACAAAGATTTCTCTTCAGGTATTAACAAGATAAAAAATAATATAAAAATAAATGAATTTGACGATTGCGATTTCTCCAAAAAGTAAAGTTACGGGGGTTTATTATATAATATGTATATATTAAGTTTCCCGAAAAAAGCATTTTACGAATAAAAAGATTAAAATAATAACTTTTCATTTTCCAAATGGCTTATATTTTTAAGTTAGCTAAAGCCCTTTGTTTATGTTAATTTAAAGCACTTAAAAGTCACTGAATTTTAATTAGAATTCGACTAACCACGGCGTTATAATTTTTTTACGGAAAGGAAAACTCGTCCTTTAATAGTTGGGAAAGGGTCGCTTTTTGATTGAAACAATAATAAAAGTGAAGTTGGTTATAATGTAAATTTCGTAAAAGAATAAATACATCAATAGAATATATTATATAAATATTTATGTATATAGAACAAAATTACCGCAAAGAAATGAAAAAATGAAGGTCGTAAGAAAGGAAATTTATCTATTTAAGTGGCCCCCGAAACCGGAAACTGCAGTTGCCAACCCGCTAGCTAAGCGTGGCAACTATGGCAAATATCATTCATTCACAAATATCATTTATAGGTCATTGGGGAAAGGTAGAGATGAAGATAGTGTAGAAAAGGGCGACTTGTGTTCCGGCGCGCCTAAGCCTTTGGAGGAGAATAGGATCATAAGTTGTTTTCCTCCCAAGAGGTACCGTCAAGGCTTACACTGATAGAACTGCGGATGTGTACAAAAGCGTTTCCATGGCATCTTCAAGCAGTAACATCTTCCATACGTATAAATGCAACTGTATGTCTGTAATATCGAAATAACTGCCTTTTAGGAATCTGAGGAGGTTATTTGTATGCCATTAAGACATGAATAACAATTTTTAAATTTGTATCTGTCTTTCTGTTGTAATTAAACTTCACGAACAGATTGAGAGCGATGCAAGGAGTGATATAGGCTATATTTTATCCGAAAAACTTGAAGTTCTTTTTGGAAAATAGAAAAAATTATAAAATAAATGGTCTTTAATTATCTTAAATGTAAATAAAGCCACATTAATCGTGTAGAGGGGTGCTGTATCTACTAGGCGTGTGTAGACAGAAGGAGGTGTACAAATAAAAGGTATTTCTGTACTAACACTCACTATTTAATATTCACACAAATATAAAGTCACACCGAAATAAATAGACAGAAGGAGAATGCAACGCAAGTTCTTGACAAGAAGGAAGAAGTACAATAATAGAGAGAAACTTAAAATGAGACAACAAATTAACATAGACAGGCACACGTAAATGATTATTAAAGCGTCTGCAAGACAATGCGACAATCTCTCCACGTCGAAGCACGTAAGCGACTGATCGACTGATCATGGGGGCGGTGCTCTCACCAACTGATAGGAAGGGTGTATCGTGTAAATGCGTGTGTGTGAGTGTATGATTGTATGTTTGTGTGAAATGTATGAGATCCCCTACAATAGATTCTACCCAGGTGAAGCCAGGGTGGATGCTAGTTATGTTATAAAGAGGTAAAGTTATTTTATTAATTCGTAGTAGATATTGTTCGCTATAAAGGCTTATTATCTTTGAACTGTGAAGTTTTTGTTCAACCTCTGCACATTAGTCGGTGACCTTCAGTGATCTCCTGTTATAACAATATAGTATAATTACATTGTGATGGTTTCAGAGAAAACCCTATTATCATTTAAGTGCTATTATAATTTTATTGCAAATCTTCAGAAGTTAATTAGATTAACTAGAAAACTTAATTTCTAATTTTAACGTTTAAATAAGATTCAAGTGTCCGTGTAATGTCGAAATAACTGCCTTAAATTGAGCTGGGGTTATTTACACGCCAACATGAAAAACTAATTTTAAAAATTTTGTCTGTCTGTTTGTCTGTCTATCCGGGGTAATCTTCGTAATGGCTGAACTGATTATAATATAACTTCACAAATAGATAGAGAGCAATGCCAGGAGTGATCTAGGTTAATTTATCCGCAAAACTTGGACATTTAAAAAAAACGGAAAATTGATAAAATAAATGGTATTTAATTATCTTAAATCTAAACAATGCCACTCGTGTAGTGGCGGTGTAAGAATATCCACTACCCCATATCATCCTGTGGGTGTCGTAAGAGGCGACAGAGGGAAACAAATCATGAGATGGGCAGTAGCGACTTTCTATTAACGGTTAAAAAAAAAACTGCGGTTGCCAACCCGCTTGCCAAGTGTGGCAACTATGTTAGAAGAGACCTATGTTCAGCAGTAGGACTTTAGGAGGCTGTAACGGTAAATAATGCCTTTACAGCCTCCTAAAGTCCTATCCCGGAAACTCCGGGATCGCTACTTAATTAAAAATCTTAAATTATTTAATAAACTACATTCATTGATTCTCATGTAATGATATTAGTGTGAATTATAAATAAATAAATAAATACTTAAATACATAAATAAAAGAAAAAATACATTTGTATGAGTTTGCGTGCAGAGAGCAATAGGTAAACTTTTGATGGCTTCATAAAGTGTGTCCTTTGTCCATATTAAATTCATAATGTTGCGGTTTCATTTGAATTCAGCAAAATTCGAGAGCTGTAAATAAAACAGGGAAAGACTTAACTTTGTTTGTGTTTTAGGCTTATTATAAGTGGAACAGGCAACTAACTCTGTTATGAAATTCAGTGCGGTTATTAAAAACTGTCAGCGTAATTCTAGTTTTATGCATTTAGTTATTTAAATATATGTGGTAGAGCTACGCTGCAGCTATACTATGGTTGTAATACGAATGGGTCGACTCGTTCAACGAAGGATCACACTCTCACTTATTAGATAAATATATATATATATATATACAGTTATTAGATAAGTAAAGTCTTTTCGTACGAACGTAATATATGAAACTATGACGATCAATGAAAGACGTCACACTGACTTTTACGTAAGATCTTTGTCTTGCAGCCGTTGAGCATTTACATTTTTTATAAACATGTATTTGTGTGAATGGGCACGCGTGCGTAGGTACGGCAGTGGGCGGCGCGGGTGTTAACTGTGTGATTTTTAAATTTTTATAATTTGATACGACTGTTAGTGGTCGGGTAACTTCTGATTTTTTTATAGAATAAGGTTGACAAACGAGCACACAGTTCACCTGATGGTAAGTAGATGCTGTAGCACATAGATATCTACATTCATCCTCGATTAAAATTCAAAATGCAGAGCGTTGTCATCCCTCAGGTCTAAAATGGAATGTCTCGTTTCCAGTAAAAAGGGACTCCGGTTGTCCATACTCACCATATGAAACAGCAGCATTTTACGTTGGTATTGGTGAGATCTTGGTCCTACCCCGGTCGAGCCAATACATTCAATTAATATAGCTGCTGTGTGGCTCTCCCACGTATAAATCATGCAATCTCTTGGTCTACGACACCAGAAACTTGTCATTTTGTACAGAAATTCTTGACAGACAATGGATTTGTTGCATGGACTGCATAAAAGATGGTGATGGGAAATGCCTACAAGGTTTGAAACATTTTACGAGTAATTGAATTCAAAATTAGTTAAAGCGGTTTTTGAAGAGCTTAAATGTTTAACGTCTTTTGTATTATTTCACTGCAATCTGTTATTTCGTCCTTTCCTTCCCTTCTGTAAGTACACTATAAACAAACGTGTCCCTTTGGTCGTGTTTTTTTACTCATAACAATTCAGTGAATTTAGACCGCACCGTATTAAAACTGACGACGCATAAAACTCTATTCATGCTGTTGTTATAAAAGTAAAAATATTATTGTTAGGGTTTTCATTTATTTAGTAGAATTAACTCATTGAAGGCGACAGTAGCCTAATGGCAGGGTGCGGACTGCCAACTCAAAAGGTCGTGGGTTCTAATCCGCCATTCGAGCACTGTGTGAACCACTCCTAACACAACCATATAGTAGCATTGCTGGTATATATAGTTTTTTCTACCGACTTCAAAAAGGAGGAGGTACTCAATTCGACTGTATGTTTTTTTATGTGTGTTACCTCATAACATTTTTCTGGATGAACCGATTTCGATGATTCTTTTTATATTTGAAAGCTGGTGCTTCTCATGTGATTCCATATAAATTTGATCAAGATCTGACCAATAGTTTTTGAGTTATTCTTAATCATTTATGTTGAAGTCGGTTGTACAAAATGTTTAATTTTATATTACGTAAAAGAGTTGTGCGTGAGTAGTGCATTAAGCGACCCTGTCCAATCCCCGATGGTACCTATAAAATTGTCAATAGCAATTAATTAGTCGTTATATAATACATTATGAATATAACGTGGTAGAGCCACGATGCAGCTTTATTATGGTTGCAGATCTCTGAGAGGTTGTTTGATCTCTCTCCGGTCGTGTCAGATTGCCATCACGTCGGATTATGGGTGTGAATAAAAAGAGATTACGCCTGTGCTTGCGCATACACTCTTGCGCTATAATTCTGAACTGGGGTCTGAAATTTTTAAACATGTTGTACAAAAGTGTAAAAAAGACACAAATATACAAATATTAACATTATATGTGGTTTTCATTTAATCTGTATACTTATATATACATTTAATCTCTATATATATATTAACTTTCTTTTTCCTATTTCTTAAACTGAACTTATTTTAATTGATGATTGTTTCAAAAAGCTTTTAATTGATACCTACCTTACATGATGATCCCTAAAGAAAATCTTTTGTGACCAACACACACACTGTGGCGGTGTGTGTGCATATACGTGTGAATGTGTGTGCACGTGTGCGTGTGTGGGTATATTTATTGGTAAGACGTCTTGGAGGCTGGAAATGTGACCATCTTACTTGCCTTGCTGTTTGACGAATAAGGCTCTAACGACCGGTTGATGGTGGAAAACTTTCCAGTTTAGAACGCCCTTCAGTCTTACAGACTGGTGACTGGGAGTTGTATTGCGTTAATGCACATATGTTTGCGAACTTGGTGAGCCAGCGGTTTTTGTCAGATTCTTGAAAAGGCCAGTATCTAGCAGTGGAAGAAGAAATAAACGAACGTAACATCAATCCGAGTTTTCAGAAATACCTATTGTTAGAACTTCAATAAAATTTGAACTCGATTGGATGATGATATAATATCCAAAAAATACAACATTGTTTTATAAAATTTTATGTTTTGGTATTAAATTTGTTTTATATAAAATCGGTAATAATAAAAAAAATATTTGGGCGTGCACGCAACCGATAGCGTCAGTCGTTCTTTTCTTGTTTTTCTCTTTTTTACATAATTTTTAGAGTGCAATTTTTTTGGCCAGATTGTTTATACAGCAAAAGTTAAAAATTGCAGTCATAAGCGGTAAATCGTATTAAAGACAAAAATAGTCCCCTTCTCGTGCTCGTTTAATTTCGTTTAAATTCGGGCGTCATGTATGTATGTATGAATTCACGGCGCCGCATTATCATATAAAACGCTGAACGAATACTGTTTGGATTCCGATTGCAATTGCGAATGTGGCGACTATCGAGATCACGTTTTTAAGAATTTAAAGTGTGGAAAACCGTTTTATTTGTTTTACTATAGGATGTCAACGATGATGGTAAAAGATGGAGCACAATAAATTGTAGCAAAGTCAAAGTATTTTTGAAGTGAAAACTTCTTTAGAATCGTTGTTATTTGAAACTTGATGAAACGAAAAAGCGGCACTAAAAGAGACTATAGAATTATAAGATTTAGCCTGCGAGAGAATGAGATAGAACACAGTATTCAGTGTTTCCTATCATCTCGGTCTCCTTTTCTGAACGTGTCACTTCTACCGCGCGTGTGAAGTGCACACATTTTTAATCCAAAGTTGGTATACAAAGCGCTTTTTGAACGTCAAGAAAGCTACGCCATCGCTTCTTCAAATCTCCACTGCAGGAGACATTGCAAGGAGAAGCGGTAAGAAACTCACAGCTAGACTATTCTCCCAACAGTTATATTTTAATCTCATACAATATTATATACAAGTCAAGAAAGTCATTGAGCAAGTTCATTATGCCGCTCTCAATATCGTTCCGTGGGTATCGTAAAAGACGATAGAGGGAAAAAAGTAGGAAATGGGCAGCAGCATGTTCCTACAAAAGTTTAATGCTGAACACAGGACTCCCATAAAGGTTTCCTCTTACTGGGGATTTTGCCATAGTTGCAACCGCTTGCAAAATAGCTTGGCAACCGCAGCTTTGTTACAGATTTTGAGTTATTATCAGAAAGATGCGGTAGCGAAGCCTCCATAGAAGCCGAGAAGCCGGGCTTGCCCTATCAAACTGCTCAATCAATAATATCAACTAATAAAATAACTCGTAAACTGTTTCAAACTATTTCAAATTTCCCGCGCGATTCTCTGTCGCTGTCGCTGACCTGTTCTACACAGGCCATAGATTACTGTATATACACAGGCCTTATAACGTCAACACGCGGCAAAACCGCGCGACTAGGTTGTCATAAAAATTAGTCGTCTCTCTCGCACGCGTGGGCTTTTACCGGGCTTTCGAAAAGACGATCGCTCCCTTTCTAACCTGTGGTAAAATGTTCTATAATGAAATATAACTACGATTGTTTATATAGCAATTTGTACGTAGCGAAAAGCCCGGCTTTTAGTGTGAAGTTAGTCAATAGTCAAGCGCGGGCGATACCTTTGCAAGTTCACTTCACATTTCAATGTTTACTCTGTGTGTTTACTTGAGCGAATAAATATTGCGAGTTGAAAATTTATACTTTTTTATAGATTTTTAGTGAAAATGTAGGATAATAGTGTTCCTTGTGATAAATTGAAGTGTGTCAAAGTGCTAATCGGCGAGGAAAAGGTAAAATCGAAAAAGAGAAAAGGTAAATTTTTATAAAACTGCTAAAAACAACAAAACCATATCTTGGGCTTGCCCTAGTTTGGAGCCCTAGCTTCGCCACTGGAAAGATGCTGCTGCCCATCTCCTGTTACTGTTTCCCTCTGTTATCTTCCCAATAATAACTAGAAATTAAAAAAAGACTACTATAGCAAAATCCGCTATATTATGCAATTTACGAAGAAGGTCTATTATTCAGCGGCGGATTATTGATAGGTTGTAGTGAATGATGATAAATGATAGGATGAAATGTAAAAACACATGACATTGGGATGACGTGTAATAAAGTCCCTCTCCACATTTCGTCTCGTGGGTGTGGTAAAGGGTCACCTTTTTAGGTAATGCCAGAAATTTTTTATGGCTTTCGATAGATTTTGAACTTGGTAGAGCCAAGCCGCAGCTGTAATGTGATCGTATGGTGAGTGCCGGAGAACCGAAGACTCTTTTTAATGGAAACAAGGCATTCCATCTTAGTCCTCAAGATTGACAAAGCATCTGCATTTTGATTCTTAATTGAGGATAGATGTAATTGTCTATGGGCTACAGCATTTACTTACGATCAGGTGAACTGTGTGCTCTTTGTCACCAAGCATGATTTTTTTACCCGTTTGCGCGACGTAAAGGAGGTTAATGTGTTTATTAGCCTAGATATGTATGTATGTTTGTTACTTTGTGGCGGTCATGATTCGACGATCCTTTTTTGCCGATTTCAACGATTCTTAAGTCAATCGACATGTGTTATGTATGTAATTACTCTAAGATATGTCTTGATCTTTTGAGTGTCACTAAAAACATGGCAGTAATGAAAATTCAATATGGCGACATCAAGACGCCATATTGTGAAAAAAAATGATAGTCGACGAACTTTGTCAAGTATCATTGAATAGGTCCTAGAAAATCATTTTTTTTAGGTTTTTCTGATCATTTTTCATTTTGAATGACCACTAAGGATCTATAACGATTTAATGTTGTTTGGCAACCATTCCCACTTTTTTCAAAACTTATATTATTATAGTTTTGATAATGTTCTAATATAATATTCGAATAGTAGGTCTTATTAGTAATTTTTTACTCAGTCGAGGTTTTTATGTAGTATTTAACCATAAGACTTGTTTCTTCCTGTATCAACATTTCATTAACTTATATTTATTCTTGGAGCTGTATAATACTCCTAGGTTTATTTTTAGGGTTTTTGGTCATTACTTAAAATCAGCGTTGTGGTTTCGCCAAAACTAATGCTGCGCAATAATCTTTTTTGGAAGGTTTTCGACGTACAAAGCTAAATTTATTAAAATTTCGTGTTTTTTTTATAAATTAGTATACTCTTGTACGTCAATGGTCTGTGTCAAAATAAAGCGTTTCTTTCTTTGTACCTTTGTTTCTTTTCAACACAAATTAAATGATTTAGAATATTTATTGAATCTTTAAATAAAATTTTCTTAAATAATAATTTACTGTGACTACAGGTTTCGGACAAAACCTCCGTTTTGGACAGAGTCAATTATTGAAATATATACCTTATGTTAGTTTTTTGCAGCTGGGTTCTTCTTTTTAATAAGAAAACTGAATCAAGCTGTACATATATCCCGCTTGGTAGATTTTTGCGTCCCTAACTGTAACCAAAAATCAAAATTAATGAAGTTGTTAAGAAAGTTAAGGAGCCCTTGTGCGATGCACTACTGGGCCCGTATCTCACATTTCTGAAAGGGTTTAAGAGTAAAGAAGATTGCCCTGATAAGTCCTCGAAAATATATTTTAATTGCTTAGATATAGGTATGAGTTTTATTTCAATGTTTTGCTATACCACTGAGCACTTGGTAAAAAATTATGGCGATGATTTATATTTCCTTAGCATATTCATCGTAATTTTGAATTATATTTTTTTCGTGTAAGTTTTTAAAAATAAACTTCAGCAAACTTTGCATTTAGTTCTTACAAAAGCCCGCAATATTTCTAGACGGCGACGTTCATTGTCATTATTTTAGAAATATCCATTGTATTTTTATTTACCAAAATTCAAATTCTTTCTTTGCTCGAAATTTTATTTTCAACCGAAATTTGTTTAAGATTTCAGCGCTGTGACCCTTATTGCAGAAAAATCGAGAATATTTCTGGTTTAATACTAGTTTATTTATTTTTAAATGTAAAAAATGAGGGATAAAAAATAAGAATAATAATAAGAAATATTAGATTTCTTATATTTACGCGAGAACTACACATGGAATAAAACTATTTTTACGGATTATATCGTGTTTAATTAACTTTTTTTAATTCCCGACGTTCCGGATACTTTACAGCACCCATGGACATGGGTGGGGGGGGGGGGGATTTAGATGTTTGATGTCCCGACGTTGTCATAGCTAGCCGGTCTACCTTCAGGTTTTGAATATTAATTTTTGGTCCGATATACGCAGAACGAGCTTACAGTATCTTCAAGTCAAGAAAAACTTCAATTTTAAATATGAAAACTCTGATCGTGTAATTATAATAGAAAAATCTTAACAAAATGTTTTAATTTAATAATCCAAGTGCATTAGCGGTTTTTATGCGCTGCCTAAGAAAACGTAATCGACTTTTATATTCGCTTTTATCTTCATTAAGAAAATTCAACGGTACTCTTGCTATTGGGATTCTAAAGTATTTTATCTGATACATTTTCCATCATCTAACAAAAAGAAGGCGACATACGCGCGGTGTCTTTCATGATTGAAGATTTTTCAAAGTGCATTTTATAAAAAAATATTTCTTTATATTATAGTTATTTACTTGAAATACTAATAACATAACACGTTACATATTTACAATATTTCTAAAGTAAACGTGCATGTCCATGTTAGATTCACTTATCCATCAGTTTTTAAATAGTTTATCAGTCTACCTGATGGTAAGTGAATGCTGTGGACCATAGACATCTATCGTCGATTAAGAATCAAAATGCAGACGCGTTGTCACTCCTGAGTACTAAGATGGAAAGCTTCGTTTCCAGTAAAAAGGGTCCCCGGTTCTCCACACTAACCATACGAAACACAGCTTTAGTATACTATTTTATTGCTGCTATATTACGCTGGTATTCTGTGAGAGCATGGCCCTAACTCGATCGGTAATTGGTTCCGTTTTAATAGGGTTCCGTACCTCAATAGAAAAAAAAACGGAACCCCTATACGATCACTTTGTTCGTCCATCCATCCATCGGTTGATTCATCCGTCCGTTTGTCAGCCCATATTTAATAATAATAAAGTCATAAAATTTAAAAAATAGGAAAAATTATAGCCTAAAAAATATAGATAAAAATCGTAAATTTATAGTTATATCAATTACAAAAACAATCAAGATTACAAACTTACGTTTGCAGTTAGGGCATTGACTGTGATGTAAGCCGATGTATGGGAGAATATTTTTGCCACTGCAAAGTAAATTTTCTTCTTCTATCTGATTTAAGTTATTAGAGCAATGTTCGGTGCTTACTGTTTATCTTACCTATAATTTCCGGGATAGATGAACTATCTACACACATAGATAAGTTTATATGGAACTCTCTGGGCGCGAGGCATACTCGCACTTGTCAGGTATTTTGAATGTAATTTTACAAGTTTCCATAGTGTGACTATTCTAATAGGAACCATGTGACTTATTGATCTTAGTATCTGACTACCGAATCACGAGATTTATTTCGCATCATTCGCACAAAATCGCTGTGATGGTTTTTAGAGTTATGGTAAGACTAGCTTTTACCCGCGATTTCGTCCGCGCTGAACTTAAACAAAAACCTGCAGATCTGTATTAACTCTTTGACAATGGATCTAAGTATGATTCAGTAACTGTCATGAAATTGAAGCTAATCTTCGCTGACACTACACTTCAATTCATACTTAAAGAGACAGTTGATTCCGTTTTACGAATGCACCCAATTTAATGTATTTACACAAAAACAAAAAAAGTTTTATAAAAATAATGATGTACATTTTGTGAATACAAGGACATGCACAAGCTAGTTATATCAGTTACTCGACTACAAAAAGTCAGTAATTCCCTAATTGGTATGTGCTTTTACAATAGTTCCAATAAATATGCAGGATATATCTATCAAAAAGTATAAAATTTTTATTTACCAACAATTGTTTAATAAGGGTTAATATACTATTAAATAGTACATGATTGATAATAACCCCTGGGAATGAGGTGGTCGCTAGCGTGCTGTTCCTAAATGTTTTCATACTAATTGTATAAAATAATAACTTCTAAATTAATTTTTTTTAAAGTTCCGCTGGGTTCCTCGCGGGTTTCTCCCAGAACAGAGGTTATTTTTCCATAAGTATTCTCGTAATCCATATTGAATAAAAATTATTCTATTTTATTCTATTCTAAACACAATTGAATTTGTTATATTATCAATTAAAACCGTTGTCACACATTTAATGCGAGCCGTAAGAACTGAAGGCTGCTTTGTTGCAGGACCTTGCTTTGTGGCATTCCTTGGGGAAGGCCTATGTACAGTAGTGGACTTGTGAAGGACTGTAATGATGAAAAATGATGATGAAGGCTGCTAACTCGACTAAATGAGGTTACAAACGATGTGTTATCTGTTCTTACGAATGCATTGTTTATACTCGTAATAACTCAATTAGTTATAAATAAATAAAATCCGTTTTACGCAATAAATGCGAATTGGTGAATCTGACGAATGCCAACTTTACAAAATAAGATAACAAACAAAACGCATATTGTTAATAACAATTAAATTCATTTTAAATAATTAGAATATATATTTTCCTCTTAATCGAACGGATGTCGGCTAAAAGATAAGTTAATGAATCGGTACATGTTTTAAACGTTTCTGAGAGTAATTAACAAACAATTGGTATAGTGATCTTACTTTGGGTAAGCCGTTCATTTATAGAAAAACCATTTTAAACTGAGTTTTTTTTGCGATTATCTCGAAAACTATACTGCCCTTATAGGAAAATGTTTAAAATTAAAATGGAAGATCTAATAATTTTACGTAAAAATTAACGTTACCCAAAAGTCACTTTATCTTTTAACTATGAGTTAGTTTTGAAAATGGTACTCTAGTAAATAAATTGCTAAAAATTAAAAATCGATTTTATTTTGTAAATAAGCCTATGAGTTTTATAGAAGGCAGTTATTTCAATATATATATATATATATATATATATATATATATATATGATTATCTCAGAATAGGCACTTCATAATTAATAATTGCACACACAAAGTAAAAAAGTTTGCTTATAGATTCGTTTGAATATAAATAGAATCAACTGTACATCAATTCAGTTAAGAAGCTCTTAAAGAGATTTGTTCTTGGATCTCGAAAGGCGTGGCTCGGTCTGATGCAATAATTAAGATAAATTACAGAAGAAAATTCTTTCCACCTTCGGTCCAGTATATTATTTTCTAAGATCTGCCGTGACAAATATATTGTATATAATGAAACAATTTATTTTAACGATCGAATGACTCGGGGGTTGGGACAATTTATTAATGAGTGGTTTATATAGTGGTTTTGAATCCCAGCTAATAAAAGTGATGTAAACAAATGTTTGGTTTTCAATTTTCATATTCTTTTGTCTTTGATTACACATTTTTTCTTCTCTTTCTTTTTAGGGTTCTGTAACTCAAAAGAAAAAATAACGGAACCCTTAGAGGATCACTTGTTTGTCAGTCTGTCCTTCTACGAGTATATGTCCATTTGTAAAGACCCTTTTTCTCAGGTAGGGTATAGGTATAAAGTTAAAATTATATCAAACACTAAAGTCTATTGTCCTTTGGAGGTGGGAAAAATACAATTTTCTAAAGCAACGCAATTACAAGATACGGCCATTTATGTCACATATTTTGATATTTTAATGCTCACAAACTCACTCATCAAAACCTATGGGGTACTTCTCGTTGACCTAGAATCATGAAATTTGGCAAGAAACAAGGTCTCTTCACCAAAAATAAAATCCAAAAATATTTTTTGCGATTACTAACTTACACTTATAGTTGGACTTGAGCATGATTGTAAATCGATGTATGGGATAAGGTCTTTTCCTTTGTTAAGGTAAGTTTTTCTTCAATCTAACTTAACTTTTTGTAAGAGCAAAGGGTTCCTGACCTATTGTTTTTGAATTTCAGTAAGTTAATTATTGTAATGGAAGTAAGTACTTATCTAACTGTTGACACGCTTATACGCACCTTATTTAAAAAAAATGGATGTGACAAACGACACCTGATGGTAAGTGGTTACTGCAGTCCATGGACATCTACAAATAAATTCAAATAACGAAGGCTATAGAGGAGTTGTCACTTCTGAATAAGTCCTAAGTGTAGAATGCCTGACAGCTTGTAATTAAACTGGCTTTCTATAATACCCTTTAGACCGGAACACAGCAATGCAAGCACTGTTATTTGACGGTAGAAAGAGGATGGTATCTGTCTCCTAGGCAGAAAAGAAGGCATACATACATAATTAAGTTTATTCAGCAGCCTTCGGGAACGAGTTCTACCCGAGTTTGTCTTCTTTCTTGTCGTCTTTATATTCTTCCATCCATCCATTACAGCCTATAAAATTCCATTGCTAAACATAGGCCTCCCTCATAGATTGCCTCATGGTAGGATTTGGCAGTTTTTTATTATTTTGAGTTATTATCAGAAATATGCTGCTCCTCATCTCCTGTTTCATTTTTCCTCTGTCGCCTCTTAAGACACCCTCGTAAATGACAGTTTAATTTTGTTTTGTTTAGTTATAATTAATTTTTTTTCGGCTGAGAAATCCCGAAATTTTCGGTGTTTTGAGCAGCCTTGTAATAATTTATTTTACTAAATACACTTTGCTTCACAGCTCACTCGCACTCCGGGCTCGGCCGCCGTCGTGATTAGATACTATATCGCTTGTTTGCAGCGAAAAAGGTCGCTGTAGAGATACCAAATATTCGAAAAACCAAATTATACTTGACAAGGTAAGATATTATTATTATAATCACTGGTTTTTATTACAATATTTTGTTTCGCTAAAAGTAAGTAGGATTTATATATAAATATACTTAAATACGTCTTGGACTCTATGGAGTGACCTGAAGGTGTACTTCAGTGACTGCTACTGGAACTCCTCGACGAGTAGAAATAGGTGTGCTGAGTGTGGGCTCGTTTTGATAGTTATCTTAACAACTTTCCTCCGGAGTTGAGAAATGAACGAAGGTGTACTTCGGTGAATGCTACTGGAACTCCTCGACGAGTAGAACTAGGTGTGCTAAATTTGGACTCGTTTTGTTATTTATGATGAAACCTTACTTCCGGACTTGATAGAGTGACCTGAAGGTGTACTTCGATGAATACTGCTGGAACTCCTCGACCAGTAGAACAGGGCGTGCGGAGTTTGGGCTCGTTATAGTTATCTTGACACCTTTCCTCCGGACTTGAGAAGTGACCAAAGGTGTACTTCGGTGAATGCTACTGGAACTCCTCGACGAGTAGAACTAGGTGTGCCAAATTTGGACTCGTTTTGTTAGTTATGATGAGACCTTACTTCCGGACTTGATAGAGTGACTTGAAGGTGTACTTCGGTGACTGCTACTGGAACTTTTTGACGGATAGGACTACAATTTACAATTTTTTTTAATATTTTTTCACGACCATATAGCATTATGAGTCATTTTCCAAACTTTTTTTTTGACTTTTGACATAAAATTATCGGAAAATTGGAAGTATAGTAATAAGGTTATTTATTAAACTCCTTTAAGAAATTACGTATAACATGAGTGCTTAAGGCATGCACATTTGGATTTACCAAAAAAATGTTTTATTCTTAAATCACTTTAATTTTAATTCTTAAAAATAATATATTATTATTACTATTATAAATTTAAAATTTGTTATGTCCTACGTTATGAAATTCGTATCTTAGCAAGTTTTATATCCATAAAAAAAATTAAAGTATAAATTAGAACTACTAAAATAAAATTTTAAGTTATAATAAATATTATTACGTTTGTAGCAGCCAGGCTAATCAACCCAAAACGATAATAAATAACGTTACCCTGGTGCTACCATAACGCAGAAGATGAAGGTCTGAAGAAAACATTTATTTACAAATTACCCCCGGCTACTGAGATACTGCGGACTGCATATCGATGCGTGATAATATGACGTATATATTTAACTTTCTAATATAGAAACAAGAAACAGTCGCAAATATCATCAGCGCCGCATCGTCTTCACACGCCGGCTATCTTCACGAATCCGTCGACCATTTTCGAGCCGTTTCTTCAACGCCGCAGCTTCGCTTCTTCTTGCTGTTCCGGAGATGTGTCCCACGCCGCCGCCGCTCGCCGATTACGCGCGCGCGCCGGTCTGCATGACTTATATAGTCCCGTCCAGCAACGCAGCTACGAGAAGCGATCCACGAGTCTTACGCCGGCAAATGGAGCGCGACATATAATAGTTGGAAATAATATTGTAATTGATTAATTTTCATTGGTCAAAATGTAGAAATTCTAATTGGCTAAATAAATAAATAAAGATATTGCTATTGGGTAACTAAGGATGTAGCCGGGAATATAAATATAGGCAGGGTTCACTAAAATAAACACCTTCAGTCGCTTGCACATAGTAAGGCATATCAAGAAAATAGTTTCATTCCTCCGCTCCTAGACCACTCGGAGTCTGTTAATAGTGGACACCATACACCACTATTACATTGGTGACCCCGTTACGAACACCGATAAGGAAGATCCCTGCAAGAATAGTAGGAAAAATATCAAGGAGGACTTCAGTATATATAAAATCAGTGTAATCAAGACGTCATTATGGAGCGAGAAGCGCAGAAATCCGACGCCATCAAACTCGGCCAAGCAACAAGAAATCGCCGGTATATCTCTATCGTTGAGAATACCACCGTTTTGGAGAGATAAACTGACTTTGGTTCGTCAGTTTGGAAGCCGTAACGAACGATTTAAAGAAGAGTCAAGCGCAACTAGCACAGATGTTGATCGCCCAACTTGAGAAACAAGACATCGAACATATTTCGGACCTGTTGTACAACCACCGGCATCTGACCAGTATAATTCGCTGAAGGATCGTCTGATCTCTGCATATGAAGAATCCGACAGTCGCCAGCTACAGAAACTTCTATCAGAAATAGAACTTGGAGACCAGAAGCCCACACAACTCCTACGCAGAATGCGTACTTTGGCGCGAGATAAAGTCCCAGATTCGACACTACGGCTAATGTGGGTAAACCACCTACCCCCACATGTTCGATCGGTACTAGCAGTGAGTGAAACATTCAGCACGCAGACGAAGCTCGACGAACTGGCACTCCTGGCGGACAAGATGATCGAAAACAGCAGTAGCTCACACATATCGATGATCGAAGGCACTTCAATCAAAGCCAATAATACCCAGTTCCTTCTTGAAGAAATTCGGAGAATATCATTCGAAGTCGCCGCGCTCAAAGCTTCCAAGCATCAAACCTGTTACCAGCAACAGTACAACCAGCGCAATCAGCAACACCGAAGATCACTTTTTCGTCGCAACCGCTCTGCAAGTAGAAGTCGAACAAGCTCAAGAACAAGATCCCCTTACTGCTACTATCATCGACGTTTCGGTTCCGAGGCAAGAAAATGCACAATACCGTGTACATTCAAAAATGAAAATTTGAAGTCGGAAAACTAACTAATACGCTTGATGCGACGGGATCCAGTGTAACAGAAAAATCCTACCGTCTTTTGTCACCGATAAAAAAGCAAGCTTACCTTCCTTATCGACACCGGAGCGAATATCTCAGTTCTACCGCCGAGTCAAAGACAAAAGATGAAGCCACTGGATTTTCAACTCTACGCAGCAAACAATACGGTGATTCCTACATATGGAGAAAAAACAATGGAACTAGATTTAAACCTACGCCGACCATTCAAATGGAGATTTATCGTCGCTAAAGTCAGCAAACCAATCATCGGTGCTGATTTTCTTCAACATCACCAGTTGATCGTCGACATCAAAAATAGAAGAATCATCGACGGGAAAACCAATCTTGCATCTCAGTCTTTCGTCCAAGCAACCAATCAGCCCACAATAAGAAGCATAGACGTTCAACAATCGTATCACAAGATCCTTGAAGAATATCCTGGAATCACAAGAATAACTTCAATGAAATTAACACCGAAGCACAACGTTGAGCATTTCATCGAAACCAATGGACCACCACTTCATTGCCGTGCACGTCAATCGCACCACACCGATACGAGCAAGTTCGAAAGAATTCGAAAACATGATCGAGCAAGAATATGCCGTCAAGCAAAAGCCCTTGGTCATCACCACTTCGTTGTACCGAAGAAGAATGGAGAATTACGAGTTTGTGGAGATTACAGAAGACTGAATTCTATTACCACTCCTGACCGCTACCCAATACCGCGAGTCAAGGATTTCACCCATCAACTGTCAGACAAGACTATATTCTCCACCATCGATCTCAACCGAGCTTACCAACAAATAAAAGTACGCGATGAAGACATAGAAGACAGCAATAATAACTCCAATGGGATTATTCAATTCCCAAATGACTCCAGGACTGAAGAACGCTGGTCAAACCTTTCAAAGATTCATACACGAAGTACTTCATGGACTGGATTTCGTTTTCGCATTCATTGATGATCTCCTTGTTGCAAGCCCTGATAAAGAAACGCACGAAACCCATCTACGCACCGTGCTACAGCGATTAGAAGACAATGGAATCACAATCAACCCTTCGAAATGCATATTTGGACAAGAAGAAGTTCAATTTCTTGGTTTCACCGTCAGCAAGGAAGGAATCAAACCGCCTACTGAAAAAGTCAGAGCAATCATCGATTATGCGAAACCTAAAACAATCGAAGAACTAAGGCGTTTTCTTGGGATGATTAATTTTTACAGAGCACATTCCTAAAGCCGCTGAAATCCAAGCACCACTTCACGCTTACCTTCACAACACGAAGAAAAAGATAAAACGTCAATCAGATGGAACGATGAAACCACGAAGGCATTTGAAGCTTGTAAGTTGCGATCAAAATGCAGCTTTGCTCGCTCACCCATCACACGAAGCAACCCTTGCTATCTTCAGCGATGCGTCCGATCTCTCAGCAGGAGCTGTACTCCAACAATACATCAATGGAAATGGCAACCACTTGGCTATTTTCGAAGAATTCTCCGATACTCAACGTAACTACAGTACATTCGACCGAGAGCTACTCGCTATATACATGGCTATCAAGCACTTCAAAAAAACGTTCGAGGGTCGAAACCTGATCGTTTTTACCGACCACAAGCCATTAACATATGTACTTCAGAAGAAACCATCATCTTCGGAAACACCACGACGAGCAAGACAACTCATTTTCATAAGCGAATTCACGACCGACATACGTCACATCAGTGGGAAGGACAACATAGTCGCCGACGCACTCAGTCGCATACCAATCGACAGTGTAACGTGCCCTACATCAATCGACTATCACAAGATCGCCGAAGCACAAGACAGAGATAGCGACAACATCAAACATCTATCGAAGCAAAGTAACTTGACCATCAGGCAAGTTACAATGCCAATGACGCATCTACCTATCTACTGCGAAGCATCAACGTCAACCATGCGACCATACCTACCAGAAGAATGTCGTCGCGAAGTCTTCAATGCACTACACAACATCAGTCATCCAGGTGTTAGAGCAACCAGAAAACTCATCACTGGAAAATTCTTTTGGCCTTCAATACAAGTGGATGTTGGCAACTGGGCGAAGCAATGCATTCAATGTCAAAAATGCAAAGTACAAAGGCATACATCAAGCAGCCTAGATTCATTTCCACCTACGGAGAGATTCGAACACCTGCACGTTGACATCGTTGGACCATTACCTACTTCACCGCAAGGACATTGTTACCTCGTAACAATGATCGACAGAACAACAAGATGGCCAGAAGCAGTACCTACCGATGATACATCAGCTGAATCCGTCGCGAAGATAATTTACGAAAATTGGATTACTCGTTTCGGATCACCCAAAACCATCACAACGGATCAAGGAAGAAACTTCGAAAGCAACCTATTCCTCAAACTTCTTCGAACTATGGGAATACAGAAGACACGTACAACGGCATACCATCCTCAATCAAACGGAATAGTCGAACGATGGCATCGTACATTAAAGACCGCACTCAAAACTCGTTTATCTCAACATACAAAGTGGATTGATGAGCTACCTACAGTGCTACTTGGACTACGAGCAACACCGCGTGCAGACACTAGTCTTAGCGCCGCTCAGCTAACCTATGGCTGCAGCATAAGACTACCGTGTGACTTCTTCACTTCAACATCGTCAAATAATCAAGAAATGAATTACGATTTTGTAACTCAACTTCGAGAATCAATCAACAAAGTCTTATCGTCGAAACGCACATCATCACACGGAAATAATAAATCAGTATTCATTCATCAAGATTTGAAAACATGCAAGCAAGTTTTTGTAAGAAACGACGCAGTGAAGAAACAATTTCAACCTACCTACGATGGACCGTATAAAGTATTAGAGCGAAATAACAAGACTTTTAAATTACAAATACCCGGAAGGAAATCTACAATTATATCGATCGACCGACTAAAGCCTGCCTATATTATTAATGAGGATACTTCAGAGGATTCATCATCATCATCATCATCATCTCAACCACCAGCGAGGAAGCTTGAAAACCCATCACCTACATCAACCCAGATAAAACCCATTTTAAAAATTACGAGCCACGGCCGAGTCGTCAAGCCTCCGGTACGCTTTCGCTAGGGGGAGAGTGATGTAGCAGCCAGGCTAATCAACCCAAAACGATAATAAATAACGTTACCCTGGTGCTACCATAACGCAGAAGATGAAGGTCTGAAGAAAACATTTATTTACAAATTACCCCCGGCTACTGAGATACTGCGGACTGCATATCGATGCGTGATAATATGACGTATATATTTAACTTTCTAATATAGAAACAAGAAACAGTCGCAAATATCATCAGCGCCGCATCGTCTTCACACGCCGGCTATCTTCACGAATCCGTCGACCATTTTCGAGCCGTTTCTTCAACGCCGCAGCTTCGCTTCTTCTTGCTGTTCCGGAGATGTGTCCCACGCCGCCGCCGCTCGCCGATTACGCGCGCGCGCCGGTCTGCATGACTTATATAGTCCCGTCCAGCAACGCAGCTACGAGAAGCGATCCACGAGTCTTACGCCGGCAAATGGAGCGCGACATATAATAGTTGGAAATAATATTGTAATTGATTAATTTTCATTGGTCAAAATGTAGAAATTCTAATTGGCTAAATAAATAAATAAAGATATTGCTATTGGGTAACTAAGGATGTAGCCGGGAATATAAATATAGGCAGGGTTCACTAAAATAAACACCTTCAGTCGCTTGCACATAGTAAGGCATATCAAGAAAATAGTTTCATTCCTCCGCTCCTAGACCACTCGGAGTCTGTTAATAGTGGACACCATACACCACTATTACACGTTAAACGTAATAAGTTAGACTATTAAAACTTGCTATTTTATAAATGCTATATTAAAGAACGCAGCAACCTTTTTTAAATCTTTAATTGATTTAAAAAAATGTACGACGTTGAACGTTATATATTTCTTTAACCATGATTATGGACCTTGGCACGCGTTGAGATCTCAAATCTTTTATCACAACAACCTCGAACGTCGTTTGTACTGAACTTAGTACCCTTTGTGATTTTGGTGGAATAAAATAATACGTCCACTTCACAAGATCACACTTCTACACACATTTTCTTGTAATTCAAAGCATTAGCTTTAATTCTTTATATAATTCGCGTTTCACGCAGACTTCTTGGTGTTTTAAATGAATTCTGATTTAATTTAAAGTGTTCTCAATATGTATGTAACCGCTGCCTGTGTGATGTATGATTATATTTCTGAATATGGCGTAGAACATGAAGCCCTAATGATACATGTATAATATTATAAGTATCACATATTATGTTGCGTTTGTGTGCTTTTATCGTTCATTAAACTGTGCTTACCTGCAGTATCTTATATAATTGTATTTTGAAAAAGTTTCTTTTTAATTATTTTTAACATAAAATTAATTAAAGAATTAAGTTTTGAATTTTTTTACGAACTTATAAACTATCAAGTGTGTTGTTTAAAAACAAAACTATATTTAACTTTAGAATATTATTGTGCCATGGATTTTTCAAAAGAATTGTGCATTGTTATTTTTCCACCAGATTAGTTAAGTAAGAGATAATTTAAAACAAAAATAAAATATAAAAATATCTGTAACACATCGCGGTTTACGACCTACGAGCTGGGAAGAGAAGATAATTTAATTGAGGATAAATGTAGATATCTATGGGCCACAGCATGCACTTACCATCAGGTGGACTATATGCTCGTTTGTCACCCTATTCTATAAAAAAAGATAAGTGTTAAGTATGTGTAGAATTATTTTTAATTTTTAAATGGAAAGAA
This sequence comes from Parnassius orleans, assembly GCA_029286625.1. Taxonomy (NCBI): domain Eukaryota; kingdom Metazoa; phylum Arthropoda; class Insecta; order Lepidoptera; family Papilionidae; genus Parnassius; species Parnassius orleans. The sequence continues at coordinate 1,758,642 of JAGSMP010000097.1, forward strand.
ATTAATGGTACAAATATGTTGTCACTCTTAAGAGCTAAGGTAAAATGTCTCCATTCCGTAACATCCTATCAAAAGAACACAATAGGATATAGGCCCTCATAAGGAATTTTGCCATTGATGGCAGGCGGGTTGGCAACCGCAATTTTTATTTTTTAGTTGTATTCTATGACGACGCTACTGTCCAGTTCCTGGTTTGTTTCCCTTTGTCGCCTCTTACGAAACCCATGGGACGATATGTGGTAGTAGATATTCTTACACTGCCACTACTCTGTTAAATGTAGTCAAGTTTATTAGCCTGCAATTACTTATTTTATATTATGATTAATTATGCTGTAACAAAACTGTGAGTGCATTGCCGTATGCGGTAGAAATAGAAAAGAGGATGTTACCAACTCAGATAGACTTTCAGATGAAAACAGACCTACCAACTCTTAGTTATACTAGCTTTATACTAGATATACTAGTTCTGCCTTTTTCGGTAGGTGATGCTATGAGCTTAACTCCGACATTGCACCAGACTATTTACAGTACAAAAAAAAAAAACATTAATTACTTGACTATAACACCACCTATTGGTGCCAGATTTTTTGAATACACGTTATTTTGGTCTGTAAATATTAGAATATTTTAAACTGTGGTAGAGCCACGTTGCAAATAAATTTTAATAGTAGCGCGAATAGGTCGGCTCAACCGGGGAAGAACTACGCTCTCACAGAATACCAGCGTAAAATAGCAGCTTAAAATGGTGCTGTGTTTCGTATGGTGAGTGTAGAGAACCGGAGACCCTTTTTACTGGAAACAAGGCATTCCATGCATATTGATTCTTAATCGAGGTTAGATGTATATGTCTATAGGTCACATCATCCACTTACCATTAGGTGCACTGTGTAGTCGTTCGTCGCCTTTATTGTATTAAAAAAGGAATGCGATATAGGTATATAGATATATATAGGTGATAAACATTTTGTATTACATTTTTCCTCTCTTATTTTGTGTTTTGTTGTGTGCTATAAGCTTTCAAATAAAAAAGAATAATCGAAATTGGTTCACATAGAAAAAAGTTATGAGGTTACACACATAAAAAAACATACAGTCGAATTGAGTACCTGCTCCTTTTTGAAGTCGGTAGAAAAAGTGCAGTACAAAGACCGACAAAAATATTGCGTTTAGATGATCCATCTTCTGGTGATATTTTATCGAATTCTTGACATGAGTGGTATCAATGCTAGCGTATTATATGCTCAACATCAAAATAAGAAAATAGATCGAGGTATCTTTATCAAGAAATTAGCTCGTGCTCTAGAAGTCCCGCATAAGCAAAGACGTTATATCCCGACCAACGCATTACCAAAAGAATTGAGAATCACCATAAAGCGTGTTTTATGTGGTGACGCGCACCCAAATGATACCCAAGCTGAAGAAGCAAGCTGAAGAGCAAGGGAAGAGAAAACCTTGTAACCTATTCCCACCAAGAATCCACAGAAAGACTGACTACAAATGTGTAGTATGCAGAAATCCAATATGTCTGCAATTCTCAAGCTCCCTGTGTAAAGCATGCCAATAATTATAGGGTAATTGACCCTCTGTCAGTTTTTTTTCGTTTGCTATTCAGAATAAATATTGTTGTTTTTTTAATTGAAAATTTATTAGATTTAAGAAAAAAATATGAAAACATTGATTTTTAAAATAAATAATTAGTTAATAGAACTTTTAGTGATCTCAATGCCAATTAAGACTGAAAATTGCCTTTTCTTGATTTTTTGTAATTATTTGTATTTTGTAATAAATGTTTCTCATATCTATCTAAAATATTATTATTTACAATCCAAGCATCCATTCTCAATTCTTTTTATTCTATTTATTTGCACAATTCATATCAAATGACCCTAAACAATATAGGAGTCTGTCAGATCCCATGTCCATGCTAGTGTAACAAAATATAAGTGTCCATAGTTAAAGGTTAAGAAAAATATGTAAGTACAGCAAAGTATTAAGTCGTTTGCATTTTTTAATCGTTAATCTATCTATATAAAAAACAAAAAACGTTTCTACTTATATCCGTTACAGACTTTGAAACAATCCCAACGATGTGCCCCAAAACCACTTTCATTAGAAAAGCAATAATGCAAAGACGGTTTTAGACCACTAAAACAATGCATTAGGCACTATATAAAAAAGATAATAAATAAACAAAATTTAATTTTTTTCCAACAAATAAACAAAATGTATTTCTTTTTTTAGCATAGTAGCACACGCCGGGTATCCGCTAGTACTTCATACAGACTGAATTAAACTAAAAATATTTTAGGAAAAAGTATAAGTTACGGTTATCATAATTAAAGATGTAATATAATACTTTCTTTCTGAATGTTATTTCAAACGCAATTTCCTAATAACCTTTGCACACGACATGTAAATCCTACAATATTTTATAAATTTGTAAGGAAAGGCAGCCAGCTTTCTTGGCACTATACCGCGGTAAGATAATTTAAGTTTTTAGTTATAGCTTTTTTGTTATGGTAATAATTTTTTTAAATATTTGAATGTTATATTTTTAACCACAAAACTGAGTATGAATATGTCTGAAAATTATAAATCGTTCCAAGTCCAACTCAAGCAAAGTGCTTCACTGCAAACACCTTTTCTCATTGGAAATGTTTACGCGTAATAGCCTAGCGTGGGCAAGGACGAGTTATATCGGACTCTCAACGACTAAAATCTTAGCGTTTTTCACGGCGGAGCTATGGAGCCCAGGCACTCTCTCCAGGGAAGAAGACAACTCCTCCCACTATTTCTTCTAAGGTAAAGCACGCCGGAACACAAGCGTGCTTTCCTCCACAATCCCATTTCCATCTGCGCATGGACCTCTCGAATCTAGTCCGAAGCTACCGAGGCACAAATATATGTATATCCATAGACACAAAGCGCCAGCCTACCCGGCTCCAGCGGATTATATGGTCTATGGTCTAAGTTTTGGCCGCGGAGGATTGAATACTCCTGTCCTTCCACAACCCCACCACCACCACCAGATAAGGAGTGCGGCCCCGCTACATTCTGCGACGGGCAGATGCAAAGGACATATCTCCAGCCCCAGTCCTCACTAACATAGTGGGCTCAGCAACCTCACTCGGAGCGGTTACTTCACGCTGGCCTTTCACCAGGCAGGCCACAGGCCACTACCATACTATAAAATCTAGCACAATTTTGCTACGATACTACGGCACTACGACACTATGGGAAAAAAGATTCTTCGTATTTTGTTTGTATAAAATTGAAGAAAACTCTCTTTGGTTGTACTATTTGTATCTGGCTGGTTTTAATATCAATGCATATAGGACATTTTTTTTATAGGATAGGGTGACAAACGAGCACACAGTCCACCTGATGGTAAGTGTTTGCTGTGACCCATAGACATCTACATCTATCCTCAATAAAAAATGGGTCTCCGGTTCTCTACACTCACCATACGAAACACAGCAGTGTTAAGCTGCTATTTTACGCTGGTATACTGCGAGAGCGTGGCCCCTTCCCCGGTCGAGTCGACCCATTCGTGCTACAACTATACTACCAATATAGCTGCAGCAGGGCTCTACTACGTATACAAAACAGTACATTAAGAAAAAGAAAAATAAAAAGGAAGAAACACTTTCACACCATTTTCAATTGTTTTTCTGTCCGCCAAAATTAGTGAATCTAACGAAGAAATTCGATACATTCTGAAGTTTTATTACAAAAAAGAGAAAAATGCGAATCAAGCTGCGAAAAAAATTGTGGCGTTTAGGACCTAATGCAGTATAGAATAGAATATTTTTTATTCAATATAGATCACATGTGTAATTCTTATTGAAAGTCATTTTTTACTTTACCACTTGTTCGAAAAAAAACCTCTGTCCTGGGAAGAACTTTTTTTAAAATAAATTTTACAATAGAAATGGTTACAAACTATTTACAAAATTTATTTTAGAAACAGCTTGGAAGCGACCACCTTATTCCCAGGGGTTATTATCAATCATGTATTCATTTATATTATAATAACCCTTTTTATACAGTTTTTTTAATAAAATATTTAAACTTGGCAGTAGAAAGACCTTCTATATTTTCTGGGACTTTGTTGTCATAGCGTATACATTGCCCCAAGAATGAATCACTGACTCTGTGGAGTCGAGAAACTGGTATCACTTGCTTGTGTTTGTTCCTAGTGTTTACAGAGTGTATATCACTTTTTTTACTAAAACTACCTTTGTTTTTGTGAACATACATTAAATTTTCGTAAAGATACTGAGAGGCAAAAGTTTATATATTTATTTCTTTAAATTTATCTCGAAGAGACTCTCTCGGTTTTAGGTTGTAAATAGCTCTAATGGCTCTCTTCTGTGAAATAAAAATTGTTTCTAAATCAGCCGCATTTCACCATATAAAAATCCCATAAGACATTATGCTATGGAAATAACTGAAATAAACTAATCTGAGAACTGTCTCAACATTAGTGAGACCTCTAATCTTTTTTACAGCATAGGCTGCAGAACTTAGTCTGCTTGCTAGTTTGGATATATGGGGGCCCCACTGAAGCTTTGCGTCGAGAGTGATGCCAAGAAAAACAGTGGATTTTACAGGGCTCAGTTCTTCCCCATTTGAAAACACATTGGTATTCAGATTTTTAACATTCGATGTTGTAAATTTAATACATTTAGTTTTATTTCCGTTTAAATGTAGATTATTAACGTTAAACCTATGCACTAATTTTGATTTTTCATTATAAGCATTATTCACTTCATCACATTTAAATGATTGACGTTTAAGTTTAAAAATCAAGGACGTATCATCAACAAATAATAGTATGTCATGATTATCCCCAACAAGGGAAGGTAAGTCATCAGTATACACTAGAAATAGGAATGGGCCGAGAATCAAGCCCTGAGGGACACCCATTATTACAGGTGACCCGGAAGAACTTTTACCATTGATAATAACTTTCTGCATTCTATTACTTAAATATTAAATAATAAATTTAAACGCTGTGTTCTTGACACAATAGTACTGTAGCTTCCTGATTAATGTCTCATGGTGAACATATTCGAAGGCCTTGGAAAGGTCACAAAATATACCCAAAGCATCCTCTGAATTCTCCAATTCGCAAAAAATATGTTTAATAAGCTCAACTCCAGCGTCAGTTGTCAAGCGACCCCTTGTAAAACCGAATTGATTTTTATGAAGCAATTTATTAATATTAGAGAAACTTAACATCTGCTCTAAAACTATTTTTTAAAATTTTTACTTAATGTTGGTAGTACAAAAATTGGTCTAAAATTGGCAGGGTCTAATGTACTACCAGATTTAAATAAAGGTTTGACTTTACTATGTTTCATTAAATCAGAAACACACCAGATTCGACGCTTGTATTAAATAAAGTGTGTAAAATAACTTTAACGAAATCGCCCATAAGTCTGCCGTTTTCTTAACATCAATAGTTTTAAAATATTTAACGATATCTTTTGGCAATACTCTATGCAATGATTTGGCGACAGTAGGAGAAGAATTTAATGATTTTGTTATCAAAAAGGAACATCAGTAAAATCTTCTCAAAAGCCATAGCAACTTCCTGAACAGATCGAGTTAAGTTATTGTTAATATTCAATTGAAAATCCGAGTTACGCGGTTTGACCTTGCCCGTTTCACTATTTATTATTCTCAGGTCATTTTAATTTTGTTGGATGCAGTTTTAATTTTGTTCCTAAAATGAAAAGCCTTAGCTGTGGAGCACACTTTTTAAATATTTTAGAATATGTTTTACATAATGTCTAAATATAACACTACTATTATGATCTTTCATTATAAAGCTCGTATAACCTTCGCCTACTTTTGTAAATTCCTACTGTCGCCCACTCATTAAATGATTTGCGACTTTTAAAAGAATTTTAAGTAAATATTCTACTAAATTCACAATTTATAACTTTAAATAACGCACCATACAAATAATCAGCTTTATTTGTAAATGAAAGTGATGGAAGTCTTTTTATTATATTACTTCTAAACCTCTCCAAGCGATGTTCATTTATTGGAACAAACACAAGTTTCTTATTTTTCTGTTTTTTGTGTAAGTAAGGCAATGAGACCAACTGTCCACAGTGATCCGAACTTAAATTTTGAATAATTGATTTATGCATTTATGCTTAACATCTGTAAAAATGTTATCTATACAGGTCGCACTAGGCCCAGCAATACGTGTTGGTTCTAAGAATAAATTAACAAGATTATACGATTTAAACAATGAACTAAACTTAAGAAAAATGGAAGAAGTTTCAAGGAGATTGATGTTAAAGTCTCCACATATTACAACTAGAGCATCAATACCGTTTCAGTACCGCAAAATCGAGATTACATATGCGAATTTGTGGTATTAAAACGTACCCGGTATGAAACCGAGGGACAATAGGTAAATATCTGGAGACTGTGTATAATTATCTGCTAAGCATTCCACCAACGAACGTAGAAGCTGAGAGCATTTTCGGCTGCTGGATACATATGTAATAAATTCTTTAAATGATGAGAGACAGTGGATATACTTTGTTTTTAAATAAACATTTCAAAGTAAAATTAAGATTAGGGTTGTATGTGTGATTAATTGTAGTTATGTCATGTTAGTGTTTTAATTTAACCCCATTAAAATTTTTTACTCATGTTATTGTTATAGTTAAATCGCCATTAAAGGTTTTGTTAATTTCGAAATATCGCAAATTTTGCTTTATTACAAGTTCCGATACAGCAATATTGCAGTATTGAAATATACTGCGGCATTGCATGCTCTAATTACAACAGACTTTCTGTTTACTAAGTTTGAGCAAAACTTCTTCCACAATCTTTTCAAAATAGTCATAAGTAGCACATGGGGTCTATAAACACTAACAACAATGAGTGCTCGAGCTCGACACAAGACATTTCTACAGTTCGCTCAACAGAGGCTCACAATATCCTTACGTTCTTTATATAATAATGATTTATCTGCTAATATTAAAGCAACCGTAAATTTTTCTATTGAAGGAACTGACCACCTGGTGATTTCTGAAATTAAACATTACATTATAATCTTTTAGCCAATGTTCAGTAATACAAAGGATATGTATGTTGTTACTATCTAAAACAATTCAACTTCAATTCTTTGCCCATTATGTCTTGTATATTTGAATGCACCAGGTGTAAACAATTTTTATTACTTATTTGTGGGCTGCATTCTAAATGAATTAAACTCTTATTATTGCTAGAGATTGCCTCTATTGTCGCATTCACTAATTTAAATTAGTTGGAACTGATTCAAATTAAATGTCAAATAATTATGATGCTCAATAAAAAGTCAGTCTAAAGTCAGTCAAAAGAAAAAGCAGTCTTGGTAGCCAAAAACTTGGCTGAGTTAAAAGTAAATAATTAGATAGCACATTTGCTACCAGTCTTAAATTATATTTGGACAGGTAATACCTATCTTTATCCAAAACTTTTTATTAAATTATTTACGTCAATTAAATGAAATTTTCACTATTATCATTATAATTATATGTCAAATTTAAATTATTATTACATATTAAATTATTCATTTGTAAATTTAAATTATGTTTTAGATTGTCTTACTGTGGCAATCCTGTATGTAAGGCAGTGTGAACAAGACAATTTTGGATACATTTAAGTTATTAAGGTGTTCAATATATCTTAATAACTGTTTGTTGTTTACACTGCCTCTTCTATCAACAAAAATATTATTGTACTATTTGGGCAAAATTAAGTTACTATTATTTTATTTAGGATGTCACTAAAAGATGCTCCAGGCATGCAGCAATTTGTAATTTTTTGTCACTTTAAAGAGTTATTTAAAGTTATGCCTATACTTTTTCCCATGTCATCGCTATACACAATTATATTATTTCTGTTAATATTTGAGTTATTTTTTATTTTAATCTCCTCTGCTATGACACTGTCATAAAGTTTTGGTGGTGGTATAATATTATCAGCACACACCGACTCTGAAGAAGCTGGTATTGAACGCTGACACTCACATTGATGTTTTACTAAGGAGTCAAAACGCTCCTCATTGTATTCACATGTAGTTCATCCTCATTGTAGTCACCAGATTATCTATAGCCAGTATGTGTTCCTTTATTTCGTTTTGGGCTGATTTATATTTATTGGACACATTTTCAGGGGAGTTAGTAAGCGATAAAATTTCTGATTTAAGGCACTCTACGTCAGTCTCATAACATTTTTTATGTTATCCACCTCAATTGAATACAACTTAAGTTCATATATCAATGTTTGCTTTTCTTTACATACATTAACATAATTTTTCGTATTGATCTTATTTTTTATTAATTTTTGTGTTTTCCTTATGTATTTATTAACTTTAAATACTTCTTCAATTTGGTTTTACTGCAATTAATCCTTACTGTGTTTCCTGAAGAAGAAGAGTCGTCACCAGTCAAATCTATTGTTGCAGATTGCTGTAAAATTCTCGAAGTATTACATTGCAGAGTCAGTACAAGTAGCACAAAGTTGGTTCAAGCATTTTTCAGTCCGGTAATTTTGATGTCAAAGATGCAGCTCGTTCTGGTCGCCCTCATACGGATAAAATCGATACCATTTTTGAAAAAGTGGAGCCAGATCGGCAAATTAGTAATTACAACATAGCCGAGGAATTGAGAATTGACTACAATACAGTTTTAACTAATTTAAAAAGTCTGGCTATACAGAAAACTCGATATTTGGGTACCACACGAGCTCAATGAAAGAAACCTAATGAATCGTGTACTCATTTGCGATTCTCTATTGAAACGTAAAAAAAACGAACCATTTTTGAAAAGGTTGATCACTGGTGATAAAAAGTGGATTACCTACGATAAGAACGTGCGAAAAAAATCATGGTCAAAGGGTAGTCAAGCTCCACACACTGTAGCGAAACCCGGATTAAAACACGCAATAAGGTGATGCTGGGTGTATGATGGGATTCGAAGGGCATAATTTATTATGAGCTTTTACCGACGGGCAAAACCATCGATTCGGATCTCTACTGCCAACAACTAATGAGACTCAAGCAAGAAATTGAGAAAAAACGACCGGAATTGATCAACAAAAAAGGAGTGGTCTTTAATCATGATTCTTCACCTGTTTCGGTCTCATCAGAATTCTTTGGGTAGTGTTTAGGTTAACATCATGAGAGGACTGTTTAAACTACTTGTCGCATTTTTGTGATTAAAAATCCCAAGATTTCTACAGCAACGGGATTATGACACTACCTACAAGATGACAACAAGTTATCGAACAAAATGGCACATATAATATATTATAATTAAAAGTAATTAAGCTTTGAAAAAAAAATGCCTTGAATTTGAATAAAATATGAAGAAAATTTTTCTCCAACCTTTTATTATGGGGGCCCCACCGAAGCTTTGTGTCTTTTATGAAGCTACAAAACTATGAAGCTACGATACTATAACATCTGGTACAACGTTGCTTCTCTACAAAGGTGCCACGAGACTACGAAGGTACAAAACTATGAAGCTGCGATACTATAACATATAGTACAACGTTGCTACGCTACTAAGGCGCTACGAGACTACGAAGCTACGATACTATGCTGCTACGACATTACACTTTTAAGATACTATTATGCGATGATTCGTTAAAATAACTTTTTTTCTATAATGACCCGTTAAAGTCCACATATAAACATGAGCCTCTTCCGCTGTAGTGATGGTTTGCCTTAAAAGACACGCAGTTAAGGCGGATTGTATGATCGCAGAAACAGAAACAGAAACTTTTTATTCAATATAGATTATAAATAATACTTATTGAAAGTCACTCTTTGTCTAATTACCACTGGTTCGAAAAAAACCTCTGTCCTGGGAAGAACCAGCAAGAAACCCAGCAGGACTTTTTTTAAATAACAGCTTACAATCATGTATATTACACAATTAACCACACAAAACAAATTAGAAACAGCCTGGCAGCAAACACCTCATTCCCAGGGTTATTATCATCCATAAATTCCTTAACATTATAATAACCCTTTTATACAAACTATGTTTAATAAAGTTTTGAATTTTGAGCAGGTCGAATTTTGTATATTTTCTGGGATTTTGTTGTAAAAGCGTATACATCGCCCCAAGAATGAATTACTGACTTGGTGGAGTCAGTAACTGGTACTACTAGCTTGTGTTTGTTCCTAGTATTTACAGAATGAATATCACTTATTTTGTATAACTACTTTTATTTTTGTGTACGTACATTACATTTTCATAAATGTATTGAGAGGCCAAAGTAAATATATTAATTTCTTAAATTTTGTCTGAGCGACTCTTTAGGTTTTAAATCATAGATTGCAACACAATTTCTCATCTACTTGCTTTTGTGAACATAAGGTAACGAAACTAACTGTCCACAGTGATCAGAACTCAATTTTTGAATTATACATTTATGCAACGGCTTAACATTTGTAAAATGTTATCTATACATGTTGCACTAAATGCAGCATCCGACGTCTTGCAAATTTGAAATTGTTCCACGTCGCCGCTATGAGTATTGTACCCTTGGCGTTAACGAAATGTTTCCAGGTCGAGTGGTCTAAGTTGTCCATCAAACTCCCACCAGATATTCTTTGCACTAAGTATATACACCACTATCTGTCGAATTTCATGATATATTTTTGGCATATTCATGTTTGGTTTTTACAACACCCACAAAATGAAATGCGGTGATGGATTCTCTTAAGCCGTCACCATACGATACGGTCGTTAAAATGTTACAAATATTAAGCGGTTTCAAAATCAAGTAAGTAGCAATGGGCCTTATAACTAACATAAAATTATAATAACTAACCTGATATCTGTCCGGATGAGAGATCAGCTCTTCCGGACAGGTCTCCGTCGATGCCCCTCTTGGCTCGCACCACATTCCGGATCATTGCCTAGTCCGGAGTGAGGTGCCACTCACGCTGAAATCTTGAAGAACTGACAACCGATAACGAAGAGAGGAGTCTAGCACCCTCAAACCGTTAAGTGAAATGTAATGCAGCCCTCCTATATATGGAGTGGCAACCTTATAAGAATGTAGGAAGTCAATGGATGCAGGTTATTGTGGGCCGTGTTTTGTGGCATTCCTTGGTTGACCATGACAAGTGGTGAACATGGCATGTTAGCAGTGGACTTGTCATGGTCTGTAATAATAATAATGATAATGAAGCCCAAGTAAAATAAAATGTTTCAATATAAAATACTTAGTACATCGTCGTTACAGTAATGCGTAGCTACGATACTATGGTTCTTCGCTACTATGATACAACATATTATCTTAGTTCGTTACGATTAGTTCCATATAATATTGAATTATTAAGTTTCACTGATTATTTAAGGTATTTCCTGCACATAAATGTAAAAACTTCTATGGTAGATGAAAACATATTAAATGTTTACAGCTTGCAGATTTAATAAATCTAGTTGTAAGGATGTAGGAGAGGCCATATTCAGCAGTCGACCGCTACCCTAGAACGTGTAATAATCGAGTGGCCTAGCTACTCCATATTAAATGAACTAAAATGTTAATAAGGGCACTATTAAAAACGAGCCCTTTGTTTTACTCCACACGAATATTTTTTCCTGTATTGTGGGTGCAGTTTACATATATAAATTTCACAAGGACAAACATTCAGTCCGGGAGCAATTATTTGTAGGCCATACAAATACTTGGCACCCCTGCCATAGTCCGTTTAATAAAAACAGAATAATATCAATTGGTTTGTTTCCTGGAAATCAGTAAACATAAAAAAAAAAACATTACGCTTCGAATAAAGAAATTTCTCGTTTCTTAAAACAGTATAAATTGCAAGTGAACACTATAATTAAGGCATATAATATTGTACATAATATTTCCTAGTGAGATTCAATTTTTCGCAATACTACTGATAGATTGTAAGCGTAAGTCTGTCCAACATCTATTTGCCAAGGAAGCGAGTTTATTTTGTGGCTATTGTAAGATATTTGAGAAAATTGAATGCAGTGTTTATATTACATAAAATCGTTTACTTATTCTTGGAACAAATTTCTTTATTTCTTATCCCAATCACACTGATCTTTAATTTCTTGAGTATTTGAAGTACAATGAAACTCCGCGATAAAGTGTAGTATATTTAATGAGTTACTAATTACAATATTTAAAACTAGTTGTCGGGTGCGGAGCTCAAAGCGTAAAGGCGCGACCGGCTAGTTCCTGGCGATGAGTGACGTTACTCTTGGACGCGTTCAAGTATGGAGATTAAACTTCTTTTCTTTTCATTTGTCACCGTTTCGAGTCACCGGCATCATCACCATCTCTGTTGCAGCCAGAAGATCTTTCTGGCATTTCTAATAGTTGCCCTTCACAACACATGCGTGCCAAAATGAAGTGATGGATTTTGTTATGCTACCACCATATGACACTGTGTACGTTGTGTATTAAAGACTATCTTTCCAGTCATGTAACTTGAAAACTTCTTCCAATGCAGTGGTGAAGTGTTTTGAGGATATCAATCGTCGTCGATTACAGGACGTTACTTTATCAGCTGTCTGCAGTTGCAGTTTTCATTTAGCTTCTCTACTTAGCTTCCAAATATAGTGAAGCTAAATATATTTTGTTATATAGTTTTTTTGCTTTCAATCCCGAATTTTCATTTCATTACAACCCTTCACAAGTCCACTGCTGAAAATAGACCTCCCCCGAGGAATGCCACAAAGCACGGTCCTGAGCCATCTGCATCCATTGACTTCCTGCATTTCTTACCAGGTCGTCACTCCATTTAGTCGGGAGTCGCCCTACACTTCGAGGCTGCCACTCGAGAACCATTTAACCCCTTCTAACTATATGGCCGGCCCATTGCCACTTGAGCTTACTAATCCGTTGGGTTATATCGGTCACTCTGGTTCTACTGCGGATATCCTCATTACTAAGTTTATCACGCAGAGAAACTCCGAGCACAGCCCTCACCATAGCTCGCTGAACGATCTTGAGCTTCCTCATCCGGCCAGCAGTGAAGGACCACGTCTCAGTTCCATAGATCATCACTGGCAACACGCACTGGTTGTACAGTCTCGTTTTCAAATTTTGAGGTATATACCTGACGAGAAGATGTGCCAATTTCCCGAACGCTGCCCAGCCGAGTTGAATCTGTCGATTAACCTCTCGGTCGAAGTTGGACTGACCTAGTCGGACTATTTGTCCCAGGTAAGCATACTCGTCAACAACTTTGAGCTTAGTGTTCCCAACAACTACCGGCATAGGTAATATGGACGTTATACATGATTGTCCATGTCCATCTTAAGACCTATCCGTTGGGAGGCACTATTGACGTCATTGAGCATAGTGCTTAGGTCCTCCAGCGATTGTGCGATAAGGACTATATCGTCGGCAAATTGTAGGTGAGTGATGTACTCGCCGTTGATGTTAATACCGTATCCTTTCCAGTCCAGAAGCTTGAAAACGTCTTCCAATGCAGCGGTGAAGAGTTTCGGGGATATAACGTCACCCTGTCTTACACCTCTCTGCAGTTGGATAGGTTTCGTACTCTGGCTCTGTACTCGGATAGCCATTACAGCCTTACGGTACAAACACTTCAGCACTTCGATATATCAACAGTCAACTTGGCACCGCTGAAAAGACAGCATCAGCACCCAAATTTCGACGAAATCAAAGGCTTTCTCATAGTCCACATACGCCAGATATAGTGGCAAATTGTACTCCTCGGACTTCTGTATAATTTGCCGAAGGGTATGTATGTGGTCTATGGTGCTAAAGCCTTTTCGGAAACCGGCTTGTTCAGGAGGCTGAAAGTCGTCGAGTCTGCTTGCGATACGATTCGTAATGACTCTCAAAAACAGCACGTAGATGCGGCTCAGAAGGAAAATCGGTCTGTAGTTCTTCAAGAGAGCGTTGTCGCCTTTCTTGAAGAACAAGACCACCGCACTTCTGCTCCACGCCTCCGGTGTAGTGCCACCATGGAAGACAGAATTAAAGAGCTTCTGAAGGACTTCAAGTACCGGTTTCCCACCCGCTTTCAGAAGCTCCGCTGTAATTCCATCCTCGCCTGGGGCCTTGCCATTTTTAAGGTGCTGGAGAGCCATTCTAATCTCACCCAGACTGACGTCCGGTATATCATCGGAATAGTGTCGGATAAGACTTGCTCTTGGATTGTTACTCACACTTGCGTGTGGCTCCAATAATGATGTGTACAGCTGCCCATAGAAACTCTCAATCTCACTCAAAATCTCAGGTGTCCCGGAAACGATGCTGCCACACTCGGTCTTTAGCTTCGACAGTTGGCTCTTTCTGGCAGACGGATCTCTAGCAAAGACTTTGGAGCCCTGGTTCCGCTCGATTGCTTCCTCAATAGAACAGAACAGAACAGAACAGAACAGAAACTTTTTTATTTAATATAGATTATAAATAATACTTATTGCAAGTCACTCTTTTGTTTAATTACCACTGGTTCGAAAAAAAACCTGGGAAGAACCAGCAAGAAACCCTGCGGGACCTTTTTTTGGACACACTCTTAATCTTTACAACGTTGTTAACGAGAGACTTGTGGACGATAAATCCGACAACTCCTTGGGACAGATGGTCGCCCTACCCGTGATAGAACAAGTTGTCGAATTCGAGGATTACCATGTCCCCCCTCTCTTTGGACCTCAGATAATCCTATAATATTCCAGTGCAACTTGTCTATCTCTTCATCAATCCAGAATTTACATACAGCCTATTCTTTTTTAAAAGGCCAGCAAAGCATCTGCAATTATCTTGGTGTTGCAGTAGTTCATGGGCAGCGGTAGTCACTTATTATCAGGTGAGCCACATGCTCATTTGCCCCCTCTTATATTTAAAAAATGCAGCTATATTAGTAGTATAGTTGTAGCACGAATGGGTCGGCTCGACTGGGGAAGGACCACGCACTCACAGAATACCAGCATAAAATAGCTGCTTAACACTGTTGTGTTTCGAAAGGTGTGTGTAGAGAACCGGAGACCCATTCTTTATTGAGGATAGATGTAGATGTCTATGGGTCACAGCAACCACTTACCATCAGGTGGACTGTGTGCTCTTTTGTCACCCTGTCCTATATAAATAAAAAAAAAAAACGTTGTTAGGATGCATAATATTATAATATCCACTGCGACAACCAAAAGCGATACAACTTTAATTATTTATACAAATTACAGACAAAACAATGTTTTTCATATTTTTACCGTTTCACAGAAGTAAAAGGTATACTCGAAAGTTTGTTTCAACTCAAAATTAAATAAAATACACCTGCTTGTCAAATATGCGATCAAAGCCTCGTATCCCTTGTGAAATGCGTATTCATCCTTTGCATATTTATTTCTGTACTCAAAATTAGATTTTAAGCGCGTATAAAACCAAGGTGGCATCACCATTAAAATTACAGTTCGGCCATGCTATAAAATAAATGAGATTTTGAGAGGTTTTATTTTTACTTGTTTTTAATTTTGTTTGAGGAATTTTATTAATGAAATTTAATTTCTCCTTTTTAATGTTTTGAATAAAAATTAATTTTTCCTTTTTGAAACCACATACACAATAAATTAAGTTTAATATGATAATTTAAGTTTTTTAATTTTAGTTTCTTTAATTCTGATTTGTTATATTGCATATATTTAAATGTTATGTAAATAAATGATAAAAAACAACTTTTATTAGTTTAGCTTTATCAACTTTAATGCCTTTAGCTTTTGAATGTTCATTTCACTAAGTTTCATACGTCTTAAACATATTTTCCCTGAAACGTATTATGAATCTCGTTCTTTTGTTTCACAAATAATTAAATGCATTCTTTGTTAAAATTTTACTCCCGTTAATTCCACTTTCAAAACAAAGGAATATGGAACTTCTAGCGAGGCGAGGTGTGAGCTTTGCACGTCGCGACGTAAATTTTATGAACGCTCTGCATTCATAAATTTAATAATGGCCTTTATATTTGCATTGATTAAAAGATATATTTTTGACTTTTAATTATTTATAACCCTAATAACTACTTAACTACGGAAATTTTTTACGTGGTAGAACCGTGCTATATTATGGTTTTAGGTTGAATGGGTCGACTCGATCGGGAAGGACTATCAGCATAAAATAGCATCTTTATGCTGCTTTGTTTTGTATGGTGAGTGTAGAGGTCTGGAGATTATTTTTACTGGAAACGAGGCATTCCTTCCTCAGGGGTGACAACGCATTTAAATACATGATTGATAATGATCTCTGTACATGAGGTGATCGCAACCATGCTGTTTCTAAATGTTTTCATATAATTATATAAAATATTAAATTGTTAATTAATTTAAGAAAAAAGTCCGCCGGGTTTCTTGTTGGTTCTTTCCAGAACAGAGGTTTTTTCCAAACGAGTGGTAAAGCTTAAATGATTTTCAATAAGTATTCCTGTAATCTATATAGAATAAAAATGACTCTATTCTATTCCATTCTGCAATTTAATTCTTTATCGAAATAGAGATGTCTATGGACCACAGCATCCACTTACCATGCGGTGGCATGTGTGCTCTTTTGTCACCCGTATTCAAAATAACTACAAAACGAATTAATTCATAGGTATATAATTTTATTACCTTTTCTCGTATTATTAATTGGATAAATACTCGTATTCTAACATTTTTTTTAAAGCGGCTCGGTAGCGCAGTGTCTTTACAATGAGTTGCAGTGCTGAGGGCCGCGGGTTTGAATACTGCAAAGAACAATTATTTGTATAGCCTACAAATAATTTTTCGGGGTCTGGATGTTTGTCTTTATGAAATAAATGTATGCAAACTGCCCTTGCGATTTAGAAGAACATCCTAGTAAGAAGGTAATGTTTTTAAAAAAAAATCCAATCTTAACTTTAAGACTTAATAAGTTAATGCTTAATGATGCTTAATAAATTTAAAAAAAAAGGTTTTAGTAATTATTTCTTATATTTACGCAAACACTACACATTTAAATAAAACTAGTTTTACGGATTTTATCGCGTATATTAACTTATTTTATATTCCCGACGTTTGGAGTAATTTACAGCACCCATGGTCACGGGGGGGACTGAGGTAATTGACGCCCCATTGTCATAGTTAACCACGGTTACCTCCAGATTAAAAATTATTAATTTTTGTTCCGATCTACGCAGTATGAACTTACAGTATCTTGAAGTCTTGCAGTTGTATGCTTGGGTTGGGATTTAATTTTATTAATTATAGGATCCCAAGCAGATGGTAGCATCCAGCCATCTTCTCTATTGCAATTAGGATGTTTTTTGATTTCAATAGCCTCGCGAATCATCCTTGGAAGGGTGCTGTAAAGTACTCGAAACGTCGGGAATATAAAATAAGTTAATATACGCGATAAAATCCGTAAAACTAGTTTTATTTAAAGGTTTTAGTAAATTATGTAAAAACTCTAACCCACCCACACCTATCGCTCAGAAGGATAGGCAGAGACTACGGACTTCCATTTGGCACGATCGTATCACACCGCTCTCTCGCTTCTTTCACATCCATATATCTATGCAGACATGCTCGTCGGTTAAAGGTACTGAATGATAAAGAAGAATAATTTACATATTAAATGGTATATGGTTTAACTAGTCAGGCTAGACTAGAGATGAATATCGCTTGTAATGAGGGATTGAATATACATTCGTAATAAACGTGCAAAAGAAAAAAAATTGGTAAGTGGATTTTGAATATTTTATCAACGGTTCAGTGGGTAAGCAGCGTAAGAAACTTTATAAGCTATTTGAAGTCGTGAAGTCATCCACGAGAGCAAAATAAGACAACTACAGGAAATGCCAGAAACACTCTTACGACTTTCAATAAATGGCGATAAAGTCATGACGTTTTTACCAGGTGTAAAATACCAATATCGGCAGTATGGTACTGCGGCCGCCAGGTCACCAACTAAGTATGGCGATAGGGTTAAATTTTCTGTAACAGAAGGCAGGTTTACCGTGTAGTGGCTGTGTTAGAATATCCACTACCCCATATCATCCTGTGGGTGTCGTTAGAGGCGACATAGGGAAACAAATCAGGAGATGGGCAGCAGCGTCTTCCTTGTAACTACTAAAAATAAAAAACTGCCGTGAAAATGGGGTATTCCTCCCATGAGGCAATCTATGGTGGAAATCTATTATCAGCAGTGGACTTTAATAGGCTATATCAATATGGCACATGTCCTTGGTCTTATGTGGACTTTAACACGCTGATGAATATTAAGATAACATCATTTATAGAGGCTAGATCAGACACAAATATCGCCTGTAATTATGGTATTGTTAATCACTGTTTTCAAACAGTTTCTATAAATAATTTAGCTGTAACGGTTATTTTTCTAAAACTTAAGTTGTATGTTGTGTATGTTTTATTTACAAAAATAGTCATTATTTGTAAATGAAAATTGTACGTGCTTAAGTCGTAATATAATTATAAAACAGGTTTGTTTTCCGAAAGGACTTTCCATTTAGAGATCAAAAGGCTACCAAAGTTTTTCCGTCAGAAACAGAATGAAATTTTAATCTGAAATGATCGTTACGAACCAAAGCCCCGACAGCTTCCGCGAAATTTATTCATACGGCCACTGCAGCAACATTGTAATGAGAGAGAAGCGGCGCTGCGCAAATCATATTCACTCTTTGAGGGTTCCGTATAGAGAGTTATACATTTAAAAAAAATTGGCCGTCACCCAGCAGATGTGAAACATATAGCTGATGGTAGAATTTACGGCACGGCATGCGAGTAGGTTTTACTGACAAGGCGCACCAATAGATGTTTCACATCAAAAATTCCAACATGGTTTTGAATATCATTCACAAAATAAGCAATAAAATTTTAAACCGTTTTATCTACGTCAATTTGATAAATGACTTTTATATTTATATATATGTATATATGATTCTTTGACTGTACTTCTCCTAAATGGCAGAACCGATTTTGATAAATTTTTTGTGTAATTAAGTTGATTCGAGAATGGCTTAGATTTACAATTGGTCCCGGTAGGTGGCGCTGTTGTAGTGATCCAGAAATCACGCATGTGTGTCCGGGGCGGATCGCCAGTAATTGTATAAGTTTACATAGTATTCTTATACGAATAATTGTAATTAATACTAAAAATATTAAATATAATAAATATATTTTTTATCTTTATTAACTCGGAACCCATCTTCGGGTATGGACCTCCTCCAGCTTTCTCCAGATTTCCTTGTTTTTGCTTAAGTTATCCATTTTTTTTAAGTTACTCCTCCACACTAGGATTTTTTCCAGTATCGTGGAGGCATTTATCATACATAAATTTTAGAAGGACAAACATCCAGACTCGAAAAAATTTTTTGTAGGCCATTCAAATACTTGTTCCGTGGGGGATTCGAACCCGCAGCCCTCAGGCCCACAACTCGTTGCATCGTTCATTCGTGAAAATTTGTTATAATTAAATTTTTAATTGAAAAATTTCTACGCCGAACTGAACCCTAAATCTAACAAAGACAAAGGACAAATGTGAGCAGAAAGCGCTATTAAAACAATAAATGGCGAAAGTACATAAAACGTTAAAGCGCAGCACGCGACGCTCTCGTTGCTTGGTTTATGTAAAAAATTGGTTGCCTGTAAAGTCGGTATACGGGCGAAAGTTTTACGTGACAACGACTTTGAGTGGTAAAATAATTTTATTATGTCTGTCTCTCTCGCTCTTAGGCGGGCTAACCATGCCCGAGTGGAAGGGACGCGTGCCTCTCACTCGCTCTCATTGTGAGCGCATAACGTGAGCGGAGCGTAACGCAGTTTCTTGAAGTGTCACCCGGCAAACCAATTTATAAGACGTTGTCACGTCAAAAAAAATTAAATATAAGCCAATCTTTAATTACAAGATTTTTTAATATATTTTTTTTAATTTAATTACTTCAAGAAACGAGCTTACTCCTTTTTAAAAGTCCGGTAACGTTCCTGTAATTCCCCTGGTGTTGTAGTTGTTGACACTTACCATTCGGCTCACCTCATATTTTTTTATAGAACCTTTTTTACACCTCATGTTTTTTTATAGAACCTTTTTTATAGAGAGATATAAAAAAGGTTCTATAAAAAAAACATGTGTGCAGTTCACACGCGGTAGAAGTGAAACCTTCAAATGAAATGAAATATAAAATAAAAATATTTCACGGCAAATGATTTATTCAAAATGATCATTTTCAAACACAAGTGCAGCATAAAATATAAGATAAAAGTTTAATTTTATAGTAAATAAATGTTACAATCCTTATTTTTGACTTAATTGTAGTGTAATAAATCAAAAGAATATTTTCTTTGTAATAAAATTGTTTTGTAATAGCGCCATCTACTTTATTCTATAGGTAAAGTCTTTTATCGAACAAAATTTGATTGACTCTCAAAGTGGTACGTACAATAAACGCTACATGGCATGAATTTATGAAATCTTGGATTGGTATAAATTCGTATATTAAGATAATTTTGTTCAATATGATTAATTTTATTAATTTAATAAATTTGTTAATTTTTTAACTGTTTATTTTAACAGTTATCATTTATATTAACCATGTTTAAAGCACCGCAAAAAATCCGCTTTCAAAATTCGAATCCGCAACCTTTTGATTTCGCAGTCCGTACCTTGCCATTAGGCTACTGTCGCTTACTACACTGTAACTCATTCTTTCGCAGGCTAAATCCTATAGTATACGTTTGTTTCTGTTTAGTGTCACTTTTTCGTTTCATCCAGATTCAAATCACAACGATGCTAAAGAAGTTTTCACTTCAAAAACACACCCAATTGTCGAGAATACACTGGAGAGTGGGGGCCGGAGCACTGTAACATAGGGTATTAGTACAGATTCCGCTCTCTCATAATGGCCAATCATTTTTTGTTGTGATTTATTTATGTACACACAACAAAAGACAGAAACAGGCTTATAGTGAGTTTGTACAAAGGTTCTACTTATTCCATAATTTGCTGAAATATCTTCCAGTAGACCCACAAAGTAAAATAGTAGAGTGTTCCTACGAAGTCGAATTGGGAGCCACTTGAGTTGCTTGCGAAACTGAGATAGACATTCGGTCAAATTATTTGAGCCCAAATATGAAGCGGATACACTGATTTTGTAAGCGCTCGAGTTTGCTAAGGAGCTCCTCTGTAGCATCCAAATAACAGGCGTCATCATAATCAAGCAGTGCTAGGATAAGAGTGAGCACGAATGATATTTTAGATTTTAAGGGTAAGACATTTTGAAGACATTTAAATAAATGCAAGGTAAAGTGTACGACTAACCTCAGCAATGCGGGTGGACCATGATAAATGGTGATCAAATATGACGCCTAAGTTTTTTAAAGTACCGGCAAAGGCTATAGGAATGCTGTTAAAGCAAACGTGAGGTAATGATGTAAATTCTAATTTATTACGCAAGTGCCTGCTGCCTATTACGATGGCCTGCGATTTCATGGGATTAACTAATAGTATAAAGGATGCAGACCATTTACAGATTCGGCTCAGATCGCTGCATTCATGGGTTCAATTGGATTATTTGTATCACACACCGGAAAATGACGATGCAGCTGTAAGTCGTCCGCGTTAAGATGGAATTAGATGTAATAACTGTGGTAATAGAGTTAATAAATTTAGAAAATAAAAGAGGAGAAAGAACGTCACGCTGTGGTACGCCCATAGTGATACCAGACCAATCGGAAAGAGTGTCATTAAAACGGACACGGTGCGAGCGACCTCGAAGAAACGAATAAAACCACGTAATGGCAGATGGGGAAATGTTTATATATTCCAAGATCCGGAGAAGAATATCGAAGTCTAATGAGGTAAAAGCACTGCTAAAGTCAAGCAAAACTAGAAGTGTAAGAGATTTGTTTTCCATGGCCCAACGGATATCATCGGTTACTTTAAGTAAAGCAGTGACAGTGCTGTGACCAGGTCGAAAGCCCGACTGATATGTAGAAAGCAAAGAGTTAGACGATAAGAAGAAAGAGAGTTGCCTATGGATAATGTGTTCCAGAACTTTAGAAAGAAAGAGTAAAATAGATACGGGATGAAAGTGAGATAGAGAAGAAGGATTAGAAAGTTTAGGTTAAGGAATTATATATGCTTGTATCCAAACTGAAGGAAAAGATGAGGATGATACGGAGAAATTAAATATGTGAGTAAGAATTGGAAGATGTAGAGGTAGAAGTGGCAGAATCATCTTCGAGCATAGACCGTCATTACCAACAGCATCAGCATCGGACATCTGTGTCTACCACTGCGTTACAGCGTATAAGAATAGAGAGATTACAAGATGAAGGTGTGAAAGAGAAGTTCAAATGTAGACTGAGAGAAAATATAAGTGGTATGGATGTATTGTGTATGAATGATTTAGGCTTGGAGACTGTGTGGTATAATGTCAAGAAAGGTTTGGTGGATGCAAACACCGAAGTATGTGGTGTAAGTAATAGAACGAATGAAAGGAAAAATAATACGTTGTGGTGGGATGTTGAGGTACGGATGGAAGTTGAAGAAAAGAAGAGAGCATGGCTAGATTTAATAGCAACTAAAGCTGGTAATTCTAACGGTATGATTGATGAGATTGAAAGAAAAAAGACAGACTTTAGACGTATAAATAAGAGAGTAAAAGAAGTTGTTGAAAGGAAAAAGCAA
Organism: Parnassius orleans; assembly: GCA_029286625.1. Classification (NCBI taxonomy): domain Eukaryota; kingdom Metazoa; phylum Arthropoda; class Insecta; order Lepidoptera; family Papilionidae; genus Parnassius; species Parnassius orleans. The sequence continues at coordinate 1,781,334 of JAGSMP010000097.1, forward strand.
GAAAGAACGGATAAGAATGATAGAAGGATATCTGATAACTTCCAGACAAATATTAAAATGTTCTGGAAACTCGTAAGAACTGCCATGGGAAATTCAATACAGCCTAGAATGATGCTATACGAGACGAGAATGGCTGTATGCTGAATGATGAAGTTTCTAATTTAAAGAGATGGAAGGAATACTTTGAAAGCGTGTTTATGAGTGAAGAGTCGTCTGAATTAAGTGAAATAGAAATTCCTAAAGAAGTGGAGAGAGGTAGGGAGATAAGTAAAGATGAAATAATGACAGCATTAAAAAGCATGAAAGCAGGTAAGGCAGCCGGATATGATAGAGTATCACTCGAAATGCTAAGGGCTGGAGAGGGAGTGGTGGTAGGCCTGCTGTACGCCTTGTTTAATTTATGTTGGGAACTGAAGCGGGTACTGGAAGACTGGTGTAAAGCCGTTATAGTCCCAATATATATGGGAAAAGGGTCACAGCAGGACTGTAATAACTACCGTGGCATTAGCTTGCTTAGCATTGTGGGTAAACTGTATCCTAAGCTGTTAATTGAAAGAGTTATGGAAGAAACTGATGGAAAAATTTTGGATGTGCAAGCTGGATTTAGAAAGGGGATGGGGTGTACGGATCAAGTGTTTTCCATGCGCATGATTGCGGAGAAGTTTTTGGCCAAAAACCAGAAAGATTTTTGTGCGTTCATGGACTTGGAAAAGGCTTATGATAGAGTGGACAGGAATGTGTTATGGCAAACACTTAACTCATTTGGTTTGAGCGCTGGTTTGATACAGGCATTAAGGTCTCTTTATAGGAACTCTAGTGCTTGTGTCAGGATCAATGGGGTCTACTCGGACTGGTTTGGCATTCAAAAAGGTATCAGACAGGGCTGTGTAGCGTCCCCGTGGTTGTTTAACCTATTTATGGAAAGTTGTTTGCAAACTTTGAAAGTTGAAGAATGTGGGTTGAGAATGGGTGAGTTAACCGTTAAATGCCTTTTGTACGCCGATGATCAAGTCATATTTGCATCGTCAGCGGCCGAGTTGCAAATGATGGTTAGTTTAATAAACTGGTCATTAAAAGAAAGGGGTATGAAAGTGAACGCAAGTAAGACAAAGTGATGGTTTTTGAAAGAGAAGTAATTAAAACGTTATGTGAAATAAGAATAGAAGGAGATGATTGAGCAAGTGGATGAGTTTATATTTGGGATGTTTATTTAGCAGGATGTTTATTTTTACGTGGTAGAGCCATGCTGCAGCTATATTAATAGTATAGTTGTAGCACGAATGGTCAGCTCGACCGGGAAGGCCACGCTCTCACAGAATACCAGCGTAAAATAGCAGCAATGCTGCTGTTTTCGTATGGTGCGTGTAGAGAACCGGAGACCCTTTTACTGGAAAAGAGGCATTCTATCTTAGTCCTCACGGCTGACAACGCATCTGAATTTAAAATTCGCAAACGAAGATAGATGTAGATGTCTATGGGCCACTGCAATCACTTACCATCAGGTGGGCAGTGTGCTCGTTTGTCACCCTTATTCTATAAAAAAAAGAAAAAAAAAGGGATGGTAGATATGACAAGGATATAGAACGACGAGTGAACGCAGGAAATGGAGTGAATGGGGCTCTACACGCTATTATGAAGAGTCAGAATGTGTCAAAAAAGGCACGTTTGGCAATTCATAATGCTGTGTTAGTCCCTACTTTAATGTATGGTAGTGAAAGTTGGGTCTGGCAGAAGAAGCATGAGAGTAGAATAAATGCTGTAGAAATGCGGTCATTAAGGAGTATGCTTGGGCTGAATCTGAATGACAGGGTGAGAAATAGTGTGATAAGAGAAAAGTGTGGTTTGCAAGATGATATTTTGACCAGGATTAAGAAAGTTTGGTCATGTAGAAAGAATGAACGAGGAAAGAGTGACAAAGCAAATTTATGTTGCAGAAGTGAACGGAAGAGTCGGTAAGGGATGCCCTAGACGAAGGTTTATTGACCAAATTGGCGATATATTGAAAATGGGCCAGATTAGGAGTACCCTTAACCGACGAGCGTGTATGCGTAGATATATGGATGTAAAGGAGGCGAGAGAAGTACGAGTATGTCAGGATCGTGCCAAATGGAAGTCCGTAGTCTCTGCCTACCCCTCTGGGTGACTTGCGTGAGTGTTTATGTATGTATTATATTATGTTCAGAAAAAGTTGTGATCATTTGCATAATATCTATAATTACAGCATGCACTCATTAATTACAGCCTATGAGAAGTCCTCTGCTTAAAATAGCAGCATTTAGCTGCTATTTTACGCTGGAATTCTGTGAGGACCACGTCCTCACAGAATTCCAGCGTAAGCGTCCTCCCATTTCCGTTTGGAATAAACAGGCTATTTTCATGCCTTCCTATACGCTGCGTTTCAAAACATTTAAATAGGCTGACGAATCAATTTTGCTCAGTTTCCTTTTAATGGCTGCATCTCTGACAAATCTATAAAACTCAGTTTTCTTTCAATTCAAAAAGCAATGGATAGTTCATTTCCCAGTGACCATGCGGGCGAAGCCGCGGGTAACAGCTAGTCTTTACATATTAGCAACAAAATTAAGACCACTAAAAATAAAATTAAAATAACGTGGAGTATAATTAATAGCGAAACCTGTAAAGACAAACCTCGTAACACAAATTATGAATTGAAAATTACTAATGAATCGACTAGATCAAATCAAGAAGTTGCAGCGGTGTTTGAGAAATATTTCCTAATATACCTATTTTGACAACAAAGTCATTGAATACTTCTTCAACTGTCGCCGATTCATTACTCAAACAGAATGTTAATACCTGTTTAAAAGAAATTACATTTGAAAAAGTATTACCACAAGATATTGTAAAATATTTCAAAACCCTTGATGTAAAGAAAACCGCAGATTTATGGGGGATTTCCGTTACAGTTATTGCATCCATAATAGATTTAATTGCACCTTATCTTGCTATTATTTTTAATACTAGTATCGAATCTGGTGTGTTTCCTGATTTAATGAAACATAGTAAAGTAATACCTTTATTTAAATCTGGTAGTACATTGGACCCCGCTAATTTTAGACCTAATTACCGTACTACCAACTCTCAGTAAAATTTTTGAAAAGGTAATTTTAGATCAATTGTTTTTTTTTTTAATAAAAATAAATTACTCCATAAAAATCAATTTGGTTTCACAAGGGCTCGGTCGACGACTGAAGCATACCACCCCGGTCGGGTCGACCATTCGTGCTGCAGCTATAATAATGCTGCAGCGTGGCCCTACTACGTAATATTATATACATTAATATATTGATTGTAACTTTACATACTTTGTTTTTCGTACAATTGTATGAATTAAAGTGAGCGTTATTCCCACTGCACCGCAGGCCGTGTTGAGTGCTGCGGTTGCGGTGAGTGTGACTGACGCGTGACTTTTGCGTGACTTACAAAGTTCACGGCCGAATTAATTCACCGTAAACTTTGTATTTTAACTTATCTTTATATATAACTTGGAACAAAAACTCTGTGGTTCTCTTTAAGTACGTTATTAGAATCAGTATTCAAACGTATATAAATAACTTTACTTCAGAAAAATCGACCACAAAAAATTTATTTTCAACTTGTATGTGGTTTTATTACCTCTGCATTGGCCGGGGAGTAAGAGTATTCAAAGAACCCGCTTTACCGATGCGCGTATCAGTTAGAGGTAATAAAAAACTATATACAATTTGCAAATGAAAATTTATTTTAATTAAATTAAAAATTTTATTGTCTATTGCTTGTATGCTATTTTACGCTGGTATTCTGGGAGAGCATGGTCCTTCCCCGGTCGAGCCGACCCATTCGTGCTACAACTATACTATTAATATAGCTGCAGCATGGCTCTACCACGTAAAAAATAAACATCCCTGCTAAATAAACATCCCAAATATACAAACTCATCCACTTGCTCAATCATCTCCCCTTCTATTCTTATTTCACATAACGTTTTAATTACTTCTCTTTCAAAAACCATCACTTTTGTCTTACTTGCGTTCACTTTCATACCCCTTTCTTTTAATGACCAGTTCATTAAACTAACCATCATTTGCAACTCGGCCGCTGACTATGCAAATATGACTTGATCATCGGCGTACAAAAGGCATTTGACGGTTAACTCACCCATTCTCAACCCACATTCTTCAACTTTCAAAGTTTGCAAACAACTGTCCATAAATAGGTTAAACAACCACGGGGAAGCTACACAGCCCTGTCTGATACCTTTTTGAATGCCAAACCAGTCCGAGTAGACCCCATTGATCCTGACGCGTATCAGTTAGAGGTAATAAAAAACTATATACAATTTGCAAATGAAAATTTATTTTAATTAAATTAAAAATTTTATTGTCGAGTTTTCCGAAGTAAAGTTATTTCTATACGTTTAAATACTAATTCTGTTAACACACTTAACGGAAACCACAGGGTTTTTGTTACATGTTGTGTAGTTCTTCTGTACGTTGTCACCGTACTGAACGGCTGAACTGATATCGATGAAATTTTCTGTGTGTTTGAGTGGGTCCCTAGATAGTTTAGATTCGCAATTAGACTTGGATCCAGAAATAACCCGTGCGAAGCCGGGGCAGCGCTAATAACCTACAAAACGTTTCTTTGTGTGCAAAACGTAAAGAATATTTTCGCAAGAATTATTTTGATACCTATTAAAATTATAACTTATGCTTGTTAATGATAATGTTAAGATGGTAATGAATGATAAAAGCAACTGAAGTTTGGATCGGTCGGTCAGCTAAGCTTTAATTTTTGGGTTGTTTGATAGACATCTCGGTTTGAACGCTTGTCATAAGGTTTTGTAAATTACATGAGAAATCCTACATTTCTTTCTCGCACAACTTCCTTGTGGAATCGACTACCATTTTTCCGGATCGATACGACTTAGGGACCTTCAAGAAAAGAGCCTACTGAAGAAACTCAGAAAGTACTACTCTTTTTAAAAGGCCAGCAATGATTCTGCATTTCCCCTGGTGTTGCAGTTGTTCATGGGCGGCGGTAGTCACTTACCACCATGTGAGATGCATGCTCGTTTGCCCCCTCTTAATAAAAAAACATAAAGCCATGTCAACTACACTCTTACCTAGGTACTGTTTCGTTTCGTATAAGAAAATTCATCACCATTGTGATATCATGTGGATATCACAATATTGATGGATTTATAGTTGATAGATTATAGTTTTGTATGTTATATTATATATGTTAAATACCCAGACGGTCGGATCTAGACTGACCCAGAATTGGCAATCCACCTGTCAAGAGTGAGAATGAGGGCAACCACGACTTTTTCTGCCACCAGTGTAGCTTGTTAGAATATATTTTGAAATCACGATTATTTACATGTAAAAATTCGAATTTTCCAATTTCAAATTTCCGTCTATATTTTTTTTACGGGATTAATTAATATATCGTGTTTCATTGAAAAATAGATCTGCTTCGCATTTGCGTGCGATGATTTTTACGATTTCAAATGTCGCCTAAAACCGGACGAAACTTTTGATAAACTTTATATGGAATTTATGGGTAAATCTATCTAAGGCAACCTTGCACTATTGTTACAATAAATTTATGCACGGTCAACTAACTTTGATAGATAAGGCGAGAAATGGGTTTGACTTAATTTTTTTCTATTATTTAATTTTTAATATAAATAGATTCAGCACATTATGCAAATTGGATCGAGAAGACATGAAATTTTACACGAACACCTTCGCGTGTGGAGGATAATTTTGAGTATGGTGACGAGCATCACCGATACTCAGAACCAAGCCCGCGTGAAATGGTGCCGTGGTATAATAAATAAAATTGAAGCAAGCTCATCTCGGCATATTTACGACCTTGTACATTACATCCTTTCAAAAGTCCACTGCTGAACATAGGCCTCCCATCCCATGGATTGCTTTATAGGGGGGACATTTGCCATAGTTGCCACGATTAGCAAGCTGGTTGGCAATCACAGTTCGTAATTTTTATTCAGCTGCTATCAGGATCTTCTACCCATCTCTTTCAGTTTCTCGGTGACCTCTCCTACGACAACCACGGGATGATATGGAGTAGAGGATATTCTTACACCGCCATTAATACGGCTTTACGAACTTATCACCTGTGATTTATTTTGGAGTTATCAATATGATCCAGAAGGAAAGCGCGAGTCGATGGCTGTTTCAAAATTAACCAGCGCGTACCAAAGTGAAGCGATCGAGAAATGCATAAAAGATTTTGATCGCAAGTTTTTTCACTTTGATAGAGTATCTGCTGTTAATTCCCTTATGAAATCGAAGTAGTATCAATAACGAATGATATACTACCAAATGCTTGACGGAAATGTAAATTCACGACTAAAGTATTCATTGCTGTGAGCAACAAGCAACTGAACGCAGGGCTACTGTTATAACAACACAACGCGCTCTCGCATTCAGCGCTAAAAACGAGTGATTTCCTGAAGAGCGAGACGCTATTTAACCTCTTTATAGCCCTTTCAACTTTTGGGCCTCCTTACAGCTCTGATAATAATAAATAAATAAATAAAATAATTAGCTAAAGGAATACAGTTTCCATTGCCCTAAGATGCGTTACCAGCGTTCAAGCAAGCCGTAGAAAGGGTGTATGAGCCGTATTCAAAAAGTATTTCGAATATTGGTTCAGACGCATGAAACTTTGTATATGATGATGCTTGAGAATTCTTTGAAATATTTCAAAATAGAGACTTCCACCATAGAACTTTTTTAGTATCGCAAAACTTTCTTAGTGGCCCAAGTATTTATACAGTTAAGGGTGACAATAATCCACCAGATGATAAGTGACTGACTACATCTGTCGCTACAACCATAGATAACTGCTTTATCCTCAACGTGGTAGAGCCATGCTGCAGCTATATTAGTAGTATAGTTGTAGTACGAATGGGTCGGCTCGACCGGGGAAGGACCACGCTCTCACAGAATACCAGCGTAAAATAGCAGCTTAACACTGCTGTGTTTCGTATGGTGAGTGTAGAGAACCGGAGCCCTTTTTACTGGAAAGAGGCATTCCATCTTAGTCCTCACGGGTGACAACGCATCTGCATTTTGATTCTTTATTGAAGATAGATGTAGATGTCTATGGGCCACAGCAACCACTTACCATCAGGTGGACTGTGTGCTCGTTTGTCACCCTATCCTATTAAAAAAAAAAAATTACAAAGCGATCTCCCTAAAAATTTTTTTGATATCTTTTTTTTGCGGCTCTAAATGAAAAATATACAAACGTATAGAGTTTGAATTTCTGAACAATTTTGTCTTCAGTCATACTATTATAAGAAGTCAGGATTTAAAGATATTTCAGTTTGAAGTTTCAGAGATTTTCTTGTCAACCACATATTATAATTGAAAAAAAAATTAAATACTTACTCACCTCTTGAAATATCATTGAAAAAAATGAATTTTTACAACAAAATAAATTACGGACTCGTATTTAGAGTTATAAGCCAGCTAGTTCTAGGTCTGCAACATGCGACGTAAATAAATTTTTCAATGAATATTTTTATATATTATTCCTTTCAAAAACGATCTGTAGGCCAGTTATTGATATAGGTATATGATTAATTATATGGTAGGGCTTGATAGGTCATGAGTAGGTAACATAAGTGAGGCATGAGGTACGAAACTAAATTAATATGTGAAACGCTGTTAGATAAATACAATTACGTTCATTCACGCATACACGCACGCACTAATTTATGCACGTAAGTATACACTGAATGTTGAAATTGGTTATGAAAATAGTTTTTAGTATATAATTGGAATAGTACATTTACTTATTTATTACAGCTTTCGGTCAAAAGTCCACTGCTGAACATAGGCTTGCCCCATCGGGAGAATATTTGCCAAAGTTTTTCTTTATAGAGTAAGGTTGACAAACGAGTACACTGGTAAGTGGTGTTGTTGCCCATAGAAATTTACATTGATCTTCGAAGAATCGAAATGCTGATGCGTTGTAACCGCTGAGGGCTTAGATAGAAAGCCTCGTTTCCAGTAAAAAGGGTCTCGGTATTGCCTATACTGTATTAGCCTATTCCGTATGCTGCGTACTCTGTGAGAGCGTGGTTCTTGTCTGGTCGAGCTACACTTGGCAGGCGCGTTGGTAACTACTTTTTGTTTTTTTCAGTTGTTATTAGGTAAAATATGCTGCCTATTTTCTGTTTTAGTTTTCTTCTTTTGTCTCTTTCGATACCCATGTGGTGATATGTGGTAGTGGATATTCTTTCCGCAAATATACAGCACTCTTTAGAATTGTGTTTGATGAGAATTACTCTTAGGTTAGTAGCTGAGATTCTTTTCAAACAAGGAAGCTTCAGATCGTCACCCATGGGTGCTAAGATGGAATGTTAAAAAAATGGCTAGTAACCAAATTGACTCTCTATACACTTCAGACCGGAACACAGCAGTGCAAACACTGCTATTTTACGGCAGAATTGGGTACGGGAGTGGTATCTACCCACTACTACGCAAAAAGTACTACTAAGCAGAAAAGATCTACCACCGAAAACAAATTGTTAAAGTTAGTGTAAGAATTCGGGACCCTTTTTATTGGTGACGAGATATTCCATTTTAGTCCTCAGGACGCTAGACTGCTCTATTTGTACTTTCGACTAAGGGCTTGTTAATCCTAACACAAAGTTTATTTAACAATTAACTTCCATTTTGCTTAATCCAGAGGAGTCTAAGCTAATCGAGATAGATTGCTAAAAGTTGATATATTTACTGTAAAGTTTAAATGTAATTTCAAACTGAAAGTCGTTAGGAAATAAATGGATTAAATGAATTAAAATGTGACAGTTGAAAGATATTTCTTTGAAATGTTTTAATGTACTGTAAATTTAAGCGCAAAATCTCCTTAACTTGATAGATGTCTATGACAAATTCGAATATTCTTGACAGTTTACTTTATACAAGTAGGATGAAAAACGGTGTGTACCCGTCACTGTTCACCTGATAATGGATGCTTGTACTCTTTTTAATTTTTAATAGAAATAGGGTGACGAACGAGCACACAGTCCACCTGATGGTAAGTGGTTGCTGTGTAAGAATGGATGCTGTGGCTTATAGACACCAAAGTATTTACTCGATTAGGCATCAATGTTTGTCAGGCGCTGTCACGCCTGAGACTAAGATAAAATGTCTCATCATCATCATCATTACGGCACTTCACAAGTTTACTGCTGAACATAGGCCTCCCCAAAGGAATGCCACAAAGCATGGCCCTGAGCCACCTACATCCATCGACTTCCTGCATGTCTTACCAAGTCGCCACTCCATCTGGTGGGGGACGTCCTACACTTCGCCTACCGGTATGAGGCTGCCACTCGAAAACATTTCTTCGTTAGCAGTGAAAAGGGTCCACTTTTCTGTATACTCACACTACGAAATGTAGCTTAGCATTAAACTTCTATTTTAAGCTGATATTCTGTGAGAGCATGATAGCGTGGTCCTTTCCTGGTTGAGCCCTCGCGTTCGTGTTACAATCATAATATAGCTACAGCGTGGCTCTACCATGTTAAATTTAATATTGCAATTTATAATTTGATAAGTAAATAAGTAGCGATCCAAGAGCAAGTCTTATCCGACATTATTCCAATGATATCCCGGACGTCAGTCTGAGCGAAATTAGAATAAATCTCCATCACCTTAAAAACGGCAAGGCCCCGGGCGAGGATGGAATTACAGCGGAGCTTCTGAAAGTGGGTGCAAAATCAGTACTTGAAGTCTATGTTCAGCGATGGACTTATGAACGGCTGTAATGATGATGATGATGAAGTAAATAAGTCGGTAAAAAAACTGCGCAACCACTATTTGTACTAGTGTAAAATAATTAAAAGTTCTCATATATCATAACAAAATACACAGTTCCCGCTATTAAAACCATAAATGCCAATGTCCATGAAATTTATTGCATGGCGTGCAAAGCCCTCATCTCGCCTCGCCAGACTATTTTATTAATTCGTTTTTTGTTAAAATAATACGAAGACCGCGATTTATGTAATTAGTATTAAAACGACGATTAAAATTAACGTATTTTAGTATTACTTCTCTGCGATAGTTGCCTAACGGCAGGGTGCGGATAGCGAACTCAAAAGGCCGCGGGTTCAAATCCGCCAATCGACTACTGTTGTGAAAAACTCTTAACACAAGCATTTTAATCTTACCAGGAGTGGTTAAAGGGAATACCAGTAATGTTAATAGCATTGCTAGTATTTGAAAAAAAAAATACTCCCCTATATTTTATCTGCTATTACCGCTTCTACATGAATCGTCCAAATCTTCAATGAGCGATGTGGTTTAGCCGAGTTCGCGTGGCGATTGTAATCTACTCGTAATAACTTAAGAACTAATCAAGCACATAAGGATTCACCTTTTAGACGACTTCAAATATGGTTTAGGAGTTTAGCTTTGTTAGCGGACCACTGTCGGATACCGTAAAATTTTTAGTTTTTACTTAATAATTTTATTAAATAATTATAAAATCATTACAGTTCTAATAAGCAGTGTGATGCTACAACTAACCAACAGGTAAGAAAACTATTAGCCAATAAAGAATAATTACTGTCAACATGAATTTATAATAACTTACAATTTGTATTCTGAAGTAGATTCGTTCTTTATGGTTGTGAAACACTAACAGTTCTACTCCTCAATAAGTTTTTCAACTGTTTGTCAATAAAATTAAAGTCTAAAATATTGGTTCGCGACACTAGACATTAAATAAATAAAGACAGGGAAAAAAACTACAAAAATGGGGAGGTTCTCAATTCAAAAAATACGGTGATTTTTTGTATGTATATATGTTACGCGATATCTTCGCCACTTGTAAACCGATTTTAATGGTTTTTTTTAATAGAATAAGGGTGACGAAAGAGCACACAGTCCACTTGATGGTAAGTGGATGCTTGTGGTCCATAAACACCTACATCTAACTTCAATTAAGAATTAAAATGCATATGCATTGTCACCCTTGAGGACTAAGATAGGAAGCCTTACATCTATTAATAAGGGTCTCCGGTTCTCTACACTCACCTTAAGAAAAACAGCAGCATTAATATGCTATTTTACGCTGGTATTCTGTGAAAGCGTGGTCCTTCTTTGGTCGAGCCGACCCATTCATGCTACAACCATAATATAACTGCAGCGTGACTCTAACATTTCTTCATGTTTCTGATAACAAGCTAATAAAAAACTGCAGTTGCCAACCCGCCTGCTAAATGGTGAAACTATGGAAAATATCCCCTATATGGCAGTCAATGGGTAGGCTTTCAGCAGTGAACTTAGATAGGCTATAATGATGATGACAAAGTAATTTCGTCTTTTTTATAAACACTCAAATACAAAAGTAATTAAAGATATATAAAATTCTTTATTGTTTATATAAAAAACTGATCTCGATCTCACTATGGTTTAAATCAATATGTCAATAGTGCAATGCAATTACTAACCTCGAAATGTGTCTAGACGACATCATTCTCGCGACACGATATTGGAAAGTTACTGACATGTAATAAATGGAGATACATTTTCTAAAAATCAAATATCTTAGAATGTTCAATGTTGCAACTTTTTAAACTCTAACATATTTTTTTATAAAACTGAAGTTTTAGAAACGAACTTACAGTCCACGTGATGGTAAGTGGCTACTGCAGCCTGTAGACACCTGCAACTGTAAGTAAAAAAGGCTACAGTTGCGTTGTCACCACTGAGGACTAAGATTTCTACGTGGTAGTGCCACGCTAGTGCTATATTATTATGGTTGTACCACCAATGGGTCGGCTCGACCAGGGTAGGACCACGCTGTCACTAAATACCAGCGCAAAATAGCAGCTTAATGCTGCTTGTTTCTAATGGTTTGTGTAGAAAACGGTCTCCTTTTTACTGAAAATGAGGCATTCCATCTCAGTTCTCAGGGGTAACAACGCATCTGCATTTTGATTCTTCATTGAGGATAAATGTAGATGTTTATGGGCCACAGCATCCACTTACCGGTGGACTGTGCCCTCGTTTGTCATATTGTTCTTTAAAAAAAAAGTCCATGTTCAGTATTGGACAAATTTCAAAATATCAAGTAATTCGAGAAAGGTGTATCAGCACCGTGCCAAATGGAAGTCCGTAGTCTCTGCCTACCCCTCTAGGTGACAGGCGTGAGAGTTTATGTATGTACCTCTATCCAGTGTCCCCTAAATAACGGAATCGATCATCTATACATATAAATAAAACTAAAGTGTCTGTCTGTAATAACGAAATAACCGCCTATTATTAAAGCAAGAGGTTATTTGCATGCCAATAAGAAATGAATAACCACTTTTAAAATTTTTGTTTGACCGTCTGTGTTTGTCTGTCTGTCCAGGCTAATCTTTGAAATGGTTGAACCGATTGTAATGAAACTTTACGAACAGATAGAGAACAATGTCAGGAGTGATCTTTTTTTGAGTGAGATTTTATCCGAAAACTTGAAGTAATTTTTTCGAAAAAACTCTTTAAAAAATAAATGGTCTTAAATTATCATAAATCTAAATAACGTCACATATAGATCCTACTCATCCGAAGCTGGGGCGGTTTGCTAGTCTTAAATAAAACTAAGGATTTTGTCGCGTTTAATTTATCTTTTGATTCCCGACGTTTCGGGAGCTTTGCAGCTCCCATAGACATAAAAATGTTTCAAGCAAAACTTTTGTAGTTAAAATTTTTATACAATAAAGGCATCGATCACTAATAAAAAACTAGATACACAATCAGTGAGAAAAAATGTCCTTACCGAATGAGCGCCCACTCGAACATTTGGGTGCGCTTTTAATTTGTACGTAGCTTTGTGAATACAACTTTAGGCAATGCATTTAAGGTTGAATTTAGATTAATTTATATTAATTTCAACTAGCATTACGTCAAAACAATTCGCGACAGTTTTTAGAGAACTTTTGCATGGGATTGTGTATCTAGTTTTTTTTATTAGTGATCGATGAATAAAGGTCTTAATATATAATATTTTTATAAAGCTCTTTATCTTCTATCTTTTATAGTTTTGATGCAAAATTGATTTTTAACATTTGTTTTTGCCTCAACTCCATTTTGAATAAAAGATATGGTGATTAAACTTTTTACGTGAAATTAATAGTTCAATGTTTATTTTAAAAATTCCCATATCGCACATAGTTTTTGAAGTAATAGCAAAAAAACTATGTTTAACTTTAGGTCTGCGGTTGTCTTTTTTGCACGCATCATAACGCAAAGCGTTTGGGGTAGTGCTTTACTCCCGATACGTCAAGGTCAAGCAATTTTGTGGTCTTAAAATGCCTCTATTGTAACTATATTTCACTTATACGATAATATAGCAGCCGTATATCAAGAAAACACTCTAATCCATCTTATATTTTCAAAAAACCATTTAATATTGCTACTTTGAAAAAACAAACGGTTTGAAAATTTTTTTACGTCAATTTCCGGATGTATGTACGCTGATTTTGTATGTGGTCATCATAACTCCCGAAAAAATTGACGTATCGAGACCGTTTTTTTTTTATTAGCTTCAGAATTACATCAAATGGTTCCCTATTTCATATCAATAGCCTAGTACGCGTAGTTTGTTAATAAAATTATTTTTTATTGTTTTATAAATGTAACTTATACCTAATAATTTCCATTTGATTTTATTTTTTCTTAAACCTTGATAGACAAAGGCCAATTATAACATACAGCCTATACCGATTTTATACTTTGTGTAATCGATTTATTTTGGTAATATGGAGCGTTTCTTTTAATTTTGATATTTTTTTCATCAAAATTACATGAAACGCTCATGAGGCGTGCACTTTTAGATTTTCCAAATATTTAAGTTCTACGTCATATATGTTTATGTTTCATTCAGTATATTTGTTCAAAGTAAAAGCTACTATTTTATAAGCACAATGAGACATGCAAAACTGCTAACATGATATTTGAAGTATCGTTCGGACCTCATAAAGCACATCGGTGTGCGTCAAAGCGCATTTTACCATTCAACTAAGGGAAATTCAGGATTACAAACCAGACAGAGAGATTTCTTTGACTCTAACCCGGTTCTAAACCAGCCACAAACCAACAAACAAAACCACGTATACTCTCTCACACACATACACACCGCAAGCTACTCAAGCCGCAAGGTACCACCAAAAAGCGAAAACCCGTCCTGAAATACTAGCGTTACGCCTAACTTCGGCACAGTCTTCCACAGCATAGCATTGAGGCGCAATATTTTAACATTGTGTACAATAATTATGTAATATTGTGGTGAGAAAATAAACGACTTTTGTCGCCAAATAGCAATGCGTGCACTGCTCTGTTTCGTACTGAAAGGTATAGAGAGCCAGTATAATTACAAGCTGGTTGTTATTCCACCTTAGTCTTCAAGGGTGTCAATCTCAGGAATGTCATTTATTTATTTTATTAGGACCACCAACAGAAATAACAATAATATTACATATAATATGTACATGATATTTGAACACTCATGATAATTGTACTTCTTTTTAAAAGTAATCACAATTTAAAATAATTAGGAATGTTAAATTAAAAAATAAATTAAGATTATAAAAAAGAATAAAATTGACCAACATTCTATCATTATATTACAATAAAAATATGCCTATTAAATGTATGCATAATAATAGTATATAAGTACGTATATTATTATATTGCACGGATTATCATTAAATTTATAAAATTTTAGTTAAACATAATACAGAATTAATTAGTATGGTATTTAAAGAAACGTAATAATTTAGATTTAAAAGCAGGTAAACTATCGCAAATAATATCGAGGCCAGATATATTCGAGGACAGTTCGTTATAGGTGCGTGCCGGTCTCGCTAACGGGGAATATTTTCCCAAGTTCGATCGGTATAATGCTACATAAAATAGGGCGCACGGTTTCCTGGGCAGCCTTATTGGCACATTAAAGTTAAATAGTTGTACTATTGCAGGACAATCAATATTGTTATTAAACATATACTTGTAGTATATTATCAACATTCTCGATCAAATCGGTAACATAAGGGAATAAATTAGTAATAGTAGATGTACCAGAGTAGAATCCATGGTGCTGCGAGCTGATACCTCTTACTAAGCCTTTGAAGACTAATTCGTAGACTAAGCTCTCAAAGAATTTTGACATAGTGGATAAAATGGAAATAGGTCTATAATTTGGAATACTCGTGGGATTGTCACCTTTATAAATTGGTATGATCCGTGCTTCTTTCAACTTTTCAGGGAAAATACTAAAATTCAGTTCAACGGTGTAGTTAGTGCGGTTCTACACTTATATATAAATATAGGCGGAACATTGTCTGGGCCTGCACCTTTAGATGTATCAAGTCTTTTTAGTCTTTTCTCAACTTTTCCCTTGCAGAAGTAAATCTTTCTAAATAGTATTTGGATTTGGGAATTGACGGCAGAGAAGAATGATTTATAGCATAGTTTTTATTAAATACCGATGAGAAGTGAAAACCAAACAAATCACATATTTCTTGCCAAGTATTTGCCTGATTATTTAGAGACATTTTATTAGGGTAATTTGAATATTAACGTCGCATATTTTTCATATGCGTCCAAAAATATTTCAGATTATGGCCAATACGCTTCTTCAGTGCGTAACATATATTGGTAGTGGCATAGCTTTATGCGTTTAAAATAAAAATAAAATGAATTTGCTTATCTAAGGGAAGACTGTGAGTCTTTCCTTAAATAAGCAAAATTCAATTTTATCTAGTGGATTATTATATAATTTATTTTTTAAGGTAATTTATTTTTACGTATAATAAGCTTAATTAGGACAGGCGTAAACCAAGTAGGATATGATTTTATTGATTTACATGAAATGGGGACGAATTTATCTATTGCCACCTGTAAAATTTCATAAAACCCAGATACCATTTCATTTATATTATTTAGTGAGCCCAGAATTTGCAGTCAATCAATGTCATTAAGGTTTGCTATAATGGAATCGTATTCAGCTTTATAATAATAGTGCAAAGGCTTAGCCTTAGTTGTAGGAAACATATTTGTAGATCTATTTTTTAAAGTAATGTCTAATGGGGGGTGCAAATTATCTACTTTGCGTAGAGGAAATTGACTTTCAGTGACATTGAGGAATACGTTGGATACGACCAAATCTAAAACTTTTCCACTTTTATTTTTTGAATTGTTTGAGTTCGTGCAAAACAAAGAAATCTGTCAGGCTACATTTAAGGAGGCAATTAATTTGGTTGCTTGGAGATGCGTACTGATTATTGTCAGGTTGCATTGTCCAAGTAATAGAACTCGCCAAGAAATCGCCAAGCAATAATAGTACGAGTATAGAATTATTAAATTAATAAGTTAGTAATTAAGGTAATGTCAAAGAATATCTGAATGTATACTGCGCACACATGTAGATATCCTTTGACAGTACCTGAATTAAGTTCTCTTGAGACCCATAGATTCTCACGCGGACTTTCCCTCTCAATTTGTCTGCGCGAACTAATACCATCTTCTTTCACTGCTATTGAAACACCACCACCGATTTTCTTATGCTTAGATAGTTCAGATGTATCGCGATCGCGTCTATATACATAATATCTGTCGTCAAAGATTTCCGCATCGCGCACGCTGTCATTAAGCCAAGTTTCTGTTTAAACAATAATATCATAACATGGGTTAAGAATCTGATTTCTAACATCTGTTAGGTTTGTACGAAGCCTAGTAGTTTGATAATAACATGTAAATGTTGAATTTAAAAATAAAATCATATACTACAAGACGTTTATAAATATGATTAAGTTAGAATAAATGTAGAAGCGATTTAGAGTTTTTTATTAGTTTTTAGTCCGATTCCAAGCAAACGTTCTAAATCCAAACGAATTCGTATTCTTTCGCGCGTGCCTCTGCATGCAGTGATTTAGTTGCCAGTGGCAGGTGTTCAACAACGTATATAGGACATTTGTTTCCTCCAATGCCTATATGGCTGGTGTTTAATTTCTCCTCCTTGCATTTTGCTTCTTTGTTGAATGCTATAGTAGCTGCATGAAAAATATCTCTGATCCTTGGGCAGCTGAATTTGACTAATAAAGAGCGTGGTCGGGGGCTGTTCTTGTTAATTTTCATTATTCTACTGCAACTTTGTTTGTCAGTATCAGATAAATTGCACTGAACATTTGCGGCCAGTTGTTTTACTGTGGAGATAATATTTTCAGACCGATGTTCGGGAATACATTGAATTTCTAGATTGCTAGCTCTAGATTGGTTTTCAAGTAATGCAAGTCTAGCCTGTAAGTCATATACTGTAGAATGTATAGTTTTATTTTCAACCTGTAGTAAGTTAATGACATCATTTTTGGCAGTCTTCAAGAAAATTGATTTAAGTAAGGACTTCGTTAGTTTTTAGTGTAAATTAGTCCAGAATGTTTTTCTTAAACACGCTCAGCACGGATCTGAGTGCTAGTTCAGCTGTTGATGATTCAGTAATCTTCCGTTCACTATCCTATACGCGATGAGTAACGTAGCAAGTCTGTCGAGCTGTTTCATCAAGCACCGTGTGAGTGAACCAGCTTCTTATTGGCGTGTTTGTGTTGTTGCTTTTAGGTCTGGCGTAAGTTGGACACAGCCATGTACATGCCTTGTTCTCGGTTAAGTTATTGTAACATGTTTTAGATATCGAAATACAGTTGTAGTGATATCGCCTTTTGCATGTACAATACGACATTACTTCATTGGAATTAAGAAGCCGTAGACAACATTCAAATTTATTTTTAGAAGACATTTTACGTTTTAATTAATTTGTATACGAAAGATAAAACGGAAAAAAATTAAGAAAATTTTCCTACTAGTGGGGATTGATCTGGGGTATTTTGAATCATAAGTCACACGCTCGACGCAACGAGCCAACTTGATCTTTACAAAGGCGACAAAAAGCAGCTTCTATTGTATTCTATTGAATGTTAGATGTGCAGTGTTCTTGAGCGGTAGTGTGTCTGGGAACTTTTCAACACTACTCTAAACTAATACACTCTTGTGGTTTGCACTTTTATTCCAATAAATTGCGTTTATTATTGAGTCTCATTATTTTGTTCGAATGATGCACTTACTTTTACACACTTTGAAGTATTAATGTCCTAGACATGTTATAATGTAACAGACCTTCAATATTAATGCGATATTTATTGATTTTATATTTACACTTTACGGAGCTGATGTTACGAGCGCAACGGCGTACAATGTGATTAATTCCTTCTTAATTTGCAGTTGGCTGCAGATGCCCCAGAACTGCAATGGCAACTTACCATCACGTAGACTGTTAGTTCGTTTGTTTATCACTTTGGTTTTATAAAAAAAAAAAAAACTGTCAATGTAACAAACTGTTGACCGAATGTGTTTGTCAAATGAGTTTCAAACACAAATGCTTTTATTTGTTTAGGAAACGTGAAGTTTCATTGTAATTCTAAAGTTTATATCTACGTCACAACTGGCAGTTCCGGATTTTGTTGACATTTAAATTAAATATTATTCCCGTTGAATCGCACGCTTTGTCGGAGAGTGTGCGGTCGCTGAGTGTGCCACTGACGCGTGACTTTTGAATAATACATAGCGTCTGATTTAATTCACTATATGCATATTTCCTAGGTGGTTGACATTTTATGTTTTTATTCAAGGTCAGTCCAAGGTCGATATTTATCATATTTGACGGCTCCGTGGCGCAGTGGCTTAGCAATAAGTTGCAGCGCTTAGGGCCGCTGCGCTGGTTCGACTCCCGCACGGTAAAGTATTTGTATGGCCTACAAATAATTGTTCCGGGTCTGGATGATCCTTTTCTAATTTATATATGTCAACTACTCCTACGGTTCAGGAGATAATCCTTGTGTGGTGGTAACGTTTATAATTTAAAAATGAAAAAAAACAAAATATAAAAGATTTTTGAATATTGTTTAATCGAAGAATAAAAATATATCACAATATATAATTATAATTTATAATCCAAATATTATCACCATCACAATTTTTTTATTAAATCACCTGCTGGATATATTCCTTTTTAAAGATTGCTTCAGCCAGGATGCGTAACTGTTCACTTCACCGAGTTCTACGATAACTTCTTCTCAGTTCAGGCTACGGGTCCCGATGACATCACAAAAGCACCCAATAAGTATGCTTTTAAAAACTTGGTTCGTAATAATCAATTAAAGACAACGCTTCTTACATGATTCACCCATATCATATGTATTGCTAGGTTATATTTGTATAGTTTATTTAATAGTAAACTATATATATGATACGAGTATACGGTTTGCTTTGTCTTACGTAATGCATACAGCGAAGGAGTGGAATAATCTGCCGGTGTTTGTATTTCAATCCGATTACAACCTGGGCGTCTTCGATAAAAGAGTGAATAGGCTTTTGTTACGCAAAGACAGTGCGATTTACCTTGCATCCCACCTGGTGGTTTATGACCTCATCACCATTTACCACCAACTAGGATTGTAGTCAAGCACCAGCACTCCTGCACCAAGCACTAATTATAATAAGTTAAAAATTTTGTTATAAATATAAGTGCAGAATACCTTGACCGTTGGGTGTCCGGTTAGTAGCTACTGCAGTACACGGACACGTGAAAAGAATGTTACAGAGAATACTTCCTCTGAGGACTAAGAACTACATTAATAAAAACAAATTATGGGATTGGGTGACAAACGAGCACACAGTCCACCTGATGGTAAGTGGTTGCTGTAACCCATAGACATCTACATCTATCGTCAATAAAGAATCAAAATGCAGATGCGTTGTCACCCGTGAGGACTAAGATGGAATGCCTCTTTTCGAGTAAAAAGGGTCTCCGGTTCTGTACACTCACCATACGAAATACAGCAGTGATAAGCTGCTATTTTACGCTGGTATTCTGTGAGAGCGTGATCCTTCCCCGGTCGAGCAGACCCATTCGTGCTACAACTATACTACTAATATAGCTGCAGCCTGGCTCTACCACGTTAAAATTCACAATAAATTAAATAAATAAATTACTACTAATTAAATTAATTAATTGTTCCTTACAAATCAAACAATAGAAGTTTTAGTATAGAATTTTATTTATTCAATATAGAATATATATAAAAAATAATAAAAAAATACTTTCGATAACTATTATGTAATAATTTACATATTATTTATTGGAAGTAATTTTTTTATTTACCACTAGTTAAGAAAATACCTTTGTCCTGGGAAGGACCTGCAAGAAACCCATCGGGATTATATTTTTTAAACATATTATATATTTTACAATCATTTTGTACAATTTTTTATATGAATTTTTATAGAAACATCATGGTGGCGATCACCTCATTCCCATGGGGTTATTTTCATTCATGTATTCCTTGATATTATAATAACCCTTTTTGTACAATTTTCTATATTAATAAAATGATAGAGGTTTGCAGTTGTGTGTGTATCACGGAAAACTACTGGATAGATTTCAATTAGGTTTTCTAAGTTTTATTTCTTAGACACTTGGCCCTTATCTAAAAAAAATATTGCGATATCTTCATTTAATATAAAGTTATTAAAGTTTTAAGAAACAACGATTTTTAAAAGCACTAAGTGTTCAATGATGAGTGCAAGCAACGCGGACGAAGTCGTGGGTATCAGCTAGTCTTCAATAAAACTTTTAAACTTGTTGATTGACAATCTGAACATTCTGGGATTTTTTATTTTTTATTTATGCTAACTAAAATATTTCTTACTGTTTATTTCATTAATTTTCTTGACATACCCAAGTAACATCAGTTTAACTTGTGCGCAAACGAGAAGTTCTTCCACTAATTTGATCTACAAATTAATTACTTATGTTAAAAGAAAACGTCAACATTTGCAGGGAAATAACTTTCTTATGATAACTTAACCACTGTTAAAACAAAAGAAGCAGCCACAGTTTGGTATTAAGCAGTTTGGTAAGCTATCCTAAGTTTTTTGTTTGTTTGGTTTATCTTATATACTTTATTTACTATTTATATTATGAAATATACCCCCGAGGATTAGTTATTCGAGATGGTTTTATTATTTACGTAGTAGAGCCATACCGTTACCGTTACCGTTGCAGTCCATCAAAGTCCACTGGTGAACATAGGCCTCCCTCATATATTGCCTTATAGAGTTGTTATAGACTTGCCTTGGCAAGTGGGTTGGCAACCACAGTTTATTTTTTATTTTTAGTCATTATTAGGAAGATGCTGCTGCCCTTCTCCTGATTTGATTCCCCCTGTCGACTCTTACGACACCCGCGGGATAATATGGGGTAGTGGATATTCTTAAACCGCCACTACACGGTAGTAGAGCCATGCTACAGTTTTATTATGACTGCAGTAATATTGGATTGGGTCAGTCGAAATGTCTACGTCCTTACAGAATATTAGCAAATAATAATCAAAAATTGCTGTCTCCCACCGATCATCAAAAGGATCGCCGCCTATAAGTAAATATTGTAATATTTGTGCAAAAAGATCTAATATTTCAGGTTTTAAGGCTGTAAGCGATTTGCACCAAAGTAAATTTAGGCTCTTAATTTATTAGTTTATACGTATAGAGCTCCTAATTTATCCATTCAGTTTCGACATGATTGGTTAAAGTTGAACAATGACTGTCGATTAGTTGAGTCTTCGGATATAACTTACTGTGCCGATACAAGCACAGATACTGCAAAACACTAAATTTTATTTGAGAATGCTTACTATTTCTCTGTAGTTATCATGAAACTATGAATTCGACAATTGGTAAGTAATAAATATATTGACATCATTATATCAACTACCTACAAACAATATCAAGGCCCATATAGCTCGAAGAACCATCAACCGATGGGGACGAAAAGTTCTCGAGTGGCAGCCTCGTACGGGTAGGCGAATTGTAGGGTGACCCGCGATTTGATGGAGTGCTGACCTGAATGGAGTAATGCTTGATATCAAAGTCACAGTAAAATATTTTTATTCAAAATTAGCTTTTACAAAGAACGGTTTCAAAATCAAAAGCTACGTCATCGCTTCAATAAAAGAAATGGAAGAAAGAGAAGCGGCAAGAAACTCACAAATAGACTATTTTCTCCCAACAGTTTCAATTTATCCTTATAAAATATATACATTATACATAAGTTAAAAAAACTAAGGAAGCTCATTACGCATTCTTATTTTAAAAACATCATCTTGTTTATAATAACCTCTCTCCATAAGAGTGCTTTTCAGATGCACTTTGAAATTATGTAAATGCAAATCAGTAATATTTTACAGGGAATCTTGTTATAAACAGTTATACGAATAGGAGTCTCATTTATACTCTATATTATAACGTCCCCATTGCAGTCTAGAGTTAATTGTTATTTTAATACCAAGAAAGACTGTGTAATCAAGTAACTCAAGTATTTTATCGTTCCTTAATATGAGCAGTAACCCGTTTTATATTTATAAATAAAATTTAATGCATTTAGATTTATTGGTATTAAAAAGTAAGCTGTTATTGATAGATTCAAGTGGCTCAGGACCGTGTTTTGTGGAATTACTTGGAGGAGGCTTTTGTTCAGCCGGGGACTTGCGAATTGCTGAAATGATGATGATGATGATATCAAATAATTTCACATTTTATTGACAGTAAAATTAAATACATACATGTCGCCGTCATGTGATTTCTAATTAATGCATGAAGTTAAAATAATAAGTAATTATTCCTGCCATCGATATATATGTACTACGTACTAGATTTGGCATTCCGAATATTCACTATGTTCAAATGAATTGTACTGCAATCCGTACACCTTTAATGTCATTCAGTGTAGCTTCAATATTCATAGTGTGGATGGAGCTGCGCTAATAATACGAGATTTCAAATTAAAGTTTAAACTGCCATTTAGCGAATATTACTGGTCATTAAAAAGATTCTGAAGTTAAACATTTATGAAATAAAACCTCTGTGTTTTATATTCAAAATTATGACAACTTTAAACTGTTTAACTTTCAATTTTCTTTTTAATTTGTTTTTTCGAGTATGTTCACTGAAAACGTCGGAACTTCGAAAAAGTTCTGAATACATGTTCCAATGTGTGGATAATCGCGGCACAAACGATGCATACCATCAAAGCTGCGTTTGAAAAGACGTCTGATAAATTCCACGTTCGGATTTGATTTTTTCGCTAAAGAAGACCAGCCATTATACTCAGGTCAATTATGACAGAGGTAGTAAAGACACAAATTGTCTTTGTTTTACTAATTGTAACGTTATTTAAATTTATCAATTTTTTTATTTATTTTTAGAATTACCAATATAACAAACTTTACACGTGCTTAAAGCAGCAGTTTACATATTCAGGACTTCAATAAAAAATTGCCACACTTATAGATAATCATGCTGAGAACAGATTTTTTTTTAGTTTTTGTCCTTTTCTGCCTAGAAAGCTTCTGTGTTCTAGTTTGAAGGGTATATATTATGTAGAGCCAGTATAATTACAGGGCTGTGAGGCATTCCATCTTAGTCCTCAGTGGTGATACGATTCTGTTGGTGTTTGTTTGAAATTGGTAGCAGGTGCTCCTAGGCTGCAGTAGCCATTTGCCATCAGGTGAACTGTAAGTTCGTTTGTCACTTTAAAAAAATATTATGCTATACAAGAAAAATTGCAATACAAAATGGTTAATTAAATTACTAGCTGTTCCCCGCGACTTTGTCCGCGTGGAATTTTTTACGATTGGATTTCATGGGTTTAAATTTTTTTGCGCGGAACCTAAATATTTTTCCAAAATAAAAGTAGCCTTGGTTACTCCTTATAATATCAGCTATCTGCCAGTGAGAGTTTCGTCAAAATCGGTCCATCCGTTTCGGTGATAAACAGACAGACAGACAGACAAAATTTGTAAAAATTGTGTTTTTGTTATAAGTACCGTTCCCTATGCATTTAGTAAAAAGTTGTTATTTTGTCATTACAAACAGATACTTCAATTTAGTTTATTTGTATAGATAATAAATACTGTCCCCAAGCTGGAGTGGAAGATTGAGCTTGAGTTTCAAGATTTTTAAATTTATTTATTTTCTCCGATAAAATATCGA
Source organism: Parnassius orleans (assembly GCA_029286625.1). Lineage (NCBI taxonomy): Eukaryota > Metazoa > Arthropoda > Insecta > Lepidoptera > Papilionidae > Parnassius > Parnassius orleans. The sequence continues at coordinate 1,805,474 of JAGSMP010000097.1, forward strand.
CATCGACGAATTGATATGTTTTGAATAATATAATAGGAATATTATTATGAATGTTATATTGTTTTAATCTATTTAAAGGTAAGGGAAGCCCTAGGTTAGTTTTTGAGGTCTAGTGCTAAGACATAATGTATAGAAGAATTAAAGCCTCGACTTCAGAAGCTATGTTTTTTTATATAGATATTTTAAGTCGGTTAAATTTATTTTACTGACCACAGCATCCACTTAACATAACTCTGTGCTCGTTCTCGCTTGTAAATTATTAATTCACGGTGTCATTTTTAAATCTTATTATAAACATTACAGAAAATGAATTGCGTAATCAACATTTTCATTATGTTGTATTTCCCAATGTTGTTTGTCAAACATTTTATTAAGTGCAAAGCTTGTAATTTGTTACTAAGTTATCGGAATGGGAATTAACTTTGCGTTTGTGAGGAAACTTGTGATCATTGAACTGATAAGTGCGTTAACGCTATAGCAATAAAACAGGGGAATAAGATGAGTAAACACTTCACTTGTTCGGATAATATTAGCAGTAGTAGTTATTATTTACTTCCGTAGTTTTATGCGTAATAAAAATAAAATATATATTATAAAGATTAGAAGATTTATACGTACGGAGTTAGGAAAAGAAGGAATAAAAAAGTTAGTCCACAACTGAGCCGTTGCCTTGTTTGCACGAGTTTCCTGTTATTTGATCTTGTCTTGGAGTTTGACAGCTCAGTAGCGAAGCCGTTGAGTAATTGGGTGCGGTGCTGCGGCCCGATTTTTATGTTCATAGTGTCTATCACAGAACGTGTATTAGCGGTGTAAGAATATCTATTACCCCATATCATCCCGTGGGTATCGTAAGAGGCGACAGTAGGAAATAAAGTGGAGATGGGCAGCAGCATCTTCCTGATAACAGATCAAAACAATAAAAAACTGCTGTTACCAACCCGCCAGCGTGGCAACGATGGCAAATCCTCTCTATGAAGCAATCTATAGGAGAGCCCTATGTTCAGCAGTGGACTTTTATAAGCTGTAATGGTGATTATGGGCCGTAATAGCTCAAAGGCTAAGCGCTCGCTGTAAATTTCACAGTACGCGAGCAACCCGGGTTCAATCGCCGCCAACGTCATTGACAACAACGTGCTCAATGTTTACCTTCACCGTAGAGCATGTGGTAAATCAGCACTTAAAATTGTAATTAACAATTTCATTAGTGCCGGCGGTGTTCGAACCCGGGTTACTCGCGTACTGTAATATTTACAATGAGCGCTTAGCCCCTGAGCTACCACAGTTTTTCACGACTGATTCAGGAGGAGATGAAAATCTTAAATTATAGTAGTTTTTTTAAAATAAGGGTGACAAACAAGCACACAGTTTACAGCTAAGTGGATGCTGAGCCCATAGATATTTACATCTATCCTCAATTATGAAACAAAATGCAGATCCGTTGTCACCCCTGAGGACTAAGATGGAATACCTACGAATGACTAGTAAAAAGATTATCTGGTTCTCTAGACTTGCGTATTATATACACATGATTTCCCACTGGTATTTTGTGAGAGCATGGTCCCCATCCTGTCAAGCCGACCCATTCGTGCTAAAATTATTAAGGTATTAATACATCTGATAAAGCTACCCATATTGCCTAACACATAAGTATATACCATTGTTTTGATTAAATATTACCAGCTGTGTCCGACATGGGTTGCTATACTTTTTGTCAAAAACAATTCACGGTGCGGTCACAATAACTCAAAAAAGTTTTCACGAATATTTTGCCACCAGGGCGGCGCCACTTAGAAATGAGGTGAAATATTTGACAGATTACTTGGCGAGGAAGTTAATTTGTTTGGAAAATGTAAAGGTCAATATTTTTTTCTGCAATATATGTTATATATTATATTAATTAGATAAGAAATGAATAAACCAAACTACGAATATCTAAAAGTTAGCAAAAGTAAAAAAAACAACAGGGTTAAAATTAAATTTAACAAAAGGGTTAAAATGTGAAAATATTATGGAGCAAACTGAGGCATTATTTTATGTATTTATATAATACTATAAAAACCGATGAACTTTTATTTAAAACGCAACTTCTTAATTATATGACATTGTTTACCAAAAAACTTCACCTCAGTACTAACTAGCGACATCTGGTGAATGGAAGATTAGCCCTCATTAGTCCACCGCGTTGCTCCATTGCGTGTTGGCGAACTTCACATGTCTCCGAAATATTTTTAATTTTCCGACATGCAAGTTTTCAGACATGCTTTTCTTCATTTAAATATTTGATATATATAACATAGAATTAAAATAATCTTTACGTAATGATTTCTTATCACCACTGCTTGGGATCCTATAATGAATAAAATTAAATCCAAACCCAAGCTTACCACTCCAAGACTTTAACATAGTGACCCGTTCTGCGTAGGATGGACCAAAAATTAATATTAAAAAGCGGAAGGTAGCCGGACTAACTGTGACATGGAGACGTCAAACACGTCAGTCCGCCCGTGACCCTGGGTTCTGTAGTGCACCAGAAACGTCAAATTCAACACGATAGAATCCGTAAAATTTGTTGCATTAATTTTTTTACGGTTTTTAACGAATTTAATTTAATTATTGATGTGTTTGCTATATTTGTATACATAGTATGTGTATGTGAGTGCGTACTTTCGGAGCGTATCGTAGCGTAAATAAGCCAAAAATTTATAAAATTTTATTGAGTTACCCTATGAGACTTCTCACATTTTAAACGCTGCTCCAATAACTAGTCTACTTTTTTTATAGAATAATGGTTACAAATGCGCAAATATTCCATTTGATGGTAAATGAATACTGTGACTCATAGAAATCTACATCTCAATCGAAGTATCAAAATGCGTATGCGTTGTCACCACTAAGGACTAAAGTGGGTTGCCTCGTGTCTAGTAAAAAGGGTCTCCGGTTTTCTACACTCACGATCCGAAATACAACAACATTAAGCTGCAATGTAACGCTGGTATTACGTGAGAGCATGGTCCCTCCCAGTCGCAGTCCCAGTAGTTGACTGTCAGTATATCGAAGTGCTAAGGTTTTTGTACAGTAGGTTTACGATGACTATCTGAGTACAGAACGAGAGTACGAAACCTATCCAACTGTAGAGAGGTGTAAGACAGGGTGATGTTATATCTCCGAAAGTCTTCACGGCTGCGTTGGAAGACGTTTTCAAGCTACTGATCTGGAAAGGATACGGTATCAATATCAATGGCGAGAACATCACTCATCTTCGATTTGCCGACGATATAGACCTTATGGAAGAATCGCTGGAGGACCTAAGCACTATGTTCAATGACCTTAATAGTTCCCCCAACGGATAGGTTTTAAATTAACTTGGATAAAACAAAGATCATGTGTAACGTCCATGTCACACCTATGCCGGTGGTTTTTGGGGGCACTATGCTTGAAGTTATTAACGAGTATGTTTACCTGGGACAAATAGTCCGACTAGGTAAGTCCAGCTTCGATCAAGAGATGAATCGACGGATTCAATTCGGCTGGGCAGCGTTCGGCAGATTACGACACATCTTCTCGTCAGGTATACCTCAAAACTTTAAAATAAGATTATACAACCACTGCGTGTTGCCAGTGATGACTCATAGATCTGAGACCTGGTCTTACACTACTGGCCATATGGGGAAGCTCTAGGTCGCTCAGCGAGTTATGGAGAGGGCTATGTTCGGGGTTTCTCTGCGGGATAGACTTAAAAATGAGGATATCCTTAGTAGAACTGGAGTGACCGACATAGCCCAATGGATTAATACGCTGAAGTGGCAATGGGCCGGCCATATAGCTTGAAGAACCGACAACCGATGGAGACGTAAGGTTCTTGAGTGGCAGCCACGTAAGCGAAGTGTAGGGCGGCCGCCTACTGGATGGAGTGACGACCTGATAAGACATACAGGAAGTCGATGGATGCAGGTGGCTCAGGACCGTGCTTAGTGGCATTCCTTGGGGGAGGCCCATGTTTAGCAGTGGACTTAGAAGGGCTGTAATGATGATGATGGTCTCTCCCCGGTCAAGCCATTCGTGTTATAACTAGTATATAGCTGTAGCATGGTTCTACCACGTATAACGTACTTCTGATTTAGTAATGTTTATAAAATTTTATGGGCAACAGCAACCACTTACCATCAGGTGGACTGTGTGCTCGTTTGTCACCCTTATTCTATAAAAAAAAAATGAGACCACACTCTCACAGAATACTAGCCTTAAATAGCAGTATAATACTGAAGTATTTCATATGGCGAGTGTAAAGAACCGGAGACTCTTTTTTCGTGTAAGACATTCCATCTTAGTCCTCAGGGGCAACAATGGATCTACATTTTGATTTTAAATAGGATATTTATGATGTAGATGTCTATGGGCCACAGCATTCACTTACCATTAAGTGGACTGTATGCTCGTTAGTCACGCTCTAAAATAGAAGTTACAGCATTTTAAATATGCTGGGCACACACCTCCTCTAATTTCAAACAGTGCTATGGGGCAATTAGTCCACTGCGCTGCTTTAGTTCATCTTAATATCTATCAATCTGTTTCATGTCCTCGAAATATTTTGTACCTTAGACATGTAGATCTACTTTCCCTCATTCCTCATGACGTTTTAAAATTGCACTTAAAATTGCAATTGGCAATTTCATTGGTACCGGTGTTGATAACCCGAGTCGCCCGCCTACGGTGAAATTTGCAGCGAGCGCGTATTCTCTGGCTATTACGGCTCAGTATAATATTTCGTTATTAATGAAAGCAATAATGTTCAACAATTTAATATGTACTCAAAACCAAGAGAATGCTTGCGTCAAGTCTAGATAACTTTAATTATAAGCCATCGAGTTGAAAAGCATCAACTTAATCTAAAACAGAATTTAGGTTTAAATGCATTTGATTAAATAGCGTCTGCAAAGTTTTGGTTACAAGTTATCCTTTAGATTAACCATTAAAGTAACATTTGACAGTCTCAAGTTAAAAAGTTATTTTCTTCCATTATTATTTTTTCTATTTAGTTATTATCAATGTAGATCTGTTTAATGGATCACATTTTGTTTTATAGAGGTTAATAAATTTGGTATAATTATTAACTATAATTTGGTGTAAGATAAGCCACTAACACATTCTCACATATCATATAACATGGTGTCGTAAGTGCCGACACAGGGAAACTGAAACAGCATAGTAGTAGTAGCATGTTCCTAATAAAATCTCAAAATAATGAAAAATAGCGGTTGCCAAACTGCTCGCAAAGCTTGGCAACTATGGCATATATCCTCCCTACTATGAAATCTATGAGGGAGGTCTATGTTCAGCAGTGGACTTTTGATAGACTGTAATGAATGCTTTGAAAAATGATTTATATTTGATAAATGATCTACACAGGAGCTTAGAATATTTTTTCAAGTTACTTATGCTAGTTAATGCATTGATAAATGTATTTTATCTAGCAATGCATTCATTAAGGCGGTTAAAGAAGACCATTATTTATAGAATGGGGTGACAAACGAGCACACAGTTCACCTGATGGTAAGTGGATGTTGTAGCACATAGACATCTACATTTATCTTGGATTAGCAATCAAAATGCAGATGCGTTGTCACCCCTGAGGACTGCGATGGAATGCCTCGTTTCCAGAAAAGAGGGCCTCCGGTTCACTACACTCACCATAGGAAACACAGCAGCATTAAGCTATTTTACGCTGGTATCTGTGAGAGCGTGGTCCTTCTCCGGTCGAACTGACCCATTCGTGCTACAACCATAATGTAGCAGCAGCGCGGCTCTACGTATAAATATAATAAACCATATTATAATTTAACAAATGCATAAATTCACATTTGTTAAAATAAGGCTTAATTAACTCGCCTTCTTAGTTTTAAATTACAATTTTATATTTCCGGAGTGGAGGCAAGTGAGTGCAAATGAAGCTTGATCGAATCAATTGTCCTTAAAAAGGCTTTCAGTCAAATGGATTAAAAGAAAGAGGTCAATAATCGTCATTTGAGTTTGATGAGGCGTTGTAAATGCATTCGATTTGTATAAAGATATTTCTTTTTTAACTTAAAGCCGTCTTGTACTACGTTGTGTAGGTATGAAAAGGTTACTCGCTGCAACTGTCGAGGCGAAAAGTAATAAAGCGAGGAGAATTTTATTATAATGTGTCATTATATTAGTGGATACTATAATAATGTATGCATTATTTTTATTTGTTCTAAAATAATTATCAACCGACTTCAAAAAAAGGAGGAGGTTCTCAATTCGACAGCTGTCAGCGCGTTGGGTGCCGCGTTTGCTCACGTTAGACTAAAAACATGATCAAATGAACATTTCCAACGCTCTGTTGGTGCAGTTAAGGCGCAATAAATCCGAATTTTGGTGCCGATTAGTTACTCTAGATGAAACTTGGATTCACTATTATATGCCTGAAATAAAAATACAGTCGAAACAGTGGACTGCAAAGGGGGAACCGGCTCCAAAAAAAAGTAAAAATTGTTTTTTCGACTGGGAAAGTGATGGCAACGGTATAGAATAGAATAGAATGATTTTTATTCTATATTGATTATTAAATAATACTTATTGAAAGTCATTTTTTTATTTACCACTGGTTCGGAAAATACCTCTGTCCTGGGAAGAACCAGCAAGAAACCCAGCGGGACTTTTTTTTAAAGATATTTCACTTTACAATAATTTTGTTTGTACAATTTTTAAATGAATTTTCATAGAACTCATTCCCAGGGGTTACTTTCTTTCATGTATTCTTTGATATTATAATAACCCTTTCTGTACAGTTTTTCTTTAATAAAACTTTTTAACTTGTTTATTGACAAATTGGATATTGGGATTTTGTTGTAAAAGTGTATGCATTGCCCCATAAATGAATTACTGATTATATGGAGTCTAGTAACTGGCATTACAAGCTTATCTTTGTTCCTAGTGTTTGTAGGGTTGGATGTTGAAATAAAAGAACACTTACTTAACTCCACAACGTTTATTTTGGCACACACAATGTTTTTATATTAGTTATATTACAAGTCCACAAACACAAGCAATTAAGGCATGAGATATTAGTACAGCACAGAAGTATACAGCAAGAAAGTCAATAGAATAGGAAGATGAAATGTAGCGGAAACAGTACAGCGTAATATAATTTGGAAGCGCAAGCGACACGGATTCACTGCGGAAAAAAAGTTAAAAAAAGTTACAGCCTATATACGTCCCACTGCTGGGCACAGGCCTCCTCTCATTTCTGGGAGGGTTTCAGGGCAAGGAAATGTCCGCCGCGCTGCCCCAATGCGTGTTGGCGAACTTCACATGTCTTCGAAATATTTTTTTTGATTTCTCAGACATGCAGGTTTCCTCACGATGTTTTCCTTCACCGCCGAGCACGTGGTTGCAATTAACAATTTCATTGCGAAGTCTATTAACATTTCACTGCGGAAGTCTGCGGTCAATTGAAGGACGGCTGACGACGTACGCGCAAGTTCTTTTGTTTCTAATTATTTACCTGTAGCGTTAGAAGACATTTATACGGTACGATTTTTACGTCGTTGGCCTTCCGATATATCAAAAACTGGTAAGCATTTAAATCTAATTTATATAATATTGTGCGTGTATTATATTACATCTATTTATTATTTATACATATTTTGCTAATTACATGATGTTTGTGTTTTTATTTATATAATTAATATAAAATGAAACTAATTTTATCCCCCTCAGAGGCGATAATATTCCGGGGCCAGTACTACTCGCCCAGAACGTGTTCGTTTAATATTTGTATCTCCTTCAGGTAATGGAACTTCCGGCGGAGCGGTATTACTATCAATGAGTAGGTAAGACGGTTTTAGTCTATCTATGGACACTGTTGTTGGTTTGCCGCTTAAAAGGATTTTATAGACCTTGTCATCTCTGTCAAACACTTTGTTTGGTCCTGTATAGACAGGTTGTAGGGATCCTTTAACAGCGTCTTCTTTCAGGTAGACCTGGGATGCTGTGGCGAGATCTTTAAAAACGAAGGTTATCTTTTAATATTGACGTAAAGCTGGCTGTGGTTGGATGTTTCGTACAATTGAACGTAATCGAGTAGTGAAATCTGTGACGTCAGTGTTTATATGTGGAGAAGGATGTAATAATTCTCCAGGCAGTCTAAGTGGCTCGCCATATACTATTTCGGCAGAAGTTTGTAAGTCTTCTTTAACTGCACTACGTATGCCTACTAGCACTAGAGGAAGGGCTTCTGTCCAGTTTGTATTGGCGTGGCAGGTTATTGGTGCCTTAAGCTGTCTATGGAACCTCTCAATCATTCCGTTACAGGCAGGATGATATGCTGTAGTCGGTTTGTGTTGGAATCCTACCATTCTCGAAAGGGCCTTAAAAAGTTCCGACTCAAATTGACGTCCTCTGTCCGTAACCACTTCGCTAGGGTAACCAAAGCGTGCTATCCATCCGAATATCAGAGCTTTGGCGACTGTATCAGCTGTTATATTTTTGATCGGTATTGCTTCAGGTCATCTGCTAAATCGAACTATTACAGTTAGGCAGTATTTCTATTATACAGGTGGTGGTCCAACAAGGTCTATGCACGCAAATCTTGTAAGTGGTAGCTTAAACGTACCAAGTGGCAACGATACATGTCGAGTGACCCTTGTCTGCTGTTTTTATTTATATAATTAATATTTAATATAAAAATGAAATTAATTTTATTTTTACAGCTAAAATTGCAGTCCACCACATGTTTAAAGTATGAACATCTTTATTCTTATTAAAGCTATTTATGTTTTTATGTACATACATTATATTTTCTTAAATATATTGCGATGTCAAAGTTAATATGTAATAATTTTTCTCTGAGGACCTCTTTACAATTTAAGTTATAAATCGCCCGTACGGCTCTCTTTTGTAAAACAAATATGACTTCAATATCAATCGCATTACCCCATAGCAAAAATTCCATAGGACATTACGCTATGAAAGTAACTAAAATAAACTAATCTAGCTGTCTCTACATCAGTGAGACTTCTAATCTTTCTTACAGCATATGCAGCAGAACTAAGTCTGCTTGCTAATTAAGATATATGGAGGCCCCATTAAAACTTCGCGTCAATAGTAATACCAAGAAAAACAGTGGTATACACAAGACTCAATTCCTCCCCATTTAAGAGCACAAGTCATGGAGTTATCTTAATCGATTATCTTCAAAAAGGAAAAACCATTACAAGAGCATACTACACATCATTACTTGACAAACTGAAGGCAGAAATTACGGAAAAACAGCCACATTTGCAGAAAAAGAAAATCCTGTTTCACACCTCAGCGGTTGCCATGGCGAAAATCCACGAATTACGGTTTGAACTGCTTGACCATCCACCTTACTCACCAGATCTTGCCACAAGCAACTTCTTTTTGTTCCCTCATCTAAAAATTGCGCTCGGAGTACAGAGATTTTCGTTAAATGAGGAGGTAATTCATTTTCACATTCATTAACACATTTTGAAGAAGTGTGTAGAGTTACAAGGAGACTATGTAGAAAAATAAAAATAAATTTTAAGAAAAAATGTCTTGTATCTTTGTTAGGTCGGAAACTTTTCAGACCACCCACGTACCTTTGACACGGCTTCATAATCTCTGCGTATACGCACGATTAAATAGCGATTTACTGTCATCATTATATATTTTTTATCTAGCTAATTATTGCGATTCGCGTTTCTGTCTTCACACTGCACTTGTTTTTCTGACCTTATTTTTGTGCATTAATTACATTTTAGTAGATTTACGAAGATCATAAAAGTTAAAAAGTACTGCAACGTCGTCACCTTAAGAGCTGCCCTCTTAGCAGTAAAGTAATCACCAGTCCGTTTTCCTTTCTCACAAACTCAACAACAACATACTTATAAATTAGAAAATAACTATAAGGTTATTATATATTTCTTGTTTATTATATATTTATAATATAATAAACAAGAAAGTCCATATTTCTTAATAATTTAGTATTATTAATTCGTACTAAACAAAAATGAAAACGCGAATAGTTCTGTCGCATTGTCGCAATTTCAGTGAACGTTAATAACGCAAAGTGCTAAGCGGATAAAGCTCGCAAAAATTCACGCTCATTAACTGAACTAGAAAAAAAAAATCTCTAGTTAAGTTGAAGATACTAAGAGAGCTCTGCTACTTGGTCATTATTCTTTTAGATATACATAATATGTAATGTGCATAAAACAAAAAAGCACACAGACACAAATATTTCACCTTTTAGGGCTCCGTATCTCAAAAGGAAATAACTGAATTATAGGATCACTTTGTTGTTCGTCTGTCCGTTCGTAAGACAATTTTTCTCGGGAACGGGTAAAGGTCTACTTAGGTTTGACACCCCTTGGAAATGTAAAATATCAGGTTTCTAAGTATCTTTTATAGAATAAGGGTGACAAACGAGCACACAGTCCACATGACGGTAAGTGGATGCTGTGGCACATGTAAATGGTATACATCTACATTTATTGTCGATTAAGAATCAAAATGCAGGTGCGTTGTCCGGTAAAAGGGTCTCCGGTTCTCTACACTCACCATATCAGACACTGCAGCATTAAGTCGCTATTTTACACTGTTATTCTGTAGGCGCGTTGTCACCCGCGAGGGCTAAAATAGAATATCGGTCTCATTACCGGTTTTCTACACTCACTATACAAAATACAATAGCATCACACTTTTTAAAACAGTTAGCTACATATTTTATGATTTCAAATTATTTTCGATTATATAAATCAACATTTCCACTGGCATAAAAACAGAGAGTAGTAAACTATCGCATTACAACACTTGCCAACTTCTTATGAACAACGTACTATGAAGTTCACAGGGCTTGAGAGAAGGAAAAACTTTAAGCGTGTTTGTTTTTGCCGAATATAAAAAAAAACAAGGGCTTCTTTTGTAAGAAAAATCATAAACTAGAGCTTGAGACAGTTTTTACTACATAACTAGCGCCCTTCCTGGCTTCGCCTGAGGTGGATCTAGTAATGTGGCGTCATTTAGGTTTAAGATAATCATAAAAGACCATTTTTAGTATAAATTATTCGATTTCATAGATAAAAACTCCAAGTTCTTTTTAGATAAAATATAGTATAGATCACTTGTGGCATTCCTCTCTATTCGTTCGTTCTTTAGTCAGATTGTACTTCTTCGTTAAAGCAATTTATGGTACTGATCTTGCCTATAATTCCCTACATTGATAAACTATTCACAAACATAATTAAATTAATACGGAACCCTCAGGGCGCTAGTTCTACTCGCACTTGTCCGGTTTTTTTTTACCTGTTGCTCAGAATATTTTATTTTTTATTTTAAAGTATTCTATATTCCTGACGTGTCATCCCTCCTGAAGTATTAATCCACTTGAAGCAAATCGGGAAAGTAAAAAAACTTGAACGATGGGTACCTCATGAATTGAGTGAATCGAACTTGCAAACACGCGTCGACTGCTGTGTTACTTTGCTCAACCGACACAATAATGAAGGGATTTTAAATCAAAATAATTACTTGTAATGAAAAGTGGATACTGTACGATAATCGGAAGCGCTCGTCTCAATGGCTGAACCCTGGATACCTAGCCAAATCCTGCCCTAGACGAAAATTGACTCAGAAAAAGTTACTTGTGAGTGTTTGGTGGACTAGCAACGGTGTCGTTCACTACAGCTTTCAAAAATCTGGCCAAACGATTACGGCAGATATCTATTGTCAACAACTGCAAATCATGAAGGAAGAACTAGCTGCTAAACAACCGAGATTGGTCAATCGCTCTAGGCCACTGCTGCTTCACGACAACGCAAGACCACACACTGCACAACAAACAACCACTAAGTTAGATGAGCTACAATTAGAATGTCTGCGACATCCACCACCCGGACCTTGCTCCAACAGATTACAATTTTTCCGAATTCGGACAACTTCTTACAAGGAAAAAAATTCAACTCCGATGCGGCAGTCCAAACCGCCTTCAAAGAGTTTATTGATTCTCGCCCACATGGTTTTTTTAGTAAAGGGTTCAATGAACTACCTATGAGATGGCAAAAGTGCATAGATAACAAAGGTGCATACTTTGATTAATTAAATATATTTTACAAAAAGAAATTGACTTTATATTCCTCCCGTACAAAACGCTAATTTTATATGTAAGGACCTAATATTATTAAAATAATAAAGCGGAAGAGTTTTTTTTTGTTAGCTTAACCACGCTAATCTCTGAAACTACCAGTCCGATTTGAAAATTTTTTTTGTATATGATAGCCATATTTATGAGGAATAGTAAAGGCTATCTATCACTAGGCTATATCTCTCAGCCAGCCTTAAATATTGAACTTTGTTAAGCAAGTCGGAAGAAAAAGCGCTCCCAAACTGCTTTATCCGCGTGCGCTGGCGTAATGATTAGTGATACGTAAATACAATGTTTTACAAAAATATTGACCTTTACTCCATTTAAAAAAGAGCCAATAGCATATGCCTATTTCTTATACAAAAGCCACAATAAGGTATTTTGTGACAAAAATTATTAAATATTAAAAAGTGATTTGTGTGGGTTATTATTAGGCATGGCATGAATTCCAAATCCCCCCCCCCCCTTTAACATGGTAGCGGAATCAAAAAAAAATAACCCAGGAGAATCCCTCGCTGAGCATCTACGACCAAGCTATTCTTCCTGAGCGTGGGTGCTCAGGCTGCCCCGCGTATTCTGGGGCGAAATTCCGCTCGCGACCAGGGTGAAGAACAGGGTGCCCCTGTCACGTAATCAGTGAATTTTTGCAACATCAGGGGCTTCATTCCAACGTTAACGCTTTCCACTACCGTCTGGAGACGGCGAAGCCGGCTTTGCTCTTTTTAACCGAGACTCAGGTGTCCTCTCCGGCTGATACTCCATATCTGTCCTACCCGGGGTACAAATTAGAACACTCCTTTGTGCCCCGGGCTGGAGTTTGCGTAAACGTCAGAGACAAAATCTGTTTTCGATACCTCGGCAGTCTTGAAGGTACGGACCTGTCCATCATATGGCTGCGCGTAGACAGCGACGATCATCCCCGCGTCTGCGGGTGCCTCCATTGGTCGCGTAGCGGTAATGCCGAAACAGACCGACTCATCAACCACGTCCAAATGGCTACAGATTCTTTGCTACAGCAGAACCCATCCGCAGAGATCGTGATCCTTGGCGATTTTAACGCCCATCACGCCGAATGTCTCGGACTGACTTTGCCTTGGCATATGGTCTTACACAGCAGGTTACTTCGCCTACGCGGATTCCAGATGTGGAGGATCATGCACCTTCCCTGTTGGACCTTCTGCTGACCTCTCCCGGACTGATATCAGGTTTCTGTCTTTGCCCCTCTAGGCTCGTCGGAACATTGTCTTCTCCGGAGTGTGGTGCCACTCGTCTTTTCGGTTAACGCGTCTTTTCCGGTACCCCTACTCCCAAGGCGTAGTTCCAAATTCATTCATCCGAATTCAGACAGCTTTGTACTCCCGATTCCTAAAAAAAGCCAGTCAGACCTGTCCATCTCTGATTGCATGCTCTGATTACAAGCCTATTAACGCTGGTGTTCAACAAGGCTGCGTGCTATCACCAACGCTGTTCTTCTGCATATAAATGATATGTTGCAAACTGGTAACATTCATTGCTATGCAGACGACAGCACTGGTGATGCCTTATACACCGGCCAGCCAATATTTCTCGGGAAAACGTTGCCGAGTACCGGAACAAACTTGTGTCTGAAGTCGAGTCTTTGCTGAGCAAAGTCTCGGATTGGTCAGTTCAATCCCCAGAAGACACAAGTTAGCGCGTTTACCGCTAAAAAGAACCCCTTTGTCGTATCTACTCAGTTTCAAGCCACTCCCCTTGCTGCCTCAGCTAGCTTCGGAATCCTTATAAATTATAATAAATTCATCCTTATAATAAATTCATGCATCATATCACAGGAGCTCCTTTTTATATGAGAAACTAGATCTCCACCGCGATCTCGATATACCCACAATCCATTTGTATCTTAAAGAATTATCCTTGATCCTTCAACGCAATTAAAGAACACATCCGTTGCTATTAGAGGCGGGTACGTACTCCCCAGAGAGGGAAGTTGCCATGAAACGTCCAAAGAACGTTTTTCTCGATCCTGATGATGAGATCACTACCCAAAATAATCTGAACAACATACACTTTCAGAAAAAGAAGCGCTGCTCAGACGCGTGATATACGTGGGTGAAATCGCGAGGCACAGCTAGTCTTCAATATAATAAATTTACGCAGAGTAATATGTAGATAATGCTTGAGACTCTTAATTATTTAAAAATTCAATTACTTCTAAATATGTACTCTTATTTCCAAATACTAAACGGATGATGAATTTACACAGTGCCTTGATGATTAAGGCGACACATCGAAAACCGTTGAAGCGGGTTATCGCCCGACTGACCCGAGTGAATACATAATTTCTATAAAAACTTAAAAAACGCCGTTATAAGGTCTAAAATTGCGTAGCGCCCGCGACGAATCGCTTAGAATCTTAAAATATTTTAAAAATATTGATTTAAGTAATCAAAATAATGAGCAAGTAAATTACGAATATTGATGTTATGAATGTATTTGAGTGATTCCCAAGCATATAGATTAAGTAATTTCGTTGTAATTTCAACTTTAGTGATTTTTTAGAGGTGTTTTCGCAAATAATTATGATCGAGTCAAAATTATACAATCGTGTTTTTGAACAAGCAAATTCAAGATAAAGACATTAATTTACCTATATCAAACTTCCAGTTTCGTTAGTCGTGTCATAGTCCTATACTATTCGATGAAAGGAGGTGCATTTTTTCGCGGTGTCGCCTTAATACAGAATTTTCAATTTTGCATCATACCAAATAATATGTAGTCTATATAAATAAACCGTTTCTTTAATTTAAAACTCCAGATCATCTTTTTAGGTTATCTTAAATAAACTCAAAGAAAGGTGAGCTTTTTTGTAATTTTTTTAAAATGATATTCTTATTTTTAGTTCCCAAATACTGCTCTCATTGTAGCTTCAGCTTGACCACAGTTGCGTTGGTTTTGCGCTCTTATTACCGGCCATTTGTAATGTCCGCAAGCGGTTGAGGCAATTTTAATAATTTCATACATAGTGTTATGCAAGTTGTATTCGTGTTATAATTTTAAATATTTTTTTAACATAATTAAGTCTTTATCTGTTACCTGAGATATTGATGACGGTAGAAACGATTGCTTTTAATTAGGTCCCTGATTCTCATTTCTAATAACAATAATAATGCAATAGTGTCACGTTTTTTTTGCGATGATATACTATGACCTTTTAGCTCGAGCCAACCTATTTACGAGCTATGTGTAGTTAGTATCTAGTCCATATCATCATTATAGCCGTATGGTGGCTTTAAAAGAACTTATTTTATATAGAATAAAAGTGACAAACGAGCACACAGTCCACCTGATGGTAAGTGAAGGCTGTGTCCCATAGACATCTACATTTTATCTTCAATTAAGAATCAAAATGCAAATGCGTTGTTTTTTTTTATAGAATAAGGGTGATAAACGAGCACACAATCCACCTGATGGTAAGTGGTTGCTGTGGCCCATAGAAATCTACATCTATCTTCGTTTGCGAATTTATATGCAGATGAGTTGTCACCCGTGAGGACTAAGATAGAATGCCTCTTTTCCAGTAAAAATTGTCTCCGGTTCTCTACACTTACCATACGAAACACAGCAGCATTAAGCTGCTATTTTACGCTGGTATTTTATGAGAGCGTGGTCCTTCCCCGGTCGATCCGACCCATTCGTGCTACAACTATATTATTAATATAACTCAGCATGGCTCTACCACGTAGAAAAAAAGAAACAAACTAAGATTAGTTGTCACCCCTGACGACTAATCTTAGTTTGTTTAGGAATGCCACGTTTCCAGTAAAAAGGGTCTCCGGTTCTCTACACTCACCATACGAAACATTAGGCTGCTATTTTACGCTAGTATTCGGTTAGAGTGTAGTCCTTCCCCGGTCGAGTCGAATCATTCGTGCTGCAATCATAATAAAACTGCAGCGTGGCTCTACCACGTATAACTTATACCGTAATTCGGAGATTGTTGATTGTGAATTTGATACTTAATTAATTCAGGTTAGTCTGTTCAGAGTTATTTGCATGTCGCTTCATCTTCTACAATATACAATAGAATATTTTAAAATCAAACTGTTAAGGTATCTTGTAATGGAGAAGGGGCCGCCACGTTCCCCTAGTGCGCAGTGGCTCCGACATGCAAATTTTCACACGATGTGTCCCTTTGCCAAGAACATGGTGTACGTGACACAAATCAATAATAAAAATTGTAATTCACAATTTCATTGATGCCGGCGAAGGGTTGTCTCGTTTACTGCTATGCGGATATTAAGGCGTTTGGCAAGTCAGGTTTGCAACTGGAATTTTTATTACTTTGAGATATTATTAGGAAGGAACAGGAGAGATATTATTAAGAATGAAAGAGGAAAGAGTGACAAAGCAAATCTATGTTGCAGAAGTAAAAGGTAGAGTTGGGAAGGGACGCCCTAGGCGAAAGTTTGTCGACCAAATTGGCACTATATTGAAAAGGGGCCAAATTAAGAGTACCCTTAACCGACGAGCATGTATGCGTAGGTATATGGATGTGGAGGAGGCGAGAGAGGTGTGTCAGTATCGTGACAAATGGAAGTCCGTAGTCTCTGCCTATCCCTCTGGATGACAGGCGTGAGTGTTGGGCAGTAGTATCTTCCTAATAAAAAACTCAATATAATAAAAAACTGCGGTTGCTAAACCTTTGTTTAGCATTAAGCTTTTTTGAGACTGTAATATATGTGTGAATGAATAATCATATTATGCGTATATATATATATATATATATATATATATATATATATATATATATACTCATATGTATATATACATATGAATATTTCTTTATTCTACTTTGTGTTTTTTTAGTTTATTCCAGTACTTTTCCCTTTGGACGCCATACTAACTTGAAGCTATACGTGGTAGAGCCATACTGCAGCTATATTACCACGCTCTCACAGAATACCAGCGTAAAATAGCAGTTTAACACTGCGGTGTTTTTTTTTCGTATGGTGTATGTAGAGAACCGGAAACCCTTTTTACTGGAAAAGAGGCATTCCATCCTAGTCCTCACGGGTGACAATGCATCTGCATTTTGATTCTTTATTGATGATAGATGTGGATGTCTATGGGTCACAGTAACCACTTACAATCAGGTGGACTGTATGCTCGTTTGTCACCCTATAATATTAAAAAAAGCCTTACCCAACTGGCTAAAAAGTAGATTAAGTATTTGTGTCTATTTCTTTGATACGCTCTGTAGCCTAAGCGATGTGATAGACTTTAACATATGTCTATCACGTCGTTTAGGCTACAGAGCGTTCGTTAGATATTTCTCTTTTCAGTAAACATTTTTACGTAGTTGGGTTTTTAAATTACTGTTTTAACTTTCAAGCTCGTTAATGGAATTTGCAATATCATTAGAAACATTAATGCAAAATGAGTTTATTTCATATTAGAGATAAGTAATGGAATTAAAGGAAGTTCTAAGATTGCAGCGACAAAGTTTTTAGTTGCGCTAAGTGCAAAACTGTGCAATTAGTTATAAACGAATTATATAAGTTACTGCAACATTATAAAAGCTTAAACAACTTATAGTTCAGAAAATAGTTAGCACTCAAAATCAAATATTTATAACTCTTACACTTTTTCATTCTTAACACACTGTGTTAAAATTTTTGAAATTATGTTACACTAATGTACTTACTATATGGTGATAATATGGTATTAAGATTCGTGGTAGCCTGATATTTTAAAATTATAGAAATATTCATCATCATCTTAGCCTATCGAAGTCCACTGCTGAACATAGGCCTACCCTATAGATTGCTACATATGGGGGATATTTGCCATAGTTGTCATTACGTATATTATAGAGTGGAGTGAAAAATGGTTGCTATGGCATACCTACAAAAAGGTATGTTTGAGGCTTAATAAAGCTTCGGTTATACACAGCAAATATTCGCTGCGTGGGTATTCGCTACGAATAACACTCGCAGCGACAATTTGATGCCAGCCTGTCACACACAGCGTGTACTACACGAGAATTATCTATAACGAGGTAGATGCGATAAAATACGCAAAGAGATGCAACATCTTTTCGCAGTGCCAGTGAGTCAAGCCGATCAGAAATAGCTAAGTCACCGACGATTCAAATGGGGACGAGGTGGCAATGGGGAGCCCCGGCCCAGAGATGGGAACAGTATTACATATGAGGCCGAACCTTGCAGGCGGTGTGCCGGCATGAAATACTGTCCCGCTCTGCCGAGCACGCCCAGCTTTTTAGATACTAATTTAGCTTTCTCTGCCAAGTGACCAGGAAACTGCACGTCATTGATATGTCGACGCCGAGGATTCCGATTCTGGCTGAGGCAACAAGGGCAGTGCCATGAAACTGAGGAAATATGACAAAGGGGTTCTTTTTAGCGGTAATCGCGCAAACTTGTGTCTTCTGGGGATGGGACTGGACTAAATTTCATCATTATCATCATTACAGCCCTTCACAAGTCCACTGCTGAACATAGGCCTCCCCAATGAATGCTATAAAACACGGTCCCGAGCCACCTGCATTCATTGACTTCCTGCATGTCTGACCAGGTCGTCACTCCATCTAGTGAGGGACGCCCTACACTTCGTCCGCCGGTACGAGGCCGCCACTCGAGAACCTTTTTCCCATCGGCTGTCGGTTCTTTGAGCTATATGGCCGGCCCATGGCCACTTTAGCTTACTAATCCTTTGGCTTATGTCGGTTACTCTGGTTCTACTGCGGATATCCTCGTTTATAAGTCTATCACGCAGAAAAACGCCGAGCATAGCCCTCTGCATAGCTCGCTGAGCGACTGAGCTTCCTCATACGGCCTGTAGTGAAGGAACACGTCTCAGATCCATAGGTCATCACTGGCAACACGCACTGGTTGTACAATCTAGTTTTGAGGTTTTGTGGTATGCCTGACGAGAAGATGTGTCGTAATCTCCCGAACGCTGCCCAGCCGAGTTGAAGCCGTCGATTGACCTCTCGGTCGAAGTTGGAATTATCTAGTCGGACTATTTGTCCCAGGTAAACATATTCTTCAACAACTTCGAGCTTAGTGCTCCCAACAACTACTGGCATAGGTGTGACATGGACGTTAAACATGATTTTTGTTTTGTCCATGTTCATCTTAAGACATATCCTTTGGGAGACACTATTGAGGTCATGGAGCATAGTGCTTAGGTCCTCCAGCGATTCTGCCATAAGGACTATATTGTCGACAAATGGTGAGTGATGTACTCGCCATTGAAGTTAATACCGTATCCTTTCCTGTCCAGTAGCTTGAAAACGTCTTCCATTGCAGCGGTGAAGAGTTTCGGGGATATTACTTCACCCTGTCTTACACCTTTCTGCAGTTGGATAGGTTTCCTATTCTGGTTCTGTACTCGGACAGCCATCGTAGCCCTACTGTACAAACACTTTAGCACTTCGATATACCGACAGTCCACTTGGCATCGCTGAAGGGACTGCCGCACCGCCCAAATTTCGACGGAATAAATGGCTTTTGTCATAATCCACATACGCATGAAAAAGTGGCAGAATGTACTCTTCGGTCTTCTGTACAATTTACCGAAGGGTATGTATGTGGTCTATGATGCTAAAGCCCTTTCGGAAACCGGCTTGTTCAGGAGGCTGGAAGTCGTCGAGTCTGCGTGCGAGACGATTCGTAATGACTCTCGCAAACAGCACGTAGACGCGGCTTAGAAGGGAAATCAGTCTGTAGTTCTTCAAGAGAGTGTTGTCGCCTTTTTTGAAGAACAAGACCACCGCACTTCTTCTACACGCCTCCGGAGTAGTGCCACCATGTAGGACGGAATAAAAGAGCTTCTGAAGGACTTTAAGTACCGTTTTCCACCCGCTTTCAGATGCTCCGCTGTAATTTCATCCTCGCCTTGGGACTAGCCCTTTTTAAGCTGCTGTAGAGCTATTCCAATCTCGCTCAGATTGACGTCCGGGATATTATCGGAATAGTGTTAGATAAGACTTGCTCTTGGATCTTGCTCATGAATTCGGAACTACGCCTAGGGAGTAGGAGTAACGGGAAAGACGCGTTAAAATCGGTTCTAACTCCGGAGCACACATCTTCAGCACAATAGGAGGGACTCCATCAGGCTCACTCGACTTGTTGAGGTTCAGGGAGAGGATTGCTTTGCGCTCCGAGCGCTGTGTAAACAGCACATCCTGCATGGAGCACTCACACCGCGGGATTGTCGGCAGTGTGTTCCCACAGAGAGTCGAGTTGGACGCAAAGAGAGAGCCTAGAAGATCTGCTTTCTTCTTTACGGCATGGGCCAGTAAGTCGTCCTCTCTGTGCAGAGATGGGAGGGATGGCTGTCGAAGTCGATCAGACATTTACGGCCCTTTCGTTTTTACTTCCCCGTACAGCACATATCGGGAGCTCATTTTGAGGAAGTAATTAAATCATTGATTTTAGTTGATAAATACTTTAAAAATTTTTACAATATACGGTAGCAAGATACGCGGAGTAACAGATGGAGAAAAAGTCGAATATACACAGCGCCGAAATACGCCGAGAAGTAGCGACCTACAAATGTTGTGCGACAAGTCGCTGAACTAAAATATTCGCCGAAATTCATTGCAATGATGAAATAACGTCCATGTCAATTTTTTGCCCAGATGGTTTACCGATAATATGAAGTCTGTAGATTGATTATCAGGGTGGTTCAATCTTGCGTCCGTATACTGGACGCAACAAGTCGGTCGGACGCAACATCATCGGTAAGTTCACCCATGTAGGACGCACGATTATATTACGTATATTGTATATATAATATATATTATATCTAAAAACGCATAATTATACTTCGTTCTCTCATCCATACGCAGCTTTTTACCACTATGCTATTACCAATTTTGACTGCCTCGTTGGTCTAGTAGTTGTAGTATTGCGGTTGCTGATCATGAGGTCCCGGGTTCGAATCGGGTCGGGCCAAAAAATTAGTTATTGAGCTTTTCCATCAAGAAATACTCAGGAGCTTCCCGAAGTCAGGAAGTTGGTGTTGTCTCAACCCTGTGCCATGGAAAGCACGTTAAGCCGTTAGTCTTGCGCCTGATCTCTCTCCAGTCGTGTCGGTTTATCGTCCCATCGGAATATGAGAATGAGGGAATAGAGAGTGCACTTGTGGTTGCGGTCTGGAGGACATTATTACAAATTTGAGGAAAAAATAAAATTTTATACATTTTCACTCCAGTCTAATGTATATGTATTTTTTTTAATGTCGCTGAACACATATTATCATCTATACTCCGTTAAGAGTTAAAATCAATATGCGTTGTCACCCCTGATGACTATGACGGAATGTAAAATAACAGCACAATACTACTGTCTTTCATATTGTGAGTGACAAGAACCGGACACCGTTTTTACAAGTAGCGAGGCATGCCATCTCATTCCCTCAGATGCGACAACACATCAAAATTTATGTTTTCAATCGAGGTTAGATGTAGATGTCTACGGGCCATAATGTCCACTTACCATCAAGTGGACTGTAACTCGTTTGTCACTCTTATTCTTTAAAAAAATCTATGTTGCCAATGGCGATTAGCTGCAATACAGGATGTAGCTATAAACTCTGCGGTATTACGAATTTAAGATAGCTAAGGGAAAATACGCATTTTGCAATGAATATAAAAAGAGGTAACGTAGTGGACGGCGAGAATAACGGAACAGAATTTCGTGTTTATTTTGTAACTTTACGAGAGGCACTATAGTGATTTTATTTTATTAGTCGACTTCAAAATGGAGAAGGTTCTAATTTGGACTGTATTATCTTTTGATTATATGTTACGTAATATGTTCGTCAATTGTGAACAGATTTTAATATTTTTTTTTAAATAATACGGACTATAAAATTATATTGGTCGAATACACGAAAGCCAACGAGGAAGAAATTTTCTTGCGTGGTAGCTTCGTACCAGTAAGCAGAGTGGCAACCCACTAGATGGAGTGACGACCTTGTAAGAGATGTAGGAAGTCGATGGATGCAGGTGGATCAGGTCCGTACTTTGTAGCCTTCCTTGAGGAGGACCTGTGTTCAGCAAGGGACTTGTGATGGACTGTCATGACGATGATGATGAATTAGTCTATACCTCAATTAAAAACATGATAAAATATAAAATAGGAGATTACCATTACACATATATATGTCCAAGTCACAAGCAGGCTCAGGTCTCTTAAAATATTTATTTTTAAGCCAGTTTAATTTTCTGGCGGCTCAGACCTGCATATAAAAATTTATCAAGATATTTTTCATATGTGCGCATGGGGATTTTATTGTTGCTCCCACCACAGTGCCTGTTCAGTCTTTAAAAACTTCTAATCCGCGTGTGATAATTTCAAAACACGATTGCTAAGGCCGCCATCGGTTGTCCTAGCGACAACATGCGTCGCTAGATCTCTTCCACTGCAGCGTCCAATTGCAAGACCATCCTGTGACGCACCTACGTAACGACGCATGCGTCTTGTTACCAAAACAAGCAGCCGTCATATATTGACTTTGACTTTTTTATATTTTCAGTGTAATTTTTAAGTTACTTTATTGTGATTTTAAATTTGTTTTAAGTTATTCTTTTTTGTGATTGTATTTAACTGTTGTGAATGCAGCCCATGACCCAATCTTGTGATGGCACGTCGAACGCGACCCATACATGTACACAGTGCAACAAGTCATTCAAATCTTTGAAAGGCCTCAACATACACACTACAAAATACACAGGAAATGTATTAGCCAAAACAGTTCACCTTAAGACATCCACCCCATTATTCCGAGTGCGCCTACTTATGTAGCCAACGATCCAACTTCCTTCTACACATATCTTAGTCATTTGAAATATAGTATACCGGTAGTTAAAAGAATCCCTCGAGGAGCTCGAATAACCATTGCTATACATTTGTCACAATTAATCCAGAAATGTTACATAAGCAATTGTACTCAAGACTGGCAGAACCTATTTTTATTTTCATACAGCACACTACATATAATGAAAAATGATGAAACAAATTTATCCTTGATACAAAAGATTAAAAATAACTGTGCTGTAAGCTCCTCACCTTCTCCCGCACCTCTAATCAAACATGATGATCGCAACAAACTCATCGAAAACAAAATCTGTGACGGATATCTCAAAGGTGCCGCTCGCCTTTTGACGACGTGCTATCATCAGATACCTCTGACACCCTTCAGGCCTTACGGACAAAACATCCTCCAACTCCAGTAAACCCATATTTTCTCGACCGACCAACAGCAGGGCAAGCATGCCTTCAAATTCAAAACAAAGATGTTACGGATGCCATTTTATCTTTTAAACCAGGTTCGGCTGCAGGTTTGGATGGAATTTCACCCCAACATTTGAAAGACTTAAAATCGCATTCTGTGGGTGATGCAGGCTAGCAATTTGTAAATTCGATCACTAAATTAATCAACTTTATGTATTCCGCTAATGTCAATACAGAAATTGTTCTCATTCTTTTCGGCGCGAATCTCATTGCCCTCACCAAAAGGACGGAGGGGTGAGACCAATTGCTGTTGGATCAACACTACGACGCCTGGCCTCCAAAATTGCTATTCGACATATTTTACCAAAATTAAATTCGGAATTTTAACCCGTACAGTTAGGCTTCGGTGTAAAAGGAGGGTGTGAGGCATCCATCCATGCCCTACGCTCTTTCCTAACTTACGGACATCCTGACGTGTTGCTCAAAATTGATATCAAAAATGCATTCAATTCGGTAAATAGGGATACCCTGCTGACGGAAATAAAACAACATATACCGGAAATATACAATTATCTTCTACTCAGTTACGCTGACCCAACAAAATTGTTATATCGTTCTAATGAACTGTCCTCGGAAGTAGGTTGTCAACAAGGTGATCCCCTTGGGCCATCAATTTGGCTATAAATCCGATAATCAAAAATTTAAATTCTAAATTCAACGTTTGGTATTTGGATGATGGAACCCTAGGAGGTGATGTGGATACTGTGTTTTCGGATCTTTTTTTAATCACAAATAAATTTGAAGCTATTGGTTTGGAACTTAATTTTAGCAAATGCGAACTTTTTATAAATAACTGCAACTTAAATTTAAATGACGTAAAACAAAAATTTAATATTTTGGCTCCAAATATTAAAATAGTTAACAGTAATTCCCTTTACCTTTTAGGTTCTCCAATTTTTAATGAATCTATTTCTGAATATATTAATGATTCATTTACTAAATTTCAAAATTCTGCTGACCGTTTCCTTGAAATTAGTCCACATTATGCACTTTGCATCTTAAAATTGTCCTTTCGTCCCAAAATTTACGTATGTGCTCCGTTGCTGCTTCTTTTGGAATCACCCAGATCTCTTGGCCCAAGTAGAGAACTTAATCCAAATTAATTTAGAATCGATTCTTAATATGCACCTGAACGAGCAATCTTGGACCCAAGCATCCCTACCCATCCGTTATTGTGGTTTAGGGATTTGCAAAATATCCAGTGTATTTTTACCAGCCTTCCTATCTTCTGTCCATAGTTCAGCAAATCTCATAAGTAAAATTTTAAGGGCATCCCCTTCAAACTTTGAGATTGCTGGCCTGGAAGAAGCTAGAAACGCTTTCTTAATTGCATGCCCAGGTCAAAATTATCTAGTTTCTCCATATTCACAGAGGAGCTGGGACGAATCTTTTGAGCTTTAGTACAGGTTCGGCGCGTGCTAGGCTTTTGGCCGTGGGTACGCATGAGGCCGGCTACTGGCTTCACGCGTAGCCTTCGTCAAATACAGGAACATTTCTTGAGCCTGACACGCTCCGAATCGCAACCTGTCTACGGCTTGGGGTTGCGGTCTGCGCTCCTCATAAATGTCCGTGTGGCAGTGACGTCGACAAGCTAGGACATCACGGACTGTCATGCCAAAAAAGTGCAGGCCACTTCTCGAGACATGCAGCACTTAACGATATCATACGCCGGTCCCTTGCCACCGTCAACGTGCCAAGTCTACTTGAGCCGTCTGGTATTGCAAGAGACGATGGCAAGACACCGGACGGTATGAGTTTGATTCCATGGAAGATGGGCCGGGTGCTGGTATGGGATGCAACCTGCCAGTATCTTCGGAACCTTGCCTAAAGGGACTCCATTTTAATAATATATTTTAGTTTTTATAATGTATATTTTTTAAGGTTTTTAGTTTTAGGTTCATTGTTCTAGTATATATTTTATTTTATAAATTGTGTATTGTTAAATATGTGAGTAAATAGCAGATGAATTTGTAAATGTATCACAAATAATGACATTTAGACGACATTACAGTTGTTAACTTGAGTTTAAGTTATTCTTTTTTGCACTCAATAGGGTTCACATACCAAAGCAGGACATACATCATCATAATAATATAATTCTCGAAATGTTTGTTGTTCATTTATTTATTTCAAACCTCCATTTTTCTTCTTCATCGGCAACAAGTACATGGCTAAGCACGAGCTTTTCCCGTTGTAGCGGGGATTTAAAGAGTACACCTATTTTACTTCATCATTCCATATAACTCCACTACTGGGCATGAGTCTCTCCCATTATAAGAAGGATTTGACTTAACCGTCGCACTTTGCAGGTGGATTGACAGCACCATTAACGCTGCTGCCGGTCTCTGATCTGGATATTTTACGTCTGGCGCAAACGAGATGGTATACGTAATCTATCGGAAGGCATAAGATTTTCCTGGCATTCCCACAGTCACTTCTTACGACACCCACAGAATGAAATGGGCAGATAAAAAAGGTACACAAGAACACGTGACGCCATCGCTTATTAACTTCCTCTGTCCTCTAGACGACGAATAATGTGGTTGAAAGGCAAACTGGTTTAAAATTAAAAATGAAGATGAATTCTTACTACTAGGACTAAGATAGAATGCCTCGTTACCAGTAAAAAGGGTGTCCGGTATTCTCTATACTCACTATATGAAACTGAGCACTATTAAGTTACTATTTTACGGTAATATTTTGTGAGAGCCTAGTCCTTAATGATTTCTTATGTTTACGCGTACACTACACATTTATATGAAACTAGTTTTTACGGATTTAACTTATTTTATATTCGCGTCTTATTTTATATTCCCGTCATTTCGAGTACTTTACAGCACCCACGGTCACGATACCAAGCAGATAGAAGCAATCCGTTATCTCCTCTATTGAAATTGGCCTCGCGAATAATTATTGGAAGGAATCGGTTTCTTTTTGTTGTCTATCAAATCTGATGTATTGACGGGGACGATCCTGTAGGTGTTCACAGACTCCCGGAACTCCGAGAAGCCTAGACGATACTCAGTTTGGCCGACCCATTTGCGATACAACCAAAACACACATAGTTGCACTTTAAAAAAAAAAACAATCAAGAGATAATGTCAAAAAATTATTAGTCATTTTTACCATGTCTCCAATGTTAAAATAAATAATCTTAAAGTAATTTTAATTTAAGTATGTCACTTAAATATAAAATCAATTAAAATCGCGTAAAATACGCCAAAAATTAAAACACAGCTTAAACGATACTAAGACCAGTTTTATTTTGTTGTTAAAGTGAGATAAAAACTTGTTAAAACACTCCTGAAATATTATGAAACAAGAAATTAGAGAATAAACTTTTTATCGTCCATTAAAAAGAAAGCTGAAGAATTTGATAACCAAATGGAAATTGCAAATCAACAAAAATAAAATAAGTTCTGAAGTAATTTGGAAGTTCTTAGAATTTCAGCGATCTAGAAAGTTTTTGGAAAATGAATTATAAGTAATACCAAGCAAACAGTGTTTTAGTTATACGAGACATCAATTTCTACAAAAAAAATATTATTACAAATATATTATAAAACTTAAAAATATTATTGTTAAAACTAAAGTGGAATCTAGTTTTAACAATTGCTTCACGGAACTATCGAAGACTAAAAGAATATTTGGAGTTGTAATAAGATATAGAGAATATGGTGTAAGGTAGCGGACCACGTCAAATACTTTCACCTCGATAATGCTATGTTATGTATAGCAGTGAACTGTTTATAATGTCCTCCAGACCGAATTTCGGTCACGGAGGCCAGTCTCAATGGAGACTAGCCATATGCGCAGAACAGGATTATATTACCGGAGTGTTTGAGCAAGCACAGGGTGCATTCTTTATTCCCACACCCTCATAGTCCGATGGGACAACCGATCTAACACGACCAGAGAGAGATCAGGTGCAGGAACAGCGGCTTTACGTGCTTCCTGAGGCACGTGGGTGCAACACCGCCAACTTCCTGACTCCGAATTGCTACTGAAAATTACTTGATTTTAGTCTGACCCGGGATTCAAAGTAGCGACTTCATGATCAGCATTCTCGCTAACGACCACTAATACCAAGGAGGCAGTCGAACTGTTTATAGCATGGTAATAATCGTAATGATGACATAAAGGTGTGATGTATATAGTAACTTATTTTACCGTTAAATCAAGAGCGTCGTGAGGGGCAATTATGGAAAATACCATAAAACTCTTATTTTCTCTCTCTCTTTTATTAACTCTTTCTGACAGATAGCGGTATAACCATTTTGTTTACATCAGACGTTAAATACCCAGACCGGCGAAAGGCAGCAACGTCAATAGTGCGAGACTTCTGGGCTTCTGGCACTGGCATTGTCGATCCGCTTGCCAATTGTGATTAAAGCAAATCCTCCATACAAAGAGGGGACCCATATCCAGCATTAGACTTTTACGGATCGGTAAAGAAAAATAAATATAAAGAAACAAAAGTAAATCAAGCCATTTTCTATACCAAAAGTAGCTAAATGAAATATTTAAGACAATCCCACGACGTACAGCATGCGTATGTGCTGTATTAAAGCACAGGCTGCATTATAGATATTTTGGAATGACGCCTCAAAATAACCTATAAATTTTTCTTCTACTACATTTATTAGTCTGTTGCGGGCAATTTTATAATAATAATAATAATGATTGTGATCATAACTGTTCGTTATTCTTAAATACCCTGATAATGCCGTGAGGCGAAACCGACGGATGTTATAATTAGTATAATAATAATCTCTATATATAAAAATTAAATTGCTGTCCGTTAGTCTCGTTAAAACTTGAAAACGGCTCGAACGATTTTGATAAGAAAATTTGTGTGCGTTTGAGTGGGTCTCTAGATGGTCTAAATTCACAATTGGACTCGGTAGGTGGCGCTATTTTAAAATAAATATTGTGGAACTAGTACAAGTGGTTATCCAAATCACAAAAACAAACACGTAAATTAAAACATAATAAAATAAAAAAGAACCTTGTATAATTAACAAATTAACTAAGTATTATTATCATAATATAACGTGGGGCAACACGAATAGGCTCAGTATTTGGTGGGCATGATGATGCTCAGCACTGGTTTTCAGCCAGTCCTTGCTGCTTTGAGTATCTTATCGTCGCACGCACATAGTGTTTAATTGTGTATTTATATGTGAAAAATAAATGAAGACATTAAATTAAAATACTTTTAAAATACTTTTACAATACTTATTACAGACATCAGGCCTAAAAAGACTTTTGTTTATAAAATAACACCTTAATTAATTAGTTGTGAAGTTAAAACAGACGGATAGTTGTAAACCATTTTTTATTAGTCTGAAACTGTTAACACTTCCATGCCTTTATATATATGAGGTAGCCGTTTTTGTTATTACGCATATTTCTTTACTTGAGTGCCTACACAGTAAACGTAATAATCACAAAATATATTTTCCATCAAACAAAACAGCCCAATTTAACAACAGTATATTTTGTATCGCCCCTCGAATTTATAACCATTTACCATTACACATTTTGAGATGCTCCAACATAGATAAGTTTAAAATACTATTGAAGCAATTTCTTGTTAATAGGGCATACTACAGTGTGAAAGAATATCTCGAAGACAAATATGAAATTCAATAATTGACTGTTACATGACTCATCATTCATCATCATTACAGCCCTTCACAAGTCCACTGCTGAACATAGGCCTCCCCCACGGAATGCCACAAAGCACGGTCCCGAGCCACCTGCATCCATTGACTTCCTGCATGTCTTACCAGGTCGTCACTCCATCTAGTGGGGGGACGCCCTACACTTCGCCTGCCGGTACGAGGCTGCCACTCGAGAACCTTTCTTCCCCAACGGTTGTCGGTTCTTCGAGCTATATGGCCGACCCATTGCCACTTCAGCTTACTAATCCTTTGGGCTATGTCGGTTACTCTGGTTCTACTGCGGATATCCTCATTTCTAAGTTTATCACGCAGAAACCCTGAGCATAGCCCTCTCCATAGCTCGCTGAGCGACCTTGAGCTTCCTCATACGGCCAGCAATGAAGGACCACGTCTCAGTTCCATATGTCATCACTGGCAACACGCACTGGTTGTACAATTTAGTTCTGAGAAATGGTTTTAAAATTGGGTATTAAAATTGTAAAAGAAGTAATAGGTGGCTATTCCAGCTCCTATTCTATCACAAATCAAATATCCCATTAGTTGCCTTTTACGTTTTTAAGTGTATAAGTAAAAAGTAACTTTTATTAAGAATTACTTGTAATATATATTTAAAAAAAATATTATTCTACCCCCTACTCTATGACATTCTAGATAAGTAATAGTTGGCATATTCTTTTTAGTTATAAGCCCCATATCATCTTGGGTTCAACTATCATACGAAGTAACTCCACCAAATCGTCAGCTAGTCCATCCAGTTTTTACCAGCTACTGTCGTAAAAAAACTAACCAGGTGCCTCACCTCGTTTGCTCGGTTTTTACTCTTTCAAAATTGCACTGAATTTTTTATGACATTCGCTGAGAAACGGAGAGATATTCTAGCGCACTGTAGCTACCGGTAATAAGGCAATTGAGCAAATATATTCAAGGAGTTCCCCAAATATATGAATTATTCAGCGCCTGACCGCGACACCTTAACGCTAATGCTGCCAAAATGTGTTCCTAAATTTAAGAATTAAGTTATAGCGAAATTTTGCAACTACCATCTTGAATGTTATGATCCGTCAATGATTTTTTATAGAAATAAGGTTGGTAAACGAGCACACAATCCAACTGATGGTAAGCCGATGATGTGACCCATAGAGACATCTAAATTTATCCTCGACTAAGAATTAAAATGCAGATGCGTTGTCACCCCTGAGGACTAATATGGAATGCCTCGTTTCCAGTAAAAGAGAGTCTCCAGTTCTTTACACTCACCATACGAAACACAGCAGATTAGTCCTACTCAGGTCGAGCCGATCCATTAGTGCTACAACCATAATATAGCTGCAGCGTGCCTCTACCACGTATAAATTAGAAAAGTAAAATGAGGTTTATTATCGATTAGGTATCCTAATGCTTCATTGTCACCTCTGAGGACTTCTTCATGCTCCGGCCATAATATAGCAGCAGTAAGGCTCGAAGTCACATATCAATATAAAACACGTTATCTTATTTTTCAACCATTTTATTTGCATAAGGAATAACTTTGTGATTTATTATATTTAAACAAATATTACACATTGAACAAAACTTTTTTATGGATTTTATCGCGTTAAATTTAACTTAGGTATTTTTACTACAATTCATTTTAAAAGCGTGCGTGTATGCGTAGATATATGGATGTAAAGGAGGCAAGAGAAGTGTGCCAGAATCGTGCCCACCCCTCTGGGTGACAGGCGTGAGTGTGTATGTATTATGTCATTTTAAAATTAGTGATTCAGTTTTTCTGTCCAAAAATTCGTTGTTGACAGTGTTTCACCTCCGTGACTCTTGAGAGTCATTCGTTTTTGTCAATCGTTTTTGAAAACGTAAAGTCAATCCAGTGCACGATGGTCATGGCCGTCCTATTGGACTATAAGAGTGAAAGACTAGAGAGCGCACTTTTATTATAATCCTATCTTGCGCAAATGGCTAGTCATCGTTGAGACTGGCCGCTGTGACATATATTCGGTCTTGAGGACATTATTATTATCTGTCCCGATGCTGAACACATACCTCATTTCATCTCTTAGGGAAGTCACTTAAAAAATGAAGGAAGTAGGACACAACAAGGAGCTGATTTTTTTTTTCGACTTAGTATGTGGAGTATAACTGTCTGAAAGTCATTGAGAAGTAATAATTTTTTTATCATCAATGTTGACAGTTTTGGGCCGTTTTCGTTACGGGGTCTATCTAAAAAACTATGATCGTAATTAGTATAATTAGTACGAGCTTGAAATATTTGTATATAATATGTTCAAACCACAAATGGTGAAAACATCTATTCATAATGTTGTTTGTAAGTTGTGACAGACGTATATTTTCATAAGTTTTTTTTTCTTTCACGGTTGTACCTAAAAAGAGGAAAGAAAAACATTACATAATTAAATATTTAGTTAATAAAAGTTGGTTGGTCATAATATGTAGAGAACCCTAATAGAGCGAGGCCCGACGCGCACTTGGCCAATTTTGTAATATTTTCTGATATTTAAATTGAGACCTCTAATTAAAAATAATTCCTAAATATTTATCTATTTCAGTCAAATATTTTATGACGTATGACACATTAAGACAGACAGAACGAAGTTATAAATGTTCTTTGCATAACAGAGGGACCCTAAAAACAAAGAACCTATAATAAATCACGAAGCTTTGTTTAGTGCATTAAATATACATACATTCCACACCCATCCTGTTACGTTATTCCCGCAATCCACGTTATCTCTTGACGCCTTTACACGTTCCACTAAAGATACATTTTCCTTTGCACACGTAACATTTATATTGTTAGCAAGTGTATTATTCACAGGCTGCCGACCGCAGCGAGTTAGCGTGTACAACAAGACAGGACATCATGCATCTTTTTTATTAATATTCCAAGCTAAATTGTGCTATATGAGGTTTGTTTCCATTAATTATAGTTTTTTATATAAAATTGAAGTAACAAACGCACTAACAGAACTCCGCCTAATGGTTAGTGACTGTGTAGTTCAAATCCTGGGTTAGGCCAAAAAATAATAAGTGGTTTGCTTTTTTATTGTATACAGCTTGTAATTATACTGGCTCTCTAAACCCTTCAGATCGGAACACAGCAGTGCAAGCACTACTGCATGGTGGCAGAATTTGGTGAGAAGTTGGCAGTTACTCAGACGGACTCCTAAGCAGAATATGAGTTTCAAATCATAATTTTTTTTATTTAATCCTATTTTAAATTTCAATTTTGTTTACTGTTGGTAAACTAGTTAATATATGGAATTAAAAAAAAAACAAAAATAACACGCATTGATCATGAGCTGTAACGGTCTTAGTGAGAATGCTAGGTCATAGTCAAGAAACTATTGTTTTATATTTATCATCCATACGTCAGGAAAATTTCAAATTATTCCGGCATTTTGCTGAATCCCACCATGGTACACTGCGACAGAATTCGAAATTCCATCCTCATCATTTCGTTGACTGGCGGTCCACTACTGTGCGGTTAAAGCGGAATTTTCTGTCTCACACGACTAAACTGTGAAATTTACTATCGCCAGTGGTTTCTCCCGACTAATACGACTTCGGGACTTTCAAGAAAAGAGCCTACTAATTCCTATAAAGCCGGCAACGCATCAGCAATTCCCCTGGTGTTGCAGATGTTCATGAGCGATGGTGATGATTTCCCATCAGGTGAACCTAAATATAGTCCCGTAAACAGTCCATAGGAATGGCTACAAAGTTATATTATTTGACCATAAAATAAAATTAATACACCCTTTCAATAAATACCACTCTATAAAATATTTAAATTATACCGACCGCCTGCGGACATTACAAATGGTCGGTAATAATGGCGCAAAAGAGTCATAACTTTAAAGGAAAGTTGGGGCTACAATAAACGCATATTGAAAGAGCAAAGTGTTTAGTAAAGTTCCTCCTCTCATGTCTGAGATTTATGTAACGATTAGTCTGCCACGTAGTTGCAGAACGAGATAGCGGAAATCACAACATGTCCTCAAAATATTTTTTGACATGCAAGTTTCTTCATGATGTTATTTCTTGTAGTACTTGATAAATTGACACTTTTAATAATAATTATTGCTATCGACAACTTTATTGGTGCCGGCGCGGCGGAATGGGACCCAGTTTGCTCGTGTACTGTGAAATTTATTAAGAGCGCTTAGCTTTTGAGACATTACAGTAGCTAGCGCTAATTATTCGAAGCAATATCCATTAAAATATTATGAAAAATAAAAAAATAAAATAGTGACACCATTTTAAGATGTGTGTGTGTATTATATTATTTATATTTTTTTACTTAATTGTTTAATTTATGTACAAGGTGTATGCCTTTTCGACATTCGTTGCAAACAACAGTTCTTTGCGTAAAATGGTTGTCTGAAAGAAATCGCTTGCAGAGCGATAAAATCACCTATTGTTCCTTTTATATTTCATTTTGTATTTGTTCTAATGTGTATAAAATAAAGAATATATTGATTGACTGATGTGTTAAAATTCTTTTGGAATTATCTTATAATACAATCAATTATTTTTATAGAAATAAAAGTGACAAACGGGCACTCAGTGCACCTGATCGTTTACGTATGCTATAACCCATAATCCTTACTGTGAACTTTTAAAATTTATAAGAGAAGCTCCCATTGTATCACTAACCTTATATAACACTTTTTTCCCAACTCGATAAACGGACGTGATTTTTTTGCGGGAATTATCTTTTCTGTAGTTTGCATTAAAAAAGTTCACTTTTTGTCGGTAATAAAAAAATGGTCTGTATTTAAATATATTTGATGGATGTTATTTTATTTTATTACCGTGTAGTGGCGGTGTAAGAATATTCACTATCCCATATCGTCCCGTGGGAGTCGTAAGAGACGACAGAGGGAAATTAAAACGGAAGATAAGCAGCAGCATCATGATAACAACTCAAAATAATAAAGAACTGCGGATGCCAACTCGCCTGCCAAGCGTGACAACTATGACAAAATCCTCTCTATGAGGTAATCTATGGGGGAGGCTCATGTTCAGCATTGGACTTTTATAGGCTGTAATGAATGGATGAATGGATGTTATAATGAAATGAAGTCCCGTTTATAATATTCTTAATATTTACCATTTAACGCAGCTGATTCAAAAGAACACACCTAAATAAAGATGTCCCACGTGTGTGTGTGTAGAAAGAACGTGCCATGTGTGTTACTTGCCTAGCATGTCTTATAAAGTGACTAATGGGATATCATTGAACTAATATGTAATATGTACTACGTCCTAGAACAGACACCGCAAACAAAATCTGTGCGGCAATAGCGTGCGCGTGGAAGGAGGCACAGGGCACCATTTTATGGCACAGACTAAGTAAGTTTGAGCTCATGGGCTCTAATGCGTGTTGCAAAGGAAAAAGTCTCGGCGTCTCTTCTAGTAAGTAGTACATGTTACTTCAATTTGGGATTGTTTAGGCGATAGGATAGCCAACTATCTCCTCTTTCACAATTTTTCATCTATACCAATTTTTGGCATAATGTGGTCTGAGTAACTCGCTGCTCTTTGGACTCTGCCAACCCCCTCGGGCATTACAGGTGTTAAAGATGTAAGCGCAGCTGCCAG
Source organism: Parnassius orleans (assembly GCA_029286625.1). Lineage (NCBI taxonomy): Eukaryota > Metazoa > Arthropoda > Insecta > Lepidoptera > Papilionidae > Parnassius > Parnassius orleans. Next base: position 1,840,249 of record JAGSMP010000097.1, read on the forward strand.
TTATATTTGCATGTTAGATGCATTAGCATAGTATGTATTGTGTTAAAGGAATAGTCCAGTAGTCCCTTGTGAGCCATTTTACTATTCTCTCCTTGGTGGTTGATTGCCTCGTTGGTCTAATGGTTGTAAACGCGATTGCTGACCATGAGATCGCGGGTTTGAATCCTGGATCGGGCTTAAATCAATTATTATAAGAAATTCTCAGTAGCAGTCCGGAGTCGGGAAGTTGGCGGTATTTCACCCACGTGCCTACGGAAGCGCGTACAGTCGTTGGTCCTGTACCTGGTCCCATCGAACTATGAGAGTGAGGGAATAGAGAGTGCACCTGTGATTGCGTGTACACTTAGGCACTATAATCCTGTCCTTCGCAGATGCCTTTTCTCTGTTGAGACTGGTCGCCGTGACCGAAATTCGGTCTGATAGATTCTCATACGCTACCACATGGCTAAATTATAATTTTCTTTAATAAAAATTATCTCTTCTACATAGTATAAAATAAAGTCGCTTCCCGCCGTCTACAGGCTTAGATATTTTAAACTACGCAACGGATTTTAATGCGGTTTTCATCAATAGACATAATGAATTAACAGGAAGGTTAGTATGTATAATACATGCATATTATATATTTCTTCTGTCTGTGTGTATGTGACTGAACTCCTCCTAAACGGCTGGACCGATTTTGATGAAATTTTGTGTGTGTGATTAAGTTGATTAGAGAATGGTTTAGACTCACAATTAGACCCGGTAGGTGACTTTGTTGTCGAGAACCAGAAATCTACCTTGCGAAGAAGGGGTGGATTGCTAGTATTATAATAATTATAAATTTTTGATTTCACAATCTAGGATGATACAACGTCAGTATTTATTATTTATTTATTTATTCTTTATTGTACACCAAAATACAAAATAACGAGTACAAAATAACCAGTTAAATCTTAGGTATAATAATATGTACAAAAGGCGGTCTTATCACTCTAAAAGTGGTCTCTTTCAGACAACCTTTGTGTAGAGAACTGATGCAAACAATAATTAAAATAGAGGGGGCGTACAAAAAAAATATGAAAATACATATAAATAAATATAAGTGAAAATTATATATAGAATAGAATAGAATAGAATAATTTTTATTCAATATAGATTACAAGTGTAATTCTTATTGAAAGTCATTTTTTACTTTACCAATGGTTCGAAAAAAAAACCTATGTCCTGGGAAGAACCAGCAAGAAACCCAGCGGGACTTTTTTTTTAAAGTAGATTTTACATTAATGGTTGTACAAACTATTTAAGTACAAAATTTATTTTAAAAACTGCTTGGTAGCGACCACTCATTCCAGGGTTATTATCAATCATGTATTCATTTATACTATAATAACCCTTTATACAGCTTAACAAAACATTTAAACTTGGTAATAGAGAGCCTGTACACTTTCCGGGACCTTGTTGTAATAGCGTATACATTGCCCCAAGAATGAATTACTGACTCTGTGGAGTCGAGAAACTGGTGTCACTAGCTTGTGTTTGTTCCTAGTGTTTACAGAATGTATATCACTTTTTTTACTAAAGCTACCTTTGTTTTTGTGAAGATATATTAAATTTTCGTAAATATACTGAGAGGCCAAAGTTAATATACTTATTTCTTTAAATTTATCTCTAAGAGACTCTCTTGGTTTTAGGTTGTAAATAGCTCTAATGGCCTCTTCTGTAAAACAAAAATAGTTTCTGAATCAGCCGCATTTCCCCATAGCAAAATCCCATAAGACATTATGCTATGGAAATAACTGAAATAAACTAGTCTAGCTGTCTCGACACTAGTGAGACCTCCAATCTTTTTACAGCATAGGCTGCAGAACTTAGTCTCCTTGCTAGTTTGGATATGGGGGCCCCACTGAAGCTTTGCGTCGAGTGATGCCAAGAAAACAGTGGATTCAACAGGGCTCAGTTCTTCCCATTTAAAACACATTGGTACCCAGATTTTTAACATTCGTTGTTGTAAATTTAATACATTTAGTTTTATTTCCGTTTAAATGTAGATTATTAACATTAAACCAATGCACTAATTTTGATATAGCATTATTCACTTCGTCACATTTAAATGATTGACGTTTAAGTTTAAAATCAAGAAAGTATCATCAGCAAATAATACTATATCATGATTATCCCTACAAGGAAGGTAAGTCATTAATATATACCAGAAATAGGAATGGGCCGAGGTTGAGCCCTGAGGGACACCATTAGTACAGGTGACCCGGAAGAACTTTTACCATTGATAATAACTTTCTGAATTCTATTACTTAAATATGAAATAATAAGTTTAAGCCCTGTGTTCTTGGCACTATAGTAGTACTGTAGCTTCCTGATTAATGTCTCATGGTGAACGCAGTCGAAGGCCTTGGAAAGGTCACAAAATATACCAAAGCATCCTCCGAATTCTCCCATGCACAAAAATATGTCTAATAAGCTCAACTCCAGCGTCAGTTGTCGAGCGACCCTTGTAAAACCGAATTGATTTTTATGTAGTAATTTATTAATATTAAAGAAACTTAAGATCTGATCTAAAATTATTTTTCAAAATTTTACTAAATGTTGGTAGTACAGAAATCGGTCTAAAATTGGCGGGGTCTAATGTACTACCAGATTTAAATAAAGGTATAACTTTACTATGTTTCATTAAATCAGGAAACACACCAGATTTGACGCTTGTATTAAATATAGTGGCTAGATATGTTGCTATTATATCTATTATAGATAAAATAGCTTTAACAAATCCCCATAAGTCTGCCGTTTTCTTAACATCAATAGTTTTAAAATATTTAACGATATCTTTTGGCAATACTCTATGGAATTTAAAAGTATTTGAACAAGCCTTTACATTTTGTTTAAGCAATGATTCGGCGTCAGTAGAAGAAGAATTTAATGATTTTGTTGTCAAAAAAGGAACATCAGTAAAATGTTTCTCAAAAGCCATAGCAACTTCTTGATCAGATCGAGTTAAACTATTGTTAATATTTTTTTTTCTTTTTAAAAACGTTACCCCCACTCTAGGATTTTCTCCTGTATCGTAGAGGCAGTTTACAGACATAAATTGCACAAGGACAAACATCCAGACCCGGAACAATTATTTGTAGGCCATACAAATACTTGTTCCGTGCGGGATTCGAACCCGCGGCCCCCAGCGTTGCAACTCATTGCTAAGCCACTGCGCCACGGAGCCGTCAATATTCAATTGAAAATCCGAGTTGCGCGGTTTGACCTTACCCGTTTCACTATTTATTATTCTCCAGGTCATTTTAATTTTGTTAGATGCAGTTTTAATTTTGTTACTTAAATGTAAAGCCTTAGCTGTGGAGCACACTTTTTTAAATATTTTAGAATATGTTTTTACATAATCTCTAAATATAACACTAGTATTATATGATCTTTCATTATACTTATTAACTTTCGCCTACTTTTATAAATTCCTATTGTCGCCCATTCATTAAATTATTTGCGACTGTTAAAAGAGTAAGTTTTAGAAGTAAATATTCTACTAAATTCACAAGTTATAATTTTAAATAACATACCATACAAATAATTAGCACTATTTTTAAATGAAAGTGATGGAAGTCTTTTTATTATATTACTTCTAAACCTCTCCAAGCGATGGTCATTTATTGGAACAAACACAACTTTCTTATTTTTCTGTTTTTTGTGTATGTAAGGCAATGATACCAACTGTTAACAGTGATCTGAACTTAAATTTTGAATAATTGATTTATGCAAGGGCTTAATATCTGTAAAAATATTATCTATACAGGTCGCACTAGGCCCAGCAATACGTGTTGGTTCTAAGAATAAATTAACAAGATTATACAATTTATATGAGCTAAACTTAATACTAATGGAAGAAGTTTCAAGGAGATTGATGTTAAAGTCTCCATATTACAACAGACTTGTTCTGTTTACTAAGTTTGAGCAAAACTTCTTCCACAATTCTTTCAAAATAGTCATAAGTAGCACATGGGGTCTGTACACACTTACAACAATGAGGTGCTCGAGCTCGACACAAGCCATTTCTACAGTTCGCTCAACAGAGAGGCTCACAATATCCTTACGTTCTTTATATAATAATGATTTACCTGCTAATATTAAGGAGCCACCACGTAAACTTTTTTCTCTATTGAAGGAACTGACCACCTGGTGATTTCTGAAATTAAACATGAAATTATAATCTTTTAGCCAATGTTCAGTAATACAAAGGATATGTATATTGTTACTATTTAAAACAATTCAACTTCCAATTCTTTTGCCCATCATGCCTTGTATATTTTGATGCACCAGGTGTAAACAATTTTATTACTTATTTGTGGGCTGCATTGAAAATTAATTAAACTCTTATTATTGCTAGAGATTGCCTCTATTGTCGCGTTTACTAATGTTAATTAGTTGGAACTGATTCCAAATTAAATGTCAAATGATTATCATGCTCAATAAAAGCAGTCTTGGTAGCCAAAAACTATAATGAAAAGAGTATATGATAAAATAGATTAAATGAAAAGAGTACGAAAAAGAAAATTAATTTATCTAATAGCGTTCTAAGTAGTACGATTTAATAAGACTTTTGAAAAAATGAGGAGATTTAGCACAACGAATGTGGAGAGGTAACGAGTTTCACAAACGCACAGTAGTGACAATAAAGGATTTCTTAAAAAAGGAGGAAGAGTGCAAAGGAGTAGAGAGAAAGATTTACAGAGGATCGAAGGAACCGATTATGGGTAAGAGAAAGATACTGGAAACGGTCTTTTAAATAATGGGGAGTGGAAGTATTAAACAGCACGCCATACAATACATGTATGTTTTGTGTGTATATGTCTAACAAGATATCAAAATCTACAGTATTAAATGCATTACTAAAATCTAGCAACGTAAGAATTGCAAACTTTTGTTTCTCCATACCATACTGAATATGATCGGTGATTTGTAAAAGTGCAGTAGCCGTACTATGGCCAGGACCGAAACCGGATTGCAAAGGATTTAAATCATTATTAACATAGAAACGTGTAAATTCATCGTACAATAAAAAATAGCATTTTTTTAATAGAAGAGGGGGCAAACGAGCATGCGGCTCACCCGATGGTAAGTATTGATCGCCACTCATATACAACTGCAAGAACAGGGGAATTGCAGGTGCGTTGCTGGCATTTTAAAAAGGGGTAAGAATCGCCGGTCGTAAACAATTCCACAAAGAAGTCGTGCGAGAAAGAAAACTCTTAGTAAATCGCACAGAAGTGGACCGTCAAGCATCCAGATGATGTGGATGGTAACGTGAATTTATGCTTGCAACTGTTAAAACTCTATTTTCTTTAAAGGGTAGACACAACATCATGTTCTTGTCTACTGAAGACTGACTGACTATACTCTGATGATGTCGTAAGAGAAATCAATCTTATATTATTTTTTAGTTTAGTTTATTTAATAGTTAATAAAAAATTTAGTAAACCAAATAATTCCTCAATCATGTATTTTCTTAGTTTAATATTGACAAATGCTTTATCAAAAACAAACCAAAAGTCTACATCGACTGATAAAATGTACCACAGTGTTTTGTTACCTGAAGCCCGCAATTTAAATGAGCCCCGTTTCTGGTTAAGTAATAAACGTGCAAAATTTACGAGTGTTCACGAGAAATCCTTATCTACAAGGGATGAATATTCAACTCGCAAATTTCGCGAACAGGTGTATTTGATGCGAGGTTTGGCTGAACAGTTTCATCTGGCACCAACGTGGTTATTCATAGTTGTTTGCATTGCATCGAGGCTATAAAATATTTTTGTAGTGATTTTGAGAGTGTAAGAAGCGAAACCGGGTGATGGATAAGAGTACCCACCACCATATTTCGTCTCATGGGTGTCGTATGAGGGGACTATGGGAAATTCCAGAATTGCCAGAAATGCTATAAGGCTTCTAATGGATTTAGTATTTAGCTGAAAATATTATCTCCACATAGGATTTTCTCCTGTATCTGATGACCCGGATTCTGACCTATGTTCAAAATTTCAAGTCTTTTTAGCTCATCGGGAAGTGCTCGAAAGAGTTGCAGGATTCCACCCGGAAGGACAGACAGACAGACAAACTAGAAAGTGACTTAAGGCACGTGGTTGAGCAAAATGTCGCGCTAGTCGTTATTTCTGCGGTTAAAAGATATACCAACTAATAATAAACATATTAAATTTCTACATAATATTGATTCCATAATAGTCATATCCAATTTTTTAAAGGAGTAAATATTTGAATAATCTCCTTACAACGAAACCACATAAATGTGAAATAATTATTTATAACATGCATCTCCTCGTAAAGTAAGCATTATTTTATTTAGTGATTGACACTAATGGATAGGCAATTTATTAATGAACACTTCGATCGATTAAATTTTTTCAATAGACCAAAATTTGATTTTAGTAAGAAATTATTTTAAACTCTTGACGTATTCACTGCCCACGGGGTAGCGGGAGTCAGTGAGCGGCAAGCTCTTGAAGGTGAAACCTGTGTCCATAGAATTATTACGTATAGAAGCGCAGTCTAGTATAAAACACGAGCGTTAAAGTGAAGCAAGGTCATTATGTTAGTGGGCGCGAGTCGAATGTGCCTACGCTCGTCACACGCACACATACACGCCATTCAGTGATACCAGTTTCTGGCGTTTGCAATCAAATTGTGCAAATCACTATTTTATTGATTAATTTTAAATAATCGATATAATAAAGATTACGTATTGCGTACGAAGACGTATTTTATGAGAATAATAAATGGAATAAAATAAACACGATAATGATGGTACTAATATAACTTTATTATACATATTTTAATGGTACAAAAATGCAAACGTAATAAAATTTAAGAATATTATTAAACACAATTAATTTGCTCGAATACAATAAGCACATCGTGTAATGTTTAATTTTAACCGACTTCAAAAAAGGAGAAGGTTCTCGATTCGGTGTATTTTTTTACCTCAGAATTCTGTTATTTCTAAACCGATTTAGATTTTTTTATTTGAAAGAATATACACACAGATTGATCCCATATACACGCTGAAATTTTAATGGTTGTTTTCCCGAAGTCAAATGATTTTGTCTTGGTAGTAAAATAGATTTATGAATATAAAAATTATTAGGATGCAAAAATGGCAGATTTACAATAGAGAAAAACAAAACTCGAATGCGACCTCAAACCAATAGCAATATCTCGCGAGTAGGTTGGACGTGCAGGCTAGCTTATGCTGTATTACTACGCGTAAGAATTTATTTAGCTCTGAATATTTATTAAAAATAAGTCATTATTTGTTAAAGCAAGTGATATACATTCTCGAAATCGACATGACCCTGACCAACTTGTCCTAGATGTCATTCCTAGGCTCGTTAAATATAACAAAAGTTGTCTTAATACGAGTATGTGTGTAAAATATTTGATAAAATACCTAAAAAATTTAAATTATTAAGCGAAAGATTATATAACAAATATTTGTATAATTGGTTAAAAATTGAATGCTTTTATGATTTAAAAGATTTTTTAAATAATTATTAAGATTTTTTTTTTAATTTTAAATAATTATTAATATTGTCATTATATATCTAAACATTTTAAAATTATAATTTGCATTGAGTCAGGAATGCGGGAAAACAACCACTAAAATTACAGCATGTAAATACGAATTGATCTAGAATCGTCTTAGAAATCAGCGTATATACATAATTGATAACCTCTCCTTTTCTGCTTAGTAAAGGTGTTCTTATTAATAATCTCTTGATGTAGTAAATAAAAAAAGTTTTTATTCTATACTCTAAAACGTCGACTTGGTCAATGAACAAAGCAATAAAAATAAATTTAGTTGCTATAGTAGTTGCGTTAAAATGGCGTCGACGGATCGCGATCAGCTGATCACTCCGTATTAGTTTTAAATAGGCACCCATTGTTAATATTATGTTAATACTTAGAGAAGTAGGTATCTACATATAAAAATTTGAGTTTTACACAGAGCGTTGCGATTAAACGTTTTAAACACAAATAGAAAATAAATATTTTTAAAAGAAAATTGTTTTTTTTTTTCCCACAACTAGCAACATTTGTATTATGATAGCTTAGGTAAGTATTTTTTTAGTTTTACGTACTAATAATGAATTAAATATATGAACTTACCTGTGAAATGTAATACCATCACTTTTTTATGTTTATCATCACTGTTGTGTCAATATTTTACAACACAAACGGTCATTTTTACAATTTTTCGCGAGCTCTTCTCCGTAAGACGTGACGTTGCGCACTGACGCGTCGCTGAGTGAACTTACGCGGTTTCGCGTTAGTTTTACTTGCTTCACTTTCGGTGCGCGTACTAGTATTCTATACGTAATAATTCTATGCCTGTGTCGTTATTCACCGCGTCGGCCAACGCACACGCTCGCTTACGTCATCTTATCAGTAGATAATATTATTACTTATTAGGTTAGTTATAGTTTATAGTTATTATTAGTTAGTATTATTTGTTTGTTTTGGGTATAGTTTTTTGTATTAGTTATATATTTGTTGTGGTTTTTACTGCGCGAAGAAACTTTTTGTGTGTATTTTTTTAAGTAAATGCAAATAAAAAAAATGAAGCACCATTAGCATGTAAGGTTCGAATCCATTATTAACATTTTAACAAATATTATAATTTACACTATAAAAAGCTAATTCAATATTAGCAGTATAGTATATAGTTAAAATAATCCTAATACCTAACCACAATATCTTAGTACGTATAGTAATTAGGTAAAAAGTATCTAAGTAGATAATAATATACCCACCCAGTATAACTAATCACAGAGATAACTATGTAGGTATTATGATTAGATAAAAGGTACTTATCTAAATAGTTACCTACTTTTAGTAAGTAGGTACTAATACCTACCCAGGCATCATTTAATTACAACCCAAAAACTCCTATAACTAAGCTGACCATTTATTTTAAAAAAAACGGAACATGGGTTAATTCCAGTTAAGCAGGTTAACAATAAAAATAAACACAACTTTTTAATGTTATTTATATCGAAAAACTTTATACAATTAGTACTCACATTAATTATAATTATTTTTATTATAACAAATTGTGAAAAATAAAAATCACTCAGCAGTTCACCAGCTTCATTAAAGCAAAGTTCCTCAGACAGTAATTATTAAATGCAACATATTATTTTAATTATATTTATATTTGTCAGTAAAGTTGGTGGTGATTTTAAATAAGAATAAAATTCTGGGAATGTTTTTTTTTTATTGTTACCTTTGTTATCAACATCGTCTTTAGAACTGGAACCGTAAGTAATTTTTTTCAGATGTCCACAATTTATTCAAAATAGAAAAATACTCTTTCTACTGGAGCATTTGTACCAGGTAGACATAAAATATATTCGATTAAAATGGAAAAAAAATTGAGAGAGTTTCGAAAGAGTTTGATTAATTCCATCCAACGAGTTTTTGCGGAAATTTTTAAATTATCCCATTCGGTTATTTTTGGTTGGTCCCGCTCTCGAACTGACGTGACGTCTGACAAACTTCAAAATTTTAAATTTTCGCGCGGTTTCGGAAAACGGGACAATTTTGTGTCCCGGAGCTTTGTTTGGGGACAACGGGACAGGTGACCGAGAAAAGGAACAGTCCCGTTCAAAACGGGACGTATGGTCACTTTACCTATAACTCTTATACTTCTTGTTGGTTTTTGTTTTTAAATTACCTTTATTATAACCCTTATGTATAAATAAATATAATTACGTATGTAGAAATAAAATTGAATAAAAAAAAAACAAATATGTTTTTTTTTTCATCCTCATCAATCATTGGGGTTAGGATAGTGTCAGCCAGCATGTAAGTAATAAGCAGGCTAAGTTACAAGGTGCTCAGTTCAAAAATGTTACTTTTCAATACGTGACACGTAAAAATTAACAATAATAAAAAACCACATCTGCGAAACATCTACTAGATATAATATACCTACCTAACTACCTATTTACATATAGTGAGTAGGTATCTTTTAAACTCACTATTTTCAATGCCTCATTTTCTCATGTTAGATACCTTCCCGGGCGTTCGAAATGAATGATGTGATTTTTATTAATTAGATAATATGTGAGAATACATAATTCTAATATAATGCAACTAATCCACTGAATTACAAAAATTTAAATACATTTATCATTGTCTGCCGTGTCTATTTCCATAAAATAGTTTATTGATGTTGAAAAAATAATACTACGTTTGTACAGTAGGTGGCGTCTTCCAGATTTCTTACGCGATATATTGTAGCGAGAGTCGGCGGACCGAATGCTCAAGGTCATTCGCTAGGAGTAGCGCCTTAATAAAAACGTGGTAACATTTTACGATGTGTTATAATTTAGTTAATATTAAAACTGTAAGTTATATTTAATTCTATAAAAAAGGTTACCGAGCGTGGATACCTGCGAGTATTATAAGCATAGTACTTGTTATTATTAATGTTCACTTTAATTGCGCCTTTATGATTTTTTTGATTCCCTGGTACTTATGAACTTGTTTCTGTATTACAATTAATAGCATTACTTATTTTTTACGCGGTTTTGTTCGCGTCAACTTCGCCAAGTAACATCATTAATATTCCATACCGTTATTCGGGATTACCTCGTTTAATCAAGGATAGATGTAGATGTCCATGGGTCCTAGCATGTTTAGCAGTGGTTTATATTTTGAATCGTACGACCTGCCTTATGTCATAGGATATATAGTACTTCATAACAAGCTTAAAATATAAATCTAGGAAACTGTGGGGCGGAGACGTTGCCTAACTTCAGCGCAGTTTTGCTTATTTGTGCTGGACCGAAGTTGGTCGCTTTAGGTCAAAGTTTTGCAGGCGTGCACGAAGTTCCTCGAATCAAATTAACGGATAGTCTCAATCAAAAGCCAATAACGAATCAGGCTGCTTTGTAAGTTATTATAGGAGTTAGATTTTAAAACTTGTGTATAAATTAATGACTTGAAACTTTTTAATGAACGAAAAATAACGTTTTAAATTAATATTAACATGCGTCGTTATCGATAATAGCTAATGATAATATAATTATTTATTAAATTTTTAACTGAGTTTTATTTTTTTTAAAAGCGTTATCCCCACACCAGGATTTTCTCCTTTATCGTAGAGGTAGTTTACATACATAATTTTTTTAAAGACAAACACTCAGACCCGAAACAATAATTATAAGAAAGCCTTACGAATACTTGTTCCTTGCAGGATTCGAACCCGCGGTCCTCAGCAGTGTAACTCATTGGCAAGCCACTGCGCCACGGAAACGTTAATTCTTTTATGTATTTAGATCTGCCAAGTAAGAATTTACCGCACTGAAGGCCGTGGACCAGATGCTTATTATTTATTTTGTTTGCAGCACTCCAATTAGTCGACAGTTAAAAAAAAGAGTAAAAAAGTAGTTGAGTTAAAAACTTATTTCATTCTTTTCGGGCGTCAATTCTTCTTTAGTCTATCATCATCACTCATCACATCACTACAGCCCTTCACAAGTCCACTGCTGAACATAGGCCTCCCAAGGAATGCCACAAAGCACGGTCCTGAGCCACCCGCATCCATCGACTTCCTGCATGTCTTACCAGGTCGTCACTCCATCTAGTGGGGGACGCCCTACACTAAATCCGCCGGTACAGGCCGCCACTCGAGAACCTTTTTCCCCATCGGTTGTCGGTTCTTCGAGCTATATGGCCGGCCCATTGCCACTTCAGCTTACTAATCTGTTGGGCTATGTCGGTCACTCTGGTTCTACTGCGGATATCCTCATTTCTAAGTTTATCACGCAGTGAGACCCGAGCATAGCCCTCTCCATAGCTCGCTGAGCGACCTTGAGCTTCCTCATCCGGCCAGCAGTGAAGGACCACGTCTCAGTTCCGTAGGTCATCACTGGCAACACGCACTGGTTGTACAGCCTCGTTTTCAAGTTTTGAGGTATACCTGACGAGAAGATGTGCCGTAATTTCCCGAACGCTGCCCAGCCGAGTTGAATCCGTCGATTGACCTCTCGGTCGAAGTTGGACTTACCTAGTCGGACTATTTGTCCCAGGTAAACATATTCGTCAACAACTTCGAGCTTAGTGCTCCAACAACTACCGGCATAGGTGTGACATGGACATTAAACATGATCTTTGTTTTGTCCATGTTCATCTTAAGACCTATCCGTTGGGAGGCACTATTGAGGTCATGAGCATAGTGCTTAGGTCCTCCAGCGATTCTGCCATAAGGACTATATCATCGGCAAATCGAAGGTGGTGATGTACTCGCCATTGATGTTAATGCCGTATCCTTTCCAGTCAGAAGCTTGAAAACGTCTTCCAATGCAGCGGTGAAGAGTTTCGGGATATAACGTCACCCTGTCTTACACCTCTCTGCAGTTGGATAGGTTTTGTACTCTGGTTCTGTACTCGGATAGCCATCGTGGCCCTACTGTACAAGCACTTCAGCACTTCGATATACCGACAGTCAACTTGCACCGCTGAAGGGACTGCAGCACCGCCAAATTTCGACGGAATCAAAGGCTTTCTCATAGTCCACATACGCCAGACATAGTGGCAAATTGTACTCCTCGGACTTCTGTACAATTTGCCGAAGGGTATGTATGTGGTCTATGGTGCTAAACCTTTCGGAGCTCGGCTTTCGGGAGGCTGGAAGTCGTCGAGTCTGCGTGCGAGACGATTCGTAATGACTCTCGAAAACAGCACGTAGACGCGGCTCAGAAGGAAATCGGTCTGTAGTTCTTCAAGAGAGCGTTGTCGCCTTTCTTGAAGAACAAGACCACCGCACTTCTGCTCCACGCCTCCGGTGTAGTGCCACCATGTTCATATTGTCTATAGGTGAAAACTTTTAAATGGCGTTCTAGTTGTTATTCATTTATTTACTGTTAATGTTAGCTGTAAGTTTACCAAAAAGAATAAAATAAAATAAATAAAATAAAATGTCTTAACACCGGCTACAGAATGTGAAAATGCCTTTTTTTATTGAAATTTAATTTTGGTATACCATTTTCGAATTAACTATTTCTGCTAATGTAACCGACATTTACCACGTGCTCAGCGGTGAAGGAAAACATTGTGAGGAAACCTGCATGTCTGAGAAATAAAAAAAAATATTTCGAAGACATGTGAAGTTCGCCAACACGCATTGGTGCAGCGCGGCGGACACTTCCTTGCCCTAAAACCCTGTCAGAAATGAGAGGAGGCCTGTGCCCAGCAGTGGGACGTAAATAGGCTGTAACTTTAACTTTTTTTTAACCGACATTTCGAAAGGCAGTTCGAAAGGTAACAACCATAGCAAGAGGGTATTTTCTGACAATAGATTTTCTTAGTCTATGGACGATTAGAATAAAATTTAACCGTGTAGTGGGGTATTAGAATATCCACTATACCATATCGTCCCGTGGATGTCGTAAATGGCGACAAATCGTCTGTCAACTACGAAGATCGAAACGAAGAACGAAACTACGAAGACTTTCCCATCTGGATGATCTTTTAACAGCGTCAAGAATGTTAGTAACGAAGTAACTAATTCGTCTGCCAAACCCATAACTACCATTCTAATGTATATTATGTTTACACCACAATCTAATTATTATTTATTAAACGTCTCAGTCTCTGGCATGTAATATCCAAGCTTGTTAATTATTGTGTAACTTTAATGATTGTAAACTGTCCGTTTTTTTTAAAAAAAAAATATCCCGTTGGGTTTCTTGTTGGGTTACTAGGACAGTGGTATTTTCTGAACTAGCGGTAAATTAAACATAAAACAAAAAGTTTCTATTTCTATTTCTTGGCAAGTGCAAACGGAATTCGATACTTATATATTGTTATTATTAAATCTTTTAAAAGAACTCTCCAACAGTTTAATGTGTCTAAACCGATTTTTGTTTTGTTGTTTCATTGTTATCCTGTATTTTCAGAACAAAACTCCAGCTATCCTCTGAGGTAAAATATTTAGGTCTTACCTTGGACAATAAACTGAACTGGAATAAACACAAAAACAAAAGAAACAAAATAAAAAAGGCTAGTATAACTTTCTGGCAATGTAAAAACATGATTGGTAAACGATGGGGTCTGACGCCAAAAATTGTACTGTGGCTATACAAAATCGTGATTCGGCCCATGGTCACATACGATGCTCTGGCATGGTGGACCAAAACAAATGAAGCCACCACCATTTAGAAGCTTCAGCGTTACCAGAACTGGCATGTATGGCTGCCACGGGCTGCATAAGAACTATACCAACATCGGCCTTAGAAGCTATGCTAGAGCTAACCCCGCTTCACCTACACATACAACAAGAAGCGACTTTAGCTGCCATTAGACTCAAGACCCTAAATCTATGGAGTAAGAGTGGAGTCCTCCATACAGGCATATTTGATAGAATTTACTCCAAAATTCCTATCTTACAAGACAAATACGATAAGATCCCTAAACAATTTGTGTTTGATAAGAAATACAAGATACACTTAAATGAAACTAACCAACCGGAGGGTTTAAACCCAAAAGAACTCAGAACTTTCACGGATGGTTCCAAAAAATGTGTCATCCAAGCGGCTATAGCAATAGATGCTAGAAAGGTAAAAGACTCCTCCATCAGAATACCGACCGACAGCATGGCGGTACTATAAGCTCTGAGTTGCAATGTGGTAAACTCGGGACTAATATACAATGTGCCTCTGCAATGGATATAGGGCCACAGTGGATCCAGGGGCAACGATGCAGCAGACGAACTGGCCAGAAGAGGATCGGCTCTGGCCACTATAGGGCCGGAACTAATCATACCAATCGCTAGACTGTAGACAATCTAGGGAGGCTCTGCCTGAAATAAACAGTTGGTTAACCAAGGTTCTAATGAGATTGAACAAGCCACAGATTAGGATAGTAACAAGTGCTATCACAGGACAAGGCTCCTTTAAAAAAACATTTATTTACCATAGGTGTTACAGATATTCCCCTTTGCAGGGCATGTATGGGGGACGAAAGAAAGGAGCCGGAAGAAACGGCGGCCCACGTGTTGCTGACATGTCCGGAGGTCGATGCATGCAGGTTAAACATCTCGGCACGCCGGGATCTCTCCCCGAAGTTGCTCGCAACATCAAAGCACTGTTGAATTTCTTCGGGGAGATTTCATGGCTCAAATAATTACATTATTCCTGCCCACTCGCAAAATACGCGCTTAGACATGGAGTTGCGGAAAACAGCCCGTTGTTATCTATCTATCTTCATTGTTATCACTCATACTTTAAATAAACAAGAGTTAGGAACGAAGGTAAAAAGATAAAAGAAAATATGAGGAATTGAGGGTGGCACTGTATTCTCCCACCTGTTCTAGCAGTATAAAGTGTCGCATAGGCGACTAAGAGGGATAAGTCGGTAATTCTATGAGTCTCATGTTGTCATTATGCCCGTTGACCCGTTGGCCGAGGCTAAAACATTACCTCTACACTGTGAGTCTGCCTAAGTAAGACAAGTGATGTGGTTCTGTTCATGTAGTAGTTCTTCTAGTCTAAGCAAGGAAGACCGTGTTGCTGAGAGGCTGCCCTGTGTTACATTGAGATATAATAGGTTTTAGGGCAACCGCGCTGCACCAATGCGTGTTGGCGAACTTCACATGTCTTCGAAATATTTTTTTTATTTCTCCGTTATGCAGGTTTCCTCACAATGTTTTCCTTCACCGCTGAGCACGTGGTAAATGTCGGTTACATTAGCAGAAATAGTTCATTCGAAAATGGTATACCAAAATTAAATTTCAATAAAAAAAGGCATTTTCACATTCTGTAGCCGGTGTTAAGACATTTTATTTTATTTATTTTATTTTATTCTTTTTGGTAAACTTACAGCTAACATTAACAGTAAATAAATGAATAACAACTAGAACGCCATTTAAAAGTTTTCACCTATAGACAATATGAACTTAAAAACATAATTCTAGTCGGTTAAAGACAAACATCGATTAAGACAAATACAGTAAATTAACAAAATTAAACAGAAGAACACTCAACAAAAGAATTTTTTCGCTAAAATATTTTTGATTCGAGAAACACTGGTATTGAAGATCCAAGTCAACGCTATTGAAAATGTCATTAAAAGTTCTGCATAGACTAAAGAAGAATTGACGCCCGAAAAGAACGAAATAAGTTTTTAACTCAACTACTTTTTTACTCTTTTTTTTAACTGTCGACTAACTGGAGAGCTGCAAACAAGATAAATAATAAGCATCTGGTCCACGGCCTTCAGTGCGGTAAATTCTTACTTGGCAGATCTAAATACATAAAAGAATTAACGTTTCCGTGGCGCAGTGGCTTGCCAATGAGTTGCAGCGCTGAGGACCGCGGGTTCGAATCCTGCAAGGAACAAGTATTCGTAGGGCCTTCTTATAATTATTGTTTCGGGTCTGAGTGTTTGTCTTTAAAATAATTATGTATGTAAACTACCTCTACGGTAAAGGAGAATATCCTGGTGTGGAGGTAACGTTTTAAAAAAAAAAAACTAAGTTAAAAAATTAAATTAATAATTATATTACCATTAGCTATTATCGATAACGACGCATGTTAATATTAATTTAAAACGTTATTTTTCGTTCATTAAAAAGTTTCAAGTCATTAATTTATACACAAGTTTTAAAATCTAACTCCTATAATAACTTACAAAGCAGCCTGATTCGTTATTGGCTTTTGATTGAGACTATCCGTTAATTTGATTCGAGGAACTTCGTGCACGCCTGCAAAACTTTGACCTAAAGCAACCAACTTCGGTCCAGCACAAATAAGTTGATCGCAAAACTGCGCTGCGGTTAGGTAACGTCTCCGCCCCTCAGTTTCCTAGATTTATATTTAAAGCTTGTCAAAGCTGTTATGAAGTACTATATATCCTATGACATAAGGCAGGTAGTACGATTTAAAATATAAACCACTCAATTTCATTTATTCATTTTTATTTCATTTAATTTTAAGCCACATAGTCAACCTGATGGTAAGTTGATGCTAGGACCCATGGACATCTACATCTATCCTTGATTAAACGAGGAAATCCCGAATAACGGTATGGAATATTAATGACGTTAGTTGGCGAAGTTGACGCGAACAAAGCCGCGTAAAAAATAAGTAATGCTATTAATTGTAATACAGAAAAAGTTCATAAGTACCAGGGAATCAAAAAAAATCATAAAGGCGCAATTAAAGTGAACATTAATAATAACAAGTACTATGCTTATAATACTCGCAGATATTCACGCTCGTTATACTTAGACTGCTGTGTTGTTAACTCTGCAGAAAGGTATATTATTGTCTACCGACTTCAAAAAGGAGGAGGTACTCAATTTGACTGTATGTTCTTTTTTTATGTGTGAACCGATTTAGATGATTCTTTTTTTGTTTGAAAGCTGGTGCTTCTCGTGTGGTCCCGTTTAAATTTAATCAAGGTGTGACCAATAGTTTTTGAGTTATTCTTAATAATTTATATTGAAGTCGGGTGTACAAAATTTTTAATTTTAAATTATGTCATCTACGATCAGATAATTAATATTAAGAAATATATATTTTCCTACATAAAACCAGTGAAAATATGAAGTCGGACAACTTTTACATGGTGAAATATTGTTGATGTAAATCCATAATTACTACTTCTGTATTTGATATCTGGATTAATGGTGTATATTTTATAATAATTTCTTATTTATTTAACATAGGCAGAGATAACAAAATACTGACAGAAATATGGAAATATAGTTTATTGACATTGAAGTATAATATATACATATATAGTCTTATCTCATGTCTTTTATTACTGAAAATGCTCTTCTGATTCCTAACAATATCATATGTGGATGTGTTTTTTTTTGGGTTTATAGTGTTTGAAATGTAAATCAATACAAACAGAAACATAGTTCCCACATGCTATTTAGATTGCAATAAATATATAATAAATAATATATTAATAAGAATTGTTATTTAGTATAGACGCCCTTTACAATATTCATTAACTTTTTCAGGTGGATCGCTTAGAACAAATCTGTATGTCTTGTAGGCTGAAATCTTGCAGAGCTGCCCGTAGGAAGAGACAAAAAAGTATATGGATATTGAAGACAACAGTCTAATGTTATTATCAAGTTATTTTTAAAAAATGTTTTGAAATGATAATGATTGTCAATAATAAATACAATTAAATTATACATGTGTTTTTGTTATCCTTACACAACCAGTTTAAAACATCTTACATCATATTTATCATGTTTATCTATGTATCATGTTTATCTATGTATGTATAGGTAATATTACTACCTAGTAATTTTGGCTTTAATGATGTTTGGGGTATGATAACTAATCAGTTAATATATTTTAAAACAAAGTTTACACACTGCGCCTTTACTAATCAACCAAAACACATTAGAACAAAGTCTTCACACCGGGCCTGTCTGTCTGTTTGTTCCACTATTAATATACTACTTTGGAAATGATGATTTACAATAATAAATGCAGTTTGTTATCCTTACACAACCAGTTAAAACATCTTTCTTACTATATAGCGTGTAGGTAATATTATAAATGAACATATTATCCCTTAGTCATCTTGGCTTTAATCATATTACTTTAATGGTATTTGAAATGTATACTTACAATCAATCAATTGAAATCAAAAATAGTATCCATACCACATTTGTGCACTATATTTTACCGGAACTACTAAAAGGATTTTCTATCGATCTTAAGTACCTATAAATGCTGAATGTACCTACAACTTTGTTTTATACTATTAATTATTGAATAGTGCACTATTTTAACTTATAATACCGGTGAAAACTACTAGACAATCGCTTTTAATTTATTTTTAGGTTATTATAAGATTCATATTTTAATTGTTAATTTCTCAGTACTCCGTTTAGATTCCGTAAAACTAATATTACTATTGTACTCAATAGATTATAAGGAATAAAACGACATGCATTTCAATAAGTGTCGCTAATATTTGTGGTGGGCCCATTCTCCATACAAAAAGAAATTTGTCTGCTTTAAAATGATTTTTTATGAATAGAAATCAACATTTCTCATATACTTTTTACAAAACCTATCATAAATACGTTTTTTTTTTACGTAGTGCAAAATACCAGACACACTCAAAGTGGAAAAACTACGGTGAAAACTTTCCCGCCCTTCTCGATCACTTCACTTAGGTAGGCTTTGGTTCGTTTCTGGATCATATTGATAAATCCAAGATTCATCACCTATAGAAATTTCGTAAATACGCCGAGACGAGTCTGCTCCAAATTTAGTAATCACTTCTGTGCGTCGGTGACATTGTGCGACATTCTACGCGAAACTATTCTTCTCATGCGGAGGTGATCGTGTGAAATTTCCTAAATACTTTCCAAGCGGATCTACATTATGTGATGAATCTCTTCATAAGTAATTCGAATATTCTTTTCAATAAAAATTTTCAATGCTAGCACGTTCCCTTCTGTAACAGCCGTCGAAGGGCGACCACTTTTCACAATCTCTCAAAGATTGTCGACCGTACTGAAATTTATTATATATTTGTTATATTATATAACCAGCGGTAGACGGTTGTTTTAGAAGGGCCTTTATCCATAAATTCCATTTGAAGTAAGTTTATCAAACGATTCATTAAGTTTTAGGCGACATTTTAAACGGTAAAAAAATCAACTGTAAAAGTGTTCCCGATGAGGCAGATCTATTTTTCAATGAAACACGATATTTTATTTAGCTCGCAAAAATATGGAGGGATATTTTAATAAAAATATTTGAATTTTTACTTGTAAATATTTTTTTTACGTTTAAATACCTCATTGTTGTGAGCGTCTACAGACCACCATGTTCTACATATGATACTTTTGAGAAAAATATGGAGAAACAGAAACAGAAACAGAAACTTTTTATTCAATATAGATTATAAATAATACTTATTGAAAGTCACTCTTTTGTCTAATTACCACTGGTTCGAAAAAACCTCTGTCCTGGGAAGAACCAGCAAGAAACCCAGCAGGACTTTTTTTTAAATAACAGCTTACAATCATGTATATTACACAATTAACCACACAAAACAAATTAGAAACAGCCTGGCAGCGAACACCTCATTCCCAGGGTTATTATCATCCATAAATTCCTTAACATTATAATAACCCTTTTATACAAACTATGTTTAATAAAGTTTTTGAATTTTGAGCAGGTCAAATTTTGTATATTTTCTGGGATTTTGTTGTAAAAGCGTATACATCGCCCCAAGAATGAATTACTGACTCGGTGGAGTCGAGTAACTGGTACTACTAGCTTGTGTTTGTTCCTAGTATTTACAGAATGAATATCACTTATTTTGTATAACTACTTTTATTTTTGTGTACGTACATTACATTTTTATAAATGTATTGAGAGGCCAAAGTTAATATATTAATTTCCTTAATTTTTGTCTGAGCGACTCTTTAGGTTTTAAATCATAGATTGCTCTTATAGCCCGCTTCTGTAAAACAAATATAATTTCAGTGTCAGTTGCGTGTTCCCATAGCAAAATACCATACGACATTATGCTATGGAAATAGCTAAAGTAAACAAGTCTAGCCGTTTCCACACTGGTAAGATTTCTAATCTTTTTACAGCATATGCTGCAGAACTAAGTCTGCTTGCTAACTTTGATATATGGGGCTCCATTGAAGCTTCGCGTCTAGTGTTATTCAAGAAAAATGGTGGTATCGACAAGACTCAGTTCCTCCCATTTAAAATTACATTAGTATTTAATTGTCTTTGTTATTTTGTGTTATTTTTATTGTTAGGAAGTGTTTGTTAAGCTTAATAAACAGTATAAATCTGTTGTAATATGTGGAGACTTTAATATTAATCTCCTAGAAGCTTCCTCCACCAATATTAAATTTAGATCATTGTTTGAATAATATTGTATTTTTAATTTATTTTTAAAACCAACGCGTATTGCTGAATCTAGTGCAACATGTATAGATAGTATTTTACAAATGTTAAATACTATCTATACATGATTAAAATATGGTTATAATTAAAAAATTGAGTTATGATCACTGCGGACAATTAGTTTCGTTACCTTATGTTTACAAAAAGCAAGTAGATGAGAAAGTTGTGTTTGTTCCAGTAAATACACGTCGCTTGGAGAAGTTTAGAAGTAACATAATGAAAAACTTCCATCATCTTTATATCAAAATAATCCTAATTAATTAATAATTCCTAATAATATTAACTTTTACTTCTAAAACATTCTCTTTGAACAGTCGGAAGGCATTCAATGAATGGGCGACAGTAGGAGTTCATAAGAGCAGACAAAGGTTATATGAACTTTACCATAAAAGGTCATAAAATCCTAGCGTCGAATTTAGGGAATATTTAAAAAATATATTAAAAAATATTTAAAAGAGTGTGCTACTCAACCAAGGCTTTGCATTTGAGCAACAAAATTAACACAGCTTCTAATAAAATTAAAATGACGTGGAGTATAATTAATTGTGAAACTGGTAAGGTCAACTCTCGCAATTCAAACTATTAGTTAAGTTTTAACAACAAATTAACTGAAACAAATCAGGATGTTGCAATGATTTTTGAGAAATATTTTATTGATATTTCGATCTTAACCACTAAGTCACTGAATTCTTCTCCTGCTGTCGCCGAATCATTACTTAAACAAAATGTAAATGCGTGTACAAAGAATGTTACATTTCATAAAATATCATCATAAGATATAGTAAAATATTTTTAAACTATTGATATTAAGAAAACTGCAGATCTGTGGGGCATTTCCGTTATAGTTATTGTATTTAATACTAGTATCGAATATGGTGTATTCCCTGATTTAATGAAGCGTAGTAAAGTAATATCTGTATTTAAATCTGTTAGTACATTAGACCCCGCCAATTTGAGATCAATTTCTGTACTACCAACATTTAGTAAAATTTTTGAAAAAATCATTCTTAAAAATTATTAAATTTTTTAATGTAAATAATTTACTTCATAAAAATCAATTCGGTTACACAAGGGGTCGCTCGACAACTGATGCTGGTGTTGAGCTGATTAAATATATCTTCAATCCATAGGTCACAGAATATACACAAAGCTTTGAGTATATTCTGTGACCTATCCAAAGCCTTCCACTGTGTTCACCATGAAACATTAATCAGGAAACTTCAACACTACGGTGTAAGAAGTGATGTTCTTAAATTAATTATTTCATATTTAAGTAACAGAACGCAAAAAGTTGTTATTAATAGTATGAGCTATTCCGGGTCAATAATACAAATGGTCGTGCCTCAGGGCTCAATTCTCGACCCTTTTCTGTTTTTTATATATATTAATGACACCTTACATAATAGGGGATAACCATAATATAGTATTATTTGCTGATGACACCTCATTAATTTTCAAATTAAAACGACAATTACTCCAATATGACGAAGTAAATAATGCTATATCTAAATTAGTAAATCTGTTTAATGTTAATAACTTGCATTTAAATGGTACTAAAACAAAATTTATGAAATTCATGACTCCTAATGTCAAACATTTAAATACTAATGTAATTTTATATGGGGAGGAACTGAGTATTGTCGATACCACCATTTAACTTGGAATAACACTAGACGGGAAGCTTCAATGGAGCCCCCATATATTAAAATTAGCAAGCAAACTTAGTTCTGCAGCATATTCTGTAAAAAAATTATAAATCTTACCAGTGTTGAAACAGCTAGACTTGTTTACTTTAGCTATTTCCATAGCATAATGTCGTATGGTATTTTGCTATGGGTACACGCGACTGAAATTATATTTGTTTTATAGAAGAGGGTCTTAAGAGCAATCTATGATTTAAAACATAAAGAGTCGCTCCGTTAAAAAAATTAAGGAAATTAATATATTAAATTTGGCCTCTCAATATATTTATGAAAATGTATTGTAAGTATACAAAAATAAAAGTAGTTTTATAAAAATAAGTGATATTAATTCTGTAAATACTAGGAACAGACACAAGTTGGTAGTACCAGTTACTCGACTCGAGTCAGTAATTCATTCTTGGGGCGATGTGTATACAACAATTTACAACAAAATCCAAGAAAACATACAAAATTTGACCTGCTCAAAGTTCAAAAACTTTATTAAACAAAGTTTGTATAAAAAGCGTTATTATAATATTATGGAATTTATGGATGATAATAACCCTGGGAATGAGGTGATCGCTACCAAGCTATTTTTAATTTGTTTAGTGTTGTTATTTGTGTAACATACATGATTGGAAGCTGTTATTTAAAAGAAAAGTTTCGGTGGGTTTCTTGTTGGTTCTTACCAGGATAGAGGTATTATTCCGAACCAGTGGTAATTAAACATAAGAGTGACTTTCAATATGTATTATTTATATTCTACATTGAATAAAAAACGTTTCTGTTTCAAAATATATTTAACTGGCAAGTGTCTCATACGAAGTAAAACTTTATTTCGCAAAACTTTCTGCGTGGCCTGTCGTACATAAATAAAAAGGGAGCAAAGAACGCCTTAGCTATTTGTTATACAAGTGCAAGTTACGTTAGCCAAGAAACTAAGTGTTGCAAAGTTCGCAAAGCGGAGCTCATGGTGTTAATTTCAGTTCTCAAACTGAAGCGTTTTAATTGAGAATTTTTTCTAACTTAAAACTTTGGTTAAGATCGATTACTTAGTAAATGTATGGCTCAACAGATAATTTTATCGATACTAAGTCAGTGTATTTATATATTTATCTGTAGAGTGCATCATGTAAGTGCATCTTAGTCAAAATTCTGAGGAATGGAGACTTCCCTATAATGTTTAACTGATAATTATAAATAAAACACAGGTTGATTATAATCAATCGTAAAAGTTCTTACGAGTCACCTGTACTAATGGTAAAAAAGTAATAGGATCATTACTTAAGCATGAAATATAATAAGTTAAAGCGCTATGTTCCTCACACCATAGTGCTGTAGCTACTTGATGAATGTTTCATGGTGAACATAGTCGAAGGCCTTGGAAAGATCACAAAATATACGCAAAGCAACCTCTTAACTCTCCCATGCACAAAAAATATGTATAATGAGCTCAAAACAATCAGTTTTAAAAAACATAACATCTGATAAAAATTAGTTTTTCAAAACTTTTACTAAACGTTAGTAGTACTGAAATTGGTCTAAAATAAGCGGGATCTAATGTACTACCAGATTTAAATAAAATTATGGTCATGTTTAAATAAACAATACTTTAAGACGCAATTAATAACTTTAACGGAAATCCTCTATAAGTCTGCCGTTTTCTTAACAACAATAGTTTTACAAATATTTAACGATATCTTTCGGCAATACTGTATGGAACTTAAAAGGTTTTGAAGAAACCTTTAAATTATGTATAAGCAATAATTCGTTACTTATTAGTATTTAAAGGTTTTGTTGTCAAAAAAGGAATATCCGTAAAATGTTTCTCAAAAGCCTCAGCAAATTCTTGATCAGATTGAGTCAAATTATTGTTTATACTTATTTAAAATTCCGAGTTACGTGTTTTGACTGTGCCCGTTTCACTATTAGTTATAATCCACGTCATTTTAATTTTATTGGACGCAGTTTTAATTTTGTTGCTTAAATGTAAAGCCTAAGGAGCAATATTTTTTTTAAATATTTTTAATTTTTTTTACATATAATCTGTTCGCTAAGATAGTGTCGGTACACCCGGAGGTTCGCTTATTATTTTGCTTTTATTTTATTATTTTTTTACTGTGTATGTTAAATAAATATTTTCTATTCTAAGAATAAAATTGAATATTATTTAATTCTCATTGTTATTGGGATAAAATACGAATATAAATAATAAACACAAGAAGGTAGCGAAGAACCTTCACTACGGCGCTTCGTTTTAAAGTGCCAAATTTTCTTGCAGATGAACGCGGCGACCTTTGATGTCGTGGCGGCGCCTTTGACAAGATACGTTATGTGCCAAGGCGGCGTGACACAAGGGCGACGGTATCTAAACGAACATACTATACTCTATAAATATAATACTATGATTATATGATATTTAATTATAATACTCGTATAACCACCCTTCGCCTACTTTTATGAATCCAAAATATTAAGTCAAAAAATTAATTAATTTCATTTGTCATGTCCTACAGTAATGTTATTATGACAGTCTACAAATTATTTTGAATGTACAAAGAAACATTCTCTGAATGTACCTTTCAGTATTAGAACGTTTTTTTTTTCAGAATAAGCCGAATTCTAATTCGTAATACTGAGCCACATCTGTATTAAATAAATGAGGCTATTTCACATTTAAATAGATTAAGCTGAAAATCTAACTTTGATAAGTTTTCACTGGCACATCGGTGCCGAGGGATAGTGGAGCGTTGAGGCGATTAGAAGGGAATTAACCGAATTATCTGAAGTTTGGATTTGCCATTCAAATGTTCTCATTCGTAGAACTTTCTATTACTCTGCAATCATATTCAAATATCATTCTAGAAATACTTTAAATTTTATGTCGTTTACGATACAGTTAGAGAATCGGTGAGACGTTGATGAAATTAATGTCAACAAAGAGAACCAACCTATCACAGAGACCCAAAATTTAAAATCTAAAAGTCGTCCTCTTCTTCAGCTCATAAAACCTACTTGAACACGAATTAACTGGAAGAAAATGCTAATAGTCATAAATTCCAACCGTTTTAATCCATATTTTGGTTAAGGTTTGCAATAAAAAAAAAATAAGTCAGTAGCTTTAACAGCAAAACAGAACTCTCATATCATTTTATGTTTTGCATTTCGTAGTCTTAATCAAAATAAAAATAAAATCTCTCCTACGTTTTTCTAAACGAGCACATTTAACCTGGTGGTGTAGTATCAATACAAAAACAATTGTACAATTTAAACGTAAATAATTCCATTCAGAATACAACTTCATCGTTATCATTACAGCCTTGATTAATCATAGGCCTCCCCCAAGGAATACCACAAAGCACAGTCCTAAGCCACCTGCATCCACCAACTTCCTGCATCTCTTAGCATGTCATTACTCAATCCAGTGCGGGCATGGCTAGCCCATTGCCACTTACTAGGGCTATGTCGGTTAATCTGGTTATAATGCGGATATCCACATTTCTTAAGTATCAGAGTATATATTTTATTCAATTGTCTAAAATTATTAAAATATATCGGACGAATAAAAATTAATAAATACGATATTCGTAAAACTAAGAATAAAATAATCGTTCGATTATCGTATCAATAGACACTTCCTTTAATTATAAGTATAACAAAATAGTTTGAGTTATATTTTAACAATACAATAAGCAATATAAAACCGGACATTTTTGGCACTAACCTATGACATAGATATTTTTCAAATAATTTTTTAAATATTTTTTCAAATTAAAAAATGAAAACAGACATTTTGAAAAAAAAAGCTACATTATAATTTATCAAAATTTAAACTTTATTGTGTGTTGCTATTATCAATTCGTGCCGCCCGCTAGGTAAAAAGTCTTCTTCAAATTGGGTGTATTGATAGATCAATTTCATACTGTCAATAATAAAAAGATTTGAAACATAACTATGCCACAGGCTTCTAATTCATTTACCTATGATACCCTTTTTTTTTCGGATGGTAAAAGTCATGGTCATCATGGTCTAAGAAGTTAACAGTAATAAATAATAATGTCCTACAGACCGAATTTCGGTCACGGCGATCAGCCTCAACGGAAGCTAGCTATTTGCGTAGGACAGGATTATAGCGCCCGAGTGTATGCGCAAGCACAGGTGCACTCCCTATTCCCTCACCGTAACACCGTAAACCGACGACCGAAGAGAGATCAGGCGCAGGACCAACGACTTTACGTGCTTTCAGAGGCACGGGAATGAGACACCGCCAACTTCCTGACTCCGGGCAGCTACTGAGAATTTCTTGACGGAAAAACTCAATAAATGATATTTTTGACCCGACGTGTCGACGAGGGTTGCGTACCTTATACTCAGAATCACCAAACGGTATTCACTGAAGGTCATACAGGTTTCCGCACCAACCTCGGCACATCCCGATGAGGAGGTGGAGGAAATATATGAGGATATCTCTAGAGCCATGCATTCCTCCAAAACCCATTATACAGTGTTAATGGGAGACTTCAACGCAAAACTAGGCACAAGAGAGAACGGTGAGCTGAAAGTAGGGAAATTTAGATTAGGGCAACGGAACCCAAGGGGCCAGCAGCTGGCCGACTTCATGGAGAAAGAGGGACTCTTTATGATGAACTCTTTCTTCTAGAAGCGGCCCCACAGGAAGAGGACCTAGTCGAGCCCCGACGGTCCGACAAAAAATGAGATTGACTTCATTATGACGACAAGACGGCAACTGTTTAGTGATGTCTCAGTGATCGCGAGGGTGAAAACTGGTAGCGATCACCGAATGGTTCGAGGTACACTGAACCTAAACGTTAAGTTGGAGAGGTGTCGTCTAATGAAGTCAACGCTCTGTCCCTCTCGTGCTCTAATCTAAAGTCCCGAAACCTTTCAGCTCGAGTTACAAAACCGTTTTCAGTGCCTACAAGGTTGCAATGCAGTGGACGATATGAATGACAAGCTCGTGGAAACTGTCCATGCGGTCGGAGCTAAGTTTTGCAAGACCCGCCACAGAAGAACACAAAAATTCTCCGATCACACTCTTAATCTCATGGCTGTTAGACGGGAAATGAAGATGCAGTCTTCAGTAGATTTGATAGCATACAGGCAACCGAACAGACAGATCTCCACATGCATGCGGCGGGACTTACGCAACTTTAATACTGCTCGTATTGAAGAAGCGATTGAGCGGAACCAGGGGTCCAAAGTCTTCGCCAGAGATCTGTCTGCCAGAAAGAGCCAACTGTCGAAGCTGACGACCAAATTGGGCAGCATCGTTTCCGGGACACCTGAAATTTTGAGTGAGATTAAGAGGTTCTTTAGGCAGCTGTACACGTCATCGTTGGAACCACACGCAAGTGTGAGTAACGATCCAAGAGCAAGTCTTATCCAACACTATTCCGATAATATCCCGGACGTCAGTCTGAGCGAGATTAGAATGACTCTCCAGCACCTTAAAACGGCAAGTCCCAGGAAGAGTGTGGAATTACAGCGGAGCTTCTGAAAGCGAGTGGTAAACCGGTACTTAAAGTCCTTCAGAAGCTCTTTAATTCCGTCCTCCATGGTGGCACTACTCCTGGAGCGTGGAGCAGAATTCCGGTGGTCTTGTTCCAAGAAAGGCGACAACGCTCTCTTGAAGAACTACAGACCGATTTCCCTTCTGAGCCGCGTCCACGTGCTGTTTTCGAGTCATTACGAATCGTCTCGCACGCAGACTTGAAGACTTCCATCCTACCAAACAAGCTGATTTCCGAAAAGGCTTTAGTACCATAGACCACATACACACCCTTCGGAAAATTGTACAGAAGACAGAAGAGTACAATCTGCCACTTTGCCTTGCGTATGTGGACTATGAGAAAGCCTTTGATTCCGCCGAAATTTGGGCGGTGCTAAAGTCCCTTCAGCGGTGCCAAGTTGACTGTCGATATATTGAAGTGCTGAAATGTTTGTACAGTAAGACTACGATGGCTATCCGAGTACAGAATCAGAGTACGAAACCTATCCAACTGCAGAGAGGTGTAAGACAGTGTGACGTTATATCTCCGAAACTCTTCACCGCTGCATTGGAAGACGTTTTCAAGCTACTGGACTGGAAAGGATAGGGTATTAACATCAATGGCGAGTACATCACTCACCTTCGATTTGCCGACGATTAGTCCTTATGGCAGAATCGCTGGAGGACCTAAGCACTATGCTCAATGACCTCAATAATGTCTCCCAACGGATAGGTCTTAAGATGAACATGGACAAAACAAAGATCATGTTTAATGTCCATGTCACACATATGCCGGTAGTTGTTGGGAGCACTAAACTCGAAGTTGTTGATGAGTATGTTTACTTGGGACAAATAGTCCGACTAGGTAAGTCCAACTTCAACCGAGAGGTCAATCGAAGGATTCAACTCGGCTGGGCAGTGTTCGGAAAACTATGACACATCTTCTCGTCAGGTATACCGCAAACCCTGAAAGCGAGATTGTACAACCAGTGCGTGTTGCCAGTGATGACCTATGGATCTGAGACGTGTTCCTTCACTGCTGGCCATAAGAGGAAGCTCAGTTGCTCGGCGAGCTATGCAGAGGGCTATGCTCGGGGTTTCTCTACGTGATAAACTTAGAAATGAAGATATCCGCAGTAGAACCAGAGTAACCGACATAGCCCAACGGATTAGTAATCTGAAGGCCAGCCATATAGCTCGAAGAATCGACAACCGATGGGGAAAAACGGTTTTCGAGTGGCAGCCTCGTACCGTTAGGCGAAGTGTAGGGCGACCCCCCACTAGATTGAGTGAGGACCTGGTAAGATATGGAGGAAGTCGATGGATGCAGGTGGCTCAGGACCGTGCTATGTGGCATTCCTTGGATGAGGCCTATGTTCAGCAGTGGACTTGTGAAGGGCTGCAATGATGATGATGATGATTGTAAATACTGCAAAATCCTGTATTATCCTATAATTCAGGTTGATATTAATAGAGATTCGTAAATTTTGTAACGTAATATCGACTTAGTTAGAAGAACTGAATAATAAATAAATATATTTATAAATTACAACCTATACACGACCTACTACTTGAAACGACTTCGTCTGATTTCTGATAGGGTAATTGAGTAATTAGTCAGTCGAAGTTAGTTAGTTCCCTGTGCATGTTGCCTTCACATATCTTAACTATTATATTATTACTTATATTATTATTATTAAATATTATACGAATATTTTAATTATCATCATAAATTCCGGATTATCTCATACGTGAAAGAGCCACGCTGCTGCTATATTATGGTTGTAACACGAATGGGTCGACTCTCACAGAATACCAGCGTAAAATAGCGGCTCAATGCTGCTGTGTTTCGTATGGTGAGTGTAGAGAACGGAGATCCTTTGAAGGAGGTAGTCTTCACGGGTGACAACGCTTCTTCATTTTGATTCTTAATCGAGGATAGATGTAGATGTGTGTGGGCCACAGCATCCACTTACGATCAGCTGGACTGTGTGCTCGTAGAATAAGGGTGACACCCTTATTCTATAAAAAAATCTTAAGGCATGCAGGTTTCCTCACAATGTTTTCCTTATCCGCAAAGGCGGTGATAAATCAGCCTTCAAATTTACAATTAATAATTTCATTGATAACGGCGGGATCGAATCCGGGTAACTCGCGAACTGAGCGACCGCGTAGAGAGCGCTACAACGAACGCTTAGCTACCTAGGCTATTGCAAATTAAATATTTTGTTGGTTTTATAATTCTAAATAATTTGGTGGTTATTCGGAAATAATAAAGAAAATAAAAAAATCTTACTGTAGAAGTAAAATAGTTATATTAAAATTGTTAGGAATTAGGGTAAAAATTAAAGAAAATACGTAGAAATGAGGGTAGAAATGTTATTCTCCCACTCGTTCTAGCAGTATAAAGTATCGCGCAGGCAAATAAGAGAGATTACTATGCCCGTTGGGGTATTCTACTAGTGTCGGCAAGGAAGATCTTGTTGCTGAGAGGCTGCCCTGTGTTACATTGAGGTGGGTGGTGTTGCTGTTGGCTTGCATACTTTAGTGTTATCATGTAATTGGGTCCTTCACATTACACCGGTGTGTGTTTGTGACGGGAACACGTTACGGTTGGTCAAACTGTATTGCTCTTTACTGAATGTATGGTGCAGTGCGCTGTAATGATTGGTCGCGTAAGCAGGAGAGCAAGTTGAGCAATGCTCTCATACCTTTGTTATTTTTGACAATTGGCCTCCAGAATGGTTTCTGATAGTAAGGAGAGTTTGTTACCGAGTAGTGTTCTTTTATTTAAATAATTTTGAGGAAAATTTCTTACAATATAATATAATTTAATAATATAACTCACAAATGCCTATAGTTTTAGTTTATTATTTCAGGCGAATGAAACTCCGTCTCCGGTCGGTAAGCCGATTATTTATACTTTGACCGTTAGAACAGCTGCTACAGTTCAGGCTTCGTCCACAAAAGAGACTCGTGTGTAACGCTCAAATTTCTGATATAAGAATTTAATATAAATTGAAGACGCAAGAAATATTTTTAATTTTTTTTTCAGTTATTTCGGGGTTATGTGAAGTATGCCAACACTCATTGTGGCAGCGCAGCGTTTGCCATAGATGCCACGCTCGGAAGGCGGATTTTCACAGTTTTTTATTTTTTAGACGTTAATAGGAAGACGCTACTGCCCATCTTATGGTTTGTTTCCCCCTGCACCCTCTTATGACACCCACGGGACGATATGGAGTAGTGGATATTCTTACACCTCGAATCCACGGAAATTTGCAATAAAATATAAATTCAATATTTTATAGCAAATATCGAGAAATACTAAAATGATGTGGGGCGGTAAAAAAGGCACCAGAAGGTGCAGGCGCAGGACCGATGTGCTTTCAGAGGCACAGGGGTAAATCACTGCTAACATTCGTTAGTAATTAATATAATGATATTATGTTCAGTGCAGAATGATAGCGGTGTAAGAGAATTGATTACCCTTTGTCGTCCCGTGGGTGTCGTAACAGGCGACTATGCAAAATGACAGTAAAATCTTATGAATTCCTATAAATGACGGCTTAGACGTAAAATATCCAGATCGCTAACGATCAGAAGTGTCAAAAGTGACTTTCAACGAAAATCCTTACTAAATCAGGAAGGATCAATACTTAGGACAAGGACAAGCCAATAGAAGGACAATACTTTACAACATCTTGCGTCCGTTTATTCCGGTCTAAAGAATATAGAGAGCCTGTATAATTGCAAGCTTCGTGGCGTTCATCTTAGTTAAGAGGTGACAACACATCTGTAGCCTTCGTTTTTTTTTAAATTGAACTGCAGTGGCCACTTACTGTCAGGTGGAATGCAGTTCCATGGTCACATCAGTTTTTATAAAAATAAAACAACAATAAATTGTATTTACGTAAGTCATTGCTTGCAGGCTCGATGTAAACGTACGAATATGATATTATATTCAATCACGGAAGTAATTTTGCGATATAGCTGCGTTTGTCAAAGTGTAAACGATTGCTTCGGGAGTCATAACTGGGCGTTATTCGATATACAGTAATTCAAATATCGGTAATGTGGCTAATTTCCCATTATGAGACTCTATTTTTTCTCTCGCAGATTTACAAACAGTTTCATTTTAAATCTGTAATGTTTAAAGTCTATTCAGTTCTGTAAATACCGTTGAACTAATTTAAATAGAACGAAAAAACCAGCCAAGAAATTATTCTAGAAATGTTATAATATATTATAAGGTTCTACAATATCTTTGCACAAACATGAACCGTTTCGATTTATCAGCATATAAAATGAGATTCAATGCTGAAATAACAAATTTAGTTTCAATAATGTAGAGGAAATAGGAATATACCCATAATTTGTATATTTCACAAAGAAATAGTTTGACGAATTAGATATATCTCGGCTTAATGCTATAAAAAAAATTCATCTAGACCGGATTGCGGAGACTAGCCATGTACACAGAACAGGATTATAGTGTCCTAGTGTATGCGCAAGCACAGTTGCACTATCAATTCCCTCACTCTCATAATCTAATGTGACGTTTATTCCACACGACCGAAGAGAGACCAGGCGCAAGACCAACGGATTTGCATGCTTTCCAAGGCACGGGAGGGGGGGGGACCGACAACTTCCTGACTCCGAGCTGATACTGAGTGAATTTCTTGACAAAAAAACCCAATAACTGATTTCTGGCCCGACACAGGATTCGAATCCAGCATTTCAAGATCGGCAACCGCGTTTACGACTACTAGAACAATGAGTCACTCAAAATTTAAGAGGAATATATTCATAGTTTGTTTATACAACAAACAAAAATTGATGAAATACCTAGTCAGGTCATAAGTTCTGTCAAAAACTTTTTATAAAATTAATGATACACTTTTGCTAATTAAATAGAAGTTATATATGAAATGAAAGGTAATTTAATTTAGAATACAATTTATTTACATTATTCAAAATGCCTCCCTATTTTGAATACATGCCCTTAATCGACGCCGCCAATCATCAATCGCAGCACGCACCACACTCATATCTATTTCTGCCGCCGCTTTAGCCAAAGATGCTCGGAGAGATTTCAAATTCTGATGAAGTTTAGCGCAAACTTTCTCCTCCAAATGTTGCCATATCTTATAATCCAGTGGGCTTAAATCTGGACTAGAAGAGGCCAGTCCGATGTCCGATAAAGTCAATTCCATGGGCGGTCAACCAGTTTTGCGTGCTTCGTGCCCTATAAGCTGGTGCAGAGTCCTGTTGGAATATCAATTTCTGTTTTGAACATTTTTAAGAAAGAGGTTCCACTATGTTTGTTAGAACGGTATTTTGGTACACCTCGGCACTGGTTTTACACCTTTTCACAGAATAACACCTCAGTTAAGTCTGAATATGAGACTCAAGCCAAACCATGAGTGACGAAGGATAATGTGCTCGTTGAACCCTCGGAATACGCGTGCTGGCTTCTTCACTGCTGTGGGCATACACCTTATCATTTTGTTTATTATAACTTTCTTCGATGTTAATTTTTTTCATCCGAAAACAAAATTTCGCGGTATTATTTCCGCGTACCGCCGTAACAAAGCGCGGGATCTATCCAGCCTAATTTTTTCAAACGCTCGTTCAAAATGTCAGGTCTTCTTACGATAAGCTCGTAGTCCTAGGTCTTCATTGATCACTCTTTTGAGCGTGGTTCTGCTTAGGCCCATCTGAAGAGCTAAAATTTTTTGTTTACGAACAGGATTTCGTTGGATTCGCGCCTTCACTGCTTTGATGATCGCGGGTGTCCTAACTGTACGAGGTCGGCCGGTCCTCTTACGATCTTCGAAGCTTGAATCTTCAGTGAATCGTTTGATAGTGCGATAAACAAATCGTAGGGTTATTTTCAATTTTTGTAGAATATTGAAAATCTCTTTTGGCGCGTAACCACAGCGGTGCAACGCGATAACCGCTACTCTATCTTCTTTCTTCGACCACTCCATATTTGAAAATGAATGAAAATTAATGTCTTTTTTATTTTCGGCAAGCGCAAACGTTATATTTTTAAAATTGGTGAAGTTCATCTAGCCAGTATTCAAAATTTTAAATAATAAGTTTTGACAGAACTTATGACCCGACTAAGTAGATATGTAGGCGCATCTATAAATTACCGGATGGATCGAGAGTGGGCGGAGAGTTGCGTCGCTCTGGCGGAGTGTCGTATCGATGGTGGCGTGGCAGAATTGAGGGTATATCGAGAACCCCCATTCGTTTGTGCAGCATAAAGTTCACTGTAGGCACCGTGAGCGAGAGATTCCGCCAAAGTCATAAGATAGTATCGGTCTGTTGTGGTGGTTCTTCTGGTGCAGGTGAGGAAGATGGTGTTGCCGAGAGGCTGCTCTGTGTTGTGTTACACTGATATATGTAGTATTGCTGTTGGTTTGCATACTTTAGTGTTACCATGTAATAACGTCCCTCACGTTACATTGGTGTGTGATTGTGGCGGGGACGTGCTACGGTGTGGTCGAACTATGATTGCTCTGTACTGAATGTATAGTGCGTTACGCTGTCTTATTGCTGATAATGATTAATTGCGTAAGCAAGAGAGCAAGGTGAACATCCGCTCTCACACTTTTACTATTTTTAACAATTAACCTTATCCGTATGTATTTCCGAGATCAGAAGCGGGAACTCAGTGTTGTATTTCATATTACCTTATTACATCAGAAGTGGGATCTTGTGATGAAGTTGCGACATATATAATATCTCTGTGTTTATTATAGAACATTAAAAATTGCAAGTAAGGCAGAAAAGCTTGATTTTTAGGGTTTAATTTTAAATTTAACACGGAAACAAATACACAAATGTTATAAAATTTGTTTCACTATGTTATAAAAAGTAGTTTCAAGAGTTCATAGTATAGTTGTTATCAGACACGAATGTTTATTCAGCACATGATTTCAGAATACAAACAAGAAACAGAAACAGAAACTTTTTATTCAATATAGATTATAAATAATACTTATTGAAAGTCACTCTTTGTCTAATTACCACTGGTTCGAAAAAAACCTCTGTCCTGGGAAGAACCAGCAAGAAACCCAGCGGGACTTTTTTTAAATAACAGCTTACAGTCATGTATATTACACAATTAACCACACAAAACAAATTAGAAACAGCCTGGCAGCGAACACCTCATTCCCAGGGGTTATTATCATCCATAAATTCCTTAACATTATAATAACCTTTTTATACAAACTATGTTTAATAAAGTTTTGAATTTTGAGCAGGTCGAATTTTGTATATTTTCTGGGATTTTGTTGTAAGCGCATACATCGCCCCAAGAATGAATTACTGACTCGGTGGAGTCGAGTAACTGGTACTACTAGCTTGTGTTTGTTCCTAGTATTTACAGAATGAACATCACTTATTTTTGTATAACTACTTTTATTTTTGTGTACGTACATTACACTTTCATAAATGTATTGAGAGGCCAAAGTCAATATATTAACTTCCTTAAATTTTTGTCTGAGCGACTCCTTAGGTTTTAAATCATAGATTGCTCTTATGGCCCTCTTCTGTAAAACAAATATAATTTCAGTGTCAGTTGCGTGTCCCCATAGCAAAATACCATACGACATTATGCTATGGAAATAGCTAAAGTAAACAAGTCTAGCCGTTTCCACTGGTAAGATTTCTAATCTTTTTACAGCATATGCTGCAGAACTAAGTCTGCTTGCTAACTTTGATATATGGGGCTCCATTGAAGCTTCGTGTCTAGTGTTATTCCAAGAAAATGGTGGTATCGACAAGACTCAGTTTTCCCCATTTAAAATTACATTAGTATTTAATTGTCTGACATTTGGAGTCATGAACTTCATACATTTCGTTTTATTGCTATTTAAATGCAAGTTATTAACATTAAACCAATTTACTAATTTAGATATAGCATTATTTACTTCGTCATATTTTAATAATTGTCGTTTTAATTTGAAAATTAATGAAGTGTCATCAGCAAATAATACTATATTATGGTTATCCCCTACTATGTAAGGTAAGTCATTAATATATACAAGAAACAGAAAGGGCCGAGAACTGAGCCTTGAGGCACGCCCATTTGTACTATCGACCCGGAAGAGCTCATACTATTAATGACAACTTTTTGAGTCCTGTTACTTAAATATGAAACAATTAATTTCAGAGCATTACTTCTTACACCGTAGTGTTGTGGTTTCCTGATTAATGTTTCATGGTGAACACAATCGAAGGCTTTGGATAGGTCACAGAATATACCCAAAGCATCCTGTGAATTCTCCATGCATTGAAAATATATTTAATCAGCTCAACACTAGCATCAGTTGTCGAGCGACCCTTGTGAAACCGAATTGATTTTATGAAGTAAATTATTAACATTAAAAAATTAACATTTGATCAAGAATAATTTTTCAAAATTTTACTTAGTGTTGGCAGTACAGAAATGGGTCTAAAATTGGCGGGGTCTAATGTACTACCAGATTTAAATAAAGGTATTACTTTACTATGCTTCATCAAATCAGGAAACACACCATATTCGATACTAGTATTAAAAATAATAGCTAGTTGAGGCGCGATTATATCGATTATAGACGCAATAACTTTAACGGAAATGCCCCACAGATCCGCAGTTTTCTTAACATCAATAGTTTTAAAATATTTTACAATATCTTTTGATGATATTTTATGAAATGTAAAATTCTTTGTACACGCATTTACATTTTGTTTAAGCAATGATTCGGCGACGGCAGGAGAATTCAGTGACATAGTGGTTAAGATCGGAATATCCGTAAAATACTTCTCAAAAACCATTGCAACATCCTGATCTGATTCCGTTAATTTGTTGTTAAAACTCAACCGGTAGTTTGAATTGCGAGTTGACCTTACCAGTTTCACTATTAATTATAGTCCACGTCATTTTAATTTTATTAGAAGCCGTCTTAATTTTGTTGCTCAAATGCAAAGACTTGGCTTTGGAGCACACTCTTTAAATATTTTTGAATATTTTTAACATATTCCTAAATTCGACGCTAGGGTTATATGACCTTTCATGGTAAAGTTCATATTTATGGACTCCTACTGTCGCCCATTCATTGAAAGCCTTCCGACTGTTCAAGAACGTTTTAGAAGTAAAAATATTATCAAATTCATTGCAAATAAGTTCAAACACTGTTCCATACAAAAATTTGGATCATTTTGGTATGAAAGTGATGGAAGTTTCTTCACTATGTTACTTCTAAACTTCTCCAAGCGACGTGCATTTACAGGAACAAACACAATTTTCTCATCTACTTGCTTTTTGTGAACATAAGGTAACGAAACTAACTGTCCACAGTGATCAGAACTCAATTTTGAATTATACATTTATGCATCGGCTTAACATTTGTAAAATGTTATCTATACATGTTGCACTACATTCAGTAATACGTTGGCTCTAAAAATAAATTAAAAGACCATATGATTTAAACAATGATCTAAATTTAATATTGGTGGAGGAAGCTTCTAGGAGATTGATATTAAAGTCTCCACATATTACAACAGATTTATTCTGTTTATTAAGCAACAAAAACTTCCTCCATAATTTTTCAAAAGTATTGTAAAAGAGTTAGAAAGCTTAAAGGTTAAAACAAACCCGACTGCGTAAAAACATTACAGGTAAAAAATTAATAGCCATGTCACTTCCACAACCAAGACGAATCTAACGATACCACTTATGCTAAAATCCATCAAGCTGTTTAGGATACAGAGCGTGCCAAAGGAATAGACATACATACATAAACTTGAAAACATTACTCTCCTTCTGGGGCAGTCGGGTAAAATATAACACAATCCAAATATTATGGTACAGTAAGTGGCGCAAATATGAGTCTCTGAGAGATGGCGACATATTTGTGCCATTTACTGTAGAGACTATCGGTCCGTGGGGTCCACGTGCGGTGAAGTTCCTAAAGGAACTCCATCCGAGGCTGGTCGTTTCTGCTGGTGATAAGAAGGCTGGTTCTTTCCTCGATCAAAGGCTAAGTATAGCCATTCAGCGGGAAACGCAGCCAGCGTTCTTGGCACGATACCGCGGGAGTAGGATTGTATGATAATTATTAAGTTACTAGTTTTAGTTTTTTATTATTATAGTTTTTAAGATTGAATTAAAATTAATTGAGTGAATATATAATATATAAATAATGATAAATGATATAGAAAAATGACTAGTAGGCATTTTATGGAAATAATTTTGGGTAAAATTATACTTCACATAAAACCTCAAAGGAAAAATAAATTTTATGCCTGTTGCTTTCTATTGTCATTTATTGAAACGAGAAAGAGCAACTTTAAGTACTTTTTAAATTGACATCGATTTTTATGAGTCGGTCGTTCGTTACGTAAGGTCGTTACTTCCTAGATGTTAAAATAATTAAATTTTTATATTTAGAAATTGAACCTTTTACCTCACGTCTGTTTTTGGAATTTCAAACACCCCACGGAAGTTTTAAGTAACGTTTAGTGGTGGTGTAAGAAAATCCACTACCCCATATCACCCCGTGGGTGTTTTAAGAGGCAACAGAGGGAAACAAACCAGAAGATGGGTAGCAGCGTCTTCCTAATCACAACAAAAAATAAAAATCTGCGGTTACCAACACGCCCACCATGTGTGGCAGCTAGGGCAAAGATCCGTATGAGGTAATCTATTGGAAAGCCTATGTTTGGCCTCAACCAAGAAACAAAATGCAGATGCGCTGCCACCCTTGAGAACCAAGATGGAATGCCTCGTTTCTAGTAAAAGGGTCTTCGGTACTCTAAACTCGCTATACGATCTTAGTCCTCACGGGTGAAAACGCATCTGTATTTTAATTTGTAATCGAGGATAGATGTAGATGTCTATGGGCCACAGTAACCACATACTATGGACTGTGTGTTTGTTTGTCACCCTTATCCAAAAAAAAGTCGTAGTTTTAGCTTAAGTAAAAGAAATAATTTTGAAATATATCCGTTTAATTTGACATCACAATTTAGCGAACATTTAAATTAATGCTTTCCATTAGAAACCCTACTTTTAATCCATCAAAGAAATTAAATTTCAGGATCTCTGGAGTCGCAATTTCATGAATTAGCTACTTATTAAAGCATTTTGCAGGAAATCACTCACCGGCGAATTTTCTCTTAGCCCTTAAAAGGATTTCCGGGCGGCGTTTAGTCCATACAAATTCCTCTGTTTTCTCCCTGGATAATGACTCAAGACCAAATATTTTTTACGATACAATATAATAGAATAGAATAAAATAGAATCATTTTAATTCAATATAGATTACTAAAATACTTACTGAAAGTCAGTTAAGCTTTAACACTGATTCAGAAAAAACTCTGTCCTAGGAAGAACCAGTAAAAATCTTAATATTTATGGTTTAATAAAAAATAAATATTTAAATATTTTGTACAATTATATCTATTTATATCATGGCACAGGTATATAATATAATCTATATATACCCCTGTCGTGTATTTTTTCTATATATTTTTTAACAACCTTCTAAAAAAACTGCTTACTTATCTTTATACCGCCGACAGACAACCAGCAGACAAATGTAACAAACATTCAACTAAAAACATAGTTACAATGCCTTCTCATATTGTCCTTGAAAACATTACCCGATATCGTCCAGTGAGAGCCTTAAGAGAGAAACAAAGAGTA
This sequence comes from Parnassius orleans, assembly GCA_029286625.1. NCBI lineage: Eukaryota > Metazoa > Arthropoda > Insecta > Lepidoptera > Papilionidae > Parnassius > Parnassius orleans. The sequence continues at coordinate 1,880,131 of JAGSMP010000097.1, forward strand.
AGAAACCACGATCTCTTCAGCAGCGTCTTCTAATTCCATCCATTCATTACAGCCTGTAAAATTCCACTGCTGAACACAGGCCTCCCACATAGATTGGCCTATGAAGGGATGTCGCCATAGTTGCCACGCTTTGCAAGTGGGTTGGCAACCGCAGTTTTTATAGGATAGGTTGACAAACGAGCCCACAGTCCACCTGATGGTAAGTGGTTGCTGTGACCCATAGACATCTACATCTTTCCTCATTAAAGAATCGAAATGCGGATGCGTTGTTACCCGTGAGAACTAAGATGGAATGCCTCTTTTCCAGTAAAGAGGGTCTCCTGTTCTCTACACTCACCGTACGAAACACAACAGTGTTAAGCTGCTATGTTACGCTGGTATTCTGTGAGAGCGTGGTCCTTCCCCGGTCTAGCCGACCCATTCGTGCTACAACTGTACTACTAATATAGCTGCAGCATGGCTCTACCACGTAAAATGCAGTTTTTTATTACTGTTCATTATTACTCTGTCGCCTCTTACAACACTCTCTTAATCTTAGGGATTCAAGTAACAACTAAAAACAAACTGCAGTTTCCAACTCGTCTGGCAAGCATGGGGACCATGGCAAATACCCCTCCTATGAGGAAATCTATGAGGCAGGCCAATGTGTAGTAGTAAACTAATGTACGCTGTAACCCTTTTACCACCAAATAGCAGTGCGTGCATTACTGTTTTCCAGTATAAAGGCTGTAAGTCAGTCCTCAAAGGTGACAACGTGTCTGTAACCTTTTTTGTTTGAAGTTGGTAGCTGGTGTCCATGTAGTAGCCACATACCATCAGGTCGCCTGTAAATTTGTTTGTTACTTCATTGTATAAAAAATAGAGATAAGGAGTCCTATTTTTTTTATAGCATAGGTTGACAAACGAGCACACAGTCCACCTGATGGTAAGTGGGTACTGTTGCCCATAGTCATCTACATCTATCCTCAATTAAGAATCAAAATGCAGATGCGTTGTCACCCCTGAGAACTAAGATGGAATGCCTCGTTTCCAATAAAAGGGTCTCCGGTTCTCTACACTCACCATACGAAACACAGCAGCATTAAGCTGCTATTTTACGCTGGTATTCTGTGAGAACGTGGCCCTACCCCGGTCGAGCCGAACCATTCGTGCTACAACCATAATATAGTTGCAGCGTGGCTCTACCACGTAAACCATCCACACACCAAATATTATACCAAACACATCAAATGTTGGGACGAATTTAGGTATCTCTGGACAAAGCTTTGTGGCAGTTTTTTTTAAGAATACTAAGAAACACTAAGGATGAGCTACAATCGTGATGATGATTCTTTCAATTCGGAATACTTTTGACGCAATAAATTAGAAATAAAACTACTGGTTTCATTCCAAAGTTCTTTTTAATTTCAAAGAACACTGCAAGATAGTTCGAATTCATTTCATTTTAAACAGCGTGAAATAATTTGTTCGCTTCACAGAGCAGAGCAATTAATTCGAAATTCCGCCCATTTCTACTTTATCTTAATAACGTAATGGATTTTGAAACACAATGAAAATAAATTTTCTCGATATGAATTGAGTTTTGGTTCCACGCTTTTTTTTTCAAATGTAAAAACGTTTAAAAACAAAGGTTCCAAATACATTCTTTACATTTATCACGTTTGCGAATTTAAATGAAAAGGAGAAAATTAAACATGACAAGCAACAAATTGATCTTAGTATTTTTAACTATGTGATCTCTGGACATATCAGAGATAATTATAACCTCTATATATAAAAATCAATTTCGGTCCGTTAGTCTCGCTAAAAATTAAAAACGGCTCGATCGATTGTGATGATTTTTTGTGTGTGTTTGAATGGGTCCCTAAATGGTTTACATTCCTATTTGGACCTGCTAGGTGGCGCTGAAGTCACCCATGCGAAGGCGGGGCGGATCGCTAGTAAATTATAAAACAAATACATTAATCTCATTATCTACATAAAATATTAGCCAACGCTGTTACTATTCCAGTACATACCGTAACTGTTAGAGCCTATCAAAAGTCCACTGCTGAGCATAGGCTCCGCCGTTGTTCGCTACGTAGGGGGTATATTTGTCATAGTTCCACAATTGGTAGGCTGGTTGGCAACCGCAGTTTTTTAATTTTAAGTGGTTTTTCCCATCTCTTCATTTGTTTCGTTCTGTCGCCTCACGACCTATGGGACTAGAGAATATACTTACGAGTACACCGCCACTACACGGTCCAACTGTTCCAATACATACGTGCATAAAAATGCGTTTATTTCGATGTTGTTATCCATACATACTGTTTGCTTCATCACAAAATTATAACTAAGGTAATAATAAATAAATAAATAATTTTAAATAAGTAATGAAACATTGTATCTTAGTCCTTAGATTAATCAACGCATTTGTAGCATTCTTCGTTTGAAGTTGTCCATGGACTGCATTAGCACTTACCTTCAGGCGGACAGTGAGTTCATTTATCACTTCAGTTTCATAAAAAATATGATACATTATAATAAGTAAATAAAAAGAACAAAATTCTTGTAGTTGAACTCTTTATGCGAAATTTGACATGGTACAAAATGTTATATGAGCATGTGTGTACTTACTAAAAGATGGTTTTTTACTAGGGTGTTGTCATTTATACCGTTTTCAACGCAATTCCTACTCCGACGATGATGCAGTAGCCAGGTGTTCTGACCACTGAGTTATTCGGTAAGTTGTTTGTGAATATTTAGTTCAACTTCGCTGATTAACTATTTAAGTCATAAATATTCTCAAAATGCAGAAGACCGACTATAGAGTATTAGGAACATGATGAATATGCGACTAAGTTCGTGAATGCACAACTTCCTTAAGCTAAGCGATCACAAAGTTTCAAAGGCCAACTTGGTAATGCCGGTTTGGTAATCGGTATTCGTCCGCAGATTTATGCGTGTACTGCATCTATAGTGAACCCTATTTCTGCAAACAACACAGGATTTTTATTTTATATTTAGTGAAATAATTATTTTAGTCAATATCACATTTTGCGGAAAGATCCGAAGCAATAATTTAGGAGCAGAAAGAAGAAAGAAACTTTATTTTGGCAAAAATCATCGACGCACGCTACAATAATCAAATTTAATTTACTTAGATTTAAATAAATTTGATTTTCTACGTAAAAGATACGCCAAAAAGGACATCACTCAGCATACGACAGACGCAACTAATTGTGTCGGTTTTTTTCTCATGTGTCATTGCTAAGCCACAAAATATAAGTTTTTTTAATTAAAAATGGGCTCAATCTTGACCTCAATCTGGCCCGAGGGCAAAGATGAGGTCTACGACGGAGCGAGTTTGCCCAGCAGAAGCCTGTTAACACGCACCTTGAAATAGTCCAGGTTATAGGCACTAGGAAAAACAGAAGCCGGCAGGGAATTTCACTCCTTGGCTGTGCGCATTATGAAAGATGACTTATAGCGCTTAGTGCGAATATTCGGAATGTCAACCAAGTGTGGATGGTAACCTGCAGTACGTCTAGTACTCCGATAGGAGAATGGAGATGACGGTATGAGCTTATTAAGCTCATGGACACACACTCCGAAGTACAATCTGTAGAATACCGACAAACAAGCAAGTTGACTGCGGTGATCTAAGCTGTAAAGCTTAGTTTCCATCAGCGTTTTGTCGCCTCTTGGCCCCTCTTGGCTGTGCTATTATATTGATATTTTGCTGAGCCATCGCAAAGGTGACTACAATACTCTGTGAATGTTCGCACTTGAGCTTTGTATAAAGTTAGAAGCTGTCCAGGCGTGAAGTATCTCTTCACTTTGTTTAGAATACCCAGTTTTTTGATCGCAGTTTGTGCTTTCTACTCAATGCTAGCGCTTAAGTTGAGGTTAGTACTTAACTGTATGCCGAGAAGCTCGAGATGATCAGTAACCTCTACAGATGTATTTCGGAAAGTAGGAGTCAGATCAAACGGACTTCGTTTTGCGGAAAACAGACAGGCCTGCGTTTTGGCTGTATTGAAAGTGACCAAATTGTCGTCATCCCATTGGGAGACTAGACTTAAGGTCGCATTTATCCGCTCCACCATGGCCGCTCTGAATGAACGTATTACTGCCCCTTCGTCTTTTGCACTGAATTTTGAACAGACCCCAGAGGAACTCTGGCATTAATATGCATTGGGTCGGAAGAGCAGCCTACTGTAACTACCCTGGTCAACCGTTCTCTTACTCATAACTACGATAAGATGAACAAAAAAATAACAAATAGAAACGGTTTTTTTTTGACTTTAGAAATTAAAATTTCCTTTTTTAAATGTCCGTGTAAACTTCTACTATTTAAAAATGAGATTCATCTGAGAGAAGTAGAAACGGCGAAAGAAACTTCGCAGTTTTCATCGCATCCTCCTATATCTTAGTGAGTTATGGATCAAAACACAGCATAACATTGATGTTTCCTTCACCGTCGAGCACGCAGCAATCAAAATTACAATTAATAACTTCATTGGCACTAAGAGTATCGAACCCAATATTTAGTTATTTATTTCAAATTTATTGTTAACACTCTTTATAAATAGGGTACAAAGAGCGGACTTAATGCCTGTCGGCATTCTCTGCCGGGCAACCCGCGGAGTGATGAGATTTTGTGGCAGGTGCAATACATACTTACTTTCTATGATATACATTAATTAACAAAATCTATACAAATAGTGTATGTTAATATATAAACAAAACATGTTAAATATATTATACATAACATTATAATACATGTATAGATATACGTTACATAAAATAAAAAAGACAATAAAATTGCAAATAATAAAACACCTAAATATATAAATGTTCGCGTACTATGAAATTTTTACGCCTTCTTTAAAATAAATAAAACTTCACTTGCTACCCACCATATTATGAAAATAACCAGATAACACTATTTACTTCTGCCAGTTTTCTTCGACCACTAAGCCAATGAGAACACAAATTTCGGGGCGTCGGGACGCCACCCTAAATGTTTTATGGCCGCATTTAAGAAGATCGAGGGAATTTTATAGCTGCTGCCACGCAATTGTCGTAATTCATTATTGTGGTCATTTGCTGTAACCGCCCACTTGCTTCAAACGATTTGTTATACAAACATAATATGGTTAATTTTTCTTTAAACCATAATATGACTAATTTCTTCTTTTGCATTTTCTTAATATAATTTTATTATAATTGCTTTCTTATTATAATTTTATTACAATACTGTCTGGTGACGGTGACGAAGCCCTAGATAGTAAGTCACACTGTATTAGGGTTATGGCGCGGAATATTTGCGTTATCGCGATGTAAATCGCGTTATCGCAATGTAATGTGGCCGTCCTTCGTGAATACTTCGTCACTTCAGCAAATTTGCAAGCCAATCGCCTGCTGTCAGTAAATTCTCGCACTTGCAATCATTTTATCGCCATGGACTTCGCTTGTGCGGCCACACTTCACTCTGCTTACAGACATCGTACGTAGCGGATATGTTAAAGTAAATTGGGGTTTGCCACATATTTTCGACAGTGACAATTTTTTTAAATAATGAGAAGATGAATAATTTGATGAGACATTTTGAATAAATAATGCAGGCGTCTAAAGCTGTTCCCTATTGTCAAAAACGTAGTAAAAATAATTATTCGATGCCATATAATATAGAGCGACCGCGGCGTTCATTTTGTGTTTTATGTGTGTGTTTATCACGACAAACTTTACAACGCGCAGTGAGGCCAGGCACCTTCGCTGTATGCCGAAGGCGAAGTTTTATCGCGATAATTCTATCGCGATGTGTGGCCGAGGCATAAGCAAACGCATTTGATGATTTAATACAATTTTATGTCGAAGGTTGAAAAACATCTTAGGATCTAAATATCAGAATTTTTTAACATAATTACGCATTGCTTTTATTTCTCTGATTTATTAATTTTTGCTCATGGTATAGACAGAATGACAATACTGTGCTGTATAGCTTATTTTGAGTTGGTGAACGTTTCTTTGCTGCTGCCCAATATTAACTATAATATATTTTTATTTGTTATAAATATTATTTCTCTTCTTTTCTTTATAATGTTTATCTATATTATTCATTTAAGGGGATGAGTCGCTCGCATCCGTAGGCTTCGACCACCCAACACCAGGCCCACCCCACACGTGTCCCCGGGTGGTGCTAAACAAGCGACAAAGCCGAAAGTACAGAATTGGCTCCTCGCCGCGTGGTAACGGCGTAAAAATACCACCCCTACTTTCGCACCATGAGGCACAAATTAAAAGAAATGGCCCCGAGTTCCCGGCGCCCCTTTAATGGGCAGGTGCGAAGAATCTCCGGGAGAAAACCGGCGACGAGGTTCCGTCACGTTCTGTCTCCTGGAGGCGAAAAGTGGATTGCGGAAGCCCGTCTGCGCTGAATGTATGGAGCAATGAATGATAAGATGGATGAAGTATGCGATATGATGTATGATAGAGGAATAGATGTGTTATGTGTAAATGAGACGAACGGAAGGGAAAGGATGCCACGTATACATGCGCGTACTGGTCTGGGGCAGACGAGACCGAGCGGGCATGCCAGGAGTCGGTATCATCCTTTCAGAAAGAATGGGTCAATGTGAAAGAGTATGAATGTGTAAGCCTGAGACTGCTATGGATACGCAAAAGTGGGCTTAAAGAAGTTGTTTGTTCTAGGGCTCACCCCAGACATGTCTAAGCTCACTTATATCCGAGAGCAGTTTTGGAGATGGTAAGGATGGTGCTAATGAAATGCAAGGGTAATGAAAATATTGTTATATTAGGAGATTTTAATGGAAGGGTTGGCGTGAAGTGGCTTGGTTATGAAAGGATATTGGAAGGTTTGGTGATGAAAGTATAAATGAGAATGGTGAAAGCCTCCTCACCGTATGTGGAAAAGAATCTTTTGTGACGAACACTTTCTTTCGTCATAAGAAGATTCACATGTATACATGGGAAAGAGGTGATGATACTGTAGAAGCATGATAGATTTCATAATTGTGGATGAAAGAATGAGGAGCGCAGTTGTAGATACAAGGGTTTACTGGGGTCCAACGTAGGGACGGATCAGCATTTGGTCTTATGCCGAATTAATGGTCTATTCAGACGTTGGCGGCATCGGACATCTGTGTCTACCACTGCGTTACAGCGTATAAGATCAGAGAGGTTACAAGATGAAGGTGCAAAAGAGAAGTACAAATGTAGACTGAGAGAAAATATAAGTGGTATGGATGAATTGTGTATGAATGATTTAGACTTGGAGACTGTGTGGTATAATATCAAGAAAGGTTTGGTGGATGCGCTACCTAGAAGTATGTGGTGTAAGTAAGAGAACGAATGAGAAAAATTACACTTTATGGTGGGATGATGAGGTACGGATGGCAGAAGCAAAGAAGAGAGCATGGCTAGATTTACTAGCAACCAAGGCTAGTTATTCTAGCGGTATGAATGATGATATTGAAAGAAAAAAGGCAGTCTTTAGACATCTAAATAAGAGAGTAAAAGAAGTAGTTGAAAGGAAAAAGCAAGAAAGAACGGAGAAGAATGATAGAAGAATATCGGATAACTTCCAGGCAAATATTTAAATGTTCTGGAAACTCGTAAGAACTGCCAGGGACATCAAAACAGCCTAGAATGGATGCTATACGAGACCAGAATGGCTGTATTCTAAATGACGAAGTGTCGAGTTTAAGGAGATGGAAGGAATACATTGAAAGCGTTTATATGAGTGATGAGACGTTTTAATTAAATGAAATAGAAATTCCGAAAGAAGAGGAAAGAGATAGAGAGATAAGTATAGATGAAATAATGAAAGCAATGAAAAGTATGAAAGCAGGTAAGGCAGCCGGATATGATAGAGTATCACCGAAATGTTAAAGGCTGGAGAGGAAGTGGTGGCAGACCTGCTGTACACTTTGTTTAATTTATGTTGGGAACTTAAGCGGGTACCGGGAGACTGGTGCAAAGCCGTGATAGTCCCACTATATAAAGGAAAAGGATCGCAGCAGGACTGTAAAAACTACCGTGGTATCAGTCTTCTTAGCATTGTGGAAAACTGTATGCTAAGGTACTAATTGAAAGAGTTATGAAAGATACTGATGGAAAATTTGGGATGCAAGCGGGATTTAGAAAGGAATGGGATGTACGGATCAGGTCTTTTCCATGCGCATGATCGCGGAGAAGTTTTGGCCAAAACCAAAAGTTTTTGTGCGTTCGTGGACTTGGAAAAGGCTTATGATAGAGTGACAGGGATGTATTATGTCAAACACTGAACTCATTTGGGTTGAGTGCTGGTTGATACAGGCATTGAAGTCTCTGTATAGGGACTCCAGTGCTTGTGTCAGGATCAACGGGGCCTACTCGGACTGGTTTGGCATCCATAAAGGGGTCAGACAGGGCTGTGTGGCTTCCCCGTGGCTGTTCAACCTATTTATGGACAGTTGTTTGGAAAATCTGAAAGTTGAAGAATGCGGGTTAAGAATGGGTGAGTTAACCGTCAAATGCCTTTGTACGCCGATGATCAAGTCATACTCGCGTCGTCGGCGGCCGAGTTGCAATGATGGTTACATTAATGAACATTTCATTAAAAGAAAGGGGAATGAAAGTGAACGCAAGTAAGACGATAGTTATGGTCTTTGAAAGAGAAGAAAGTAAAACAATATGTGAAATAAGAATAGAAGGGGAATTGGTCGAGCAAGTAGATGAGTTTGTGTATTTGGGATGTGTATTTAGCAGGGATGGTAGGTATGATAAGGATAAGGTGCTTTAGTTATTACGAAAATGGGGAATTCGATATTTACACATTATGACTAAACTAGGCAATATTTTTGCTCTGGTAAATTTATTCTAGACGCATTTAAGAAGATCGAGGAATTTATAGCTGCTGCGCACGCAATTGTCGTAATTCATTATTGTGGTCATTTGCTGTAACCGCCCACTTCAAACGATTTGTTATACAAACATAATATGGTTAATTTCTTCTTTTGCAACCATAATATGACTAATTTCTTCTTTTGTATTTTCTTAATATAATTTTTATTATAATTGCTTTCTTATTATAATTTTATTACAATACCGTCTGGTGATAAGTGGTGACGAAGCCCTAGATAGTAAGTCACACTGTATTAGGGTAATGGCGCTGAATGTTTGCGTTATCGCGATGTAAATCGCGTTATCGCAATGTAATGTGGCCGTCCCTTCGTGAATACTTCGTCACTTCGTGCAAATTTGCAAGCCAATCGCCTCGCTGTCAGTAAATTCTCGCACTTCAAATCATTTTATCGCCATGGACTTCGCTTGTGCGGCCACACTTCAGTCTGCTTACAGACATCGTGCGTAGCGGATATGTTAAAGTAAATTGGGGTATGCGACGTATTTTCGACAGTGACAATTTTTTGAAGTAATGAGAAGATAAATAATGAGAATGAGAAATGAGAAATGAGAAGATGAGACATTTTGAATAAATAATGCAGGCATCTAAAGCTGTCCCCAGTAGTCAAAAACGTAGTAAAAAAATAATTATTCGATGCCATATAATATAGACCGACCGCGGCGTTCATTTTGTGTTTTATGTGTGTGTTTATCGCGATAAACTTTACAACGCGCAGTGAGGCCAGGCACCTTCGCGGTATGCCGAAGGCGAAGATTTATAGCGATAATTCTATCGCGATGTGTGTGGCCGAGGCATAAGCAAATGCGTTTGATGATTTAATACAATTTTATGTCGAAGGTTGAATAAAAAACATCTTAGGATCTAAATATCAGAATTTTTTAACATAATTACGCATTGCTTTTATTTCTCTGATTTATTAATTTTTGCTCATGGTATAGACAGAATGACAATACTGTGCTGTATAGCTTATTTTGAGTTGGTGAACGTTTCTTTGCTGCTGCCCAATATTAACTATAATATATTTTTTATTTGTTATAAATATTATTTCTCTCTTCTTTTCTTTATAATGTTTATCTATATTATTCATATAAGGGGGATGAGTCGCTCGCGTCCGTAGGCTTCGACCACCTAACCCTAGGCACCCTACACGTGTCCCCAGGTGGTGCTAAACAAGCGAAAAGCCGAAAGTACAGAATTGGCTCCTCGCCGCGTGGTAACGGCAAAAATACCACCCCTACTTTCGCACCATGAGGCACAAATTAAAAATATTTGAGTTCGGCGCCCCTTTAATAGGGCAGGGGTGCGATGAATCTCCGGGAGGAAAACCGGCGACGAGGTTCGCCACCGTCACGTTCTGTCTCCTGGAGGGGCGAAAGTGGATTGCGGAAGCCCGACTGGCTACGCTGAATGTATGTGGAGCAATGAATGATAAGATGGATGAAGTATGCGATATGATGTATGATAGAGGAATAGATGTGTTATGTGTAAATGAGACGAAACGGAGGAAAGGATGCCACTACACATGGCATGTATACCGCGTACTGGTCTGGGGTAGACGAGACCGAGCGGGCATGCCAGGAGTCGGTATCATCCTTTCAGAAAGAATGGGTCAGTGTGTGAAGAGTATGAATGTGTAAGCGAGACTGCTATGGATACGAATGAAAGTGGGCTTAAAGAAGTTGTTTGTTCTGGGGTCTACGCCCCAGACATGTCTAAGCCACTTATATCCGAGAGCAGTTTTGGGAGATGGTAAGGATGGTGCTAATGAAATGCAAGGGTAATGAAAATATTGTTATATTAGGAGATTTTAATGGAAGGGTTGGCGTGAAGAGGCTTGGTTATGAAAGGATATTGGGAACGTTTGGTGATGAAAGTATAAATGAGAATGGTGAAAGCCTCCTCACCGTATGTGTGGAAAAGAATCTTTTTGTGACGAACACTTTCTTTCGTCATAAGAAGATTCACATGTATCATGGGAAAGAGGTAATGATAGAAGCATGATAGATTTCATAATTGTGGATGAAAGAATGAGGAGCGCAGTTGTAGATACAAGGGTTTACCGGGGGTCCAACGTAGGGACGGATCATTACTTGGTCTTATGCCGAATTAATGGTCTATTCAGACGTTGGCGGCATCGGAAATCTGTCTACCACTGCGTTACAGCGTATAAGATCAGAGAGGTTACAAGATGAAGGTGCAAAAGAGACGTACAAATGTAGACTGAGAGAAAATATAAGTGGTATGGATGAATTGTGTATGAATGATTTAGACTTGAGACTGTGTGGTATAATATCAAGAAAGGTTTGGTGGATGCAGCTACCGAAGTATGTGGTGTAAGTAAGAGAACGAATGAAAAGAAAATAACACTTTATGGTGGGATGATGAGGTACAGATGGAAGTAGAAGCAAAGAAGAGAGCATGGCTAGATTTACTAGCAACCAAGGCCAGTTATTCTAGCGGTATGAATGATGATATTGAAAGAAAAAGGCAGTCTTTAGACATCTAAATAAGAGAGTAAAAGAAGTAGTTGAAAGGAAAGCAAGAAAGAACGGAGAAGAATGATAGAAGAATATCGGATAACTTCAGGCAAATATTTAAATGTTCTGGAAACTCGTAAGAACTGCCAGGGGACATTCAAAACAGCCTAGAATGAATGCTATACGAGACCAGAATGGCTGTATTCTAAATGACGAAGTGTCGAGTTTAAGGAGATGGAAGGCATACATTGAAAGCGTGTTTATGAGTGATGAGACGTTTGAATTAAATGAAATAGAAATTCCGAAAGAAGTGGAAAGAGATAGAGATAAGTATAGATGAAATAATGAAAGCAATGAAAAGTATGAAAGCAGGTAAGGCAGCCGGATATGATAGAGTATCACTCGAAATGCTAAGGGCTGGAGAGGAAGTGGTGGCAGACCTGCTGTACACTTTGTTTAATTTATGTTGGGAACTTAAGCGGGTACCGGGAGACTGGTGCAAAGCCGTGATAGTCCCACTATATAAAGGAAAAGGATCGCAGCAGGACTGTAAAAACTACCGTGGTATCAGTCTTCTTAGCATTGTGGGAAAACTGTATGCTAAGGTACTAATTGAAAGAGTTATGAAAGATACTGATGGAAAAATTTGGGATGTGCAAGCGGGATTTAGAAAGGGAATGGGATGTACGGATCAGGTCTTTTCCATGCATGATTGCGGAGAAGTTTTGGCAAAAACCAAAAGTTTTTGTGCGTTCGTGGACTTGGAAAAGGCTTATGATAGAGTGGACAGGGATGTATTATGGCAAACACTGAAGTAATTTGGGTTGAGTGCTGGTTGATACAGACATTGAAGTCTCTGTATAGGACTCCAGTGCTTGTGTCAGGATCAACAGGGCCTACTCGGACTGGTTTGGCATCCATAAAGGGGTCAGACAGGGCTGTGGCTTCCCGTGGCTGTTCAACCTATTTATGGACAGTTGTTTGGAAAATCTGAAAGTTGAAGAATGCGGGTTAAGAATGGGTGAGTTAACCGTCAAATGCCTTTTGTACGCCAATGATCAAGTGATACTCGCGTCGTCGGCGGCCGAGTTGCAAGTGATGGTTACATTAATGAACATTTCATTAAAAGAAAGAATGAAAGTGAACGCAAGTAAGACGAAAGTTATGGTCTTTGAAAGAGAAGAAAGTAAAACAATATGTGAAATAAGAATAGAAGAATTGGTCGAGCAAGTAGATGAGTTTGTGTATTTGGGATGTGTATTTAGCAGGGATGGTAGGTATGATAAGGATATAGAACGACGAGTGAACGCAGGAAATAAAGTAAATGGGGCTCTACACTCTGTTGTGGAAAGTCAGAATGTGTCCAAAAGGCACGTATGGCAATTCACAATGCTGTGTTAGTCCCTACTTTAATGTATGGTAGTGAAAGTTGGGTGTGGCAGAAGAAGCACGAGAGTAGAATAAATGCTGTAAAATGCGGTCATTAAGGTTATGTTGGGCTGAATCTGAATGACAGAGTGAAATTTTTTTTTTTTTTTTATAGAATAAGGGTGACAAACGAGCACACAGTCCACTTGATGGTAAGTGGTTGCTGTTGCCCATAGACATCTACATCTATCTTCGTTAGCAATTTAAATGCAGATGCGTTGTCAGCCGTGAGGACTAAGATAGAATGCCTCCTTTCAGTAAAAGGGTCTCCGGTTCTCTACACTCACCATACAGAAACACAGCAGCATTAAGCTGCTATTTTACGTTGGTATTCTGTGAGAGCGTGGTCCTTCCCCGGTAGAGCTGACCCATTCGTGCTACAACTATACAATTAAGCTGCAGCATAGCTCTAACACGTTTAAACTTTTGAACTGTTTTTGAATTGTTGAACTGAGCATGAATTAACGAATCTAAACAAAATCGAAATTAATACTTATAACTTAAAATTAAAAATGCTGTACAACCGACTTCAATTTAAATTATTAATGACTACTCAAAAACTATTAGCCACACCTTGATAAAATTTATATGGGACCACATTAAAAGTACTAGCTTTCAAATAAAAAAAGAATCATTGAAATCGGTTAACCTAGAAAAACGTTATGAGGTAACACACATAAAAAAACATACAGTCGAATTGAATACCTCCTCCTTTTTGAAGTCGGTAGAAAATGCACTCACTATATTTCACGAAGATCTACTCTTTCTGCCCGGAATTTCGGGAAACTTTTCTTGAATAATCGTAAAAGGTACTGAGACCTACCTATCCTTAAAATAAAACAAGTATGAGGTTAACTAGGCCTTTTATTGATCCACTATTTCTTCCCGTGGGTGTCGTAAGAGGTAGAGTGAAATAAACGAGGAGATGGGCAGCATCATCTTCGTAATAACATCTAGAGCATTAACACTGAGGTTACCAACCCACTTGCTAAACGTGGCAACTATGGCAAATTTCCCTCTATGAGGTAATCTATGGGGAGGCCTATGTTCAGCAGTGGACCTTTGATAGGATTTTAATATTATAAAAAAATATTGACTGCCTCGTTGGTCTGGTGGTTGTAAACGCGGTTGCTGATCATAAGGTTGCGGGTTTGAATCCCGGGTCGGCCCAAAAATCAGTTATTGGGTTTTTCTGTTAAAAAATTCTCAGTTGATCCTAATTCAGGAAGATGGCGGTGTTTTAACCCCGTGCCTCGGAAAGCTTGTGAAGCCGTTGGTCCTGCGCCCGATCTATTTCTGGTCGTCTCGGATTGCCATCCCATCGGACTATGAGAGTAAATGAATAAAGTGAGAACCTCTGCTTGTGCATAGACTCGCACACTATAATCCTGTCCTCCGTAGATGATCAGGACTACAGATGGACAGGACATGAACAGGCTATCCGTTGAGACTGGCCGTCGTGACCGAAATTCGGTCTGAAAGAGATTATTAATCAATTAATTATTTATATCATTTTTATCGAGTGATAATAAAGGCAAGTGTAAATTCTACAGGTTTTGTCTTGAGTTTGATTTTAAACCTATTAGTGGTCAACAGACCTATTCGCACATTATGTCGTATGTTTTATAGGCCTTGGTATCTCTTATAAAAAAGCTATATTATAGTTTACGAAGAAATGTACTACCAAGTGACTATCAGTTTGAAGTCAACGAAGTTAGTGAATATACCTGCTGACCGGGATAGTTGCTGACCATAAATTACATAGGCGGACAACCTTAAAAATATTCCGAAAACTATTTATTGCAATTCTAAGTTGCCACCTTACATGCTTAATAATTATGAGTGATAAATTATCATGAAATTAAAAAGTATCATTTTAGGAATATGAATAGTTCGCTAATGGCACTACACATTTTACAAATGAGAGGTTGGTTTTTAAATGGTAGATGTATATTGGTTTAAAGCATGCACCTACCACTAGGTGGACTGTGTGCGTGTTTGACAATCTTACTTGTAAAAAAAAAGGTAGAAAATGCGGGATTATGTCCGTGTTTTGAACTGATTAATATTCAAATAACCTTTACTTTCTAAGGAAATAAATCAGTTTGAAGGGAATAACGGTTCTATCAGAGAGTGTACTTCCATCCGAAAAACGGTCAAACCCAAAACACTTCCAAATGTCTTGGAAAGATAAAAAACGAAAAGGCAAGGAGGAATGTTAAATCAATTTTATAACTTTATTAAGTCACAAAGTTTTGCATGTTTGTTTACTTAAGTTTTTTCATTCATGGTCATTTTATATTACGAGTATGTATTGCAACTCAATCAACAACAAAGATAACATCATTTTCATAACGTTGTGGTCAGGCTTCCGATAGATGGCGGTACCGTTACCGGTACCGTTACAGCCTATTAACTTTAAGCCTCCGCCACGGATTGCTTCATAGCGGGGATGTTTGCCATAATTGTCACACTTGGCAAGCGGGTTGGCAGCACAGTTTTTTTTTAAAATTAAATTACAAAATACTAGGGACAACAAATAAGCAATATTTCTAGGATGCGGGTGAAATTGGGTAGGGTAGTATTTATGGGGCAGGCATGTTCAGTAGTGGACTAAGGTAGGCTGTAACGATAACCCTATGTAATATGTATATTGTACTTTTTTCCTCGTTGTTTTCATTTATTTATATTATACCTTGTTTTGTTGTTTTTTTTTTAATACTAGCAATGCTATTAACATTACTTATGATTCCTCTAACCACTCCTGGTAAGCTTAAAATGCATATGTTAGGAGCAGTTTATAACAGTAGTCGAATGGCGGATTCAAACCCACGATCTTTTGAGTACGCGGTCGGCACCCTGCCATTAGGCTACTGTCGCTTAATACCTTGTGTTGTGTGTAACGAACAAATCATTATAATTCATTCATTTATACAGCACCTAATGCGGAGACGGGCATAAGCTTCAATGGTGCGAAACGTTTGGTACTGCGATCGTCAAGCGTGACGATTAAGATTAAATAAATGAATAAAATAAATAAATAAATAAAAAATCAACTGGAGAGGCCCATGTCTCCGTCTCCGACTTTTACTGCAGTGACTTTAACGAACTGCTAAAGAGAAGGATACTGATAAGCTATTTAAAATATTGTTTTTTGTTATATCGGATCTGTCTGCACAGAAATAAACGATTTCGTTTTACGGAAAAAATTAGCAGTACACGAAGACTGAATCTTAATGAAGTTCCGTTTGAAAGTTAGCGGAGACGTTTCATTATAAGTCAAAGAGTAAAACATTTGGACGACGTTTTGTCTTTCAAATATTCGGGCAAAACATTTAATTTACTTGTGCATATAATGATCTGTTATCATTTGGTAAATTAATTATTTTCGGAGAAAAAAATCAAAGAAACCAAACCAAATCTTCTATAAAATTTATATAAAATGTAAAATATATTTGGAACTGCTCCCCGCGACTTCGAACGCGTGAAATTTATTACGATTGGATTTCATGGGTTTTAATTTTGTTGCACGAAGCCCTAATTCTTTTTCAAGTTGCCTAAGTTACTCATAAAATCAGCTAGCTGCCAGCAAAAATCCCGTCATAATCGGTCCGGTCATTTCGAAGATTAGCCGAAACAAACAGACATACAGACAGACAAACAGACAGAGAGACAGACAAATATTTCAAAAAAAATTTTTTGATATAAGTACCGTATAATATACTTTCATATGCATCTAGTAAAAACCTGTTTTTTAGACATAACAAACAGACACTTCAATTTCATTTATTTGTATAGATGTACTCATTTAATACATTGCCATACAGAATACAGATACAAAATTTTGAGTCACTTATCGGGCTAAAAAGCAAGCAATACACATTTACAAAATTTCATTAAAATCGGTTGAGCGGTTTCGGAAATTAGCATGAACAAACATCGTGAGATCGTGACACGGGATTGTTATATATTAAGAACATGATAGAATCTATATTGAATATAAATTATTCCAATCTTTTTTATATGAAAAGGCTTTGACTTACGAGAGCGCTCAGCAACGTCGACCGCGCAGGTTGCGTACACTGTCCCAAAGTTGTATTTAATTCGTTTTACTCGATTAAAGTGAATTATAAAGTGATAAATATACACCAAATTATCAATACAAGTGTTTTCAATAGAATGTGATATAAGTGTCTTCTATAACTCATATCGTTCTCGTAAAATCAGCAAATTAAATCAACTAATTTCTTACAACTGACAAAGTAAGTGTTAATTGCTACTGCTTTATGAATCATCTCAGCACGTCTTGTAACATCACTCCTACCTACGACGACGGGTATTGCTGACCCACAATAATAGCGGGCGTTCTCGCATAAAACATCGGATGCATGACCATTGACATAGTTGTATGGCTGAGAGTTCGCTAAGCAAACAGAACCGTAATATTTTTAAATAAAAATGCAGTCAGGGCGGTCATGGCGGATGTGTCATGCAAACGTTAACTGCGTATATTATATTCGTATAACTATGACAAATTAATTTTACAAGTGCTAAAATACTTTCAATAGTGACAGTGAACTCTAACCACCACGTGTAAGTGAAATTATACCGTTTCAAACAACCAGTGATTATATAAATTGCTAATAAACATACAGTATACACAACAGTCATTAATAATAGCTAAAATATCATAGTTCTTAACAATAAAATAAGTTTATCGTGATATATGAGTAAAATCAAGCACCTTCAACCGACACTTCGTAAGTTTAAAAAAAAAAAAAAAAAAACACTAAACAAATTGTACTAATATTAAAGAAAGACTTTGATTTTAATACTGACGGTGAATCGAAAAAGTATCCGACGACAAAATTACCGGTCTAATTACAAACAGTGAGCGTTTGAAAACATACACAGCATACTACTCAAATTCGCCGATATAGCTTAATGTAGTGATGGCGTAATGGTTTCGCCGTTCGGCATCTCACTCGATTACTGAAGTGTTGACGGTTCAAAACAAGTCGGACAAACAAAGCGTATCTTTTTCTACATCTTCAACAAACATACAGATTTTATAACATTATCACTTTTTAAAGGAGACAGATAACAAACGACACAAGATTGAAAACGAATACATAGAATCAGTAAAGAACTGCGACATCTATCGTAAGAAAATCCTAAAATATTTAAAATTATATATAATATTAACGTTAAACTTCTATGATGCCAAACCAAAGTCTTTCAAAAAATAGCAGCCGTAAGATGTCATCACTTGTAAGTTGTAATAAATGTAAAAAACCTATTGAAGCTAAAAATTCACTGCTATGTTTAATATGTAAAAAGTATTATGAATTTGACTGTATTGGCTATTCTGAAAAACTTTATCGCTTAAAGGATATAGAAAGTAGAAAAAATTGGAAATGTAAAGCATGCAAGCAAATGTCTACTGGGCAATCTACACCTACTAGTGATCCATCCTACGTTACATTTAGAAAAAAATACTCACATAGTTCGAGTGGAAATATGACACCTACAACAGTGGTAGCAAAATGATTGAATCGCCGATAAATGACTCCACATATTAACCACTCTTCACTCATCAGACGATTCCCAGGTTACACCTAGTCAAATATTATCACGGAGCTATGACTTCACAATTACTGATTCTATTACGGTGCAGGAAATGAAGGACACTATAAATAATTTACGGTCAGATCTCGCAAGTACGCAAAATGAGCTGGATAATACTATAATTGAGAACAACGACCTTCGGAGACAAATCACAAAATTAACACAAGAAAATAACCTACTCAAAACTCTATGTCAATCACCAATAAAGGATATCCAAATGAAACACCAAAACATAATAAAAGAGAGAAAAATATTCATTCTGCTCACTTCAAAGTTTTATATTCGCCAACCGCTTCTACGCCCTCAAAATTATCTGAAAGTAAAAAAATAGAAAAGGTATTTGATGCGGAGACAGCTATTATCTTAAAAGAAAGGATTTCGGAATTAGAAAAACAATTAAAGAGCGCTGAAAACGAAATCAAAATTCTTAATGAAAAAATTCAAATGCTGCAACATAAAATATCGTCAAAAAATGTAGGGTCTTCAATAAAACTTACACAAGACTCTAATACGGTAATTTCAGACATCAGAAAACAATATGATAACTGCGATAAAATATTTATCTTTGGCACACAACAATGCATTGGGCTAGCCTCTGCTTTAATACGCTCAAGAGCAAATACGGCCTATGAAAAATATACCATTTACTCGGAAATAAAACCATATGCACTTACGCCTGATGTGCTAAAAAATATCCCAAAATACACAAGTAGCCTCGAACGATAAAATTATAGTGTGTGTGGGAGAAAATGATTACGACTTGAAAATACTATCTTCACAAATATGCACATTAATTAACTGGTACAAGTTAAATAGTATACTAGTCTTAAGTGTGTTTAAAAATAAGTACATATATGTTAACGATTTAAATAATACTTTAGAAAATATTTGTAATAAATTTGAAAACTGTCATTACGTGAATTGTATGTCCAATAACTTATATTCTATGTGTAAATCAATAAATTCCGTAATTGACTATATCGATTATAAGAACAAATTTCTAAGTGCCAAGCAATTAAAAAAGTTTGTACTACGCTGTAATAATAAATCGATATTATTATCTGATAAATCCAGCAGCTCCAAATATAAAAAAGGAACAATTCCTATTATTTTGCTCGAATGCAATCGAGTATAACTGTTTCAGGGTGACTAATATTAATAATTTTGATGATATAAATACCGGGCCTAAAGGTACAATACCGTATTACTTTAAACTATTAAATAAAAACCATCTTTTTCGTGAATAATAATACTACAAATAAGATGCTTTTAAAAATATTACACCAAAATATTGCTAGTATATTACCAAAACAAGGTGTATTAGTGTTAACATTGGATGAACTAGATAAGGCAGAAACGCCCCAGATGTTATATGTCTTTCAGAAACTTTCTTGCGTACTGATCATGAAAATACCTAAACATTAATAATTACGAATTAGCCAGTTCGTTCTGTAGGGATGAGTCTAGAGGCGGTACATGTATTTTAGTGAAGAAAGATATTGCATATAAAAAATTAAATAAGATAAATAGTTTAGCAACGCAAAAGTTATTTGAAGTTTGTGGTATTGAGATTCCTCTTTATAATTTGCTAATAATTTGTCTCTATAGGACTCCTCTACAGACGCAATTCTGTTTTTGGACAAGTTAGACGGAATGTTACGTGAAATATGTAAAAACAGTAATCCCAATACTAAACTTGTAATTACTGGTGATTTAAATATTAATACTCTTAAACCAGGAAAAGCCAATACTTATCTTCATGATTTATGTCTTAATTACTGTCTTAAATTTCATATCAATGTACCAACTAGAAAAGAGACATGTATAGACCATATTCTAAGTAATATAGAGAATGCGTCTGCAACAGTATTGCCTTTGTTTCTATCAGACCATGACACAGCTCAGTTATTAAGCTTCCAGGTTCAACAAAATAAATCAATAAATAAGATATGTTTTAAATACAAAAGGATTATAATTTAAGTAATGTTCGAAAATTCAAGGAATGTCTAAATAATCTATCAGTGTGAAACATATTTAGAAACTGACTTGAACATTGCATTTAATAATTTTTATGATTTATTTTGCTTGTTTTATAACCTATGTTTCCCAAGAATAAAAATACCAATACAAAACAGTAATCAAAATAATTGGATTAGTATAGGCTTGAAAAATAGTTGTAGAACAAAAGAGCACTGCAGTACCGATATTATAAAATAAAACTAAAATAAATAAGGATACTTATAAAAATATTATTATTATTAAAAAATGTATCTACCAATCCAAGAAGAATTGTAATATAAAATTTATAAGTAAGAGTAAAAATAAATGCAGGGCAACATGGTCCGTAATAAAAAAAGAAATTTCAAATACAAAATTTGATAATATTAAAGATCTAAAAATAAATGATAAAAACCTAACGAACCCTTACGATATAGCGACCGCTTTTAACGACTATTTTATTGACATGACTAACTTTATTATAACTAATAATGATAACATGGAAAATATTACTCCTAAAAATACAATATCACTATCAAACTCAATGTTTCTTAAACCCATGTCGAAAGATGAGGTGAGTAAAGAGATCATGTCCTTAAATAACACTACCTCGGAAGGTTACGACGGAATTAATACCAGAATAATTAAAGCTTGCGTATGCGAACTTGTTGACATTTTGACTTATTTAATTAATTTATCATTTGTGACAGGAAAATTTCCCGACAATTTAAAATTTCAACTGTAAAACCATTGTATAAAAAGGTAAAAAGACGATATCATCAATTATCGACCGATTACTCTGATACCTATAATATCAAAAGTTTTTGAAAAATGTTTTTATAAGAGATTAATGGAATTTTCTGAGAGGTTTAACATAATCAAAACAGAACAATATGCCTTCCAGAAAAAGAAATCTACAACGCTAGCAACTTTTAATCTTATAAAAACAATAATTTCTAGCATAAATAATAACCTACTAACAACAGGATTATTCTTTGATTTAAGTAAAGCCTTTGACTTCGTAACACATAGTTTTCTTTTAAGTAAATTAGATTTGGTTGGAATTAGAGGGATAGCTCTACAGTGGATTTCATCTTATTTATCAAATCGACGGCAGTGTGTCGTTATTGATAAAATGGTAAAAAATGAAATATTATCCTTCTCATCTAAGTACAGAGAAAATAAATACGGTGTTCCGCAAGGTAGTGTTTTAGGGCCGGTATTATTTCTTTTATACATAAATGACATAACTCTGGCGACAAATCACAAATGTATATTGTATGCGGACGATATTTCCGTAGTTGTAACATCTCAAAAAAACAGTAATTCATTACAGAATCATGAAAAGAAATAAATGACACAATTGATAATATAACTAATTGGCTGCATACACAATTTGAAAATTAACCTAGATAAATCAAATTACATACATTTTAATAAAATAAAACTAATTCTAGTCTAAATATCAGTAAAATTAAGGAAATAGAACAAATTAAATTTCTTGGGGTAATTATAGATCGAAATTTGGACTGGAAAATACATATAGATGACCTATGTCAAAGTTAATCGTTTTGTGTATGCACACGTACCATAAAAATGTAACTAATAAAAACGGCCCTACTATGCTATCGGGCGTATATTGAATCTATACTTCGATATGGTATAATAATGTGGGGTAATAGCATAGATTGGCGTAGGGTATTTATCGCACAAAAGAAGTGTATAAGGACGATATGTGGTATCCCAACTAGAGAATCCTGTAAGCCAATATTCAAAAATCTATCTTTACTAACTATGCCCTCGTTATATATTTTGAGATAGGTAAATTTGTAAAACAACATACATATTTATTTAAAAGTCATCTGATATTAATCCTAGGCTTAAAAATCCAAATAAATTAGTTCTAAGCGAAGTTCGAAGTCAGCTAAATATAGTAAATGCTGTTTATCAATGTGTGTACGTATATACAACAAAATACCTGATGAAATTAAAACACTACATAATATGAACCTATTTAAAAAAAGATTGTACCATTGGTTAATTGACAAAAATATTTATGACATTAATGAATTTCTGACACTTTAAACCAGATTTTGACATTGTAAAACATAATTATAATTTAAAAAAAAAAATGTTTAATTTGTTAATTTTAATAATATATAGGTTATCTTGATTTAAATGTAATTTGCATGGTATATTGTATTAAAATAGCAAAACATGTGGGCATAATAGAACTCTTAAACATCTGTATAATTACCATGTTTTATGCAAATAAAGACTATTATTATTATTATTAAAATAGGCCCAGCGCGGTCACCACTGTCGCCAAGTGAATTAAATATTTTCTTGTGCGACTTTGTTGATATTGTTTACCTTACGCTTGCGCTTTTTATTATAAGTATTATAATGGCAGTGTAAACTGCGGCGCTTGTTTAGCTAATATGGATACCACATCTTTGTTTATGAAATGTTACAGATGCGAAACAGGTTATCATATATTGTGCGTTAATGTATCGACACAGGAGTACAACTCTTATTCTGACGAATATTTAGCGAGCTGGCTTTGCCTAACTGTCAATATAAGGAGCCAAAACTTGCAATTCAAACACTCAATTTGTGCATCTCCAACGGATTTTGTAATAACGTCACAGCTCGCCCAACAAAGCGGAAGGCCACCTTATCACCAAACGTTGAGATTAACCAGGCTCCCACAGTAACTTCCATTAATAATAACCTTGTTTCGCTTACCTCGAAATAAGATTATTGCGAGAGGAATCTAACAGCATTAAGGAATTATGGAAAATCTATCGGCCTCCCTTCTCAAGTGTACTACAAAACTTGAATCACTTGAAACTCGCATGGTTAATGCTGAAAAACTATTCAAGAGGTAAAACTTATGGATTAAAAGTGGCCGAGCTTACTGCGACTATATCCTCCTCCAGGAACAGATCAACTCTCAGGCTCAATCCGCCATACGAAATGAGTTAGAGATTATAGGACTCAACGAAAATCAAAATGAAAGTCTTGAGCATGTAATACTAGTTACCGCCAGTAAACTCAGGGTGAGTTTGGTAGCAGAGGATATCGATTGCATTACCCGAGTAGGATTAAGACAGCAGAAACTTCTAACGTCAGAAAATAAGCCCCGCGCCCACTAATTATACGTTTCCTACGAAAAACAAACGAGACGATTCCTTAGAGCCTCTAGGACCAGGCGTAACCTCACCACTTCTGACATCGAAGTACAGGGCCCCACCAGAAAACTATATTTCAATGAACATCTAACGAAACATAACCGGTGGTTATTTCGAGAGACAAGAATACGAGTTAAAGAGGCCGGTTACAAGTATTGTTGGGTTAAGCAAGGTTACATCCACATACGTAGGCGGGAAGGAAGTCCTGCTATTACGATACGGAACGCCTCTGACTTGGAGCGTCATCTCGGTCCTGAGGAGTTGGCTGCCGCAGCACCAGTCGGTAGCACCAATCAACAAATGCTGCATTAGCTTTCTTAGTGTTATTTTTTATTTCTCATTTTTTTGTGTATATTGTGTATTTTTAATTCACAATAATAGCTTACTTAATATTAGATCTACATTCCAATTTTATAAATTGTACAAAATTTACTTTCTATGGTATTTATCACGTAATTGTATATTAATTAGCCTACCTTTTAACATACATAAATACAAAAACACAATACATACACTCATATTACACCATAACATTCATAAATTACTACATCAAATTAAATATGTAACTATCTTCTATATTACACTCTAACACTTTGTTACAAAAACTAAACAGAACAAACAAACACAAAAATTGTCACACGAAAAACAAGCTCCTCTTTCTCAGGCATTCCACATTGTTGACAGATATTACTGTTTACTCACATCTTTTATCATGAGTGACCTTAAACATGGAAATAATAATATTTATATTTCCTTTTACAATTTATGGCCCAAGCGGCCACCATAGACGTAGAAGAGGATATTAGTAAACATTCTCTATAACATGTCACTCAATTCCTGATCTGGAACTCTGTGCAAACACATTACAGTCTTACTCTAACTTCACATTACTAGGCTGTAACATAAGAAGTATACATCACAATTTTACTGACTTCCTAGTGGTTCTTCGAGACTTAACGTACAATTTGACGCTATTATTTTATCTGAGTGTTTTTGAATGAAGGAACAATCATACCACAAATTCCAGACTACAAATCGTATCGTACTAATAAATTTATAAATAAAATGGCGGTGTCGTTATGTACATAAAAGATGCATATAATGTTTTAGTATCGGAACCTACATTAGATGACGCAAATTGTCTGCAACAACAATAGAAAATACACTTACACTTCTTGGGATTTATCGTTCTCCTTCTTCAATAATCCGGACCGTTTCATAAATTCACTTGATTCTACGATTCATTCAAACACTAAAGTTCCTATTATTATTGCCGGTGACATTAATATAAATCTGCTATCTGACGAATTAAACTCACCTATCTGATTATCTGTGTCTAATGGCTAGCCATGGATTTATGCCTTGTCTTATCCGACACTATTCCGATGATAT
Source organism: Parnassius orleans (assembly GCA_029286625.1). Taxonomy (NCBI): domain Eukaryota; kingdom Metazoa; phylum Arthropoda; class Insecta; order Lepidoptera; family Papilionidae; genus Parnassius; species Parnassius orleans. The sequence goes on from JAGSMP010000097.1 coordinate 1,905,159, forward strand.
CCCGGACGTCAGTCTGAGCGAGATTAGAATGGCTCCAGCACCTTAAAACGGCAAGGCCCCAGGCGAGGATGGAATTACAGCGGAGCCTGAAAGCGGGAAAACCGGTACTTGAAGTCCTTCAGAAGCTCTTTAATTCCGTCCCACATGGTGGCACTACACCGGAGGCGTGGAGCAGAAGTGTGGTGGTCTTGTTCTTCAAGAAAGGCGACAACGCTCTCTGAAGAACTACAGACCGATTTTCTGAGCCGCGTCTACGTGCTGTTTTCGAGAGTCATTACGAATCGTCTCGCACGCAGACTCGACGACTTCCAGCCTCCCTGAACAAGTTGAGTTTCGAAAGGTTTTAGCACACATAACACATATACTTTCGGCAAATTGTACAGAAGTCCGAGGAGTACAATTTGCCACTATGTCTGGCGGCGATGGCGAGAAAGCCTTGATTCCGTCGAAATTTGGCGGTGCTGCAGTCCCTTCAGCGGTGCCAAGTTGACTGTCGGTATATCGAAGTGCTGAAGTGTTTGTACAGTAGGGCCATGGCTATCCGAGTACAGAACCAGAGTACAAAACCCATCCAACTGCAGAGAGGTGTAAGACAGGGTGACGTTATATCCCCTGAAACTCTTCACCGCTGCATTGGAAGACGTTTTCAAGCTTCTGGACTGGCGATACGGCATTAACATCAATGGCGAGTACATCACCACCTTCGATTTGCCGACGATATAGTCCTTATGGCAGAATCGCTGGAGGACCTACACTATGCTCAATGACCTCAATAGTGCCTCCCAACGGATAGGTCTTAGATGAACATGGACAAAACAAAGATCATGTTTAATGTCCATGTCACACCCATGCCGTGTTGTTGGGAGCACTAAGCTCGAAGTTGTTGACGAATATGTTTACCTGGGACAAATAGTCCGACTAGGTAAGTCCAACTTCGACCGAGAGGTCAATCGACGGATTCAACTCGGCTGGCAGCGTTCGGGAAATTACGGCACATCTTCTCGTCAGGTATACCAAAACTTGAAAACGAGGCTGTACAACCAGTGTGTGTTGCAGATGATCTACGGAACTGAGACGTGGTCCTTCACTGGCCGGATGAGAAGCCTGTCGCTCAGCGAGCTATGGAGAGGGCTATGCCGGGTCTCACTGCGTGATAAACTTAGAATGAGGATATCCGCAGTAGAACCAGAGTGACCGACAGGCCCAACAGATTAGTAAGTTGAAGTGGCAATGGCCGGCTATATAGCTCGAAGAACCGACAACCGATGGGGAAAAAAGGTTCTCGAGTGGCGGCCTCGTACCGGCGGATTTAGTGTAGGGCGTCCCCACTAGATGGAGTGACGACCTGGTAAGACATGGAAGTCGGATGCGGGTGGCTCAGGACCGTGCTTTGTGGCATTCCTTTGGGAGGCCTATGTTCAGCAGTGGACTTGTGAAGGGCTGTAATGATGATGATGATGATGATGATAACCATACCCACGAGAACAACGCTTGTTTGGATCACATCTTTACTAATTCTACAAAACCAGCAATTGGTATAGTCTGTGATTCTGCATTAACTGATCACAAATTAACAATGATAGGTTTAGGGTTGCACAACAGAAAACCGATTCAGATTAGCAGGTGAGATCTATAACTGATTTTTCTGGGGTTCTTACGGATTTGAAAACAAGACTGGTCATTACTTACTGGTGCAAGCGACGTTAACGAAGCGGTGCTTGACCTTCATAACTTGATTGAAACGTCGGTACGCGTACACACTCGTCGGGTAAGGATTAGTCGCTCAAAATTCAATCTCAGGCCTTGGATTACTCAGTCATCGCGACAGGCTACATAGTCAAGTAAAAAAGAACCCCAATGATCTCGTGTTAGAACTAACGTACAAACGGTACCGTAATTTCTGCAATGATTTATTACATAGAGTCAAAGCGAACTATGAAAATGCAGAACTACATAAACATAATAAGAACCCAAAAAAGCTCTTTCAATGTATAAAAAACATTTGTGAGATACGCAAATGTAATACCGATGCCAGTGAACTCACAAAAATTATGGGAGACCCGCGAGACTCATTGAACGCATGTAACAAACACTTCATACAATAGGTAAAAAATTAGCTGATAAAATTCTAAATAGTTTACATATTACAGAGGAAACGTTGGCCTCTGAATTTAATAATCAACTTTGTAATCAGGGTTCAATGTATCTCTTTCCAACGGATACAACCGAAGTCTCCACAGTTATTGAGTCACTTAAGAACGATAGTGCTCCGGTTTTGATAGTAGTACCTTTATTAATAAAAACTATTAAAATGTTATTCTAGAACCGTTGACGCATATTATTAATTTAAGTTTAGCAAGTGGGACCTTTCCTGAAAATGGAAATTAGCTATTGTCAGTCCATTCACAAAACTGGTCAAAAGACAACCCGGATAACTTTAGACCAATATCTCTTTGTGCATTTTCTCAAAAATACTAGAAAAAGTGGTTAACAAACGTCTTGTTAATTACATTGAGAAACACAATATTCTTTCTCAAAGACAGTTCGGATTTAGGCGAGGTAAATCTACGGAGGATGCTGTAGTTTTGCTAACAGAGTTGATCACGGATTATTTAGATAAAGGTGAAGCATGTATCGGCGTCTTCTTGGACCTCGCCAAAGCCTTTGATACCGTGTCTGTGCCTATCCTATTGAAGAAATTGGAGGCCGTGGGGATCAGGGGTACGGTCTGGAATTGGTTCCATAGTTACTTAGCAAACAGGAAACAGTGCGTCCAAGTTCAAAATCTCAGAAGTGACAATCTTCCTGTTCTGTATGGCGTCCCACAGGGAAGTATTTTGGGACCGACCCTGTTCGCTATCTACATGGATGATATCCTAAATTTAAATATCAATAATGCGGAACTGATTTGTTACGCAGATGACACAGTAGTGCTTTTTCATGATCACAGGTGGAAAGAAGTATATAAATTGGCTGAACATGGTCTTGCTCGTATAGCTCAATGGCTGGACAAAAACCTCCTCACCTTGAATACCGCTAAGTCTAAATACGTAGCGTTTCATAAGACTCTGGCTTCTAGACCTTCTTCTTTCGTCAATTTAAAGGTTCATAGATGCACAACACAAATTCTCCTTTGGTGTCCTATCTTATACATTCCCAACGTGCAATTGCCAAACGATAGGTGCAGCGGACGCAATAAAATATTTGGGGGTAGTGGTTGACCATAACCTATCGTTCAGTCCCCATATTACCAATTTGGCTGCTCGAGTTCGAAAACTAATTTATGTTTTCAAACTAATACGTAACAGTGCTGAAATAAATATTCTCAAAATGTTATACTATGCAATGTGCCAGTCCATTGTGCAATACTGTATTACGGCATGGGAGGTGCTGCAAAAACTCACATGTTAAAATAGAAAGATCGCAACGAGCTTTGCTTAAGGTCATGCTTAAAAACCAGTGCGATTCCCCACCAGAGGTCTATAATTTGTCTCGTGTACTATCTGTTCGCCAATTGTTCATCCTAAGTAATAAGGAGATGTCATAAAACGCTCCAAACCTGCCTAACTACCAACATCTTTTAAAAACAGGGTATACAAAATCCCTGTCCCTAACATTAAAACGTCTTTGCTAGTCACCACCACGTTTTCTACATCCACGCACTTATAACAAAATATCTCGATACCATAACATCAGAGAACTCAACACCTCACAGGTCTGTCACCATATTAGAAACTGGCTAATGACGTTAACATATGAGGAAACTGAAGATCTAGTCAAACGCCACTAGAAGCGCACATACAAACACACACACACAAACAAACAAACAAACATACACATACACACACACACACACACACACACACACACACACACATTCAAGTAAATTACACTACACTAGGAAAATTTGTTATTCTTTTCGTTAGACTGTGTACAATTCTTTAGATAACTTGCGCTCCGGACCCCAAGATACAGGATTATCTAGTTTGGGGTCCAACAGAAAATATTGTTTATCTTATCTTGAACATTGTTTAGATGTATAACTCACTGTTCTTGCTTACATTTGTTAAGTCTATATGTCAATAAAACATTTATTATTATTTATTATTATTATTAAGGTAAGTGGTTACTGGGGCCCATAGACATCTATATCTATCCTCGATTTCGAATCAAAATGCAGATGCGTTGTCACCCGTGAGGACTAAGATGGAATGCCTCGATTCCAGTGAAAAGGGTCCCCGGTTCTCTACACTCACCATTCGAAATACAGTAGCATATATATATATATATATATATATATATATATATATAATTATGATTACCGATACCAGAAGAATCCTTCGCAAAAGTACCGGATAAGCAAGATAAGTACCGGACCTCATAAAACAAGATTAAGTCGTAATGGACCGTCCATGCAGCTCATAAACGTCAAACACTGGGAGAAGGGTTCATGAACAATGCTCCCACGTACCTAAGCGAAGTGTAGGACTATCTCCTATCAGACAGAATGATAACTTGATTTAAAGACTGATTATATTGGCTTTCCGACTGAAACACATCAGTGCACCCACATTGCTTGTTGGCGGTATTAGGTATAAAGGGTTTTGCATACCAAGATGGATTCTTAAGCCGAGTTGCTATATTTAAAACGCTTCTTTTTTCCTTACGAGTCATTTTTCAGTATATAAAAGTGTATGATAAATCCTTTTTTATAACAAAATGCTGGTTCAACAACTTACAAACAGCTTAAAGTTGTTTCATTTTGTATTTAAGACTGTTTTTACATGCATCTCTCAAATAATTTAAAAAGGTGTCGTTACGAAGAACAAAGCAAAGCTTTTATTGTAACGGGTATAATGGACGAGAGATATACTAGCTGGTAGGACTCAATTTACTAGGAAACCTTCTATGTAGGTATCACCCTTTACCACCAAATAGCAGTGCGTGCGTTACTTTTTTCCAGTATAAAGGCTGTAAGTCAGTCCTCAAAGGCGACAACGTATCTGTAACTTTTTGTTTGAAGTTAGTAGCTGGTGTCCATGTAGTAGCCACATACCATAAGGTCGCCTGTAAGTTTGTTTGTTACTTCATTGTATAAAAAATAGAGAAAAGGAGTCCTATTTTTTTTATAGCATAGGGTGACAAACGAGCACACAGTCCACCTGATGGTAAGTGGGTACTGTTGCCCATAGACATCTACATTTATCCTCAATTAAGAAACGTATAGCAGATGCGTTGTCACCCCTGAGGACTAAGATGGAATGCCTCGTTTTCAATAAAAGTGTCTCCGGTTCTCTACACTCACCATACGAAACACAGCAGCATTAAACTGCTATTTTACGCTGGTATTCTGTGAGAACGTGGCTTACCCCGGTCGAGCTGTACCATTCGTGCTACAACCATAATATAGTTGCAGCGTGGCTCAACCACGTAAACCATCTACACACCAAATATTATACCAAACACACCAAATGTTGGGACGAATTTAGGTATCTCTGGACAAAGCTTTGTGGCAGAAGTTAAGAATACTAAGAAACACTAAGGATGAGCTACAATCGTGATGATGATTACTTTTATGATTTTATGATGATTACTTTTATGATGATTACTTTGAATACTTTTGACGCAAGAAATTAGAAATAAAACTACTGGTTTCATTCCAAAGTTCTTTTTAATTTCAAAGGACACTGCAAGATAGTTCGAATTCATTTCATTTTAAACAGTGTGAAATAATTTGTTCCTTCACAGAGCAGAACAATTAATTCAAATTCCGCCCATTTCTACTTTATCTTAATAACGTAATGGATTTTGAAACACAATGAAAATAAATTTTCTCGATATGAATTGAGTTTGGTTCCACGCTTTTTTCAAATGTAATAACGTTTAAAAGCAAAGGTTCCAAATACATTTTTTACATTTATCACGTTTGCGAATTTAAATGAAAAGGAGAAAATTAAACATGACAAGCAACAAATTGATCTTAGTATTTTTAACTATGTGATCTCTGGACATATCAGAGATAATTATAACCTCTATATATAAAAATCAATTTCACTCCGTTAGTCTCGCTAAAATTAAAAACGGCTCGATCGATTGTGATGATTTTTTGTGTGTGTTTGAATGGGTCCCTAAATGGTTTACATTCACATTTGGAACTGGTAGGTGGCGCTGAAGTCACGGATCGCTAGTAAATTATAAAACAAAGGTTTTTAACGGTGGTAGAGCCACGCAGCAGCTTTTGCTGTTGCACGTATGGCCGGCTCGAGCCGGGTTGGTACCACGACCTCACAGAATACCGGCGTGAAGTGGAAGCTCTGCTTTTGCGTTTCGTCTGGTGAGTGCAGGTGACCGAGGCCCAATTCCCCATCAACATGGTAGCGGAATTAAATCTTAGACTACCCCAGGAGGTACCAGCACCCTGGAGAATCCTCGCTGAGCATCCACGACCATGCTACTCCACTCCTGAGCGTGGGTGCTCAGGCTGCCCCGCGTATTCTGGGGCAAATCCGCTCAAAACAATAACTGCTCGGGGCAAACTGAGCAACAAGACCAAGGCGACCCCTGCCACGCTATCCGTGGTTTCTGCAACATCAGGGGACTTCACTCGAATCTAAACGCCGTCCACTACCATCTCGAGACGGCGAAGCCGGCCTTGCTCTTTCTGACCGAGACGCAGGTGTCCTCTCCGGCTGATACTTCGTATCTTTCCTACCGGGGTACAAATTGGAACACTCCTTTGTGCCTCGGGCTGGAGTTGCGTATACGTCAGAGAGGACATCTGTTCTCGACGCCTCGGCAGTCTTGAAGGTTCGGACCTGTCCATCCTTTGGCTACGCGTAGATAGCGGCGACCATCCGCGCGTCTACGGGTGCCTCTATAGGTCCCATAGCGGTAATGCCGAAACAGACCGACTCATCGACCACGTCCAAATGGCTACAGATTCCTTGCTACAACAGGTCCCATCCGCAGAGATCGTGGTCCTTGGCGATTTTAACGCCCACCACGCCGAATGGCTCGGTTCACGTTTAACCGATCATGCGGGAGATCTGTTTATGACTTTGCCTTGGCATATGATCTGACGCAGCTGGTTACTTCGGCTACGCGGATTCCAGATGTGAAGGATCATACACCTTCCTGTTGGACCTTCTGCTGACCTCTCATCCGGACGGATATCAGGTTTCCGTCGATGCCCTCTCGGCTCTTCGGACCATTGTCTGATCCGGTGTGGTGCCACCACGCCCCTCGCGGTTGCGTTTTGCAGGTTGCCGCCGTGTTTGGCATTACAGGTCGGCGGATTGGGACGGAATGCGGTCTTTCTTTGCATCCCACACATGGGGCGGGTTTGCTTCTCGCCGGATGATCCCAGCGCTGTTGCTGACTCTGTCACTGACGTGGTGCTACAGGGAATGGAACTATTTATTCCATCATCTGTGGTACCCATCGGAGGCAGATCGCAGCCTTGGTTTGGTCGCTCCTGTAAGACTGCATTACGCAGTAAGCAGGAGTGCTATCAGGCCTGGGCTGAGGCTTCGGCGGCTCGGGATGTAAACACCAGCATGCTTAAAAGAAGTATAACCGCCACCAGGTCCTTCAAAAGTGTTATTGCCAAGGCAAAGTCTGAGCATAGGCAGAATTGGCGAGAAACTAGTTCGCCTTCCTTCGGGAACCCGTGCATTCTGGTCTCTCGCCAAGGCTGTCCAAGGAATTTCTGTAAGCCATCACTACCATCTCTGCAGGAGGACGACTCACTGGCCCACGCCGCAAAAAGAAAAGCCGACCTTTATGCTCACTTTTGCGTCCAACTCGACTCTTGATGACGGGGAACACACCGCCGACCATCCCGCGGTGTGAGTGCTCCATGCCGGATGTGCGGTTCTCACAGCGCTCGGTTCGCAAAGCACTCTCTCCTGGACATTCACAAGTCGAGTGGGCCTGACGGAATCCCCAATTGTGCTGAGGACGTGTGCTCCGGAGTTGGCACCGGTTCTAACGCGTCTTTTCGGCCTCCTACTCCTAGGCGTAGTCCTGAAATCATGGAAGACAGCTTATGTCCAACCGATCCCAAAAAGGCGACCGCTCAGACTCGTCCAACTACAGGCCTATCGCCATCACCCCTTGTTCTCCAAAATAATGGGTCCATTATAAATTGCCAGCTCATGCGGTACCTTGAGGATCACCAGCTGATTAGTGACCGCCAATACGGTTTTCGTCGGGGTCGGTCAGCTGGTGATCTTCTGGTCTACCTGACTCATAGATGGGCGGAGGCAGTAGAGTCCAAGGAAGGCATTGGCCGTTAGTTTGGACATTGCGAAGGCTTTCGATCGGGTTTGGCACAGCGCTTCTTTCGAAGCTCCTTCCTATGGGCTTCCTGAAATTGTGCAATTGGATCACCAGCTTTCTTGCAGATCGGGCATCAAGGTCGTTGTAGACGGTGCATGCTCGACTACAAACCGATTAACGCTGGTGTTCCACAAGGCTGCGTGCTATCAACAACGCTGTTATTTCTGCATATCAATGATATGTTGCAAACCGGTAGCATTCATTGCTATGCGGATGATAGCACTGGTGATGCTCTATACACCGGCCGTGCGAATATTTCTCGGGAAAACGTCGCCGAGTACCGGAACAAACTTGTGTCTGAAGTCGAGTCTTTGCTGAACAAAGTCTCGGATTGGGGCGACTAAATCTAGTCCAGTTTAATCCTCAGAAGACACAAGTTTGCGCGTTTACCGCTAAAATGAACCCTTTGTCGTATCTCCTCAGTTTCAAGCACTCCTTGTTGGCGCAGCCAGTTTCAGAATCCTCGGCGTCGACATATCGAGTGGCGTGCAGTTTCGCGGTCACTTGGAAGAGAAGGCCAAATTGGCCTCTAAAAGCTTGGCGTGCTCAGCAGAGGGACAGTATTTCATGCCGGCACAACGCCTGCAACTTTCAAGGCGCAGGTTCGGCCTCACATGGAATACTGTTCCCATCTCTGGGCTGGGGCCCCAGTGCCAGCTCCTTCCACTTGACCGCATCCAGCGCAGAGCGGCTCGAATCGTCGACGACCGAGTCCTTTCCGATCGGCTCGATTCATTGGCGCTGCGAAGAGATGTTGCATCTCTTTGCATTTTCTTTCGCATTTACCACGGGGAGTGCTCTGAGGAATTGTTCGGATTAATCCCAGCCGTCAAATTTCACGAACGCACATCGCGGCAGAACTCCCGATACCATCCACACCATCTGGATGATTGGCGGTCCACCACTGTGCGATTTAGAAGATGTTTTCTTCCTCGCACAACTTCCTGTGGAATAGTTTACCACCAGCGAATTTTCCGGACCGATACGACTTAGGGACCTTCAAGAAAAGAGCCTACTCCTTTTAAAAGGCCGGCAACGCATCTGCAATTCCTCTGGTTCCCTGGTGTTGCAGTTGTTCATGGGCGGCGGTAGTCACTACCATCAGGTGAGCCGCATGCTCGTTTGCCCCTCTCCTATAAAAAATACATTAATCTCATTATCTACATAAAATATTAGCTAACGCTGTTACTATTCCAGTACATACCGTAACTGTTAGAGCCTATCAAAAGTCCACTGCTGAGTATAGGCTCACCATTGTTCGCTACGTAGGGAATATTTGTCATAGTTCCACAATTGGTAGGCTGGTTGGCAACCGAAGTTTTCTTTAATTTTAAGTAGTTTTTCCCATCTCTTCATTTGTTTCTGTTCTGTCGCCTCACGACCTATGGGACTAGAGAATATACTTACGAGTACACCGCCACTACACGGTCCAACGGTTCAATACATACGTGCATAAAAATGCGTTTATTTCAATGTTGTTATCCATACATATTGGTTGCTTCATCACAAAATTATAACTAAGGTAATAATAAATAAATAAATAATTTTAAATTAGTAATAAAACATTGTATCTTAGTCCTTAGATGAATCAACGCATTTGTAGCATTCTTCGTTTGAAGTTGTCCATGGACTGCATTAGCCACTTACCTTCAGGCGGACAGTGAGTTCATTTATCAATTCAGTTTCATAAGAAATATGATATATTATAATAAGTAAATAAAAGAACAAAATTTTGTAGTTGAACTCTTTATGAAATTTGACATGGTACAAAATGTTATATGAGCATGTGTGTACTTACTAAAGATGGTTTTACTAGGGTTTTATAGGGTTGTAATTCCTACTCCGACGATGATGCAGTAGCCAGGTGTTCTGACCACTGAGTTATTCGGTAAGTAATACATACATAAACACTCACGCCTGTCACCCAGAGGGGTAGGCAGAGACTACGGACTTCATTTGGCACGATCCTGGCACACCTCTCTCGCCTCCTTTACATCCATATATCTACGCATACATGCTCGTCGGTTAAGGGTACTTTATCTGGCCCATTTCCAATATATCGCCAATTTGGTCGATAAACCTTCGTCTAGGGCGTCTCTTTCCGACTCTGCCGTTCACTTCTGCAGCATAAATTTGCTTTGTCACTCTTTCTTCGTTCATTCTTTCTACATGACCAAACCACTGAAGCATTCCCTTTTAATCCTGGTCACAACGTCATCTTGCAAACCACACTTTTCTCTTATCACACTATTTCTCACCCTGTCATTCAGATTCAGCCCTAGCATACCCTTAATGACCGCATTTTACAGCATTTATTCTACTCTCATGCTTCTGCCAGACCCAACTTTCACTACCATACATTAAAGTAGGGACTAACACAGCATTGTGAATTGCCAAACGTGCCTTTTGACACATTCTGACTCTTCACAATAGCGTGAAGAGTCAGAAATGTCAACAAAAATTTATTCGGTAAGTTGTTTGTGAATATTTAGTTCTACTTGCTGATTAACTATTTAAGTCATAAATATTCTCAAAATGCAGAAGACTGACTATATATTAATAGGAACATGATGAATATGTAAAATGAAATTATAATGTAAAGCTTAGTTTCCATCAGCGTTTTGTCGCCTCTTGGCCCTCTTGGCTGTGCTATTATATTGATATTTTGCTGAGCCATCGCAAAGGTGACTACAATACTCTGTGAATGTTCGCACTTGAGCTTTGTATAAAGTTAGAAGCTGTCCAGGCGTGAAGTATCTCTTCACCTTGTTTCTAATACCCAGTTTTTGATCGCAGTTTGTGCTGTCTACTCAATACTAGCGCTAAAGTTGAGGTTAGTACTTAACTGTATGCCGAGAAGCTCGAGATGATCAGTAACCAGTAACAGTACCTTTTAGAAGTAGGTCTTCGATGTACAGAAGGAAAAGAGCCGCAGAGAGAACAGACCCCAGAAGAACTCTGGTATTAATATGCATTGGGTCAGAAGAGCAGCTTGCTGTAACTACCCTGGTCAACCACTGAGAAAGTAAGATATCCAGTTGCAAAATTTGGCGGGGAGACCGTAGGCAGGAAGCTTACTCAGCAGACTTGCGTGCCAAACCCTGTCCAAAACCTCCGAGATATCGAGTGATACTACTAGAGCTTCACTGTTCTTCTCGATGGCTTTGGCCCAGAAGTGCGTGGCATACACAAGATAAGTTGTGGCGCCGAGGGCTGCAGGTTTGAATCCCGCATTGAACAAATATTACAAATATTTGTTCAATGCGGGATTCCAAAAAATTGTCCCAGATCTGGATGTTTGTCCTTAGGAAATTTATCTATATAAACTGGCACGATACAGGAGAATATCCTAATGTAACGTACCGTGGTAATGTTTTATTTAAAAATCTTGTCTCGGAACTGTATGCACTAAGCGGGGAATGCGTAGCCATTAATCTATTCCATACTTTCCTCAAAATTACATGACATATATATATATATATATATATATATATATATATATATATATATATATATATATATATATATTATAAGCTCCATCCCCGCTAGCACTAATTAATTATTAATTGCAATAAAAAATACTGCGTTAATTACTATGTTAAGTTAATCACTATGTTAATATACTATGTTGCTTGTACACTCCTGCATCTTACAGAGGACATTACACTTGACTGATGGTAAAACTGACTAATCTTCTTTGGCGGCTTGAAGTATGTTTTAATAGAAGCACGCTTCAGGATGTAGCCAATCTTGTCAGTGACACCTCTGACATATGGCAGTACAGCAGGCACTGCTCGACTGTGGCCGGCTTCACTCGTTTACTGTGACGTAGGCGCGGGACCCGAAGCTTATTGTCGCAAAACTTGCTTGACGTGTTGGAGCTCGGCGGCCAGTGTTTACTGTCACAGATCCCTCGTGCTCTCTGAAACAAAGATTTACTCACGGTAGCTAAATTTATATTTTTATATTATTTATATTTACCTTCATTTAAAAAAGAATTGTCTTTGGCCTGACCTACTATACTTTTGGCTTGACCATAGGTTTGACTAAGTTGGTGGTGGTTAATGTCGAGGCCTGAGTGGTTAATGATTCCTTTTATTGAATTGGTCAAGCCTCGAGTGTTGTTCCATTTTAAATTAGAAAAGAAATATTCCACCCGTAATATTTGAAAATACGAAGAGAATTTTAAATGTAACTATATAGAAGACGTTTTAGTTATAACTTTGTGCTCGTGTTACATTTGAGTCTAATCACAAGGTTTGTTAATGAATTGATGAAATTTATGTACTGATAATGATAATAGGGGATGTGATTTGTACATAATAAATGTGATATAAATAAAATTATTAGAGAATTTATGAAATATTTTTTAAGTTCCTCTTCATGAGACTATAAAATTCCATCCATCCATGACAGCCTTTAAAATACCACTGCTAAACATAGGCCTCCTCTATAGATTGCTTTACAGAGTGGATTTTGTCATATTTGCCACGCTTGGCAGGCGAGTATGACCTGAAAATGCTTGTTGCCCATGTCCTGTTTCAGTTTCAACATTCAGCTCCATGTGCTTGGCGGCGAGATAAAAATCGTGAAATAATCTGCATATCTAAGGAATCTAAAAAATTTGAGGCAATCTGAAGTCCGCGAACCTCACTGAGGTAGAGCAGTGATCCCCTCTTTTCCCAAAACCTTCACAAATTTTAAAAGAGAACAGTACCGTGTAATGGCGGTGCAAGAATATCCACTACCTCATATCGTCCCGTGGGTGTCGTAGGAGACGATAGAGAGAAAGAAAGCAGGAGATGGGCAGCAGCGTCTTCCTAATAACGACTAAAAAATAAAAATGCGTTGCCGACACGATACAGGCAATTATGTATAGCAAATATCCCTTTCTTAGACGATCTATGGGGAGGGCTATGTTCAGCAGTGAACTTTGATAGGCTGTAATAATAGAATTAATGGAAAAACATGTGCCGGGCCGTGACACATATGCAGGCTGATCTTATTTTTACTTATAGACAGAAGATGTTATACAAATCGAAAATGCAGTAGATTCTTGTGAAACTGGTTAGAAATATTTCTCATGAAAAATTAAAACTTTTCATGGAGAAATATTTCTAACCAGTTTTTACGTAGAATTGGCAATAAGTGGCCATTACAGCAAAGTCCAAGTACAGAAGGCTACATGAGTATAGTTGAAGTCTCTAACGCCGACATCTCTTTTCTAAATCCATGCCTATGATCGAAAGTCTCTTACTCATAACTACGAAAAGATGGACGAAAAAAAAAACAAATAGAAACTTTTTTTATTTTCTTGACTTTAGAAATTAAAATTTCCTTTTTAAATGACCGTGTAAACTTCCTATTTTAAAATGAGATTCATCTGATAGAAGTAGAAACGGCGAAAGAAACTTCGCAGTTTTCATCGCATCCTCCTATATCTTAGTGAGTTATGGATCAAACACAGCATACAGTCGAGCACGCAACAATCAAAACCTACAATTAATACCTTCATTGGCACTAAGAGTATCGGACCCAATATTTAGTTATTTATTTCAAATTTATTGTTAACACCTTTATAAATAGGGCACAAAGCGGACTTAATGCCTGTCGGCATTCTCTGCCGGAACAACCGCGGAGTGATGAGATTTTGTGGCAGGTGCAATACATACTTACTTTCTATGATATACATTAATTAACAAAATCTATACAAATAGTGTATGTTAATATATAAACAAAACATGTTAAATATATTATACATAACATTATAATATATGTATAGATATACGTTACATAAAATAAGAAAAGACAATATTAAAATTGCAAATAATAAAACACCTAAATATATAAATGTTCGCGTACTATGAAATTTTTACGCCTTCTTTAAAATAAATAAAACTTCACTTGCTACCCACCATATTATGAAAATAACCAGATAACACTATTTACTTCTGCCAGTTTTCTTCGATCACTAAGCCAATAAGAACACAAATTTCGGGGCGTCGGGGCGCCACCCTAAATGTTTTATGGCCGCATTTAAGAAGATCGCGGGAATTTTATAGCTGCTGCCACGCAATTGTCGTAATTCATTATTGTGGTCATTTGCTGTAACCGCCCACTTGCTTGAAACGATTTGTTATACAAACATAATATGGTTAATTTCTTCTTTTGCAACCATAATATGACCAATTTCTTCTTTTGTGTTTTCTTATTATAATTTTATTATAATTGCTTGACTACAATACCGTCTGGTGGTAAGTGGTGACGAAGCCCTAGATAGTAAGTCACACTGTCTTAGGGTAATGGCGCGGAATATTCTCATTATCGCGATGTAAATCGCGTTATCGCAATGTAATGTGGCCGTCCCTTCGTGAATACTTCGTCACTTCGTGCGAATTTGCAAGCCCATCGCCTCGCTGTCAGTAAATTCTCGCACTTGAAATCATTTTATCGCCATGGACTTCGCTTGTGCGGCCACACTTCACTCTGCTTACAGACATCGTGCGTAGCGGATATGTTAAAGTAAATTCCTCCAGCCTTCCACTTGACCGCATTCAGCGCAGAGCGGCTCGAATCGTCGACGACCGAGTCCTTTCCGATCGGCTCGATTCATTGGCGCTGCGAAGAGATGTTGTATCTCTTTGCATTTTTTCGCATTTACCACAGGGAGTGCTCTGAGGAATTGTTCGGATTAATCCCAGCCGCCAAATTTCACGAACGCACATCGCGGCAGAACTCCCGATACCATCCACACCATCTGGATGATTGGCGGTCCACAACTGTGCGATTTAGAAGATGTTTTCTTCCTCGCACAACTTCCTTGTGGAATAGTTTACCACCAGCGATTTTCCGCACCGATACGACTTAGGGACCTTCAAGAAGAGCCTACTCCTTTTTAAGGCCGGCAACGCATCTGCAATTCCTCTGGTTCCCTGGTGTTGCAGTTGTTCATGGCGGCGGTAGTCACTACCATCAGGTGAGCCGCATGCTCGATTGCCCCCATCCTATAAAAAAAAATTGGGGTATGCGACGTATTTTCGACAGTGACAATTTTTGAAATAATGAGAAGATGAATAATTTGATGAGACATTTTGAATAAATAATGCAGGCGTCTAAAGCTGTTCCCTATTGTCAAAAACGTAGTAAAAATAATTATTCGATGCCATATAATATAGAGCGACCGCGGCGTTCATTTTGTGTTTTATGTGTGTGTTTATCACGACAAACTTTACAACGCGCAGTGAGGCCAGGCACCTTCGCTGTATGCCGAAGGCGAAGTTTTATCGCGATAAATCTATCGCGATGTGTGTGGCCGAGGCATAAGCAAACGCGTTTGGTGATTAAAACAACATAAATACAATTTTATGTCAAAGGTAGAATAAAAAATATCTTAGGATCTAAATATCAGAATTTTTTAACACAATTATGCATTGCTTTTATTTCTATGATTTATTAATTTTTGCTCATGGTATAGACACAATGACAGTACTGTGCTGTATAGCTTATTTTGAGTTGGTGACCGTTTCTTTGCTGCTGCCCAATACTTATTATAATACATTTTTTGTTTGTTATAAATATTATTTGTTTCTTCTTTTATTTATAATGTTTATAATTAATTTATAATCTTTATAATATTATTATATGTCTTTGAAACTATTAAATTGCCACTATATTAAATAACCAGCTATAAGTTTTTGTACAATCTAGACAAATAAAAGACATAAAAAATAGCAGCGTCAGTAGGTAATTTATATTCGAATTTCGAGCTCACAAATGATTTCTCCGTTTTTATATTTAAACATTAAAAAGGTCAGTCTGTATCTACTATTGAAGCTTATTAAATTAAATAGTTTATATCGCATTGTAAAATTTACGAAATGAAAAGATTTTCCGAAAAATATTTAGCGAAGAATTTAATATATCATTTCATGTCCTAAAAAGACAAATGCCTGAAATGTTTACAGTTGCAACAAGCAGATCTCAGCGATCCAAAAAAAAAAAAAAGAAATAAAAGGAAGATCATGAAACTGAGAAAGAAGAAAGTTTAAATAGATTTTCTACTCATAAATCTATACACAAAACTGATCCTTCCACATTATGTGCAAGCTTCGACTTGGAGAAGGTGTTGAATACTCCACATGGCGAGTCAATGCTGCTTTATTATTCAAGAAAAATAGCGGTATATAATAATCTATGTTTCTACGAAAACGGAACACGTAGAGTAACTTGCTATTATTGGGATGAAAGCAACGGGAAAAGGGGTGCAAATAAAATCGCAAGTATTCTCCACAGTTACATAAAATCTGTGGATGAATGAGAAAATATAAAACACCTTCTTCTATACTGCGACTGTTGCCCTGGGCAGAATAGAAATCGCACTGTCCTAGATACAAATTAATTATTTACTAACAGGGCACACATATATGCCTGTTGACAGTGTACACGCCGTTATAGAGAACAACCTGAAAAAAACTATAATTCATGCGCCTTCGCAATGGTACACTGTATTTGCTACGGCAAGAAAAGAACCTTTTCCGTATGAAGTTGAAGCAATGACTTTTGAAAGTTTTAATAGATGGGACGTCGTTGGCGATAAATACTTCAAAGGAAATTTGACTGGGAAAATTAGCAAAGTTCGTGTCGTGACTTTCAAGAAAAATAAGCCTTCCATGATTTCTATCAAAGACTCCATGAACGTTAATGCAAAATCGTATAATGTCGAAGTTCAATCCAAAACCAAAGGTTCACTGATGCCTTGCTACCGATCACGACTGCCAATCGCAGAGGCCAAATATAATGATCTCATGAAACTTTGTAAAGATAAAGTAATACCTGCTCCATTCCATCATGAATACTCCATTATCCCAAAGGCTACTAATGCAAAAGATACCTTGCCTGAATCAGATATTGAAGATGATCAATAATAATTACAACATACAGATTCTTTTATGTTGTTTTTCTTAGAAGTTTCTTTTTAGTTCGGTTTATTCAATGAGAGCTTTAAACTGGTTCCTATTATTTTAATTGTTACTTCATATTATAATGCAGATGATGACTGAAAATATTACTAGCTGTAAGTTGTTTTCACACAGTACTTATACCCTGTCAATTATAGGATGGTTCCCTGACGGCTGTTAGATTCATACTATTTTTTTCCTTTTGTTCTTGTCATTTCATTTAGTTTCTTATCTGGTTACCTGCTGCCAGGAGAACCATACTATAATTGATAGAGTATAGTTGATATAAGACTACTGTTATTTTTAGAATTTGAATTTAAGTTCGTTTTATAGAAGTTTTCTTTTTGTTACGTACAGTTTTATGAATGCCTATGAGGTACATTTTATTTTAATTGTTACTGAGCATCGAGTTGTGACTGAAATGTTACTAGTTTTGTAAACATATTCACATTTTATATTGATTAATAACTAAATACTTAAATTTGTGATCTCAATGTTCTTAAAACACATAGTATTATTATTGTGATATACTAGTAGATTTATAATACCTAACTAATGCTAATACTGTGTACCTAAGTGTTGCTTTGTTAAAATTAATAAAACTCAAGACAGCTTAAGTGCATT
The DNA here is from genome assembly GCA_029286625.1 of Parnassius orleans. NCBI lineage: Eukaryota > Metazoa > Arthropoda > Insecta > Lepidoptera > Papilionidae > Parnassius > Parnassius orleans. The sequence goes on from JAGSMP010000097.1 coordinate 1,923,080, forward strand.
TTATTTATATTCTTTAATAAAATATTAATCCAATTTTCCGTAATAATGTCGTTTATGTCAAAATTACTGAAAAAATATATTAAATTAATATTTAGGTTGTTTTGCCTCAACTTCCACATGTTTTTTTATTTTAGTAAGGCAACTTTACTCTGATATAAATTCTAAAAAAGATATATATTACATTTTACCGTTCCTTCCTTAATGAAAGCTTGTCAGTTAGTCAATTTTCCCGTCTCTAGTTTTAGAAAATTTTATTAAGCGACACTAACTTAAAACTAAGCATTATTTTTAATAGTTACGTATACTATTATGTAGATAAAAATAAACAAATAAATTTGTAAGAACTAGGCTTTTGGACCATTACAAGAATTTACGATTTTTTCTGAAAATTCAAACTTTAAACAGCTCTACTGTAAAGTTAGTCTGATGTCGCTTGGATAACTTTTCCTTTCCAGCGTCGATATATAATACTTCGTACTAACTACTAACTACCTGACACGACATTTTACTCCATGGCAGTCCGTCAGTTGGCCTATCAAAATCTATTTTCTCTAAAACTATTTAGGGTTTAATTTTTATAAAATTTGTTTCACTATGTTATAAAAAGTAGTTTCAAGAGTTCATAGTATAGTTGTTATCAGACACGAATGTTTATTCAGCACATGATTTCAGAATACAAACAAGCTTAAAAGTTAAAACAAACCCGACTGCGTAAAAACATTACAGGTAAAGAAATTAATTGCCTATGTCACTTCCACAACTAAAACGAATCTAACGATACCACATATGCTAAAATCCATCAAGCTGTTTAGGATACAGAGCGTGCCAAAGGAATAGACATACATACAACATACATACATAAGCTTGAAAAACGTTACTCTCCTTCTGGGGCAGTTGGGTAAAAATATAACACAATCCAAATATTATGGTACAGATTGAGTTAAAATTAATTGAGTGAATATTTAATTCGTATTTTTTTGTTGCGGGATATATAAATAATGATAAATGATATAGAAAAATGACTAGTAGGCATTTTTTTCGAAATAAATTTTGGGTAAAATTATACTTCACATGATAACATCAAAGGAAAAATAAATTTTTATGCCTGTTGCTTTCTATTGTCATTTATTGAAACGAGAAAGAGCAACTTTAAGTACTTTTTAAATTGACATCGATTTTTATAAGTAAGGTCGTTACTTCCTAGATGTTAAAATAATTTAAATTTTTATATTTACAAATTGAACTTTGTGTCTCACGTCTGTTTTTGGAATTTCAAACACCCCACGAGAAGTTTTAAGTAACCGTTTAGTGGTGGTGTAAGAAAATCCACTACCCCATATCACCCCGTGGGTGTTTTAAAAGGCAACAGAGGGAAACAAACCAAAAGATGGGTAGCAGCGTCTTCCTAATCAAAACAAAAAATAAAAATCTGCGGTTACCAACACGCCCACCAAGTGTGGCAGCTATGCCAAAGATCCGTATGAGGTAATCTATTGGAAAGCCTATGTTTGGCCTCAACCAAGAAACAAAATGCAGATGCGCTGCCACCCTTGAGGACCAAGATGGAATGCCTCGTTTCTAGTAAAAAGGGTATTCGGTACTCTAAACTCGCCATACGATCTTAGTCCTCACGGGTGAAAATGCATCTGTATTTTAATTTGTAATCGAGGATAGATGTAAATATCTATGGGCCACAGTAACCACATACTATAGACCGTGTGTTTGTTTGTCACCCTTATCCAAAAAAGTCGTAGTTTTAGCTATTCACAATTTAGCGAACATTTAAATTAATACTTTCTATTAGAAACCCTACTTTTAATCCATCAAAGAAATTAAATTTGAGGATCTCTGAGTCGCAATTTCATGAATTAGCTACTTATTAAAGCATTTTGCAGAAATCACTCACCGGCGAATTTTCTCTTAGCCCTAAAAGGATTTCCGGGCGGCGTTTAGTCCATACAAATTCCTCTGTTTTCTCCCTGGATAATGACTCAAGACCAAATATTTTTTACGATACAATATAATAGAATAGAATAAAATAGAATCATTTTAATTCAATATGGATTACTAAAATACTTACTGAAAGTCAGTTAAGCTTTAACACTGATTCAGAAAAAACTCTGTCCTAGGAAGAACCAGTAAAAATCTTAATATTTATGGTTTAATAAAAAATAAATATTTAAATATTTTGTACAATTATATCTATTTATATCATGGCACAGGTATATAATATAATCTATATATACCCCTGTCGTGTATTTTTTCTATATTTTTTTTTTTAACAACCTTCTAAAAAAACTGCTTACTTATCTTTATACCGCCGACAGACAACCAGCAGACAAATGTAACAAACATTCAACTTAAAAACATAGTTACAATGCCTTCTCATATTGTCCTTGAAAACATTACCCGATATCATCTAGTGAGAGCCTTAAGAGAGAAACAAAGAGTAAGAAACCACGATCTCGGCAGCAGCGTCTTCTAATTCCATCCACTCATTACAGCCTGTAAAAGTCCACTGATGAACACAGGCCTCCCACATAGATTGGCCTATGAAGGGATGTCGCCATAGTTGCCACGCTTGGCAAGTGGGTTGGCAACCGCAGTTTTTTTTAATGGGATAGGGTGACAAACGAGCCCACAGTCCACCTGATGGTAAGTGGTTGCTATGACCCATAGACATCTACATCTTTCCTCATTAAAGAATCGAAATGCGGATGCGTTGTTACCCGTGAGAACTAAGATGGAATGCCTCTTTTCCAGTAAAGAGGGTCTCCTGTTCTCTACACTCACCGTACGAAACACAACAGTGTTAAGCTGCTATGTTACGCTGGTATTCTGTGAGGCGTGGTCCTTCCTCGGTCGAGCCGACCCATTCGTGCTACAACTATACTACTAATATAGCTGCAGCATGGCTCACCACGTACAATGCAGTTTTTATTACTGTTCATTATTACCCTGTCGCCTCTTCAACACTCTCTTAATCTTAGGTATTCAAATAACAACTAAAATCAAACTGCAGCTTCAACTCGTCTGGCAAGCATGGGGACCATGGCAAATACCCTCCTGTGAAATCTATGAGGCCCGGCCTATGTGTAGTAGTGGACTAAGGTAGGCTGTAACGATAACCCTATGTATATGTATATTGTACTTTTTCCTCGTTGTTTTCGTTTATTTATATTAAACTTTGTTTTGTTGTTTTTTTTAATACTAGCAATGCTATTAACATTACTTATATTTCCTCTAACCACTCCTGGTAAGCTTAAAATGCCTGTGTTAGGAGCAGTTTATAACATACCAGCGTAAAATAGCAGCAATGCTGCTGTGTTTCGTATGGTGAGTGTAAGAACCGGAGACCCTTTTACTGGAAAAGAATTCCATCTTAGTCCTCAAGGCTGACAACGCATCTGCATTTTGATTCAAAACGAGGATAGATGTAGATGTCTATGGGCCACAGCAACCACTTACCTTAGGTGGACTGTGTGCTCGTTTGTCACCTTTATCATATAAAAAAGATTAGAATAATTTTAATTCAATATAGATTCTATCATGTTCCTAAGTAAGTACCGGACCTCATAAAACAAGATTAAATCGTAATGGACCGTCCATGCAGCTCATAAACGTCAAACACTGGGAGAAGGGTTCATGAACAATGCTCCCACGTACCTAAGCGAAGTGTAGGACTAACTCCCATCAGACAGAATGATAACTTGATTTAAAGACTGATTATATTGGCTCTCCATAAGCTTCACGACTGAAACACAGCAGCACAAACATTGCTTGTTGGTGGTATTAGGTATAAAGGGTGTTGCATACGAAGATGGATTCTTAAGCCGAGTTGCTATATTTAAATGCTTTTTTCCTTACGAGTCATTTTCAGTATAGAAAAGTGTATGATAAATTCTTTTTATAACAAAATGCCGGTTCAACAACTTACAGCTAAAGTTGTTTTATTTTGTATGTACAACTGTCTTTACATGCCTCTGTCAAATAATTTAAAAGGTGTCGTTACGAAGAACAAAGCAAAGCTTTTATTGTAACGGGTATAATGGACGAGAGATATACTAGCTGGTAGGACTCCATTTACTAGGAGACCTTCTAGGTAGGTATCACCCTTTTACCTATTTCTACCACCAAATAGCAGTGCGTGCATTACTGTTTTCCAGTCTATCAGTCCTCAAAGGTGACAACGTATCTTTTTTATAGAATAAGGGTGACAAACTGGCACACAGTCCACCTGATGGTAAGTGGTTGCTGTGTCCCATAGACATCTACATTTATCCTCAATTAAAATTCAATTCGTTTGCAAATTTAAATCGTTGTCAGCCGTGAGGACTAAGATAGAATGCCTCTTTTCCAGTAAAAGGGTCTCAGTTCTCTACACTTACCATACGAAACACAGCAGCATTAGGCTGCTATTTTACGCTGGTATTCTGTGAGAGCGTGATCACCCCGGTCGAGCCGAACCATTCGTGCTACAACCATAATATAGTTGCAGCGTGGCTCTACCACGTAAACCATCCACACACAAATATTACACCAAACACTTCAAATGTTGGGACGAATTTAGGTATCTCTGGACAAAGCTATGTGCAGTTTTTTAAGAATACTAAGAAACACTAAGGATGAGCTACAATCGTGATGATGATTCTTTCATTTCGGAATACTTTTGACGCAATAAATTAGAAACAATACTACTAGTTTCATTCCAAAGTTCTTTTTAATTTCAAAGGACACTGCAAGATAGTTCGAATTCATTTCATTTTAAACAGCGTGAAATAATTTGTTCGCTTCACAGAGCAGAGCAATTAATTCGAAATTCCGCCCATTTCTACTTTATCTTAATAACGTAATGGATTTTGAAACACAATGAAATGAAATTTTCTCAATATGAATTGAGTTTTGGTTCCACGCTTTTTTTTCAAATGTAATAACGTTTAAAAACATAATGGTTCCAAATACATTTTTTACATTTATCACGTTTGCGAATTTAAATGAAAAGGAGAAAATTAAACATAACAAGCAACAAATTGATCTTAGTATTTTTAACTATGTGATCTCTGGACATATCAGAGATAATTATAACCTCTATATATAAAAATCAATTTCGGTCCGTTAGTCTCGCTAAAAATTAAAAACGGCTCGATCGATTGTGATGATTTTTGTGTGTGTTTGAATGGGTCCTAAATGGTTTACATTCCTATTTGGACCTGGTAGGTGGCGCTGAAGTCACCCATGCGAAGGCAGGGCGATCGCTAGTAAATTATAAAACAAATACATTAATCTCATTATCTACATAAAATATTAGCCAACGCTGTTAATATTCCAGTAAATACCGTAACTGTTAGAGCCTATCAAAAGTCCACTGGCACAGGCTCCGCCGTTGTTCGCTACGTGGGGTATATTGTCATAGTTCCACAATTGGTAGGCTGGTTGGCAACCGAAGTTTTTAATTTTAAGTGGTTTTTCCCATCTCTTCATTTGTTTCGTTCTGTCGCCTCACGACCTATGGGACTAGAGAATATTCATACGAGTACATCGCCACTACACGGTCCAACGGTTCCAATACATACGTGCATAATGCGTTTATTTCGATGTTGTTATCTATACATACTGTTTGCTTCATCACAAAATTATAACTAAGGTAGAAATAATAAATAAATAATTTTAAATAAGTAATGAAATATTGTATCTTAATCCTTAGATTAATCAACGCATTTGTAGCATTCTTCGCTTGAAGTTGTCCATGGACTGCATTAGCCACTTACCTTCAGGCGGACAGTGAGTTCATTTATCAATTCAGTTTCATAAGAAATATGATATATTATAATAAGTAAATAAAAAGAACAAAATTCTTGTAGTTGAACTCTTTATGCGAAATTTGAAATGGTACAAAATGTTAAATGAGCATGTGTGTACTTACTAAAAGATGGTTTTTTTACACTAGGTTGTTGTCATTTATACCGTTTTCAACGCAATTCCTACTCCGACGATAATGCAGTAACCAGGTGTTCTGACCACTGAGTTATTCGGTAAGTTGTTTGTGAATATTTAATTCAACTTCGCTGATTAATTATATAAGTCATAAATATTCTCAAAATGCAGAAGACGGACTATAGATATAGGAACATGATGAATATGCGACTAAATTCGTGAATGCACAACTTCCTTAAGCTAAGCGATCACAAAGTTTCAAAGGAAAACTTGGTAATGCCGGTTTGGTAATCAGTATTCGTTTCACAGATTTATGCGTGTACTGCATCTATAGTGAACCCTATTTCTGCAAACAACACAGGATTTTTATTTTATATTTAGTGAAAAATTATTTTAGTCAATATCACATTTTGAGAAAAGGTCCGGAGCAATAATTTAGGAAGAAAAAGAAAGAAACTTTATTTTGGCAAAACCATCGACGCACGCTAAAATAATAAAATTCAATTCATTACGGAATCAAGATTTAAATAAATTTGATTTTCTACGTAAAATATACGCCAAAAGGACATCACTCAGCATACGACAGACGCAATTAATTGTGTCGGTTTCTTTACTCATGTGTCATTGCTAAGCCACAAAGTATAAGTTTTTAATTAAAATGGGCTCAATCTTGACCTCCATCTAGCCCGAGGGCAAAGATGAGGTCTCTACGGGAGCTGGTTTGCCCAGGAGAAACCTGTTATGCACCTTGAAATAGTCCAGGTTATAGGCACTCGGAAAAACAGAAGCCGGCAGGAATTTTACTCCTTGGCTGTGCGCATTATAAAGATGACTTATAGCGCTTAGTGCGAATATTCGGAATGTCAGCAAGTGTGGATGGTAACCTGCAGTACGTCTAGTACTCCGATAGGAGAATGGAGATGACGGTATGAGCTTATTAAGCTCATGGACACACTCAAGTACAATCTGTAGAATACCGACAAACAAGCAAGTTGACTGCGGTGATCTAAGCTGTAAAGCTTAGTTTCCATCAACGTTTTGTCGCCTCTTGGCCTGGCTGTGCTATTATATTGATATTTTGCTGAGCCATCGCAAAGGTGACTACAATACTCTGTGAATGTTCGCACTTGAGCTTTGTATAAAGTTAGAAGCTGTCCAGGCGTGAAGTATCTCTTCATTGTTTAGAATACCCAGGTTTTTGATCGCAGTTTGTGCTTTCTACTCAATGCTAGCGCTAAAGTTGAGGTTAGTACTTAACTGTATAATATGATCAGTAACCTCTACAGATGTATCTCGAAAGAGGAGTCAGATCAAACGGACTTCGTTTTGCGGAAAACAGACAGGCCTGCGTTTTGGTGGCATAAAGTGACCGAATTGTCGTCATCCCATTGGGAGACTAGACTTAAGGTCGCATTTATCCGCTCCACCATGGCCTCTCTGAATGAACGTATTACTGCCCCTTCGTCTTTTGCACTGGACATGAATCTCTCTGTGACTGTGCTGTCATCTGCATACCTAAAAAATCTTTTAGAATTATGTCTTCGATCTGCAGAAGGAAAAGAGCCGCAGAGAACAGACCCCAGAGGAATTCTGGCATTAATATGCATTGGGTTAGAAGAGCAGCCTGCTGTAACTACACTGGTCAACCGTTCACTCAGAAAGTAAGATATCCAGTTGCAAAATTTGGCGGGGATACCGTAGACAGAGCTTACTCATCAGACATCATCAAACCCTCCGAGATATCGAGTGATACTATTAGAGCTTCACTGTCTTCTCGATGGCTTTGCCCCAAGTGCGTGGCATACACAAGATAAGTTGTGGCGTCAAGGGCTGCAGGTTTGAATCCCACATAGAACAAATGGCTTCAAAAATTGTCCCAAATCTGGATGTTTGTCCTTAGGAAATTTATCTATATAAACTGGCACGATACAGGAGAATATCCTAAAGTAACGTAACGTGGTAACGATTTATTTAAAAAAATCTTGTCTTGGAACTGTATGCACCAAGCGGGGAATGCGTAGCCATCAGTCACATCCATACTTTCCTCAAAATTACATCGAAAAAAATGACATATATATATATATATATATATCTATATATATCTATATAAAAACCCTTTTCACTGAAAAAGAGGCATTTAATCTTAGTCCTCACGGGTGACAACACATCTGAATTTTGATTCTTTATTGAGGATAGATGTAGATGTCTGGTTCAGCTAGTGTGCTCGTTTGACTAATGAAATTATTTCCTTTCATTACTCAAATTTTGTTTGACTAATGAAATTGTTTGACTAATGAAGTTACTAATGTAGTTATTTATACGTGGTAGGCCATGCTGCAATATATTAGTAGTATAGTTGTCACGAATAGGTCGGCTCGACCGAGGAAGGACCACGCTCTCACAGAATAACAGCGTAAAGTAGCAGCTTAACACTGCTGTATTCGTATGGTGAGTGTAGAGACCGGGACCTTTTACTGGAAAAGAGGCATTTAATCTTAGTCCTCACGGGTGACAACGCATCTGCATTTTGATTCTTTATTGAGGATAGATGTAGATGTCTATGGGTCACAGCAACCACTTACCATCAGGTGGACTGTGTGCTCGTTTGTCACCCTATCCTATAAAAAAAAAAGTTACTTCCATGTGCGGCGGGACAAATATCGTGAAATAATCTGCATATCTAAGGAATCTAAAAAATTTGAGGCAATCTGAAGTCCGCGAACCTCACTGAGGTAGAGCAGTGATCCCCTCTTTCCCAAAACCTTCAAATTTTAAAAGAGAACAGTACCGTGTAATGGCGGTGCAAGAATATCCACTACCTCATATCGTCCCGTGGGTGTCGTAGGAGACGATAGAGAGAAAGAAAGCAGGAGATGGGCAGCAGCGTCTTCCTAATAACGACTAAAAAATAAAAATGCGTTGCCGACACGATACAGGCAATTATGTATAGCAAATATCCCTTTCTTAGACGATCTATGGGGAGGGCTATGTTCAGCAGTGAACTTTGATAGGCTGTAATAATAGAATTAATGGAAAAACATGTGCCGGGCCGTGAGACTACATCTTGATTGAGACAGGCTGATCTTATTTTACTTAAGACAGAAGATGTTATACAAATCGAAAATGCAGCAGATCATTCTTCTGAAACTGGTTGAAATATTTCTCCATGAAAAATTATAATAAGTGGCCACTACAGCAAAGTCCAAGCAAAGAAGGCTATGAGTATAGTTGAAGTCTGTAACACCGACATCTCTTTTCTAAATTCATGCCTATGATCGAAGTCTCTTACTCATAACTACGATAAGATGAACTAAAAAAAAGCAAATAGAAACTTTTTTTTCTTGACTTTGAAATTAAAATTTCCTTTTAAATGTCCGTGTAAACTTCTACTATTTTAAAATGAGATTCATCTGATAGAAGTAGAAACGGCGAATAAAACTTCGTAGTTTTCATCGCATCCTCCTATAATATCTTAGTGAGTTATGGATCAAAACACAGCATAACATTGATGTTTCCATCACCCTCGAGCACGCAGCAATCAAAATTAAATTAATAACTTCATTGGCACTAAGATTATCGAACCCAACATTTAGTTATTTATTTCAAATTTATTGTTAACACCTTTTAAATAGGGTACAAAGAGCGGACTTAATGCCTGCGGAATTCTCTGCCGGGCAACCCGCGGAGTGATGAGATTTTGTTGCAGGTGCAATACATACTTACTTACTATGATATACATTAATTAACAAAATAGATAGTAAGTCACACTGTCAGGTAATGGCGCGGAATATTCGCGTTATCGCGATAATCGCGTTATTGCAATGTAATGTGGCCGTCCCTTCATGAATAATTCGCCACTTCGTGCAAATTAGCAAGCCCATCGCCTCGCTGTCAGTAAATTCTCGCACTTCAAATCATTTTATCGCCATGGACTTTGTTTGTGCGGCCACTTCAGTCTGCTTATAGACATCGTGCGTAGCGGATATGTTAAAGTAAATTGGGGTTTGCCACATATTTTCGACAGTGACAATTTTTTGAAATAATGAGAAGATAAATAATTTGATGAGACATTTTGAATAAATAATGCAGGCGTCTAAAGCTGTTCCCTATTGTCAAAAACGTAGTAAAAAATAATTATTCGATGCCATATAATATAGAGCGACCGCGGCGTTCATTTTTGTGTGTTTTTATCGCGATGAACTTTACAACGCGCAGTGAGGCCAGGCACCTTCGCGGTATGCCGAAGGCGAAGTTTTATGGCGATAAATCTATCGCGATGTGTGTGGCCGAGGCATAAGCAAACGCGTTTGGTGATTAAAACAACATAAATACAATTTTATGTCAAAGGTAGAATAAAAAATATCTTAGGATCTAAATATCAGAATTTTTTAACACAATTATGCATTGCTTTTATTTCTATGATTTATTAATTTTTGCTCATGGTATAGACACAATGACAGTACTGTGCTGTATAGCTTATTTTGAGTTGGTGACCGTTTCTTTGCTGCTGCCCAATACTTATTATAATACATTTTTTGTTTGTTATAAATATTATTTCTTTCTTCTTTTATTTATAATGTTATCTACATTATTCATATATATCTTTGAAACTATTAAATTGTTACTATATTAAATAACCAGTTTTGTACAATGTAGACTAATAAAAGACATAAAAATAGCAGCGTCAGTAGGTAATTTATATTCAATTTCGAGCTCACAAATGATTTCTCCGTTTGTATATTTAAACATTAAAAGGTCAGTCTGTATCTACTATTGAAGCATTAAATTAAATAGTTTATATCGCATTGTAAAATTTACGATAACCTCAGAAAATAAATTCCAACAACAAGTGAACATAGCCGCGGTTAATACTTTATCTAACTACACTAGGAGGGTCTAGTGCAAATAGGAAGCAATTTAAAAAAAAATCCCATTTCCAAGGTCAAACCTTACAAAAGGAATATAATAATATCTCAATGATAACTTAAGGTTGAGATATCTTATTCCTATTTTTCTTTTTACACGATTCTAGATAATTTACTAAGCTGACTCCGAGCCGTAGAGCTAAACCGCTGCAGGGCCGTTAAGACTTGTGCTTTGGATCCTCTTGTGCCTAGCATTTTTTTTATAGAATGGGGTAGCAAACGAGGCACAATCCACCAAATGGTAAGTGGATGCTGTGGCCCATAGCATCTACATTTACCCTCAATTAAAATTAAAATGCAGATGCGTTACCCCTCCAAAACCAAGATGGAATGCCCGTTTTCCAATAAAAGGTATCCGGTTCTCTACACTCACCATGAAATACAGCAGCATTACGCTGCTATTTTACAGTGGTTATATATGAGAACGTGGTCCTACCCGGTCGAGCCGACCCATTCGTGCTACAACCATAATATAGCTAAAGCGTGGCTCTACCACTTTTAAAATGGCCACATCATGGCCTTCATGACTTAATGGCCTTTCCGCATTAGCGGACCCAGTGGGTCCGTTACGCAGTTTAAGAAGGAGGCAATATAGGACCTAGACCTAGGAAACCTTCGTTAGTTGAATGTTATAAAGAATTCAGGTTAAAAAACGTGTTACGCATCTAGCTCTAGATAGCTCAATTTTAAAACCATTATGGACTAAAACTGTCCTCCCGGTTATCCACCGGAATTATCCCCGCATGACGATTAACGTTTTGATTCTGCTTTCGTTCAAAGTACCTACACGCTTACAATAGAGAATTTTCAGGATACAAAGTATTATGAACTAACCCCGTGTTTAACTGGCAGAGTATAGACGTAAGCAATCAATGTTTTATTTTATTTTATTTTATTTTATACATAATATTTGATATGAATTTTAGCTTGCTGACTCCTTCTCCATATTATCTTTGTAATTCTATGCCAAATCCCCACTCCTCAGTAAGTGCAAAATGATTAAAAAGATTACGAATTTTTCCTTCATGTAATAATATATAGATTTTAACGATAGGTTATATTAGTTGCAAGAACAGTGACCTGAACTTTTTTTATAGGATAGGCGTGACAAGCGAGCACACAGTCCACCTGATGGTAAGTGGTTGCTGTGGCCCATAGACATCTACATCTATCCTCGTTTGCAAACCAAAATACAGATGCGTTGTCAGCCTTTAGGACTAAGATGGAATGCCTCTTTTCCAGTAAAACCCTTTTACTGGTTCTTCAAAACTCAGTTCTCTACACTCACCATACGAAACACAGCAGCATTAAGCTGCTATCTCACGCTGGTATTCTGTGAGAGCGTGGTCCTTCCCAGTCGAGCCGACCTATTCGTGCTACAACTATACAATTAATGTTATGTTATGTTTATAAATTAATATTCGTGCTACAAATATACAAAAATACGAATCAAAATGAAATTAATGAAAATTAAAATGTTGTACAACTGACTTCAATTTAAATTATTAATAATAACTCAAAAACTATTGGCCAGATCTTGATAAATTTAATTTTATGGAACCACATGAGAAGTACCAGCTTTCAAATAAAAAAGAATCATTGAAATCGATTAACCTAGAAAAAGTTATGAGGTAACACACATAAAAACATACAGTCGAATTGAATACCTCCTCCTTTTGAAGTCGGTAGAAAATGCACTCACTATATTTCACGAAGATCTACTCTTTCTGCCGGAATTTCGGAAGCTTTTCTTAAATAATCGTAAAAGCTACTGAGCCCTACCTATCCTTAAAATAAAACAAGTATGAAGTTAATTAAGTCTTTTATTGATCCACTACCTAATATCTTCCCGTGGGTGTCGTAAGAGGTAGAGTGAAATAAACGAGGAGATGGGCATCATCTTCGTAATAACATCTTGAGCATTAACACTGAGCTTACCAACCCACTCTAAACGTGGCAACTATGGCAAATTTCCCTATGGGTAATCTATGGGAAGGCACCTGATGGTAAGTAACTACCGCCGCCCATGAACAACTGCAACACCAGGAATTGCAGATGCGTTGCCGGCCTTTAGAAGAGTTGGCTCTTTTCTTGAAGGTCCCTAAGTCGTATCGGTCCGGAAAAATCGCTGGTGGTAATCGATTCCACAAGGAAATTGTGCGAAAGAAAACTTCTTCTAAATCGCACAGTGGTGGACCGCCAATCATCATGGTTTTAATAAATGGTAGATGTATGTAGATATATATGGGTTTAAAGCATGCACCTACCACTAGGTGGACTGTGCGTGTTTGACAATCTTACTTGTAAAAAAGGTAGAAAAATGGGAGTATGTCCGTGTTTTGAACTGATTAATATTCAAATAACCTTTACTCTAAGGAAATAAATCAGTTTGAAGGAATAACGGTTCTATCAGAGAATGTACTTCCATCCGAAAAAGGTCAAACCAAAACACTGCCAAATGTCTTGGAAAGATAAAAAGAAAGACAAGAAGGAATGTTAAAGTCAATTTTATAACTTTATTAAGTCACAAAGTTTTACATGTTTGTTTACTTAAGTTTTTTCATTCATGGTCATTTTATATTACGAGTATGTATTGCAACTCTATCAACAACAAAGATAACATCATTTTCATAACGTTGTGGTCAGGCTTCCGATAGATGGCGGTACCGTTACCGTTACAGCCTATTAACATTAAGCCTCCCCACGGATTGCTTCATAGCGAGGATATTTGCCATAATTACACACACTTGGTGGGAAGCAAGTATGTTTTTTAAAATTAAATTACAAAATATTTAGAAAGCTATTAATTACTAGGGACAACAAATAAGCAATATTTCTAGGATGCGGGTGAAATTGGGTAGGGTAGTATTTATGGGGCAGGCATGTTCAGTAGTGGACTAAGGTAGGCTGTAACAAAACCCTATGTATTATGTATATTGTACTTTTTCCTCGTTGTTTTCATTTATTTATATTATACCTTGTTTTTTTTTTTTAATACTAGCAGTGCTATTAACATTACTTATTTTACATTATTACTCTAACCACTCCTGGTAAGTTTAAAATGCCTGTGTTAGGAGCAGTTTATAACAGTAGTCGAATGGCGGATTCAAACCCACTGCCATTAGGCTACCGTCGCTAATACCTTTTGTTGTATGTAAGAATAAATCATTTACTTAATTCATTCATTTATAAAGCACCTAATGCGGAGACGGGCATAAGCATCAGTGGTGCGATACGTCTGATACTGCGATCGTCAAGCGTGACGATTAAGATTAAATAAATGAATAAAATAAATAAATAAATATAAAATCAACTGGAGTGGTCCATGTCTCTGTTTCCGACTTTTACTGCAGTGACTTTAACGAACTGCTAAAGAGAAGGATACTGATAAGCTATTTAAAATATTGTTTTTGTTATATCGGATCTGTCTGCACAGAAATAAACCATTTCGTTTTACGGAAAAATTAGCAGTACACGAAGACTGAATCTTAATGAAGTTCCGTTTGAAAGTTAGCGGAGACGTTTCATTATAAGTCAGAGAGTAAAACATTTGGACGACGTTTTGTCTTTCAAATATTCGGGCAAACATTTCATTTACTTGTGCGTATAATGATCTGTAATTATTTGGTAAATTAATTATTATTGGAGAAAAATCAAAGTAACCAAACCAAATCTTCTATAAAATTTATATAAAATGTAAAATATATTTGAACTCTTCGCCGCGACTTGAACGCGCAAAATTTATGGATTGGATTTATGGGTTTTAATTTTTTTGCACGGAGCCCTAATTCTTTTTCAAGTTGCCTAAGTTACTCATAAAATCAGCTAGCTGCCAGCAAAAATCCCGTCATAATCGGTCCGGTCATTTCGAAGATTAGCCGAAACAAACAGACATACAGACAGACAAACAGACAGAGAGACAGACAAATATTTCAAAAAAAATTTTTTGATATAAGTACCGTATAATATACTTTCATATGCATCTAGTAAAAACCTGTTTTTTAGACATAACAAACAGACACTTCAATTTCATTTATTTGTATAGATGTACTCATTTAATACATTGCCATACAGAATACAGATACAAAATATTGAGTTAATATCTATTTTATCGGGCTAAAAAGCAAGCAATACACATTTAAAACATTTCATTAAAATCGGTTGAGCGGTTTCGGAGATTAGCATGAACAAACATCGTAAGATCGTGACACGGGATTGTTACATTTAGAACATGATAGAATCTATATTGAATAAAATTATTCTTATCTTTTTTATATGATCAGGGTGACAAACAGCACACAGTCCACCTAAGGTAAGTGGTTGCTATGGCCCAACATCTACATCTATCCTCGATTAGGAATCAAAATGCAGATGCGTTGTCACCCGTGAGGACTAAGATGGAATGCCTCGATTCCAGTAAAGGGTCTATATATATATATATATATATATATATATATATATATATATATATATATATATATATATATATATATATATATATATATATATATGATTACCGATACAGAAGAATCCTTCTCAAAAGTACCGGATAAGTAAGATAAGTACCGGACCTCATAAAACAAAGATTAAATCATGTGGACCGTCCATGCAGCTCATAAACATCAAACACTGGGAGAAGGGTTCATGAACAATGCTCCCAGGTACCTAAACAGTGTGGACTATCTCCCATCAGACAGTATGATAACTTGATTTAAAGACTGATTATATTGGCTCTCCATAAGCTTCATGTCTGAAACACAGCAGCACAAACATGGCTTGTTGGTGGTATCAGGTATAAAGGATGTTGCATACGAAGATGGATTCTTAAACCGAGTTGCTATTTTAAAATGCTTTTTTTCCTTACGAGTCATTTTTCAGTATATAAAAGTGTATGATAGATCCTTTTTATAACAAAATGCTGGTTCAACAACTTACCAACAGCTTAAAGTTGCTTCATTTTCTATTTAAAACTGTTTTACATGCATCTCTCAAATTATTTACAAGGTGTCGTTACGAAGAACAAAGCTTTTATTGTAACGGGCATAATGGACGAGATATATAGATATGAGATATAGACTCATTTACTAGGAGACCTTCTAGGTAGGTATCACCCTTTTACCTATTTCTACCACCAAATAGCAGTGCGTGCATTACTGTTTTCCAGTCTAAAGGCTGTACACCTCCTATCAGTCCTCAAAGATGACAACGTATCTAAAGCCTTTTTAATTGAAGTTGGTAGGTGTCCATGTAGTAGCCCACCATCAGGTCGCCTGTAAGTTTGTTTGTCACTTCATTGTATAAAAAATAGAAAAGGATTATATTTATTATATATATTTTTATAGCAGAGGGTGACAAACGAGCACACATCCACCTGATGGTAAATGGGTACTGACATCTACATTTATCATAATTAAAACAAAATGCAGATGCGTCGTCACCGAGAGGCTAAGATGAAATGCCTCGTTTCCAACAAAGGGTCTCCGGTTCTACACTCACCATGCAAAACACAGCATTAAGCTGCTATTTTACCGCTGGTATTCTGTGAGGCGTGTTCACCCCGGTCGAGCCGAACCATTCGTGTTACAACCATAATATAGTTGCAGCGTGGCTCTACACGTAAACCATCCACACACAAATATTATACCAAACACATCAAATGTTGGGACGAATTTAGGTATCTCTGGACAAAGCTTTGTGACAGTTCTTTTTTGTAAGAATACTAGAAACACTAAGGATGAGCTACAATCGTGATGACGATTCTTTCAATTCGGAATACTTTTGACGCAATAAATTAGAAATAAAACTACTGGTTTCATTCAAAGTTCTTTTAATTTCAAAGAACACTGCAAGATAGTTCGAATTCATTTCATTTTAAACAGCGTGAAATAATTTGTTCGCTTCACAGAGCAGAGCAACTACTTTATCTTAATAACGGAATGGATTTTGAAACACAATGAAAATAAATTTTCTCAATATGAATTGAGTTTTGGTTCCACGCTTTTTTCAAATGTAATAACGTTTAAAACATAAAGGTTCCAAATACATTCTTTACATTTATCACGTTTGCGAATTTAAATGAAAAGGAGAAAATTAAACATGACAAGCAACAAATTGATCTTAGTATTTTTACCTATGTGATCTCTGAACATATCAGAGATAATTATAACCTCTATATATAAAAATCAATTTCGGTCCGTTAGTCTCGCGAAAAATTAAAAACGGCTCGTGTGTTTGAATGGGTCCCAAAATGGTTTAAATTCATTTTGTACCCGGTAGGTGGCGCTGAAGTCACCCATGCGAGGCAGGGCGGATCGCTAGTAAATTATAAAACAAATACATTAATCTCATTATCTACATAAAATATTAGCCAACGCTGTTACTATTCCAGTACATACCGTAACTGTTAGAGCCTATCAAAAGTCCACTGCTGAGCATAGGCTCCGCCATTGTTCGCTACGTAGGGGGTATATTTGTCATAGTTCCACAATTGGTAGGCTGGTTGGCAACCGAAGTTTTTTTTTAATTTTAAGTGGTTTTTCCCATCTCTTCATTTGTTTAGTTCTGTCGCCTCTGACACCTATGGGACTAGAGAATATTCTTACGAGTACACCGGCACTACAAGGTCCAACGGTTCCAATACACACGTGCATAAAATGCGTTTATTTCGACGTTGTTATCCATACATACTGTTTTCTTCATCACAAAATTATAACTAAGGTAGAAATAATAAATAAATAATTTTAAATAAGTAATGAAACATTGTATCTTAATCCTTAGATTAATGAACGCATTTGTAGCATTCTTCGTTTGAAGTTGTCCATGGACTGCATTAGCCACTTACCTTCAGGCGGACAGTGAGTTCATTTATCACTTCAGTTTCATAAAAATATGTTATAAGTAAATAAAACAAAATTCTTGTAGTTGAACTCTTTATGCGAAATTTGACATGGTACAAAATGTTATATGAGTGTGTGCTACTAAAAGATGGTTTTTACTAGGGTGTTGTCATTTATACCGTTTTCAACGCAATTCCTACTCCGACGACGATGATGCAGTAGCCAGGTGTTCTGACCACTGAGTTATTCTGGTAAGTTGTTTGTGAAGATTTAGTTTAACTTCGCTGATTAACTATTTAAGTCATAAATATTCTCAAAATGCAGAAGACCGACTATAGAGTATTAGGAACATGATGAATATGCGACTAAGTTCGTGAATGCACAACTTCCTTAAGCTAAGCGATCACAAAGTTTCAAAGGCCAAATTGGTAATGTCACTGCATCTATAGTGAACCCTATTTCTGCAAACAACACAGGATTTTTATTTTATATTTTGTGAAATAATTATTTTATTCGATATCACATTTTGCGAAAAGGTCCGAAGCAATAATTTAGGAGAAGAAAAAAGAAAGAAAGTTTATTTTGGCAAAAACCATCGACGCACGCTACAATAATAAAATTCAATATACTTAGATTTAAATAAAATTGATTTTCTACGGAAAAATACGCCAAAAATCACTCAGCATACGACAGACGCAACTAATTGTGTTGGTTTGTTTACTCATGTGTCATTGCTAAGCCACAATGTATAAGTTTTTAATAAAATGAAAGGCAATCTTGACCTCCATCTGGCCTGAGGGCAAAATGAGGGTCTACGATGGAGCAGGTTTGCCCAGGAGAAGCCTGTTAACACGCACTGAAATAGTCAGGTTATAGGCACTCGGAAAACAGAACAAAACAGCCGGCAGGAATTTTACTCCTTGGCTTTGCGCATAATAAAAGATGACTTATAGCGCTTAGTGCGAATATTCGGAATATCAACCAAGTGTGGATGGTAACCTACAGTACGTCTAGTACTCCGATAGGAGAATGGATGACGGTATGAGCATTAAGCTCATGGACACACTCTCCGAAGTACAATCTGTAAAAGACCGATAAACAAGCAAGTTGGCTGCGGTACTCTAAGCTGTAAAGCTTAGTTTCCATCAACTTTTGTCGCCTCTTGGCCTCTTGGCTGAGCTATATATATTGATATTTTGCTGAGCCATCGCAAAGGTGACTACAATACTCTGTGAATGTTCGCACTAGAGCTTTGTATAAAGTTAGAAGCTGTCCAGGCAAAGTCTTCACCTTGTTTAGAATACCCAGTTTTTGACCGCAGTTTGTGCTTTCTACTCAATGCTAGCGCTAAAGTTGAGGTTAGTAGTTAACTGTATGCCGAGAAGCTCAGATGATCAGTAATCTCTACAGATCAGTTTACTCTACAGATGTATCTCGGAAAGTAGGAGTCAGATCAAACGGACTTCGTTTTGCGGAAAACAGACAGGCCTGCGTTTTGGCGGCATTAAAGTGACCAAATTGTCATCATCCTATTGGGAGACTAGACTTAAGGTCGCATTTATCCGCTCCAACATGGCCTCTCTGAATGAACGTATTACTGCACCTTCGTCTTTTACTGGACATGAATCTCTCTGTATTTGTGCTGTCATCTGCACACCTAACAATACCTTTGAAGTAGGTCTTCGATGTGCAGGAAAACAGTCGCAGAGAGAACAGACCTGGAGGAACTCTGGCATTAATATGCATTGGGTCAAAAGAGCAGCCTGCTGTAACTACCTGGTCAACCGTTCACTCAAAGTAAGATATCCAGTTTCAAAATTTGGGGGATACCGTGGGCAGGAAGCTTATTCAGCAGACTTACGTGCTAAACCCTGTCCAAAACCTCCGAGATATCAGTGATACTAGAGCTTCACTGTTCTTCTCGATGGCTTTAGCCCAGAAGTGCGTGGCATACACAAGATAAGTTGTGGCGGCGAGGGCTGCAGGTTTGAATCCCGCATTGAACAAATATTTGTATGGCTTCCAAAAATTGTCCCAGATCTGGATGTTTGTCCTGGGAAATTTATCTATACAAACTGGCACGATACAGGAGAATATCCTAAAGTAACGTAACGTGGTAACGATTTATTTAAAAAAATCTTGTCTTGGAACAGTATGCACCAAGCGGGGAATGCGTAGCCATCAGTCACATCCATACTTTCCTCAAAATTACATCGAAAAAATGACTAATATATATAAAGACCCTTTTGCTGGAAAGAGGCATTTAATTTTAGTGACAACACATCTGAATTCTGATTCTTTATGGAGGATAGATGTAGATGTCTATGGGTCACAGCTAGTGAACTCATTTGACTAATGAAATTATTAATTGCTATAAAAAAATACAGCGTTACTTCCATGTGCTTCGCGGCGAGATAAAATCGTGAAATAATCTGCATATCTAAGGAATCTAAAAAATTTGAGGCAATCTGAAGTCCGCGAACCTCACTGAGGTAGAGCAGTGATCCCTCTTTTCCCAAAATTTCACAATTTTAAAAGAGAACAGTACTGTGTAATGGCGGTGCAAGAATATCCACTACCTCATATCGTCCCGTGGGTGTCGTAGGAGACGATAGAGAGAAAGAAAGCAGGAGATGGGCAGCAGCGTCTTCCTAATAACGACTAAAAATAAAATGTGTTGCTGACACGATACAGGCAGTATGTATAGCAAACATCCCTTTATTAGACGATCTATGGGGAGGCCTATGTTCAGCAGTGAACTTTGATAGGCTGTAATAATAGAATTAATGGAAAAACATGTGCCGGGCCGTGACACATATGCAGGCTGATCTTATTTTTACTTATAGACAGAAGATGTTATACAAGTCGAAAATGCAGTAGATCATTCTTCTGAAACTGGTTAGAAATATTTCTCCATGAAAAATTTTAATTTTTCGTAGGATTTTGGCAATAAGTGGCCACTACAGCAAAGTCCAAGTACAGAAGGCTACATGAGTATAGTTGAAGTCTCTAACGCCGACATCTATATCTATATCGGCCTATGATCGAAAGTCTTTTACTCATAACTACGATAAGATGAACGAAAAAAAAACAAATAGATACGTTTTTTTTTTCTCGACTTTAGAAATTAAAATTTCGTTTTTAAATGTCCGTGTAAACTTCTACTATTTTAAGATGATATTCATCTGACAGAAGTAGAAACGGCGAAAGAAACTTCAGTTTTCATCGCATCCTCCTATATCTTAGTGAGTTATGGATCAAAACAGCATAACATTGATGTTTCCTTCATCGTCGAGCACGCAGGAATTAAAGTTACAATTAATAACTTCATTGACACTAAGAGTATCGAACCCAATATTTAGTTATTTATTTCAAATTTATTATTATCATCTTTATAAATTTTAAAAGGACTTAATGCATGTCGGCATTCTCTGCGGCAACCCGCGGAGTGATGAGATATTGTTGCAGGTGCAATACATACTTACTTACTATGATATACCATTAATTAACAAAATCTATACAAATCTCGTAGTAATGTTAATATATAAACAAAATGTTAATATATAAACAAAACATATTGAATATATACATAACATTATATTGTCATTTAAAATTATAATTACTATACATATGTAGTATAATTTTAAAATCAATATAAATAATAAAACACCTAAATATATAAATGTTCGCGTACTATGAAATTTACCTAAATTTACTGAGCTACCACGCCTTCTTTAAAATAAATAAAACTTCACTTGCTACCACCATACTATGAAAACAACCAGATAACACTATTTACTTCTGCCAGTTTTCTTCGACCACTAAGCCAATGAGAACACAAATTTTGGGGCGTCAGGACGCCACCTAAATGTTTTATGGCCGCATTTAAAAAGATCGAGGAATTTTATAGCTGCTGCCGCAATTGTCGTAATTCATTATTATGGTCATTTGCTGTAACCGCCCACTTACTTCAAACGATTTGTTATAAAACATAATATGGTTAATTTCTTCTTTTGCAACCATAATATGACCAATTTCTTCTTTTGTGTTTTCTTATTATAATTTTACTATAATTGCTTGACTACAATACCGTCTGGTGGTAAGTGGTGACGAAGCCCTAGATAGTAAGTCACACTGTCTTAGGGTAATGGCGCGGAATATTCTCATTATCGCGATGTAAATCGCGTTATCGCAATGTAATGTGGCCGTCCCTTCGTGAATACTTCGTCACTTCGTGCGTTGCAAGCCATCGCCTCGCTGTCAGTACATTCTCACACTTGAAATTATTTTATTGCCATGGACTTCGCGTGCGGCTACACTTCAGTCTGCTTACAGACATCGTGCATGTGGATATGTTAAAGTAAATTGGGGAATGTGCGACGTATTTTCCACAGTGACAATTTTGAAGTAATGACAAGATAAATAATTTGATGAGACATTTCGAATAAATAATGCAGGCGTCTAAGCTGTCCCTGTTTTCAAAAACGTAGTAAAAATAATTATTCGATACCATATAATATAGACTGACCGCGGCGTTCATTTTGTGTTTTATGTGTGTGTTTATCGCGATAAACTTTACAACGCGCAGTGAGGCCAGGCACCTTCGCGGTATGCCGAAGGCGAAGTTTTATAGCGATAATTCTATCGCGATGTGTGTACGGCGGTCATAAGCAAACGCGTTTGATGATTTAATACAATTTTATGTCGAAGGTTGAATAAAACATCTTAGGATCTAAATATCATAATTTTTAACATAATTACGCATTGCTTTTCTCTGATTTATTAATTTTTGCTCATGGTATAGACAGAATGACAATACTGTGCTGTATAGCTTATTTTGAGTTGGTGAACTTTCTTTGCTGCTGTAATATTAACTATAATATATTTTTATTTGTTATAAATATTATTTCTCTCTTCTTTATAATGTTTATCTATATTATTCATATATATCTTTCAAGCTATTAAATTGTCACTATATTAAATAACCAGCTATAAGTTTTGTACAATCTGGATAAATAAAAGACAAGAAAGAAATAAAAATAGCACCATTAATAGGTAATTTATATTCGAATTTTGAGCTCAAAAATAGATTTCTCCGTTTTATATTTAAACATTAAAAGGTCAGTCTGTATCTACTATTGAAGTTAATTAAATTAAATAGTTTATATCGCATTGTAAAATTTACGATAACCTCAGAAAATAAATTCAAAACCCGTGAACATATATGATTATACTTTATCTAACTACCTACACTAGGTCTAGTGCAAATAGGACGCAATTTAAAAAATCCATTTCAAGGTCAAACCTTACAAAGGAATATAATAATATCTCAATGTTAACTTAAGGTTGAGATATCTTATTCTATTACTAAGCTGACTCCGAGCCGTAGAGCTAAACCGCTTCAGGGCCGTTAAGACTTGTGCTTTGGATCCTCTTGTGCCTAGCATTTTTTTTATAGAATTGGGGTGACAAACGAGCGCACAGTCCACTTGATCGAAATGCAGATGCGTTGTTACCCCCAAAGATAAAGATGGAATGCCCCTTTTCCAGTCAAAAGGGTCTCCGGTTCTCTACACTCACCATACGAAACACAGCAGCATTAAGCTGCAATTTTACGCTGGTATTCTGTGAGAGCGTGGTCCTACCCCGGTCGAGCCGACCCATTTGTGCTACAACCATAACATAGCTAAAGCGTGCCTCTACCACTTTTAAAATGGCCACATCATGGCCTTCATGACTTAATGGCCTTTCCGCATTAGCGGACCGTGCGGTTAGGAAGGAGGCAATATAGGACCTAGACCTAGGAAACCTTCGTTAGTTGTAAGTTATAAAGAATTCAGGTTAAAAAACGTGTAACGCATCTAGCTCTAGATTGTTCAATTTTAAAATCATTATGGACTAAAAATATCGTCCCTGTTATCCATCGGAATTATCCCCCGCCGCGACACGATTAACTGTTTGCTTCTGCTTTCGTTTAAAGTATCACACGCCTACAATAGAGATTTTCGGGATACAAAGTATTACGAACTAACCCCGTGTTTAACTTTGCAGTATAAACGTAAACAATAAATGTTTCGTTTTATTTTATTTATTGTATTCGTTACACATAATGTTTGACATAACATTTAGTTTTCCGCACTCCTTCTCTATATTATCTTTGTAACTACACCATATCCCACACTCTTTCGTACGTTCAAAACGCTTAAAAAGGGTTACGAAGTTTTCCCTTCACGTATTAATATATCGACGCTTGAAAGGCAATAATTACCAAGCGACATGTTGGGCGATATTGATTAATATACATCATTGAAACCAGCAAAAATTCTGCGTCGATATGTCATCTATACTGCTCGCACCGCTGGGAAGAGTTTGTTGCCCTTGTAACTTAAAAAATCACATTTTCACAGTTTTCAGCGACCAACAATAACATTTCCGATATATGAATAATTTTCACTTGGTAGGTATTCGATTTTAACTTAATAAACTTATAATTTTTGCTCTGAACCAAATTAATGCGGTTAAACATAAAGTATTTTTTCCTTACGGTATCTAGGGTTACATTATTATTGCATACTTAAGAAATACCGGATTAAATTTTTTTTTCGCGTAATGTTAGACTTTTTAACACACCTTAATTATGTACTCATTTTTCTTTAGTACTTTTCCTAAATGCAATGGACTTAAAAAAGTAATATAGTAGTATTTTTCCTGCCTTAAAAGGATATATTTTGTCGTTTGGCAATATTAATTTTATCTGCCGTTTTTCTTTTACTGACTAAGTTACTTAGATAACTATTTCTGATATGAAATTTGTATAAAAATGAGCTTATCACTGTTGTATGTATTTTGTTTTGTCGCTTATACGCTCTGTAAAGCAGATTTTGAGTGGTTGTTGGTAACAAAATATCGATTAGTCTATCATAGTATGCCTAATATGCCAAATATACCTAATAAGTAGTAACTAAACCTCTAAATTGTTAGGACTTGATCTTAATTGTGTTGTTTAATTGACAGTTTACCATAATATTTTCACTCATGTTGTTTTGATTTTGAATCGTTTTTGTAATTTCAGAATATTTTAAAACGTTGATAATTTTTTTTATCTTAAAAGTTGAAATTGTGTTTTACCTATACTGATTTTAAAATTACTTATTTTAGTTATAACATATTAGTTATAATATATTATAACAGTTGATTTAAGCTATCTTAAATATTCAACGAAAGCCCACAATCTTTATAAGATCAGCTATCTACTTTGCGAGAGATTTGTCTGCAATATTCGTATGTTACAGGTCTATCTAGGCGTCACTAACAAAGTGTTAGTCACTGGCCTAAAACCTCCATCAAACCTCACTAGTGGTGGATTATGCTCTAATTCATCCCTCATCAGATGGAGGCCCATACTCAGTAGTGGGTAGTTGTAGATTACTACAAGGGTAGATTACTACTGTGATGACGATGTCCGTCGAAACCCTTTGGCCGAAAGTCCTTGGTTTATGACTAATAAGCGAATTTTTACGATTTTTTTCCAAAAAAAAAAAAAACTTTAAAATGCTCTAGTGTTGCCACTGTTGCCACTGTTGTCTAAAGTTGCCAACATGTCGCTTGGTAATTATTGCCTTTCAAGCGTCGATATGTAGATGTATATGGGTTAAAGCATGCACCTACCACTAGGTGGACTGTGTGCCTGTTTGACAATTTACTTGTAAAAAAAGGTAGAAAATGCGGGAGTATGTTCGTGTTTTGAACTGATTAATATTCAAATAATCTTTACTTTATAAGAAAATAAATCAGTTTGAAGGGAATAACGGTTCTCTCAGAGAGTGTGCTTCCATCCGAAAAAAGGTCAAACCCAAAACACTGCCAAATGTCTTGGAAAGATAAAAACGAAAAGGCAAGAAAATGTTAAAGTCAATTTTATAACTTTATTAAATCACAAAGTTTTGCATGTTTGTTTACTTAAGTTTTTCTATTCATGGTCATTTTATATTATGTATTGCAACTCTATCAACAACAAAGATAACATCATATTCATAACGTTGTGGTCAGGCTTCCGATAGATGGCAGTATAACCGTTACAGCCTATTAACATAAAGTCTCCCCACGGATTGCTTCATAGCGGAGATATTTGCCATAATTGCCACACTTGGCAAGCGGGTTGGCAACACAGTTTTTAAATTAAATTACAAAATATTTAGAAAGCTATTAATTACCCCTTGGTAATTAATAGTCGCTTCAAAATTTGCTTTTTTTCTTTTTTTATAGAGCAAACAGGCCTGCGGTTCACCTGATGTTAGTGACTACCGCCGCCCATGAACAACTGCAACACCAGGAATTGCAGATGCGTTGGCCTTTTAAAAGGTAGGCTCTTTTCTTGAAGGTCCCTAAGTCGTATCGGTCCGGAAAAATCGCTGGTGGTAATCGGTTCCAGAGTTGCGAGGAAGAAAACATCTTCTAAATCGCACAGTGGTGGACCGCCAATCATCCAGATGGTATCGATGGTATCGCGAATTTTGTCGATGTGCGATGGTCAAATTGAGCGGCTGGAATTAGTCCGAACAATTCCTCAGAGCACTCCCCGTGGTACATGCGATAAAATACGCAAAGAGATGCAACATCTCTACGCAGTGCTAGTGAGTCAAGCCGATCGGAAAGAACTCGGTCGTCGACGATTCGATCCGCTCTGCGCTGAATGCGGTCAAGTGGAAAGATCGACCATAGTGATCAAATCTACTTTGTTTATTCTTTCCAAAAACACATTTCACACAACCACCATTACCGCCAGTTTCAGTTTATCTTAATTTAAAAGTATTTCCGTCGCCTCGTTTCGCGTTGTCCCTTCAACAAATAAGCAATATTTCTAGGATGCGGGTGAAATTGGGTAGGGTATCGTAATGAATGATTAATCTTATAAAGAACTGTAAACTACACCCAAAATGTAGAATTTAAATTAAATAGGCAACACCAAGCATAGCCTCAAGCCATAGGTCAAGTTCTATAAACTTCGTTCAAGACTTATAACTCTCTGGCCTCTAACTGTCCCCGGCAGTCTCAACCTTATGCAACTTAAATTGACTTAAGAAAATTCTGGATGCAGACAAAACTGCGAACGTTATTGTTATTTATTGATTGAATTAATACGTTTTGATATTTTGTAGTAAAATTTTATATCTTTCAATGAATATAAAAACCAAATAAATAAAAATAAGAAAGGAATGCTTCGGTGGTTTGGTCGTGTATAAAAAATGAATGAAGAAAGAGTGACAAAGCAAATTTATGTTGCAGAAGTGAAAGTCAGAAGTGGAAGGGATAAACGGTAATATATCGAAGACGGGCGTTTAAGAGTACCTGGCGAGTATGCAAAAGTATATGGAAGTGAAGGAGACAAGTTGTGTGCCAGGATCGTGCTAAATGAAAGGCCGTAGTCTATGCAACCCAGAGGGGGTGACATGCGTCAGTGTTTATGTATTTATGCTTATGTATTATTAAAAAACTATTGTTGTGCCACCGACCTTCATCCGTTTGAACTAGACCAAGATTCCATACAATACATATTTCTGTCGGCAAGCAAGCACCCACTGCTGAGTTTCGTTTACCCTTTAGTAAAAGAAACAGTATAATTACAGGTTGTGAGGTATTCCATTCATCGGGAACGACAACACATGGGTGGCCCTTATTGTATCAGCTAGTTGTTGATATCCATGGACTTCAATCATAAAAAGTATATAATTGAAACGTCTTGTAATGTGTGCTGTTTGTCATTAAATTTGTCTTTGACATGTTCATTCGAAGTCCAACCTCAAGGCTTGCCTTGTTGTTGAAAAACTTATATTACAAAAAACATATTATAAAAAGAAGATAAATAAAATACTAGAAAATATAGATACATATTTCTTATTTGCTTACGTAATCTACTTAAAATAATGTCACGATATATTATATCGGACCCGATTACGATATATTACCATTACAGCTGTCTACTGCTAAACATAGGCCTCCCCAATAGATATCATTCCCTCATAGGGGGGATATTTGCCACAGTTGCCACACTTGGCAAGTGGGTCGGCAAGCGCTTTTTTATTTTTAGTCGTTATGAGGAAGACGCTGCTGCCCATCTCCTGACTTGCTTCCCTCTGTCGCCTCTTACGACACCCACGGGATGATATGGGAAAGTGAATATACTTACACCGCCACTGCACAGTCCCGATTAAGGTTAATCAATTTGAGCAAATTTGCATGCACACATCGAACAAATAACATCTAAAACTTCCGCTTTAAATATATATGACAAAGTACAATAAACTGTTTCGGCCTTATTATAAAACTCGGTTTTCGGTAGTGTAAAGAAGAGTTTTCTAAAGAAGTCCCATATACGACGGCGCTGCAGTCTTCACAAAATTAAACGCTTGCTGTTAAATTCCATACTTTACATTTTATTACGCATGTTTTAAACGGTACTTCTTATTTAAACATACTCTAGTTTAAACCTGAGACAAATTATTAACTACGTGTTACTACGTTAATTATTGTTAACTACGTATTAATTTCTTTTATATGTGGTAGAGCCATGCTGCTGCCGTATTATGGTTGTAGCACGGTTGGGTCGGCTCGGCCTGAAGGAATCATGCTCTCACGGAATACTAGCCTAAAATACCAGCTTAATACTGCTGTGTTTTGTAAGCCAAGTGAAGAGTACCGGAGACCGTTTTACTGGGGGCGAGGCATTCCATCTTAGTTCTCGGAGGTGACGGCGCATTTGGTTTTGATTCTTAATTGAGAATAAATGTGGATGCCTGTGGGCCGCAGCATTCACTTGCTATCGGGTGGACTGTGTGCTCGTTTGTCGTCTTTGTTCTATAAAAAATATTTTGTAGTAAGACGGTATATGTTTTTTCTTAACAAGTACCCGCATCCAAGGAGTACGTGAAAACAAACTGTGTCTATTTATAAACGCATGTAAATATGTATCAAAGTCTCAGAATTCATTTCATATTATTCATATTTATATAGCTTAGTAAAGGATCTGGCGGCTTATTCTACTTAGGGATATAAATTAAAACGGGTTAAATTAAGACATGGCTAATGAACATATTATTTGCACATCTTATTTTTGTTTTACTTAATTGCAAGCATGTGTTTTAATTACCATGACTGAATTATTAAAAATGGTTAAAAGGAGACTTCATAAGCTAGAAATGAAACAAATTAGAGTGTAAAATAAAGTATACACCTACACAAAAATTATAATAATCGGTAGCTTCTCGAAGTGAAACCAAAATCTGGCTTTTGACAGTGTAAATATAAAATTCATTAATAACTAACTACGAGTACTCGTACTTACCACATTAATACACATCACCTACATCATAACAAAATTACTAATTTATAAATGCTTTTATATTTTACTTGAGTTCCTAGATTATAAACTGTAAGCTCTGTAAATTTTAATATCACTATCTATCATTTGTGTTACTGTAAAAGTAGTTAATGTGATGTATTAGTTACTATATTCATTTCATTTCATTTAAATTAATGTAATATAATGTATGCACTCTTCTATATGTAAATTGTATGCATGTTTAAATAAAGAATTTAAAAATGTAAAATTTGCTCACCGTAATCATAGGTAGAATAAGAGACTTTGTTAAGATCTTTCCGTACCTTATTATTGCAAATATCTTAATCTTAATCTTTATAACTGACCACACATCTCTTATCGGGTCCCGAATTTGTAATTTTTTTTTGCACTTAACCATCATTTTTTAATGTGAACATGAGCCATTTTGGTCTATATTATAGTATTTTTAATATATAGCTTGACTATAGCGCCACCACTCGGATCCTAGCATAGCTATATTTTTGGCTGAACGTAGTCCGAGTAGCTCGCTGCTCTTTGGACTCTGCTTACCCCTTCGGAGAATACAGGCCTGACGGTATGCAATTTGTAATTTTTATTTCAAATTCAAAATGATGTGTTGCAATGAATAAAAACATTATAGGATATAATAGAATAGAATAATTTTTATCCAAAATAGATTATACATAATACTTATTGAAAGTAATTTTTAATTTACCATTGGTTTAGGAAATATCCCTTCCCTGGGAAAAACCAGCAAGACACCCAGTGGAATGAATTTTTTTTATGATAAGAATATGAAATAAGATGGAAAGTGAAGTACAGCAAAAGCCACTTTCCAGTTTATCGACGCCTAGCCTCAAATTTAATTACCGATTAATGTTTTCTTGAGGAAGGAGTCAACAAATTTTCAAGTATTTCCAAGCTTAAGTAACCAAGTTTCTACCAACTACGTCCGAGTTACTAATAAGCTGTGACCCGATAAATTCTCTTCGACAGTCTGCATGAGTTATTCTAACCGATTTTATCGGTTTTTGGTTTTTATATGTAAATAAAACAGTGGTAAATAAAAAAATACTTTCAATAAGTTTTATGTAATAATCTATAATGAATAAAAATAATTCTAATCTATTCTATATATAAAGCGGTTAGAGAATATAATAAAAATAAACAATTAAAAAAAATATTTCACTGAAAACAGAACACGCATAACCGATTTTCTGCGATCTATTGGACGGTATTTCTTTTACTACTTAAAATGTCATCTACATCATCATTAAATCACTTCACAATTCTTCAAATCTGCTGAACATAGGCCTATCCCGAGGAATACCACAGAAAACAGTAAAGAGCCACCTGGCATCCATTAACTTGTCGTGACTTACTTGTTATGGCCAGCCACTTCAACTTACTGATCCGTTGGTTCTACTTATATTGTTCGTTTTCGACTGCCTCTTTGATCTAGTGGTCGTAAGCGTGACTGATGATCTTGAGGTCCTGGTTTTGAATCCCAGGTCGGGCCAAAACTCAGTCATATAGGTTTTTCTGTTAAGAAATTCTCAGTAGCAGCCGGAGGACAGAAAGTTGGCGGTGTTTCACCTCCGTGCGTCGGAACGAAAAGCCGTTGGTCCAGCGCCTGATCTTTCTCCGTTCGTGTCGGTCTACCATCCCATCAGACTATTAGAGTGAGGGAATAGGGAATGTACCTGTGCTTGCGCATACACTTGAGCACTGTAATCCTGTCCTGCGCAGATGGCTGTCTCCGTTGAGACTGGCAGCCATGACCAAAATTCGGTCTGAAGGACATTATTATTATTATGGGGTATAAATGTTTTTTCTCATCTGGTTGGTCTGAATAAATCTATAAAACAAAATGAGAAATAAATAAATAAAAAACCAACCAGATAAAGAATTATTATTATTACTATGCATTCGTTCTTCTTTTAGTGTTCCTTAAAATAAATCGATCCAGTTTTGTAGAAGTTACGAGATAATGATTTCGTCAATTTTTCATATGCATAATCAGTCCGAACTGCAATCATCTCTATGGGTTGTCTAGTTCGGTCGTTCAAGCACAGCGCGATAGCAATAGATTCAACAATTGTTAAAATCTTGAAATATCTCGCTGCTCAGACGTTTTCCTAAATCATAATGTTAAATTTAAAGATTTGTAGTAGTAGTGCTGTGCACAATGACGGCTCGTAGACTTGTTAGTGGCGCTGACAGAATATACTGAACAGAGCTGCAGCAATACCAATACAATACAGCAGAATGTTACAATCCAATAAATAATTATAATTATATCACTAGTTTTGTAGCGATGATTAAAGTTTTCTTTCTTTCTTTCTATCTTGTGTACACTTAACGTTACTGAAAAGAATAAATTCCAATTAAAATCGATTGAAAATTAGTGAAAAAAAAAAATTGAGAGTCGCGATATAAATAATTGCCGTTAGAGATTACTGTAGGACGTTATCAAAAGAAAATGTAACAAAAGTGTCTCATTAAATTTGAAGGCTTTGTTCGAATTTCCTTATAGTTGATTGTTATTAAGAAGCCGTTCATTCTTGGTATTATTTTACCTAACTGTCTAATTAAGTATAATATTTCCATTTATAGAATAGCCATTGTCTCAATATCAAACCATTCCATTCACCCATTCATTGCAGCGTACAATAGTCCACTGGTAAACTTAGGTCTCCACCATAGATTGCCTCATAGTGGGAATATTACCATAGTTTTTTTTATAGGATAGGGTGACAAACGAGCACACAGTCCGCCTAGTCCGCCTAGATAGTAAGTTGTTGCTGTGACCCATAGACATCTACATCTAGCCTCAATAAAGAATCAAAATGCAGATGCGTTTTCTCCCCTGAGGACTAAGATGGAATGCCTCTTTTCCAGTAAAAAGAGTTTCCAGTAGTAGTTGCCGCAGTTTTTCATTATTTTAATTTGTAATTAGAAATATGCAGCTTCCAGAAGGAAATTCAAAGAGGAAGTTTTAATTTCCCTCTGTCGCCTCTTACGAAACACTGGGACGATGTGAGGTAGTGAGTATTCTTACACCGCCAATACATGGCTAACACTGATACCCAATTTCAATACGTAATCTAAAAACTCTTTGAATTTAAATATATTGTTGGGAATGAGGGTAAATAAAAATAAAATGAATACGAACAGATGAAGGTAGAACGATAATATCCCACTTGTTCTAGCAGTATGACGGCTCCGTGGCGCAGTGGCTTAGAATTGAGTTGTTGCGTTGGGGCCGCGGGTTCGAATCGCACCGGAACAAGTATTTGTATGGCCTACAAATAATTTTTCGGGTCTGGATGTTTGTCCTCGTGCAATTTATGTTTGTAAACTGCCTCCACAATACAGGAAAAACCTAATGTGGGGTAACGTTTTAAAAGTATCCTTTGAGCGACTAAGACAGAAATAATTCTACATCTCACTGTCGTAACTATGCCCGTTAGGGTATTCTACTAGTGTGAGCAGGAAGATCGTGTTGCTGAGGAGGCTGCCCTGTGTTGCACCTTAAGATGGGTGGTGTTGCTGTTGGTTTGCATACTTTAGTGTTATCATGTATTGGGTCCTTCACGTTACACCGGTGTGTGTTTGTGACGGGAACCCGTTACGGTTGGTGGAACTGTATTGTTGCTGATAATGATTGGTTTGGTTGCGTGGGCAGGAGAGCAAGTTGGTATAAAGCTCACACCTTGATTGTGGTTTCTGATGGTAACGCGTGCTTCTCACTGAGTAGTGTTCTTTTATTTAAATAATTTAGAAAATACTTTCTAACATCAGAAGTAAAATAATTTCTTACAGTATTATTAATGTTCTAGTAAAATTCCGTGTAGTTGCAGCATAAGGTAATCCACTGCCCTATGACATCCCGTGGATGAGGTAAGCGGCGACGGAAGGAAACTAAACCATTTGATATATATTTGATAGATATACATATTTGATAGATTGGCAGCATCATCTCCCAGATAACAACTTAACAATTTAAAAAAACTGCAGATGCCCACCCGCCTGCCAAGCTTGGCTAATATGCTGATAAAAGAATCATAACTAATAATTAGGAAACAGCGGAAGTTTTCGAACTTTTGTTAAGAAATTCATCATCATCATTACAGCCCCACACAAGTCCACTGCTGAACCTCCGCTTTCCCAAGAAAGATCACAAATCACGTTCCATAGCCACTGACTGAGCCATCGACTTCCTGCATCTTTTATCAGGTCGTCACTTAATCTAAGGGGACTCCATACTTCGTGCAGTAGTCTCGTACCTATTTCGAGACTGCCACTCAAGGACCCTTCTTCCGCATCGGTTGTCGGTTGTTCAGCTACATGGCCGACCCATTGCCACTTCAGTTTACTGATACGTTTAGCTTTGTCGTTTACTCTAATTCTGCTGCGGTTATCCTCATTTCTAGGTCTACTAATTAAGATTTTACGTGGTAGAGCCATGCTGCAGCTATATTAGTAGTATAGTTGTAGCACGAATGTGTCGGCTCGACCGGGGAAGGACCACGCTCTCAAAGAATACCAGCGTAAAATAGCAGCTGCTGTGTTTCGTATGGCGAGTGTAGAGAACCGGAGACCCTTTTTAATGGTGCATTACCTCACGATATTTTCCTTAACCGCTGAGCACGTGGTAAATGAGCACTTAAAATTGCAATTAACAATATCATTTTTGCCGGCGGGGATCGAACCGGAGTGTCTCGAGTACTGTGAAATTTACAGCGAGCGCTTAGTCCCTACGATTCCACGGTTCAACATCCAAAACAAGAATCTAAAACTGTAAAACATTTTTTTTTAGCACTTCGTACTATTAAATGATGGTGTGAATATAATTTTAATTCATGCGTATTCAACTCATAAACAAAGATTTAATCTTGATCAAACTTTTTGACTTTCAAAGAAGGTATTTTCACACAATAGCGGACAAATTTCACAAACTTCATCTATGTCTTTATAAAGCGGTGATCCTTCAAATTGCCGTCTACACTTTAGATCTCTGTGTACAACTTTAATTAACTTAAGAAAGTTCTGGAGGCAGCAGGTTCTGGAAAATTTTACAAATTAATTCTCTGCGACTTTAGTTCTTTATTTGTAAGTTCAGTGCAATTAAAAATTAGAAGAATAGGAGAAAACTTTGTCAAAACAATTCAGGCCAGTGTTAAAAGAAATGTTTCAAAATATATCGTTTAATAAATTTATTATGGCCCTACAGTAAACCCTCTCAGAATTGAGGGAAGGCTTATACTAGTGGGACGTGTATAAGCTGTAACTTTACCTAAATTATATGACCGTATGGTGGGATGTAAGAATCCATTACCCCATTTAGAAAGTTTCTTACTCACTGGCTTCCGTGTGGAATCGATTACCACCAGCGATTTTTCCGGACCGATACGACTTAGGGACCTTCAATAAAACCTACTCCTTCTTAAAAGGCCGGCAACGCATCTGCAATTCCCCTGGTGTTGCAGTTGTTCATGGGCGGCAGTAGTCACTACCATCAGGTGAGCCGCATGCTCGTTGCCCCCCTCCTATGAAAAAAAATCTTGAAATTCCATATAGCATCTGACGCAGTACCATCGTATAACCATCTATATTACGTCAAACGTAAATACTTAGACTAATGATTAGAGGCAGCTCAAGTTACTGCCGTAGCTAAAGAAAACCTATAAATAGTTATCTCGTATGTTTACTTAGCTATAAAGAAAAGAAGAAAAGTCTATATTTGGTTATGACTTTATTACGGATTGGAAAAAAATATAGAATACATTTTCATGTTTTTATTTTAATAAAATTGATTAAGTGATAGGATTCCTTTTCTGTCTAGGAGTCCGTCTGGGTAGGTACCACTCTTTTACTTTTTTTTCCAAATAGCGGTGCTTGCATTTCTGTGTTTTGGTCTGAAGGGTATAGAGAGCCAGTATCGATTCATTAGTCCTTAGATAATGCATATGTAGCCTTCTTTGTATAAAGTGTGCTGCAGTTGACCATTGACTGCAGTCATCATCAGGTGGGCTGTAAATTTATTTATCACTTCAGTGTTATAAAAAAGTACAAATAAGTTTTCTTTATAATATATTTTCACTATTGTCTCTATAAGTAAGACAGCACAGAATAATATGCCTCATATTTCCATGGCTCGGATAAAACAAAAGTAAGACATAAAATTCTACGAGAGGAACCTATAAATGGTTTCGCAGGTGATCTTTGTACCTGTATCGGTTCAATGTATGTAAAAAAGATACGCTGGAGAATATGGCGCGTGCATTGAAACTAAAGTTATGCATTTGTTTTAAGTGTTTAATTGAAAGCTGTGACTTCCTTAAAATAATAAACTATTATTAATAAAAGTGTTAGTCCATCTAAACTTACAGGCATACTGGTGGAACTTCATCCTGATTACAACTCAAAATATGAAAAAATGTGATTGCTAACCTGCCTGCCAAGCGTGGCAAATGAGACAAATATCCCCCACTATGCGGCAATGTATGGAGAGGTCGACCTTCAGCAATAAACTTTTAAAAGGCTGTTATGAACGAAAATAATAAATGGTGAAACGTTCATTTTATTTAAGTTAATACTATTATTAATTAATATTAATTATTGTTGAAGCAATATATTATAGCATTTTTTGCATACCAGATGAAGCGACTGATAATACTCTTTTCAAGTAATGTATACAACAGTACTCGTACAGTAATTAAATAAGCTTAATAGTATTGTTATGAGAGTAACTTGAGACTTAAAATCGAGTTATAAACTATTAAATACACCTTTAAAAATGTTTTTTTTTTATAGAATAAGGGTGACAAACGAGCACACAGTCCACCTGATGGTAAGTGGTTGCTGTCACACAGAGACATCTACATCTATCTTCGTTTGCGAATTTAAATGCAGATGCGTTGTCAGCCGTGAGGACTAAGATAGAATGCCTCTTTTCAGTAAAAGGGTCTCGGTTCTCTACACTCACCATACAAACACAGCATTAAGCTGCTATTTTGCTGTATTCTGTGAGAGCGTGGTCTACGGTCGAGTCGACCCATTCGTGCTACAACTTTACTATTAATATAGCTGCAGCATGGCTCTACCACGTAAATCTTTAAAAATGTATTAAATACCACCTTAGATATACAGGGAAAGATAACATCTATCTAATATAAAATACTAAAATAGGTTTCGAAAGAGGAAAGAAATCGGTGGATGTTCGTAGCTCAGGACCTTTTGTTGCATTACGTAGAGGAGGTCTATGTTAGTAGACTTGTGAAGCGCTTTAATGATGACGATGCCTCATAAAAGTGTTAAACAATGGGATCATTATTTCGACTGAATGGCCTAACTTTTGTTATCGTTTGGCGCAAGTCGAAGGTCACTTGAACAACCTTGTACAATAGCACAGATAAATTTGGGTAAATTATTTGTTACGAATCCAGTTACGTGACAGGCACCACCACTTATACTCAACTCCATGTGACAAAAGTTTCCAGTAAAGAACAAAAAATTAAAGAAGTTTAATTCCCTTCATGTCTCGCATGCTCAGCATTTATGTCTGAATTCCGTTGATTTTACATTAAAAACAATATCAAATAGAAATTCTTCCTGCTGATAACTAAGCCTGAGAACAAGTCTCATGTTGTCGCCAGTTGTGTTTTGCCTAGTGTAGAGGTGTAGGAATAAGTGGTGACGGGGATAGTGCACACAAATGAAGGGGGGTGGGAAGTGCTCTTAAAACTATGTAAGACACATCATATTATTTTTATACGCGGAATTTAGCTAATTAATAATTTTTAACATCTTTAATTTTTTTTTTAGAAGCACAGAGATGGACATGGGCCACTCCCGTGGTAGGTTATGCCTTAACCACAACGCTGTTCTCAATAATTTTACGTCTGATGTGAATGATATGGTTATACCGCTGTCTATCGGAAACCATATAATACCTATTTGATAGCAATTCCCAAAGTCACCTATTTTAATACGTGGTAGAGCCATCCTTGAGCTATAATCATGGTTGTAGCACAAATGAGTTGTCTCGATCAGGGAAGGACCACGCACTCAGAGAATACTAGCGTTAAATAGCCGCTTAATGCTGCTGTATTTCGTATAGTGAGAAAAAGTGTAGAAAAACGGAGACCCTTATACTGGAAACGATTCAATGGAATGAGGCATTCCATCTCAGTACTCAGGGGTGACAACTCATCATCGTTGATTAAGAATCAAAATGCAGATGCGAATTTGCATTTTGATTCCTAATCAAGGATAAATGTAGGTGTGTATGGTCTATGAGCTCTTTTTCCATCCTTATTCCATAAAAAATAAAATCTTACGACATAGCAGTTTGATACTAGGATCACTGCCACTCAGAGGTCAGATATTCGCGAAGGGTAAATAATACTAGTACTATATACCAACTAGATATCTACTGGATCAATACTAGAAAATTTTACAGTCAACGCTGCGTCCAGAACTTTCTTAAGTCAATTAAAGTTGCACACCGAGTTCGGACTATCGGGGGCGATTATAAAGGTCACCGCTTAATTAGAGGTCGAGTGGAATTTGTAGAACTTTAACGTTTAGAATTACCAAGAAACTTGCTGAGTGGCACACACACTGCTCTGTTTACTGAAGATCAGCCCACAAATATACAGGTCCCAGATTTAAGTTTCAGTCGGAGCCAATTTCAATAGTATTTTGCACACGCAGATTAATAGTTTTGAGGTATTTTTATTTACAATGTTGTAGTTCTCTTTAAACCATATTATTACAATATTCAATCAAGGAAATAATTCGGAGAACTTTTTAAATAAGATAAGTAAAAGAATAATTACATTAGTAGTAGTAAATCT
The DNA here is from genome assembly GCA_029286625.1 of Parnassius orleans. Classification (NCBI taxonomy): domain Eukaryota; kingdom Metazoa; phylum Arthropoda; class Insecta; order Lepidoptera; family Papilionidae; genus Parnassius; species Parnassius orleans. The sequence continues at coordinate 1,960,998 of JAGSMP010000097.1, forward strand.
AAACTTGCTGTACCAAGGTACATGATTCATATAACCGGCGGCTCATTTATAGGAATACAGAGGGGATATTTGTCACGCTTTGCAGGCGGGTTGGCAACCGCAGTTTTTTTTATTACTTTAAGTTTTTATCATAAGGATGTTGCTGCCTATCTACTGTTTCAGTTTTCATGCTTTCTCAAAACAATATAAAAATGATATTTGAAAATAATTACACAAATTTATGTTGATATTTAGGTACTTAATACATACATCCGTTACGCTGACTTCACTACTGAACAAAGCCCCCCCCCCCTGGTATAGTTACCACGCTTAGCAAATATGACAAATATATAGACATAAATAGATATACGAGTACAACATGTAGATATATAAATATGTACATACAAATAACTATGAACATATACGTCTGTTTAGCAAATACATATGAAAAGTATCAAAGTACAACTGCTCAGACTATAGCAACTAAGTAGACTATTTTGAAAAGATTACAAGACGGCTTATGTCCAACATTATATTATGTTATTGTGTATTTTATCCATTTTAAACGACTTCATAGAAGGATGTATCATATTGGTATTCTGCCCAGTTTGCCGAAGGGTATAAATATAGTATATAGTACTAAAACCTTCTTGGAAACCGTGTGGATTTTATTATTACACATACATAATTAAAATATAGAGGATAAAGATTTTAATGTAACTATTTAGACGACATTATAGTTGTTACATAGAACCTGTGAAATTATTTAGTCCGCTCAAAAGAGTAAAAAAATAAACTTAACAATAAGTAAAAACCGACATCAACAACTAAAAAGTATAAAATGATTTCAGATAATAGAATCAGAAGTCGGGCTTTATTTCTTTGATATGTTCCAGCCAACTACCTTAATTAGCCTTTCAGTTAACAGCCTAGACATTACATGGCATGGTCATCCTATAATTTTACTCAACGAGGCAGTCGCCGGTCTGTTCCTAACCATGCGCTATGTGCTTTATTATATAAATATATGCGGCTTAAGGGTGGCCTAAGGGCCACCCTAGCCGCACCTTAACCAACTGTCGCTGATGTTACAAGAATTTCTGGCATGTTTTATTAGACGCATCGGCTGAATCTCATTCAAGGCCACTAGTTAAACGGCGCCGTTTAGTAAAAAGGCTAGACTGTTAACTGAAAGGCTCTAAACTACTTGACTCCGACAGATACTGTATGTCTTATTAGTGACTTTAGAAGCTATTATATGGAAATTATTTCATTCTTTTTAGTTTTCTATGTCGGTTTTTATTTTTTTAAGTCGATTTTTACTTTTAGCTATCAACAACTTCACAAAAGTTAAGAACTATGAAGTAACAAAGATATACGATAAAACAACAAAGCAAACTGAATTAATAAAGTTCGTAAGCACAGTATCCTACAAATCTTTATTTTGGACATAACCTTTGCAAACTCAGAAGGGAAACGTTAATCGTCGCGCAGCGGGAGATAATCCCGGTGGAGGGTCGGGACGATACTTAGATCACTAATGGGTTTAAAAATCAGCGACGCGTTTGCTTAATATTTTGTAATGTGTCCCAGATTGTTATATCAAGGACCGATTTTTCAACTCTCAGATAAAATTTATTCACAGCATAAAATAAAACATAAAAAATAAAAATAATAGTTATTTTAATAAAATACTTCAATTGTTTAACTTTTATGCACAGTCGGGTTATAATTTTTTATATAAGAATATCCTTTATCTGATGATTGAAAAATCCCTAATAAAATATTCTTTTAATTTCTTTTAATACTTAAAATCTCTTTTTTTATCTAAACATTTAATACCGACAGTAGCGAACTCAAAAGTTTGTGGGTTCGCATCCGCCATTCGATTACAGTCGTGAACCACTCCTAACACATTTACTCCTAGCATTTTAAGCTTACCAGGAGTGGCTAAAGGGAATATTAGTAATGAAATGAAATATTTTATTTGCATTTGGATAAGGTACATTGAAGATGGTCACAGTAATTAAACATCCGCTTAATTAGCTGTTATTAGTAGCATGCAAATATTTAGAACTATAAAACATCGGGATAATAATATTTAAGAGTAGATAGATAGATAGAAAATTATTTATTGCACTCAAACAAACAAACATTTGGTACAAAGGCGAACTTAACGCCGAAAAGGAATTCTCTGCCAGCTAACCTTTGATAGTGTGGTGAGAGCTATGGGTAGAGCCGCAACAGAAAAAACTAATGTAGTAGTAATGATAATAGCATTGCTACTATCTATTTTAAAGAAAAAAATAATGGGTGTCCATTTTCCTATACTTATTGAGCTGAGGTTTTTTGCATGCCTTTAAGACATGGATAACCATTTTGTAAATTTTTGTCTGTCTGTCTGTCCGGGCTAATCTTGGAAATGTGGGTGTGCTAAATCAAATTCTGAACTGATTTTAATGCAACTTCACGACGAGATAGACATCAATGCCAAGAGTGATCTGTCTGTAAATTAGTTCAGAATTTTATTTAAATCATCATCATCATTACAGCCAGTCTATTGAAGACTCTCATGTATTTTTTTATTACTTCGAGTTGTTATCAGAAAAATGCTTCTACCATTTCAGTATCCCTCCGTCCCCTCATACGACACCACCGTGATGACATGGGGTAATGGGTTCTTTTACGCCGTCACTACACAGCGACATCTTTAAACAGCAGCATAAAACTGACGAGTGCCGTAGTCATTGATATATATGTACTACGCACTAGATTTCGCATTCCGAACATTCACTATTATTTTTTATTATTACTTTAGTGTCATTTACTGTGGCTTCAATATTCATGCAGTGTGGAGCGGCGATAATAATACGAGATTTCAAATTAAAGTTTAAACCTTACGTAAATAACAATTCAGTAGTCAAGTAAGTAAAATTTTTTGTTGTTCAAGTGATAAAATAGGTAATAAAATCGTAACATTTTACTATCTACCGCGCATGCGCGAAGACATAGAGTAGCACACATTTTTTGTTTGGAATAGCTTCTCTAGTACGTAGTACATATAGCTCAATGGCCGTAGTAATTTAAAAGACTTAGATACATAATTTCAAGTAACGAGATATTTTTAGGTGTTGATTTTTACCGAGACCTATCATAAAACACCAGTTCTAAACTTAGTAAAATTCTTTATCGTCTCTATCATAATAATTTTTCTATATTCACGTCATGGATTTATTAGTTCATTCTTTTTAAAATAATTAAATATGATTAAAATTAAAAAAGAAATGAGTTTTAAATTATTGTATTAATCGTAATTGGTAAGCCAAGTGCAGGGTGGCCCCCACTATATGGAGTGACGACCTGGTAAGAGATCTCAGAAATAGATGTATGTAGGTTTTATAGAAACCTACTTAGTAGCATTCCGTGGCCTATGTTCAGCAGTGGACTTGTGATGGGTTGTAATAGTGATGATGATGATAGTAAATTGTAGTTTACGTACTGTAACATACTGCGAAGAGCACGGTATTATAATAGTTACAACGTATTACACAAAGAAACGAAGTATCCATGAAAAACAATTACCATTTAATATTTTTTTTCAAATACCCGTTCAAAGCCGTTACATTGTTGAAATGAAAGAGAAGTGAGCGAAATTTAGATTTAATTGCTGCACTCCCAAAGCGAGCAATTTTGCGCTATTTAAAGTGAAATGAATTTGAGCTTTCTTCCCCTATTCTGTAAAATATATTATAAGGGTCCGAAGAAAATGTAGTTTAACGAACCAGTTAATCTAATTTATTTGTTTCTTTTTCTGGTGTGGCGGTGCTGTCGTCGCGCCACAAGCGAAAATACATCGAAGCCTAAATCGTGCTATCAAAGTTCCGAAGCAAAAACAGTATATATAGAATAGCTCCGAACTACCACTTGGAGCGTTGGCCGCTCCTCGGGCAGAGAACACCTTGCCCGGCGGGAGATCTCCCCTTTTCCTTTCACCGCCACACTGGAATATAAATTACAAGATCATTACAATATTTTCATGTGAATAATGAACAATATCCTATATTGATTTTATATACGTATAAGTTTATTAGATGGTTTATATTTTTTTAATATAAAATAAGGATAACAAACGATTACACGGTCCACCAGATGGTAAGTGAATACTGTGGCCCAAAGACATCTATACTTATCCATTAAGAATCAAAATGCAGTTGCGTTGTCACACCTTCGGACTAACATGGAATACCTCTTATCCAGTGAAAAGGGTCTCCGGAACTCTACACTCACCGTACAAAACACCGAAGCATTAAGCTGCTATTTTAAAGCTGGTATTTTGTGAGAGAGTGGTCCTTCCCCTGTTGAGTCGACCCATTCGTGCCACAACCATAATAAAGCTGCATTATGGCTCTACCACGCACAATATAATATTAGGTGGTACAAGTTATTATATAGTAAGTAGCTAAGTAGTAAGTATATTAAAAATAAGTTTTTTAAATATAACAATATACACAATATACTTGCAAGAGTGGAGTACTGTTGTGATCAATATACATCTACATTCCATTCTCGGTTAAGAATCTAAATGCAGAGGCATTGTCACCAGTGAGCTCTAAGTTAGAGCAAAAAGGGTCTCCAGTTTTCTACACTCACTACATGAAACATAACAGCATTGTACCACTATTTCACTGCTATTTCTGTGCGAGCGAAGTTCTTCCCCGTTCGAGCCATTTCGTTTGCAATTCGTACTGCAGGGTTCAGTACTGCATACTATGCCACAGGATTGCCCATACCACTATCCACTCCTCATTTTAGAACGTATCACTGATAACAAAAGAGCGCTACTTTTTATGGTATTTTTTACCTGCGGAGGTTTTTTAAGATTCCGATTAGTGGAACCACATTTCGAAACATAATATTGTTTTGAAAAAAAAAAGACATTAACAAACGAAATTTTTATTTACTTACGTTAAAGAAAAAATTAGGAACGAAGTCGATGGATGACCTATATTCAGCAGTTGACTTGTGAAGGGCTGTAATGATGATGATGATGAAAGAAAAAATATTATTTCATTTCATTTTATTTCATTTTGGAATGTTTTATTACAGATTCGTAAACAATTATTGAGTAGCTAGAGTTTGTCTCCGCTGACATTACGGATATAATTAAATCCAATTTTAGATGTAATGCATCATCACCTTGTACGTGCTTTAATAGGTTTCTATTCTTCTGGAAAATTAAAAAGATTTCAAGGTCATGTGAAATTTATCAACACAAAATAATGTAATGGACTTAGTGCACTTCTCCTGTCTCTAAAATCAGTAGGAACAGAAGCAGAAATGAGTAAATTGGACACTTTATAATTTTACCAAGAATTCAGGGGACACGAATTTACCAAGCCAAAAGTAAATATAAAAAAATCGAGACAAGAGTACCTTTATAAATAACGCCTTTAATATCTTACAAAAGATCAACCTACGCCAAGAATTTTTTTTAAACTGGCAAAATATCTAAAAACGTAAGAGTCTTAACATGCCGTAATATGGGACATTGACCTTATTACCTTTAAAATATTCGATATTTTTTTTCGTAATATTTACCAATAACAAGGAACAACGAAACACAAATAATATTTTATACAAAAGTTAAATTCGTAGGGATTTTACATAAACGTTTACATTAGAGCCTAATTAATGGAATTACGTTTTCGGGGATTTTTAATATTAATTTCTTTGACGGAATAATCAAAAGACTTCAAATAAAAATTGTAACTTGGTATGTTACTAAAGTTCCTCATTAATATTTTCTGTTTCCTGCCAGTGTTTTATTTTAAGCCAGTGTTGGAGTATAAATAGGTATGCCTTCTGACTGCTCATGCATTTTGCCCAAGGCACCGTAGAGTAGGTACGGTAGAGTTTTATTTTTTTTAAATAAAAGTGACAAACGAGCACACAACCCACCTGATGGTAAGTGGATACTGTGGTCCATAGACATCTACATCTATCCTCGATTAAGAATCAAAATGCAGATGTGTTGTCACCACAGAGGACTAAAATATAATGGCTCGTTTCCAGTCAAATGGTCTCCGGTTCTAGGGAACAACAGGCTACGGAGTCACAGTGCTGTGACAATGTTGGTGTAGCTTATGCTTAGGCGGTGAACGTTTTGTTGGCAGCCCAATAATAAATGGAAGATTTTTTGTTTCTCCTACTGTGTTGAGTACTAGTTACAAATAAATATTGTATCCCGATTTCGTTTTTTCTATAGTAAAGAAATAAACTTATTAAAATCGACAATAATTATTTTTCATTTAGTAAAGTATTTCTGTAAACATACTCGTAAGAAATCACTATGTCAGCATTTTTATTTTAGTATCTACCTGTAAGGGAGAAGTGCTGGTAAAAACAAATAGGTTTACGGGAATTCAGTTTTTTTATTTAATAGCTGGCTCGGTAGGTGGGTGGTGCGATGAGCTTCACTCCGAATTAAATCCGGACACTTTCACACTATAATTATAGGCTACGAAGATTTCATCTTAGTCTTCAGAGGTACACGTCTATAGTGCTTTTAATTTGAAGTTGGGTGCAGGTGTCCATGAACTGCAGTTGCCACTCACTATCGGGTGGACTATAAGTACATTTGTCACTTCAGTTTTATAAAAATGCCAAACTTTATAACATCGAAAATATATCCTTTTATCAAAACATTATTCTATTTATTTAGTCTCTGTGCAGTAACAATGCGTCCGTTATTTCATTTCAGTACTAAAGTGCATTCTACACTGTCGATTGCAGCTGCGATGCAGTTCCGTTTATAGTTCACTTGAGACACGCGATCTCCTCTGTTTAGAGACTTCCTTATGAAAAAACATATTCTTACGTCCCATACGATAGGATTATTTAGAACAAAGCACAACAGTTCTCTTTACCATATTTACAAAAAAATCATCGTCATCATCATCATTGCAGAACAACAGATCACGGTATAACCACAGAATACATAATAATAGTAGTACGTACAGACATAACGGTCAATAAATAGGAGTTGGGAGGGGGTGTTCTCGCCAATCATACGTGGTGGAGCCATGCTGCACCTATATTATGGTAGTTGTATAAATGGGTCGGCTCGGCCGGGTGACGACCATGTTCTCACAGAATACCAGCGTGAAACAACAGAAGAATACCACTAGGTTTTGTATTGTGAGTGTAGAGAACCGGAGACCCTTTTTACCGAAAACAAGGTATTCCCTAAGTCTTCAGGTGTAACAACGCATATGCATTTTAATTCCTAAACGGTGCTAGATGTCTATGAGCCGCAAAATCAACTTGCAGCAGGCTGGAATTTATGCTTGTTTGTCATCCTTATTCTATAAAAAATTATACCCACACTAAGATTTTCTCCAGTAGATGTTTTACATACATACATTGAACATGCTCAAACAATCCAACCTGAGCATTTGTTGGTGGACAAATATGTATTACGTGCGGGAATCAAATCCGTGGCCTCGAAAGCCCAGCCCCGCACTACTGAATCGTCATATTGCATATCGTACTAATTTTAACTTAGAACTGCATTTATGGGCACGTTTTCTAATACGTTTACTTGAACCAGCTTTCTTATTCTTATTATTCAAATCGTATGTCCAAAGTATCGATATTTGTTTGCAAATCGCTACACCTTAACGACACTGTTCGTATAAAATTGGATTTCCGAATACCAAGTGAAAACATAACAGTTTTCTACAACGACTTTTCTTTCTTCCAGTTTCTTAACTGTATTCCAATTGATTCAATAAAATGGAAAACGCGTTTTGTGACCTATAAATTCACACAGATTAAAAATGTTATTGCCGGAAACTGCGATTGGAGGATAAAGAGTTAAAATTGTTATGACGAGAAACTGCGTTAAAATTCTTATGACGATTGCATGACGGATCAGTAACGCAGCGTCTAAGTGCTTGCTTGCGGCGTTACGAGTCAGGGATTCGAAACCCACATAGAAGAAGTGTTTTTATGTTCTAAAAATAATTGTTCCTAGATCTGGGTGTTTGTCCATGTGTAATTTATGTAATATATAAAGTTCTCCGCGGTACAGGAGAAAATCCCAAAGTGGGGGTAAGGTTTAAAAAAGAACTAGATTTTGTATGATAAGTTTTAAACCTTCAAAGTCATGGTTCAGGATTAACAAATGGAGTAACATATTACGACTGCGGCACGAATGGGTCATGTCGACCAAGTAAGGATCACGTTGTTACAGAATAGCAGCGTGAAATAGCAGCATAATGCTGTTGTATTTCATGTAGTGAGTGACGAGAATCGGATAATCTTTTAACTATTAACCAGGCATTCCATTGAAGTTCTCAGTGGTGACAAAGAATTTGTATGTTGATTCATAATCGAGGATGGATGTAAATGTGTATGGGCTAGATCATCCACTTACCACCAGGTGGACCGTGTGCTCGTTTGTCACGAATAATCTATAAAAATATGCATTAGTATATAAGTCCACATTATAAAATATAACAATTTAATATATGTTTTTGTTTTTGTTTTTTAAATTTCTGAATTCTGAATCCTGGTGCTTATCAAATATATATTGCACATGTGCAAACGTCTAGACCTGAAACTATTATTTGTAAGTCATACAAAATATTTTTTTCATGCCGAACTTGAACCCTGGCACGCAGAGTTGAAACCGCTCCTCTATCGAACCTTCAAGACATCATTATATTTAGATTGGTTCTCCGAAACAAAGTGAACTGAGTGAACTATAAATTTCGCAGATTAAAAATGTAACTGCGAGTACATCTGCTACAGAATATAGAGAGTCTCATAATGGGAAATTGGTCGCATTGTAACCGTTATATATTGAATTATTGGATATCGAACGCCGCCCAGTTATAACTCCCAAGGCTATCGTCGACACTTTGGCAAACGCAGCGATATCGCAAAATTACTTTTGCGATCAAGTATATCATATTTGTGCTCGATTATTGAGATTGCAAGGATTTCCATCGAACATTCAATTTGATACGAACTATTCCTTGAATGAATTATGTATTGATAAATCTTTTATTGTGCGTCGCCTACCAGAATCCCCACTAGATGGAGGACGACCAGATGCAAGAAGTCTATGGATGCAGGTGGGTCAGGACCGTATTTTGTGGTATTCCTCAAGGGAGGCTTATGTTTTGAAGTGGACTAGTGAAGAGCTGTAATGATGATGATGATGATGAAATCTCTTATTACTTGTTATAATGTGGAAGAGTTACTGGTCCTTGTTGGGCACAACAACTTTGTATTGATCCGTTTAAAAGGGTCCGTGTTAAAACGATGGCATACTTGAAACAAATTAATGACTAGTTAAGTTCAACTTCGAAAGAGACTTTTAATTTGAGGACTAAAGTGGAATGCCTCACATGCTGAATTACAGAATATAGTTGGAGCGTTTTGCATGTTACACGTGCAGCCTGTGGAGGGACTACACGCAAAGGGCCTATGGAGCCCATCGGATCCAGTATAACAACGCGTTCTGAGTTCTGATGGGGCTGTCCTGTCGCTGCAGTGGATCAGCGATGTTTTCGCAAGTAGATGTACATAGTGAATTGTCCCTATCTGAAACACTGTTGTAGAATGCATGTGCCCAGCAGCTAATTGACTGCTGCAATCATAATATGATAATAATAGAGTATAGTACAATATTATATAGTATAGTATTTAATTAAAACATTATTTGTTATAATTAAAATTTTAAAAGTATAATGTAATATGAACCTGGACACATGAAAATAAAAAAATAAAAAAAAATAGTGGCTTTTTGTACTCTTCAGACCGGTACACAGTAGTGCAAGTATTCCACCTGCTGTACTTGTGGTGCCTTCTACGTAAAGTATCGCAAGTCCAAAATCCCAACTTTACAGAGCGTTTTAAAGTTCTGAAAGGACTAAAACGAGTGTAACTCCTGCGTTTCTCGAGGTACTGCAATGAAATTCGATAAACATTTATTATTTTTGATACTTTTTCATTTGTAGTAATAAAGTATATTAAAAATTAACAGTTTTTGAGCTTCTATTCTTGCTACATATTACTAGGGACACCTATCTGGGTTTACTATCGTTTGTGCTACGAAAGATAATTTACGTTGTTAAATAAGGTTTTTACTTTATGGTATTTACTTTAATTAATAATATATGCTTGCATATCGTGTGTGGTGTACAAAAATACAATTAATTGAATAAATCAATATTCTAACTACATTAATAATATTTCATAATAAAATAAATATCATGGTATAAATTATTGTTATGTTCGTAATAGCTATGAACACAAAAAATCATTTTAGCACTAACATTGACTTTAAAATACAAAATCGGTGATATAAAATAAGCAAAACATATTTATTACTTACTTCTTATTAAATATATAATTGTAAAATTTAAAAAAATTCAACATGAATAAAAAAAACAACAGGACAATACAGAATTTTTGTCATTTTTGCTCTCATCATCATTACAGCTCCCCCAAGGAAGACTTAGGTTGATTTTTGTTCTAAAATAATTTAATTCCGAAAACTTATTGCAAAGTAAGTTACGCATTTGTTGCTAAGAGACTATTCAGAGTAATTAGATTTAGAATTGGCAACGAAAGGAAAGGTTTTACAAAAGTCATGATATATGACAGAAATGTTCTCACTAACACAAAAACTAATAAAATTGTATTTTGTTCACATTACTAATAGGAAGAACAGAAGAGTAAACATTGATAGCGAATATATATATATATATAGCAAGCTATGTGTTTATATAATTCAAATTTAATGCCAAAATGTTAGATAAAATTGAATAAAAATTAATTCACTATAGTAGTTACAGCTCTCCTTAGTCTCAATTATAAGCAGCATAAATGCAAAATACTTTTAATGTATCAGTATAATTAAAGACATAAGACCATTAAAACAAATATTAGCAAATCCTACGACATTTTTCTCCAATCTTCGACGGGGCGTGGAAACTTTTTACTATTTAAATGATAACCTTAGTCTCTTTTTAGTTTAGTATTTTACAAAAGTCGTTCAAAGGAAATGTTTTTTTTTTACCTGTGTCATCCGCAAATGTTTAATAACAGCTAAATTATTGGTCTTACTTACATAAAATTTATTGGTAGAGAAGACTAAACAAGAAAATCAAAATGAAATTTTATCGTATGTTTACTGCTATCTCAATATGTATAATCTTATGTGATACATACTATTTATTTCTCGAAACAATGGATAACGTAAGTTATCTTAAGACACTAATTTGTGACCTCATTATCCACGTTTAATGTCGTATATATTACATGCAATACAATATCAACGACGTAATCTATATTATGAAATTGACACGACATTTTAGATCGTTATGACCGAAATCGAATAAAACCAAGTATTAATAATCATAACTTCGATATTATACTTTGGTTGATTCCAAAATCACGCTCAATTACGCTCTTACTCTTCTTCGTATAAAATTATCTGAGCAACATAGTCTTGCTCGGTTATGGAAAAAAAGCATAATTTTCTCAGAACTGACACCAATCTGTCATCCACATCATCATTATCATCATCGTCATTACAGCCTATCAAAAATTCATCAGCAATAGAAGCTTACTCCTTTTAAAATTATTTCCATTACCCTGGTGTTTGGCGGTCGACACTTACCATCAGGTAAGGCGCATGCTCGCTTGCCTCTTCTTCTATAAAAACACCGTTTCCGAAGAACTAATTACATAATATACAAATATTCATATATACATAAATTGTTCACATAAAGTATAGAAAACTTGGAATCGAAATTTGAAATTGAAAAAGAAATCTGCGAAGCAGCACAGGTGTGCAACGTCGCCCGCCTCGCTATTGCTTGTAATTGATTGTTGCTAGCTTCCAGATATATGTCACAGTAATTAGAATATACAAAGCAAGAACACTAACGCGCTCGTTTCGCATAAGTATTGCGACTGAGATTAAATACTCATTTGCTGCCTGCAAATATAAAATTGTCACCTACGATTTGTTGGGTGTGACAGAGCCAGTATCTTTGAAGGTTGTATACTGATCAAATCATCAGCTTATTGATTTAAAAAGCAGCATTTTTTAATAAATTTGCCTGGATTAATCTGCAAATGCATTACTCTGCACTGTGGGATTTGTCAAATCGTCATTCTACAAATCTACAATTGTTAAAACAAATAGAGAACTAATAGAAATGACAATCGTCAATCGTTCCATAATCATGTCATAAGTGAGAGGAGGCCTGTGCCTTACAATGAGACGTAACACGTACAGGGTGTAATGGTCCTGCAGTAACCAGTGCGCTTGTGTAACTCCGGTGGGTATTGATGCCAGTGGAAATCGCTCCGTAACTGCATTATATTTTTCATGATAACACTTTGTAACCTAATGTAAAATATTAATATAAGATAAGACATTAATAAAAAGACATAGACAAAGGGCTTCAATTATGATGACGATGATGATAAAACGACATTGACTTAACATCTATACTGAATCTCCCTTTTTATAGAATAAGGATGAGAAACGGGCGCACAACCCCAGGTGGACTGTGGTATGAGAAGTGGATGCTTTGGCCCATAGACATTCTACATTTATCCTCGATTAAGAACCAAAATGCAAACACGTTGACTATTCTGAGGACTAACATATAATGCCGTTCTCTACACTCACCATACGGAACACGGGTATTTTGTGATTATACAAAACAACGAAACAAATCGGCAAACGCAAAACGAAAACTAACTGCGATTTCCACCAGAGTTACACATTCACTTTATCTCGCTCCGACTAAAACTTCTTAGCGTTTCACTCAAGGTGAAACGCAAGTTAAGTTTTAGAGTTCTACTAGGCGACAGAGGGAAACAGAAACAGGAGATGGGCAGCATTTTTCCTGATAACAACATTAAATTATAAAAAACTGCGGTTGCCAACCCACCTGCCAAGCGTGGCAACTATGACAAAATCCCCCTATGAGGCAATCTATGGGAGAGGCTTTCCGCCCCGCCAGTGCCTCCTTCCCTTGGCAGTTCCACCTCGGAAACAACTCCACTCCATTTTATTCTTAGCTAAGGCGCACCTTTCTACATAGACATAGGACTGTCAATTGAGTCTATTCATTTTTGATGGGTTTCATTAATAGACATATTTGTAAGGTTCTGTGGATAATTTCTTGTTGGATTAATATAAAATTCAAATTAAATATTCTGTATGTTAATATATGATTAAGGTTTGGGACTTAATTAACAGTCTCTCTATAAATTAAGAATAAAATTTGATAAAATATTCCAAGGGAATTAATAATATCGCGAGCCAGCTGAGTAAATGATAATATGTTCATTAAAGGAGCTTGAGATTTTGTTGTTTAAAATTACACATTTAGACGGAATAAGCCAACTGATTCCGTAATGAATCCCTCTAATTAAAACCTCATGAATATAATGTCCTTCCCCGGTCGAGTCAACCCATTCGTGTTGCAACCATAATATAGCTGCAGCATGACCCTTATTCGCTATGAAGACCAGACAATAATCCGGGTATTTTTAAAGCATTCGGCAAATGATTTCGCATTCCTTCACTTGCTTCTTTAGTCTCAGAAATCTCGTAGAAGAATGGAGAAATTACAAACTCCTCCCGAGTTTACTCTCCCGAGAAGGAGTCACCAGTATGTGACAATACTGGGTTTTAGTAGTAAGTCATAATACTAGTAATGTCCTCTAGACCGAATTTCGGTTACAGTGACCCATCTCAACGGAGACTAGCTATTTGTACTGGACAGGAATATAGTGCCCAAGTGTGTGCGCAAACACAGGTGCACTCTCTATTCCCTCACTCTCATAATCCGATGGGACAGTAACCCGACACGACTGGAAAGAGATCAGGCGTAGCAACAACGGTTTTACGTGATTTCCGAGGCACGGGGTTGAAACACCGCCATCTTCCTAACTCCAGGCTGCTTCTGGGAATTCCTTGATAGAAAAACCGATTTTGGCCCGACCCGGGGAACCCCGGGATCGATAGTGATCAACAATCGCGTTTACGACCACTAGACCAACGAGGCAGTCAGTTAGTAGTAAATAATTCGTATTGATTCGCTTAACGTAGTTTGCCAGTTTTTGCAAGAAATACAAAAAATCATCTTACACCTCACTTGTAAATACTAGTATTTTTCAGACATGTATACCCGCACAATTTTCTGATATTTAATACCAAACTCCCTGCTACATCACCGATCTTTTTCATCACGTTTTTTTTTTGTTTTCAAATTTAATTATTGGTAAACTCTTCATCAGCTCGTATAAGTACACAGCTGGACATGGGCCTCTTCAATTGTAGAGACGATTTGTATAAATCGTCACACTTGGCAGGCGTATGATCTCAGTACCGGATGTTCCTCACCTTTGACGCTGCTTCTCGTCATAGTTCTGAGTATTTCACGCGTGGCGTGATTGATGGTTACACCGCTATCGATCGGAAGGCTCATTTTAATATAGTTGGCATATCCCATATTCATGACAACTCTTACGACACCCACGGGACGTAAAGGTTGATGGATTCTCTTACGTCGCCAACACACGGTTGCTAAACTCGTTTACCTTTTTCAAAATTCACTTCTCCATATTTTATTTCAAATTCATTGATTTTTCGTAATTCGTTCACATTCGTCCAATAATCATATTTAAGGGCGAGTCCACATTTGATCACCTTGACGTACCGTTTCTTTGTCGACACCGACATGTACCATGACCGATCGAGTTTTTGCGAAATTATATCACGTGATAAGATCATGTGATACGCCATTGTGATATCGTATCGTTCTGCACCAAACCTCGTATCTGGTACACATCGTATCAGATACATATAACACAATCGGTAGTATGGACGTATTTTGATACGACGATGCCAATCTATACTTGATACGCCGCGTCCCAACTCTTGTCGGTTTTTTCCATGATAATAATTAAAGAGGATATTACATTTTATTACACGGCATTGAAAAGTTTGGAGTGTAAAAACTACGAGAATTGAAGATAATTTATAGCGTCCGCATATTAAAAAGAACATTTTGCCGTTAAGCTAACATGATACGATGTGGTAAAGTGTGGTTAAAATTTTTTGATACCTTACTTCTAGTGATTCGATGTGGTTGAAATGAGCGTCCATACTTAAGGTACAAGTCCTCGATATGATACGTCTGAGCAAGTTACGCCAAGAAAATCAAATGTGAACCCGTCTTAAGAAAATAATATGTAGACGAATCGTGTGTATTTTAATATGAGTATCATCTTCGTGTTGTGTTGATTTTGCGCTCTACTGGAGCTGAAAGATGTAGACGAGTAAATCAATGTGTTGTCTAACAATCAGTGTTTTTAAATTATGGACGCATTTGTAAAAGAAAAAAAGTGATGCAACACAAAATAAGTAAAATATTGAATAAGACACCGACCTCTGCTTGCTCAGTATGAAAATCTTAACAATTTTTAATCTACTCGTAAATTTAACCAAAAACCACCAATTTGGGTACACTTGGGTGCGATTCTCTTATCGCTAGAACGCTCATGGTATATCTTGTACAGAATTTCATTCGTGATAAACGCTTCACGATAATAATTTTAGGGCGACAATTTTTAACAACATTTTTGTGCGTCATACAATATTCTACAAATTACATATTTTGCGTCTTAAAATCGTGTTACAAATAATTCTATTGTGGTAGACTTAAAAAATTACACCCTGTCTTATTGCGACTACGGATCAACAATAATTATTAAGAAAATGCGCGCAAGTGATGTAGGTACACACTACAAACTACCCGGTAGGAAGTAAAACAAAAATGGAATAGTCCCGTCAGTAACTAAATTCTTTTGATAATTTACTCATGAGCCGTGGTAACTCAGGATTTAAGCACTCGCCGAAATTTTACAGTTCACAATTAACCCGGGGTCAATCCCCGTCGGCACCAATGACATTATGAAATAAAATTTTAAGTGAAGATTTACCACGTGCTCGTGGTGTAAGAAAACGTCGTGACGAATCAATGCTGTTTCTAAATGTTTTCTTACTTAATTGTATAAAATATTTTATTGCAAATAAAGGTTTATAAAAGTTCCTCTAGGTTTCTTACTGGTTCTTCCCAGGGCAGAGGTTTTTTGCGAACCATTGGTAATGCTTAAATGATTTTAATATGTATTCTTGTAATCTTATATTGAATAAAAATATTCTTTTCTATTTTATTATATTCTATTCCATTATATTCTAGAAAAACCTTCATGTCTTAGAAATGAAAATATTTCAATGACATGTAAAGTCCGCCAAGATGCACGCAAAAATTGCTCCGTAACTCTGAGAGGGCTGGGAAGAGAGGGAGGAGGAAATGAGAGGAGTCCAGTGCTCGGCAGTGGGACTTGTATTTGTTTTGTAACTTTATTTTTATTTAATTATTCACAATTAATAGAATCAGGCATTACTTTGCGGAAGTCCATTATATTAAATATGTTAAGTTAATTAGTTAAGATCCGCGTAAAAATAAAAATGATAGATATTTCCTACTTTGAAGAGCACCTGCCACCCTCTTCAATCGCATGTATTATGCCCGTCCCCACTAGACTAACAGATCTTCTTATGATGCATTGTTTAGAGACGACGAAAAACATGTCGATGGTGTCGATGGAGACGGGGATAGTGCATGCAATTGAGGGAGGGAGGTGCTGTTCAAACTAGGTAAGACACATAATTTTTATTTTTATGCGGCTCTTAGGGCCGAATATTAAAACGCTACTCAATTTTAATAAGTCGTTAAGTTACGTGGTGTCACAGTCACTTTGACTTAAAGTGATAGAGATAGCACGAGACTTAACGGCATCTTAAAATTGTATTTGTATGAGGTTTTGGGCATTAGCTAATTAATTTAAACATCTTTCATTATATATTTATTACAAAAAATCTAGGTGGTAGTACTCCGTTTTTGTCTAGAAGTCCCTCGGGGTAGGTACCGCACTCGTATCTATTTCTACAATTAAATTGCAGTGCTTGCACTGCCGTGTTCCGATTCTGAAGGGTAAAGAGAGCCAGTATAAATACAGGTTGTGACGCATTCCATCTTAGTACTAAGAGGTGACATTATCAAAGTAATACAGTCCACAATCGTGCTCTGAAGTGGGCGTCGCAGAGACAACAGGCGTCAATGCCTGGACCGTTCATGCGAGCCCGCAAACATAGGCATCCACCCCAATTGACAACACATCTGTAGTTTTCCTTGTTTGACGTTGGCTGTAGTAGCCATGAGCTTCAGTAGCCACTTGTCATCGGATGGACTGTCAGTTCACTTGTCACCTCATGTTTTTTTTTAAAAGCGAGTATATCGACAAGATAATTCCATTACAGTGGCCAATAATTCACTTTATGAAAGAATAATGTAGCGCAGCTGCGACTCGACTCACTTGCTCTTTTATCTCCCAGTTAATACGTGTTAAGGGCTCTATGTATGGCTTGAGTGCGCTCATTAAACGTTCAACGCTCATAAAGATTTTATCTCACATAAATTCATATTAGATTCACTTGAGTTTTCACATGCACTATCTAAAAATATACGGACAAAATTGTGATATTTATTTCAATGTAAGTGTCATGTAAGTGCCGTGTGGTAGTACCAGAGTCGTGGTACCAGAGCCATGGTAGCTCAGTGGCTAAGCGCTCGCTATAAATTTTACAGTACGCGGGCAGCCCGGGTTCGTTCCCCACCGGCACAAGAAGAACTGAAACAAGATATCGACAGCAGTATCTTCCTTATATCACCTCAATAATATATTCCTATAATAATAGCTGCAGTTGCCAATCCGCCTGCCAGACGTGGCAACTATCGCAAATATTCCCCTATGAGGCAATCAATGGGCTAGGTATATGCGTAGCAGTGAACTTGAAATTTACTGTCGTGATGATGATAGTAATTTTTCGTAAACTACAATTTCCTGCTTCGATGCAATTGAGGGAGGGCAGGAGATGCTCTACAAAGTGGTAAGGCACATAATTTAATTTTATTACGTGAATCTTAGCTAATGCACTTTTAGCCTCTTTATTTTTTATAGATCTTACAGTACACTTGTTAGTAAGTGGCTTGAACCTAAAGTAGTCTAATGGTAAGGTGTGGACTGCGAACTTAAAAAGTCGTGGGTTCGAATCTGATCCATTAAAGCTTACATGGAATGATTGGCGTGAATATTATTAATGCAAAAGTAAAGAGACTCGTTACTAATGCGTTGTCTCAGAAATAAGGTGAAAT